>CM030360.1:285849632-287096299 GCA_017893485.1 Hemerocallis citrina | reverse complement strand
AAAACCCAATTGTTCAGCATATCCAGAGGATTTTGGCATACGTAGCTATAGCATCCTCAGTTCACAGCGATCCCATTTTGGTTTAAAAAACATGCCAAGATGACAATCAGATGCATGGAATAAGCTTCATTAATAGTAAAAGAACATGAATATTCTAGTAGCATACTCAGTTTGGAAGTGAACCCATTTTCGGTTAAAAAATCATGCCAAAGAGGGCAATCCGCAGGTTACTTTAACAGTATCTTGAAATGAAAATTTCCATTATCTGAGCTTATATGTTGCTCTATCAATTCTTTAGCCCAACTAAATCTAAAACCCAATTGTTCAGCGTATCCGGAGGATTTTGGCATACGTAGCTATAGCATCCTCAGTTCACAGTGAACCCATTTTATATCAAAAAAACATGCCAAGAAGACAATCAGATGCATGAAATCAGCTTCATTAACAGTGAAAGAAGATGGGGATGCTAGCAGCATACTCAGTTTGGAAGTGATCCCATTTTTGGTTAAAAAATCAAGCCAAAGATGCCAATCTGCAGGTTACTTTAACAGTACCTTAAAATGAAAATTTCCATTATCTTAGCTTATATGTTGCTCTATCAATTCTTTAGCCCAACTAAATCTAAAACCCAATTGTTCAGCATATCCGGAGGATTTTGGCATACGTAGCTATAGCATCCTCAGTTCACAGTGATCCCATTTTGGTTTAAAAAACATGCCAAGATGACAATCAGATGCATGGAATAAGCTTCATTAACAGTAAAAGAACATGAATATTCTAGCAGCATACTCAGTTTGGAAGTGAACCCATTTTCGGTTAAAAAATTATGCCAAAGAGGGCAATCCGCAGGTTACTTTAACAGTATCTTGAAATGAAAATTTCCATTATCTGAGCTTATATGTTGCTCTATCAATTCTTTAGCCCAACTAAATCTAAAACCCAATTGTTCAACGTATCCGGAGGATTTTGGCATACGTAGCTATAGCATCCTCAGTTCACAGTGAACCCATTTTATATCAAAAAAACATGCCAAGAAGACAATCAAATGCATGAAATCAGCTTCATTAACAGTGAAAGAAGATGGGGATGCTAGCAACATACTCAGTTTGGAAGTGATCCCATTTTTGGTTAAAAAATCATGCCAAAGATGGCAATCTGCAGGTTACTTTAACAGTACCTTAAAATGAAAATTTCCATTATCTTAGCTTATATGTTGCTCTATCAATTCTTTAGCCCAACTAAATCTAAAACCCAATTGTTCAGCATATCCGGAGGATTTTGGCATACGTGGCTATAGCATCCTCAGTTCACAGTGATCCCATTTTGGTTTAAAAAACATGCCAAGATGACAATCAGATGCATGGAATAAGCTTCATTAACAGTAAAAGAACATGAATATTCTAGCAGCATACTCAGTTTGGAAGTGAACCCATTTTCGGTTAAAAAATCATGCCAAAGAGGGCAATCCGCAGGTTACTTTAACAGTATCTTGAAATGAAAATTTCCATTATCTGAGCTTATATGTTGCTCTATCAATTCTTTAGCCCGACTAAATCTAAAACCCAATTATTCAGCGTATCCGGAGGATTTTGGCATACGTAGCTATAGCATCCTCAGTTCACAGTGAACCCATTTTATATCAAAAAAACATGCGAAGAAGACAATCAGATGCATGAAATCAGCTTCATTAACAGTAAAAGATCATGAAAATTTTCAGTATCCAAGCATATATTTTTCTATTAATTCTTCATCCCAACTAAACCATTCATGTTAAGGAAATCAAGATGCATCTATCAGAAAAAACATGCTAAGTTTCAAAAATAAGGGAAATCAAGAGATGATACCGAAGAGAGAGAGAGAGCGAACGGAGGAGGGAAATCGAAAATGACGAATAGGGCTCATATCAAGTGTAATTTTATGGAATTGTCATCGTGGAAGGAAACCAAATATAGAAGCCAGAAAGAGGAATGGTAGAGAATGAGGATACACCAGGCTAACATAGCGGCATTTTCCTCATCTCTCTCTCATCCCTTCTTTCCCTTCAACACACGGACACATAGAGACATCAGCAACAACAGCAAGATCGACAAGAACAACAATAATAATAAATTATTATGAACAAGATGTCTCTATATGGGTTTCCAGATCTCCACTCCAACTCGTCTCTTTCTAATCACAGCCCAATTAAGAACAATTGGTCACAGTCACTGTTAAAGAAACATATATGCTCAGATAATGGAAATTTTCATTTTAAGATACTTTTAAAGTAACCTGATTGCCATCTTTGGCATGATTGCCATCCTCATCTTCTTTTACTGTTAATGAAGCTTATCTCATGCATCTGATTGTCATCTTGGCATGTTTTTTTTACCAAAAATGGGTTCACTGTGAACTGAGGATGCTATAGGTACGTATGCCAAAATCCTTCGGATATGCACAACAATTGGGTTTTAGATTTAGTTGGGCTCAAGAATTAGTAGAGCAACATATAAGCTCAGATACTGTTAAAGTAACCTGCAGATTGCCATCTTTGGCATGATTTTGTAACAAAAAATGGGTTCACTGTGAAACTAAGTATGCTGCTAGCATACCAAAATCCTCCAAATCAGTACAACAACACGGCTGAACAAACCTTATTAGCAGGTCATCCAATGTCATCTAAGCATGTTATGTGCCAAAGTGGGGTTGGTCATACAATGCATGAACGACACGTATTAGTTGTTTGTGAGTATGCAATAGGGTGCAGCTATGAACATGGCTCATATCAAGTTACGTAGTACGGACTGTCATCGTGGAAGGAAACCAATTTAATATATAAGCCATATATGGAGCCAGAAAGAGGGATGATAGAGAATGAGGATACACCAGGCTAACATAGCAGCATTTTCCTCATCTCTCTCTCATCCCTTCTTTCCCTTTAACACACGGACACATAGAGACATCAGCAACAACAGCAAGAGGGGATTGGTCCAACAATAAGTATAGATTATAATAAACGAGATGTCTCTATTTGGGTTTCCAGATCACCACTCCAGCCCTTTCTTTCTAATCACAGCCCACTTAAGAAACATAGACGAAATACTTATAGACGACAGCCACAATGCAGACTCACAAACACTAGTACGTGTCTTTCATGCATTCAAGACCATAATCTCTTTAAAAATACCAATTTAAATACTTACCGAGGGTGGGACTTGGGATTGCTGCCCTATTAAACTGGCCATTTGTTCTTGGAGGAGTGCAACTTGTGCCTTTAAGGAAGTCATCTCCTCGTCCCGATTGGCACTTGAACTAGACTCACTCCGTCCGAATAGCCGCGAGGGGGTTGGTCCTAGGCCCATACCACGGACACGTCCATGCCTCTCCTTTCCCCTAACATCGGTCAAGGCAACTCTCTGCCGGGTATGCCAATCTGTGCGTGCCGCCGTAGGGTCAGAATCTGAAGCAGAGGAGATTTCATCATACCTTTTCCGAGCGTTGGTCTGTAAAAGGACATAACAATCAGAGTTAAAAGCAGATGAGATTTCGACTACTCATTAGATATTAGTTCACAAATTACCAGAATCCATGCTGCCTCAGGGCTCGCATACGTCCCATCCTTCGATTTGTGGGTGGCATCGAAAAAGTCAATGTCACCAAACTCCGTAGGACCCCCCAAATCTTCTGCCTATATATTAGTAAGATGAAATGGTTATAAACAAATAACTGTAAGTAAAAAATGTTCAATACTATTGCGCCTACCAATTCTTCCCGAACCAGAGCGAAGCTCTGTGTACCAGCGGTGTGCAACACTAGCTGCTTTGACCGACTGGCAACTCCCACCTCCGCCCTTTTCTGTACATGCCACAATGAAGTTAGCAGAAAAATTCATTACAGTAGCCATACAACCACATACTCATTAGATTTTTGTGTGTTTAATGTAAATACCTGACCGATCGCCGAACTCCAGTAGTGCACAAGAAATTGCCAATCTGAAGGCTCCACATTTTCTGGCACATTCATTGCATTCTCCTCCTCTGAAAGGTCTTTGTCATAAAGCTTCCCCTTCAAGTCACTCTTGTGGTCCCTCCACTTCTTGGAGAGTGACTTTTCAACCCAAGGCGTAAGGGAGTCGGCGAACGAGAAGTATTGCTGCAAAATTTATTACCCATCACTAAAAATACATATTTCAATAATATATTTGCGTCGACCAATTACGTATTTTAGATGAGAAATACCTTGATTGTCGTAATAGCAGTGGCTTTTGTCGTGGTTGGCACCTTCGGCCAACTCTCGTATGACAAAGGAAGTATCCGGGAGTTCCTTGCTATAACCCCAATGAAGGAAGAAAATTTGCTGGCGTTATCGCCAACCGGTTGCCCGACACCGTTCACCTCCACCTCGATCATTTCGTCATTCTGAAGCCTCCAAACATTCGTCATCTTAGTCCGCCCACGATGTTTTTTGACAGTGGGCGGCGTGCTACCCTCACCCTCATCTGTTTGACTGTCACTATTATGTAGTGGCTGCTCATCCCCATGGCTCTCGTTGCCATCATTTATATTTATCCTCTTTCCACGCCTCGGCATGTTGTACCTGTCAAGGATTCAATAACTTCTTTAGAGATGCAAATTTAATTAATAACATGTTTATAATAACTATCATAAAATTTGTACTTTAGTAGGATTAACAAACCAACATAATTAAAAAAAAATTTAAAAAATGAGATTTGTAAGAAATTAAATTACAATGATAGTTTTGTTCAAATGACACTAAGCATAGTTTAATGTAAATAACACCAACCAGTAGAAAATAGGAAGATAATTAAACCGGTGTATTAAATTGTTGTGCATATCCGGAGGATTTTGGCATACGTAGCTATAGCATCCTCAGTTCACAGTGAACCCATTTTGGTTAAAAAAACATGCCAAGATGACAATCAGATGCATGGAATAAGCTTCATTAACAGTAAAAGAACATGAATATTCTAGCAGCATACTCAGTTTGGAAGTGAACCCATTTTTGGTTAAAAAATCATGCCAAAGATGGCAATCTGCAGGTTACTTTAACAGTACCTTAAAATGAAAATTTCCATTATCTTAGCTTATATGTTGTTCTACCAATTCTTTAGCCCAACTAAATCTAAAACCCAATTGTTGTGCATATCCGGAGGATTTTGGCATACGTACCTATAGCATCCTCAGTTCACAGTGAACCCATTTTATATCAAAAACACATGCCAAGAAGACAATCAGATGCATGAAATCAGCTTCATTAACAGTGAAAGAAGATGAGGCCTATTCTAGCAGCATACTCAGTTTGGAAGTGATCCCATTTTTGGTTAAAAAATCATGCCAAAGATGGCAATCTGCAGGTTACTTTAACAGTACCTTAAAATGAAAATTTCCATTATCTTAGCTTATATGTTGCTCTACCAATTCTTTAGCCCAACTAAATCTAAAACCCAATTGTTGTGCATATCCGGAGGATTTTGGCATACGTACCTCTAGCATCCTCAGTTCACAGTGAACCCATTTTATATCAAATAAACATGCCAAGAAGACAATCAGATGCATGAAATCAGCTTCATTAACAGTGAAAGAAGATGAGGCCTATTCTAGCAGCATACTCAGTTTGGAAGTGATCCCATTTTTGGTTAAAAAATCATGCCAAAGATGGCAAACAGGTTACTTTAACAGTATCTTGAAATGAAAATTTCCATTATTTGAGCATATATGTTGCTCTACTAATTCTTTAGCCAACTAAATCTAAAACCCAATTGTTCAGCATATCCGGAGGATTTTGGCATACGTAGCTATAGCATCCTCAGTTCACAGTGAACCCATTTTGGTTAAAAAAAACATGCCAAGATGACAATCAGATGCATGGAATAAGCTTCTTTAACAGTAAAAGAAGATGAAAATTCTAGCAGCATTTACAGTTTGGAAGTGAACCCATTTTTGGTTAAAAAATCATGCTAAAGAGGGCAAACAGGTTACTTTAACAGTACCTTAAAACCCAATTTCCATTATCTGAGCTTATATGTTGCTCCACTAATTCTTGTGCCCAACTAAATCTAAAACCCAATTGTTGTGCATATTCGGACCATTTTGGCATACATAGCTATAGCATCCTCACTTGACAGTGAACCCATTTAATATCAAAAAACCATGCCAAGAAGACAATCAGATGCATGAAATAAGCTTCATTAACAGTAAAAGAAGATGAAAATTCTAGCAGCATACTTAGTTTGGAAGTGAACCCATTTTTGGTTAAAAAATCATGCCAAAGAGGGCAATCTGCAGGTTACTTTAACAGTATCTTGAAATGAAAATTTCCATTATCTTATGTTGCTCTATCAATTCTTTAGCCCAACTAAATCTAAAACCCAATTGTTGTGCATATCCGGACCATTTTGGCATACGTAGCTATAGCATCCTCAGTTCACAGTGAACCCATTTTATACTCAAAAAAACATGCCAAGAATCAGATGCATGAAATCAGCTTCATTAACAGTAAAAGAACATGAAAATTTCCAGTACCTAAGCATATATTTTTCTATTAATTCTTCATCCCAACTAAACCATTCATGTTAAGGAAATCAAGATGCATCTATCAGAAAAAACATGCTAAGTTTCAAAAATAAGGAAAATCAAGAGATGATACCGAAGAGAGAGAGAGAGCGGGGCGACGAGCGCGGGGGGGAGGAGATAGAGAGAGCGGGGCGACACGGTCGTTTCCGATCGCCGATTCACCTCCAAATCGAGATAGGGAGGAGGGAAATCGAAAATGGCGAAGGGAAGAAGGGACGATGACGAAAGGTCGAAGGCTGTCGAAGAGGACGAAGCGGCGGAGGCAAACGCGCGGGAAGTAGAGCGAGGAAGGAGGGAAAATGAAGCGCCCTCTTTTTCTTTATTTTTTTGGGGTTTGGCAAAATGGCGAGCGAAAGGTTAGGGTAGATGGGATTTATCGCAGCTTTTCATCGGCATTTTAATTAGACACGCCGGTGAATAATACACTTCACCGGCGTTTTTAAATAAAACGCCGATGAATACGCGGATTCACCGGCGTTTTAATTCGATCGCCGGTGTATAACCATCCCATCTGGCGCCCCATTCCTATTCGCTCCCTACCCCGGCGCTACTAGTAAAACGCCGGGGAATATTCGCCGCTAAATCGAGTATCTTTTGTAGTGACGGCCCGAAGAGAAAATGTTTCTTTAGCCACAACATTATAGGTTGGAACACCCACCCACAACTTCTGAAGTTCATCTATTAACGGTTGTAGGTACACATCTATATCATTTCCAGGACCTTTCGGTCCAGGAACTATCATGGACAAAATAAATGAGGACTGCTTCATGCATTTCCAAGGCGGCAAATTGTATGGTATCAACACAACCGGCCATATGCTGTATGTACTACTCATTTGCCTGAAAGGGTTGAAACCATCACTAGCTAGTCCAAGTCTCACATTTCGAGGATCTTCCGCAAAATCAGGATATCTTTTATCAAATTTTTTCCAAGATTGAGAATCAGCAGGATGTCTAAGAATCCCATCATTAGTGCGACCTTCAGCATGCCATTTCATATCAGAAGAAGTTTTCGTAGACATAAACAACCTTTGTAGCCTAGGAATCAGAGGAAAGTAACGCAGTATTTTGGCAGGCTTCTTTTTCCTACTTCGCTTAGTAGATCCACTGGCTCCCTCGTCTTGATTTGGTCTTTCTTTCCATTTCGAAGAACCACACACTTCGCAATTCTCCAGACCTTCCTTACCACTCGTGAAAAGCATACAGTCATTTGGACATGCTGCTATCTTCTCATATCCTAGATCGAAAAAACTTAGGAATTTTTTGATTTTATAGGCTGAGTTTGGAATACAGATTTCAGGAAATGCATCATTCAACAATTCAAGTAGCATAGTGAAGGACTTAGCAGACCACCCGTTTAAACATTTAATCTGAAATAGTCTGACAATGAATGAGAATTTGGAAAATTTGGTGCAATCGCGGTACAACGGAGTACTAGCATCTTCAAGTAACTTAGCGAAGGATTCTTGCTGCTTATTATTTTCAAGGGTGGGGCCAGACATTTCCTCGTCCACCCCACCACCAATCTGGTTTGTTTCTGTTGACTCATTGTGAACTTGGGTTGTTGGGTTATTGGTGTGGAAATGAACATTATGAATCCCCATGGCATCTTGCAACAAAGCATGCATCTCATCGGAAACGCTTAAGTCTTCGTTCACTAAGGGCTCAGCTTCATTTTCTAATACAACCGGACGAACAGGAGTTGACGTATGATCCTCTACATGACAAAACCACCTTGTGTACCCTTGAAGAAAACCGTTGACAACCAAGTGTGTATGTACTACGTCACATGTCCTCAGCATACAATTTGTACACCGGAGGCATGGACAAAGGATTAGGTTGGGATCACGGGAATGTCGTTTGGCAAAGATAATAAAATCTTTAATACCATCACGGTACTCCTTGGATAATCGTGGTTTACTAATCCAACTTCTATCCATTATAACAATAGCACACAATCTGAAATTAAAATTTGATATATTAAATAGTAATAACAGTAAAAGGCATTTTGTATATTAAATTTCACCTATTTGAAAACCATCCCTAGCTGCAAATAAATAAACGATATAATCTTTAACTGTAAAATAAAGAAATTGTGGTTCCAAAAAATGTACAAAAAAAAATACATCTTAACACAATCTACTCTATTCACATAACCCTAAACTACCTTTTGTGGAAATTATCACAACCACCTTAGTGGTATTTTATCGCACACCCTGTGTTCGAATGCCAAAAAAAATCGACTATAGTCTCCCCTGTATTTGGCTTTCCGTTCAAGGAGATGATGATGGTGAAGGGTATTTTGCTGATGAAGAGGAATCAGCCGAATAATGAGCGCGTCGTGCTGTAACTAAAGGGTATTCTGTTCATGGCTACTAATAATCACTTACTTATCTCATAATAATAATAATAATAATAATAATAATACTAAACAAAAGAAACTAATATGGCTACTAATAAGTTTTTCTAAAATAATTCTTCATCCCATGCTATATCATTGATGTTTGTAGCGCCAAAAGAAACCTGCACGAGGTTTGTTCAGCCCAAATCTTGTACAAATTTGGAGGATTTTGGTAAAAAACATGCCAAGATGCCAATCAGATGCATGAAATCAGCTTCATTAACAGTAAAAGAAAAATGATAATGTCCATTATGTAAGCATATATTCTTCAGAGTGAACCAATTGTTGTACATATTCGGAGGATTTTGGCATACAGCTATAGCATCCTCAGTTAACAGTGAACCCATTTTGGTCAAAAAAACATGCCAAGATGACAATCAGATGCATGGGATAAGCTTCATTAATAGTAAAAGAAAAATCAGATGCCAGCAGCATACTTAGTTTGGAAGTGAACCCATTTTGTTAAAAAATCATGCCAAAGATGGCAATCAGCTTCATTAACAGTATCTGAAAAAATGAAAATTTCCATTATCTGAGCTTATATGTTGCTCTACTAATTCACTGTGCCCAACTAAATCTAAAACCCAATTGTTGTGCATATCTGGCCGGAGGATTTTGGCATACGTACCTATACCATCCTCAGTTCACAGTGAACCCATTTTGGTTGGCAAAAAACATGCATGCCAATATGACAATCAGATGCATGAAAATAAGCTTCACTAACAGTAAAAGAAGATGAGGATGCTAGCAGCATACTTAGTTTGGAAGTGAACCCATTTTTGGTTAAAAAATCATGCCTAAGATGGCAATCAGGTTATCTAACAGTATCTGAAAATGAAAATACCCATTATCTGAGCGTATATGTTGCTCTACTAATTCTTTAGCCCAACTAAATCTAAAACCCAATTGTTGTGCATATCCAGTCGGAGGATTTTGGCATACGTACCTATAGCATCCTCAATTCACAGTGAACCCATTTTGGTCAAAAAACATGCATGCCAAGAAGACAATCAGATGCATGAAATCAGCTTCATTAACAGTGAAAGAAAATGGGGATGCTAGCAGCATACTTAGTTTGGAAGTGAACCCATTTTTGGTTAAAAAATCATGCCTAAGATGGCAATCAGGTTATCTAACAGTATCTGAAAATGAAAATACCCATTATCTGAGCGTATATGTTGCTCTACTAATTCTTTAGCCCAACTAAATCTAAAACCCAATTGTTGTGCATATCTGGTCGGAGTATTTTGGCATACGTACCTATAGCATCCTCAGTTCACAGTGAACCCATTTTGGTCAAAAAATATGCATGCCAAGAAGACAATCAGATGCATGAAATCAGCTTCATTAACAGTGAAAGAAAATGGGGATGCTAGCAGCATACTTAGTTTGGAAGTGAACCCATTTTTGGTTAAAAAATCATGCCTAAGATGGCAATCAGGTTATCTAACAGTATCTGAAAATGAAAATACCCATTATCTGAGCGTATATGTTGCTCTACTAATTCTTTAGCCCAACTAAATCTAAAACCCAATTGTTGTGCATATCTGGCCGGAGTATTTTGGCATACGTACCTATAGCATCCTCAGTTCACAGTGAACCCATTTTGGTCAAAAAACATGCATGCCAAGAAGACAATCAGATGCATGAAATCAGCTTCATTAACAGTGAAAGAAAATGGGGATGCTAGTAGCATACTTAGTTTGGAAGTGAACCCATTTTTGGTTAAAAAATCATGCTAAAGATGGCAATCAGGTTACTTTAACAATATCTTAAAATGAAAATTTCCATTATCTGAGCTTATATGTTGCTCTACTACTTCTTTAACCCAACTAAATCTAAAATCCAATTGTTGTGCATATCCGGCCGGAGGATTTTGGCATACGTACCTATAGCATCCTCAGTTAACAGTGAACCCATTTTGGTCAAAAAAACATGCATGCCAAGAAGACAATCAGATGCATGAAATCAGCTTCATTAACAGTGAAAGAAAATGGGTATGCTAGCAGCATACTTAGTTTGGAAGTGAACCCATTTTTTGTTAAAAAATCATGCCAAAGATGGCAATCAGCTTCATTAACAGTATCTGAAAAATTGAAAATTTCCATTATCTGAGCTTATATGTTGCTCTACTACACTGTGCCCAACTAAATCTAAAATCCAATTGTTGTGCATATCCGGCCGGAGGATTTTGGCATACGTACATATAGCATCCTCAGTTCACAGTGAACCCATTTTGGTCAAAAAAACATACAAATATGACAATCAGATGCATGAAATAAGCTTCATTAACAGTAAAAGAAGATGAAAATTTCCAGTATCTAAGCATATATTTTTCTATTCATTCTTCATCCCAACTAAACCATTCATGTTAAGGAAATCAAGAAGCATAATCTGAAAAAACATGCTTTTTTTGAAAAATAAGGAAAATCAAGAGATGATACCGAAGAGAGAGAGAAAGAGCGGGGCGACGAGCGCGGGGGCGTAGGAGAGAGAGAGAGAGCGGGGCGATCGCCGATTCACCTCCAAATAGAGAGAGGGAAGAGGGAAATCGAAAATGACGATGGGAAGAAGGGACGATATAGAAAGGTTGAAGGTCGTCGAAGAGGACGAAGCAGTGGAGGCAAACGCGCGGGAAGTAGAGCGAGGAAGGAGGGAAATGAAGCGCCCTTTTTTTGGGGGGGGGGTCTGGGATAATGGCGAGCGAAGGATTAGGGTTTGCAGGTTTTATCGCCGCTTATTCACCGGCGTTTCAATTAGTCACGCCGGTGAATGTGTCTGTATATTCACCGGCGTTTTAATAATAAACGCCGGTGAATAATACGATTCACCGGCGTTTCTAAATAAAACGCCGGTGAATACGAAGATTGACCGGCATTTTAAATCGACCGCCGGTGTATAACCATCCCATCTGGCGCCCATTCCTATTCGCTCCCTACCCCGACGCTACTAGTAAAATGCCGGGGAATATTCGCCGCTAAAACAAGTACCTTTTGTAGTGTGTACTCCCAAAATGGCCCCTCTCCACCTCCTTCCTCAGCTTATACTTCTTCCTGAAATTCATCCCAAACCCCCCCCTCCTTCGTTGCAGCCTTCCTCCCATGTTATGGACGGCGAGGACAACCCTACCCCTGTCCCAACCGTCCTCGGCATTAGGCTGGCCACGCCCGACCCTGCGGCAGGGAACAGGCTGGGCCAGCTGGTACCCTGAGTGGCGTAGGTGGCAGAGGTTGGGGTGGTGAAAGTGATGGAGGAGGCGAAAAAATCTAGGTTGATGGAAGAAAGAGTGTGGCGTGGGGTGCAGCGTGAGTAGGCGGCGAGCGGCGTGAGGGAGCAACTAGCCATGGCTGGAGGCTATGAGCGGCATGAGTTGGGTGAGATTTGAATTTTCAGAGTGGGAGAGGATTTTGAGAGTGGGAGATGAAGATATCGGGTAAGAGGGTTTGGGGTTTATATTTTTATTATTATTATAAAAACGTGCAGACCGCACGTGTTAATTCGGATAAGGAAATCCTAGTTTCGCTCTCCTTTCTCTATTTCAAAATGAAGAAAGGAGAGAGAGGTAAACCTATTAGTATAATATACAGTATGAGAATAATATACAGTATAATGTTATTCAGTACAATACTATAAACCATCGGATTAAAGATAGGCAGTACAGAGAGTAAACCAAAACCATATCAACTGGTGAAATCGAAATAAAATAATAAATTGGATAACAATATTAACTATATTTATTTAGCATAGACAGTTAGCATTGTGATTCTCTAAGACAAACATTTAAGTATAGACAAGTAGTATTTAATTCAGTGATCATGCAGAGAAAAAAAACTAGAGGGTAGGTTTTTTGTTTTGTTTGTTAACAAAGAAAGCAGTTACCTTTTATAAGCAATTAATGAAGTCAAGTTGCAATCAATGCAAACAAAACAAGATAATCATATAAAATGTACAATGAGGACCATGAAGATTGCAAGTAGGGTTTAGCAGGTCAGATTCTTGTGTATATTTTGGTCCGTGAATGTCAAAATATATATTTTGCAGAACTCTATTTGTTTGCATCGTGTATCAATGATATACATATATGGTTTGATTAATTTGTTATATATACCTTTTCTCAGATATATCTACTATGTAACTATACCTATAGATAGAGAAATAAATGTACTTATTAGAAGATAGCTTTGATAACAAAGCCGCCTACATTTTTTGGCAATGTGAACGTGGAATAAAAGTATGAAAGTGTGAAAGTGGAGTGAAACCGATCCATTCACTTTCACCTTACCACATAATCATTGAAAAATTAAGAAGAAAAAAAAAATATTTGTTTAAACAGAAAATGAGGAGTGGAAAGTGAAACAAAAAGATAAAAAAAATCATGATTTATATGAGGTAATTAATTATATATATAAATTATACTTTCTTACTTTTATCAGTTTATGACAAATAAATAAATTCTTTATTAAACAGTGTCACTTATTCTTCTTCTTCAATTCCATCTTTTTTTTAAGGAAAAGTTAAAATGTGAATGTATGTAATCTCCCTTTTACTTGACCAAAGTGAAAAATCACTCTCATTTTTCACTTTCATCTTGTCAAAAAAAAAAAAAAAAAAACACCCTTCATTTTCAAGCTTTCACACCTACTCATTTCTTGTCAAACGCCCTTTAAGAGTTGTACTGCGAAGAGTATATTTATCAAATAACGACTCCCAAATTATAAACTTGGGATTCCATGAAAAAATGATTTGAAATTCTACAAGTTCATTAATTTCTTTGTCGACACATGTCTTTAATTAAACATGTCTTAAAGATTACGTGCTAGATTCGATTCGTTAAAGATGCAAATACATTAATAAAATGACTAAACCTTATTAGAATGTTTCAACATTTGAAGAATAATAGTGTAAAGCATCTCTTTTCGTTTTTTTTTTTTTTTTGATTATACTGGGTATCCATCCCCCTCTATGGGTCAGACTAATCCCAGTCCCGTGGCCAGGATCCCGCGCTTGTTACGGGTTGTAGCACTACCCTTTCGGGTAGAGGTCACTGGCCACCCAGAGGTATTTAATCCCCATCTTTTGGGAACCCAGGGGTTCGAACCTGAGATCTTGGAGGAGCAAACTCCAAGTCCCATCGCTCTCTACCACTGGGCCACATGCGGTGGTTATCTCTTTTCGTTTTAAAGGAAAAGTGTAAAGCATTGGAAAAAGTATGATTAAGAACTTTTTTCTTAAAGAATCTTTCTGGCTAGTAGGGGATTAACATTGTAAATCCAAAAGGATAGACGGATCTAAAAACAACTCTTAACTAACTAAGGACCTATATAGAATTTAACCTTTTGTTTATTTGTTTATTAGTTAATTGAACACGTGTTCTGAATCAGAAAAAAAGAAGGCCAAGATCGTACGATCCTGATCAGTTCTTAGCTGGAATTAGCGGATGACAGCTGGCACGTACTATGTCCGATACGCTGCAGCCGTAGCCGTTCACCTCCCCACTTTTAATCACTTTTTATTCCCACACATCCACAATTCCATTTCTACCCTTACGCGAAATTACACCTTTACTCCCTTCCATTCATCGTTGACTCTCAGTCAAAAGGCAGTTAATACAGTGGCATAGTCGTAATTGTGGTAGTTTTTTAGGGTGATTTGGTTGATGATGGGAGTGGGTGACTCCGTTTGAGACGACCGACAGAGCACAAGTCAAAAAGTGAGTACGCATCAGGGGTTTGGGGAAAGGATAGGGGTAAATGCGTCTTTTTGTGTGTATTTAAAAAGGCAAGCACGCACACCACCACTTTCGCTGTCTAGGAGCTTTTTTTTGCATATTTCTACCTGTATATTTGTTTATTTGCTCTCTTACGTTTCTAATGTTTTACAGTGAACTTAACATAAGAAGGGAAAGCGTAACATGCATTTTTATTTTATTTTATAGAATAAAGAGAAAAACATTTTGTTAGGAAATAGATAATAATATTTAATTTAGTTTTATTTTATTTATTTGAATTAAATATTTTACAAAATTAAATCGATCCGCACTATCATAAAAAGTAATCATTATTATGAACGTAAGTCACACTTTTTTAAATTAATATTTATTTATTTAATGTTCAAAAACCTCATTTGTGATTTACAAGAAAGAAATATTTTTATTATAGATGTAGATTGTCTCAAATAATGAAGGGTGATCCTTTCATATTCTTCACATTATTTTCTTTATTACTAAATCTTTCATAATCTTCACATTATTTATGGGATAAAAATCATTACTATTTAAACAATGGTATGCATCTTAACAATGCTAGAGACATGGGCGAATCTGGGCCCAAGCAGTTCAAGCAATTGCTTTGGGCTCCCAATTTTATAGGGTCCCATATTTTTTAAGTATTTATAATGTTAAAAAGTAATATAAAATATTTTATGATATAATTACATTATATTAATAGTTGTCTTATTAGCTTAGTTGGTTAGAGTGTTGTGTTAGTAACGTGAAAGTTGCAAGTTCAAAACTTCATGAGCCTAATTAATTTTTCGATGATTTTTATTTTTAAAACTAATTATTTTTCACATTGTCATACATGTCATTTTACCATTTTATGAATTTAATATTATTTTTCATTAGCCTATGTATGTCACTCTATGATATTTTTTTAATGTTCTATGATTTATCATATTTATTTGTTTATGATAAATTTCTAACCAAATTTTCAAGTGCATATGGTTACTCTACATTTTTAAGCTTCTAACTAGTATTCTCACATACATATAATCATCATCATTTCATTCTGATCGTGTGCTCTAATATATCATATTTACCTCTTTGAGATAACATATTTCGTTTTTTTTGTTAGAATTGGTCCGGGTTCTTTTTGCCCACGAGGCATTTCATATAAAAAACGTACGTTATCAATTAACTTTTTTTTGGAAGCATATATATATATTTGTTTTCATTTATATAGTTTGGTCTCCAATGCTCCAAATTTGTTTGCATTTAAATAATTATCATTTTTATTTTGTCAACTTGTAAAAGGTCCCATTTGAGCATTTGCTTAGGGACCCCTGAAATTCAGATACGCCACTGACTAGAGAGTGAGTTTAACTTTAATATTATGGGTAAGGGTGCAATTCCCGTATGGGTGACATTTTTTTGTCAAATATATGTAAATAAGTGGATAAAGATGAATGATCATTTTACTTGTTTTTCTTTTGCTAATTGAAAGATCATTTTACTTACTATTATATCCAATCTATAAATACCCTAGATAACATGTTAATGATTCTTTCAAGAAAAAAAGAAGGGAAAAATAGAAATAGTTTCGGTCAGTCATGGACGTTGAAAAGACATTTACATAATTAAAAGAAAAGAAAAAAAAACTTTGAGGAATGGTCTTTTTATTTACATAATTAAAAGAAAAGAAAAAAAAAAACTTTGAGGAATGGTCTTTTTGTTTTTTGTTTTTTTGTTTTTGTTTTTTTGCCGGTTACTAAATCCTAATAAGGATCTTACCAAATAGTATGACAAGCCCTAAAAAATATATGGAGTGAGTTATTTGAAAACTCATAAAACTTGGAGTAAGTTTACTGAAATTTACTTTAAAAAAAAGAAATTATGTTTTATGATTTACATTTTTTATTTTTTATTTTTTAGAGCTCCAAGAAAAGAAAAGGAAGTATAGAGACCCATTCCTTACCTTCCTTAATTTTCTTTATATATATATATATATAGTAAATAATAAGACGTGATCTGATCTCGAACCTGAGACATCCTTTACTCATCACATACTCTTTTTAAATTACCCGAAGTGGCACAAAATAAAAACTTTTATTTTATATGAGTGAAACCCTTGTAATTAATTATCTCGTAAATAAATTTGAACTTTAAATATATTATGGTAACTAACAACAATTGAGTAAATTGTGTAAATGAATGGTTAATATAACTCTCACTTAAAAAAGAATGGTTGATATTAGATGATTGAATGAATGTCTACAAATTACAGGTTGTCTACAAATGACAACCCCCGCTCTCCCATTATAATATTAAAGATGTTGCTAGATAAAGATTTCTTTTGCGTAACATTTGTTCTGAAAAAGGAAAAAAATAAATTCATTATCCCACAAATCTTCATCAAATTTTTCTCAATTTTCCCTTTCACCACCAAATCTTTAGTAAATCTTTCCTAGTCTCCATTTTTTTCATAAGAATATCAACTACTTAAATTTCCTCACAAATTTTTATATTCATTTATGTCACTACATTTCACAAGATGTGCTTACTAAAATTTTCTCCAGTAGGTATACATCTTTATATCTAAATATCTCAACCAGAGATTATACTTAATTTCACCAAATCTTTAGTAAATCTTTTCTAGTCTCCATTTCTCTCATTACAATATCAACTTTTTAATTTTCCTTTCAAATTTTTATATTTATATATGTCACTACATTTTACAAGATGTGCTTATTAAAATTTTCTCTAGTAAATCTAAATATCTCAACCAAAGATTATACTTAATTTTCACCAGTAAATCTTCCTCAAACGTCTTTTCTTTCATCATTATAATATTATTAACCCCGCAAATCTTCACTGATTTCCTTCCTTTTTTCCCATTAAAAACAATAAATATAATTTAAAAGAAGCAAATAAAAGGCAATAAATAAGATTAACAATGACCAAATTGCAAAAGCAACAAATAAACAAAACCCAAGAGCTCCTACTTCCCTCACCAGCTCTCTCCTCATCTCTCTTCCCTTCGACCTCTCTCTCTCTCTCTCTCTTTCTCTCTCTCTCTCTCTCTCTCTCTCTTTCAACCTCCGCCGTCCATCCACCAATCCAAAACGGACGGTTAGGATGAGCCGGGTGGCGCTGGGGCTGGCGCTGGGCTGCGCCGTAATTTCGTGCACAGTGGCGGGCATTCTGGTGACCAAAAGAGTAAAGAACCAGAGGAAATGGTGGAGAGTGGTCGAGATTCTGAGGGAGTTCGAAGAAGGGAGCGCCACGCCGACCGCGCGGCTGAATCAGGTGGTGGACGCGATGGCCGTCGAGATGCACGCAGGGCTTGCGTCCCATGGCGGGAGCAAGCTCAAGATGCTCGTCACCTTTGTTCAGAATCTCCCAAAGGGGTAATAATGATAATTAACTGTTCTTCTTTACTTTTTTGGTTTCTTGAATTTGTTTGTTAATGGTTGGTTTTTGGTTTAGTTTAGGAAGGTGGTTGGTAGTGATTTTTGGTAATGGGTGGATGGGCACCCGTTTGATGAAATGTGGTAATGAGTTTTGTGGAATGTTGGGAATTTCTATGGGAACAAAATTTAGATAGCAAAAGTTATCTTAACTTTGGATATCTTAACGTTGGAGGTGCAAGTAAGCTGACTTTGGTAGTCATACTCTTCTCCAAGTTTAGATAACTATGGTTTTCTCACCTTTTGGGATAAAATAACTATAGTAATCTGAAACTCCAAAATGATTCCCAAACATGCCAAAGTCAGGATAACTAGAGAATTTGTATTTTGGAGTTATTGGGGATAACACAAGTTATCCAAATTTAACTTTGTTCCCAAACATAGGCTTAGTATGTTATATTTATGGTATGTTCGTGGCGAGAGACGTGAGTAATTGTAATTAATGAAGGTTTTCTTGGCGATTGGAAATATTAAAGAGATTATTAATTGGGCTGGGATATGATTTGTTACCATCCATGACATGAGTTTCTTTCAAATGTTGTACATTTTTCTTACAAATTTGGGTTTTAAATGATGTAAGGACTCAAATGTGCGACAAAGTTAAATTATAGGAGCTAATAATTAGAAGAGGTATTATGATATTGTATGCTTCTAACTTTCTATTCAATGAAGTAACATTAGTATTACAAATTTTATGGAACTGGCAATTGAGAATTTGCCTTCTACATTATTTTTGAGAGGTGAAATGTTGAGGTAGTAATCTATGATGCCCTATCAAGTAAATTTACTTTCTTTTCCTTTTATTATTTTTAAAATTCAAGTAGGAAGTTTATTTGAACGTATGTATCCATTAGATTGACTTGTGAACCCCATCTAATATATAAGTATTTAATGTCTTAATTTGAGAGAGAGAGATGTATAAACCTAAGTATATATGCTTCACAAATACTTAAGGACTAGGGCTAGCAATGGGCTAGGCTGGTCTGGACTTATACAAACCCGAGCTCGAGTCCGGAAAATTTTCTAGGGGCCAAGCCCGGACCGATTTCTTAAAAAAATATACGAAAATACATACTAACATGAAAAAAATAATATACTAAAACTTGGGAGAGGAGGGAGCACCATCAGTGGCGAAGGGAGCAGCTGCGGGGGCAAAAAAGGTGGAATGGACGATGGCCACAATGCCAGCAAAAAGGAAGAAGATGGTGAGAGAGAAGGCTAGATGGCGGGATCAGATCTGGAAAAAGGAGACAAAAATGAGAAGAGAGAAAGATGAGATAGAAACGAGGAGAGAGAGGGGGGGGGGGGAATATTAAAGGTTGGGGGAATGAGAGAATATTTTTTGGTAAGATGGACTGGCGGAGTAGGATAGGGTTTGGATTTGACCTGGTTTGGAGTAAGATAGGGATTGGATTTGGACTGGCGAAGTAAGATCAGCTGCGGAGTAGGATAAGGTATATTCAGTTACTGTGAAGCTCGGGTCGGGTTCGGTTCAGACTTATCCAAACCCGAACCCTGCCCGAAAATTAATTTGGGCTCAATCTTTGAGCCTGAGTCCAAAATTTTTGAAAAATTTGAGGCCCATATGTTTCTAAAAACGGATCAGACCTGGTCAGGCTCAGGTCGGGTTGAGTTCAGGTCAATTGCCAGCCTTATTAAGGACTTGAAGCACCTAAAAAAGGCTTGTACTAGAATGTTAACAAATTTGTTACTCTATTTTTAAAACTCGTGTGAATATGTCTGAATTAGATGAAGTGGAAATAATTATGTTATAAAAGGAATGCCTACAGAAGATTTATTAAATTGGTTACAGGCATTCAATATACTATGTAATGGTTTCTATGGCCAAACTACCCATTATCTTTGTAACCCTCTTTGTATTTCTGAGCTTCATGATAAGCCTATTCGTTCTATGCCTTGATGTCAAAAGCATATGCTAGTTCTTCCTTATTGATCCTCAAATTATTTTTCTGTTACTTCTGGATAGATATGCAAAGTTGGCCTCATTCTCGATAGATGTTGCCAACACATGGAAAAAGATTAATCTAAGGAAGGGTATTAAATTGTAGATTGTGTGATGTTCACACTCATTGAAACATGTGTAGGCCTGATACACGCCTTTTTTGGTTATTATATAAAAGATGTTCACGAAGCCTTTAATATCCTTAGTTCGAATGCCTTTGGATTTTGTAGAATTATCTTATATTATATCTTCATATTTGAATGTGCTTCACTTCATTTGTGTATTGTTGTATATTTCCCCACATTTTTAAGAGACATTTTCGTTACGTATTCTTCAACATTTGTTTTCGTTGTAAATATATTTATTTTCAATTTGTTGCTTCACATATCTACTTATTCCTTAGGTAAATACATGCATTAGTTCTATTTATAATATATATTTTTTAATTTACCGAAGTAGACTAGTTGCATTTCTCACTTTCTTGTTTAATCATTTTATACAACTATATGAACCAGAAGAAACAACGTTGTGCACAATCTATTGACATTGCAAAACATTTTAAGAAAAAACAATGTTTATGAAATATGAATAATGAGGGAAAAAGACTAAGTAAATATATGTGGATGAAAATTATCCACAATTCTGTATGTGTGTTGTTGGGGTGGTTTTGGTGTTGGGTATCTCAGTGTTCTTGACATCGCCCTCCTGAAATGCTTATATTATGGTGTCAAAAATAAATTACTGCGCTGAAGTACATTATGTTCTCAGTATATAACAAAATTTTAACTCCAGTATTAGTTCAAATGCTTATCATAGTTGCCAGCACCATTTTTAATTTATTGTTTGATTTATAATGATAATACCATTTTCACAATGATATTAATTTTTGACCTTAGAATGGTAATATCCTTTTCACAATGAAAATAATCTTCAATCTAATGTAAAGTTACTTCATAACTGTATTTCTTTCTTCTTCCTATTTACATTAATAGACTCAGCATTTAAATTTTACATCTGGCTGGCCTTAGTCAATTTTATCTTCATGTAAATTTTACATCTGGTTGGCCTTAGTCAATTTTATCTTCAAGTTATCATCAAAATCAGAGGACTTATATTTTTTCTCTAAAATTGTAGGATGCTCTGCTTCTAATTTCTTTGTCCTTCTTTGTTTACAGGGATGAGAAAGGTATTTACTATGCTCTTGATCTGGGAGATACCAACTTCAGAGTTTTGCGGGTGCAGCTGGAAGGCAAAAGGTCTTTGCTTTTTGGACATGAAATTGAGCAACAATGCATTCCCCCAAATTTTAAGACAGGCACTTATGAGGTAATTGAAAATTTTAAATTTTCTTCTAAAATTCTCTTGTCCTTTTTTTTTAAATGTGTTGATTGAATTCTAATAGTCTAATTAATCTCACTTTTATGTAGGAGCTATTTGATTTTATTGCCAAGACGTTGAAAGACTTTCTTGATAGAGAACCCAAGGATACTGAAATTAGACCTGGCAGAAGTAGAGAACTTGGATTTACATTTTCCTTTCCTGTCAGACAATCTTCAGTCTCTTCAGGCACTCTGATCAACTGGACAAAAGGATTTGAGATTCAGAATGCTGTGAGTTAAACAAATAATTTTGAAGGGAAATAATGGAAATTTTTTAGTATGTCAACTGTTCCTGTTAATTCTTGTTAACTAGATTATACCTCCATCATATCACTATATTAAAATGCCAGCTTTAATTGAAATCTTCTGTTCTATGAATTCTAAAGTCATCTTTGGTGCTGCATGGCTCTCTTTTAAAGAAAATGTCTAGGATGAGCATGTACAGTGTTTACGAAAGTTTATTTATCTAGCAAACCACTCTTAATATAGCTACTAGATGATCAGCACCTTCAGTTCATTTGTTTCTTCTTTATAATGCTAGTCATTAGGAGGACCGCTTATTCTGTCAATGCTTAGTAATTATTATCAGTATTCATCATTGTTTAAATATAGTTTGACAAAGTTGATAAAAATTCACGTGCAATACACTGTCCAAGTATTTTTTTCGCCTCAGAGAGGCCAATCGTTCTCCCATTATAGAGTTCTATAAATATATACGTTTTTTTTTTTTCATATTTAGATATATTGTTGCATAAAGATTTTCTTTGATTCTGTCCTCATGATAATTTGTTAGTTTCCATGTCCTTTTCTTCTGTCACAAAGTTCAATTGAGCATTTTTTAGGAAAGGCTTCCCACTAGGTGCTGCATAATGCTATGTGATTTTTTGTATTTTGATGCTGTTCACATAATTATACATGATATTTGGTAATTTGCTTGTTTCATATGTAAATATTTGTTGATTTAGTTATTTTCTTTAGATCCTTTTGAGTTTTGACCATTCGACTTTCTTAATTTCTATAGTTGTTTGTAAGATGGGTACTAATATTTTTGGTCAAATAAATTGTCTTCATCATTATTTTGTACATACAACTTCATACATGTGATTTAGCCAATGCTTCCTTGTGAATTTAGGTTGGAAAAGATGTTGCTCAGTGCTTAGAAGAAGCCATGGCCAAGAATGGACTGGATATGCGGGTGGCAGCATTGGTACGAGTGTTCTTTATTGTTTTGGCTTAAAAGTTATATCACTTCTGTAGAAATTCTTTACAGATAATTGAAGTACTTATTTTTTCTTGCAAGAAGTAATATAGACCAGATATCTACACATATGCATGTACATATACATATCAATATACGTGCATGTCTACATATGGATGTACATATACATATCAATATGTACACACATGGACACTATTCAGACTCCAAATCTGTCTCATCATCCAACTATCATCGGCTCCCTTATTACTTCAGTACCATGCAGCTCTGAGAACAGTGAATGTTATTATGCATCCGGAGTGAATTAGGCTCTTAAAGGGTTGCTTGTGCGGGAAATTTTAAAGAGGCATAAAAAACCCTCAATTGATTCAGGAAGGAAGAGTGGAGAGAGAGAACATGATGGAGAGGAGTGATCTCATCACTCTAGCACTAGACCCATCAGTTAAATACAAGTTTTTCCCACCAAATGACCAAATCAGTCACTTTTTGGATCGATAATTAATCCCAATATAAAGGTATTGATAACATGCTTAATCCACAAACAATATCTTGCCTTGCAGTGCTACTGAGGGAGCAAAAATATTAATGAGATTCTAAGTAAATACATTATTTTTCAATCGGGTTTGAATCGAAATCTGGCGATTCCAATCAAATCCTTGAAATTTTTCCTATTTTCCTTTCCCGTTGTGTGGGTCAGGTATCCTTATAAGCTCTGGGCTTTCATTATTCCTTGTCTTAAAACTAGATTGTCAAATTAGGAGAAAATCTCTCTGATCCATTCAGGCATTATGGTGGACCTTCTTTGTTTTTATATAAAAACCACATGGTAGAAATGTTGTTTAAGATTGACATAAACTGAATCTTCCACTTGCCATTCTCGAAAGTGCAGGTTAATATATACCAATCATCGTTGTGGAAAATGCTGTAGATGGCTTCCTAAAAGCCCAGATGAGTAGAGGCATCACGTAGACACTATAATTTGACCCTAGGCAGCTGTCCAGGTGGTGCAAATAGCTTAGGAAAGGAGGAAATCATGTACCTGCTACTTGTTCCTGCTTTCTAGTCTTTGATAACCACACCCTCATTGTTTCTCCCTCACTTATTGACAAGGGCTAGGGTTTTACCTTTTCTTCTCTCCCGACTCTCGGCTCTCAGTCCCTCTGATCTCTCACGGTGAGGCAGTCCAAACAAAGCAAGGAAAAAGTAGTGGTGAAGAGCGGGAGAAAACGTTTGTTATTCTTCCGCTTTTCCAATCTCCACTTTTTCCATTGTGCCAAACACTTAGGTGGCTAGGCATTGGATGTTGCCCTAGTTATCTTGTGGTTGCCAACTGTTTTGCAAGAACGATGGTAGTCACAATGTTGAACTCTTCTTAACACAGACAAGGTGGTCCAAAAGGATGCGACACACCCTTATTAAGGAATATTTCACATGCGATGGATGAAAATTGAAGAGTTTCATATAAAATAAGTCTGCAAGAAATGCTCCTCCATGATTCACAAGTTGGTTGTTGTGACGCAAATGACCTCATACCTCTTGGAATGTGCTTCAACTTTGAAATTATTTTTTTCCCTGTTCAAAATAGACAAGTTCAACGATTTATCCGAGACAGATAGACAGACACAATGCACGGGACAACCAAAGAAGAAGAAAACCAGTAATGCCGTTTCTACAACATTTTCGAGCTCATACCGAGTAAAAGGGATGGCCATCGAAGAGGCATACTTGTGCCAAGCCCTTGTCTGATAACACTATGTTGCTCTTGGAGAAGTTAAGTCCTCTGGAGTTGTGGGACACAATGAAATGTACTCGTGCCGCCCACACCTACCAAGAATCAGGTAGTGAAAATTGCAAGACATGTGAGTTGAAAAAGCGAAACCTGCCAAATCAGTTGAGTATGTGAGTTTATGAGTTCCCGTAGCAAATCCTTTGAAGCCACCAAGTTGCATTGCTGCCCTTTAAATTTCATCAAGGTTTGGATAATATTGTTCTGTTATCCATATGTGATATCCTGTAGAGGCCTTCGGTGTTGCCAACCGAAGACTAGATTAAAAACAATAATCTATTTAATGTAACTAAATTTTTCTTCAACATGGTACAATAGGTTTTCTTACTTTGGAAGTGGTGCCTTGCTCATTGCACAACAAACAACTTGTTCGATATCAGAATGCAAAATGACTAAATCCACAACTCTGGCATCTTCTAGTAGATTTTCCCTCGTAACTGTATCATGGAATTCAGTTGCTAGAAGTAACAATTGTAATATAGTAGTTATTTGTTGGTAATCTATTGCTGCCGGCGCTGAACTTGCTAGATATTGGATTATCTTACTAGGATGGGAGATTAAAAGTATATGTGAGGCCTTGTACGATGTATTCCTGTTACCCATTTCATAGTTGCTGAACCAAAATGGAGTTGTTGTTTAAGCTAGTTGATGAAGTTGCCCTATTCTTGAGTTGAGCTGAAGTTATAAAGACTAAAAGACACTCTGCAAACAAGTTTTAGTGTAGTTGAGTCAACTCATATCAGAAGATTGATTAGTTCATTACTTTAGCTGGTCAATCAAGTGAAATTATAGTTTAGCCTTTTCTCTTTGGTAAAGTTGGCATCCTCCTAGCTTATACACAATCATCCGCTTCTCTTTAATTTGTAGCTCCTTACTCATGAACTAGGTGGGACTATATGTTGGTTGGAATAGATATATTATTGTAGACATGCTTCTAGTTGGGCGTACACCTCCCAAATCTTCCATTATCATTTCAATCCAGTTATCGAAAGAGGTCATTTTATTTTTGAGATGATGTAAAAAGGAGTGGACTGATTTGAAAAACTTGCAGAGCAACAATAGAATCTTGGAATTTATTTTATTTAAAATTTTTATTTGGAAATAAATTAATAGAGATTTGGCTATAAAATGTTTCTAAAATTTGGTAATATTAGTAGTTCCTTCAATTTCGAGTAGAATGCTTTGTTAAAAAGTGAGATTTTCTTCCTGCTATTTCTAAGTTTTCTCTAGTAAGGTAACAAAAATAGAGACTATTGTATTTACTGCCCATTAAAGGAACGATCCAAAGTTCTAAATTTTTTTTCCATGCATAAATTAAACCAATTCTATGAAAAAGCAAAGAACTTGTGGAAAAAGAAACGCGGTCTAAGAAGTATAGACATGAACACATCGGCATCAGCATGCTACTACATGACTCGCAAATACGAGAAAATTTGGAAAACTATACTAAACTAGCAAGTTTTGCGTCGGATGTACGTGTCCAACACGGGCGGCTAATAGTTATCTAACACCACAACTAGCAAATAAAAGTGTCAATGCTTCATAGTATTGGTACATCACAACTCATTTCCCGTGGATGGAAAAGACGGTTCCAACCGTGCTATGTTTGTGACTGAGACGATACTCCATGCTTTTCTCGGTTTTTGGCTTACCCGATATGATATTCGCATAAAACTTGGTATTTGCCGATACTTAAGTGAACAAGTAAAAGGAAAGAAGATTATAGTAATCAAATGAGACCAAAGTACATATAAAATATTTATAGGAGCTACTGCCACTAAGTAGGTATAACAAGAATTAGACTGTTAGAGAGAGACAACATCGTCGAGTGAAAACAATAAAATAATAATTTAAGTATATTTTAAGTATATTTTTAGTATATATTCTTATAGTATATTATCAGTTGCTTAATTTTTTTATATAGTTATAGTATAGTTTTTTAAGTTAAAGCTCATATTTTCATAGTACACTCTATAGGTAGAATATTAAAAAAAATATAATTTTTGTTTGTGGAAATTACAATAAACAAAACAATAGTTACAATATATTCTTACAATTAGACAAAATTATCCATTGAATGTTACATTTAAGGTTTAGTTATTTTAACATTTTAAGAAACTTTAACTACCTTTTTAAACTCTTGGAGGAGTTGATACCAAAAAAATATGATATTCAGAGTTGGTATGCATGATATTTTTTAGAATACTGAAACCGATACCAAAATTGGTAGACCGATATGGAACCTAATACAAGTTCCCAAACCATTGTTTCAACATCCATAAAGAATAAAACTAGAGTGAGCATGTAAAAAGAATTCTTTGGCCATGGCCACTAATTGCGTTAAAAATTCCATGACAATAATAACACTTCTCAATGCCAGGCGATTTGCTTTTCCATATTTCGTGGGTGCAACATCAACAAATTCAGCAGGTACCACTCCGACATTGAACCAAAAGGAAGGGCACGACTGTTCCCAAAAATATCATTTTCGTGAAGAGAAAAAGTTTAGATGCCCTCCTAGGCTCCTATTACTATGGAGTTTGTTGAATTTTTTAATTTGAATTGAAGTTTTAAATTATCCTAGAACTTACACGAGGAGAAATTTTCTTCTTTTTTGCATCAATCAACCTTTTCTCCTTTATTACTATGCATCATGGTGTTGCTTGATGCAGTGGATTGCTACCACTATTGGAAACTAATCGACAAAGCTCACAATTATATATAGGATGGTATTCAAGGGAGTTTACATTTCTGAGCGAGCACTCTGCGAGCACCCAATTATATGAACCCCCCATGAAAAATTTGAACCATTCATCTTTTTCTTCATGTCTAAGATATCTAAGATTGTAAAATCAAGCTATTTAAAGTAGATTTGTTTATGCGTTACAAAATTATATGGCTAATGATTCTTTCTTTTTCTAACCACATGATAGATGGGCAAATGAATATCACAACTTTTTGTTTGAAATAGTACCAAATACCTTGATTTAAAGATCCCTAGGCTATATCTTACAGGATATTATTTAAAGATCCCTAGGCTATACCTAAGTCTTGCTTAATTTTTCCTGACGTGTTCAACATAAAACTTTGCCAAATCTTCTAGGAGCCTTGACTCCTTAACTAACCCCATTTTAATGGGATAACACTTAGATAATGATTATGTTCCTGGGGTTGGACGAATTATTTGAAGAAGATCGTTTAACTGTAACAAGAGCATGAAAAAGGAGCATTTTCAATATATTAGATTTGAAGGGTCTCCAAGATGTCACTTTTTCGCAATTGTTGTTGACATCCTGATTTGACTGCATGTCCCGCGACATATTTTATATCATGTCATATTTTGAGTTCTAAAGGTTTCCTTGCATATTGTAATTGGAATTTAAAGTTTTAATGTTCATGTATGGACCCAATAACTCGGTAGGCTACTTAAGCTATAAATTCTCTTTTTGAAGAACTCAATTACATATTAATCCCTATTTCTCTCTAACTACAAAAGTCACAATGTTGTATCTCTTTTGTCTTCAATCCTTTTATTTCTCTATCGCATCCCTCTCTTTCTACAGTACACATAGAAAGAGAGGGACAAAACATGATATGAAGTGAAAGAATCTTATTTTCTTGTTCTTTCCTCTTTTTCCTACTTCTAACACCGAGGGGTTGTGGAGTCCTTTTTCTACCATTTGAGTCTCTTCCTTCCGCCTTAAGGGTGGCGGTCTACAGGCTGTGTAACAATTCCTCTTACCGTTGGACGCTTACTTACTGGACATGGTGCTATCCAATTTTTTTGGTTCACCCCAAAGTGCCCCATTTGTCTACTGTTGGTAAGCTGCTTGATCAAACAAACCTCCACACAAGGTGATTTATTTTTTCTAATATTTTATAGTAATTTCATTGAGAATCAATGCTATGATGCGTGGGTGTGTAAAGGGTGCGGGTACAGTCAATACCAAGTAGGCATCTAGGGTATCCTATTGTTTTCTCTTCTCGTTTTCTTTTTGTACGATTGCATACGAGTGGGGGTGCTCTAGGTATATACAGGAACATTTGCGTGCATATGGGTGTGCTTAAGTGCATTTTTCGTTAGTCATCGTCCAGGCATGTTAAGTTTAGTTTAAGAGCAGAGTTAAATTCAGCTTGAGTTGTAATTTGACAAATTGAGAAATTTTGAGTTGAAGGTGCTTGATTGAATAGCTACTTGTAAATATCTATGAGACTAAATATTTAAGTACTTTTGCTATTTTGGAAAGCTAAAGAGATAGATGATTTTAAATTAATTATACCGGTAAAATTAGAAATAGAATTGAAGTATGAATTTTAGTAGATAAGAAATTCAAAGGAAATGTAGTAAGTGTTAATAGGAAAGGAGATAGAATAATACAAATTAAACTTATATTAGGGGAAAACATAATTAATATCATTAGTGTCTATGCACCCCAAGTAAGATTAGATGCACAAGCTAAAAATAAATTTTGTGAAGATATGAATGAGATAATTCAAGGAGTACCCTTATGTGAGAAATTATTTATATGAGGAGATTTCAATGGATATGTAGGAGAAGATAATATGGAATATGAGATGGTGCATGGGGATATGAATTTGGATATAAGAACGATGGTAGAGAGGCTATCTTGAATTTTGTAGCGTCATATGCTCTCATACTAGCAAATACTTATTTTAGGAGGAGAGAGGAATATTTGATAATCTTTAACAGTGGGGCAAATACGAGCCAAATTGATTTTTTCATTAGTAGGAAGGTGGATTATTTGACGTGTAAAGATTGTCAAGTTATATGGGGAGAGAGCTTAACCTCACAATATAGATTTTTGGTGTTGGATGTTAAGATCGGAAAATACATATGTGCGAGGAAGGAGACTAGGGACCAAAGAAGTAGGTGATGGAACTTGATGGGAGAGAAACTAGTGATTTTTAGAGATAAATTCCTTAAAGGAGTGACATGGAATTAGGATAGGGACGTGCATAAGAGAAATATCAAAGGAGCTACTTGTAGAGGGCTTCAAACTAAGGAAATATGGTGGTGACAAGAAGAAATCCAAAATATTGTGAGAAAAAAAAGGATCAACATTCAAGATATGACCAAAAAATAGAAATGATGAGGATTTTGAGAAATATAAGACCGTTAGAAAAGAAGTTAAGAAAGCGGTAAAAGATGCAAAGAAAAAGCTTACAATAATTTATACACAAAATTAGGAACGGAAAAAGGAGAAAATAATATTTATACGCTTGCTAAACAAAGGGATAGGAAAACAAAAGATTTGGATAATTTACGTGTATTAAGAGCGAGAATTCAAGCGTCAAGAACATATGTTTTTCCTTAGAATTTTAGTACCTATATATAAAAATAAAGGAGATGTACAAAGTTGCTCCAACTACCGAGACATTAAATTAATGAGTCAAAGGATGAAACTTTGGGAAAGAGTGATCAAACATTGACTGAGATTAGAAACAATAGTATCTGAGAATCAATTTGGATTTATGCATGGAAAATCAACAATGAAATCAATTTATGTGCTAAGGAGACTTATAGACAACATAGAGAGAATAAGAAAGATCTATATATGATGTTTATAGATCTAGAAAAAGCTTATGATAAAGTCTTTAGAGACATCGTATGGTAGGTGTTAAATTACAAAAGAGTAACTATTCAGTATATTGAGGTGATTAAAGATATGTATGAAAGGGAAATGACCACAATTAGAACAACCAAAGAAGAAAGTAGTGAATTCCCTATTATATAGTAGGTTTACACCGAAGTTCGCTTTAAGTCCCTATCTCTTTGCTTTGGTGATGGATGAATTGACGCGAGGAATATGAGGTGCCTTGGTGTATGTTTTTTGCCAATGACATCGTCTTAGTGGACGAGACTGGAGCATGAATCAATGCTATATTAGAATTGTGGAGAAAAATTTTGGAAGGTAGAGACTTTAGAATAAGCATAGCTACAACAGAGTATATGAAGTGTAATTTTAGCGATATTCAGAACACAAATGAGGAAGTAGTAAAGCTTGATGGTCAAGAGATACCTCAGAGAGACCTTTTCCGATATCTAGACTCGATTATATAAAGAGATGGGGAGATTTGTGAAGATGTTATACATAGGATCAAAGTAGGGTGGCTTAAGTGGTGAAGTGCTAATGGTGTTTTGTGTGATAAATATATAGCTTTGAAGTTGAAGGAAAACTTTTATAGGACGGCTGTTAGACCTGCAATGATGTATGGAGCAGAGTGTTGGGCAACAAATAAACAACCATATTCGTCCAAAAAATGAGTTTAGCGGAGATGAATATGCTAAGATAGATGTGTGGTAAAATCAGGAAGGACATAATTAGAAACAACCATATACGAGGCATGGGAAAGGTAGCTCCTATCTAAGATAAATTAAGAGAGCCTCAGGTGGTTTGGATATGTCACACATAGACCTAGTACTCTCCTGTTAGAAAGAGTGATTTGATAAAAATATTGAGAGTAGAGTTGGGGGTAGGGGAAGACCTAAACTTACTTGGGTGGAAACTTTAAGAAAATATATAATAGTTTGTGGCCTTACAGAAGATATTGCGCTAAACCGAGCAGAATGTAAAACCCTGATTCATGTAGCCGACCCCAAACTAGTTGGGAAAACGGCTTTGTTGTTGTTGTTTATATTTTGGAAATTTACTTTTTTGCTATTGCAAAGAGTGTAAAAATTGGAAGTTTGTTAGCATTTTTATTCAAAGAGAATACACAGGCATATATATAAATGGATGTTCGCATGCGAGATTGCTACAACATAGAGGTATATATGTAACTGAGTAATAGTATAACGCCTTCAAATATTAAACAACAAAAGAAAAAAAAATCATTCCTTTGTGCTTGATAGGAAATTGCTACATATAACTTCATTGAAAATTATGAACTTGTTGTATTTAGTTGTTTGCAAAATTTGTTAGATGATTATGCTGACAGTCATATGTAGTAAATATGTCCGTCCACTTGTTCCAACAAGGAAATATAAAGTTAGCGAGTCTTCCAATCTGTCTCCGTCCTTTACACAACCATCCAAATTTGTCTTTGCCTTCTACACAACGTTAGATGCCTTTATCCTATATATGATCTGGTGCAGTAATGACCAACCATATAACACCTTTGATAGAGATTTACTATGTCTGAATTGATTACAAACCAATCTAAATGTTCTACAGAGTGCATTTTGTTATTCCAAGATTTAGAACTGAATAAGTTATTTTAATCTGCTCCTGAAGATGGTATCTTTTACATAATAAATGTCCAGGATGTAGGACAGATTAGTTTGTGAGTGAGCTGAGGTTATTTACAAGTTAGAGGACACCTAAACACAATTGCATACTTTTGGGAGCTATGTCTCATGCAAATGTTGATTCTATTAAAATTAATAACTGCTCCTATTTTCATTTACTCATCGAAATTAGTAGCGTATGGTGAGACAATTCTGTTGATATCTATCACTTGGAAATTTAAGTACACTTATGTAATCACTAGCCACTTTATAGAAACTAGAGTCTTGCCTTGTTATTTTACTTGGTTGTTGTCTTATTCTCATTGTTTAGCAATAGTAGATAAGTACTGTACATTAACATACTGTGATCATTATGGCAGGCTAATGATACTGTTGGCACATTAGCGCTTGGGCATTATCATGATGAGGATACAGTTGCTGCAGTGATTATTGGAACTGGCACCAATGCCTGCTATGTGGAACGTAATGATGCAATAATTAAATCCCAAGGGCTTCTTAAACATTCTGGTGGAATGGTATCTTTTTGTAAAACCCCTCACTCTTATTGCTGGAAACAATTGTGTTTAACATCAACCTGAACGCATTCTTCTGATTAGGTTGTTAATATGGAATGGGGAAATTTTTGGACATCGCATCTGCCACGAACTCCATATGATGTTGCACTAGATGATGAGAGTCCCAACCGCAATAAACAGGCAAGATTTTGCTATTCTGCCCACCCCTTCTCTGCTCTCCTCTCCCTTTCTTCTGTATATTTAATGTTTCTCTTTCCTTTTTAAGAAATATTTCATGCTGGCCTTGTTGCAGGGTTTTGAAAAAATGATATCAGGATTGTATTTAGGTGAAATTGCACGAAGGGTTCTTTATAAAGTGGCACAGGAGTCAGATATCTTTGGAGATGCTGCAGCTGCCAGTTTATCAGTACCATTCATATTGAGGTATGGTATATAAGAATGCTATAGTTTTGTATACTTTTCTTTCTTTCTGCTGAATACATGGTTACCAACTTACATTTATCGCTAGAGCCTATGATAACTTATTTCCTTGTTCATCCATATTGAGGTATGCTATAGGTTAACATACTCAATTCTTTCTGCTGAATACAGAGTTGCTTTTGAATCCTTTTATAGATTTAATGTCACCAACTTAAATTTACTGCTAGAGCCTGTGGTAATTTAATTCCCTATTATTGCATGATGCACGAAAACGTCTTGACTTTTAGTTGACATCTCAGCAAATTTGTTTTGGAACAATTGGAGATTTTCTTTTTCCTGTTCCATAAATGTTATAAATTAAAAGTTTTTTTTTCTTCACGACCTTATATTTCTGATTATCAACTAGATCAATGTTAGTTTAATTGCTTCTGGTTAAGGACCCCTGTTAGCATTCTTGTATTTCTGTAACAAAAATGCTCATAATGTCCAGGGACATCACATCTTGAATATATAACCAATGTTATTTAGGGATATTGGTAATGCTATTGCTTGTATAATCATTCTAAGATACCTTTAGATTGTTAGCTGAATATATTGTCAGATCTGCAACATTGTTTGATTGATGATTTCTTTGTTTTCCAGTGCCGCTACTTTCATAGTGCTTAATGTAGCTGGTTAACTATTTGTACTTTGTGTTCAATAGTTTGTCTCATAATAATGTCATGAATTAGTTGATTTAGTAGTCTATGTTTTCATCTATAGGATATATTAAAGGTAGCAACAATTGAGGACCAAATGATGGAGATTCAGTTGCTCAGTTGAGATAGTTTTGTTGTATGCAATGGTGACCATAAGGTCCATCTGTGGGGAGTTGCAGGGTTGTTAGCAGAGCAGGGAGAGAGAGAGAGAGAGAGAGAGAGAGAGAGAGAGAGAGGAGGGGGGGTTTGAGGGGGGAAACAAACTTACACAAAGACAGCTAAGAAGAGGATAATGATAATTATTTATTTGATAGAGGAGATGGATCTTGACAAAGTTGTTTGGAGGAAAAAGATTCCTGTTATCAGACTTCATTAATCGAGGATAAAGGCCATGCTATTTTGATTGTTATGTGCAGAATAAATAATACTGCATTCACGATCCTGAATAGTACACCAGTTGTGATAAGGTTTCTATCGGTAGTGCTTCTCAATTTTTTTAAAAAAGAATAGAATTTGAGTATCAATTATCGATGTTAGCAGGAAAACACTTAATTTTCACAAGATGATTTTTTAGAGGCTAAATTATACTTGAACTTCTCCTGATGCAGATTCTGAGTTCAAATGCACTGTATAATTCTAATCTCAAAAAAGCTATCCATCTAATTTGTTGCCTTATATATTGTTTACTGCTTTTACACTATAAAATGGTTAATATTTTACCCATAAGGAAGGATAATTTGACCCATAAACCTGACTAGTCATTACTGAGTGTTTTAATTCCAATTATTGATGTCACCTTCCATAATGGTTCTGATTACTGAAATAGAGATGTCATGCATTTTTCTTACTTCGTGTATTCTTTCCATCCATCCAGTACACCTTTGATGGCTGCCATGCACGAGGATGATTCTCCAGATCTAAGAGAAGTCGGTCGTATACTGAAAGAATTCTTTCAGGTAATTCACTTGTCATTTTGCTCTTCCAACTACTTTCGTTTCCACAAGGAATTGCATACTCAACCCTCCTTTACTTTTTTTGGGTTTTTTTTTTCAGATGCCAGATGTGCCTTTGAAGGCACGATCAGTAGTTGTCAGAGTTTGTGATATAGTGACCCGAAGGGCTGCCCGATTAGCTGCTGCAGGGATTGTGGGCATATTGAAGAAAATAGGAAGAGATGGAAGTGGAGGCATTGGAAGTAGAAGAAAGAAAGGAATCAAAATCCCAAGGACAGTTGTTGCAATAGAAGGAGGTCTTTATGCTAGCTACTCTATGTTCAGGGAGTACTTGAACGAAGCAGTGGTGGACATATTGGGAGAGGAAATAGCTGAAAGCATTATTTTAAGAATATCTGAGGATGGATCAGGTATAGGGGCTGCTCTGCTTGCTGCCTCACATTCATCAGAATCAGATAGATAAAGAAAAAAATGGAAATCCTATACATATAAACTATAGAATGCATCTCTGTCTCATATCTAAGAAATTGTTTCATTATTCATATATAGAGTTGGAGGGAGGTTGTGCAGTGTCTCCTGTTTTCTGTTTATACATAATTGCCTTAGGGGTTGCTTGAAATACTGCAACCATAGTTCCGTTGTGTTTGGATTTGTATACAAACACAATTGCAGAAAATTATTGTAGAAAACATTCTTCAGTTGTATTTCCCTTTTTTAGTAAAAGAAAAAAAAATGTTTGCTCAAGAATTTTTAATTTACATTCTTATAGAATCATTCATCTAGCATGGAGATGTGTAGTTGACTTTAATTCGATGCAGTTGACAGTTGCATGTGTTGTAATTAGATCTGTAATTTGATATGCAAATGGCAAGTTCTTTCTGTTGTTTAACTTTTCCTTTCCATTTTATCTTCATCTTATTTTTTTTTTAGAAAAAGGTGGCCTCGTCACCGCTTCATTAATAGGAAATTAACAGGAAATTAACGATGCAAATTTTACCTTCATCTTTATCTTTATTATTGTTGTTTTTTCCCCTTTTTGCCCCTTTCATTTTCCTTTCCTTTCGCAATTGCGGATATTGCGATTCGTTCCCTTGTAGTGATGGAAAACTGCGGGATTGCGATTGTTGCTATTCCAACTACCATTCATGTTAGAATGAGGACTTTCAAGATATCCAGGCTTCTCAGGTGCGCAACCAATCTCTCAAAAATTCTCTTAAACTCCAGGAACTACTAGTTAATTATGTTATATTTACCATTTATGTTAGAATGAAGTCTTTTTTCTCTTTCAAGATACCCAGGCTTCTCAAGTGCGCAACCAATCTCTCAAAAATTCTGTAACTGCAGGAACTACTAGTTAATAAATTACGTACTGTACTATTTACATGGATGATATTGCTGCTGCAAGAATATTGGTCGGTTATTGTGCATTAAGTAATTTCTTATTCTGATACTCATTTAATTTTCATGATGAACAAATTTCAGGTTTGATTTTGAGAATCAAGTAACACTAAGGAAGCTTTTCTCATATATACCCAGGAAGCATATTTAGTAGATATGACATATTAGCTAATCTCTTGTGGCATCAAAGATTCTCTTTGAAGACAATATTGTAAAGATCCCCCCCATCAATTTCTGTAGACCAACTGAAAATTTGATTTGGTAGTTTATTCATTCCTTTTCTTCAATGCATCTATCTATTATTCGGTTTTGGCTTGTTTTTCCAAAGTAGAAATTTTTGTTTGTACAAGAGGTCTATATTATTTGGCTTCCATGATACCCAGCTAATGCTTCAAATTGTTTGTCCATACTGTCCTCCGGTGTTGTGCAATGGTTAACATAATAATGTTGCTTTTTGATATTGATAATGGATCAGTTCTTACTGCTTTAATTATTTTTCATATAAGGAGCCAATGCTTTAAAACTGCAGTCTAATTGGAGCCAGCTGCTGCTAATTTTGGTGCGGGAACAATAAGGTATGAGTTCTTTTATTGAGGGAGAACATCGTGATCTAAACCGTCGATTAGGATCTAGATTTGATTGCTGGAAACACCTGGAACCTGCAAAAATTCTCACACTGGAAGTTATTTCGGTGTATGATCCTCCGATGCTCAAGTCAGTTACTAGAACAATGATTAGGGTTTTTTAGTGGAGAAAATATCAGTTACCTATGACCGGTGGAAAGTTATTTATAGATCAGGAATCAGTTATGGAAGATAAACCATAAAAGAATATTCCAGTGATTTGACTAGGGATTATTATGGTAAAGGATATAATTAGCAACCAATCCCTGATTTAGGGGGATTTGAATGACACTTGTGATTGGCTGAAAATCCCCTTCGTCTTGGATAGCAAGCAAGCTTTAATTGTAGGTCCGACTAATTTAATGGGGTTGGAGATGACCCATATTCTTCCAGTCGGTCCATCCTTATTATGAAATTACTATACTACCCTTGGCAACTTTGAGATGCATGTTGCGATTGCATGACTTCAAGTTTTACCCGTATCATAAGCTATTGCTGTGTTTGTTGTTTTCTGTTTTCAGTTTTATGGTAAACAATATCAAATTTCTGGAATTTTTAATTAATTTGCAGTATTAATAAAAAAATCAGAAGGGGTATGAATCTTGAGGTGATCTAATGGCTAGGAAGCACCTTCATGGGTGACGGGGTCAGACGAAAAACCGATGACCGAGCCCCCCTCCCGAGCGAAAGGTGGTTGGGATTGGTCCTCAGGACACTCGGCAAGGCTTAAGACCATCAGCCACGTCGGAGGGACCTTCAATTGTGGTAATTTTGCGGGAGGTTGGATGTCAGGTTGAGCTCCGATCCCTTGAGCCCTTTCTTTTTTGGGCGAGAGGCTCAGATGACAAGTCGAGCTCCGACTACTTGCTTTTTTGCATTTTTGCACGAGGGGTTCAAATAATAAGTTGACGTCTGACCCCTCACTTTGTTGTTTGGTCTTCCTCCACCTTTTTTGAACGGTTACTGAAGCACCCTAATATTATGCTGAAAATGATGGTAGTTATGGAGATGCCTCTTCAGCTTTCCACGCTTTGGTTTCTATTGTTGATTGTGTGATATCTGAACGGCTTCAAGATTATCTTTACTCTCTATAAAATCCTCAGTCCTGTCTCAGAGAATCTACAATCGTTTGCAATATTTGTTATTTTCTCTTATTTTGAGAAATGATGGCCTGCAGTCGTTTGCTATTTTGTTATATTTTGACAAAATCGTTATAGTTGTTTCTAATATTTGAAAAACGAACTGGTGATTATTAAATTATAGGGGACGGAACATGTTGTTCCGTTTCTTTTTTTTAAAATTTTTTAATGAGATCAGACAAAATATGTTGTTTCGTCTGACCTTTTTTTTATTTAAAATTTATAATGATCAGATATACTGTCTGAACAAAAAAAATAAAAAAAATAAAATCAAAAATCGTTGAAACGAGACATGTTGTCCCGTTTCAAGCTTTTTTGGCTTGGACGAGACAACATGTTCCGTCGCCAAAAAATTGGATTAGGTTAGTGTTAAATTGTTAGGTTAGTGTCATCTTAAGTAGGTTAGGCTATATTTTATTATTTAATTTATTTAATTAACCTATTTTAATATCTAATCATTAATTAATTAATCGGAAAAAAAACGGACGAAACAACATGTATCGTCTTTATCAAATTTTAGCAAATCACCGTTGCACTGAAATTCTGATATTGCTATTTTCATTTTCCATTTTGCCATATTTTTTAGCAAACGATTGTGGATAGGGATGGCAGGTGGGCCGGGTCAACCGCTGACCCGCCCGTTTAACCCGGCCCGCGAAACGGCGGTTCGGGTTCGGGTTGAACCCGTAAACAGTAACGGGTCGACCCGGGTCGCCGAAATATCGGATCCAACCCGCCCAAACCGGCCCGCAAACCCTGTTAAATTCGTCAACCCGCCCGCTAACTCGCGGGTCGACCCGCGGTTTGCGAACCGTTAGACCCGAACGGGTCAAACGTTCGACCCGTCCCGGGTCGACCGTTGACCCGCGGGTCGAACGGGTCGCAAAAAACTGTGCCCAATGGCACTGTTGTCCAGAGCCGGTACAACGGCTCTAATAGCCGTTTTTTTGAGGTTTTTTGTTTTTTTTTTGTTGTTGTTATTTTAACCCTATAAATACCCCCCAAAACCCTATCAAAAAATTCACAAAAAACTCTCTTACTCTCTCTACTATTATAACTCATTTCTAAGCAATTTGTGAACAATTGAAGTATTCAACAAGCAAGTCTTCAAGACATATATACGATCAAATTCCGATCGTATTGAAATCAAAATTCAACAACGTCTTCAACTCTTCAACTCTCGTCCAACTTTAAGTGATCAAGTCTTCAACTCTCCTTCAAGCTCTCCTCAACTTTTCAATTCCGGAATCGCTTATTTCTACTTCTACTTCTATTCTTATTTTTACGGATTTTTTTATATACGTGTATCCACGGTGAACGGTATCAAAATTTCATATCTCTCTTCTTATTTAATTTTTGTTGTAGTTATAATTTTTGTTGTTTTTTTGATCATTTCTATCCCAACCCTCTTGTTTTCTAGATTTTTTTTATAACTCATCGCTCCTACATTGTGTATTTTTTTTTAACATACATTACTGCATTATGTCTAGATCACGCGGTAGCGGTCGTAGCTAAAGTGGGCAAGATTCCATCGGCACTTCTCGTAGGCCACCAATTGTCCCAATTAGTGAGCCCGCCGAAGAGTACCATAATCCTCCTACCCAACAATGGGGTACACACGATGAGGTTGTAGGAGACATACAATTAGAAAAAGAATAACCACAACAACAACCAACCGAAATAACACAACTCCGTAGTAGTAGGAAAAGTCGAAGGGAAAGTAGTGATTGGCATAAGTTTTACGATTATATCCCGGACGAAGAAACTCCGGGTATAGGTTCGAAAGTTTGTAAAACATGTTCTAAGGCATACAAATTCAAGTGGGGTGATGACACCGGTACAATTAGTAGACACATCCAAAATAATCATAAAGACCTTCTTGTTGACCTACCTGGCCAACAAAAAATCAACCCTAGGACCGGTCTAGTTGATAGCCACCCTTATGATCCCGATCTTGTTCGTCGGGAAATGGCCCGATTAGTAATAAAGGAAGAGTTACCATTTTCCTATCCCGAAAGTAGGGACTTGAAAATTTTTAATCAAACGACCTTAAACCCTCATTTTAGAAGAATCCCGAGAAATACTTGCAAATCGGATTGTTTTAAAGTGTACAATAAAATGAAGAACGCTTTGATTGCAATTTTATGGAGTTTAACTTGTAGAGTTAGTTTAACTTCGGATTGTTGGATGGGTGTCAACAATATTTCAATGATGGGAATAACCTGTCATTGGATCGACAATGGTTGGATTCTTCAAAAAAGAATCATATCACTTGCTACGTTGCCGTATCCCCATAGTGGCGCTGAAATAGCAAACCGTATTTTAGAAATTTGTGATGTTTTTCATATTCACGATAAAATTATGTGTATTAGTTTTGATAATGCATCTAACAACAATGCAGCAATTCCTACTTTAAAATCTGCATTAAACCCTCTATCTGACAATATTTTTCATATTAGATGTGCATGTCATATTTTAAATTTATGAGTTCAAGATGTATTAAAAATAGCCGATCCATATATACTTAAAATTAAAAATTGTGTACATTTCATTGCATTAAGTCCCAACATATTTCAAGAATGGAAAAATTGGTGTAGGATTTCAAATGTACCTTTTAGAAGATTTCCAAAGGATGTTAAACACCGATGGAATTCTACTTTTGATTTGCTACATATTGTTACCGACTATAAAGCAGTTGTAAATGATTTTTGTATCGCAAAAAATATGCCAAATTTTGAAATGACTCCGACCGATTGGTTTTATGCCGAATCTTTGTTGAAATTTTTAGAATCTTTTAAAACCGTAACTTTAAAATTTTCAAAAACATATGAATCTACTTCTAGTAGCATTTTTATTTCAATAGTTAGTATGATGCAAACATTTAACGAAATGTTAAGGGATACTTATGTTGGTGATATTGTAAAACCTGCATATAAATTTTTTTTGAAGTATTTTTATCCTCCTCCTATGTTGATTTGTGTTGCTACCGTTATGGATCCTCGTATCAAATTAGAACGTACGAAGAGTTTGATTGAAATATTTTTTGCATTACTTGGGGAAAATGTAGAAATAAAAAAAGAAATTGATTGCGCTTCTTTTTTAGTTAAATTTGAATCTACATTAAATAACTTGTATGATTATTATGATCGATCTTTTGCTTCTTGTAGTACAACTTCTGTAGTTAGTTCTTCTTCTGGTAGTTCCAAAGGTAAGTGTAAGAGTAAATTTGATGATAGAACATTTAATTTACTTGCACAAATTCTCAATCCAAAAAACCTAGGACTAATCAACCAAATAAATTAAATTGGTATAACCAACATGATTCTGAGTCTTCTTCTTCTCCACTAGATATTTTACAATGGTGGAAAGACTATGAACACACTTATAGTATTCTGTCATATGTGGCTAAAGATTTACCAACTCCTCCTGTCTCCACAGTTACTTCTGAAAGTGCATTTTCTTCAAGTGGCAGAGTTCTGACTGATTACAGGAATCGCTTGAAGCCCGACACGTTAGAGATGCTCGTTTGCACAGAAGACTGGCTGAAGGCTGAAGATAGGACACAAGGAAAAGCATTATCTACGTCCACAAGTGGGAGCAACTCGTCGGAAGAAGAAGAAGAAGAACAACAACAATAGCAACCAAAATGAAGAATTCAAGACCAACAACAACAAATTCAAGGCCATCAACTTGAAGACAATTGTAAATAGATAAAAAAATTGTATTATATCTGTGCTTGTTATTTCAAATTAGAAAAATTGAAGTAAATTGAAATTGTATATAAGAAATATGTTAGTGTATAAAACAAATTTGTGAATTGAATTCTTTATTTCATTAGAAATTGTGAAACTTGTATAACTTAAAATCATATGAATAATATTTCAATATTTTTTTGGCAATTTCACTTTTTCAATCTTATTATTATTATTACGATTTTTAATGTTTATTATTATTGTTATTATTTTAAGTTAAAAAAAACCCTATCTAAACGGGCCAACCGGCGAACCGACCCGATCCGACCCGGGTTGGACCCGAAAGGGTTCATGGGTTGGGCGGGTCGCCATTTCCACTTTTCGACCCGGCACGGCCCGGTTAAGCCACCAACCCGGCCTGAACCCGGCCAAGTCAACATCCAACCCGGACGGGTCCGGCCCGGCCCGTTCGACCCAGATGCCAACCCTAATTGTGGATGCTCTCATTTCTTCATTCCACTTCTCATTCTCATCCAGAGCTTCTCTCCTCTTTTTGTTTGTTCTCACCATAGAATTCCTTTCCCTAGCGAGTTTTCTCATATCAACATTGTTAATTCGCCATCAACTTTTCACGTAACTTATTTATTGTATATTTAAAAAGGAACATGTCTAGGGACCCTGGTGATTCGACCTCCACATCTGGTAGGGGGAGGAGGAGGTTGAGATGTTGTCTCACATCGAAGAGGAGAAGGAGCATGAGGTGCTCTCCTCAGGGGAGGAGGCTGAGATAATACCCGAGGGAAAACTTTTTGAGGAGGAGGAGGGAGATGTCGAAATCCAACCTCTGGTTCCCAAGGTCTGGAGAGAGAAAGGAAATAGGAAACTGTTCCTCTCTGATTCGACCAAAGTCATGGTGAAGGTCGAGTCAATTTAGTATGAGAGAGTGGGTATTGTTGAGCACCGACCCTTCCAGGATCCTTTGTTGACCAGGATGTATCTAGACAATTTGGTCGATTTCAGGTTCGACCTCACTCTCCATCACCAACGGGAAGGGAGTCAGTTGAGGTTGATTGTATCCATAACATTTTGTCGAAGGAAGACCTCTTGGACATTCAGAATATCTTCTTCATACCTTGGGAGTACTCGATGAACCTTCCTAGGCCTGGGATCCGACCCACTGACATTTTGACCCCAGGGTTTTGTATCTTTCCATTCGATGCATTCCTCTCTGGCCTCAGCCGGTCTACTGATCCATCCTTTAATCAAGTTGAAAGTCATGGCAAGTTTCAAAGTTTTTCACTGGCACTATACCATTGCCGCATACAGGGAGGGGACGGTTGGTATTATCTTAGCCCTAGAAGTGGAAGAACTAAAGTTTAAGGGCACCCCGAGTCTATTAAAAATTTGAAGCTGAAGTACTTCATCGTTCAGAGTCCAAAACCACTAAGTAGGGTCGGGAGCTGCCCCAAGGGGTAAAGGATGCCCCTAGTGAGGAGGAGTGGAGTGAGGTGTGAGAAGGTGATCGCCGCTGGGGTGGTATTCTAGCCCTCAGTTAGGGATATATATTTGGCCAACTGGGGTTGAGTCCGTCAGTCCCAAGTAGGATTCTTTTACACGTATTTTTTGAGTGTGTCATCTCGTTTCATACTTGTTTTTTGTTTTCTTGCAGAGTTGATGATTCAAGAGCAGATTGATGCTAGGAGGGTGTAACTTAGGAACAAGAAAATTGCAGACCCACCTAAGGGCAAGAAAATCCCTGCAGGATCCACTTTTTCGTCGAAGAGGTCAAAGAGGGTGATGGTGACGGTTGACGACCATTCCCTTGTGTTCAAGGAGGTTGTCTAGTCTTTCAATGATTTGCAACAAGGAATATTGTTAACGCTCCTCTTCCAAGCATCCATCCCCATACTCCTGAGGTATTGGCCAAGGAGACCACATGCATATCTTCAACCCCAATTAGAACATAGTCAAGGGTTGCAGTTGAGGTTATCAACATCTTTGCTCCCCGCCACGATCAGGTCACACTAGCGAGGGGGATGTTCGACTAGAGCTATCTTAAATTGTGCAAACTCGTTATTCAAACTAAGTGAGTTGTTGGGGTGGATCAAGTAACGCGTTGAACTCTAAACTTGTAGTTTAAAGTAAGCGAGTTGTTGGAGTAGCTCTAGTAACGAGCTGAGCTCCAAACTTTTTATTTAAAGTAAGCGAGTTGTTAGGGTAGCTCGAGCGAACTCATTGTTTTAGAGTTAGCTAGTTATTGGAGTAGCTCGAGAGACGAGCTAAGCTCCGAACTTATTTTAGAGTTAGCGAGTTTTTGGAGCAGCTTGAGTGACAAGCTAAGCTCTAAACTCATTATTTAGAGTTAGCGTGTTGTTGGAGTAGCTCGAGTGACTAGTTGAGCTCCGAACTCATTAATCTAGAGTTAGTGAGTTGTTGGAGTAGCTCGAGTAACGACCTGAGCTACGAACTTGTTGTTTAAAGTAAGGGAACTGAACTCTAAAATCGCTGTTCTAGAGTTAACGAGTAGTTGGAGTAGCTCGAGTAACAAGATGAACTCCAAACTCATTGTTTTAGTGTTAGCGAGTTGTTGGAGTAGCTTGAGTAACGAACTGAGCTCTGAAAGCACGCTGTTAGGGTAGTGATATGGCTAAAAATGGGATTAAATCGGAACCGTCCAAATCGGGCATGAATCTTAAAGTCTGAGGGTAAAATGGTAATTTCACCTATAAATGGATCTGAAGTGGGTACCGGGTCTTCTCTCCAGAAGACCCAACAACCCGCGAACGGCCCCATCTCAACCGGGTGCGGGTTTCAACCCGCTACTGACCCGGTCCCACAGGATAGAATTAGGGTTTCTGATTAATCCTAATCAACGGCCCTGATTCATATCTATCTTTTCACTGGGAACTAGGGATTACATTTCTAATCTGTTTCTAGGGATTACATTCCTAATCTGATCCCTAAGGCGACTATAAATACCCCCCATCCACTACCATTAAGAGGTAATCAATCTTTTGCCAATTTACGCTCTCTCATAATCATTCCTGATTACTGACTTGAGCGTTGGAGGGTGCGTCGCCGGGATCAACTCCGGTGTCTCGCACTTTTTGCAGGTGAACGGCGGGAGTCAACGGTCAAACTCCGGCGGAACAGGTTTCAGGTTTGCTATTCAAGTTTTCCAAGAATCCACAAATACTATCTGTTTACCCCCACACCAGATTTAGCGGTAACAGATTGGCGCCGTTTGTGGGAAGCACCACGAATAGCAGCCTTCCCTCTTCCCGTTGGTCAGGTCTTCTCCAGCCATGCCTCCAAGGAAACCCAGATCCAGAGGGTCCAACCGTGGACCTACCCCTCCTCCAACACAACAAGAGATTCCCCAGCAAACCGTTCTGCCGACGGGACCTGCCCCTCAGCCTAATCAGGCCCTTTAGCAGAACTAGCCTCCTCCTCAGAATCATCAACCCCCTCGCGGTCAAACCGGTCCCCAGAATGCCAGTGCGGGGGCCCCCGAGTCGATCCTCAGAAGCAACCACTCCATCAGGACCGCATCTCAATACACAACCCCTCTTCCGATTCCATGGGATCTCATAACCCCCGAGCCTCAGACGACCTCCGCAACACCCTCGACAATCGGCACAAAGAAGAGGATCTTCGCCGCCGTTTGGATGAAAGGCGAGCCCGAGAGGGAGCCTCCCGCCAACACCGTCCAAATGAGCGATCTCCTCATCGCCGAGAACACCGAAGGTCCCCCCCTCACAGAGGGCAGAGAGAGTCCCCCGGCCACCATAGGAGAAGACCTCACTCTCCTGAAGATCGGCGACCCTCCAGGAACGATGACACACCCATCACTCGTGCCGAGTTCCAGCAATTCCAAGCAACCATCTTACAGGCTCTCAATCTCTGACCCAACAACGACAATGCTCCGAGGGTCCCCACTCCTCCTCCAATCCGAAGTCCTCGCCAACGGTCCCTATCTCCTCCCCCAGCTCCTAACAACCCCCAGCACATTCCTAGTCCTCGCCGCTCCAGAAGCTACCATCGTCGTAGCCCCCGCTCTCCCTCGTACGAAGACGAGTCTAGAAGCTCGGTTGATTATTGTCGAAGGGATGACGCTTGGGTCAGCTAGACAGAGAAGAAGAGCATAGAGGAAGGACCCTACGCCCGAGTCGACCTCCTTTCTCTCGAACCATCATGGAGGCACCTGTGCCAATAGGCTTTAAACCTCCCCAATTCGAGATTTATTCCGGGGAGTCCGACCCCATCGGTCACATCGAAAGCTTTAAGACCCTCATGCTCATCCATCAAGCTTTCGATGCTCTGCTATGCAAGACCTTCCCCGCTACTCTCAAGGGTCCGGCTCGGGAATGGTACTCTCGCCTTGCCCCATCCTCAATATTCTCCTTCGAGCAATTCGAGACCCTCTTCGTCACCCACTTCGTGAGTAGCCGCCGAACTGAGAAGACCAACATTTCACTACTCTACCTCAACCAGAAGAAGGGTGAGAAGCTGAGAGACTATGTGAAAAGGTTCACCATGGAAGCCAGGTCCATTGCTTCCCTTGACCAGTCGGTCGCTGCAGCAGCATTCCAATCAAATGTCCTCAACTCCGGCCTCCGCTCATCCCTTGCCAAGAAGCCACCGCAGAACTTCTCCGAACTCCTCCTCCGGAGCGAAAAGTATATTCGGGCCGAGGAAGCTGAGCACCGTCCCAACTTGGAGGGGCCTTCCTCCGGGTCCAAGAGAAAGGGAACAGAAGAAGAAGGAGCCAAGAAACTCCAGAAGGACAATGGCGGACAGCACCGACCTCCCCCCAGATTTGAAAAGTTCACTCCTCTTAACGCCAATATTTTTACAATTCTCATGGAAGTCGAGAAGGAGGGGGTGATACCTCCTGCGCCAAAAATGAACACCCCTGGCAAGAAGAGGGACAAAGAGAAGTGGTGCCGCTATCACCGGGACCATGGCCACGACACCAATGATTGTCGGGCCCTGAAGAACGAGATAGAAGCCCTCATCCAGAGGAGGCAGCTGACCAAGTTCGTGAGAAAGGATCGAACCGATCTTCCTTCCCCGCCTTGGGGGCTAACAAGCATCCTGAACGCGATGAAACGCCCGAATTTGAAGAGGACATGTCCTACACCTCATTCATGGGGGCCCAATGGGGAGCTCCTCCAACTCCTCTCGAAAGGCATTTATAAGGGAAGTTAATTCGGTTCGCGCCACACCTCCTCCTAAAGGCCTCGGAGTACCCGTCACATTCTCTGATGAAGATCTTGAGGGAGTCCGAACCCCCCATTGTGACGCACTAGTCATCAACCTCCATATGGCAAATTTCAAAGTGGAGAGGATCCTGGTGGACAATGGCAGCTCCGTTAACATCCTCTTCCTCGCTGCTTTCAAAGGGCTCAAGCTATCTCGGGACAGACTTAAGCCCGCCGGCTACACACTCCACGGGTTCACGGGAGTGCCAGTGACTATTGAAGGGGTGATCACCCTCAACGTAACCGCTGGAAAAACTCTTACTACCCGAACGGAGTCGATGGACTTTATGGTCGTGGATGTCCCTGCAGCTTATAATGTCATTCTGGGTTGGCCCAGCTTAGCTGCTCTCGAAGCCGTCCCTTCCGCTTATCACCTCAAGATGAAGTTCCTCACTCGGGGAGGAGTAGGGGAAGAAAGGGGCAGTCAGGAAACGGCCCGCAGATGCTACATGACCTCTACTATGGGACCAGTCCTCTCCCTCGAAACTCTTGAAATCCCCCAAGATGGTGTCCGGCCAACGTCCGAGCCGGTGGATGAGTTGGAGGAAGTGCTCTTCTCTGAGCAAGATCAAAGCTGCAAGTTCTTTATCAGCAAGACCCTCCCATCTGCCTTAAGCTCGGACATAGTTCAATGTATCAGAAAGAACCGCAACCTCTTTGCCTGGTCGATTGCCGACATGCCTAGAATTTTCAAAGAGCTTCTAGTCCACCACCTCAGCGTCGCGCCGGGGTCCAAAACGGTCCAACAGAAGAGGCGCAAGTTCGCTCCCGAGCGCCAGCAAGCTATAAAAGAGAAGGTGGACAAACTCTTGAAGGCTTGGTTCATACAAGAGGTCAATTATCCCGAATGGATCTCGAATGTAGTGATGGTAAAGAAGTCCAATGGGACCTGGAGGATCTGCATCCACTTTACTGACGTCAACAAGGCATGCCCCAAAGATCCATTCCCCCTTCCAAGCATCGATACTTTGATTGACGCCACTTCGGGCCATGAACTCCTCAGCTTCATGGACTCCTTCTCTGGCTACAATCAGATTCGTATGTTTCCCCCGGATATCCCGAAGACCTCCTTTGTAACCGATCAGGACCTCTACTGCTACAGGGTAATGCCCTTCGGGTTAAAGAATGCAGGTTCCACTTATCAATGCCTCGTCAACAAGGTTTTTCAAGCACAGATCGGCCGGAATATGGAACTATATGTTGACGATATGCTTGTGAAGAGCATCCATGGGGCCGATCATGTGGCCGATCTGCAAGAGGCATTCGATGTACTCAAGAAGCACGATATGAGGCTCAATCCGAACAAGTGTGCGTTCGGAGTCTCGTCGGAAAAATTCCTAGGCTTCATGGTCAGCCAAAGAGGAATCGAAGCTAACCCCGAGAAGATTAAGGCCATATTGGACATGGCTCCTCCGAAGAATGTTAAAGAGATTCAGAAGCTAACGGGTCGCCTTGCAGCCATAGGGCACTTCCTTTCCAAGTCAGGGGAGAAGTGTCTTCCCTTCTTCAAAGCTCTCAGGGGGGCTAAAGGCTTCGAGTGGGGTCAGCAACAATAAGACTCATTCGACCAGCTGAAGGCTTACCTAGTCAATCCTCCGCTCCTCAGCAAACCTGTTCCCGGGGAAGCCCTCTACCTCTACTTAGCGGCCTCCGAGCAAACCCTCAGTGCTGTCCTCGTGAGGGAAGAAGATAAGACTCAGAAGCCTATCTATTACGTGAGCAAGGTACTTCGGGATGCCGAGCTCTGCTACCCAAAGATAGAGAAGATGGCATACGCCTTAGTCATAGCCGCAAGAAAGCTTCGCCCATATTTCCAGTCCCACTCGGTGGTCGTCCTTACCGACCAACCGTTGAAGCAAGTCCTTCACAAACCAGAGACTTCCGGTCATCTCATGAAATGGTCTATTGAGCTGAGCCAGCATGATATAACCTACCAGCCTCGGACCGCAATCAAGGCTCAGGCCTTAGCCGAGTTCATCGTCGAGAGCACACTATCCGAGGTCAGCCAAGAAACAAACGGACCTCCTATCTGGTCGGTATATGTGGATGGATCCTCCTGCAACGAGGGAAGCGGAGCCGAGGTCATTCTGGCAGGTCCAGACAACTTTGTTCTCCAATACTCCCTCCGCATCAACTTCAAGGCCTCCAACAATGAAGCGGAATATGAAGCTCTTATAGCCGGCCTCGGGATGGCTCGCAAGGCAGGGGCGCAACGCCTTCGCATATTTAGTGACTCTCAGCTAGTCGTGAATCAAGTTTTGGACGAGTATGAAGCGCGAGATGACCGAATGGCTAAGTACCTAGCCAAGGTCCAAAATCTCATGGCTCTCTTCGAAGAGGCGCTTATTCGGCGAATCCCCAGGGAGGAAAATGCCCAAGCAGACGCTCTCTCCAAGTTAGCCTCTTCCTCCCTCCAAGGTCTCGAGCAGACCGTCTTAATTGAAGTGCTCCTGAAGCCGAGCATAGAAGAAGAAACTCCCGACTCCATGGAGTTACTGCCAGTTCAACTTTAAGATAATTGGATGAAACCCCTGGTAGAATTCCTAAGGGATGGGCTCCTCCCCAAAGACCCTAAGAAAGCTCGTCGAGTCAGAACCAGAGCGGAGCGGTACACCATTGTAGAGGGGGTCTTGTACAAACGCTCCTTCACACAAGTTGACGGCAGACCTTATCTGAGGTGCCTCTCCCCCGAACAAGCCACATACGCCTTGCAAGAACTTCACGAAGGCCTAGGCGGAGCACACTCAGGGTCCAGATCCCTAGCTCGGAAGGTGTTGAAATATGGATTTTTCTGGCCTACCCACTTACAAGACGCCGAACGACATGTTCGGCAATGCAGCTCTTGTCAAAAGTACTCCAATATTCGTCGCCTACGCCAAGCTCCCCTCACTTCCCTATCAAGTCCGATCCCCTTCGCAATGTGGGGGATGGATTTACTAGGGCCATTCCCACCAGCTTCCGACTAGCTCAAATTCTTAGTCGTGGCAATCGACTACTTCTCAAAGTGGATAGAGGCCGAGCTCCTGGCCGCAATCACTGAGAACAAAGTACTCCAGTTCTTTTGGAAGAACGTCATCTGCAGGTTCGTCGTCCCTCGAGTCCTAATAACCGACAATGGAACACAATTTACAGGGGCCGCATTCCGAGCTCTGTGTGAAAACCTCACCATCCAACAACGCTTCTCTTCTATCTCCCATCCTCAATCAAACGGCCAAGTGGAAAATGCCAATCGACAGATTCTCTCCGGTATCAAGAAGAGGCTGGATAGGTGTCACGCCCCGCTTCCCAAAATACGGGAACACGAGCCCGTGACGAAGGCCCAGCGAATGATTTTAATATTATTCATAAGCTGTACCAGTCTCAACTCAACAATACTCAGAAAATTAAATTGCAACCACGCAAATAATAACATCACAGAACAATATTTGAATTCAAGAATTTAATAATCCAACATGATAAACAATACTGAGGAAACAAGTAGCAGTTACGGGTCAAAAGCCCAGGATACAAGTCTAAATAAACAAATGAATTACAATGAATGAAGAAGAACATGAAAAGAAATAGTTTATTATTATGCAGTTGCTCCGATCTAAAAATACTGGTCGCCAACTCCTTCTGGCAATTCCTCAGGTTCACCTGTGGTTGGGTTAACTAAAGAAGAAAAATAAATGTCCTTAGAGCAAGTACGGACAGCAAGTAGTGAAAAGCAGAGAGTAAAGGAGTAAGGTACGTGTAGGAAATATGAATCAAGATCAAATTTGCAAGGACAATAATGATACTAATAACAATGGTCTTTATCAAGTATATATACATGTCAACTAGGTCTATTATCAAGTTGTTTCTCCTATCTAGTGCATGTACTACTGCATCCCATACTACAGGTTCGATGCACGCACAACAGTGTTCGTTTTAGACTTCATGGTGGGGTCTACAGAGCGTGTACTCGGTGTCAATAACAATCAATTACCATTTGCAATCAATCAATTTCCAATTTACAATCAATCATTCACAATCAATACTTCTCCTTCCATGTCAATACGATATCACGATAGGCCTTACCGAGTACATTTTCTGAGACTACCCACTACTAAGTCAACCCTTATAAACCCCGGCTTATTTAGTATTTTATTATTAAGTCATTCATGCTCATGTAAGTGTATATAAGGAAGTCAAGGGAACGATAATGATGCAGCAATATGATACATTGCACAATAATAAACATGAAGTGGCAAATCTGAAATAGCTGACATAGTTAGACTAAAACAGCAATAACTCCTAAGTGCTTCTCACTGGAAATCTCACCAAAAGTCCGATAACCATAAATACCCAGATATAATAAATTTGACTACAACTCCGAATTTGGACTTCCAGGATACTATGGACATCTAGACAGATAGGGCTACAAGTTATATTCAGTAACTTACTACTAATTCTGAATGTAGATAGGTTAAATATACTGTTCTTTACGGTTCAGCTGTTCTGGCAGCAACTAGATGTCAGTTCCTAAGGGGTGGAAACATGGTATAAATACACTATAAAAATCTACAAAAATTTGAGGTGAACCCTCAGCATGTGTGTAAGGTTCCTGAAAAATTTCATAGCATTCTAACACTGTTTACATGGTTTTTCACTATCAATTATGTCGATGATACAATAATTCTGCAATCTAAAAAATGCAGACCAGCAGGGACCAAAAGGATGATAACTCACAGCTCGGGACTCCGAATCAGGATCCGTTGCTTGGGTTGGAAACTATACTCAGTAGGCTAAAACTCTCTTTTATATCATTTGTGCTAATTCTCAAGTTAACAGGGTCGAAACCTCTGTGTAAAACAGTACAATCAGCAAAAGTTTATAAAGACTATCACGTATATTTTCATTAAAGTGGGCAATTAACATGCTACTATATCATGGAATGCATTACAATGTTATACAACAATTAAAATGTTCATTACCGTGTACAATTCAATTTATGAAGTCATCGATCAAGTCACAATCTTTCATTCAATGAATATATTCAATCACCATTCATTTTCTTTGTATACGATTCTGGTCATTTTATTTATGTCAATTGTGTATGTAGGCTTGGGTTTGAGTCAATGGATAATTATAAGAGGTCAAGAGTACGTCGGGTTAGCTCGTGTAAACCCTCGATACTCCTAACGAGAAGGGACACAAGGCAAAGTTAACGATATTTAAATTGGGACTACTTGCATAAGAGGTCAATTAATCTTGAACTAGAATAAATAAAATAGTTCAAGTGGACTTGCCTTTTTTCTTGTAGACGGTTCAAATAATTAATAAGAATAACGGGATCAGAATCCCAGGGAGCAATTCCAAGAGCACGTGCGAAATGCGCGTTAAAATATCACACGACAAATTCACTCCACACCGGATCGGCCAGAACGCGGACGGCAAAACCAGATCTGCTGCGGCCAGAACATGGGACACCAAATCAATCCAATGGGATTCCTTCTACATACTGGATCTGATCCGAACAGCGAACAGCGAGAAGAGGATCGGGTGTGGCAGAACACGAAATGGCTAAATCCGACCTATCAGATTGCGACCCCCACAGCGGATCGGCCCGAACAGCAAACGGCAGACTGGGATCGAATGCGGCAAAACAGCGGACAGCCAAAGTAACCAATCGCTGATCGCCTTCTTCCTTCGATCGGAGAGAGAGAGAATGGGGCGAATGGCGCGACGACTGCTTGGGCTCGCGACGGCGACGTGCGGCAGCTGGTCGGGAAGCGACTCAACCACAAGCTACAGCGGAAGTGACGGCGGCGACACAACTCCGGCGAAGGAGCGAAGCTCTTTTTTTTGCGCTCGAAACAGAGGACGATGGAGCGAAGTGGTCTGGGGACTTCGACGGGGCTTGGATGACGACGAAGAAAGCGGTAGGGGGTGAGAGGCTCACGGTGATGCAGAGGAGGTGATCGGTGGTTCGAAAGTGGTAGGGTGATGGGTTTCGATGGTGCTTCGATGGGTTCGACGAGGTTTTTCGGTAATGGAACGGGGCTAGGTGGTGAGGCGAGAGGTTGATGACGGTAATGGAGGTGGTGGTTGGAGTTGGCAGCGGTAATGGTGGCTTGGGTTGTTTCGTTTGGGTGAAGGCGAGAAGACGAAGGAGAAGTGAGCGGGGGTTTTGTTTGGTTTGTCTGGGTTTGAGAACCAGGAGAGGAAGAGAGAATGGGAGAGAGAGAGAGAGAGAGAGAGAGAGTGGGTTTGTTAGAGGAGTTCTGATTTGTGGGGAAGTGGGGAAGTTTTTAATACAATAAAATAAAGAGAAGATCGTGGGCAGTTGGAGAAACGTGGGATTGAGGGAAGAAAGAGTCTGGGTTTTAGTTAGGGGAATTGGGTTTGGGTAGACTAAGTATTAGGTTTGCAATCCAATAAGGGTATGGGTTTGGGCTTGAATGAGAATGGGTCAAAAAGCAATAATATAATAAATAATTGGAATTAGTGAGCTCACAGCATGACAAAAGCCCAGGTATAATAAATCAGGGAGGAAAATACATCAATAGAAATACAAGGAAAATAACCCGTATAATCGAAAACAGGGGTTATAAATCATACCCACCTTACAAGAAGAATTTCGTCCTCGAAATTCAAATCGATGGATCGTAGGTACCCCGAGAAAAGAAAAGAAAAACAAACAACCAAGACAACATACAACTACTCCAAGAGATGAGGGAATTTCTTCTAAATTTCTTCCTCCAATTCCTAAGTCGACTCACCGGGCGAGTGAGGATTTCAGGAGACACGAACGAGTTTGATCACTTTGTTCTTCAGCACTTTCTTGCGTCTGTCCACAATGGCAACTGGCTGGAATTCGCAAGACAAGTCTGGTCTCATGGACAACTCCGAGTAGTCAATCACATGGGTGTCGTCTCTAACATAATTCCTGAGCTGAGAGACGTGGAATACGTCATGAACTCCGGACAAAGCTGGTAGTAATACAAGTCGGTAGGCTACCTTGCCCACACGCTCCACAATATCAAAAGGGCCAATGAATCGAGGACTCAGCTTACCCCCACCACCAAATCGAATGACGCCTTTCCAAGGTGATACTTTCAGAAATACATGATCACCTGCCTCAAACTCCAAAGGTCGGCGACGACAGTCAACCCATTTCTTCCGCCGGTCCTGAGCGGCTTGCAGGTGCTTCCGGATCTGAGCTACTACATCATCTGTCTTCGTAATCAACTCTGGTCCCAAGAGTTTCCTCTCGCCAATGTCGTCCTAACAGACTGGGGACCTACATTTACGACCATAGAGTGCTTCAAATGGTGCTGCATTGATACTTGCCTGATAGCTGTTGTTATATGAGAACTCGACCAGATGCAAATGATCCTCCCAAGAACCACCAAATTGCAGAACACAGGATCGCAACATGTCCTCCAGTGTCTGAATCGTCCTTTCGGACTGTCCATCCGTTTGGGGGTAAAATGCTGTACTATAGTTCAACTTGCTCCCCAAACTCTGCTGAAGGCTCTCCCAGAATTGGGACCTGAACCTCGTATCCCTGTCGGATACGATGCTGACGGGAACACCATGTAGTCTCACTACCTCCTGAATATACCGTTCCGCCAGACTCTCAGTAGACTAGCCCACCCTGAATGGGATGAAGTGGGCACTCTTTGTCAGCCGGTCAACTATCACCCAGATAGCATTATGACCTTTGGGACTCCTGGGCAATGCTGTCACGAAGTCCATAGTGATGTTCTCCCATTTCCATTTTGGAATCGGAAGAGGTTGCAATAATCCAGCGGTTCTCTGATGCTCTGCCTTCACTTGTTGACAAATCAAACATTGCGACACAAACCTTGCCACAGCCCTTTTCATTTCATGCCACCAAAAGTGCTGCTTCAAATCTCTATACATTTTGGTACCTCCTGGATGAATAGAGTATTGAGACTGATGTGCTTCCTCGAGTAATCTCTGCCTGACTTCATGTAACGCCCCGAATCCCAAATCGCTGAATTCGAGATGTTCTACAGGATCTTTTCACTTTCTTTAGTACAATTTTACAAGGAAATTCAAACTTTTCTTTTTTACATCAGAGTTTACATCATATTATATTTACAATTGCACAGCGAAAGTAAAATTTACAACATTAAACAAATGTACAACAACATGGTAAGATCTTTATGCATCCATTCCTCTTTAAACATGCAATTTATCCTGCATACAAAACTGTGGGTACGTCAGTTTATTCAACCGACGATAATTATACATGGCCATCCTCTCTATGCCAGAAACAGTATAACGATTCTCATTTCTTAACAGATCACAAACTTGTTCACATATCAAAATAAAGGAAAGAGAGGAATCTTAGTAATGTCGTGTTGTGATTGTGCACTTAATCCTTAATGCAATTATTTAATTTACATGACACTAATGTGCACTTGTTCGGATTCTATGCATCCCATACTACATAGGTCCGAGGGCAAGCCTCTTAACCGTTCTTCATTTTTGTAGGGTTCAATCCCTCGCCATGACTTAATCTACTTCTGTAATTACAGTGAGTATCCCAAATGATCTATGAGTACAAGCATGTGTCCTGGCCCCTTGAGTAGAATTTCGCGTCATGTCTTGACTCATCAAGCATGCATTCTGCGACAATTCAGCCTCCTCCCTGAACACGATCTCCTTGCAGTCACCAAACATCCCACAAGCGTGACTAAAGTCCGATCATTCTGAGTTGTGCCCGCGCCATGTCTTGACTCATCAAGCATGCATTCTGCGGTTCACACACCCGCACCGGAAACTCTAGTTCTCATACTTATGTTTTTCTCTCACTTTCATCACCTCTTCACTATGTACTAAATATTAGAATCATGAATACAAATCAAAGCTCTAGAGTTAGCCTCTCCACCAAACTAGACTTATTCATTTCATTTACACATGACCAACCTTGGTCTTCTTTTCAATTTCATTTCATTTCCATTGCCGGGGGAGACTTAACTACTCTTGGTTTCAATTTACAATTCACAACTTCCAATTGAGCACTTTCAGCTCATAATTCAATTTAGAGTCTCACAGACTTTCTTATCATGATCTTAGCCTTTTCATGTTCATTTAATTCTCAATTCACATCTATGATTCTTTTCATATAAATCTATACAGCCATAAGAGTTCATTGACATCAATCATAAAGTTCACAACTTTCAGCAATAAGCAAAACTAGAATCTCTGACATATCAAAATCCACTCTGTACAGTCGACTTGGGAGGACACCAGTCGACTCATACAGTCAATACAAGTTCATCATAAACACTCGGGAGAGTCGACTGCTGCACACGGCCAGTCGGCTGTCCCGCAACTTTTCATGTTCAAAAAATGTTATCCACGTGACAGTCGACTGTTCATCCATCAGTCGTCTGTCCTGGGATTTTTTTAATAGCACACTTCTATGTTCAACTCAGTCGACTTGCTACATACACTAAGTCGACTAGACAGTTTCAGAATTCAAATTCAGAAATTATCTTTCCAACCGTTCACACATGTACTTTCATCACAGCATACATACATCCATATTTCATAAACACCACACTTCTTACTTGTTCAGAAACATCACAGCATGGAATTTCAGGTTACTAAGATTTTCTTTTCTTTAAGGAAATACTTTAAACATGCATTTACACTATTCATAACTTTCTTACGAAGATGAAGATATAAATCTCCAGTCATTATACTAGGTCAACATAATGGAATATCTCATTTCATGGAATTGCCGAATAATCATAATTAAATCGATGCACCAGTCGGCTGAACACATTGTCAGTCAACTGCACCGACCGTTCTTAGTTTTGTTAATCATCGCTAGTTCTTTTCATCCATTTACCTTCCCTCCATCATATGTGTCATAGGGAGATATGAACCTTGTAATCACACTATTACGTCTATTTTGCATACATGTTTATTACCACATCATGAAAATAATTGTCTCGTACCAGTCGACTGGTTCATGCGTCAGTCGACTGTACCGACCCTTTTGTTCTTATTATCAACAGCATGCTCAGGCAATTTCTAATCATTGCATTTACTTTTCATAACATGGTAGCAATTATAATAATCAAGGTATAATTCCTACATTAGAAGTCCTGAGAAATACCCACCTTATTTGAAGAAATAATCGAAATCCCGCAAAAGCTCCTTAAAGTAGTGAACGACTCCTCGCTCCTTGCTCCTTTGCTCCACACCGAACCCTTCAGAAACTACTCGGCCTCCATAGAAAAACACTCACACACAACTCACAAAATGCCTCTCTTACAATAATAATCTTAGTGTAAAAGAGATAGGGAATGAGAGGGGGTATTTATACTAGAAAATAAGTGGAATAGAGGGCTAGGATTTATTAGGGAGTTGTAAGATCAAGGGTTAGGATGCACTAGGGGGTTGAAATAACTACCCACATCTCTACACAACTACCCATGACTCACACCACTACTTCACTCAAAGCCGGCCAAGAAGGAGTGCTCAATGCACGTGTATGCGAAATGCACGTGCATGCACAAACTACTCTAATAGACTTGTACACTCATGACAAGTCTAAAAAAAAATGTTACACAAACAAGTTGTAAAAATAAAAGGATTTAAACCATGGGCTTAAATTAGTTTGGGCCAAAATAATTATTTTGTAGAAGTAAATAAATTAACATTTGGGCTTTAGGGAAAATGCTTTATAGAAAACAATTCTATTTAATCATCATATTGAGAAATAATAGTCAACATGCTACACATGCATACCATATGTGAAAATAAATAATCTTTCATATATTTGAAAATCAGGGTATTACACTTCACCTCTAGGAACACATAACCTAGAGCCAAAACGGAGTGACCCGTCTGAATGGATGACTAAATCAGACCTCAGACCTGCTTCCACTTCACTACGAAATTCCTGCAATTGCTGATCATCTGCCTGAGCTACCTTGATCTGCTCCACTAACGAAGACTGTAACTGCAACATCATACACTGCGACGCTGCACCTGGAAGGACCACTTCCAATTCCAGCCTCCTCATATCTTCTAATATCTCCTTCTGCTTGGTCAGGAACATTGCTGCAGGCCTCCTACTCAGAGCATCGGGTACCGGATTTACCTTGCCCGGGTGGTACTGCAAATCGATGTCGAAATCTGCCATCAGTTCTAACCATCTCCTCTGTCTCATGTTCAGCTCTTTCTGCATGAACACATATTTGAGACTCTTGTGATCTGTGAAAATTTCTACCCTATCCCCAAGCATATAGTGCCTCCATAACTTCAGAGCAAATATCACAGCTGCAAGTTCTAGATCGTGGGTAGGGTAGTTCTTTTCATGCGGCCTCAACTGCCTTGAAGCATGAGCTACAACTCTACCTTTCTGCATCAGAACTGTACCCAATCCTCTACCTGAAGCATCGCAGTGAATCACGAATCCCCCAGAACTGTCTGGTATCGTCAGCACAGGTGCTGATGTCAACCGGTTCTTCAACTCCACAAAAGCTTCCTCACAGGCACTATTCCAGACAAATCTCTGCTCCTTCGTCAAGTTGGTCAAAGGTCCTGCAATCTTTGAGAAGTCTTGAATGAACTTCCTATAATATCCCGCAAATCCAAGGAAACTCCGTACTTCTGGCACTGACTTTGGCACTGGACAATCCTTGACAGCAGAAATCTTCGACGGATCCACTGATACACCCTCACCAGAGATAACATGACCCAAGAAAGCAATATGATTCAGCCAGAACTCGCATTTGCTAAGCTTCCCATACAACTGATTCTCTCTCAGCGTCTGCAAGACAATCTTCAAATGCTTGGTATGATCCTCCATGTTCCGTGAATACACCAGGATGTCGTCTATGAACACAACGACAAACTGATCCAAGAACGGCGAGAATACCCTGTTCATCAAGCTCATAAATACTGCTGGTGCATTGGTAATGCCGAAGGGCATCACTAAAAATTCGTAGCGTCCATATCTTGTGCGGAACGTTGTCTTCGGAATATCTTCAGTCTTTACTTTGACTTGATGATAACCCGAGCGAAGATCCAACTTTGAGAACACAGATGCACCTCCCAGCTGATCGAACAGATCATCAATTCTTGGCAGTGGATACCTGTTCTTCACCGTAACCTGGTTCAGCTCCCGATAGTCGATGCAGAGCCTGTGACTACCGTCCTTCTTGCTGGCGAACAACACTGGAGCTCCCCACGGCAAAACACTTGGCCTGATAAAGCCTCTGTCCAATAACTCTTGGATTTGTACTTTCAGGTCGGCTAATTCAGTTGGCACCATGCGGTATGGGTTCTTCGAGATTGGCGTAGTGCCTGGCTGAACTTCAATGCTGAACACTATGTCTCGATCTGGTGGAATTATGGGAAACTCATCAGGGAATACGTCAAGAAAGTCCCGTACAACCACGGGCGCAACTTCACCATCAGTGCACATTGACTCAAGTGCACCGGCCTTCGGAGACATCGGGATCTCGACACGTGCAGACGGTGTCTCACCCGCATGGAACTCGAACTCAGGTTGCCCAAGAAGCTTGAAGGTCACCTTCTTCTTTCGACAGTCAATCACTGCTTGGGTGACTCCTAGCCAGTCCATTCCCAGTATGACGTCGAAGCCCGAATTGTTAATCACAATTAGATCAGCTTCGAACTCTCTGCCGCCAATCAGTAGAGGGCTCTGTTTGCACACCTTAGAAAAAATGATAGTACCTCCTCCAGTAGTAATGTCCCAAGCTGCTAGCATGTCATCACTTGCCAATCGATGACGGTCGACGAAACGGGAGGACACAAACGAATGGGTTGCACCAAAATCGAACAACACATGGGCAGGAAGAGAATGCACAAGAATAATGCCTAATAGGAGATTCAATGAATAAGAAATGGGAAATGCATGCAGGGTGTACAAAAGATTAAACAGAAAAGGAAGGAAATATGCAAGAATTGAATATAAAATAACACAATGCAACTACAACATACCTACAACTACTCCAAGTAGCTGCCTCAGCTTTTGCCGTAGTCAGGTTAAATGCCTGACCACGACCTCCCATCTGACCTCCCCTAGGAGCCATCCTCCGCTGATCGAAGACACGCCTCTGTAGAGGAAGGGGTGGCCTCGCCTGAGGTCAGACTGGTGCTCCAAATTGAGCTGGACCTCCAGCTGGTGCAATGGACCTGTTCCTGGGACAGTCACGGACAATGTGATCGGTACCCCCGCACCCGAGGCACAAGCGGTTGGCAAAGCGACAGTCCTTATGCAAGTGCCCAGCTCTGTTGCAGAAAGTACATGTCGGAACAACGGGAGGATACGGCTGCACTCTCACAGTTGTGGTTGGAACTGGCCTCCGAGTAGGCCCCGCAGTAGCTCGAGTGAAGGTGGGGTACGGTCCTACTCGCTGAGTAGCATTGGTCCTTCTGTGAGCTTGTTCCTGGACCCTTGCAGCATCAAGAATATCTGCATAAGTGCCATGGCGGTGGGCCACCAACTGGTTATGGAGGTCCGAACGAAGCCCCAACAGGAACCTGCGAGCTCGATCCTCTTCGGTTGCAACCATGAAAGGTGCAAAATGGCTGAGCTGAAGAAATTCTGCAGCGTACTCATCCACCGTTTGATTCCCCTGGGTCAAGGTAATATTTTAATTAATACCGTCACATATACCATAGGCAACAATAAATGACTTAATTAACATTACCGAACCTGAGTCAAGTTGACGAATTGCTGTTCCATCTCGGCTCTAGTAACACTGGGGAAAAACTTGACCATAAAACTCGCAGTGAAGGTGGTCCATGCAATGGGCCTCTCCAATCTTTCAGCTTCAGCCTGCCACCAGATACGGGCAAGATCAGTCAACTGGATGCTCACCACATCCACACGGTCTACATCGGCAACTCGCGCTGCTTGTAGTAGTTGTTCTGTGTGAATCAGCCACTGCTCGGCCTCTAGCGGTGTCTCCGTACCCGAGAACTTGTCCAGGTGCAACCTTACGAAGTCAGCTACTGTACCAGGCCGAGGTGGTAGCTGTCCTGGAGTGGGTCCCGTAGTAACCCGGTTTACGGCCTCCAAACTGGCCCTAATCAACTCAGTGTGTTCCTGCTGCAGCGCCATCATTTGCTGCAGTGCTTGAAGCACAGCTGAGTTTTCAGACCGTTCTTCCCTCTGCTGGGAAGAAGAAGAGCTGCCCCTAAGCATCTGCACAATTTGTGCAATAGTGGGCTCTCCCACTGGGTCATCCTCAGGACGGGAAGAGGAAATCTCCTTCCTAACCATGGTCTGCATCACAGAAGATATAATTAGTATACAGATTACATGAATGTGAATAGATGGAAGAAACAGAGCAATTAGGGAATGAAGGAACTGAACATGAAGGAATCAATCAGGAGTCAAGTAAGAGAGGTATGTTGGTTATTACATGTTCATGTGATTCGCATGGTGTACATATTGTTGAGTTAAACCTGGTTAGAACCAAAATCGAATAATATATCAATCAAAGTCAGACATCTGTAAGATAGTCACGTTTGATCGACATATTACTCAAAACCTAGCTCTGATACCACTAAAAACCTGTCACGCCCCGCTTCCCAAAATACGGGAATACGAGCCCGTGACGAAGGCCCAGCGAATGATTTTAATATCATTCATAAGCTGTACCAGTCTCAACTCAACAATACTCAGAAAATTAAATTACAACCACGCAAATAATAACATCACAGAACAATATTTGAATTCAAGAATTTAATAATCCAACATGATAAACAATACTGAGGAAACAAGTAGCAGTTACGGGTCAAAAGCCCGGGATACAAGTCTAAATAAACAAATGAATTACAATGAATGAAGAAGAACATGAAAAGAAATAGTTTATTATTATGCAGTTGCTCCGATCTAAAAATACTGCTCGCCAACTCCTTCTGGCAATTCCTCAGGTTCACCTGTGGCTGGGTTAACTAAAGAAGAAAAATAAATGTCCTTAGAGCAAGTACGGACAGCAAGTAGTGAAAAGCAGAGAGTAAAGGAGTAAGGTACGTGTAGGAAATATGAATCAAGATCAAATTTGCAAGGACAATAATGGTACTAATAGCAATGGTCTTTATCAAGTATATATACATGTCAACTAGGTCTATTATCAAGTTGTTTCTCCTATCTAGTGCATGTACTACTGCATCCCATACTACAGGTTCGATGCACGCACAACAGTGTTCGTTTTAGACTTCGTGGTGGGGTCTACAGAGTGTGTACTCGGTGTCAATAACAATCAATTACCATTTGCAATCAATCAATTTCCAATTTACAATCAATCATTCACAATCAATACTTCTCCTTCCATGTCAATACGATATCACGATAGGCCATACCGAGTACATTTTCTGAGACTACCCACTACTAAGTCAACCCTTATAAACCCCGACTTGTTTAGTATTTTATTATTAAGTCATTCATGCTCATGTAAGTGTATATAAGGATGTCAAGGGAACGATAATGATGCAGCAATATGATACATTGCACAATAATAAACATGAAGTGGCAAATCTGAAACAGCTGACACAGTTAGACTAAAACAGCAATAACTCCTAGACTACAACTCCGAATTCGGACTTCCAGGATACTATGGACATCTAGACAGATAGGGATACAAGTTATATTCAGTAACTTACTACTAATTCTGAATGTAGATAGGTTAAATATACTGTTCTTTACGGTTCAGCTGTTCTGGCAGCAACTAGATGTCAGTTCCTAAGGGGTGGAAACATGGTATAAATACACTATAAAAATCTATAAAAATTTGAGGTGAACCCTCAGCATGTGTGTAAGGTTCCTGAAAAATTTCATAGCATTCTAACACTGTTTACATGGTTTTTCACTATCAATTATGTTGATGATACAATAATTCTGCAGTCTAAAAAATGCAGACCAGCAGGGACCAAAAGGATGATAACTCACAGCTCGGGACTCCGAATCAGGATCCGTTGCTTGGGTTGGAAACTATACTCAGTAGGCTAAAACTCTCTTTTGTATCATTTGTGCTAATTCTCAAGTTAACAGAGTCGAAACCTCTGTGTAAAACAGTACAATCAGCAAAAGTTTATAAAGACTATCACGTATATTTTCATTAAAGTGGGCAATTAACATGCTACTATATCATGGAATGCATTACAATGTTATACAACAATTAGAATGTTCATTACCGTGTACAATTCAATTTATGAAGTCATCGATCAAGTCACAATATTTCATTCAATGAATATATTCAATCACCATTCATTTTCTTTGTATACGATTCTGGTCATTTTATTTATGTCAATTGTGTATGTAGGCTTGGGTTTGAGTCAATGGATAATTATAAGAGGTCAAGAGTACGTCGGGTTAGCTCGTGTAAACCCTCGATACTCCTAACGAGAAGGGACACAAGGCAAAGTTAACGATATTTAAATTGGGACTACTTGCATAAGAGGTCAATTAATCTTGAACTAGAATAAATAAAATAGTTCAAGTGGACTTGCCTTTTTCCTTGTAGACGGATCAAATAATTAATAAGAATAACGGGATCAGAATTCCGGGGAGCAATCCCAAGAGCACGTGCGAAATGCGCGCTAAAATATCACACGACAAATTCACTCCACACCGGATCGGCCAGAACGCGGGACGGCAAAACCAGATCTGCTGCGGCCAGAACATGGGACACCAAATCAATCCAATGGGATTCCTTCTACATACTGGATCCGAACCGAACAGCGAAAAGCGAGAAGAGGATCGGGTGTGGCAGAACACGAAACGGCTAAATCTGACCAATCAGATCACGACCCCACAGTGGATCGGCCCGAACAGCAAACAGCGGACTGGGATCGAATGCGGCAAACAGCAGATAGCCAAAGTAACCAATCGCTGATCGCCTTCTTCCTTCGATCGGAGAGAGAGAGAATGGGGCGAACGGCGCGACGACTACTTGGGCTCGCGACGGCAACGTGCGGCAGCTGGTCGGGAAGTGACGCAACCACAAGCTACGGCAGAAGTGACGGTGGCGACACAACTCCGGCGAAGGAGCGAAGCTCTTTTTTTTCGTGCTCGAAACAGAGGACGACGGAGCGAAGTGGTCTGGGGACTTCGACGGGGCTTGGATGACGACGAAGAGAGCGGTAGGGGGTGAGAGGCTCACGGCGATGTGGAGGAGGTGATCGGTGGTTCGAAAGTGGTAGGGTGATGGGTTTCGATGGTGCTTCGATGTGTTCGAAGAGGTTTTTCGGCAATGGAACGGGGCTAGGTGGTGAGGCGAGAGGTTGACGACGGTAATGGAGGTGGTGGTTGGAGTTGGCAGCGGTAATGGTGGCTTGGGTTGTTTCGTTTGGGTGAAGGCGAGAAGACGAAGGAGAAGTGAGCGGGGGTTTTGTTTGGTTTGTTTGGGTTTGAAAACCAGGAGAGGGAGAGAGAATGGGAGAGAGAGAGAGAGTTGGTTTGTTAGAGGAGTTCTGATTTGTGGGGAAGTGGGGAAGTTTTTAATACAATAAAATAAAGAGAAGATCGTGGGGAGTTGGAGAAACGTGGGATTGAGGGGAAAAAGAGTTTGGGTTTTAGTTAGGGGAATTGGGTTTGGGTAGACTAAGTATTGGGTTTGCAATCCAATAAGGGTATGGGTTTGGGCTTGAATGAGAATGGGCCAAAAAGCAATAATATAATAAATAATTGGAATTAGTGAGCTCACAGCATGATAAAAGCCCAGGTATAATAAATCAGGGAGGAAAATACATCAATAGAAATACAAGGAAAATAACCCGTACAATCGAAAACAGGGGTTACAATAGGTCCGCTAAAGGTTTATGGGTTGATCAGCTCCCGAACGTACTGTGGAATTACCGCACTACCAAACGGACCCCTACAGGAGAGTCGCCGTTCAACCTCACCTACGGGGCTAAGGCTGTAATCCCCCTGGAAGTCGGCGTACCCTCTCCTCGTCTTATTGCTTATGAAGAAGACCAGAATGCCAAAGAGCTCCGAGCAAATCTGGACTTGATCGATGAGCTCCGTGAGAGAGCTGCCATTCGTCAACAAAGCTATCGGAGAAGGATCGAGCTGGCCTATAATAAGAGAGTCCGTCCTACCGATCTCAAAGAAGGAGACTTAGTCCTCAGAAAGTTAGCTATCTCCTTCCCCAGTCAGAAGAGTAAGCTAGCTCCGAATTGGGAAGGACCCTACAAGATCACCAAAGCAGTTCGGCCAGGAGCCTACCGACTAGAAGACCTTGAAGGCAGAGAGATTCCCCGAACTTGGAATGCCGACCATCTCTTGAAGTACCAAGAGAGCGCATGAACGCCTCTCCAAGTACCGTCAGATGTCGAACCGTTCCTTCCCCTTCACTTGTATTTTACTTTTGCCTTTTTATTTCTCCCATGTGATAACGGCTCGCAACTTAGAAGCAGCCGAGTATTAGTCTTCAATAAAGAGCATTTTTCCTCTTTTCCTACTTATGAATTACTTGTATCTCTCTGTTTTTACCTTCTTTAAACTCTAACGACGAGTTCGGAGTCCAACACTTGGCTTGACTCCGCTTCGCAGGCTCGCTCTAAAGCGAGCTAGAAGTGGTTTGCCATTCGGAATTGCTCCCACAACCGTTGACAAACTATAACAACGAGTTCGGAGTCCAACACTTGGCTCGACTCCACTTCGCAAGCCCGCTCTTAAGCGAGCTAGAAGTGGTTCGCCATTCGGAATTGCTCCCACAATCGTTGACAAACTCTAACGACGAGTTCGGAGTCCAAAGCTTGGCTCGACCCCGCTTCGCAAGCTCGCTCTTAAGCGAGCTAGAGGTGGTTCGCCATTCGGAATTGCTCCAACAACCGTTGACAAACTCTAACGACGAGTTCGGAGTCCAAAACTTGGCTCGACCCCGCTTCGCAAGCTCTCTCTTAAGCGAGCTAGAGGTGGTTCGCCATTCGGAATTGCTCCCACAACCGTTGACAAACTCTAACGACGAGTTCGGAGTCCAACACTTGGCTCGACTCCGTTTTGCAAGCTCGCTCTTAAGCGAGCTAGAGGTGGTTCGCCATTCGGAATTGCTCCCACAACCGTTGACAAACTCTAACGACGAGTTCAGAGTCCAACACTTGGCTCGACTCCGCTTCGCAAGCTCGCTCTTAAGCGGGCTAGGAATGGTTCGCCATTCGGAATTGCTCCCACAACCGTCGACACGCGCAAAATGCCCACAACTAGAGAAGAGTACTTAAAGGCTTGGCTCTTATGAAATGTTTTGAATCAAACTACTATACACTCCCAGCACGCGAATAACAGAAAGAAAATGAGCTTTTATTTCATTAAAAAAGTTCGACAAAGGAACCCAAATTACAAGGCAAAGTTACTGCTACGAGGCGCTACAAAAGTTCAAAGAAGAATAATTACAACTTGTTCAACACTTCTTTGGAATGGGGATGTTTCGGTTCAGAGACACTCGGGAACGGCGTCTTCTGACTTCGGAGCTCGTCTGTAGTCCGACAGATCGAGACGCCTCTTCGGCACTGCCCTTAACCGTAGCCCCAACCGAAGCGCCACTAGACGAAGTAGCTACCCCGCTTTGAGCATCGGCCGGGCTCCGCCCAACGACGGGCGAACGAGTCGCGAGCTCATAAAAAGAGATTCCCCTCTCACTCTCCTCGCGCGTACACGACGTACTCCAAACGTTGATCCTTGCCGGCTGAGGCTTGAGTCGAGCTACTTCCTCCTCCAGCTCGACAATCCGATCCTTCAAAGAGTCGTCTCTCACAGATATCTCAACGCGAGGAAGCCGAGCAGAGCTTTTAGCGGCGGAGCTACCGGCTATGATTCGACGAAGATGGGTCACTTCGATACTTCTGTCGACCGTAACCCTCCTTAACTCGTCGACCTTCGCCTTCAACTCGTCGCGCTCGGCTATCAACTTATCCACTGCCAAGGTTGACGCATTTTTCTCCGCTAAGAATTTTGCCTCAGCTATCTTCAAATCTCGAACTTCCGCCACAAGGTCACCTTCTGCTCGAGTGACATCGAACAATGCCTTTCGGAGCAACTCCACCTCGCCTTCAAGACGATCTTCGCGAGATCGCTTCCGCAGTTGTTTTAGCTCGGAGAGATAGCCTCTCGCTATAGCTTTGACCTCCGATAGATCTGACATGAGTTTGAAGAGGTACTCTCGGCTGCTAGAAAGAGCCCGCTTCGCCGCTTTCAATTAGTACGAAGGCGAGAGACCTTAGCCGCTGTACTCGACTCGACCTAAAAAGTAGGGGAATATCAAAAGAAATCTTCAACACTTGAGGTCACAACTCGAGCAAAAAGAGTTGAATGCTTTGCCAAATTTCGAAACATTCAGCCAAAATGCCAAAAAGGAAATCGTTTCATTAAAAATCCAAGATTTACACAAAAGCGGTGGCCAGTCCGCAGTTAGGCATTACAAAAAAAAAGAGAGAAGAAAATGAGAAGAGGCGACTAAGTCAGGGGTCGACCTCATGATCTCGTTTCGAAGCATCATCGCTCGGCACGGGGACAATCGCGCCCTCGGTGCCTCCGTTGTCCTCGGCATCTTCGCCCTCCCGCCCGGGAGCGAGCTCGGCCAGAGGCAGTTCTTCCTCACCCTCTATGGGGTCATAGAAGTAGTAGGAGGAGCCATCGAACCCGGGGATACGAGCGGCGACATGCTTCAGCGCTCAGGCGTACGCCTCCTCCATGTTTTTCAACATATGAGCTTCGGCCTCGTCCCGAACCGCCTACTCCGCTTCCGCCACCTTCGACGAGTGATCGCTCAGAGCTTCCTCCGATGCCTTCAGTGCCTTAGATAGCTCCCCTTCAAGGCGAGCCATCTCCTTTTCCAAAGTATTGACCTTGGAAGCCTCGGCGACCGAGCTCTTCAGTGCCTCAGCAAGCTTAGCCTCAAGGTCGGCAACTTCGGCCGCGAGCGAAGTGGAATGCACCTGCTCGGCCTCCAGCCATTTGACCGCCTTGGCACGCTCCGACCGCTCCCGATCGTTCAGAACGGTCATCTCCTTTTCCTTGCTCACAAACTCCTCGAGCAAGTGGTTGAAGTGGCATAGGGCCTGCAAGCGGAACAACAAAAAACTATTAGGCCCGAGCAAAAAAACTTAGAATAATTGTTGAGAAAACTTTTGATACTCACCGACATGGTGTTTTGAGCTATCTGCATGGCGTCATCGCCCACGGAACCCGCCTTCAGCGCCGCTCGGTCTTTGGGGGTCGGCAGGTGCTTCACCGCCTGCATACAAATGCCCCCGTCACCGAGGAAGCCGTCCACCTTCATCACCCGCCAGTCGGGGACGAAGAGGCGCTTGTGCTCCTCGGTTAGTATCTTCTCGGCCTCGGCAGTAAGAGGGGGGACCTCAAGAGCTAAGGCTGCACCCACATTGAACGCTCCGCTTGACGACCCGGGCGCTTCGACCTGAGCGACTTGGGCCAGTGCCTCCGAAGGAGCCGGGGCAGACGCCCCCAACATGCCTTGGGCGGAAGCACCCGAAGGTGCCTCAAGCACCGGCTGCACGACGGTCGGTGATGCCGAGGGGGCCTTCGCAGCTCGGCCACCCTGAGGCCCGGCCACAGTCCTCTTTCTCTTTTTCGACTCCTGCTCCTTCGCAGCACGAGCCTTAGCCATCAGTCCTTTGTAATCCATACCGGGGGCCTCTGAAAAAACCGAGCAAAAGGAGTTAGAAAGTTTTAACCAAAAGACAAAGCTGAAGCAAGAAAAGAAGAGAAAAGCGTACTAGGGTCGATCGGACTGAGACCCCCACGAAACAAGACCTCCTCGGTGATGTCCTTCCAACTGAGGGTCGGAAGACCGAGGAGCTTTTCCACCACCTCCTCCTCTTCTTTTGTAAGCACGGGTTCCTTCTTCGCCCGCTTCGGAACACCGATCTTCCACTTCGTCTGGAAGACCCACGGCTCGGGAGCACGAATGAGGAAATACTTCTCTTTCTAGTGCTTGATCGAGTCCGGGTTCTCGATCAGTTTCACGCCCTTCCTCGACGACAAGTAGTACCTCTCCTCCATCTTGCTCATCTGGCAGATGCGATAGAGGCTCCGAAATATGACCATCTCCGGTTGCACATCGATCTCCTGGCACTGAAGGACGAAGGCGATCACGTGTCACCACATGTTCGATATAAACTGAGTGGGACTCAGGCCGAACCAACGCAGCACCTCGTTTACGAAGGGGTGCAGTGGTAGCCGGAGTCCAGCGTTCAGTGCGTCATATGGGAAGACGCATGTGTCGGCTGAAGTGGGTGTGCACGCTCGGACGCCGGGGCCGGGGAGTAGAAGAACGTATTCTTTGGGGATCCGGAACACACTCCTGATCCGATGCAGGTCTACCTCGGTCAAGATTGAGGAGATATGATCCACCTCGGAAGGGTCCCTCGAATCATTCTCCTCGTATAACGGGGCCGTGCCCTGCGTCACCTTCTCCAACAAGTCCTCGGGGTAACTCCATACACCCCCGACGCTGGATAAGGTAGACGGGTGCCGACCCAATTCTCTGGCCGTCTTCGGATGCTCGACTACCGTCGTTACCCCGATCGGCTCGGCGATCTCCTTCCCCTTGTTGGACCTAATCAGCACCGCTCGGCTGACGTATTGGTCCGAGGGGGGGGTCTCATCCTCAGAAGAAAACTTAACCATTTTCTAAGGATAAGGCGAGACACTAACCTTGAAGTGACGCGAGTGGCCGAAAAAGATCGCCGGAATCTCAGAACGCCTTGCCTCGACAGCTAGTAGCGCCACCCGAGAGCGAAAACTCCGCTTGTAGAAAGTAAAAGTGAAAGTAAAAAATGAAAAGCGAAGAATGAGGTAAAATGAGAAAGGGGTGAAGAATTATAGTAAAAGAAACGACGCTTGGGCTTTGCAACGTAAAGACTCAACTTTTGGGCCTCTCCTTAAGACGTTATAAAAGCCCAAATGACTAAATGGCGAAGAGCGGCGACCGTTCACGAGGAGTCACGACGGTTCGACCAGCCGTTCCGCTCGGCTGCACCTCAAGACCCATGACGCTGATGCACAATACTCTGCAACCAAGAAGCTCTCAGATCGGTCCACGTCCCTCAGAACCAAAGTCCGAGCGACTGGTGATCCGAGCTGCATCGCTCGGAAACCGAGCAACTGCCAATCCGAGCTGCGAATTGGAGAAAAACAACTTTTTCCCCAAAATTCGTGCAAGATCTCGATCAGACGACTCAGATCATGCCACCTCCACAAAACGACAAGATAGTATTTTCTCGAGAACTGAGCCTGCCTCGAGATCCGTGCCATGATCCGATGGCCCAGATCGCTCCACGTCCCTCGAAACCAAAGTCCGAGCGACTGGTGATCCGAGCTACATCGCTCGGAAACCGAGCAACTGCCAATCTGAGCTGCGAATTGGAGAAAAACGACTTTCTCCCCAAAATTCGTGCAAGATCTCGATCAGACGGCTCAGATCACGCCACCTCCACAAAACGACAAGATAGTGTTTTCTCGAGAACTGAGCCTGCCTCGAGATCCGTGCCATATCCGATGGCCCAGATCGCTCCATGTCCCTCGGAACCAAAGTTCGAGCGACTGGTGATCCGAGCTACATCGCTTGGAAATCGAGCAACTGCCAATCCGAGCTGCACATTTGAAGAAAAATGCAACCGAGCGACTCCAACCATCGGATCGTTCCGAAAATCGTGCCAAAAATGATGAATAGCTCAGATCATGCCACCTCCACAAAACGACAAGATAGTGTTTTCTCGAGAACTGAGCCTGCCTCGAGATCCGTGCCATGATCCGATGGCCCAGATCGCTCTACGTCCCTCGGAACCAAAGTCCGAGCGACTGGTGATCCGAGCTACATCGCTCGGAAACCGAGCAACTGCCAATCCGAGCTGCACATTTGAAGAAAAATGCAACCGAGCGACTCCAACCATCGGATCGTTCCGAAAATCGTGCCAAAAATGATGAACGGCTCAGATCGTGCCACGCCCACAAAACGACAAGATAGTGTTTTCTCAAGAACTGTGCCTACCTCGAGATTCGCACCGTGATCCAATGGCTCTGATCACCCCACGTCGCTCGGAATCTGCGCTCCGAGCAACTGGTGATCCGAGCTACCCACACGGAGAAATGGCGCCGAGCCACGCCGCTCGGATTCCGAGCAACTGGCGATCCGAGCTGCTCACACGGAGAAAACGTTGCCGAGCAACTCCAGCCATCCGATCATTCAGAAATTCACGCCCGCACAAGATGGGCGGCCCAGATCACGCCACGTCATCATCCGGTATTAAAAATAGATCTTTATTTATTAAAATCGATTTATTTATTTAAAAATTGCAAAAAGTTGATTAAAAAATCGGGAAAATTAATCAAAAATTCTAAAAAATAATCACAAATTCAGGGAAACATTTTCGAGCCCCTGAGTAAATAATTATTGCTTAGAATAATTGATTGAGACCCCCGAACGACAAATCAACACTTCGCAAAATTAAGTAAAAAGATCGAAAAATGAATAAAAATCAAGAAAAGACCAGAGTAGCTCAAGAACAATTTAGAGCGCGCAACCGAGCCAGAATAACACCGTTACACCCCGAGCAAGATGCAAATTCCCTTAAGAACACCGATAAAATCCCGTACGCCATTAGAACAACAAAACTACTCCTCGAAGACTGTAAAACTCAGTCTATAGGAGTGGGGGGCTCATGATATGGCTAAAAATGGGATTAAATCGGAACCGTCCAAATCAGACACGAATCTTAAAGCCCGAGGGTAAAATGGTAATTTCACCTATAAGTGGGTCTGAAGTGGGTATCGGGTCTTCTTTCCAGAAGACCCAACAACCCGAGAACGGATCCATCTCAACCGGGTGCGGGTTTTAACCCGCTGCTGACCCGGTTCCACAGGATAGAATTAGGGTTTCTGATTAATCCTAACCAACGGCCCTGATTCGTATCTATCCTTTCACTGGGAATTAGGGATTACATTCCTAATCTGTTTCTAGGGATTACATTTCTAATCTGATCCCTAAGGCGACTATAAATACCTCCTATCCACTACCATTAAGAGGTAATCAATCTTTTGCCAATTTATGCTCTCTCATAATCATTCCTGATTACTGACTTGAGCGTCAGAGGGTGCATCGCCGGAATCAACCCCGGTGTCTCGCACTTTTTGCAGGTGAACGGCGGGAGTCAACGGTCAAACTCTGGCAGAACAGGTTTCAGGTTTTCTATTCAAGTTTTCCAAGAATCCACAAATACTATCTGTTTACCCCCACACCAGATTTAGCGGTAACAGGTAGCTTGAGTAACGAGCTGAACTCCGAACTCATTGTTTGCATCTAGGAAGTAGTACAAAAGTTTACAAATTAAGGAAATTCTGAATTTCATTGAAAAATCAATCTAAGTAGCTGCTTTGAAGGCTAACTTTTATTACATGCATTGAACACTATATAGATCTATTTTATAATAAATCTAGTTGATAAGAGCTTTTGGGCAGATGACTTTGGAGACCTTGTAGGATCCTTCCAAGTTAAGAGCAAGCTTTCCCTTCTTGCGTGGCTCAGAGATATCAAGCTTTCACATGACGAGGTTACCCTCTTTCAGATTTGTTGGTTAGACTTTCTTGTTGTAGAACTTTTTCACCTTTTGCTGATAGATTTGTCTCCGCGTGACATATTTCTTGCGGACTTCTTCAATGAGGTCTAGGTTGCCCCCAAAGATCATCTGATTTCGTGCCTCGTCGAAAGAGAGGACACGTGGAGAAGGTAGTCCAACTTCTATCGGGATTAGAGACTCAGACCTATATGTAAGGTTGAATGGAGTCTCTCCCGTTGAGGTCCTTTTAGTGGTTCCATAGGACCAGAGCATGCTTGGGAGTTCTTCAACCCATAGTCCCTTTGGCGCTTCATCTAGCCTTTTCTTAAGGTCATTAAGCATATGCATGTTGGCATTCTTAGCCTGGCTATTGGTTTGAGGATGCGAAATGGAAAATAAACACTGTTCGATCCCCAGATCAGAGCGAAATGTGTGGAATTTCTTTGCAGTGAATTGAGTTCCGATGTCAGTGATGAGAATCCAGGGTTTTCCAAACCTGCATACAACATTTTTTCAAAAGAATTTCTTTATCTTTTGTTCGGTGATGGAGGTCAGTGGTTCTGCTTTGATCCATTTTCTGAATTAAGATGTTTCTCTGTCCAGTTGAGAAAGGGTCCAAGTAGATCCATCCCCCACATGCGAAAGGAATTAGACTTGACATGGAGCGAAGGTCGACCTGGGCCCCCATTTTATTGGGGAAAAATTCTGGCATAAGTCACACCGATGAACAATCTGTAGGGCATCATTGAGGAGCGATGGCCAATAGTACCCATGATTAAGGACTTACTATGTCAAAGACCTTGCACCTATGTGGCCACCACCGATTCCTTCATGCACTTCCTTAAGGGCATACTTGGACTCCTCACAGCCGAGACAGTGCAGATAAGGTCTGTCGTTTATTAAAGTGTAAAAGCGTTTGTAAAAGACCCCTTCAACAAGTGTGTACCTTTCCGCCCTAGTCTGGACCTTTCTTGATTCTTTCAGGTAAGTTAGGAGGATTTTCTTGTCGAGAAATTCCAACAAGGGTTTCATCCAGTTGTCTTTGAGTGTCTAAGGAGTGACGACCTTGAGTTCTAAAACTTCTTCTTTGGTGCTCGGCTCGATTAAAACTTTGATAATCACGGTGTGGTTAAGCCATTCGAAGGAAAAGGAGCTAAATTAGAGAGGGCGCTTGCTTGCCCATTTTCATCACGGGGATGCGAGTGACCTTTGCCTTTTGGAATGTAGCCATGAGTTTCTTAGCGTAAGCCAAGTACTTGATCATACGGTCATCCCTGACCTCATATTCTCCATGGATTGATTTACCATTAACTTGGAGTCATTGAGCACATTGACCTTTCGAGCTCATGCTTTCCGAGCTAAAATGATGCCAGCAATCAGAGACTCATATTTAGCCTCGTTGTTGGAGGCTCGAAAATTGAGATGAAGGGTGGACTCATCTGGACCGGGTAAGATGACACCGACCCGCTCCCTTCGATGCAGGACGGGCCATCGACATAGACACTCCATGATGGAGAATCTACACTTATTCCAAGGGGATTTGGACTAGTGTTTTCAACAGTGAATTTGGCCAAGGCTTGGGCCTTGATGGCCGTCCTCGGCTGGTAGTTGATGTCGTGCTGCCTCAGTTCGATAGATCATTTCATGAGTTGCCCTGAGGTTTCTATCTTGTGAAGCACAATCTTAAGGGATTTGTCGGTGAGAATAGAGACGAACTACGCTTGAAAGTAGGGACAAACTTTCGAGTGGCGATTATCAGAGCGCAGGCCATATTCTCTATTTTGGAATATCGAAGTTCTGCATCATGGGGTACCTTGCTGACATAGTAGATAAGGTTCTGAACCTTTTCTTCCTCTCTTACCAAAACAACACTTAGGGTCTAATCCAAAGCGGACAGATAGAGGTAGAGGACTTCCCCCGCTATGGCTTACTTAGATGTGACGGGTTGGTGAGATATGCCTTAAGCTATTCGAAGGCCTTCTATTGTGTTTCTCCCCACTCAAGCCCCTTGAATCTCGAAGGGTCTTAGATAAAGGGATGCACTTCTCTGTTGTCTTTGAGAGGAACTGAACGACGAAAGAAAGACATCCAATGAGCTTATGGAATTCCTTGATGTTGGATGGAGAATACATGTTGAGTACAACACAGATTTTTTTCGGTTTGGCCTCAATTCCATTATGTCTAACCATGTATCCCAAAAACTTCCCAGAGGACTAAGGAGACACCGAAGGCGCAATTGGAGGGGTTCATCTTCAAGTTGTGCTTTCGTAGAACTTTGAAGGCTTCTTGGAGGTCAACCACATGGCCATCCCTCTGAAGGCTTTTTACAAGCATGTCGTCTACATAGACTTTCATATTTTGGCTGATCTGATCTTTGAAGATTTTATTCACCAACTGCTGGTAAGTGGATCGAGCATTCTTTAGCCTGGAGGGCATGCCACGATAGCAGTAGAGACCTTGGTCAGTGATAAAGAATGTCTTCAGGATGTTGGAAGGGAACATTCATATCTGATTGTACATTGAGAATGTATCCATGAAGCTTATGAGCTCATGTCCAGACATGACATCGATCAGGGCATCAATGCTAGGAAGAGAAAAAATGATTCTTTGGATAGACTTTACTCAAGTCAGTGAAGTTGATGCAAAATTTCCATTTACCATTAGCCTTCTTCACCATGACGATATTGGCTAGCCATTCGGGATAGCTAACTTCCTGAATGAAGCGAGCGGCCAGGAGATTTTTGAATTCTTCTTTCACCGCTTGTTATTGGAAGCAAACTTGCGATGCTTCAATTTGACCGGCTTGATATCTATGTTCACACTTGGCAATGCATGATCAGGTCCTCTGAGATGCCAAGCCTGTCAATGGCAGTACAAGTGAACAAGTCTTGATTCTTCCCGATGCAACTAATAAGTTTCTCTTTGAATCGGTGGGAGAGGGCCTAGCTAACTCAGAAACATTAGGGCTGGTCTCCATCTCAGAATGAGATTTCTTCTAGTTCATCAACTCGGTTCCTTTCTTGAGAGAGCTTGAAGATTTCGAGTGAGAGAATTGAGTCTCCTGATGCATTCTCCTGGGGGTGCACCAAGGCTTCGAGCGGGAGGACAAAGCCCCCCATTGTGGTGGTGTAATATGTTCGAGCCATTTCTTGACTTCTACACCAGCTGGTGTGGAAAATTTCATCTTCATGTGAAACACCTAGGTTGCAACGTTGATGACCGTTAGGCTAGGGCGGCCAAAGATGACATCGTAGGAAGCCTTCACATTCACAACTATGAAATCCATGGCTTCAGTCCAGATAATAGGGGGCCAGCTGTTAGTTAAGGGTGACAATCCCTTCGACATGGATCGGAACCCCAGAGAACCCAAGAAGGATGTACTCGACAGGTTTCAGGCGGTCCGTGGATATCTTGAGGTCTTTATAAACTTCTAGGAAAAGAATGTTCACCGAGCTACTATTATCTACCAGGATATGATGTACCTCATGGTTAACCATGGCGAGGTAGATCACCAATGCGTCGCAATGGGGGTCCGGATGCCTTCGAAATCTCTGTCTTAGAAGGTTATTGGGATCCAAGAGCCTTTGACCAGGGGGACGTTGTGCACTGAGTTGACCTCTTTGACAAAGGCCCTTTTGGAGGAGTCTGACTCCCTTCCCATAAGGCCACCATGGATATAGTGGAGAATGGACAGGTTTTTAGAATCTCGGGCCTCAGGATCCTTCTTTGCTCGTTTGGCCCCTCGAGTCGGTGTGGGATCAAACTTGTCCTAGTGGGTGTACTTGATAAGGTGGTCGCGGTGAATAAGAGTTTCAATCTCATCTTTGAGGGCTCAACATTCCTTTGTGTCGTGGCCATGATCCTTATGGAATCGACACCATCGACTTTTATCCCTTCTCTTGTTTTCTGGGTTCATCTTAGGAGGGAGGCGGAGTAGCCCATCTCCTTCGATTTCCATGAGGTCTGTCGATACGTTGGTATTCAGTGGGGTGTATTTGTCAAAGCGAGGGACTAGAGGAGGACGACGCTGACCAGACCTGTATTTTTGGGATTTCTTGGATCCCTAATCATTTACACCCTTTTGCTTGTTTCCGAATGAGGGCTCACCATGGTCTTGGAGGTGAAGAACTTCCTCAGCCCTGATGTGCTTCTTACACCTTTGCACAACTTGGAGAAGTCTTGAGGAGGCTTTTTGGCCACGCCTTGAGATAGGTGTCCCGGGCGTTGTGTTAGAATGCAGCAGCTGCTACCGCTGGGTCAAGAGTTGGGATAGACATAGACTCAACATTGAAACGTTTGACGAAGTCTTTGAGGGGCTCCCCGGCCCTCTGCTTCAACTCCAGTAGGGAAGCACTCATCTTCACGACATTGCGATTACTAACGAAGTGCGTTAGGAAGAGTTCTTCGAACTGGTCGAAGGAAGAGATGGAACCTTGACGGTGTAAGGCCCCGAATTTTAAATAAGACCGAATTTGAGATTTCACAGGATCTTACACTTCACTTCGTACAATTTTATAAGGAATTTAAAATTTTTCAACATACATCAGAGTATTTACATTTCGTTACACAGCGGAAGAATAAAAAGATTACAACATTGGAAACAAAATACAACTTATACATCTTTATCAAAGTAAGTCATCATTTTCATTATAACATCTTTACTCCTTCATGAAAAGTCCATTACCTGTATATTAAGCTGTGGGCACGTCAGTCACTTACAACTGACGAAAATGTTATACTCGGCTATCCTCTCTATGCTGTACATATAATGATCTCATTACTTTAACATATCATAAACTTGGATGAATAATAAAGTGTTAAATTGTGACTATGCTAAACATGTAAGTGTATGCGATGCCTTAATGCCTAACGCACACAATTTTTATTCTAAGATGACACTAATGCATACTTGTTCGGATTCTATGCATCCCATACTACATAGGTCCGAAGACAAGCACCTACGTACTCCACAATAAAGGGCTCAATCCCTCGTCACGACACTACCCAGTAGTAAGAACAAGGTTTAGGCATTCCACGAGTATGGATCCCAGTCCCAGAGTACACTGCCCGACTGTTATACAGACTCCTCGTCGTGCGAATTCCCGCAAGTGCCACTTTAGCCCCGATATACGTATATACACTGGAGTACGAAAACTATCCGTCCGACTACGCATAGTTCCGGATTTTAAAATAAACTCGTCTCCATCGGAGCAACCACAGTCCCAGAGTACACTGCCCAACTGGGTCTATAGTCTCGAAGTACATCGCCCGACTATATAGAGTGCTCCACTTACGTTTGCCCAGGTTTATTACACTTGTCTTAAGTACCTAATTCTTAAGTTCAAGACATGAACGAGATATCATTCCTAGAATTAGCTTTACCCCCTACCGGACTTACTCACAAAATACGAGATAGCTCCATGGCAATATCTCAAAATTATATATCAAATCTTTTCTTTCAATAGTGCCGGTAACCGAGGTCTTACTAACTCTTAAATCATAATTTTTCATGTACAAGAATCATGGGTATTCACACCCTTCAATAATCATGCCTTTAAACTTAAATATTCTCATCTACTACTCATTCATAATTTGATAAAAGCCTTGTTTTAGAATTATTCACAAAGGGATCACATCTTATTTTGACACTATTCATGATTCACTTATGCACTTACAATTCAAAACAGAATTATAATTCCTTTCTTGGACAAAAGAATCACCATCATAAATCCTACTAGCAAAATAAGCAATTCACATCTCAACTCACATTCTCAACATAAGTGTTTATTTACACCAAAGAGATTCATAACTTGTTACATATCTTTCCTTCTTTTCAAAAGATCTTTTACCCAAATTAATAAATTTTTTTTTGGAGTTAAAACTCATTTAATAATTAATAGCTCATTTTTACTTCCTCAAAAATATACAATAAAATTTTCATAACAATCTCTAATAGCTTCCATTTTATCTTATAACCATAATAGGAGTTTATTCATACTTAAACAACATCTTAGTCTATTAAAACCAACCAAAAAAAATGCCCAACTGGGTCTATAGTTCCGAAGTACATCGCCCGACTATATAGAGTGCTCCACTTACGTTTGCCCAGGTTTACTACACTTCTCTTAAGTACCTAATTCTTAAGTTCAAGACATGAACGAGATATCATTCCTAGAATTAGCTTTACCCCCTACCGGACTTACTCACAAAATACGAAATAGCTTTATGGCAATATCTCAAAATTATGTATCAAATCTTTTTTTCTTTCAGTAGTGCCGGTAACCGAGGTCTTACTAACTCTTAAATCATAATTTTTCATGTACAAGAATCATGGGTATTCACACCCTTCAATAATCATGCCTTTAAACTTAAATATTCTCATCTACTACTCATTCATAATTTGATAAAAGCCTTGTTTTAGCATTATTCACAAAGGGATCACGTCTTATTTTGACACTATTCATGATTCACTTATGCACTTACAATTCAAAACAGAATTATAATTCCTTTCTTGGACAAAAGAATCACCATCATAAATCCTATTAGCAAAATAAGCAATTCACATCTCAACTCACATTCTCAACATAAGTGTTTATTTACACCAAAGAGATTCATAACTTGTTACATATCTTTCCTTCTTTTCAAAAGATCTTTTACCCAAATTAATAAATTTTTTTTTTGGAGTTAAAACTCATTTAATAATTAATAGCTCATTTTTACTTCCTCAAAAATATACAATAAAATTTTCATAACAATCTCTAATAGCTTCCATTTTATCTTATAACCATAATAGGAGTTTATTCATACTTAAACAACATCTTAGTCTATTAAAACCAACCAAAAAAAATAAAAAAAAGAGGGGCTCGGTTTGAACCCAGCACTGCCGACCAAAACACAACAGCACCCTCGACCCAACCCACTAGCCACTAAGTCCTTTTGGTCTTTTGTCAAATATAGCAACCGAAATTCCTTTTATACATTAGTACAGAATCGGTAATTTAATTGAGTGAGTAAAAATAAAAGACGGCTATCAAGTTTCAAACCCAAGACCTCTTATAAATAGTGCTCTGTGGTGCACTAGCTAACCAGTAAGTCCAAGTTTATTTTCTGTTTTAAGTGTTATATTAGTATACATTTGTTTATACTAATCTGAATTTAGTTCTTTTTTCGAAAAACTTGTTTATCCAATGAATCCAATTTTTAGGATATTGGATAAACTTCTCTTTTGGACTGAGATGAATCTAAAAAAACACCAATCAACAAGTTCAAACTAATTTTTTAAAGAATATATCTTTATTTTCAAATAGATTTTTTCTTTCTTTTTACATACAAAAATCTACCTTTATTCTCGAAACTCGAAATTAAGAATCATGTTTGTTACGACTAGTTCATGTACTCCATTATACTAGTTAGATTTTTGTGATAAAAATCAAGCATGTCTCTTAATCAATCATGAATATCTCGAAGAAATTCTTTCATGCAAAATTTGTATTTTTAACATATGTCGACATGTTTCATGGCAATAATAAATATTATTTTTCTCTTTTCTTTTCTTTCTTAATCATCATGTCTCTAAAGTATATGTCGAAATATAACATTCTTCAACAAGTTCTCATAAAAGAAAAATCACACATTCGACAAACATAAAATTTGTCAACATTCTAACATGATTCATATAATTAATTCTTTAGTTGAACTCTCCTTTTTAATTAGCATGGTAACAATTTTTCACTAAGCCTCAACAAGATCATTGCATGTTATGCTAGCATGAATTTTATCTACATATATCTCATTCAACTTATACTACTCATTTAACTATTTAGCATGCAATTTCTACTTTAGAAAGGAAAAGATCACTCACCTTTAAGAAGAATGAAAAACCACAATGAAATGAGGTCTCTTCTAGCTCCTAGCATCCCTAGCAAGACCTTCTCCTTCTAGCAAGAACTTCTCCAAGTAAGAACTCCTCCAAAATGAGAACACTATACTCTCTTTCTTTTTCTTTCTCTTATTTTGATTTGTTTTTGGTGCAAAAAAAAAAGTAGGAAATGAGGTTGTATTTATAGGGTGAGGTGAGCGTCTAAAAAGCAAAATTTTCCACCTAATAACTATCCCTTAATTTTCCACTCAACTCTTCATTTTCCAACTCCTAAAACTCCCAACCTTTCATGCTCCCAACCCTTCACATCTCAACCCCCCTCCTCCACTCACCAAATCCAGCCAATCCCTAGTGTAAAACCGGTCACTTCTATGTGTGCACATTCACACATACACATACAAATTAAAATACAAATTTCTATGGTTCTAATGTGTACTAAAAGTTGTAACTTGTCATGTATTAGTCCAAGCTCAACTTAATCTTAGGATTTTACTAATGGGATTGATTCATGGGCTCGCTTTTAATTACTAATTTAATTAATCTAGTAGACTCTTCTTTTAATCAACTGATTAATTTGTCTATTGAGCTAGATTTCACTTTTGGGTCCATGGGTTAAAAGAAAGCTAATTAAAATCTCGTGCATGCTAAAAATAGATAATGAGAGTAACAAAATGAGAATAAAAATTAGCACGTGCATCAATACGTGCAAAAATTGAAGAATGCATTTTAATCAAAATAGGGGGAGATGAATTTCCATTTTATAAAACGAGTTCAAACACGTAAAATAAATAGTCAATACACATAGAAATATCACACTTAGTGATGGAAAAATACGCAATTGATACGTGCATCGAAAACACATAAAAAGCACGTAAAAATACAGAAATTGAAATATTATATTTTTGTTGACTTAAAATATGGTGAAATCAACATGGAAAATGCATAAATAGTCGGTAATCAAAATGCGTAGTGAAAACACGTTATAAAATACACGTGCGTAACACACAAGGACAAAATTGTCATTTTCAATTTTGCGGGGTGTTACAGACGGCGACGAGAGTACCACTATCATGACGATCCCTTTAAGGGAGCCAGAAAATTCCTATAGAGGAGTGAGTCAGAAAAGTTCTGGATCATCATGAGGGTTTTGAAGTTCTCGATGTGGTCTACAGGATTGACTTCACCATCGTAAGACTCCAAGGTGGGAGGCTTAAAGTTTTCTAGGATGAGGGATTCAATAATAGCCTTGGAAAAGGGTGGTCAGATGGAGCGATATCCTCCTCGACTACCCTCCTCTTGTCCAATCTGATTGAGGCGGTCCTCCATTTGTCAGATGTTGCGAAGCACCACATCTTCCTGTCCTTTGGATCGGGTAAACCCGTGAGATTCTTCTTCTTGCTCAGTCCTGGAGCGTGGACCACCTGGTTGGCGGTTATGTTGAGGGCACTTTAGAGGGCCCTAATAACTTGGTCAATGAAGTCCTGGAACGTAGCCTAAATCACAAGCACCTCATTTTCTCTGTTGTTTCTGGGATCTCGCGGACTGATTGGGGTCAGAATCCTCTAGTGTCTTCATTCCCGTGGAGAAGGTGTTCGAAGTGACTTTTAGCACTGGGGTGAAGGATACCTCGGCTCTTAGGCCATTCCGAATAGGAACCACCATGCTGGGAGCATTTTTTGTCTAGGCACTGATGAAAATCCGTCCCTTTATCTCGGCGTTGATGACATCACGAAGGTATGACTGCTCAGGAGGCACCATGGAGGGGCTTGATGTGCGAACCGATCCCTAGTTCTCCACCGGATGGGGTTCAGGCGATGTTGGGAGCCCGCTGATGCTGCCTTGTAGGGGGGAGGTTGTAATGGCGGTGGAGGAGGATTGTCCTGGCAGCTGGTAGCAGTGGCTACTGACTTCTTCTTCGGAGGCATGAGTGAAGGTATTTTTTGTGGATGGATCTGATCAGAAAGGCATATCTATAACTTTTCCACAGACTGCGCCAATTCAACTGCTGCTTATTTTGGTGTGGGAGCAATCAGGTATGAGTTCTTTTATTTAGGAAGAAAGCCGCAATGACCGTCGATCAGGATATGGATCTGGTTGGCTGGAAACACGTGGAAACCTGCAAAAAGTCTCACGCCGGAAGATATTCTAGTGTAAGACCCTCAAATTAGTCACCACAACAATGATTATGGTCTTTTAGTGGAGAAAATATTAGTTACCTTTGCCTGGTGGAGGTGGAGGGTATTTATAGGCCAGTAATCAGTTATTGAAGGTAAACCATAAAGGTATCTTCCATTGATTTGGCTAGGGATTCTTATGGTAAATGAATATAATTATCAACCAATCCTTGATTTAGGGGAATTTGACTGATAACTGTAATTGACTATAAATCCCCTTCTTCTTGGTAGCAAACAAGCTTTAACTGTGGTCCGCCTGGTTTAATGGTTCTGGAGACGGCCCATATTCTTCTAGTCAATTCATCCTTGCTAAGAAATTATTACACTATCCTTGGCAACTTTGAGATACGTGCTGGGATAACATGGCTTCAATTTGTAACCGTATTTGAGCCTTTCCCTCAATCTCAGGTCTTTTGTAAGTTCGTCTAAATTTGTGGGATTGAGAACAATATGATTGTTTATTATATATGGTGACAATACGATGATATCATTCTCTTTTAACAAAGCTCCTAGTTATCTGAAGTTTATGTGCTTATCGTTTACACTGAGCTTTCGTTTCCTAGATGATGTTGGTTTTAGTAGGCGGGCTAATCTGTATGAACTAGTTTAGGTCGAGTTTTGCTGTTGTAGTTGTTCAGATCATTATAAGAAAATGGTTAAAAGTAGGGTTTAATTGATGAATGCCATACAAATATTTTATATCTAATATGGTAACAAAATTCCTCTCATTTCAATGTACGCAAGATATTAAACAAAATAAGTGTAACAGATCAGTTGAGAAATTTATGCTGAACCTCTCAGTTGAGTTTCCTTTTTATGCATGTAATTGCAAACGCACTAAAAAAAGTGAGAGTTTTCATCTACCTGGTTGGCAAATTATATAGGACAATAAACTACAGACATTTCCCCTCGAGGTTTACTTCTTTCCTATAAAAATACTTTATTTTGAATAAGAGTAAATTAGCTCTTACATAATAATTTCCATCTTGTAAGATTCAAGATTCAGGATCTGCTGGTCTGAGATTTCGAGAAAGTAGCTACTAGTAGTTAGCTTAGCTAACAATTACTTAATTAATTTGAATTCAAAACATCACTCTGCTGCTTCTTGTCTAGATAGTAGTAATTGTAAGCATTATAGATATTTTTCATTGATCCTTTTTTCTTTTGCATCAAAAGACTAATTATTTTGTATATTATATATTCGACGTTGCAGGCAATATTTGCATGGTGGGTGTGGTTAAGAGTTTTCTAACAACAAGCTGAGGTAGTTGACAACACCCAGAAACAGCTACATCAAATATTTTGGTGGTGTTGAATTTGTATGTCTTGCATATACATGTCCGATGAAGAAAAAAATGAAACATTGAGATGGATCGAAATGAGGTATCGAAGAAGAAGGAAAGCAGTCAGCAAACATGTGGAGTTGCGGTCGACCACACTTGGGGTCGGTCGACTGCCCCGACTGTACAAGATTCCCAATAGGGGAACGGTCGACCGTCTATTGTGTACGGTCGACTGCCCGCGGCACTGATGGGTTATTTGGGCCGGATCTTGGAGATTCGTGAGAAGCCCAACTTAGCCTTCAGATCAGATTGTACGACTCTCAATGCATGGTTATCTATTCAGTAGTAATCAGATGGTTAATGTAACAAGTGTATCAAACTAGAGATTCTCTAGATCTATAAATACAATGTAAACGACTCTTAGAATGATATGATTCTATTGAGAGCCGAATAGAAGAAGAGAGTACTTCATCTGTGAGAGATTTCTCTATTGTAAGCAACAACCAAGTTCCAGTTAGGCTTGAAAGAGGGCTGTGGTGAGAACTGTAATATTCTTGCATCTTCTCTAGTTAAAATAATATCTAGGTTCTTCCTCCCCCGGATTAAGGTGACAGCCCCAACCGGGACAATTCTTGTGTGCTTTGTATGATTGATTGATTGGTGTGATCTAGTTTTGCATGGTGGTTTGTGTTGATTGTGTTGAAGATTCAACATGATCCTCAGTTTTTCTAACAAGTGATATCAGAGCAATCAGGTTCGTGGGTTTGTTCGAGTTTCTTGGAGAAGATGACAGATCAAAAGACGAAGATCAAGCGGTTTGATGGTAAGATCAACTTCAATCTATGGAAGGTAGACATGTATGATGTTTTGGTTCAGACGGACTTCCACCTTGAGAAGAAGCCAACAAACACGAAGCAGGAGAAGTGTGATGATATTTGTTTGAAGACCTTGAGTTTAATCTGGTTGTAATTGACGGACGAAGACAAGTGTAATATTCTTAAGGAGAAAAGTACGGCGAGTCTATGAGTGAGACTCAAATCTGACTACTCGGAGTCGTCGTTGTTAGATCAGATGTATTGGAAGAGGAAATTGCTCATGTTCTCAATGAAGGAAGGTACCCATCTTCAAGATCATATTGTGGAGTTCAAATAAGGTAATATCTGAACTGAAGGCGATTAATGCTGATGATCTTAGCGAAGATTATAAATCTTTCAACTTGATTTATTTACTGCCAACTTCTTATGATTACTTGATAGCTACCATGCTACATGGGAAATCAGTCAAGGAGACACTTACAGTATCCGGAGTGATTAAGGATTTGAAGGAAGATAAACTAAGAAAGGACTCATAAAAGAGGGTCTATTTCTGCAGGGTGTTTTGTGGTGGATGGTGATACTTCAATTGGAAGGGATGCAACACACAAGGATAAGATTCATTGCCACTATTGTAGAGGAGTTGGGCATTATAAGAGAGACTTTCGTAAGTGGTTGAGTCAGAAGAGTGTTACTAAAGGAGGTGATCAAGCCAATGTAGTCAATGCTACTGATTCAGGTAAATCATGTGAATCTTCGATCTTCGATCTATGTCTTCTTGTTTCAAGTTCTTCAGATATGAATTCAAGTTGGTACCTTGATTCGGAAAGTTCTTCGCATATTTGCTCCGAGAGGGAGATGTTTTTTACTTACAAGTTGTCAATAGGCCGTAGTATGAGAACGGCTAGATGGGAGATTTGTAAAGTAGTGGGTGAGGGAATAGTTGAATTAGAGATGCCAGATGGTAAAAGATTCATACTAGAAGAGGTCATGCATATTTATTCGATACAACAGAATCTGGTATTCTTGGGGACTCTTGATGCTTGTGGCTGCAAGTACACAACTCGGTGTAGAGTTTTGACAGTTTGGGATAGTCGTCGTAAAGTAATGAAGGGTAAGAGGGGGATTGAGCAGGATCAGTACAATCTCTACCAGCTTTGTGGGAGCAGAAAAAATCAACCGGATGTATGGAAGCCCATTGTTCCAAAAACATTATCTAGTAAGCCGTCACTAGAATTATCGAATCGAGACTGCAACGTTCGAATACCGTTGAAAGGTGGAGAGAGCCTTGAAGTAGGTGGAGTTCATGTGGAGGGTGGCACCTCTATCATAACAGCTATCGAGGTGTGCCCTTGGGGGGTGGGGGGGCATACAACTAGAGAAAAGCAAGTGGAGATAGATTTCAACTAGCAGAAGAAGCCATAGAAACGTGTTGTTTACAAAGCAGAGAAGAAAGGTCTAGAAAAGTTTTAAATCACACATGTATGGATTCATGAGTATGCAATTCAAGATGGAGATTGTTGGGTTTGTATGTCTTGCATGCACATGTCCGATGAAGAAGATGATGAAGCATTGAGATTAATCGAAGCAAGACATCGAAGAAGAAGGAAAGCAGTCAGCAGAAGCAAACATGTGGTGTGGCGGTCAACCGCACTTGGGTCGGTCGACCGTCCCGACTGTACAGGGTTCCCGAGAGGGGAATGGTCGCCTGCCGCCTGGTGAGTTATTTGGGTCGGGTCTTGGAGATTCGTGAGAAATCCAACTTAGTCTTCAAGTCAGATCATACTGCTCTTAATGCAGGGTTATCTCTTCAGTAGTAATCGGATGGTTAATGTAACAAGTGTATCAAACTAGAGTTTCTCTAGATCTATAAATACAATGTAAATAGCTCCTGGAACAATATGATTCTATTGAGAGCCGAATTGAAGAAGATAGTACTTCATAGGAGAGGGTGAGAGATTTCTCCATTGTAAGCAACAACCAAGTTCCAGTTAGGCTTGAGAGAGGGTTGTGGAGAGAATTGTAATATTCTTATATCTTCTTTAGTTGAAATAACATCTCGGTTTTTTCTCTCCCGGATTAAGGCGGAAGCCCCAACCGGGATAATTATTGTGTGCTTTGTGTGATTGGTACGATTTAGTTTTGCTTGGTGGTTTATGTTGATTGTGTCGAAGACTCAACAAGATCCTTAGTCTTTCTAACAACTGGGCAATAGGCTAAAGAAGATCTTGATTCTTGCCGTTGAGTATCTTTCTCATGAAACTGCTTGATCATCCCTAAAGCCTACGTTGCAGGTTTGATTTTGAGCTTGTAGCAACTCTAAAGGAATCTTTTCCCTGTTACATTCAGATACCATATCCAATTTTTTACCTGACATGCATGGTTTTTCTATATTATCATTATATGCGTGTGTTTTCTTCAAAACATCAATCTACTTTCTGGTTTTAGTCTTTTCTAACTAATATATTTGTTGTTTATACGAAAAGTCTAAACATTTGCAGCTCCAGATATATACCCAGTATATGTGTAAAAATTGTTTGTCCATACTGTGGTGCTTTGTCATGTGATGGTTACGTAAACTGTTTCTTTTATGTTTGATCATGCATTAGTTCACTACCTTCAATCAATTTAAACAAAACCAGCTAAGGCATGCCAAATTATTCTTTGTAGTTCAATTGTATAGCCTTTCAATTTCCCTCACATTTGGTCAAAATTAACTGATTCTAAGATGTGATATTAAGAATAACCTCACTTGTTATTGTTAAGAAAACAGAGGATCTTATTGAGTTTTCGACACAATCAACACAAACTACCAAGCAAAACTAGATCGTATCAATCACATAAAACACACAAGAATTGTTCTGGTTGGGATTTTCGCCTTAATCCGGGAGAGGAAGAACCGATATGTTATTTCAACTAGAGAAGATACATGAATATTACAATTCTCACCAAGACCCTCTCTTAAGCCTAACTGGAACTTGGTTGCTGCTTACAATGGAGAAACTCTCTTATCCTCTCATATGAATTATTCTCTTCTTCTATTCGGCACTCAATAGAATCATATCGTTCTAGGAGCCGTTTACATTGTATTTATAGATCTAGAGAAACCCTAGTTTGATATACTAGATACATTAACCATTCGATTACTACTGAAGAGATAACCATGCGTTAAGAGCCGTACGATCTGACTTGAAGACGAAGTTTGGCTTCTCACGAATCTCCAAGACCCGACCCAAATAACCCCTCAGCGCCACAGTCGGTCGACCGTACACAACAGTGGGTCGACCGTTCCCCACTCGGGAATCCTGTAAAGTCGGAGCGGTTGACCGACCCCAAGTGTAGTCGACCGCAACTCCACCTGTTTGCTTCCGCTAACTGCTTTCCTTCTTCTTAGATGCCTCGTTTAGATCCATCTCAACGCTTCATTGTCTTCTTCATCGGACATGCGTATACAAGACATACAAACCCAATAATCTCCACATTAGATTGCATACTCATGAATCGATACCTGTGTGATTTAAAACTCTTCTAGACCTTTCTTCTCCGCTTTGTAAACAACACGTTTCTATGGCTTCTTCTGCTAGTTGAACAAACCTCCATCTGTATGCCCTCCTTAAGGGCACACCCCTGTAGATGTAATTATGGTGGTGCCACCATCCACATGAATTCCACCTACTTCAAGGCTCTCTGCACCTGCCAACGGTATTCGAATTTTGTAGTCTTGATTCGGTAATTCTAGTGATGGCTTACTCGACGATGCTTTAGGAACAATGAGCTTCTATACACTCGGCCGAGTTTTCCTGCTCTTACAAAGCTGGTAGAGGTTGTGCTGACCCTGCCTTATTCTCCTCTTACCCTTTATTACCTTACGACGACTATCCCAAACTGTCAAAACTCCACATCGAGCTGTATACCTACAACCACGAGCATCAAGAGTCTCCAAGGATATCAGATTCTGCTGTATCGAAGGAATATGCATGACCTCTTCTACTATGAACCCTTTACCATCTGGCATTTCCAATTCAACTGTTCTCTCATCCACTACTTAACAAATCTCACCACTCTCCGTTCTCACACTACGGCCTGTTGACGACTTGTAAGTAGAAAACATCACCCTTTTGGAGCAAATATGAGAAGAATTTCCCAAATCAAGATACCAACTTGAATCAACATCTGAAGAACTTGAAACAAGAAGACATATGTCATCATTATTACCTGACTCAGTTACACCGACTATATGGGCTTGTTCACCTTCTTTAGTAGCACTCTTCTAACTCAACCACTTACGATAGTATTTCTTGTAATGCCCAACTCCTCTACAACAGTGGCAACGAGTCTTACCATTTTGTTCAGCATCCCTTCCAATTGAAGTATCACCATCCACCGCAAAGCACCCTGTAGAAATAAACCCTTCTTTATGAGTCTCTTTTCTTAGTTCATCTTTCTTCAGACCCTTAATCACCTCGGCTACTGTAAGTGTATAGTTGGATGAATTTCCGTGTAGCTTGATAGTTATCAAGTGATCATAAGAAGTTGACAGTAAACATATCAAGTTGAAAGCTTTATCCTCTTCGCTAAGATCATCAACATTAATCGCCTTCAGTTCAGATATTATCTTATTGAACTTCACAATATGATCTTGAAGATGGGTACCTTCCTTCATTGAGAACCTAAACAGCTTCTTCTTCTAATACATCTGATCTAGAAATGACGATCCCGAGTAGTCAGATTTGAGTCTCGCCTATAGACTCGCCGCACTTTTCTCCTCATGTCACGCCCCGCTTCCCAAAATACGGGAATACGAGTCCATGACTGAAGCCCAGTAAATGATGTGAACACACCATTCATAAGCTGTATAGGTAATTCAACAACAAGATAACAACAAAACCACGAAGGCATGTAAAATTACAATAGGATAACAAAAGTACATAACATAGTCCATAACATAACCAACAGTTGGAAAATACAGAGTAGTTACGGGTCAAACATGTTCGGAATACAATAAAGAGTAGCATGAATAAAATATGAACTAAATATAACATGATAATTAACAAGACTAAAACACATGATCAGCAACATATTCGGGTAACTCTCCATCCGAGTCTGCAAGTATATTATTATAAAAAGAAAAAACAAGAAGATACCCGTTAATGCAAGTCACGAGCTACAAGTGGTACAAACTAAGGGAACAAGTACAAAAATAAAACAAGAAGCAGGAAAAAAAGCAAGGAATCAAGAATCATATAATAGGAGAAATACAACATATAAACAGGATCATGAACAACACATCATGAAATAAGTGGCATGTAAACAAGTAATCAAGTAAACAGGTCAACAAGAATATGTACATGTAATTGAATTATGCAAGTGCACGTGTTAATCTCAAGTCTTTTATTAACCTAACTAGTGTAGCAATCATGCGTCCCATACCACATGTTTGATATACGCAATCAAGTGAACGTTTAGACTTAGTGGTAGATTCTATAGGTCACGTACTCGGAAAAAATATGTATATTCAATCTTGTATCTAGATACGTGCAACGTGAAACATGCAGAGTGTAAACTTGTAGCGTGAAACATGTAAACTTGTAATTTGCAACTTGCAACTTGTAACTTGCAACTTGCATCGGAAAACCACGAGCTCCCGTTCAAGTACGCTATTCTATATTGTCCACTACTAGATCTTTACCCTTATACCCCGGCTTATTACTTTTATTAATTTTAATCAACAACAACAAGATATCATATTTAAAGTACTATTATGGGTAAAAAAATCATGCACATAATCATGTATAATCCTAAGAGTACATATGTGTGTATTAATCGTGTTCATGTAATGCATGTGGCAACAAAGTATTCACAATCATATGTGAATACGGGATCGACAGATTATGTATAGCAACAGATTTCTATTCGACCGAAGAATACGAATTAGAGTCAAAGAATATACTTGCTGTATTTTTTAAAGGAAGCTTGTACGAGAACAAACGAGTTATACAAGAGGATACTTGCCTGATAACCGAAGACGATGATACCGAAAACAAGAATAACAGGATCAGAATCTTAGGCAGTGATGCACGTGCAAGATACATACAAAAATACCCAATAGCAAACACAAAACAACAAGGGCACCACACCAGATTGTCCTAGCAAACACCCAAGTCTAGATCCAGCAAGTCAGAACACCAAACACCAATCGGACCAATCAAAACCCTTCTCCACACCGGATCCTAGGCAGAACACCAAACACTCAATATCGGATCCCAAGAGCCAAAATACCAAACAGCAAAATGGGCCAACCACACCTCGTCATCAACCTCTCGACAGAGAGAGAGAGAAAGAGAAATAGAGATCAGCGGGAGAAATGACGACTGCGCATGAGTGGCGCGACTGGGTGGCGACGACAGGAGGTTGCTAAGGTGGTGGTGACTGGGTGGCTACAGGAGGACGACCGGAGAGAGTTCGGTAATGGAGGAAGATGAAGGGGGTGCTGTTTGCAGTGGGTTGCGGGGCGACGAGGAGGAAGACGATGGTGGGGGCGAGCTCGACGGGGTGCAGTCGACGATGAAGGGGTGCAACGGTAATGGCAGGTGGGTTCTCTTTGGGTGCAGTCGAAGTGGAGATGGTGTTCGCAACTAGGGATGGAAGGCGGAGGCAGATGGTTGCGGTGGTCGAGTCAATGGCGGAGAGCAGGGGCGATCGCGACTGCAGTTGGAGCGACGAGGACGGAAATAAAGGTCGACCGGTCGGCAATGGCGATCAGGTTCTGCAGTCGACGAGGGAGAAGGGGTTGCGAGGTAGGTGGGGCGAAGGGGAAGCTCGAGCGGGAATGGAGGGCGACTGGTTAATGAAGTCGCGAGGTTGAAGACGAGCACTGTTTCGTTTTCGAAAACAGAGGAGAGAGGAGAACAGGGGGAGAGAGTACGGGGTGCGCTCTGTTTTAAACAGAGGGGAGAGAGAAGAGTGGGAGAGAGAACGTGGGGGATTTAATAAAATAATGAATAAATAATAAAGTAATGGGGTGAGAACGTGGGGTAGATTTCGGTTAGGAAAAGAAGGGGTGGATTAGTGGGCTGACTAATTAGTTTATTGGGGTAGGTTATCGGAATGAGAAGAGATTGTGCTGACATGTTTTTTTAATATATTTGGATATTGGTTTAGATGAGTTGGGCTAGAAATTGCATTAAAGAAATGAGCTTACAAATTAAATAGTTAATCAAAACATAGAATAGATTGGGCTCAATTCAAATAAATATATATATATATAAAAGGTGATTTAGAATAGGAATTGGTTTCGGCTATAAGATTAGGCTTCATTTAAAATAAAATAGTCAATAGTAATAATATGATACAATGACTTTGTTGGCTTCAAAGGATAGAATAGTTTATAGAAGAAATTGAAATACAAAAATACAGAAAATGAGAATCCGTATACTCAGAAACGGGAGTTACAATCCTACCCACCTTACAACAAAATTTTGTCCTCAAAATTTTCTTAGGAGGTACATAGGACAGAGTAAGTGTAACACCCAAGAGATTGAGAAGCAAGAAACAATGAAGAGAAACGAGTGGTGATGACTTCGGGATCAGATAAGACATGAGCAGAGAATGAGTTAACTAAGATAATACCTAAGGTTGAGTCTAAGAATATAACTGAAACTGTGCATGTACAAGAAAGTATGCAGAAATAAGTGATGCAAGGAAAAAGGCAGGAAGATGCCAAAATAATAAATTTCAATATACCTGCGGCAACGCCTTCAGCTGTCTCTGCTTCCTCTGCAATCAAGTTGTAGGCCTGCCCTCTCCTAGGAGCTGCGGACCTCTGACCATAGACTTGCTGTTGTGGTGGGAGCGGTGGTCCTCGAACTGGTGCTCTCTGCTAGATCGGCCCTCTGGCAGCTGGACTAATTCTTGTCTGTGGACATTCCCGGAGTACATGGTCACGAGATCCACAAGCGAAGCATTGGCAATTTGCCAACCGGCAATCTTGACGTATGTGATCAGTTTTCTGGCAATAGTCACAGATCACATCCCTCTTCGGAGCAGCAGGTGGGTAAGGCATTGGTCTTGCAGCAGCAGCAGGGACTAGCCTCCGAATTGGCTCACCAGTAGGCCTAGCAGCAACTGGGTGCGAGACAGAATGCTGAATAGCACGCTTCCTTGTACTAGTCTGTTCTTGGCTTCTAGCAGCTTCCAGGATGTCAGCATAGGATCAGAGTCGCAAGGTAGCTAGGCAATCCTGTATCTCAATAGCCAAGCCTAACAAGAAACGGCGGCTCCTATTTTCATCATTCTCCACCATGGAAGTGGCAAAACGACTCAGTCGGGTGAACTCCGCAGCATACTCATTTACGGTCCAACTCCCCTGAGTTAGCGCGACAAATTATCGCTCTATTTCATTCCTGGTGACATCAGGAAAGAACTTCGTGAGAAAGCACTATCTGAAAATAGCCCAGGCGATGGGGCGCCCTAGCCATTCCAGCTCAGCTTACCACCAGATGTGGGCGAGGTCAACCAGCTGGATGCTCACGACATCCACACGATCAACATCCGCCACCCGTGCTGCAGTCAATAGCTGCTCAGTCCGGATAAGTCATTGCTCGGCATCAAGCGGACCTTCAGTGCCCGAGAACTTGTCTGGGCATAGCCTCAGGAAGTCTGCTACATTGCCAGGTCTCGGTGGCACTACCTCGGGCACAGGTACGATGCCCCCATGTTGGCAGCTCCCAAAGCCGCCCTCATCAAATCACTATGCTCCCGCTGCATCTACATCATCTCTTGCATCAGCAGCTCATTCTGCTCACGCACCATCTGCATCACTTGAGCAATAGTGGGCTCTTCCGGCTGACCGGAAGAAGAAGCAACTCTCCTAAGCATTTGCATAATCTGTGCAATAGTGGGCTCATTAGACTGATCATACCCAGCACGGGAAGGAGAGGTACCCTTTCTAGCCATGGCCTGCAATAAAATCAAATGGTTAGCATCCAGATTATATGTTGGTTATTCATTATCCATGTGATCAACGTGGTGCACGTGTTGTTGAGTTAACCTGGCTAAACTCCAATCATAATTAGAGTCTAACCTGACTCTGATACCACTAAAAATCCTATCACGCCCCGCTTCCCAAAATACAGGAATACGAGTCCATGACTGAGGCCCAGCAAATGATGCGAATACACCATTCATAAGCACAGGTAACTCAACAACAAGATAACAACAAAACTACGCAGGCATGTAAAATTACAATAGGATAACAAATGTACATAACATAGTCTATAACATAACCAACAGCTGGAAAATACAAAGTAATTACGGGTCAAACATGCCCGGAATACAATAAAAAGTAGCGTGAATAAAATATGAACTAAAGATAACATGATAATTACAAGACTAAAACACTTGATCGGCAACACCTTCGGGTAACTCTCCATCCGGATTTGCAAATACATTATTACAAAAAGAAGAAATAAGAAGATACTCGTTAATGCAAGTCACGGGCCGCAAGTGGTACAAGCTAAGGGGACAAGTACAAAAACAAAATAAGAAGCAGGAAAAAGAGTAAGGAATCAAGAATCATATAATATGAGAAATACAATATGTAAAAAGGATCATGAACAATACATTATGAAACAAGTGGCATGTAAACAAGTAATCGAGTAAATAGGTCAACAAGAACATGTACATGTAATTGAATTATGCAAGTGCACGTGTTAATCTCAAGTCTTTTATTAACCTAACTAGCGCAGCAATCATGCGTCCTATACCACATGTTTGATACACGCAATCAAGTGAACGTTTAGACTTAGTGGTGGATTCTATAGGTCACATACTCGGAAAAAATATGTACATTCAATCTTGTATCGAGATACGTACAACGTGAAACATGTAGAGTGTAAACTTATAGCATGAAACATGTAAACTTGTAACTTGCAATTTGCAACTTGTAACTTGCAACTTGTATCGGGAAACTACGAGCTTCCATCCAAGTACGCTCTTCTATATTGCCCACTACTAGATCTTTACCCTTATACCCCGACTTGTTACTTTTATTAATTTTAATCAACAACAACAAGTTATCATATTTAAACTACTATCACGGGTAAAACAATCATGCACATAATCATGTATAATCCTAAGAGTACATATGTGTATCAATCGTGTTCATATAATGCATGTGGCAACAAAGTATTCACGATCATATGCAAATACGGGATCGACAGATTATGTATAGCAACAGATTTCTATTCGACCGAATAATATGAATTAGAGTCAAAGAATATACTTGCGGTATTTTTCAAAGAAAGCTTGTACAAGAACAAAAGAGTTGTACAAGAGGATATTTGCCTGATAACCGACGATGATGATACCGAAAACAAGAATAACGAGATCAGAATTCTGGACAACGACGCACGTGCAAGATACGTACAAAAATACCTAACAACAAACACAAAATAGTAAGGGCAGCACACCAGATCGGCCAAAACAGCAAACACCCAAGTCTAGATCCAGCAAGTCAGAACACTAAACACCAATCAGACCAATCAAACCCTTCTCCACACTTGATCCAAGGCAGAACACCAAACACCGAATATCGGATCCCAAGAGCCACAATACCAAACAGCAAAATGGGCCAACCACACCTTATCTTCAACCTCTCTCTCTCTCTCTCTCTCGAAAAATGAGAATCCGTATACTCGGGAACGGGGGTTACACCTCAAGAATATTACACCTGACTTTGTTCGCCAATTGCAACCGGATTAAACTCAAGGCCTTCAAACAAATCTCATTCCACTTTTCCTGCTTCATGTTAGTTGGCTTCTTCTCTTCTAAGGTAAGGTACAAGTCCTTCTGAACCAAAACATCATACATGTCCACCTTCCATAGATTGAAGTTGATATTACCGTCAAACTGCTTGATCTTCGTCTTTTGATCAGCCATCTCCTCCAAGGAACTCGAACAAGCCCACGAACCTGGAGCTCTGATACCACTTGTTAAGAAAACTGAGGTTTTTGTTGAGTCTTCGACACAATCAACACAAACCATCAAACAAAACTAGATTGCACAAATCACACAAAGCACACAAGAATTGTCCCGGTTGGGGCTTTCGCTTAAATCTGGGGGAGGAAGAACCGAGATATTATTTCAACTAGAGAAGATACAAGAATATTAAAATTCTCACAACGACCATCTCTTAAGCCTAAATGGAACTTGGTTGCTGCTTACAATTGAGAAACTCTTTCACCCTCTCATATGAAGTATTCTCATCTTTTATTCGGCACTCAATAGAATCATATCGTTTTAGGAGCCATTTACATTGTATTTATAGATCTAGAGAAACCTTAGTTTGATACACGTGATACATTAACCATTCGATTACTACTGAAGAGATAACCCTGCGTTGGGAGCCGTACGATCTGATCTGAAGACGAAGTTTGGCTTCTCACGAATCTCCAAGATCCGACCCAAATAACCTATTAGCGCCGCGGTCGGTCCACTGTACACAACAGTCGGTCGACCATTCCCCTCTCGGAAACCCTGTACAGTCGGAGCGGTCGACCGACCCCAAGTGCGGTCGACCACAACTCCACTTGTTTGCTTCTGCGGACTGTTTTCCTTCTTCTTTGATGCCTCGCTTCGATCCATCTCAATACTTCATCATCTTCTTCATCGGACATGTGTATGCAAGACATAAACCCAACAGTTATGTGTATATTGATTATGGTGAATCAGTGATATAAGTTAGCTAGTTAGTATCAGTATTCGGCCGGGGATTTGACATTTTCCTGCATCCACATGAATTAGGTTAGTTTTTCTTGTATTCGGTTTGAGTGAATCTTCATGAACTATGGCAGATTCGTCTTAATCTCTCATCTCTCATCTCTCATCTTTAGTGTCAAACCTAGAGGGTTGGGGTTGTTAGGAAACTGAAGAGGCTTGGAGGATGAGGTGGTGTTGCAACAATGTAGTCAGTGAGTGTATCAGAGATATAGACACAAAAAGAAGAGAGTATATACAAGATTTAACGTAGTTCATTTAAAATTAGCCTTCGTCTATGAGAGAAAATAACCAGAGATCTTTACTGGTAAAACAAAAAGGAGAATACAAAAGAGAATACTCTCCATCTCTCTAACAAAGTGCACCAACTTTCAACTTAGAACACAGAGAATGAAGGTGAGAGGATGGACAAAAACTGAACACTCTAAAATACATAAAGCCTTCCTTTTTATTTTCTGAAAGGTCTATTTTGCTCACTTATTAGCTTGTCTTCCCTTAAAAAAATTGAAAAACCATTGCTATCTTTTTTTTTCACATTTGTGAAACTATTTCAACGAGCACAAATAGTAAGATATGTAATTCATCTGCTTAAAACAAGGGTAAAAAATTAAGACCACCATTAGACAATACTTCAAGCATGGAAGGTTCACGTGGCTGATGAGGCATGGAAGTTCACACCCACTGTCAAAAAACTTAAGCATGGAAGGTTCACGTGGCTGAAAATGGGTTACCTATCTTAGTTAAGAATAACAACGTACGAGCTAACGAGCTGGCATTTTAGTGTTCAAGTTGTTACTATTAGGACTTCTCTTGCGAGGGCACACAGGTATTATTTTTTATGAAGATAAAACATGTGCAGTGCAAATATATGTAGTAGATTATATAACTCCAAATTATATATGTAATTCTTTGTTTTTCTATAATTCTTCTTAAGGATATAACAAACTTGTTTGTCATCCATCAAATTATCATGAAAATGTCACAAATATCAATATATTGATGACTGACTAAATCATGTGCATTTGATTATCTAATAAAGAAAATACTATAGAGGATCATAACATATGTAAGTATAGTTGTGTGAATACGTGGCTTATTATAATGGGTAGTTTGGCCCTATATTTATTATTTATTAATATTGGTGATTCACTGTTGAATTATAAATTCAATATCCCTGAGGCCAAATTGTGCCTTTGTTTTGAGCCCTCGTATGGCTAAAAATAGGATTAAATCGAAACTATTCAAATCAGACACGAATCTTAAATCTCTCAGGGAAAAAATGGTAATTTCACCTACAAACGGGTCTGAAATAGAAATTGGATCTTTCTTCAAAGCCCAATAACCCATAAACAGATCTGTCCTACTGAGTACGGGTCCCAACCCGTTACAAACCAGTTCAGAAGGATAAAGAAGAATTCAGATTCATAATTATCCCTAAGAGGTGGTTTTAACCACTTCTATCCATCCACACCAGGAAGTAGAGATATGTTCTTATCTCGAAACGGATCCCTAAGGCGACTATAAATACCCCTCTCCCCCCACCGTAACAAGGTAATCAATATTTTCTACATAAAGCTCTTTTATAATCTTCCTGATTACTGACAAGAGCGTCGGAGGGTGCGTCACCGGGATCTATCCCGGTGTTTCGCACTTTTTGCAAGTTCGCAGCAGCAGCAAGAAACCAAGTCAACACGTTGGTGAAAATCAACAGGTCAACAGGTTTGCCTTATTCGTTTTCTCAAGAATCCACAAATTCATCTGTTTGCTCCCACACCAAAATCAGCAGCAATAGATTGACGCTGTCTGTAGGGAACAAAAAAGCAATCCAACCTAACTTCATCAGCGAGAGTAGTTTTAAGTCATGCATCCAAAAGAGAAGGGGAAGGTAGCGGTCTCCAACCGAAGAACCACTCCTCTCCCTCCTCCTCCTCCTCCTCCTCCAGTTCAAGATGTTCTTCTTCAACAGTCCCCTCCTCAACAGGCCCCTCCAGGGTCTCGGGGGGCTTCCCAGGGGGGCTCCCGTCAGAGTCGTCCAAAGCAACATCCTTCTCATGGCCATGTCGCGATCCACAATCCTCCAGTTGACTCTATGGCTTCCCGAAGCCCTTTCGAGCGGGATCTCCGTCAAGTGATTGTCAACAGCCAAAAGAAGGCCTACCTCCGAACTCGCCTGAATAGATGGTGAGCCCTTGGGGGAGTCCATCAACCTGAGCACCAAGCGGTCTCAAGAGTCCGGACCCCCCGTAGACCGAGGACCAGAAGATCCCCTCCCCCGAGGAGGCAAGGAGAGTCCCCTCAACGCCATCGCAGAGAAGTCATACTCCAGTAAACAGAGCCACACATAGGGACCGCAAAGCTGGAGAGGTACCAATCACAAGGGTGGAGTTCCAGGATTTTCAAGAAGCCGTTCTGCGGGCCTCAATGTTGCTCCCAACCACGAGCAACGGGCACCTAGTCCTCAACCTGCCCCAAGCCATCACCAGCAAACTCCTAGTCCCCTTTTCCATGGGGAAGAGTCTCGGAGCTCAGCAAGATATGACCAAAGGGAAGACTCAGTCTATCGCCATCTCCACGAGAAGGAGAGGCGCCTTGGCCGACTTGACAGAGAAGAGGAACAACGGGCGAGAAATTTCTGTCCGAGCAGGCCCCCGTTCTCCTGAGCCATCACGGAAGCCCCGGTCCCACAAAACTTCAAGCCCCCTAACTTTGAGTCATACAATGGGGAGTCGGACCCCGCCGACCACATCGAGAGTTTTAAAACTCTCATGATGATCCACCAGGCTTCGGATGCCCTCCTTTGCAAGACCTTCCATGCCACCCTGAAGAGACCTGCGACAGAATGGTACTCACGACTCGTCCTGGCCTCCATCTCCTTATTCGATCAGTTCGAAGGGCTCTTGCTTACTCATTTCGTGAGTAACCACTGGACCGAGAAAACAAGTGTATTTTTGGTGACCCTCAACCAAAGAAGGGGTGAACACCTAAGAGATTATGTTCGGCGTTTCACCGCCGAAGCTCAGTCTATTGCCTCCCTCAACCAATCAGTAGCCTCGGCGGCATTTGGGCACGTCACTAACGCCGACCTCAAGGCATCCCTTTCCAAGAAGCCTCCTCGGGACTTCTCAGAACTCCTGCTTAGGAGAGAGAAGTACATCCGAGTGGAAGAGGCTCTCAACCCCCCTCCCCCCTCTCGAGGAATCATCTTCCGAGAACAAACAGAAGAACACAAGTGAAGAAGGGTCACAGAAACTCCAGAGGGAAGACAATGGCCAACGCCGCCCAGTTCCTCGTTTCGAGAAGTTCACCCCCCCCCCCCCCTCAATGCTAGTATATAAGCAGTTCTTATGGAGGTGGACAAGGAAGGACTACTCTGCGCTCTTCCTAGAATGAATACCCCTGGAAAGAAAAGAAACATGGATAAGTGGTGTCACTTTCATAGGGACCACGGCCACGATACGGATGGTTGTTGGGCTCTCAAAGAGGAGATTGAAAAACTCATATAGCGGGAACACCTGGACAAGTTTGTCCGAAAAGACGGGGCCGACCTTCCACCCCGAGGAGCCTACAAGCGAACAGAAAGGTCTGCCGAGTTCCAAGATTCCGAACCTGAGGCCGTCCTCTACCTCATCCAAGGAGGTCCAATGGGGGGAGAACCCAACTCCTTCCAAGAGTCCTTCACCCTATCGTAGAAGTAGGATCTCGGTTTTTAATAAGGTCGATGCTTATAACTCGGCCAACATCATGTAATAATGGTTCGCCCCATCGAAGCAGCCATTTAGTTTATTTCATTAAAACTAAAACTTTTGTCTATTATTGCACTTGCTTCATTTCTACTTCTCCGAGTCACTTCTACGACTCGCTAAATGGTAAGATCGGAGTCCAGCTTGTCCTACAGGGCTACTCCCACAACTTACTAAGCTCAAAAGACAAGTTCAGAGTCCAATACTTGGTTCGACGTTGCCTTAGCCGCTTGCAAATAAGCAAGTGCGGGGCAGATCACCATTCAGAATTGTTCCTACAACTCGTTAACTCTCTTAACAACAAGTTCGGAGTCCAACACTTGGTTCGACGTTTCCTTAGCTGCTTGCAAACAAGCAAGTGCGGGGCAGCTCACCATTCGGAATTGCTCCCACAACTGTTGAACCTCTTCTCAGCAAGTTCAGAGCTAAAACTCTTCCCTAGAGTTGCTCCTCAAACTTGTCTCCCAAACGGCTCTCCTAGAGCTAAGCTTTTCGCTCTGCTCGCTCCCAGAGCAGACCTCTCCTCAGCAAGTTCAGAGCAAAAACTCTCCCTTAGAGTTACTCCTCAAACTTGTCTCCCAAACGGCTCTCTCCTAGAGCCAAGCTCTTCGCTCCGCTCGCTCCCAGAACGGACCTCTTCACAACGAGATCGGAGCACGACTCTTCCCTAGAGTTGCTTCTCAAACTTGTCTCCCAAATGGCTCTATCCTAGAGCCAAGCTCATCGCTCCGCTCGCTCCCAGAGCGGACCTCTTCTCAACGAGTTCGGAGCATGACTCTTCCCCTAGAGTTGCTCCTCAGACTTGTCTTCCAAGAACGGACTTCCCCTAGAGCCATGCGAAGCTCTTCTCAACTTTGTGAAGACGAACATGTTGCGGGACTATCTTGACCTTGAAGAAGGATGATTCTCTAACTCATTTATGAAGAGAACTTGTAGATCTTCGAGATAGCTACGAAGCAAGGGGTCACACACCCCGATCCAATATCCGTAGCACTGGAAACGTCGGTTACAATACAGCTGCACCGAAGCTCACCTAGACATCGGCAACATGTGCCAAGTACTCTTGCCACCGACGTCCAAATGTGAGAAAAAATCTCTTTTGGACTTCGGCAACATGCACCTAGCATTCTTACCACTGACGTCCAAATGTGAGAAAAAATCTCTCTTGGACTTCGGCAACATGCGCCAAGCGTTCTTGCCATCGACGTCCAAATGTGAAAAAAGTCTCTCTTGGACTTCGGCAACATGCGCCGAGCGTTCTTGCCCCCGACGTCCAAATGTGAGAAAAAATCTCTCTTGAACTTCAGTAATAGGCGCCGAGCGTTCTTGCCACCGAAGTCCAAATGCGAGAAAAAATCTCCTCGACTTCAGTAACTAGTGCCGAGCGCTCTTGCCACCGAAGCTCAAATTGGATAAAACATATGCCTCAAGATCCGTACTCAAATCAAGATCAACGGTGGTGATTAAAAAAAATAGAGAGAGTCAACGGTCAACTATTGACCGCCATGTGTCAAGCCGCCGAAGTCCTCTCCTGGTTCGGAAATGCAATCCGAGCACTCTTGCCACTGACCATAAAATGAGAGAAAAATTTATCAAAAAGTCAACGGTCAACCGTTGACCGCCACGTGTCAAGTCGCCGAAGTCTTTCCTGGTTTGGAAATGGAATCCAAGCGCTTTTGCCACCGGAGCCCAAATTGGAGAAAAATTTCGCCTCGAAATTCGTGCTCAAACACGATCTGCGGCTCATATACAAGCAATAAAAAAAAGGAAAATAAACTAAGGGGTTAACGGGTCGGTTTGCACCCGTTATGGGACCCAAACCCGTCAACCCCCTTCTTCACAATTTCCTGCCAAAAAAAAAACAAAGAAGAAAAACCCAATTGTCACAGCCAAGCTCAGCCATCGTCGAGCTCCACTGCCGCCGAGCTCTGCCAAACTCCACCTCGCCGAGCTTGTCTCCCCCTCAGCAAGCTCTCGTCAACTAGCTTTTACTCCCGCCGAGCTCCGCTCCCCAAGCTCCGTCGAGCTCGAGTTCTCCAAGGCCGAACTCGCCACTGCCATGGCCTCGCCTCCACCATGGTTTCGTTGAACCCATCACCTTCGACAAAGCAACGCCGAGCTCCTCCTCCATCTTCGTCGAAGCTCCGAACCCAAACCTCCTTTGTCAAGCTCAACCCCGACACCACCACCGTCGAGCTCGCCTTCACTGTCTCCGAGCCAAGCCTCGTCGAGCTCCATCTCTAATGTCGAGCTCGCCAATCCACCAAGCTCATAAGCTTCGAGCTCCCTCCTTCATGAAGACCTCCTTCATCGTCGAGCCCCATCACTTTCAAGCTCCCCTCCACTGCTGAGCTCCACACTGTCGCCACCGAGCTCCGACGAGCTCTTCGACATTGCAGTCGAGGTCCTCCGCTGCCGAAGTCGCGAAGCTCGCCGTCAAAATCCGAGTGTTCTCGTCACCGGAGCCCGAATGAGAGAAAAAAGCTCCCCTCCACTACTGAGCTCCATACCGTCGCCGCCGAGCTTCGACGAGCTCTTCGCCACTGTAGTTGAGGTCCTCCGCTGCCGAAGTCGCAAAGCTCGCCGTCAAAATCCAAGCGTTCTCGTCACCAGAGCCCAAATGAGAGAAAAAAGCTCCCCTTCACGAGCTCCTCGTCGAGCCCCCTTGCCGTGCTCGTCTCCACGTCGAGGAAACCCATGCCGAACCCCTCCTACACTGCGTCGAGCTCCTTCGACTCCATGCTTCTCCTTGGCTCCAAAGCTCATCTCGGCCGAAGCTCCTTCGAACCCAATGTCGAGCTCATATCGACTGAAGCTTCTCCTCGTCGAAGCTCGAGCTCCTCGACTCCAAAGCTCACCGACGTCGAGCTCCTCCATGAGCGCCGACGTTGAGCTTCCCTCACACGAGCTCCGCGCGAGCTTTACTCTCCACAGAAGCGTCGAAGAAGAAGGGAAGAAGGAGGAACAGGGCGAGAGAAAGAAAGAGAGAGAGAAAAAATAATAATAAAAAAATTTTGGGGGTCAGCGTTGACGTTGACTTAGTCAACGCTTGTCGACGATTCTCGCCACCGACCTTCACATTGGAGAAAAATGGCCTCCTCCCGATGCGCTCTCGCCTGATCGTGATCGACGCACAAGATCGCGCCACATCACTAGGTATTAATTTATTAATTTGTTTATTTAATTAATTGAATTAATTATTTCATAAATCCGAAAAAATATTTAAAAATCAGAAAAAATTAATTTAAAAATTATAAAAATAATTATTAATTCATAAAATAATTTTCAAATTATGAAAATATAATTATTAAATTAGAATAATTAATTAATATGTTTGAAAGTTAATTATTTAAATTTGGAAATTGAATAAAAAATTTGAAAAAATTTAGAAAAATCTGAAAAAATTACAAAAAATTCTGAAAAATTTGAGAATAATTTTGGGCACTTTACAAACTCAGATTGACAACATCACACCTTGAGCAAGATCCAAACTCCCTTAAGAACTCCGGTAAAATCCTGTCCGCCATTAGAACAACAAAATTACTCCTCAAAGACTATAGAACTCAGTCTCTAGGAGTGGGGGACTAGTGATATGACTAAAAATAGGATTAAATCGAGACCGTTCAAATCGGACACAAATCTTAAAGCTCTCAGGGGTAAAACGGTAATTTCACCTACAAATGGGTCTAAAATGGAAACTGGGTCTTTCTTCAAAACCCAATAACCCATAAACAGATCTGTCCTACTGAGTACGGGTCCCAACCCGTTACAAACCAGTTCAAAAGGATAAAGAAGAATTCAGATTTATAATTATCCCTAAGAGGTGGTTTTAACCACTTCTATCCATCCACACCGGAAAGTAGAGATCTGTTCTTATCTCGAAACGGATCCCTAAGGCGACTATAAATACCCCTCTCTCCCCACCGTAACAAGGTAATCAATATTTTTCTACATAAAGCTCTTTCATAATCTTCCTGATTACTGACAAGAGCGTCGGAGGGTGCGTCGCCGGGATCCATCCCGGTGTTTCACACTTTTTGCAGGTTCGCAGCGGCAGCAAGAAACCAAGTCAACACGTTGGTAAAAGTCAACAGGTCAACAGGTTTGCCTTATTCGTTTTCTTAAGAATCCACAAATTCATCTGTTTGCTCTCACACCAAAATCAGAAGCAACAAGCCCCAAAACAAATGATTACATTTCTTTAACTTTTTAAAATCAAAGTAACGGACCCCAATGTTGATATTTGATGTGATCGGGTGTAGATATAGTCTTCACAATCTTCAATTCTTTTAATCACCATCAACTGATATAGGGGTCAGTAGCGGGAAATCCGTATGAAACTTTGGTTAAACATAGAAAATCCTTCCAATTTTCAGTCACCACACAAAATCTCTAAAAGTTTCACTTTTTGAAGTTTTTTAATTAAGCGATTTTAATGATGCATGTGCCTATCACGTGTTTTCTTTTTACATATTTGGCAAAATTACCCTTAGAGTTAGGGTTTGGTAGTGGAAGGAAGGAGTTGGAGGATGGAGTAGCAGGCAATAGCGGTGGCGGTGGCAGTGGTTGTGGCAAAGAGTTGGGGGAGGAGCAGCAAGTTTATATTAGAATTAGAGTTGATAAATAGAGTAAGGTGAAGAATTTTGAAGAAGGAGATGATGGAGGCAAAGAGGAGGGGGAGGAAGATGATTTAGGGGAGAAGGTTTGAGTCAGGATTAGAATTCAAAATTTGAGTGATATGAAGAATTCAGAGAGGGAGATAGGGGAAACTAAGGAGGTGCAAGCGACACTATGGTCTAGTGTTAAGACTCTTAGCTTGTGAGCAAGAAGTCAGGAGTTCAATCCCCGCTTGCATCATCTCTTTATTATGAGATTATTATGAGAGTGTATGCGTACTATGTGCGTGTGTGACTATGGCATAGTTTAAAAAAAATGGAGGAGGAGGTTGTGGAGGAGAATGATTTGGGTGATGATGTTTGAATTTGGGTTTGGGTTGAATTTTGGTTAAAAAATTGAGAGAGAAAGGATTACGGAGGAGAGGAGCATGTGGTGGTGGAGAAGGAGGAGGAGGTGGTGGTGGTGGTGTAGGAAGAGGAGGACGATTTGGGGGAGAATATTTGTGTTTGTATTTATGTTTGGGTTCAAAATTTTGGAAAGATAGAGAGGTTGGAGAAAGAGGATGGGGAAGATGTGGAGGAGGAAGGAGCGGCGGCGGTGGCAGAGGTGTAGGAGTAAATGAGTAACAGAGGAAGAAGATGACGATATTTTGGAAATTTTGGTTCAAAATAAATCACGTGAAATTCACGTGCATAATTAGCACCCTTTAATTACCCCTTAATAACTAAAATTTGAAGAAAAAAAAGTGATACTTGAGACAGTTTTGTACGTTAACTGAATATTGGAAGGGTTTCGACGTTTGACCAATGGTTCATGCGGGTTTTCCGCTATTTACTCACTGAAATAGAGTAGAAAAAACATTGGTAACTTCACCCAAAAGAATATTAAAACCCCTAATAATTTGTGCAGTGACTGAAAATTGGAGGGGTTTTCCTTGTTTGATCAAAGTTTCATGCTGATTTTCTACTATTTACCCTATGAAATATTGTAGAAAAAATACTGAAGTTTATGATAAGCTCACGGAATAGAATATTAATATCCCTAATGAGTTGGAGGTCCACACCAACAATAAAATATTGTTGTGTAGTACAGTTGAGAGCTCGAATCAGCTCCCAACACTGATTTAGTTTTGGAGTTCTGCAAAATCTACTCTCATTCTTCACCAAAACAAAGACAGTATTTGCTCCTCAAGACTTGGTTATGACGTGGAACCAGAATACCCAAATCAGAACACAAATTAGGGGAAACAAACTCCCCTTCAGTGTAATGATTATGTCTTTTAATCTCTGTTATTAAATTAAAATTCTACAAAAAGGAAAGAAAGTATTTATAGTTTTACAAAAAAATATGGGTCTTCTGCTAGCTCTAATTAGAAACGAGGAACAAATATGTTGCATGTGCATACAGAAATTAAAGGAGATTGTTTGTGTTTGATCCTGCTTAGAGCTATACTAATCTCTCTTACACTGCTAGGGCGTACATATTTGTTATGGTGGTTAGGACAAAGAATTACCTTTGTGCTCAGCATTTTTATCCCCATTGTTGCTCTTAAACTGTAATTATGTGGAGAGAATTTTGAATACACTTGAATACAGGCAAAATAAGCTTTCACCAACATATATAACTACTAATAATCATAACAAATATGCTGAAAATTAAATTTATTAATTAACTAATTTACTTAGGAATCTTGGATTATGTTCAGATTTGGTTATCAGTCCGGATTAAAGTTTTTGATACAGATGGAAGTGGTGAGGTCAAATATAAGATGTCTCTATATATAAATTTGACAAACGACAACATTGTATTGCTGCATTTCTTAAATTTGTGAAGCTGCAGTAAACAACTAAGTTTGAAGATGATCCTAAGATTTATATATATACACACTACTCACTATATTATTATCTAGTACTATATAGGTAAATACTGACACCAACCTTAACTAAGTTATAATATAAATGCATGAATTGACCTGGTCCTTCAACTTAATTATCTATTATGTCATACTTCGAGCTGTTTTTTACTGATTTGCCAGAGGTAAAATTGTAGGAGATAATTGAATCAACTCTGAGTAGCATCTGATATAATAATCTGTTATCTCAAACATTAGATGGATCATGCTGAAGGTGATATTGCTGAGTTAGTAATGCCGATGTTTACGTGAAATATATAAAACAGAAGATTGACATGACTCACAACAAGAATTGGATATTGTTGAGAGATTTCACTGTTTTTCGATCATCATAAAAGGTGATATTGCTGAGTTAGTAATGTCAATCGGTGTTTACTGGAAATATATAAAACAGAAGATTGACATGACTTACAACAAGAATTGGTTATTGTAGAGAGATTTCACTGTCTTTAGATCATCATAAAAGAGTAGTGCATTAGATGAAAAAGCACATAAAGGTAAAATGTAACTCAAAAAGCTTACCTCAGTAATAAATCATCCTAATCTTACCTATTCATTTATCTATAGCATTATTCGATAGCTTACAATGGCACAGAAATCTTTTTAATTTTTAGTTATCCCAACCTTCTATCTTCCAGAAAATGGCCCCAATATTCTAACCTCTTCGACCAATAACAAACAAATATAAGCTAATCATATGTTTAGTAACACTTATGTTTTGAAAGCATTCAACCTTATTTCTTAATTTTGACTAATATGGTACAAATCATCAAATAGATATCTAGTTCCTGACAATATTAGGCAATGATATGGGAAAAATCGTGACGGATCTCCACCGATGATTCTGGCACGAATTGCAAAATAACAGACCGGGCTTAACGCCAACTCCTGTGCTGGCCCAGGCCAGATAGCTCCACGGCCTTCTGCTGGCCCATTGGCGTGCCCGGGTGATTCGCTCGCCATTTGCGTCAGATGCTCCATCGATTACGCCGTAATCGCACTCCCCAAAATCATGGATCTAATCAATCCCAGATCCGAAAGAAAGTGGATTCCAATACCGCTAATGCGCTAAGGGATCTTCCCATAACGGATTTTCTCCCCTAACCTATAAGTACAACGTCGACTGTACGGTTACAGGTAACAACTCCTTTGCTACAGAATCCCTTCTACTAAATTGCTGCCTTCTGACTTAAGCATCAGAGGGTCTGTCGCCGGGAATACTCCCGGTGTCTCAGACTTCATTTTGCAGGTCCGCGAGTTGATCATCCTGCAATAGACCGTTCAACACATCTTCGGATCCAGAACAAAGGGTAGGGATCATTGCAGTTTCCTCGAATACAAGAACTCACATTATCTGTTGCCCCCACACCCCAAAAAAAGACCACAACAGATTGACGTCGTCTGTGGAAAACCGCAGATCATTCCTACTCCTGACTCGAGTTCTAATCCGAAGCAACTCGCTCTCATGCCCCCCAAAGCTAAGAGGACCACTGCAGCGGGACCTTTGGTCCCTCCTCCCCCACGACCCGTAACGAACACCTAAGGGTCGCGGAGGATCCTCTGGGATCGACTCCGAGCACATCCTGCTCTACCGTAAGGCAAGTCGAGAGACCCGCAATGAATAACCTCCGAAACATCATCAACAACCGGTCTAGCTAGAGGAACCTCCAAAACTAGCTCAGTCGGTCTAGAGGTGAAGCAGGGCCGTCGAACTTGGCACCGAGCCGCAGTGTCCATCGGTCCCGAGGCTGAGATCAACGACGTAGTTACTCTCCAAGGGATCGCCGACACCACGACGGAGAGGGTCACGTCACTCGTGTCGATTTCCAAGAGTTCCAGGCCGAAATCCTAAGGGCACTCTATGGAAGAGTCCGTGACGAACGACGTCTAGCCGAGGAACAAATCGAGGACTTTGGGGAAGAAGAATCTCATGGGTCGACTAGATTCGGGAATGGGCAGGACAATGTCCGAAGACATCTTCAAGAGATGGAAGACTGCCTCGCTCGGATAGGCAAGAATGGGGGACAACTTGGTTGGAGTCGTTAACCATCCAGACCCCCTTTCTCTGCCCGAATCCTTGACGCCCCTATCCTGAGAAACTTCAAACCTCCACACTTTGAGACATACAACGGAGAGACAGATCCTACTGATCACATAGAGGGGTTCAAAACCCTCATGATGATTCACAGCGCCTCGGATCATCTCCTGTTCGCATGTTCCCAGCTACTCTAGGTGGTCCGGCTTAGGAATGGTATTCAAAGCTCGCCCCTAGCTCAATTTTTTCTTTCGGTCTGCTCAAAGAGAGTTTCCTCATGCACTTCGTGACTAGTCGCAAGGCAGAGCAGACGAGTGCTTCCCTCCTGGACCTAAAACAGAAGGACAGAGAGTCCCTCCGGGACTTCGTCTGAAGATTCACGATAGAAGCCAGGGCAATCTCCTTCCTCGATGCCGGAGTCTCCTCAGCGGTGTTCGGTACAATGTCTGCCATGACCAGCTGAAGGCCTCCCTCGCTTAGAAACCTCCCATCGATTTTACTTACCTCCTCCATAGGGTCGAAAAATACATTCGAGTCGAAGAGGCTCTGCATCCCAATGATGGGAAGAAGACCCCAGTGTAGGGGAAACGAAAGGCCGATGAGCTTGAGGCCTCGAAAAAATTGCAAAAGGATCCCACTGGCCAGAGGTGTTTGCCTTCAGTCCCTCGGTTCGAGAAATTCACCCCACTCAATGCAGGTGTTTCGGCCATCCTCATGAAGATTGAGGATAAAGGGATGGTCAAATATCTCCTACCGTTCAACAACAACACCAGGAGAAGAGATCGAAGATTCTACTGTCGGTTCCATCGGGACTACGACCACGAGACTGGCAACTGTTGGGCACTTAAGAAGGAGATTGAAGCACTTATACAAAGATGTTACCTTACTGAGTTCAGTCAGAATACAACATGAGACTCCTCTCCTTGAAAGGCAGACAAGCGTCTAGAATCAGGTCTCGAGCCAGAGAGAGCCGATGGGATAGCCATTCTCCATTGCGTCCATGGTGGACCCATGGGAGGAGACTCGAACACCTCTCGCAAGGCTTTCATGTGAGAGGTCAAAGCAGTCCACCACCTACCACCTCCCAAGTGGAAGGGGCTATCAGTCTTGTTCTCCAACGACAATCTCGAGGTGTTCGATTCATACATTGCGACACCGTCGTCATCAGCCTCGGCTTAGCCAACCACGAGGTTCACCGGGTCTTCGTTGATAATGGGAGTTCAGTGAACATCCTGTTTCTAGCGACCTTTGATGCCCTAAAACTTCCCAGGGAAAGCCTGAAACCAGTGGGGTACACACTTCAGGGGTTCTCAAGAGCCCTCGTTCATATCGAGGGAATCGTGACCCTCGATGTCACTACCGGGCAGGCTCTGGCATCCCGAATCGAAACCATGGACTTTATGGTGGTGAATGTTCAATCTGCCTACAACGTCATCCTTGGTCGGCCCGGCCTCTCGTCCCTCCAGGCGGTACCCTCATCTTACCACATGAAGATGAAGTTCCCCACCGAACATGGGGTAGGCGGTGTTCGAGGCAACCAGGAGGCTGCCCGAACCTGCTACATGGCCACAATTGGCATGCCCATCCTACCCCTCGATGTATTTGATCTCGAAAGTGGTCTGTCCAGGGACTTACCGACTAGAGGGGGGGCAATGTAGTCAGCAGACCTTGGAATGCAGAGCACCCGATTAAGTTCTATGAAAGCCCTTATAATGAGTCAAACCCGTAACAAGACAAATGTAATAAGCGCCAACTTTTAGTGGCCACTGAATAATATTGTTTTTTTGCTTCAACAATCAATCTTTGTGTACTCCTTTTCAAAACAAAATCTAAACCTCGAAAATAGTGCCTCGACACAGCACCTTGACTCTGAGTCTTACGCACTTCTCACTACTAAGTCTAAACATCGGAAAGAGTGCATCAACAGAGCACCTCGACCCTGAGTCCTGCGCAGTTCTCACTGGTAAGTCTAAACCTCAGAAAGAGTGCCTCAACAGAGCACCTCAACTCTGAGTCTTACGTAGTTCTCACTACTAAGTATAAACCTCAGAAAGAGTGCCTCAACAGAGCACCTCGACTCTAAGTCTTACGCAGTTCTCACTGCTAAGTCTAAACCTCGGAAAGAGTGGCTCGACAGAGCACCTCCACTCTGAGTCTTATGCGGTTTTTACTGCTAATTCTAAATCTCGGAAAGAGTGCCTTGACAGAGTATCTCAACTCTGAGTCTTATGTAGTTTTCACTACTAAGTCTAAACCTTGAAAAGAGTGTCTCGACAGAGCACCTCAACTCTGAGTCTTATGCAGTTCTCACTGCTAGGTCTAAACCTCAGAAAGAGTGTCTCCACTGCCAAGAATTCAACATCTCAGATCTAAAAAGAAACTAGGTCAATCTACTGAAAAAGATAAATTTTATTGATCGAAAGGTGATTACAAAAGCGGTGGCCAATCTGCAAAATGCATACAAAACACTCAAAGCTACGGCCATGCCTATGCATGATTTACTTCGTATCTCGGAACACTAGCTACTCCCCAGACGTTGAGGAGAAGAAACAGGTGAGGGCACCTTAGTAGTCAACCTCGGGACTCCGTTATGGCGAAGAGAGGCACTCATGAAAAGGCACCAGGTCCCTGCCAGCTCGTCAGTCTCCCTTGCCGCCACAGCTTGGTCATGCCCCTTACCACAGGGGAGGCTTCACACCGATAGAAAGCGATGATGACGAAGCCCCTCTGGAATCACTGAGGGAGAATGTAAGTTGAAGGAAAAAAATGGCCTGAACCTCTGTCCCTCCTGCCGACCCAGCTAAAAAAATCTCAAGAGAATGATGAAGAGTCCTCTGATATAGGTAACTCCGCATCCCCAGGTCTTGGTCCTCGATCGAAAGCATCAGATCTTCTAATCCAAGTCACAAGTTACGAACTTTGACACAATTTTTCCCCCAGTCCCCTCGGCTCGGCGATGATAAAGAGGGAACTTTCGACTGAAAAAGTGTGACCAAACCCCTAATCCGAGCACAAACGCAGAAGAAAAAGTCCCTCAAGGATCGGCCGCAATGGTTACAGATCTTGAAATCTGAGTTGAGCAAGCCGAGACAAGGCCTCAGTACTGCGAGCCCTCCAAAGGCAAAGACTAGAGGACTTAAGCCACTCTCCGAAAACTTCATCAAGGAAACTTTCACTTGTTGGAATAGAAAGCTTTGAGGCCAAGGGATTTTATAGGCAACTCAGCCAACCATCTCATTAAATATGCATTCAAATGGTCAACGCTTTAACTTCTAAGGCATACAATAACCTCGATTATCGCGAAAGAAATGACCTGAGCAAATACGTGGCAATTATCTGCACACAAGTACCATGGCGTGACTACAGAGGCGGGATCTCATCTCGTAGACCCAACCCCGCAACACCTAACAATCAAACAAAGAGAAAGAAGGAAAACAGAGACAAATTTTATTCATATAAAAAAGAGGGGGTACAAAGTCGGTGGTCAGTCCGCAAGAGGGCAAACGTACAAGCAACTCTTTAACGACATTGCAGCGTCGATCCTTTCTCGCTAGGGGGATGGACATTTTCTCACTAGCTGCGGCCTCCAGCTCAGCCATCCAATGCAGGTCCTCTTCGTTCACATCGAAGGATAAAGCCTCGAGTGAGAGGTATGGATACCGGATCTTCAGGTGCGTGAGGGCCTTACCGTACTTCGCATCCTGGGCATCGAGCACCTGCAGTACCGTCTCGTCCAACTCCTGCTTGTCTTTAGTCACGCGCTGAGCCACCTCGTCCAACTCCCCCCATAGTTTCTTCTCTTCAGCTTGCCATGCTAGCCGTTCCTTGCCCCATCTCTCTCGCTTGTCCAGCAATCCATGCCGATTATTTTTCTCCCCCTCCAGTGCCTTCTCAGCATCCTTGATACCCCACCAGAGCTCTTGGTTCTGACACACCAATCCTTTGCAACTCTCCTCAGACTCTAGGGCCCACATGAGCATTGCCTCCAGCCTTCGCTTTAACTCGGCTCCAGTGACGGCAGCCTGTAGAAAGGGAAGATTTTATGTGTGTATAGAAACCAAGGAAGGACACTAACGACGAGTGAAAAACCCTTACCAGGATGATGCCTAGGCCCAACGAGTGTAGACGTCTCCTTGGGCCTCCCTCTTCAAAGACACCAATTGCCTGGGAGTGGCCAGATGTTCGACCACTTGAGCCGTATTCATGTGGTCCGTTGTCAGATCTGCCTCCATGATGGTCTAGGCATGAATCCACACCTTCGTTGGTGATGGCGGCTTCAGTGCTGCCCATGGAATCTCTTGCAACGACCGACGACTCTGTGACATTTGGAGGGTCAGCGCCTTTGCCTTTCTTCTTCCACTGAGATACAACTTAAGAGGGAGAAGAGGGCGCTTCGAAGATTCCCCTTGTGCTTTCCTTCCCTTGGGGTCCTCAGCTACCTCAGTCTCCGTGTCACCCGACTTGGCCTTTCCCTTGATTGTCTTCCTCTCTGCATCCACCTTGGACCTCACACTTCCCTCAACTCGAAGGTCAGCTTTTGTCGTAGCCTCAGCCTCAGCTTTGGCCTTAACCTCGGCCGCCTTCCTTTCCGCCTTACGAGCTAGGCACCTTTCCATTAGAAGCGCGTCGTAAACCATGATCAAAAGAGGAGTAGATTCGATAAGGGGAGAAGCAAAGACAACGAAGGAATAAAGTGAAGAGAGAGCAGACAGAAGAAAACAATATATGAGCACGAAAGGGACATCGAAAACTGTGCGCTCATGTGAAAAAAATGGAATGCGTGGGTCCCTTGACCCTTGGCTTCCCCTCCAGTAAGACCCTTCGCATTCCTGCATGGCCACGGTCACAAGCAGGGCCCGAGTCTCCGGCACCACTGCCAAAGAGGTCAAATCCGACCTCGAAGGATCACCAGAAAATTGTCTAAATTTATAGTGAAATTAAGACCTAGTAATACCAAAAGTCATTATCATTCCATCAAAAATAATCGGATACAGGGGGCAGTGGCCAGTCCGCGCTCGGCAAAACAAAACAAAACATAAGAGCTAAAAATAAAGGGGGCTCCCCCCCAGAAGCCGGACGAGCATCGACCCCTTCTGCGGCCTCGGAAATAGACATAACATCCAATCCCAACTCTGAGGGAAGCTCGGCAGGGGTCATAAGAGAAACCCCTGACAAGAGCGGGCGGGCGCACTTATTATCTGCACCGTCAGGGTCCCTAAGAATAGGGCTAGTGCCAACCCCTAGGTCAGTGACAATCGTGAGATGAGTGGCAGGAGAAGTGACAAATTCCTTATCATAATCAAGAGGGTCGAGGTCGAGATGGGGGTGCTCCTGTCTGATACGCTCGACAACTTTTCTAAAGCCACACTCCTCACCTTCGACAATCTTGTCCGCAACTCCCACTAACTCCGATCTTGTTTGGACCAATTGACACTCCAGCACATCTTTCTCGTTCAATAGCGCCCTATAATCAGATCGTTCCTCACCCGGGTTTTCCCCCAATATCTTCTTCAATTCCTTCACCCACTCCTCCAGAGACTCAACGTGCTCGTGCTCCTCTTGGCAGCTCGTCTTGTACTGTTCTGCCTTCCGATCCGCTATGTCGAGCAAATGCTCGTATTGCCTCTTCATCTTGGCACCATAAAGGGTAGCCTGCAGGGAAAACTTGGAAAGTCACCAAGGAATGGTTACGTTGGCAAAGCAAAATGCTTGAACACTTACATGTATGACCCCTTGAAAGAAGCGGAGAAAACATGAATTGGTGGTCTCTTAAGCGAGAGCCTCCCGGTCCCTCGGACGAGGAAGGTTATCCACTACTTCCTGAGCCATCTCCAACTCCATCATAGATACTGACTCCGTCACCGACCGATCCAGTTTGGAACACCCCACAGCCTCATCGGCAGTCCTTAATTACTTGTCGACCGATTGCTCTCTCGGAGCCCCCTCTAGGCCACGAACATTCAAAGCCTTGGGCTTCTTCGGCAAGTGTTCCGAGATGGGTACTTCGATCTTCCTCTTGCAATTATGGTCGATCATCAGTGCCTATCGAGGTTCCGATGTCAGTGCAACCATCACACCGGCACCTGTGGAGGGAAACAAATGTCAGATAAGGCGATACACCAGTACTATAAGCCAAAAACATAAGAACTTACACAAGCCAACGAAGCTTAAACCAGCGTTGACCAACCTCCCCTCCGACACTTGCGACCAGTCAACACTAGCACCCTCCTCAAAGAGTCTCTGAAACTCGGCACTCTCCTCCGGAATCAGATCCTGAGATGACGGAGGATCCATCTTTGGCAGGCCCTGGTACGACAATTTAGTAGGAATATCCCAGTGTTCGCTACTCCGGATAATAAGTATCTCTTCTTCCAACCCTTAATAGAATCGGGATGGCCATGCACCATTTTGTACCCCCGACACGGTGAGATATACCATCAGTAGGGATGACTTGGCAGCGCCCTGAAGTCCAAACACGTCTGAAAATATTTGAGGCAGAGAGGAACCCCTCTTTCGTGGCAAACCATGATGAAGCACATAAGTTGCTTTCATGAATTCGGTGCATACTGCATGGGGGCTCAGGCCCGCCCAATTCAACACTTTCTTTATAAAGGGATGGAGGGGGAGACGCAAGCAAGAGTGGAATATGTCGACATTCATTATACACAGCGACCCCAGAAGGTTGGCATTTTGTTCAAGGCCAGAGTTCAGGAGCATTAACTCGAACTGGGGGGAATGCGATAAACTACCCGAAGCGACTCGAGTTAGTTCATAGCCAAGACGCTCTTCGGAGCATCAACTCGAACTGGGGGGAATGCGATAAATAGCCCGAAGCGACTCGAGTTCGCTCATAGCCAAGATGCTCTTCGCCCTACCGACGTCCGCAATCGACCTATTTGACAAAGACAGAACGTCGAAGCCAGGCTCATCCTTCAAATCTTTAGGGTACATTCGGATAGACTTCGTCTGCTCGAGCACCTGGTCCAAGTGAAGCCGAGCCCCTTTCGGTCCTGACGATTCGCTTTCCCAAGGAGATGTGACCGACAGGATCTCAACCTCCGGTGCTTCCTCGATGAGAACGCCCACATGCCTCACCCCGATTTCTGCCGACTGACCTTCTTTCCGGTCACCTCCACCCACCAATGCCTTGGGTGACTCTTGAATTTTCTTCACTAAACCAGCTCGGGTCTTGCCGGACCTGGTCTCCTCTTCGGCTCGACTATGATTCTCTCCCTCGGAATCAGAGACTCTGATGACATCCACCTCCGATTCTGGCGAGATCTTGCCTGTCGATCCTGAGTTCTTACAATCGCTTCCCCGCTAAGGGAATTGGCTCGAAGAATCTGTGACCGAACCACTCCATGAAGAGCTAGCTCATGATCCACCACTCGCCAGAAGAGGACGAACTACCGATCTCTGTGGTCGACATATCCGGAATTATGATCTTGAAGAGAGAGATTCCAGAGATGAAAGTAACCCCTTGCAGTGCTGATAGGGGGAGCAAATTTATAAAGGACGACTGATTCTCGAAATGTCGACACGTGCCGTCCCTTCGAATTCCATGATTGGCATCCCATCGAATGACTATTGTCACGTGCCGACTCCTTGGACTCTGCAAAATTTGGCATGACAAAAGGCCACGTGGGCAGGAGGTCCTAGCTGAAAGAAATTGGCACCTTATCTCCAACTGGCTCCGAGCTCCTCGCAGGACACAGTGCCTAGTAAGTCCATACCCTAAACTTGCATCGAACACCATTTCGACTTTCCCTAAGGAGCAACACTTCCAACACAACTCAGCAGTTTAATGCTATTGTCACGCCCACGCTTTCCCCACGAGTTATCTACTCCTCGAAAATAACCAACAACGCATTCCCGAGAATGGGGTGCTCATGATATGGGAAAAATCGTGACGGATCTCAACCGTTGATTTTGGTACGATTTGCAAAGCAACAGACTAGGCTTAATGCCAACTCCTGTGTTGGCCCAGGCCAGATAGCTCCACAGGCTTTCTGCTGGCCCATCGGCGCGCCCGGGTGAATCGCTCGTCGTTTGTGTCAGACGCTCCATCAATTACGCCGTAATCTCACCCCCTAAAATCAGGGATCTAATCAATCCCAGATCCGAAAGAAAGGAGATTCCAATACCGCCAGGGGATCTTCTCATAACGGTTTTCTCCCCTAACCTATAAGTACAACATCGAGTGTACGGTTACATGTAACGACTCCTTTGCTACAGAATCCCTTCTACTAAATTGCTGCCTTCTGATTTAAGCATCGGAGGGTCTGTCGTCGGGAATACTCGTGGTGTCTCAGACTTCTTTTTGCAGGTCCGCGAGACAACCATCTATCAGTAGACCCGTTCAACACACCTTCAGATCCAGAACAAAGGATAGGATCACTGTAGTTTTCTCGAATACATGAACTCGGTAATGCGATAGCGAACGAATGCGAGAAAAGGGTTGTTGCCCCCACACCTAAAAACAAAAGACCCCAAGTGGCACCTATCGCAATTTGTTTTTGCCCCGCAAGGTTTTATTATTATTATTTTGCTACGTTTTTGGCTGATAAGAGTCGACTTTTGCACATACACTGTATTTAATCCTACTATCCAAATCTTCGTCCCTTTTATCCAATATGATCAAACCAGACAAAAGAATTTTTTAGTACAGAGACTGACAGAGAGATCATCAATAGTAATTAACTAAATTTATGATGATGATTTATTACTAGTAATACAAAAGCTTTGATAATGACACTGATCCTCCAATGCAGGATTCCTGACTCACTCAGATATCTATCCATCAGTAATAAATAAATAATAATAGTGCATTAAGATTGAATCAAACTTTACCTTTCAAAAAAATCTGCAGGATCAGTTTAGTGCTATTGTTTATAGGATCACAGTGCGGTCAATTTTCTTCTTTTACTTTTTCTTCAATGTAATGCCCAGTTCATTTCCCCTTCTTTTAATGAATTTTTTTGCCGTAATAACCCACTTTTTGAAATTATTTGGCACTCTGAACTACTTTCGAAAACAATTAGCGATCTGATTTAATTTTGGACACGTCAGTATAAGCCGTTATTGAAAATAACGGCATAGGTTATTTACGTACCGGTATTTTTAATAACGGCATCTATTTTTAAAAAATTCTCATACTGTTGTTTGGAGTAACGGCATATGTTACTTTTATTTGAAGAAATATATAGTCTCAATTGTGAGAAAAAATTGCAAGTCTAAAAATTCAAATATCATATACCGTTCTTTATAAAAACGGCATGCACATAACTGATGCCGTTATTTTGAATAACGGCATCAGTTATTTGAAAATAGACAATCAATACAATGGATGTCCTTTCCATCACATATTTGGAAATATACAATCAATAGACAATCAGTTGGATGGATGTCCTTTCCATCAGTTATTTGAAAATAACGATGACTTGATGGACTCCATAACTGATTATCCTTTCCATCAGTTATTTGGAAATAGACAATCAATTGAACTAGACAATCAAGTCTGAAAGGTCAAATAAAGAACTAAGAGTCTGTTTGGAAACATTTAAGTTGGGGAATGAAAAGAAATGGAATGAAAATGAATGGAGAGGAATGGAAAGAAAGGGAAAGAGATGAATTAACTTTATAAGTTGTGTGTGTTTGGCAACTAGTGGAATGGAAATGAATTTTTTTTGTTTCCATTCCCTAGTCTTGTTTGGCAAACAATGGAATACTATGAATTACGGCATTTTGAAAAACCTTTTCATAACATTTGTACATGAACATACTTCTGACATTTTGCATTTTGGGTTGAGTAATGAATAAAACTGTTTTCCTGGAGAGAAAAAACATACTTCTGACACTCCCACAGCATAAAGTATGGATTATGACATTATCCTCCAAACTCAAGCTAGAGCACTCTATGTTCCAATCAACAAAGAAGTTTTATCTCATAATCTGATATGACAATATACTCCCTCTAATAGTTTCCACCATTATCAGTTAAGGATGCAAATATGCTGGTGTTCGTGACTCCCCATCAGTTTGTGGAGCGCATTTGTAAGAGAATTGTCGGAAAGATAAGGCCGGATGCCCAAGCCATTTCTCTCATCAAGGGCATGGAGGTTAAAAAAGAAGGACCCTGCATGATCTCCAAGCTCATTACCGATATGCTTGGGATAGATTGTTGTGTTCTTATGGGAGCTAACATCACTAATGAGGCAAGCATTGACCCAATTATAAATAGCTATGTAATATCGAAGTGCAATTGCTATAGTATATATGCCTCTTTTGATATTTAATTGCATGGGTATACTATATATCATATTCATCGTTGAAATAACAGTAGTATTCTCTTTTCCCTAAATTCGTTACAGATAGCTCTAGAAAAATTTAGCGAGGCCACAGTTGGATACAGAAACAACCAGGAAGTTGCAGAGAAATGGGCGAAAATATTTAGCACCTCTTATTTCCTTATAACCGCTGTAAGTTCATCTTCCAATTTATTAGACATTGTTAAACGATCGGGACCTTCATATTGTTTTCATTCGTTGTGTGCAAATACTGCCAGGTACAAGATGTGGAGGGAGTAGAACTGTGTGGGACACTGAAGAATGTTGTGGCCATAGCTGCAGGTTTAGACACCCTTATCATATAAATTACTACATTTCTTTTGACTTTTGCTAATTTTGGTACGGTAACAAGAAATTCTGTGCCATATATTGCAGGTCTAATTGATGGTTTAGAAATGGGAAATAACACAAAGGTACCGTACCATTGCAAGAATCAACACAAAGGTTATTCCACCTTTTACCTCAAAAAAAAAAAAGAATCAACACAAAGGTACCGTACTCAAAAGGAGACAAATTTATCACGAAATTGCAAAAAGGGAAACATTTTGATTCGTGATATTGGAGAAGAGGGTTGAGTTCTTGATGGATAGAGAAGAAAAATTAGTTGTTTCCATTCCTTTACTCAGCTTTCCGAGGGGGTGGAGCTGGAATAGAATTCGGCTCAAATCTTTCTCTAGGGAATGACATTTAATTGTTTCCTTTATTTTCTTTTTCAAAACATTGTGGAATAGGATAAGATGGATCCATCCGCAGTATTCCATTCCTTTCCCTAGTTTTTTTGGTTCCCAAACGCGCCCTAAAAGTCATTATACACACGCTTTGACCCAAATAACTGATGCCATTATTAAAAAAAAGGTATCAGTTATGAGCATGCCATTTTTAGAAAGAACGGCATATGATATTCGAATTTTCAAACTTGTAATTTTTTCTCACAATTGAAACTATATGCTTCTTCAAATAAAAATAATCTATGCCGTTACTCCAAAAAACGGCATGAGAATTTTTTAAAAAATAGGTGCTGTTATTGAAAATAACGGCACGTAAATAACCTATGCCGTTATTTCCAAAAAACGGCTTATGCTGACGTGTCCAAAACTGGGTCAGATCGCTAATTGTTTTCGGAAGTGGGTCAGAGCACCAAATATTTTCAAAAAGTGGATCAGTACGGCAAAATATTCTCTTTTAATCTATCTCTATAATTACTGCACAGAAGAAAGTTCTTTTCCATAATAATAGTTGGATATATTCTTCTTTCTCCACATACCACATACTCACATATCGCAGGGTTGATCAAAACTCTTTTGATTTTGGTCTTATTATTTTTCAATTAATACATGTAGAAAAGAACTTGGAGTGTTTAATTAGTTATAAAATACTTCCAAACTATAAAGATTACTGTAAAAAGAATCTGTAAAAATAAGTTGTAAAAAAGTGGTTTGTTTAGATATAGTTTTATTGTAGTATAAGATAGAGAGGAGATAGAAAAAAATTTACTGTCAAGGATTAGGTAAAAAATTAATGGAGAGAGGGGTGAGGAGAGAGACTGCCTTCTTCCCTAGGGAACTGAGCAAATCATATGCTCAGGTTCTTCGACTTCCACCACCTTCTCGTCATCATTACAATCCACAAATGCCCCTTAGAACCATCCCCTGTTCTCCTCGAAAACCCCCCAACATCCCGTCACTTCACCCCTCACTCTCCCTCCCGCCCATTACCCCAAATCTTCATTCCAACCCAAACCCTCTTCCCTGTACCCAAAAAACCTACCTTTCACCCCAAAAATCGCCGTTTTAAGAGAATGGAGCGCCGCTGCTACAAATGTGGAGAAGGCGATCATGCCACGTCGGAGTGTCGCAAGCTTGGAATCCACTGCTTCAATTGTAAGAAGTTTGGCCATAAGGTCTAGGACTGTCCCATCCATAACCGGATCGCCAAGTTGGAGGTGGATCTTCCACACAACAATGCCATCTCGCAAGCCTTACCGGCGTTGCATGCAAGTGCTTTCCTCCGCCTTATCAACCCAAGACAAATCCCTCTCACTAAGGATTCGAAAAGCGCCTTCAACTTCGCCTTAGGGAGGCACGGGCGCTGGTGGACACTTCAGAGGATATGTGATGGGGTGTATCACGTCCAATTTTCGACTGTGACTGAAGCTGAAAGCGCCATAGCGGAAGGGGTCTTCAAATTCTCAAGCTTTAATGCCACCTTCTCCCCTTGGTCAATGGACTACGGGGCCAGACTCCGTCCTAAACCGTGCTTCATCTGGCTTAATCTACCCCTGTTACCCTTCCATTATTAGAATCGAGAGTCACTTGAGCATCTTATCTCCCCATTTGGCAAACTTATTACTCTTAGCAAAGAGATGCAAGACAGGAAGTCCAGGGACCAAGCATTAGTCCTCATCGAGGTGGAGGACTTGATGCAAATCCCAAAGACCCTAACCATCAGGTATACTACTCCCTGGAGTTCTGTGAGGCATGTCCATAAAGTCCCTATTCTGCTACTTGGTGAGCCCATTGCGATTGAAGATGTTCAATCAGGAAAGGTGTAACTTTTTGCCACTGTTTGATCATCTGAGGAGGCTAGAAGCGCGAGTTTTTGGCATCCAAAGGCACCGGAGGGCCCCAGCGATGCTGGCGCTGGTGGCCTCCTTAGCAAGGCTGCAATTCTGGTGGACACCGAACCAAATCCCTCTGATTTGGGGGGGGGGAGGTTCCAACGGCTGCGAAATCTCCGCAAGGTGATGGAAATTTTGAAAAGTTTCTAAATATTTCAAATATGGCGGATTCGAGCTTTAATGCAGGGATCCTTCCAAATCCGGAGGCTGTTCTGCAATCTAAGGAGGCCCCCGCTCTGATTTCAAATCCTACCAAGTTGGCACCCCCTGTTGTTCAAATCACAGAATCCTCGGATAGTAGCAATAAAGCACCCACACATGGTCCCACCAAATCTCCTTTTGCCCAGGCTATTTCAACTGATGAAGAATCCCAAGAAGAAGTTCGTGAAATGTTCTAGAAGGGCAAGCTTATCACCTTCCCGGTGTCACTTTTTTGCCAAAATCCAACCAGCTGTCGAAGGAGCACTAAGAGAGTCTGTTCAAGAAGATCTCAGTCAATTAAATGCTGATGCGAAGGTAGTTTTCAAAGCAGGAGCAAGCAATGTCAGAGGCGAAAGCTTCCGCACTCGCTCACTCCTTAGAAGGCCAGTTCTAAAGGCAGCTAGTTCCCTTTTCTCAGCTTCTCCAGGCTTCAACGAAGGACCATCCATGAGGCGCAAACGATCAAGGTCGGCTGGCAAGCTGAAGAGCACGAGACCTTTCATGAAGCACCTCTCCACTACCATTAAGAAGAAGATCTTAGGTACCTCTTCTTCAGTTACTTTAGTTACGAATGCTCATCTTAACCCGTTTGAATTGCTTTCGAATGAAAATAATTTAGAAGTAGCTGAATCTATTGGAGTGGAGGCTAAAGGACCACGCTCGGTGCACATTCTCAAGGGCCAACAAAAGGTTTTAGTTGATCATTCTGATCAACTAGAACATATGGTCTAACTGCACAGGCTCTCTGATCCTGACGATCGATCATGTTTATTTTCTGATCTTTGCAATTTGGTGCATTCTTTTTCCCATGAAGATATCTAGTTGAAATGTGAGAGGGTTGGGCAACTAATAAATGCTCACTTATAAAGGAAGGCCCGCAGTTGCTCCCCATCAGTCGTCTGCCTGCAAGAGACCAAACTCAGCAATCCTGGTCCTCGCAAGCTCTCTTCGATTGGAGGTAGACTGATCATAAATTGGATTCAGCTAGCTTCTCTTAACAGCTGTGGCGGAGTACTCTTAGGGTGGAATGCCCAGCTCTTGGAATGCACATACTCTGCTATTGATATTTTCTTAATCTCTACATCTTTCAAACACCACAATTCAGATGAATCCTGGTTGATTACAAAGGTATATGCCCCTTTTGATCTAGAAGATAGAGACCTTTGTTTCTATGAGATTAAGCAACGACGAAGCCAGCTCCAAGATGCATGAGTCTGGTGTGGAGACTTCAATGTAACTATCTCAGACACGGAGCGGTGCAGTGGTAGGGGTTCCTCAAGGGATATGTGATTCTTTCGAGAATTAATTCATGATCTTGCCTTCATTGACCTACCGCTCTCAGGCAGGAAGTACACCTGGTCCAACCTCAGATCATCCCCCTCTATGGCCAGGCTTGACATATTCGTAATCACATCAGCATGGGACCTCTGTTTCCCCAACTGCATTCAGTACTCCCTGCCCCGATATTCGTCTGATCACTGCCCTATAATTCTTGACACTCAGGTCATTTCATGACAAGCACATTATTTCATATTTGAGAAAGCATGACTTGCACACTTCTCCTTTATTCCTGAGGTTCAAGAGTGGTAGAAAAGCTTCTCCTGTTCTGGCAACCCGGTTGACATCTTTGCATGCAAGTTGAAGCTTCTTAGGAGGCGTATTCGAAGGTGGAGAAATGATACATTTGGCCACATCCCCCCTGAAAGACGCACCTTCATGAAAAAATTCTCAAGTTGGAGATTGAAGCAGAGCAGCTCTCCGCACCACACGAATCTCTAAAAGCTACTCAACTTGAACTCCAAGATCTCATCAAAGCAGAGGTAGTGTATTGGAGATAGAGATCAAGAGTGCAATGGATCAAAGAGGGAGATGCAAACTCCAAATTCTTCCACTCAATTGCTAATGGTAGAAGGAGGCGGAACTTCATCCACAGTCTTACTATCGATAACAACCTCACAACCTCCCCCTCTATTATCAGAACAACATTCGAGAATCACTTTCAGGAGATTTGTGGCACTGCTACACCATTTGACTTTTGCATTGATTGGCAATCCCTTCATCCTTCCAATGTAGTCAATTTGGAGCACCTTGACAATTCGATCACTATTGAGGAGATTAGAAAGGCGGTGTTTGATATGAGTAGCGATAAGGCACCTGGCCCTGATGGGTTCTCCATGTGCTTCTATCATACTTTCTGAGACACCATCAAGGAAGATTTACTTGCTATGTTGCAGTCAGTGCAGAGGGGTGATGCTGACCTAGGAAGAATGAATTACTCACATTATTCTAATTCCGAAATGTGAGGGCGTAAACTCTGTAACGGACTTCAGGACTATCAGTTTGCTTAACTGCTCATTCAAGATCTTCACTAAAATCCTCACCAACAAACTCAGCCCCATCCTTCACTCCCTTGTGTCGTCTTCTCAAAGCGCTTTCCTTAAAGGTAAATCAACGGTGGACTGCTTTCTGGTTGTCCACGAAGCTATCAACCTCTGTAGCCGTAGGAGCTCAGATACACTCTTGTTTAAGATATACTTCACCAAAGCTTTTGACATTGTGAGTTGGGAATTTCTTGACCAACTTCTTTTCGCTAGAGGGTTTGGTCCAGCTTGGTGCAGGTGGATTCATATGATCCTTAGAATAGAAAAATCATCTGTCATCATCAACAGTGAGAGTGGCAAACAAATCAACTCTAAGAGAGGACTTAAGCAAGGGGATCCTCTTTCACCGATGCTCTTCATCTTAGTGGTTGATGTGCTAGCTCAGAAGCTCTTTAGTGGTCGAAGAAATGGTCTATTCTCCCCACTCTCTATCAGAGGTGCACTAGCAAACCTGTCCGTTCTTCAGTTCACAAATGATACTCTAATCTTTTGTAGAGGTGAGGAGCAGGAGATACTCAACCACAAGGTGACTCTAAAACTATTTGCCAATGTCTCTGACCTGGCCATAAACTTCAATAAGTCTTCGATCATTTACTTTGGTAAATCGCAAGCCAAGCTTCATGCCTTCTCAACTATTCTAGAGTGCAAAGAAGAATGCCTACCTTTCAGCTTCCTGGGAATGCCACTCTCCAAGGGCAAGCTCAGCAAAAGAAGTTGGTAACCCCTCATCCTAAAGATTGAGAAAAGACTGTCGGTGTGGAAATGCAGGATGCTTTCAAGAGGGGGAAGGTTGGTGCTCATTAATGCGGTTCTTAGTGCCTTGCCAGTTTATTTTGCATCCTTCTTTAGACTACCCCTCTGGGTGATAAAGTGGATTGACCAAATTCGTAGTCGATTCTTTTGGAGTGGCTCAGATACGGATGCAAGAGGTGTGGCTTGCAAGAACTGGAAGGCCATCTGCCAACCAAAAGAGCAGGGTGGATTGGGTGTTCTAGACTTGAATGTCTTCAATGAAGCTCTACTATTGAAGTGGTGGTGGAACTTATTCTCCTCAGACTCATTAGCTAGCCAAACTCTTAAGAGTCTATACTACAGAAGTGCTACAAAAGCCTTACTTGTCCCCCCACAGCATACAGCTTCTGGATGGGGATTTTCTTTCTCAAAGAGCAATTTCTGATCAATGTGCACTGGCAGCCAGGCAATGGCAACCGCATCAAATTCTGGACGTCACGATGGGTTAATGGTAACAAAATTGTCACTCTCTGTTCCTCTCTTGCTGCTGTTGCTTGGAACCCACAGGCTGAGGTACTCTCCTAAGGCTCTTGGATCACTGGCATCTGACATTGGCAACTGTGACTAAACTACATATCTACACCACACGTTCGCAAAGAAAAATAGAAACTCAGATCTGTTAGCAGATCACCAGCCCTCCGCCTCATCTGATCACCCTACATGGCGTCTGACAACAACAGGGGCCTTCACCGTCAAATTTGCCTACAACTTCTTCATCATCTCTAGCCTGTGCTCCCCCTACTATGTGGCAACGTGGTCTTCGGCGGCACCACTAAAATGCAAGATCTTCATCTGGCTATTGAGTTGGGACAGACTCAATTCCAAAGACTTTCTCCGCTCTAAAGGATGGCCAGGAGACACAACATGCACAGCTTGTGTGTGTCCTGTCGAAACTGGCTACCACATTTTCTTTGCATGCCCTATGGCTATTACCACCTGGAATTTCTTCATCGCACTCTTCAACATACACTAACTGCCCAGCGACCTGCATAAATGCTTTACTTCATGGTACTTTGGTACACATGCACAAAGACACACTTGGCATCTCCTTACTATTTCAATTTGCTGGAGTATCTGGCTTGCTAGAAATGAGCGTATTTTTTCTTCTAAATCCCTCACACCGCAACAAATTATTTCTAATGAATTGTTTTGGTTTCGATCCTGGCTAGATGGAGTTGATGGCAAGAAGAAGAAGCAGGCACTGTTAAGGGAAATTGAGCAGGCCGATGTGCAGGATATCCTATTCCAGCAGGCACTGATGCGTATTGACCAAGCTGAGAGTGGAGAAGGAGTTGCTCAGGCTAAGACTTCAGTAGGGAGGTTTTTCTTATTTTTGGTATGCAAGATGTATGTTTTTTTGGGACGCAGTTATAAGTCCATCCTTTGCTCACTGATATTGCGACTTCTCCTTTTGATCAAGTGTTCGGCTGCTGTGAGCTGAATTTACTTGATCACATTTTGTACTATGGAACTGTAATTACTCTTTATTAATATAGTTTTTGTGAGGTAGGGACTTACCCTACCTTTAACCAGCAAAAAAAAAAGATTAGGTAAAATTATTTTATTAGATAGAGGATAAAAGGGAGAGAGAAACAATTTTAAAATACCAACGATAGCTTTCTGCTGAGTTCATAAGATTTTTTTCGGATTTCTTTTACACCACAGTATGAATCTAAATCCAAGTCAAACCAAATCCATAAACAATGCTCCTCTCATGGATTTCTTTTCCAACATTAAAATTCCGGCCATCCAAATAGCCCCTGTGCAGAATGGTTTTCTTCCACTTTTTCCCTGTAAGTGTGAATAGACAACATAAATTTATTGGTATTAGCAATTTTCTTATAGGATGACTTTATTCTTTTTTGATATATCGGATAGAGCCAAAAGGCTTCAGCCATCAAACAATATATTAATCAATAAAAACAGTAAAGTTACAAATAAAATTACAATGGTTTTACAAGCTGTAAAAAAGAGAGAAGCAAACAACAAGGAAATCAAAAAACAATCGACTGATTAGCACGCAACTACGAGATCTGCGATACAAAAGAAGAAAACACTCCAAAAAAGGTGACTACGCTAGAAGCCAGGATTAGTGAGCATGAAAGGGAGCACCCTGCCGCACCCAAAGGGAGTGAAAACTCCCACTAAGGCTCGCTTCCGCAAGGCACAAGGTACTGTCACGAGCAAGAAGAGCAGTCCTGGAGCACCGACACTTCGACGATATGCGCACAAAGGTGAAGTGAGGACCAGAAGACAGGTCCATAATAGTAGAAGGCAAAACATCCACACACGGAAACACCAAACTCCACCCGTCACTCCACTAAATAGGTGAAGGTTGGACTAAGAGAGAGGAAATCAATTCAGCAGCTCAAGGGTACTCTAGCAGCATAGAAAAAGAAAAGCCTGATAGCTTATACCGAGGATGGCATAGAGAAGCTGAAACTCAAATGTGCACAGGCTGAGGTGCCGACACAGAAGCTGCTTTTCTAGCCAGGATACAAGCACTCACACGAATCTGAAAATTAGTAAAGACTTTCTTAATGTATTTCGGCTTAAACGTGGGAGGGATGACCTTCACCAATGGGCGTGAATCTGTAGCAGGGTCAGACATGCTAGCTTCGTCTTTAATGAAGCAAGAAGAGGGAAAGAGCAGACTGGAATCAATTGATGAGGGTATTGGGATGGAGTTAGTAAGACGGGAAAAATGGGAGAACGCAGTTATCAAGAATCAGGTTAAGCTTGAGGGGAGAAGAGTGCAGGCTGTGCAAAACCTCCATTAGAAGGTGATTGATCAAAGATTGAGCCCCTAATTCTTGATACAACGAGAAGATGCATCCCGGGAAATGAATAGAGAACGTCGAAAGATTGGGAGATGAGATCACCATAGCACAAGGAAAATTATAAAGTAAAGAAGGTGCCATAGATAAAATATTATCCTTGGCAGTATGCATCTGAGGGCCTGAAATGCGGTGATGCAGACTGAAACCTGTCGCACTTCGAGGCCAAGCAAGACAAGAGACATAGGATTTAAAGAAGCCTTCATTTTTTTTTTCAGACTCAATCTCAACGAAGGCCCCACCGAAGAAAAATGGGAACGATCCTTGTAATAACCCAACCGAGGGAAGGAAACCAGTTTCGTATACACCTTACGATCCTTAAAAAGGTTAGCAATATTAGGAGGCGGAAGCTTAGCAATCGAATCACAATAGGCAATGGAAGAAGTAGTGGAGGACAGAGTTGGTAAAGGCCCCAACGCCAAGGAGTCGAGATCCTTCCCATATTCAAGGCTTCTCTTCCTTGCCAAGCTAGCATTGAGCTTGCACTTTAAACAGGGGTAGTTAAGAAATGAGAGAAGTTTGGCTGGTAAGAGGTGTCCTTTGGGGAATCCAAGTAGATTTTGGAGGGAAAAACATCGACTACGCGAGTGACCAAACTTATCACAGAAAAAGCACTTAATTATATTCACGCACTCACGTTTAAAATGCTTAGGAAGGAAGCATCTGAAGCAAACCAGTTGAGGGTCGGTCCTACAAGAAGAGGGAGAATTAGAGAAGATTGGAGGGCACCGAGAAAGAAAGGAATTATCCATAAGCGGAGAAGACAAGTCACTCTTCAATTCTTGAACCGCCACAACATAGTTAGACCTAGCTGCAAACTCGGAGCAATTCATTGCTGAAACCAGACCAAGAATGCTAAAAAAATCCACCCACAAGGAAAAGGCGATGTACTACTAAACTAGAGCCAGTACAGCTCCGAGCCCACTAAAGCACCACTCCCAAAGAAACAAACCAGAGCAACCCAAGGGGGGCAACAACTCCCTCAATATACGGAGAAAAGTAAAGGAGATAAAGTTGAATAAGAGAAGAATAACAGCACTAACAGAACTTGAGGTAACAGTTGCTCAGGGCACAGCAACGAGCTGAAAACCACCACTAACAGAACGAAGCCGCAGGGGGAAGGGAAGAACAGTTACCAGAAATAACAATAGATCCACTAGATTTACCTCGGCACTGGGAAACCAAAATCGAACACACTAGAAACAGTAATGCACTAGCAAAGACCAACAAACACCCGAAGGACCACAACCAGAAACTCAGCACCTAATAAAAGCAGTAATACTCACAATGCTAGGCTGAAAAGTTAGTTCCTAGCTAGCAGTAGGGTACTCGGCGGCACTAGCAGTAATACTCACAGTGAAAGGATGAACTAGAATGCGGCCGGAGTAGGGTCGCCACCGGAGGGAGGCGCAAGGAAAGGAATTCAACAGTAAGTGGCGCGCGACGGAGCTAGATCAGGGACCAAGCCCTTAGAAGCGAAACCTTGTGATGAACGAGCTTAGTCTCCTCCGGGGAAGGGGGGAGCCACTCCGAGCGCGCCGAGGACTAGCGAGACGGAGAGGAGAGAGACGGATGAGGGGCGTGGATGGAAAGGGACGACCACCGAAACTGCGGAGAGAGGAGAAAACAAGGAGATGGGTCGAGAGAGAAGAAAGAGTTGATCAAGTTTAAAGAAGGGGAGTAGGGCCGAAAAGGTGAGAATCGGCCGGATCTGGAGGAAGAGGGTCGGAGAAGAAGCTGTTGGAAAAATTGCCTTGTTTGAAAAGTCGCCTTCAGAGTTTTTTTTCACTTTTTTTACAGGATGAATTTATTCTTATATGCCAATTATATCACATGTCTGACCCTTTTACAGTTTACAGGAGCAACTTGAGAGATATGGAGGAATCTCTCGACTTTCAAATATGGGAAGCATTTTGGGCCATGGCTTCCCCTCTTGGAATTTGAATTATAATTATTCAGACAGCCCTAGGAATTTTAGAACATCAAGAACAATTAAAGAACCAAAGGAAAAAGACCCAAATGTTAAAATATAAATATCTCATCTCTAAAATTATAATGAGAGAGTTGAAATTATTATTTATAATCAACCTATAATTTTAAGGCAATCAACCATCTAAGAAAAATATTTTTTAAGTAGAAGTTATATTAATTATTCATTTACTCAGCTCTAATTACTTACAATTATAGGTTCTAATATGGGTCGGATGACGTGGCTCCTCCTGGGCCATAGGATCCCCTCAGAAAACGTGCACCTCCGGGTCATCCGGATTTGCCACGTCAGCGTTGGAAAACCGCCCGGACCTCTGTCACGTCATCCTGAAAACCGCCTGGGCCTCTGCCACATCAGCCCTATACCGCCCGGGTTTCCACCGCTTCAGCCCCACGGGCAACCGGGTACAGACCTGGCCCCAAACGGGTCCAAACCCAGTTGGCTTCTCCTATAAATACCAAACCCCTACCCTTTATCCAGGTAATGAATCTTTCTCACTCAAAACCCTAGTTACTGTTACTCTCTCTCCGTAGCTGACTAGATCGTCGGAGGGTCTGCCATCGGGACCAACCCCGGTGTTCCTAGACCGTCTGCAGGTACACGGGACCTTGGATCCGAGCCAAGCATCCAGCCTCCACCTCACTACCGCCTACTTCCGTACCGTTCGCCCGGCTGAGGGTCGGCTGCACCGGAGCTTCCTCCACCAATACAAATTGAGTAAGAACTCACACCTGGTGCATCCACACACCTCCCAAAAACAAACAGCATTAGGTTGGAGCCGTCTGTGGGAAACTAGTACGTACGCCGACCCGAGTCCAGCCATCAACGGTAACCCGGCAAACCGAGCTCACATGGCGCCCAAAGCCACGAGAGTTGTTACCTCAGCGCGTCGGCAGGACGTGCCTCCACAGGGCGTCGGCACCGATGCTCATGCATCCAACAACCCAGGGGTCAGTCACGGACTCCAACCGGGTGCCTCCCGTCCGATCCAAGCCGACCTGTGGGGGGTAATCCAGAACCGGCAGGCCAGCCGGTCTAGGGGAAGGACCGCTTCCAACTCGGCCCCGAACCATCCCAAACCCCCGTCCCAAGGGCGAGGGCCAGCACTCATCCGCATCGGATGGCACCCACCGGCTCAGCAAAATCGAGCCGAACGAGCTCCGGTCACCCACCAGGAGTTCCAAGACTTCCGAAAAGAAATCATAGAGGCCATCCGAGGCACCCCCGTCGATGATGACGTCCGCCGCTCTCATTCCCGTTCGGACGCTGAGGCCAGCGTGTCTCGTGCCCCGGCAGCCCAGCCAGAATATGATGACGACATCTTGAAGTGCCTCCAAGAAATGGAAGACCGCCTTGACCGCTTCAGGGATGGCGGGCCGAGGCCGGCCCAGGGATACAGGCCCATCCCACCTCCTTTTTCCACAGCCATCCTGTGGGCGGAAATACCCCGGAACTTTCTCCCACCTCAATTCAAGACTTACGACAGGGAGGGCAATCCTGTTGATCAGATGGAGGGCTTCAAAACCCTCATGATGATTCACAGCGCATCGGATCCCCTCCTGTGCCGCGCCTTCCCTGCCACCCTCCGGGGTTCGGCTCGGGAATGGTTCTCCAAGCTCGCCCCCGGCTCCATTTATTCTTTCGACCAATTGGAGGGCAACTTCCTCGCCCACTTCGTGACTAGCCGAAAGGCCGAAAGGACAAGTGCATCCCTACTTGGCCTCCGACAAAAGAAAGGGGAGTCGCTCCGGGTGTTCGTCCGAAGATTCACCGCTGAGGCGAGATCGGTCTCCTCCCTCGACCCAGGGGTTGCCTCGGTAGCATTCCGGTACAACATCCGTCATGGATAGCTGAAGGCCTCCCTGGAGAAAAGGCCCCCGGTAGACTTTCCCGACCTCCTCAATCGGGTCGAGAAGTACATTCGGGCCGAAGAAGCCCTAAATCCAGAGGAATCAAGAGAAGTGCCTGAGAAGGGAAAGCGCAAGGCCGACGAGGTCGAGCCAGCGAAGAAAGCTCCAAGAGATGGGGGCACCATGAAGAAGGTTCCGCCGGTCCCTCGCTTCGAGAGGTACACCCCTCTGACACAGAACGTGTCCACCATTCTCTTGGCAATCGAAGACAGGGACCCCGTGCTGTTCCCCCCTCGACTGTCCAACAACACCAGCAATAAGAGGGATCAGCGGTTCTACTGCCGCTTCCACCGGGACAACGAGCACGACACAGATCATTGCCGTGCCCTGAAGGACGAAATTAAGGCCCTCATCCAACGAGGGTACCTCCGAGAATTCAAACGGGAAGACGCTCGGGACCAGAGGGATATGAGGAACAGGAGGGTTTCCCCTCCTCCTTAAGCGCCCAGACAACACCCCGAGCGGGACCAGGAGCTTGAAGAACCCGAGGGTCAGGCCATCTTACATTGTGTCCACGGAGGGCCAATGGGGGGGGGGGTCCAACACTTCCCGCAAGGCGTTCATCCGGGATGTCAATGCCGTCCAGGGACCCTCCCCCCAGGTCCAGCAGCTCTCTGTCTTCTTTTCGGGGGAAGACCTGGAAGGAGTTCGGCTCTTGCACTATGACACACTCGTTGTTAGCCTCGGCATGTCGAACTTCGAGGTCCGATGCATTCTCGTTGACAACGGAATCTCGGTAAACATCCTCTTCCTAGAAGCCTTTGAGAACTTGAAGCTCTCTCGAGACAAGCTAAAACTAGCCGGATACACACTGCATGGATTCTCCGGCGTCCTGATGGCAATAGAGGGTATCGTCACTTTAGACATCACGGCGGGTACGACCCCAAACAGAAGGACCGAGTCCATGGACTTCATGGTTGTGAACATCAAGGCAGCCTACAATGCTATACTCGGTCGCCCCGAGCTCTGCTCGCTCCAGGCGATTCCCTCGGCCTACCACCAGAAGATGAAGTTCCCTACCAATACTGGTGTCGGAGTTGTCTGAGAAAATCAAGAAGCAGCACGCTCGTGCTACATAACGGCGATCGGGGGCAATGTATTTCCCCTCGATGCCATCGAGCTACAACCTGAGAGAACCCAACCAGAGTCGGAGCCGGCAGATGAGTTAGAAGATGTCTCGTTCGAGATCGGGGACGTATTGAAGTGCTTGCGAGTGAGCTGCTCCCTTGCCCCCAACCATAAGTCTGTCCTGATCGACTGCATCCGCCACAATGTCGACCTCTTTGCAGGGAAGCCCTCTGACATGTCCGGTATCTCCGAGGATCTCATCATGCACAAACTCAGTGTGATCTCTGGGTCAAAGTCGGTTGTCCAAAAGTGCCACAAGTTCGCCCCGGAGCGACAGCAGGCGGTGAATGCAGAAGTGGACAAGCTCTTGTCTGCATGTTTCATACAAGAGGTCAGCTATCCTGAGTGGCTGGCGAACGTCGTCATGGTCAAGAAGGCGAGCGGGAGCTGGAGGATCTGCATAGATTTCACGGACCTCAATAAGGCGTGCCCCAAGGATCCGTTCCCCCTCCCCAGTATCGATGCTCTTATCGACGCCACATCGGGTCACGAGCTCCTATCCTTCATGGATGCCTTCTCAGGCTATAACCAGATCCGGATGTTTCCTCCTGACATCGCGAAGACGTCCTTCGTCACGGGCCAAGGACTCTACTGCTACCGGGTTATGCCCTTCGGGCTGAAGAACGCCGGTGCTACTTACCAGAGGATCGTTAACCGAGTCTTCAAAGATCAAATCGGGCGTAACATGGAGGTGTATGTCGACGATATGCTTGTCAAAAGCTAACAGGGACAGAATCACATCGCCGACCTGGAAGAGGCCTTTGGGGTACTTCGAACCCACAACATGAGGCTCTATCCGGTGAAGTGTGCATTCGGCGTCTCCTCGGGAAAATTCTTCGGGTTCATCGTCAGCCAGCGCGGCATCGAGGCGAACCCCGAAAAAATTCAGGCCATAATAGACATGGCCCCTCCCAGGAACATTAAAGAAGTCCAAAGGATAACGGGGAGACTGGCGGCCATCGATCGTTTCCTCTCCAAGTCTGGAGAGAAGTCCCTTCCGTTCTTTAAAGCGCTGCGCGGAACCGGAGGGTTCGAATGGGGTACTCAGCAACAGGAGGCCTTCGCCCAATTAAAAGAGTACCTCACCAACCCTCCTCTCCTCAGTAAGCCCGAACCAGGTGAGCCACTCTGGCTCTACCTTTTGGCTTCGGAGAACGTGCTCAGTGCCGTCCTCGTTCGAGAAGAGGAAGGGGTCCAAAAGTCCCTGTACTATGTGAGCAAGGTCCTGCTCGACGCTGAGACCAGATATTCCAGGATGGAGAAAGTAGCATATGCCTTGGTCATGGCCGCGCAAAAGCTCTATCGATATTTTCAGGCACATTCGGTCTAGGTACTCACGGGTCAACCCCCTGAAGGCGGTGCTCTATAAGCCCGAGAGCTCGGGGCGACTAGTCAAGTGGTCAATCAAGCTCAGTCAGTACGACATCGGCTACCAGCCAAGGATGGCCATCAAAGGGCAGGCCCTCTCCGAGTTCATCACAGATTGCACCATCTCCGAGCAGCCGACAAGTAAGGAAGCCAACCAGACGTGGGAAGTTTATGTCGACGGTTCCTCTTGCGAAGCAGGGAGTGGTGCGGGCATCATTCTGCGGGGGCCAGACAATTTTCTCCTTCAATACTGTCTTCGTCTCAACTTCCCGGCCTCTAACAACAAGGCCGAGTATGAGGCCATGATCGCCGGGCTCATCCTGGCTCATCAGGCCAGTGCCAGACAGATTAGGGCCTTTAGCGACTCTCAGCTGGTGGTCAACCAGATCATCGGGGAGTACGAGGCCCGTGACGATCGGATGATCAGATACCTGGCCGTAGTCCGCCGGCTATTAACGTCCTTCGACGAGTCGGCCGTCTTAAGGATCCCCAGGGAGCAGAACGCCCAAGCCGATGCTCTGTCAAAGTTAGCATCCTCATCCTTTGAAGGCCTCGACCGAACCGTCCTGATTGAAGTCCTATTGAAACCAAGCACAGACTTCCCTGAGGCTCTTTGCGTTGAAGACGGAGCTCCTCTTGACGAATGGACCATTCTTATCAAAAAAATTTCTAACCAAGGGAGAGCTCCCTGAAGACCGGGCCGAAGCAAGGCAGGTCAGGGTCCGCTCAGAAAGGTTCGCCATAATCGACGCAACCCTCTTCAAAAGGTCCTACATAACAACGGATGGCAGACCCTACCACCGCTGCCTGACCCCTGATGAAGCAAAGTACGCCCTCAAGGAGCTACACGAGGGGATCGGCGGATGCCATATGGGAAGCCGCTCGCTAGCGCGAAAGGTTTTGAATCACGGGTACTACTGGCCTACTATGCTGCAAGACGCCCTCGCCCTAGTGAAGAAGTGCGATCCCTGTCAACGGTTCTCCCTCGTGAAGAGGGCTCCGCAAGCAAATCTCCATTCCATGGCCAGTTCGACCCCTTTTGCAATGTGGGGGATGGATCTGGTAGGCCCATTTCTGAAGGCAACGGGCCAAAGAAAGTTTCTCATAGTAGCGATCGACTACTTCACGAAGTGGATCGAGGCAGAGCCGTTAGCAACAATCACCGAGCAACAGACCCAACAGTTTTTCTGGAAACACATCGTCTGTGGGTTCGGGATCCCACATGTACTCATCACGGACAATGGGACTCAGTTTGTAGGTAAGCATTTCCGAAAGTTCTGCGAAGATCTCGGGATCCAGCAGCACTTCTCGGTATGTCATCCCCAGTCAAATGGTCAGGCTGAGAACGCGAACCGCCAAATCCTTGACGGTCTCAAGAAACGACTCGATAACTCTGCCAAGGGGTTATGGGTCGATAAGCTGCCAAGCGTTCTCTGGGCCCACCGGACGATAAAGAGAATCCCCACGGGGGAGTTGCCATTCAATCTGGCATACGGTGCGGAGGCCGTCATTCCACTAGAAATCGGGATCCCTTCGCCCCGGATCATGGCTTTCGACGACGCAAGTAACTCGGCTCAGCTGCGAGCCGACCTAGACCTCATAGACGAGGTCAGGGAGAAGTCCGCAATCAGAAGGAGCATCTACCAACAAAGGATCGAAAAGTTCTACAACAAGAAGGTGCGTCCCACCGACATCAAACTCGGAGATCTCATCCTCCGGAAGTTGGCTGTGTTCAGTCCCAATCAGAAAATGAAATTGGCCCCAAACTGGGAGGGCCCTTACAAAGTATCCGAGGTTATGCGTCCGGGAACGTACTGCCTGACCAACTCAGAAGGCAAGGCCGTCAAGATGCCCTACAATGCGGAGCACCTCATCACGTTCCTAGGAGAAAAGGACTAACCTCCATCTCATGTAAATTATGAAGAATGTAATCGGCACGTCGCGCCTCGTTTTGTGTAAAGTTCAATTTTATTGTAAATATGCCAGCTTTCTTAAAACAAGTTTGTGGCTTCGTATTGATTCCCATTAAAAAACATGTTCCGGGCTCGGCGCTCGGATTGCACCGCGAGCCAGAAAAGCTTCTCTTGCAAGCTTACAGCTCGGCGCTCGGATAGCATCGCGAGCCACAAATTTCTCTTCTATTTCACAGAAGGGTCGACGCTCGGATGGCATCACGAGCCACAAATTTCTCTTCTATTTCACAGAAGGGTCGACGCTCGGATGGCATCGCGAGCCGCAATCTCCTTCTCTATTACTCAGGAAGCTCGGAGCTCGGACTGCATCGCGAGCCACAAATTCCTCTTTTATTTCACAGAAGGGTCGACGCTCGGATGGCATCGCGAGCCGCAATCTCCTTCTCTATTACTCAGGAAGCTCGGAGCTCGGACGGCATCGCGAGCCACAAATTCCTCTTCTATTTCACAGAAGGGTCGACGCTCGGATGGCATCACGAGCCACAAATTCCTCTTCTATTTCACAGAAGGGTCGGAGCTCGGATCCGAGCCATAAATTCCTCTTCTATTTTCACTGAAGGGTGGACGCTCAGATGGCATCGCAAGCCACAATCTCCGTCTTTATTGTCCAGGAAGCTCGGAGCTCGGATGGCATCGCGAGCCACAAATTCCTCTTCTCTCCCACAGAAGGGTCGACGCTCGGATGGCATCGCGAGCCACAAACATCATCCCATATCTCACAGTAGGCTCGGAGACCGGTTACCAATGCCAGCCGTCAAGACTTCTACTCCTAAAAGTATTAAATGAAATGAAATCATTCAGTCGCTGCTACCAAAGTGTAGGGGCTCAGACCTCGGATGAAAGCACGAGCCCCAGAGCCATCCCCTATTCACAGTGGGCTCAGAGCTTGGATGACACCGCGAGCCCCGAAGCACCTCTTCTATTCAACAGGGGGCTCGGAGCTCGGATGACACCACGAGCCCCAAGCACCCTCCTCTATTCGACAGGGGGCTCGGAGCTCGGATGACACCGCGAGCCCCAAGCACCCTCCTCTATTCAACAGGGGGCTCAGAGCTCGGATGGCATCGCGAGCCCCAAAAACCCTCCTCTGTCCACCAAGCGGGGGGCTCGTCTGCCGACCCCAAACGCTCGGCATACCGAGCTCCAACCCGACAAGACCTCGACGTCCCCTCGCTCTTCTAACTAGCGAGAGGATCGTCTACCGACCATCGGATCTCCTCTACCGACCCTAGACGCTCGGCAAACCGAGTTTCAATCGGACAGACCTCGACGTCCTCTTGCTCTTCCAACAAGCGAGAGGATCGTCTATCGACCCTCAGCTCTTCCGCCGACCCTCGGTGCTCCTCTAACGACCCCATACGCTCAGCATACCGAGCTCCAACCCAACAAGACCTCAACATTACCTCGCTCTTCCAACTAGCGAGAGGATCGTCTGCCGACCCTCGGAGCTCCTCTACTGATCCCAGACGCTCGGCAAACCGAGCTTCAATCGGACAGACCTCGACGTCCCCTCGCTCTTCCAACTAGCGAGAGGATCGTCTGCCGACCCTCAGAGCTCCTCTACTGACCCCATACGCTCGGCAAATCGAGCTTCAATTGGACAGACCTCGACGTCCACTCGCTCTTCCAACTAGCGAGAGGATCGTCCGCCGACCCCCAAGGCTCATCTGCCGATCCTAAGGCTCGGCAAACGTCGCTCCGACTCTTCTACGCTTAGCATCTCGTGCAAACTCCAATAAGGGACCCCTTCCTCCTACCCCCTGGCCTCTTCTAGAAGTAGCAGATCCTACTTTCTCTCCGCACCCTCCACCCTGCTCTTCCTACAGAGGCGAAGGACCACTCCTACACGGCTGATTCACCCAGCCCTCCAGGAGTGTAGGGCTTGTGATATGGGTCGGATGACGTGGCCCTTCCTGGGCCACAGGATCCCCTCAGGAAACGTGCACCTCCGGGTCATCTGGATCCGCCACGTCAGTGTCGGAAAACCACCCGGATCTCTGCCACGTCAGCCTGGAAACTGCCTGGGCCTCTGCCACGTCAGCCCTATACCGCCCGGGTTTCTACCGCTTCAGCCCCACGGGCAACCGGGTCCAGACCCGGCCCCAAACGGGTCCAGACCCAGTTGGCTTCTCCTATAAATACCAGACCCCTACCCCTTATCCAGGTAATGAATCTTTCCCACTCAAAACCCTAGTTACTGTTACTCTCTCAGTAGCTGATTAGATCGTCGGAGGGTCTGCCACCGGGACCAACCCCGGTGTTCCTAGACCGTCTACAGGTACACGAGACCTTGGATCCGAGCCTCCCGATCCGAGCCGAGCATCCAGCCTCCACACTCCAGCCTACTTCCGTACCGTTTGCCCGGCTGAGGGTCGGCCGCACCGGAGCTTCCTCCACCAATACAAATCTAGTAAGAACTCACACCTGGTGCATCCACATGCCTCCCCAAAACAAACCGCATCAGGTTCAAATTTAATTAACGACATAATTATTTACAAAAATGTTACTCATATAAAATATAAGTTTGTACCACCAGAAATAATTTATAAAGAGACGTATAAGTAAAGAAAAGATCTCAGGTTCGTCTTATTATTACTCTATAAAAATAATAATAAAAAATAAAAAAATGTGCATCGCACATGAAGATTAATGAGTAAATATTGGTAGTGACGTCTAAGACTAGAAGTTATGCTTCCAAATCGGACACGAGGCCTGTAGATGGAGATCTCGACTACTATGGAGTGCTCACGGATATCATTGAGTTGAATTATTTTGGTCATTTCCGTGTTGTCTTATTTCGTGGGGATTGGGCTGAGTTTGATAGAAATTTTGTTAACAACAAGGATAAGCTTGGCTTCACAGTTGTAAACTTCTCAAAATTGATTCACATCGGTACACACATTAGCCATGAGCCATTTGTGTTTCCATCCCAAGTGCAACAAGTGTTCTACATTGAAGATCCAACTCTGCCAAAATCGTATGTGGCTCTCCCTATGCAACCAAGAGATGTATTCCGACTGGGCGATACTTCAGAAGATGAAGACGGTGAAGTCATGAACAGTTACATTGCTTCTGAGTTTCCTGTGTTTGATGTAAACACAACCGACGTTGGAATTTGCGGGACTTGGCTCCGCAAGGATGGAGAAGAGGGCGATGTACTGGAAGATGTCGTATTGTAGTTTACATGATTTTCAATCTCAATATTATATGTCTATAATTTTATGTCTTAAATCTTGTTGTAATATTATGTCTGTAATTTCGAATATGTTAATTGTGAATTTAATACACCGGTTTAATTATCTTTCTATTTTCTACTGCTTGGTATTATTTACATTAAACTATGCTTAGTGTCATTTGAACCAAACTATCGTTGTAATTTAATCTGTTATTATTATCATTTTTTTTATTTTTTTATAATTATGTTGGTTTGTTAATCCTACTAACGTACAAATTTTATGATAGTTATTATAAACATGTTATTAATTAAATTTGCATCTCTAAGGAAGTGATCGAATCCTTGACAGGTACAACATGCCGAGGCGTGGAAAGAGGGTAAATATAAATAATAGCAACGAGAGCCATGGGGATGAGCAGCCACTAAATAATAGTGGCAGTCAAACATATGAGAGTGAGGGTAGCACGCCGCCCACTGTCAAAAAACATCGGTAAGTCTTTAAATTGGTATTTTTAAAGAGATTATGGTCTTGAATGCATGAAGGACACGTACTAGTGTTTGTGAGTCTGCATTGTGGCTGTCGTCTATAAGCATTTCGTCTATGTTTCTTAAGTGGGCTGTGATTAGAAAGAAAGGGCTGGAGTGGAGATCTGGAAACCCAAATAGAGACATCTCGTTTATTATAATCTACACTTATTATTGGACCAACCCCCTCTTGCTGTTGTTGTTGATGTCTCTTTGTGTGCGTGTGTTGAAGAGAATGAAGGGATGAGAGAGAGTTGAGGAAAATGCCGCTATGTTAGCCTGGTGTATCCTCATTCTCTACCATTCCTCTTTCTGGCTCCATATATGGCTTCTATATTAAATTGGTTTCCTTCCACGATGACAGTCCGTAATACTACACTTGATATGAGCCCTGTTCATAGCTGCACCCTATTGCATATTCACAAACAACTAATACGTGTCGTTCATGCATTGAATGACCAACCCCACTTTGGCACATAACATGGTGTAGATGACATTGTATGACCTGCAAACAAGGTTTGTTCAGCCGTGTTGTTGTTCTGATCTGGAGGATTTTGGTATGCTGGCAGCATACTTAGTTTGGAAGTGAACCCATTTTGGTTAAAAATCATGCCAAAGATAGCAATCAGATGCATGAAATCAGCTTCTTTAACAGTATCTGAAAATGAAAATTTCCATAATCTGAGCATATATGTTTCTTTAACAGTGACTGTGAACAATTGTTCTTAATTGGGCTGTGATTAGAAAGAAACGAGTTGGAGTGGAGATCTGGAAACCCATATAGAGACATCTTGTTCACAATAATTTATTATTATTGTTGTTCCTGTCGCTGTTGCTATTGTTGCTGATGTCTCTATGTGTTTGTGTGCTGAAGGGAAAGAAGGGATGAGAGAGAGATGAGGAAAATGCCGCTATGTTAGCCTGGTGTATCCTTATTCTCTACCATTCCTCTTTCTGGCTTCTATATTTGGTTTCCTTCCACGATGACAATTCCTTAAAACTACACTTGATATGAGCCTTATTCGTATTTTTCTTCAATGAAGAATTGATCTATGACTACAATCTCCATTCAAAACCCAATTGTTCTATATTTGGTTCCCTCTTGCTGTTGTTGCTGTTGTTGCTGATGTCTCATCTTCTTTTACTGTTAGTGAAGCTTATTTTCATGCATCTGATTGTCTTCTTGGCATGTTTTTTTGACCAAAATGGGTTCACTGTGAACTGAGGATAGTATAGGTACGTATGCCAAAATCCTCCGGCCGGATATGCACAACAATTGGGTTTTAGATTTAGTTGGGCTAAAGAAGTAGTAGAGCAACATATAAGCTCAGATAATGGAAATTTTTTTTTTTAAGATACTGTTAAAGTAACCTGATTGCCATCTTTGGCATGATTTTTTAACCAAAAATGGGTTCACTTCCAAACTAAGTATGCTGCTAGCATGTCCATTTTCTTTCACTGTTAATGAAGCTGATTTCATGCATCTGATTGTCTTCTTGGCATGTTTTTTTGACCAAAATGGGTTCACTGTGAAATAAGCTTTAGATTATGCCAAAATCCTCCGGATATGCACAACAATTGGGTTTTAGATTTAGTTGGGCACAGTGAATTAGTAGAGCAACATATAAGCTCAGATAATGGAAATTTTCATTTTCGGATACTTTTAAGGATAACCTGATTGCCATCTTAAGCATGATTTTTTTAACCAAAAATGGGTACACTTCCAAACTAAGTATGCTGCTAGCATCCTCATCTTCTTTTACTGTTAGTGAAGCTTATTTTTCATGCATCTGATTGTCATCTTGGCATGTTTTTTGACCAAAATGGGTTCACTGTGAACTGAGGATGCTATAGGTACGTATGCCAAAATCATCCGGATATGCACAACAATTGGGTTTTAGATTCAGTTGGGCTAAAGAAGTAGTAGAGCAACATATAAGCTCAGATAATGGAAATTCTCATTTTAAGATACTGTTAAAGTAACCTGTTTGCCACCTTTGGCATGATTTTTTAACCAAAAATGGGTTCACTTCCAAACTAAGTATGCTGCTAGCATCCCCATCTTCTTTTACTGTTAATGAAGCTTATTTCATGCATCTGATTGTCATCTTGGCATGTTTTTTTGACCAAAATGGGTTCACTGTGAAATAAGCTTTAGATTATGCCAAAATCCTCCGGATATGCACAACAATTGGGTTTTAGATTTAGTTGGGCACAATGAATTAGTAGAGCAACATATAAGCTCAGATAATGGAAATTTTCATTTTCAGATACTGTTAAAGTAACCTGATTGCCATCTTTGGCATGATTTTTTAACATAAAATGGGTATACTTCCAAACTAAGTATGCTGCTAGCATCTTCATCTTCTTTAATTGTTAGTGAAGCTTATTTTCATGCATCTGATTGTCATCTTGGCATGTTTTTTTGACCAAAATGGGTTCACTGTGAACTGAGGATGCTATAGGTACGTATGCCAAAATCCTCAGGCCGAATATGCACAACAATTGGATTTTAGATTTGGTTGGGCACAGTGAATTAGTAGAGCAACATATAAGCTCAGATAATGGAAATTTCCATTTTAAGATACTGTTAAAGTTACCTGCTTGCCCTCGTTGGCATGATTTTTTAACAAAAAATGGGTTCACTTCCAAACTAAGTATGCTGCTAGCATCCCCATTTTCTTTCACTGTTAATGAAGCTGATTTCATGCATCTGATTGTCTTCTTGGCATGTTTTTTTGACCAAAATGGGTTCACTGTGAACTGAGGATGGTATAGGTACGTATGCCAAAATCCTCCCTCCGGGTATGCACAACAATTGGGTTATAGATTTAGTTGGGCTAAAGAAGTAGTAGAGCAACATATAAGCTCAGATAATGGAAATTTTCATTTTAAGATACTGTTAAAGTAACCTGATTGCCATCTTTGGCATGATTTTTTAACCAAAAATGGGTTCACTTCCAAACTAAGTATGCTGCTAGCATGTCCATTTTCTTTCACTGTTAATGAAGCTGATTTCATGCATCTGATTGTCTTCTTGGCATGTTTGTTTTTTTACCCAAAATGGGTACACTGTGAACTGAGGATGCTATAGGTACGTATGCCAAAATCCTCCGGCCGGATATGCACAACAATTGGATTTTAGATTTAGTTGGGCACAGTGAATTAGTAGAGCAACATATAAGCTCGGATAATGGAAATTTTCATTTTAAGATACTGTTAAAGTTACCTGATTGCCATCTTAGGCATGATTTTTTAACATAAAATGGGTTCACTTCCAAACTAAGTATGCTGCTAGCATCCCCATCTTCTTTTACTGTTAGTGAAGCTTATTTTCATGCATCTGATCGTCATCTTGGCATGTTTTTTTGACCAAAATGGGTTCACTGTGAACTGAGGATGCTATAGGTACGTATGCCAAAATCCTCCCGCCGGATATGCACAACAATTAGGTTTTAGATTTAGTTGGGCTAAAGAAGTAGTAGAGCAACATATAAGCTCAGATAATGGAAATTTTCATTTTAAGATACTGTTAAAGTAACCTGATTGCCATCTTTGGCATGATTTTTTAACATAAAATGGGTTCACTTCCAAACTAAGTATGCTGCTAGCATCCCCATCTTCTTTTACTGTTAGTGAAGCTTATTTTCATGCATCTGATCGTCATCTTGGCATGTTTTTTTGACCAAAATGGGTTCACTGTGAACTGAGGATGCTATAAGTACGTATGCCAAAATCCTCCGGCCGGATATACACAACAATTAGGTTTTAGATTTAGTTGGGCTAAAGAAGTAGTAGAGCAACATATAAGCTCAGATAATGGAAATTTTCATTTTCAGATACTGTTAAAGTAACCTGATTGCCATCTTAGGCATGTTTTTTCCCCCAAAAATGGGTACACTTCCAAACTAAGTATGCTGCTAGCATCCCCATTTTCTTTTACTGTTAGTGAAGCTTATTTTCATGCATCTGATTGTCATCTTGGCATGTTTTTTTGACCAAAATGGGTTCACTGTGAACTGAGGATGCTATAGGTACGTATGCCAAAATCCTCCGGATATGCACAACAATTGGGTTTTAGATTTAGTTGGGCACAGTGAATTAGTAGAGCAACATATAAGCTCAGATAATGGAAATTTTCATTTTCAGATACTGTTAATGAAGCTGATTGCCATCTTTGGCATGATTTTTTAACAAAAAATGGGTTCACTTCCAAACTAAGTATGCTGCTAGCATCCTCATTTTCTTTCACTGTTAATGAAGCTTATTTCATTAAGATCCAGGATGGTAAATTTTGATTGGGCTGTGATTGGATTGTTTAGTGGCTGTTGTTTATGTTCTTAATTGGGCTGTGATTAGAAAGAGAGGGCTCGAGTGGAGATCTGGAAACCCATATAGGGACATCTTGTTCATAATAATTTATTATTATTGTTGTTCTTGTCGCTCTTGCTGTTGTTGCTGATGTCTCTTTGTGTTCGTGTGCTGAAGGGAAACAAGGGATGAGAGAGAGATGAGGAAAATGCCGCTATGTTAGCCTGGTGTATCCAAAGTCTCTACCTTTCTTCTTTCTGTTTCCATTTCTGGCTTCTATATTTGGTTTTCTTCCACGATGACAGTTCCCTAAAAATACACTTGATATGAGCCCTATCTTATTTTTCTTATTTTTCTTATATTTGGTTTCCGTCCACGATGACAGTTTCATGGATTGTCTGAACAATCCATGAAGGACATGCTTAGATACTGAATTTTCATTTGTTTTACTGTTTTAGATAGTGGATATTCCCAATCAGAGGAGAATATAAAGGTTTCAAGTTAGATACTGAATTTTCATTTGTTTTGTTATTTTAGATATATTTAAAAACAAAATTAAGTACTAGATTTTTAGCATTGCAATGTAATTATTTTACCTCTGTATATATCATTAACAATTCCATTTGCAGTTGGCACTTTGATCTTATAATTTAAGATACAGGTAGTTCTTTTTGCAAGTTCAAAAAATATGTATATTCTGTATTGTGGTCTACTGTTGAATTAAACTATTGTTTTTTTTTCACAGAGCGGTCGCCCAGATGAAGAAAATTCTGATGATCAGAGCTGAAGCTGCTCGAGGGGTATGAATCTGCGGTCCTCCTTGCTGTTCTTATGTCCTCCTTGCTGTATGGTTGTTGTTCTTATGTCCTCCTCCTTGCTGTTGTTATGTTAGACTGAGTTTTTTTTTATGAGAGTTATGTCAGACTTTTAATTTGGGATATTTTGGATATTTGTCAGACTGGTTTGTTTGGATATTTGGGATGTTAGTCCCTATATTAATTTGTTAATTATGACACTGTTAATTAATCAATGAATTTGGACATTGATATGACACGTGTGAAACTTGATTATCTTTAATTATTCTTGTGTTTGGTTGTGATTTGCGCAGTAATATGCAACGAAATTGGTTGAATCAGTTGTGAATTAGTTTACAGGTTTTGTAAATAAAACTGTGAATTGAAATCGAACGGAAAACCGGAGTATCAAAAATAAACGGGCATAGCTAGACCGGCGTTTTTAAAAAACGCCGGTCTATCTAATCAATTTGTTGGAGTGTGCGATATACCGGCGTTCCCACACACGCCGGTGAATGTCGTCAGCTGTGACGGCACCGACGTACACCGGCATTTTATAAAATGCCGGTGTATATAACTACACCGGCGTTTTTTTGGTCACGCCGGTGCTTGTAAGTAGGGAAAACCAGGCACTTATAAACGCACATACACCGGCGCTCTATGACCGCCGGTATACTTTCGTTCTACACCGGCGTTTTTATAAACGCCGGTGAATGTACAAATACCGGCGTTTTTCGACCGCCGGTGAATGTATATAGGGTGTGAAAGAACGACACTCAGAGACCCACATACACCGGCGTTTTCTGACCGCCGGTGTAGTTGTGACATTTACCGGCGTCCATTAAAACCGCCGGTGTAGACCCCTTCGTTTCCGCGACGCTCGCTTCGGCGGCATTTGGACCGACGCTATTATAAACGCCGGTGAAAGTTTCACCGGCGTAAAAAAACGCCGGTAAAGACGTAAAAAAACGCCGGGCAATCTAGTTTCTTTTGTAGTGCATCTAATCAAAATCATACATTTTTTTAGTAGCAGTTATATTAATCATTCATTTGCATACCTCTAGTTACTTACCATAATAGGTTAGAATTTATTTAACGACATAATTATTTACAAAAGCATTACTCATGTAATATATAAGTTTGTACAACTAAAAATAATTTGTAAAGAGTACGTATAAGTAAAGAAAATATCCTAGGTTCGAGACCAAATTACGTCTTATTATTATTCTATAAAAATAATAATAAAAAATAAAAAACGTGCATCACACATGAAGATTAATAAGTAAATATTGGTTAATATGCTTACTGGTAGGCCGGTGGCATTACAAAATCAATAAACTTTATTGATCATAAACATAAAACCAATTCCTTATCAAACAAACCAAAGCAGAGCAAACCAAAATGCATGTATAATCATAATCACACAAACACCCACCTCTTAACCTATACACAACACACAAGTCTTGGAAGACCAAACCAAAACAAACATTCTCTTCCCTCCTATAATATAATCAATCAAACAATCTTCTATCTCAACAAAACGCATTTCTTCATCCCTTGTCCTTCTTCTTCCTCCTTCGCCTCCCCGTACTCCTTGGGCACCCACCAAACCCTCACACTCTTATCAATCCCTCCACTATACAGCATGAACCCTCCTCCTCCTCCGTTCTTAATCCCAACCTCCGACGCTTGCAAGCACTTTACCGGCCCTCCGTGCCCTCTTATACATCCAACCCTACTCAACTTCCCATCCTCCTCCCTCCTCCACACCCCAATGCTCTTATCGGCCGAACCGCTACACACAAACTCCCCCACTGCACACAAGCACAAAACAGCCGCCGATTCATGTGCCCTAATATCGCAAACCAAACTCCATACATTATTCCCCACCACCTTGTTCTTCTTCTCCTGGACCCACCCCATCACCCTCCCATCTGAACCTCCCCCATACACAAACTCCCCTGGCTCACACACAATCACTGCATTCCAGCACACTCCCTTGTGCCCTTCCAAGCAACCCATCAAGCAATGCGTATCTCTTTCTCTCCCCCAAACCTTGATCTTCCCATCGGCAGAACCAGAGTAGACCAGTCCTTGACGACTGTCGGCAACAACCGTGTTTACTGCATCATCGTGGGCACTGATCGATTCCAAGCACTTGAAGTCGGAAACCCTCCACACCTTGACCGTCTTGTCCCAAGAAGCCGAGTAAATGAATCCCCTGTTGGCATCCGCAGCAAGGCAGGATATGGTGTCGGCGTGCTGTATCCAGAGCTTCCTGTGGTGCCTCCGGGTGCGGACGTAGTTGCTCTGGTTGAGGATCTTGGAGAGGCGGTCAGTTTTTGTGGGCAGTGTTGCGACGAGGTTGAAGAGGTTCTCGGGGTTGGGGTTGGGGGGGGAGAGGTTCCAGACGCGGATGCGGGCGTCCTGGTGGGCGGAGAAGAGGCGGTTGCCGAGGGCGAGGAGGGACTTGACGTGGGTGGTGCCCAAGGTGGCGGAGGGGGAGAGGAAAGGGTACTTCCAGAGGATGACTGTGTCGTCGGAGGCGGAGGCGGAGAGGAGGAAGTCACTGCCGCAAAGGGCGAGGGAGGAGATGGGACCGGAGTGGCCGGAGAGGACGGAGAGGGACTTGTGGGGTCCACATGGAAGAGTTGAATTTGAGGATGATGATGATGATGATGATGATGACGTTGAGGATGATGATGAGCTTGTTGAGTTGTTGCTTGGGGATTTAGAGAGGAGGAGAGAAGCCATTGGCGAATGGGAGAGAGAGAGATGGTTGTGATACTAGAAGTAAATAAATAAGGGGGGGTGTTTCAAGATTTTTTTTCTTCAAAATGACCAACTTTTTAAAATGGGTAAATAAAGGGAGGGGGGTGTTTCAAGAAATTTTTTTCTTCAAAATGACCAACTTTTTAAAATTATTTATCAAACTAATTCACTTTCAAAATTATTTACCAAATAGACATACTCGTTGTTATAAGCTCACTATTTAAAACAACGAGTACCTATAATTTCCTCCAATACTTGGAAAAATCTCTCGAAGATACTAAAGTCTAAATACAGATCCGCAATTTTCAACATCGAACTTGGTTGAACCAGACTCGCTGTTGGAAATAATGAGTTTGGTTTGCAGTTTTTTCTCTAAAACCAACTTTCGGAAAAAATGAGTACAACTATAACTAAGCTCGTTATTTCAGATAGTGAGTGTAGTTGTAATAATTTTTTCAAAGAAATTTTGAATATGCAATTTTTACTTGAAATGTATAGATCTATACTCACTATCTGAGGTCAGTTAAATTAGACAATTTGGGAAATAGTTTCAAAACCGGGTCAGTTTGGTTAATACTTTCAATAAGCGGGTCATTTTGGGAATCAAATTGTGTTTCAACGGCTAGTACAAATTTTAGTGGGAAGTGGGGCCCATGGGGATACCGTCCTTCAGGTGCTGGAAAGAAGAGAATCTAACTAACAGTACTTGGACAATGTGTGCTCCTTGGTAACTTGGTTGATGATAATTCACGTGAATCACAGGACAGGACTGATTTTTGTCAAAAACAGAAACACCATTTTTGTGAACAATCAAACATGTGCAACACGTGCTTCGCATGTATATATCAAAAATTTTTCATCTTAATTATTAAAAAGTACGAGTATCGTCTATTCAGTTCCATTTTTAAAAATTAAAACATTCATCGCACGGACTGATGCGGTTTGTTTCTGGGAGACGTGTGGATGCACCAGGTGTGAGTTCTTACTCGATTTGTATTTGAAGGAGGAAGCTCCTAATCAGACGATCCTCGGTCGGCCGAACGGTACCGGTGACAGGCTGGAGTGAGGATGAGGCTGGATGCTCGGCTCGGATCAGGTGGTTCGGATCCGAGGTCTGGTGTACCTGTAGACGGTCTAGGAACACCGGGGTTGGTCCCGGTGGCAGACCCTCTGACGATCTAGTCAGTCACTTAAATAGAGTAACAGTAACTAGGGTTTTGTGGAAGAAAGATTGATTACCTGCAGATAGGGGAGAGGGTCTGGTATTTATAGGGGATGCCAATTGGGTCCAGACCCGTTTGGGGCTGGGCCGGACCCGCCGAGTGGCTGAAGCGGTGGAAAGCCGGGCGGTATAGGGCTGACGTGGCAGACGCCGGAGTGGTTTCCGGGCTGACGTGGCAGAGCTCCGGGCGGTTTTCCGGTGCTGATGTGGCAGATCTGAAGGATCAGAGAGAGCGCGTATCCTGAGGGGATCCAGTGGCCCAGGATGAGCCACGTTTATTCCTGACCCATATCACAAGCCCCACGCTCCCGCGGGACTGGGTGATCCAGTCGTGCGAGAGTGATTCTTTGTCCCTAGGGGAAGAGCAGATGTCGGGGTAAGAAGTAGGATCTGTTGTTTCCCGAAGAGGCCAGGGGGTAGGAGGAAGGGACCCTTCGTTGGATTTGCGCGGGAGGTTAAGTTTAGGAGAGAGGAGAGCCGGAAGGGCGTATGTCGAGGTCTCGGGGTCGGCGGACGAGCCCATGGGGTCGGCGGACGAGCCCTAAGGGTCGGCGGACGACCGCCTCGCTAGTTGGAAGAGCGAGGGGACGTCAAGGCCATTCGTTGGGGCTTGTCTGCCGAGCGTCATGGGTCGGTGGACGATCCCGTAAGGGTCGGCAGACGACCGCATTGCTAGTCGGAAGAGCGAGGGGACGTTAAGGCCACCCATTGGGGTTTGTTTGCCGAGCGTTTTAGGGATCGGCGGCCGAGACCCTGGGGGTCAGAGTGTTGAGCGCTTTGGGATCGGCAGACGACCCCCCCAGGTCTGTGGACGATCTCCTCGCTAGTTGGAAGAGCGAGGAGAGTATTTTGGTGTTTCGGGATGCGATCTGAGCGCCGAGTCCTACTGAGCTCTCGGAGAGAGATCGGCGCTCGGGATTCTATCCGAGCGCCGAGCCCCCAAGTGCCACAGAGGAGCGATTGGTGTTCGGTACATTATTCGAGTGCCGATCCATACTGAGGCCAAAAAAAGGAGAGCGATTGGTGTTCGGGATGCTATCCGAGCACCGAGCTCCTCAGAGTGAAAGGGGAGCGATTGGTGCTCTTGCTGCTATCCGAGCACCGAGCTCCTCAGAGTGAAAGGGGAGTGATTGGTGCTCTTGCTGCTATCCGAGCTCCGAGCCCTTACCAAAAAAGGATGAAGGTGGTCTGGCTCGAGCTTCGATCCGAGCATCGACCCTTCTGTGAAGAAGAGAAGGAGAATTGGCTTGCGCTTCTATCCGGGCTCCGATCCCCTACTGAGAAAGGAGAAGGTGGCCTGGCTCGAGCTTCTATCCGAGCATCGACCCCTCTGTCAGGAAGAGAAGGGGAATTGGCTCGCGCTGCGATCCGAGCTCCGAGCGCCAACTGAGAAAGGAGGAGGTGGCTTGGCTTGAGCTTCGATCCGAGCTCCGAGCCCCTACTGAGAAAGGAGAGAGTGGCCTAGCTCGAGCTTCCATCCGAGCGTCGATCCCTCTGTAAGGAAGAGAAGGGGAATTGGCTCGCGCTGCAATCCGAGCTCCGAGCCCCTACTGAGGAAGGAGTAGGTGGCCTGGCTCGAGCTTCGATCCGAGCGTCAACCCCCTTGTGAGGAAGAGAAGGAGAATTGGCTCGCGCTGCTATCCGAGCTCCGAGCGCCAACTGAGAAAGGAGAAGGTGGCCTGGCTCGAGCATCTATCCGAGCGTCGACCCCTCTGTAAGGAAGAGAAGGGGAATTGGCTCGCGCTACGATCCGAGCTCCGATCCCCTATTGAGAAAGGAGGAGGTGGCTAGGCTCGAGCTTCGATCCGAGCGTCGACCCCTCTGTGAGGAAGAGAAGGGGAATTGGCTCGCGCTGCCATCCGAGCTCCGAGCGCCAACTGAGAAAGGAGGAGGTGGCTTGGCTTGAGCTTCGATCCGAGCTCCGAGCCCCCTACAGAGAAAGGAGAGAGTGGCCTGGCTCGAGCTTCCATTCGAGCGTCGACCTTTCTGTGAAGAAGAGAAGGGGAATTGGCTCGCGCTGCGATCCGAGCTCCGAGCACCAACTGAGAAAGGAGGAGGTGGCTTGGCTTGAGCTTCGATCCGAGCTCTGAGCCCCTACTGAGAAAGGAGAGAGTGGCCTAGCTCGAGCTTCCATTCGAGCGTCAACCCGTCTGTAAGGAAGAGAAGGGGAATTGGCTCGCGCTACGATCTGAGCTCCGAGCCCCTACTGAGAAAGGAGTAGGTGGCCTGGCTCGAGCTTCGATCCGAGCGTCGACCCCCTGTGAGGAAGAGAAGGAGAATTGGCTCGCGCTGCTATCCGAGCTCCGAGCGCCAACTGAGAAAGGAGAAGGTGGCCTGGCTCGAGCTTCTATCCGAGCGTCGACCCCTCTTACTTGGTGAAATTTTTTCTGTCTAGAAAAGGGGAAGGGGTAGTGGGGGTAATTTCACACTTTTTTGCTGACGTCATGGCGCAAAGATCAAAGCTTGTTTAGATCTTGGTGGTCGTTAGATCTTGTCAGATAAGATCCAACAGCTAGATCTTCATTTGCAAAAATCGAGGAGTTGTTTTCCTCTTTAAAAACCCCCACCCCCCTCTCATTTCTTTATTTACATTTTCCTTACTCACTTTCCAATTTTCAGCAAGAGCAGGAATCTTAATCGTTGTCGGCGGATTTTCTCGTGAAAGTAACTCTCCACGCACCAGGTTAGTAATTTTCTTTTAGCCATGTCGCGAACTCAGTCTGGATCCGAGGCTAGCTCGTCCGGTCGCTCTGGGTAGGAGTCGGAGTTGGAAACGTCCTCGTCCCTGGGTAAGTACAAGGTGAAAGAAGAGGTTCCTTCCGACCCTGGCTCAGACGGTGGTGATGATGTAGTCTTTGTGGTGCAACCGTTGAGGTCGAGGAGGCCGGGGAAGGAGCCCATGGAAGAGGGTGGTGAGGAGGACGTGGGGGACAGCGAGGATGAGGACGGGGAGGAAACGGATCGGGAGACGGGTGATGATGATGAAGAGGCGGGTAATGATGATGAGCAGGTTGACGTGGAAGGCGAGGGAGAAGAGGAGGTTGGTGAGCAGGAGGCCGATCAGAGTCTGCCCGAGGGGACAGCTGGGGTCGGAGAAGATCTTCCTCCGCTGCCCCCTTTGTCGACGCCGTCCCCCGAGCATAAGCCTCGACCACGTCGGAAGAAGAGAGTCATGACAATTCCCCAGAGTCCCTCTTTGCCTGACGAGGATGCGCCGAGATTGGGCCTTGATGTTCCCCCGGTCACCTTCCGGAGTCCCGTGTCGATACGTATGTATCCTGACGATATCAAGGATATCCAACCGATCCCTCTCGTACCGGGCGAGAACACACGGACGAAGATCCGCGCGGATAACACCCCGAGCATCCTGAGACCGGAGTATCTCAACATCATCAGGGCTGCTTACTACATTCCATGGGAGTATGAGCTCCTCCTTCCAAGCCCAGGTATCCGCCCTACCACAGTTCTGGCCCCGGGCTACTGCATGTTCCCAGAGGACGCCTTCCTCTCGGGACTGAGGCTGCCCCTGCACCCTTTTGTGCAGAGGGTCTTGAACTGGGCGGAGCTGTGCCCCATGCAGTACGGCCCGAACTCTTGGAAGCATCTTGTTTGTTTCATTCTGAAATGCCAAGAGAAGGGGGTGAAGCCGAGGCTGTCGTACTTCCGGGCCATCTTCGGAATTGGTTCGCTCGGAGACATCGAGGGGGTATTCTACTTCTTACGAGGCCGTACAAGAAGGTGGTGCACGGCCACCCGGATTCGATAAAGAATTGGAGGGACAAGTACTTTGTCGTTAAGACCGAAAGGTCATGGGGGATTCCGACCCAGTGGAACTTCGTGAAGTCGAAGCGCAAGCCTCCGAAGAAGAGCGAATTATCTGCCAAGGAGTGGGAGACGGTTGAGGCGATAGTTGGGGGTCACAGTATTGCATGGCCCCGTGTGATCGAGATTCACCTAGCGAGGGACGGACTGAGTCTCGCCGACCCTAGTATGTTTCTTTCCATATTTGTTCATCTTTCTGCCTTCGTGTTAACGTTTAGCCTTTCTTTTCTTATCTTGTTGTAGGGATGTCGGCACAACAGGCGCAAGCCAAGAAGATATTGCTCGCTGCGGCCGAGAAGACGAGGTTGGAGAAGAAGAAGAAGGAGGAGCAGGACCGCCTAGCGGCCGAGAGGAAGAAGTTGGCCGCCCAGGCTCCGCAAGCCGGAGGGACCTCGCAGGCACCTCCTCCAGCGCCCGAGGAGCAATCTTCGACCAAGAAGCAGAAGAAGCACCATCAGCACCCCTCCCGCTCGTCGAGGTCGGCTCGAGACGCAGCGGGCGGCTCGGGGAAGACCGTGGAAGCCCCGTCACAACAGCTTCCCCCTGTACGCCCGGGCGCCGCAGAGCTGGTTGGGAGGATGGCTACGATGCCTTTCGTTCTCGATTGGTCGATTTTGAAGGGGGACACTATCCTCGACGGACCCGTCTCGATGGAGTTCGTCTCGAAGGCCATCACCGAGCGTGATGGAATGGCCCTGGCAGCGCAGACGGCCGACCAGGCCTATATGCGATGGGCCCAAGCCAATCTCTCGGTAAGTAGGTCGAGATCTGTTTGTTGACTTGGCTTGTAATTATCACTAATCTTGATTTCTTTGAAACAGGCGATGCTCTACGGCCAGCACGTCCACAAGTGCCTGGAGAAGGAAATTCTCTACGAGCAGAGGCAGGCGGAGAAGTACCTTCGGGAGCTGAATAAGGCGACGGATGATCTGAAGGAGGCCCGGGACCAAGTGCTCGTTCACGAGGCTCAGTTAGAGTCTCTTGTTAAGATTCACAAGCAGGACCGGGAGGATCTGTTGAAGAAGGTCGCGGCTGAGGCGGAAAAAGCGAGGAAGGCCGTGGCGGATTTGGAAGGAGTTTTAGGGGAGATCTTGGTGGCAGCACAGGACGAGGCGTACGAGCAGGCCAAGTCCCACTTTAGGTACATCTACCCCGAGTGCAACGTCGACCACCTCTCCTTCGGATGGCGTGCGGAGTTGCCTCCGATCCCTGGCGGCGATGACACCGGGGAAGGCCAAGGCGACGACGAGGTGCCACACGGCCCCTAAGAATAGATGTTTTTGTTTCTTTTGTTTTTGTAGATGCCAACAGCGGACTGGCCACCGCGGTTTTTGTATGAAAAATTTTGAGATGAAATGAAATATACTTTTTGTGCCGACCCTTCAACACTTGCGTTTTTGTGACACTTGTTTTTCTTTTGGTAGACGTTGGCTCGTCAATGAAAGTTGGCTCGGGACCGAGAGGCCGCCAAGAATTATTTTCTGAACAAGTCAAGGGAGCTCGGCCTAGAGGTGGCCCGTTTGAGAAAAATCGTAGCCGACCGGGACTGGTGGGTCATCGAGACGGACTGGTCAGTCTCGGGTACCTCTAGTGGGTGTTCGGCCTCCGAGTCTTTTCTTCGCGAGGCCGTCATGGAGAAAGAATTGGAGGTTCGTCGGCTGAAGCTCATATTGGGTGCGGGCCTAGTTGAAGAGGCGAGTAACTCCACCCCGGGGCGGTCGCTGCCGTTCTCGCTGGTTGAGGCCCAGCCGGATGATGCGGGGAGCTCGGTGGCGGGAGCGTCTTCCCTGATCGGCCCAACCGAGCGTAATAGGAGCCCTGAATTTGAGTTCCCTAGCGAGTGCGAGTGAGTTGTGAGCCTTCTTTATTCATTGTATTTGTATCGACGTTCATCGAGTTGTAAGCAATGAGTAATCAATAAGAATATTTATTTTACGGAACCATGATTGCCTCGGATGCCGAGGGTGGTCGGAGTGAAATCTACGAAGGTTCGCAACTGACGCGGCTGCGTCATTAATTGCAACGTTTCGTATTCCCATGAACATTTATGGTGACGTTTCGCCTTCCGCCGTTTCACATTCCCAGGCGCAATAAATGAGGCCTCAGCGGGCTATATAACCGCCCCACTCCTTGTCATTTGTCAAGTAGTGAGCCATCTGACACGGGCGCCTGCCAAAGGCGGGCGCCCAGAGAATATAATATTTCCGATGTGTGGCGGCCCTCCTGTCGCTCGGGAACAATTTGGGGTTTCGGGCTTGTCAAAGCCGTAAACCCCGAGTTGTTCTTGGGCGAGAGGAGGTTCAGCTGAACAACTCGAGGGCTCAGAGTGTTTGATTCTTGATGGTGGGAGCAGCGGGTCGATGGCCCCCCCACCACCCTCGAACAGTTCGGGGTTTAGGCCGGTCAAGGCCGTAAAACCCCGAGTTATTCGTGGGTGAGAGGGTGGTCGACAATTCGACACGAGGCTCAAAGTGTCTGCCGAAGGCGGACGCTCTAAACCTTAACGAAATTTTGGCAACACGGCCGAGCTCGGAGCTTTGGTTTGTCGAGTCCCCGTGTTTGTGAGAACCATTTTCTGAAGAGTGTCGAGGGTCGCCGCCGAGCGTCAAGGTCACGGTGCCTTGGAGAAGGCATCCGCCTTGCTCGGGGCCGACGCCGAGCTCCTGCACATGTCTTCGGGGGGAGACGGTGCGGGCGTGGCCGGCGGACGTCGCCTCGTACATAGGTTGATGGGCTGTAAGGTGCCTCAACCGAGCGAGGGATGGATGCCGAGCCCCCATACCGGTGAGAAAGGCAACTGCAGGCGTAGCAGAGGGTCGCCGCCGAGCGTCAAGGTCGCAGTGCCTTGGAGAAGGCACCCGCCTTGCTCGGGGGTGACGCCGAGCTCCTGCACATGTTCTCGGGGAGAGACGGTGCGGGCGTGGCTGGCGGATGTCGCCTCGTACATAGGTTGATGGGCTGTAAGAGCCCCCAACCGAGCGAGGGACGGATGCCGAGCCCCCATACCGGTGAGAAAGGCAACTGCAGGCGTAGCCGAGGGTCGCCGCCGAGCGTCAAGATCGCGGTGCCTTGGAGAAGGCACCCGCCTTGCTCGGGGGTGACGCCGAGCTCCTGCACATGTTCTCGGGGAGAGACGGTGCAGGCGTGGCTGGCGGATGTCGCCTCGTACATAAGTTGATGGGCTGTAAGGAGCCCCCAACCGAGCGAGGGACGGATGCCGGGCCCCCATACCGGTGAGAAAGGCAACTGCAGGCGTAGCCGAGGGTCGCCGCCGAGCGTCAAGGTCGCGGTGCCTTGGAGAAGGCACCCGTCTTGCTCTGGGTGACACCGAGCTCCTGCACATGTTCTCGGGGAGAGACGGTGCGGGCAGGCCGAGCCGACCGAGCAGGCTTGTAAAAGAAGCTGCTCTGGCTTGCGATTCCGTCCGAGGGCCGAACCATAAGGTTGTGAGGAAAGTTGTTCTGGCACGGGATCGTATCCGAGGGCCGAACCATAAGCTTGTAAGAGAAGTTGTTCTGGCTCGCTATTCCGTCCGAGGGCCGAACCATAAGCTTGTAAGAGAAGCTGTTCTGGCACGGGATCTTATCCGAGGGCCGAACCATAAGCTTGTGAGAGAAGCTGTTCTGGCTCGCGATTTTGTCTGAGGGCCGAACCATAAGCTTGTGAGGGAAGCTGTTCTGGTACGGGATCTTATCCGAGGGCCGAGCCATAAGCTTGTAAGAGAAGCTAATGTAACGCCCCGAATCCCAAATACACTGAATTCGAGATGTTCTACAGGATCTTTTCACTTTCTTCAGTCCAATTTTACAAGGAAATTTAAACTTTTCACTTTACATCAGAGTTTATATCATATTACACTTTTCATTTGCACAGCGGAAGTAAAATTTTACAACATTTAAATAAATGTACAACAACATGGTATAATCTTTAAGCATCCATTCCTCTTTAACTTTTAACATGCCATTTACCTGCATATAAGACTGTGGGTACGTCAGTTTATTCAACCGACGATCATTATACACGGCCATCCTCTCTATGCCGGAAATAGTATAACTTAATTTTCCATATTTAGCAAACACAACCTTGTCACAAATCAAGCTACAGGGACTACCCTATTGATGTCGTGCTGTGATTGTGCACTTAGTCCTTAATGCAATTATTTATGTTACATGACACTAATGCACACTTGTTCGGAGTCTATGCATCCCATACTACATAGGTCCGAGGGCAAGCCTCTTAATCGTTCTTCATCTTTGTAGGGTTCAATCCCTCGCCATGACTTAATCTACTACTGTAACTACGGTAGTGTCTTAGATGATCTATGAGTGCAAGTACGTGTACAGAAACTAGAGGGGAATCCCACGTCATGTCACGACTCATCGTGAAGAACCTATGGACAATTCAGCCTCCTTCATGGCACACGATCCTCATGCAGTCACCAAACATCCCACAAGTGTCACCACAGGGACGGTACCCTGGAGCAGTATCTACGTCATGTCACGATGCATCGTGAAGAACCTGTGAAATACTCTATGCTGCCACGGCACCCTGGAGCCGTATCCACGTCATGTCACAACTCATCGTGAAGAACCTGTGAAATACCCTCCGTCGCAAATCCGATGGCTCTCACTTGTGTTTTTCTCCTACTTTCATCATATCTCCACTATGTACTAATCCTTAGTTTTTATTAGAATCATGAACAAAATCAAAGCTCTAGAGTTAGCCTTTCCACTAAACCGGACTTATTCATTCATTTCAACATGACCAACCTTGGTCTTTCTTTTCAATATTCATTTCATTTCTTTCCAAATGCCGGGGGGAGACTTAGCTACTCTTTCATATCAATTCCAATTCAAAAATTCTAACATAATCTGAGCATTTCCAGCTCATAAGTTCATTTTTTTCATTGCCTCAGCATATCATGATCTTAGCTTTCATATTCTTGTAATTCTCAATTCGAATCTATGATTCATTTCATGTAAAATCTCAATTTAAAACTATGATTCATTTCATGTAAATTCATGCAGCAACAAATAGAGTTCATCAACACCCACCATAAGGTTCACAATCTTCAAAATAAACAGAATAATGTTCTCTGACATAACAAAACACTCTGGACAGTCGACTTGGATCTCTTCCAGTTGACTTGTTCAGTCAATTACAGTTATTCATAACCACTCGGGAGAGTCGACTGCTGCACATGACAGTCGGCTGTTCCGCGGTGTTTCCGATTTCAATTATCAATCACAGGACAGTCGACTGTCGTTCAATACAGTCGGCTTTTCTGCAGAGTTCAATTATGTAATTTCTCAAGTTCTATACAGTCGACTGCTACACACATTAGGTCGACTGAACAGTTTAAAATCTCAAATTAAGGAATCATTCCTTCATTCTATTTACACATCATACTTTGTCTCGCTATTCTTCAACAAGAATAATTCACATTTTATTGTTCACATTATTCTCAAAATGAGAAGTACTAACGAATATTCACAGTTCATATTTTCATACATCTATCACATAATGTCACTTCAATCTTTACTATACTAATCTTCTTTATTTCCAGTTCTTTTGCAAGGTATAATTTCCCAAAAATACACATGTCAAAGTCATAGTTCTAATTACACCTTTCATTCTCAAATCACATTTTATTTCATGCAACAATTCCCAAATTATCTTTATAAAGTCTCGTATATTTTTAGAAGAGTAGAACATTCGAGTTTATAAAAGTGCATCAGTACCAGTCGACTTATACTATAATAAGTCGACTGTCCAGGGGAAAACATCCATGATTTTAAGCAAGAAGTTGACTTATAAAAGCACCAGTCGACTTAAATGAGCACATAAGTCGACTTACAAGGTCCTAAGTCGACTTACCCGAAAGATTCTTTCTCGACATTTCTCAGCAATTAATGCCACTAATCTCTTTATTAGCCAATTACACCTTCATGGCTATAATTAATCCATACCAACTTAGATTTTTACTAATCAAATCACATATAACTGCATACTCACATCCCAATCCATTTATAAGTCAATTTTCCAATTAGAAGTGTACTCTTATTAGTGTTTTTCATGCATCATTTCTCAATATAATGCTAGCATCATTTCTAATTTAGAAATAAGGAAAATCAAACCCACTATCATTCATTCATTCTAGCAAGCATTTCTACTTTAGAAATATGGAGAATTTTACCCACCTTGTATGGAGAGAAAACAACACAATAGCAACGAAGGTCCTTTGCGAATGAATGCACCTCCTCCTAGTCACTCGCACACACCTCCAAGCCCAAGCAAAAACCAAAAACTTCCCCCTTTGATGCCGGCCTTCTTCTCCTTGTTGAAAGCAATACAAATCCCACACAATCCTCTCAATCTTTTAACTCACAACTTACTACTAAATTAGACTTTAGTTTTAGAAAGATATAATTGCATATGAATATAGCCATGGGAGGGGGTATTTATACTAGAAATCAAGTAGAATGAAGGGCTAGGATTAGTTGGTTGGTTGTAGGAAGGAAGGCTAGGATTAGAGTAGGAGTTATAAAAACTACCCACAACTACATAACCACCTCCATGATCTCCATTCAAAATTTGGGTTTCCCTCCCAAAAGAATGCAACCGGCCAACTAGGAGAAGTGTGCATTGCACGTGTACGTGTAGTGCACGTGCATGCAACTAGGCCCAAAGAATTGTGCAATTGATTTTTACATAAAAAGTAAAATAGAATTTTTAAATAAATTAATCCATGGGCTTAGTTTTATGGGCCAAAATAGTAAAAATAAATAAAAATACATTTTGGGCTTTAAGAAAAAGGCTTAAAAATAAGGCTTTCTATCCATTAAGAAAAAGACATTTGTATAAAATAATTTGAGAACACATATTTAAATATTCATACACATCACAATAAAAATAATTATAAGATTTTAATTCAATCAAAATATTGCACGTGCACACTACGTGCAAAATAAAATAATTTTTCATTAATTGAAAAATCAGGGTATTACAGCTAATCTGGCTCGCTATTCCGTCCGAGGGCCGAACCATAAGCTTGTAAGAGAAGCTGTTCTGGCACGGAATTGTATCCGAAGGCCGAGCCATAAGCTTGTAAGAGAAGCTGTTCTGGCTCGCTATTCCGTCCGAGGGCCGAACCATAAGCTTGTAAGAGAAGCTGTTATGGCACGGGATCTTATCCGTGGGCCGAACCATATGCTTGTGAGAGAAGCTATTTTGGCTCGCGATTTTGTCCGAGGGCCGAACCATAAGCTTGTGAGGGAAGCTGTTCTGGCATGGAATCTTATCCGAGGGCCGAGAGCGGAACATTCTCTTCATTAGTAACAAAATAAGGAGCCATGGCTTGTTTTAAGAAAACTGGCATATTTACATTATATTTGAGCTATTACAAAAGACTAGTCACGACGTGCCGATTACAATCACGATAATTTACATGGATATGGAGGCTACTCCTCTCTTAAGAACTTGATCAGGTGCTCCGCGTTCCAGGGCCTTTTGATGGGCTTGCCTTCGGCGCTGGTCAGGCGATATGTACCGGGACGTACGACTTCTGATACCTTGTAGGGGCCCTCCCAGTTTGGTGCCAACTTTCTTTTCTGGCCGGGGTTGGATACCGCCAGCTTTCGAAGAACAAGGTCTCCGAGTTTGATATCAGTTGGGCGCACCTTCTTATTGTAGAACCTCTTGATCCTCTGCTGGTAGATACTCCTTCTAATGGTCGACTTCTCCCTGACCTCGTCAACGAGGTCCAGGTCGGCTCGTAGCTGTAGAGAGTTACTTGCCTCATCGAAGGCCATGATCCGGGGAGAGGGGATCCCTATCTCCAGGAGAATGACGGCCTCTGCACCGTACGTCAGATTGAAGGGCGACTCCCCTGTTGGGATCCTCTTCGTCGTTCGGTGGGCCCAGAGAATACTTGGTAGCTCGTCGACCCATAATCCCTTGGAGGAATTATCGAGTCGCTTCTTGAGTCCGTCGAGGATCTGACGGTTTGCGTTCTCCGCCTGCCCGTTGGACTGGGGATGACATACTGAGGAGAAGCGCTGCTGGATACCGAGATCTTCATAGAACTTGCGGAAATGCTTGCCCGCGAATTGGGTCCCGTTATCTGTGACGAGCACTTGAGGGATCCCGAACCGGCAGATGATGTGCTTCCAGAAGAATTGCTGCGTCTGTTGCTCGGTGATCGTTGCTAATGGCTCTGCCTCGATCCATTTGGTAAAGTAGTCGATTGCTACTATAAGAAATTTTCGCTGCCCTGTTGCCTCTGGAAAGGGGCCTACCAGATCCATTCCCCACATGGCAAAGGGGGTCGGACTGGCCATCGAGCGGAGGTTTGCTTGCAGGGCCCTTTTGACGGGCGAGAACCTTTGACAGGGGCCACATTTCTTGACAAGGGTTAGAGCGTCCTGCAACATGGTAGCCAGTAGTACCCGTGGTTCAAAGCCTTCCGCGCGAGCGAGCGACTTCCCATGTGGCATTCGCCGATCCCCTCGTGTAATTCCTTGAGAGCATATTTGGCTTCATCGGGAGTGAGGCAGCAGAGATAGGGTCGACCATCCGAGGTAGTGTAGGACCTTTTGAAGAGTGTCGAGTCGATTATTGTAAATCTTTCCGCTCGGGCCCTGACCCTTCTTGCTTCGGCTCGGTCTTCGGGGAGCTCTCCCTTGACGAGAAATCGCCTAATAAGAGTGGTCCAGTCTTCGGGGGGAGCTCCGCCTTCAATGCACAGAACCTCCGGGACGTCGATGCTTGGTTTTAACATGACTTCGATCAGGACCGTGCGGTCGAGACCTTCGAAGGAAGAGGAAGCCAGCTTTGACAAGGCGTCAGCCTGGACATTCTGTTCCCGGGGGATCCTCAAAATAGCCGACTCGTCGAAGGACGTCAGTAGGCATTGAACTACAGCTCGGTACCGGACCATGCGATCGTCACGGGCCTCGTACTCCCCACTAATCTAGTTGACCACGAGCTGGGAGTCGCTAAAAGCCCTGATCTGTTTGGCACCGGCCTGATGAGCTAGGGTGAGCCCGGCGATCATGGCCTCGTACTCGGCCTCGTTGTTGGAGGTCGGGAAGTTGAGGCAGAGGCAGTATTGTAGAAGAAAACCGTCTGGGCCTCGCAGGATGATGCTAGCTCTGCTGCCCGCCTCGCAGGAGGAACCATCGACGTAAACTTCCCATGTTTGGTCGCTTTCGTTGTTTGCAGGGTGCTCGGAGATGGTGCACTCCATAATGAATTTTGCAAGTGCCTGCCCCTTGATGGCTGTTCTGGGTTGATAGCCAATGTCATACTGGCTGAGCTCAATCGACCATTTGATGAGTCGACCCCGAGCTCTCCGGCTTGTAGAGCACGGCCTTCAGGGGTTGGTCCGTCAGTACCTGGACCGAATGAGATTGAAAATATGGGTAGAGTTTTCGCGAGGCCATGACCAGGGCGTACGCTACCTTTTCCATCCGAGAGTATCTGGTCGCGACGTCGAGCAGGACCTTGCTGACATAGTACAGAGGCTTCTGTGATCCCTCTTCCTCCTGAACGAGAATGGCGCTGAGCACCTTCTCCGAGGCTGAAAGGTAGAGCCAGAGTGGCTCTCCTGGTTCGGGCTTGCTGAGGAGGGGAGGGTTTGTGAGGTACTCCTTCAATTGGGCGAAGGCCTCTTGCTGTTGGGTACTCCACTCGAACCCTCCGGTGCCGCGTAGGGCTTTGAAGAATGGAAGAGACTTCTCTCCAGACTTGGAGAGGAAACGGCCGATGGCCGCCAGTCTCCCCGTCAGCCACTGGACCTCTTTGATGTTCCTGGGAGGAACCATGTCTAGAATGGCCTGGATCTTCTCGGGGTTCGCCTCGATGCCTCGCTGGCTGACAATAAAGCCAAGAAACTTTCCCACGGAGACGCCGAAGGCGCATTTGGTCGGATTGAGTCTCATATTATGGGTCTGAAGTACCCCAAAGGCCTCCTTCAGATCGGCGACGTGATCCTCACCCCGCTGGCTCTTGACGAGCATGTCGTCCACATATACCTCCATATTGCGCCCGATCTGCTTTTTGAAGACCCGGTTGACGAGTCTCTGATAGGTGGCGCCCGCGTTCTTCACCCCGAAGGGCATGACCCTGTAACAGTACAGCCCCTGGTCTGTAACGAAGGACGTCTTGGCGATATCGGGAGGGAACATGCGGATCTGGTTGTAGCCTAAAAATGCATCCATGAAGGACAGGAGCTCGTGACCCGATGTTGCATCGATAAGAGCATCGATTCTGGGGAGGGGGAATGGATCCTTCGGGAATGCCTTGTTGAGGTCCGTGAAATCTATGCAGATCCTCCAGCTCCCGCTCACCTTCTTGACCATGACGACGTTCGCCAGCCACTCGGGGTAGCTGACTTCTTGGATGAAGCATGCGGCCAGGAGCTTGTCGACTTCCGCATTAACCACCTGCTGTCGCTCCGGAGCGAACTTACGTCGCTTTTGGACAACCGGCTTCGACCCAGGGATCACGCTGAGTTTGTGCATGATGAGATCCTCGGAGATACCGGGCATGTTAGATGGCTTCCAAGCGAAGAGGTTGACATTGCGCCGAATGTAGGTGATGAGGTCGGACTTAAGGTGGGGGGTGAGGGAGCGACTTACTCGAAATTGCTTCGACGGATCCCCTGTCTCGAACGAGACATCTTCCAGCTCGTCTGCCGAATCTGGCTCTGGCTGGGTCCTCTGGGGCTGCATCTCCACGGCATCGAGGGGAAACACATCGCTTCCGATTGCTGTCATATAGCATGAGCGAGCAGCTTCCTGGTTCCTCCGGACCACCCCTACCCCGGTACTGGTAAGGAACTTCATCTTCTGGTGATAGGCCGAGGGGATAGCCTGGAGAGAGCAGAGGCCCGGACGACCGAGTATTGCATTGTAGCCTGCCTTGACGTTGACAACCATGAAGTCCATGGACTCGGTTCTCCGGTTTGGGGCCGTACCTGCCGTGACGTCCAGTGTGACGATCCCCTCGTTCGTCACCGGGACTCCAGAAAATCCGTGCAAGGTGTACCCTGCCGACTTGAGCTTGCTACGGGGCAGCTTTAGGTTCTCGAAAGCTTCGAGGAACAGGATGTTGACCGAACTCCCGTTATCTACAAGGATCCGCCGAGCATCGAAATTTGCCATGCTGAGATTGATAACGAGGGCATTGCAATGCGGGAGCCGCACCCCCTCCAGGTCTTCCCCTGAGAAGGAGACAGGGAGTTGTTGAATCTGTGGAGGGAGAGGACCTTGGACGGCGTTGACATCCCGGATGAACGCCTTGCAGGAAGTGTTGGACTCCCCTCCAATGGGTCCCCCGTGGACGCAGTGTAATATGGCCTGGCCGTCAGGCTCATCGAGCTCATGCTCTCGTTCGAGGAGCTGCAGGGGAGCTCAAGGAGGAGGTAGGGTTCTCCTGTTCCTCGTGTCCCTCTGCCCTCGAGCTTCATCTCGCTTGTACTCCCGGAGGTACCCTCGTTGAATGAGGGCCTTGATCTCGTCTTTCAGGGCGCGGCAGTGATCCGTGTCGTGCCCGTTGTCCCGGTGGAACCGGCAGTAGAACCGCTGATCCCTTTTCTTGCTGGTATTATTGGACGGACGAGGGGGGTACTGGACGAGATCCCTGTCCTTGATTGCCAAGAGTATGGAGGATACATTTTGGGTTAGCGGGGTATACCTCTCGAAGCGAGGGACCGGCGGGACCTTCTTTATTGCACCCGCGTCCCTTGGGGCCTTTTTTGCTGGCTCGACTTCTTCGGCCTTCCGCTTCCCCTTCCCGGGAGCCTCCCTAGAATCTTCGGGGTTCAGGGCCTCTTCTGTCCTGATGTACTTTTCGACCCTGTTGAGGAGGTCGGGAAAGTCTATGGGGGGTTTCTTTGCCAGAGAGGCCTTCAGCTGTCCATGACGGACGTTGTGCCGAAATGCCGCAGAGGCGACGCCAGGATCGAGGGAGGATACCGATCTCGCCTCTGTGGTGAACCTTCGGACGAACACTCTGAGTGACTCCCCCTCCATCTGTCGGAGTCCGAGTAAAGAGGCACTCGTCCTCTCGGCCTTCCGGCTGGTGACAAAGTGGGCAAGGAAATTGCCCTCTAGTTGGTCGAAGGAGTAAATGGAGCCAGGGTCCAGTTTAGAGAACCATTCACGTGCCGGACCCCGGAGTGTGGCAGGGAAGGCTCGGCACAGCAGGGGATCCGAAGCGCTGTGAATCATCATCAGGGTTTTGAAACCCTCCATGTGATCAGCAGGATCCCCCTCGCCGTCATAGGTCTCTAACTGAGGTGGTTGGAAATTTCGAGGTATTTCCGCTTGAAGGATGAGGGCGGAGAAAGGGGGTCGGACAGGTCTGTACCCCTGAGCGGCTCCGAGGCCGCCGTCGCCTATGTGATCGAGGCGATCCTCCATTTCTTGGAGGCGCCTTAGGAGTTCGCCATCGTCCTCCGCCAGGATTGTTGATGGGCGGGACACGCTTGCCTCGGCGTCCGACCTGGTTCGGGAATGGCTGACTTCTTCCCTGGGGGCCCGTCGGAGAGCCCCAAGAATTTCTCTTCGGAAGTCCTGGAACTCCTGGTGAGTGACTGGGGCTCCCTCGACTTGGGCAGGTTGGACCGGAGGTTGCCTTCCGATGCGGCTGAGCGCTGGCCTCCGTCCTTCGGGCGGTGGTAGTGGATGGTTCGGGGCCGAGTTGGAAGCGGCCCTTCTCCCCCTGCGACTGACCTGCTGGTTGATGATTACCCTTCGTAGGTCGGGCTGGACTGGACGGGTGGCGCTCTTCTGGGGTCCCTGGCGGATAGCCCCTTGCTTAGATGCGCGTGGCTCGACGATGGCAAACGGCAGGGGCAAGTCCCGCTGGGGTGCGGAGGTAGCAGCATTCTTGGCTTTGGGGGCCATGAGAGCTTGGCTGCTGAGGTACCTTGGCGGTCGGGCTTGGGTCGGCTTCTGAAGTAGCTTTCCCACAGACGGCACCAACCTGATGCGGTTTGTTTCTGGGAGACGTGTGGATGCACCAGGTGTGAGTTCTTACTCGATTTGTATTTGAAGGAGGAAGCTCCTAATCAGACGACCCTCGGCCGGCCGAACGGTACCGGTGACAGGCTGGAGTGAGGATGAGGCTGGATGCTCGGCTCGGATCAGGTGGCTCGGATCCGAGGTCTGGTGTACCTGCAGACGGTCTAGGAACACTGGGGTTGGTCCCGGTGGCAGACCCTCCGACGATCTAGTCAGTCACTTAAATAGAGTAACAGTAACTAGGGTTTTGTGGAAGAAAGATTGATTACGTGCAGATAGGGGGGAGGGTATGGTATTTATAGGGGATGCCAATCGGGTTCAGACCCGTTTGGGGCTGGGCCGGACCCGGTTACCCGAGTGGCTGAAGCGGTGGAAAGCCGGACGGTATAGGGCTGACGTGGCAGACGCCGGAGTGGTTTTCGGGCTGACGTGGCAGAGCTCCGGGCGGTTTTCCAGTGTTGATGTGGCAGATCTGAAGGATCAGAGAGAGCGCGTATCCTGAGGGGATCCAGTGGCCCAGGATGAGCCACGTTTATTTCTGACCCATATCACGTACTAATTACTATTGACGTACGTATATCGCACGTTTAACTCCAACTTATTATCAAAACGTGCATAGCATGTGAAAAATACTAGTTCATTTTAAAGAGAAATATAAAATCCAACTACCGATTAATGAAAACTGGTGAGCAGCTGTGTTCTCAAAATTTTAATGGAGTTTTCTTTTAATCTTTCTCATTTTGAGTTAGAACAATGCCAAAAATTTCTTAATCTTGGTTAAGGTAAACATGCAGTTTGTACCTACTTTTACGTATTCAGGAAATGTATTTAGTGCACAACTGTAAACAACACTTTTAGTTCAGAGACAGGTAATTGGGATATTCTTGAAATTATAGTTCCCTGAAATTTGGAAACACAAATCCAGATCTTCAAACAATTCATCAATAAGGAACCACTCAATCTCCGACAGCTTGCAGTCGACGATTTGTCAACGCAAGGCTTCTTCGTCTTTCTTCTTTTGGAGACTGCACTTTGGCGATTAGAGAATTCAATGATACTCATTGAAACTCGATCATCCCTTTTCGGATCCTCTTATGTCTATCGCTCTCCTATCCAAACCCTTCTTCTCTCCTAGTTAATTGCTATTGTCCTCTCCCAAACCCTTTCCTTCATTATTACAGACTGTATTTCAAAGCCACTTTAAAATCCAACTCATTATGAAATAAATGTATATTCAGATTTAATGTTCATTTTTTCTACTGTACATATATACTCTGAAATCGGGATTGCATTGTTCTATTTAGAATTTGAAGAAGGAAAAGGTCAAGGCTTCAGCTTCAGTTCCATTCTTCGGTCGTTCAACCAATCTTCCAAATCATTCTGCTGCAGTGCAGTAATATGGTTGAACTCAAACATACAGGATATATACAAGAGTTAGAACCATAAGATAAATTGATTTGAGGCAAAATTTCAAGCCTATACACTCATGTTCACAGTTAATATAATTAGTGATACAAAGTTGGATAGTGATATGGGTTAGATGACGTGGCCCCTCCTGGACCATCAGATCTCCTCGAAACCCGCTCTTTCCTTATCATCAAGTCAACAGAAGTTCAATGGGCCGTTACCGTCTAAGGCTCACAGGCAAACGGGTCCGACCCGGCCCGCTCAGGTCCTAGACCCGTTTTGCCTCTGCCTATAAATACCAGACCCCCTCCTTCATTCAAAGATAATCAAACTTTTTGCCCCTGAACCCTAGCTACTGTTGCTTTTCCGAGTAACTGACTAGACCGTCGGAAGGCCTGTCGCCGGGACTTCTTCCGGTATTTCTAGGTAATGTGCAGGTACCCAGAACCGAGCCGAGCCCCCAGATCCGAGCTGAGCAGCTGGATCCGAGCTGAGCACCCGGTCCCTACCTTACAGCTCCTACTTCCGAGCCGGCTCCCGCTACCCGGGGTCGGACCAGGGCCAGTACCGAATCAGAACTTCTACTATACAAATTACAAGAACTCACACCTGTTGTCCCTACACCCCCAAAAACAAACACATGACATCCTTTCAGGAAATAATTAATGATCTAGTCTAGCGTCAAGTGACATAAATATGAAACACGATACAACACGAAACTAAACATCAATAAGTGACCCAATGTGCCGGCCTAAAATGGAGGTGTGTATCTTAAATGACCCTTTCTGCGTTAGGGCTCTGGTTCGGCAGAGGACCCCATTTCTTGATTTCTTTCCTATTTAACAAATCCATCGTCTATAACCATGTAATTAACATAATAATGCTTTTAATCAGTGACAACTTTTGATATAATAACATAACGAAGCGCATGCATGTTACCTAATCTATATATAATATAGTAGGATTAGCACACAAGCTACTTGCTTTACCATTGCTAACTAACTATATATGCATGTAGTGTCATTGTGTACCGACGCTTGTACATAATTTGTGTTTAATTAAACTATTTATAACTGTCATCATTATCGTGTACAAGCTTCCCCGTACTGTGTTGGTGTTCTGCCCTCCCTCACAAGGAAGAATAAAGATCCTAAAACATAGGCGAACTTTCACTTTGAGGAAACGGCTCCTAATAATAAAGTAATTAACCATGTGATGCAATTATGGTTAAGTTTGAAAGCAAGTAAATAAAAAATAAAAAAATTAGAGGAAAATTGAATTTGGAACCCTCAAATGCAAGTATTTTTTCTTAAATTGGATTTTGGAATATTGAGTCGGGTTTTTTAATTGCGAACCGACAAGATCTTTATCGAAGAGGAGTGGTGGGGGGGAACCATTGATGATTATGGCGGAGAGGAGGGGTGAAGGATCTGACAAGGGAGCACTATGAAGAGATTGAGTCAACAACTCCATTATCGAATAGTGGTGCAAATTTAAACAAAATAAATAAAATGGTTTAGTAAATCAGGAAAGTATCTAAAGCCAAATTGCACTAAGCCACTCTGCAGTTTTAAGGAAAAATGTGAAGAAAATCCCTCTGTAATTGGCTTATGCAGGATCGCCCTTGGACAGAAAATTTCTGCATACATTATTTACAGGTGTGAATGAGGATGCCACTACAGTCAAACTATGAAGTTTGTTAGAAGGTTGAGAAAAATGCCCTTGTATTTCAACTCATACTTGTAGGTAGAGCTGGTATCGGGTCCTATCGGGTGGGATCCTCCATTACCCGGATCCGGACTCGATACCTCATGGGTCCAAAATTTGGACCCGGACCCGGACTTGCAAGAACTGGGTCCGGGTTCGGGTCCGGGTCCGGGTCCTAATTAAGAAATTACCTGTCAGGTCAGGTAGCGGGAAATAAATATTTACACATAAGTATTTTGCACCCGACATCCTACGGTTCCAACAATTTTTGCATTTAAGTACATGAATAAATATTATATTTACAGATCTATATTCAACAATTACTATTTATATGTATATTCCTATGACACTCTTATTCAAATTTCATATTTTTAGGTATTTTTAACGGGTCAGGGTCCGGATCGGTTCTATTTTGAGTGGACCCGGACTCGGATCCGGAAGTGCATCGGGTCTTATTTTAGGACCCGGACCCGTATAGATTGGCCGGTTCCGGTCCAATGTCTGGTCTAGGTCGGGTCCAGGTATCGGATAAATGTGACAGTGCTACTTGTCGGTTGAGCGCACAATTTTTAATGGGTCGAACAAACAAGACATATGTCTGACAAAATGTAGGCCGAGACCTAGATGTCCTTAGTGATATAATAAACCTTTGTAAATTTCTAATAAGTAAAGCACACCCAAGGGAACTCAAACTTGGATTGCATCAATACCATGTGAAAGATTCAGCCACTCTACTAAAACTCCAAAGCTTCAATTATGTTTCTAACAATAAGTAAATAAGCAAACCTTCAAAGATGTCTATGACTTTGTTACTTGACTTTGTTACAAGCAACAACGCCAAAACTTATAAAAACTTGACCATAAATCTCTTAATCTTTCATTTCACCTCTCTTTAGAAGAAGGAAAAAAAAAAGATTTCCATCTCAATCTAACTCTATTATTTATGAGATTTCTTGCAAAAGAGAAGGAAGTAGGTATTAGGAAATTTGATTCCCTCTTCTACTAGAATCTTGCTGAGTGAAGCGACACAATCAATACAAACCACCAAGCAAATAGAAGATCACACCAAACACACAAAAGCATACAAATTTGTCCCAATTGGAACTTTTGCTTTAATCCGGGGAAGAAAAACCGAGATAATATTCACTAGAGAAGATACAAGAACATAACAATTCCCACCACGACCCTCTTTCTGAAGCTTCACCGGGGAAAAATATTTGTTGTTTACAATTGGAGAATCTCTCAAACTCTCTTCAATGAAGTACTCCATCTCTCTCTTGGCTCTCAATGGAGGTCAATTTTAATAATATATAGAGATCTACAGAAATTCTAGTTTGATATCTGGATACAATAGTCATTAGATATTTCTGAAGAGATAACCCTATGATAAGAGCCGTACGATCTAACTTGAAGAGTAAGTTCGGGCTTCCAACAAATTACCTAGACAAGCACCCGAAAAACATCTCCAGCCGCGTGCGGTTAACTGCCAAACTTGCGGTCGACCGCACTTGGCCTCTCGCCAAGCCCGAGGGGGTGACAGTCGACTGTCCCCTTCTCTGTTGTTGTTGCTGTTGTTTGTGCTCTACTTGCTTCCATACCACTTCGATCGCCTCGATTACTCCATCGCTTCATCGTCTGCGTATCTAACTTGGTATGCAAGACATAAACACAACAATTTCCACATTGGATTGTGTACTATGAATCCACACCTATGTGATTTAAATCTTCTAGACTCTTTTATTCTCCCCTTGCAAATAACTCAGTTTTGTGGCTTCTCTCCTAGTTGAATATACCTCCACATATTTTTCTCCATTTGATATGCCCCTCAAAGGCACACCCATTAGGCGTTGTCACGGAGGCACCGCCCTCTACACGAACTCCACCTATCCCCAGGCACTCTCCACCTCTCGACGATATTCGAACGTCGTAGTCTCGCTCGGATGATTCTAGTGATGACAAACTAGATAGTGCTTTAGGAACGTAGGGCTTCGAAACTCCTGCGCAGGCTTTTCCGTTCCCAAAGATTGTAAAGGTTGTGCTCAACACCCCTCATTTTCTTCATCATCTTACGACGACTTTCCTAAACCAATAGAACTCCACTTGAGCTGCCTACCTGCAACCCCATGCTTCAAGAGTTCCCAAGGATAAAAGATTCTGTTTCAACTAAGGAATATGCATAATATTCTCTAGTGTGTAATTCTTTCCATCTAATGCCTCCAAGTCTACTGTTCCCTCACCACTACTTCAAAAATATCACCAACCACTGTTCTCACACAACGACAACTTCTTGCGAACTTGTAAGTATAAAACACCTCTCTCTTGGAGAATATATGAGAAGAAATCATCGAATCAAGAAACTAGATAGAATACACATCTATAAAATTTGAAACAAGATTATTGTCTAAGCTATCATTTGATTCAGCGGCACTGGATTTGGCGCCCCCTGACTCAACCACTTGTAACAATCCTTATTATAATGCCCAACTCATCTGCAATGATGACAACGAATCATACCCTTACGTGCACTTTTCCTTTCATTCAAAGTACAATTCACCTCCACACAACTCACAGAAGTAGAGGCTGATTTCTTACTATCCTTCCTAAGTGCGTCCTCCTCCAACCTCTCGATCACACATGCTGCCGAAAACTTCTCCTTAGTTTGAAGCCTTTAGATCATCTGCGTTGATCGCCCCTGGTTCAAATAATTCCGTATTGAACTCTACTGTATACTCTAGAAGAGCAGTAATTTTCTTCATTAAGTAACCCAACAACTTTCTTTTCTAGTACATCTGATCCTGTAACGGCGATTTCGAGTAGTTAGTTATGAATCTTGCCCATAGACTCGCAACGCTTCGCTCCTCCATGAGGTTGCATCTAACTTCGCTTGTCAATAATATCTAGATGAAATTCAATGCTATTGAACAAATCTCATCTCAATTCTCCTGCTTTATGCTGATTGGTCTCCCTTTATCTCCATCTATGGCTAACTTCAAACTAAGGGTGGTAATTGGTCCGAACCCGACCCGGGCTCGCCTAGGTCCAACCGGATAATTTGCTGGCTTGGACTAAAATTCTCATTTCGGACCGGGCTCGGGCTCAAATTTGTAGGCCCGAGGAAAATTCGGTACGGAATTTGTTGCATGGGATCAATTATTGAACCATTCATGCATTTTGGGTCTATAAGAGGATAGTGAATTTAGTAGATGATCAACATTACAGTATAAGAAAAAATGTCTTGCAATGATGTAGCACGTGGCATCCTTATCGATTTGCAGTTACTGGAAATGGTACAAGTTTGCGATACTCTACCATAGCGGATCCAAGAAAATGAGTCCTTAAGCTATTGAAGAGACTCAATGAGGGTTCCTCCAGAGTCCTCAAGTTATTCGAGACTCAATGGGAGTTCTTCCTAACTACTAGGGATGAAATTGGGATTCATGATTCTCTTAAGGGCAGACGACTAGTTACCAAACATTTATAAGTACTAGGTTTGCCCGTTGATACGTGCTTACGGCACGTCTTCGAAATGGTGCACCTTATTTGATTATATAAAATAGTTTTGGAGGTCCAGCATTTTTGGGAGTCCGGCAAAAAAAACATATTATATGATTTTTTTTATTTTTTGAATTATTTTTAAAGTTTTTAAATTTTTAAATTTTTTTAGTTTTTAAATTTTTTTATTTTTTTAAAATTTAAAATTTTTTATTTTCTTAATTTTTTAAATAGAAAAGGGAGGGAAAGAGAGAGAGAGAAAAATTAAATAAATATGTGAGTTGTTTTGAGTGGGGGATTTGAATTTGAGTTTTGGGGGAAAACTTATGGGAAAAAAATATGTTTTGTGAGGTTAAATGTGGACCTTTGATTTTTGAGGGAATTAAAGAAGAGCCATAGCTTTCTTTGTATTTTATTATATAGATAAGTATATTTTTTCTTTTTCTTATTTTGGGGAAGAAAAATGTTTCTTTTTAAAACATTTGCATGGCATTTCATTTATTATTCAATGTTTGAACAAACGAATAGTGGTAAGAATGATTAATGATATGAATGGAATTTGTTTCAGTATCATGATGCAGAGAGTTCAGGTTGTTTTTGTGGCATCGTGTTTTTTCGTCACTGAGACCTAAGCTGTATTAGTTGACTTTTGCACTCTTTTCGTTCTTTTGCAAACAAAGCTACAATCGCACTCAGTCCCTGATCACTGTGTCACTCCATATTGACTTTATGATTGGTGGTAACATAATTGAGTACATGTGCACATCTGGGTGGAATGGCCTGCTCAAATCCTTTTCCTCATGCCTAACATGGGAGTTTCATTGTGTGTTGTGTTCATGTGGCACAACTATTAAGTCATATTGTCGGGAAAACATGCTGATGTGACGATGTCTTTAGTTCAACTGCTTAGAGCATCCACAGTCGTTTTTTTCATTTGCCAAAATATGGCAGCTATAGTAATAGCATATAGGGAAGTATCGTGCAGTCGTCGTTTCTCAAATTTTTCTCATTTGGCAAAAGACCAAATTACCCCTGGACTTTTAAATTCGTTCCATATAGGTTGAAGAGCAATTTGGGAAAACAAACCCAAAAAAGGAAAAAAAAAAAAAAAAAAAAAAAAAGAAAGGGAAATCTTCCCTGGACGGGCTATCATCTCCCGGACGGGAGATGATTCCCCGTCTGGGGATTTTTTCCAAAAAAAATAATATTTTAAAAGGGAAGGACGGGGTATCATTCCCCGTCCGACCCTTTTTTAAATAAAAAAAATTCGGAAATCCTTCGGACGGTATATGATTCCCCGTCTCAGTCGATTAAAAAATATTAAAATCCTTCGGACGGTATATGATTCCCCGTCTTCTATAATTTAAGAATTCTTACTTCGTTTCTCAAATTTGAGAAACAGATTTGAGAGAAATGAAAAAAATGACATATATAGCAAACGATTGCAGCGCATCGTTTGCTATAATATGGCAAAATGGGAGATTTAGAAAACGACTGTGGATGCTCTTATAGGACGCTCCCTCTATATGTTTTCACGGTTTCCTGTAAACAAAAAACGTCATTGGCTCATCAAATACCTTGCAGTCCAAATTATTAAAGCTGAAAATTAGTGGTTGATTGAAATGATATGATCTCCTCTTGATAAGTGTACCAGTTCTTCCCTTATAGGAGTGCACATTGAAACGTGGTCTATCCCATCAACCTTGTATTAGTCCACTTGTATTTTCTTTTTTTGATCGTTAAACGGTGAGTTGAATATCTCCCGTGTTTCATTAAAAAGACTTTAACAAAACATACAACAAAAAATAAGGGTTATGAAATTCAGGTCCCAACATGCTGGGTTCTGGAACTCATACACCCAAACCAAAAAACAAAAATACAACGAAATCTAATCATACTGATCGGCCGACATCGTCTAAGTCAATTTATCGTGCCAATTTGAGCTCATTCTCTCTTTCAGTCCCTCGCTTGTACACCGTTTATCCGCCCCGTCACTCGCACGGACACCTCCGTCGCCCCCACTAGCGATTCATACATCAACTTCAAGCACCATATGAGAGACCGCAGACACTCCACCAATCTGACAACTCTCTGTACATATTGAGTCCTGGTTCTCATTCCCTCGCTTGATCCTCGTTGACTCTCACTGGCACCTCGCAACGAAGGTTGTCCTTTCCCCTGACTGCTCACACGGACACCTCCGTCGCCCCCATCATTTACTCATGCGTCAACTTCAAGCACCATATGAGAGACCGCAGGCACTCCACCAATCTGACAACTCCCTGTACAGATTGAGTCCTGATTCTCATTCTCTCGCTTGACCCTCGTTGACTCTCACCGACACCTCGCAACGAAAGCTGTCCTCTCCCCGGACTGCTCAACAAACGACACCACCCCCTCCAAGCCCCTGATATGAGAGAGACCTTAGGCATCCCTCACTTTGACCTGAACAGGACAAAGTAGAACCCAAACTATAAAATTGTCGAATTACCGTCACCCCACCAACTATGGTACATTTTCTTGCTAATTGTAAGTTGGGTGTAATTTGGATATTAGGAAAAAAGACATTTGAACATTAGGAAAACAAACATTTGGATATTAGAGAGACATTTTGGTGGGGGGAAGGGAGTAGAAGGAGTCACCGTCCACCTCCCCTCCCCCAAATCAACTCTCAGTGGATGCTTGGTGAGGGAGGATGGGGTCCGACCGGGGGTTGGACGGGGGGATGTGGTTTGGATGAGGGAGGAAGAGGGGAAAGGAGGTGGGCGAGAGGAAAGGAGTACGGAAGGAGATGGGGCCCGGAGGTGAAGGAGGATAAGTGGAAGTGGAGGAGGAGAAGGGAGGGTTGGAGGAGGTGGGCGCTACTAGAGTTAGAAGAGGAAAACGTGGCCGGAGGAGGGAGGAGAGAGGAGAGAGGAGATTCCGGAAATTGGGGATATGAGATTTTGGGTTTTCAAAATCGCCTTCCGAATTTTCGGGGAGGAGAGAGAGTGAAACTATGTGTTCCTGTATTAGTCCACTTGTAGTTTCAAGACTTTCAGATATACATCATCTTCAATTCAATATACACCCCTCCACGTGTATATCATTGTCGACAGTGGCGGAGCATAGTAGGGGCCCGGGGGTGCCCGCCCCCACGCCCCCCCCCCCCCCCCCCCCCCCCCCCCCCCCAAATTTTCACAAGCCCCCTTCACACTATTGAAAATTTTATAAACCTTTAAAAAATTATAATTTGGTCCCCTTGAATTCTAAGTTTTATTGTTTGGCCTCCCTAAAAATTATGAAAAAATCTCTATATTTTTACATGTAGTCATAGAATTTTTTCTTGGCCCTCCCGGTAAATTTGTTCTGGCTTCGCCCCTGATTGTCGAGACATTATTTAAAAGTGCAAAGAGGAACAAATTTCTCTCACATTATGGTGATAAAGATAGACTTTCTATTGATAAATTTACTCATGATTTCTCAGGTCATGTGTAGGTAATTAAACTTAATTTGGATGATTATTAAGGAAAAAAAAGACGGCTTTGGATTCTTCATTCATGTTAAGTAATTTATCAGGTGAGAGGCAGCTGGATCATGTTTTGTCAGGTCAGAAGTTCAAGATCTGAGTTTTTCACCCATTGGCACCGATTATTTCACAATCGACTTCTTGATGCGCTCAAAATTGCATCGCCGCCATTAAAGAACTCAAAAGATAAAGAATTGATGATAGGAAGAAGAAGAATAGAATTACGGTTTAAGAGAGACCCCTAAACTCAAAAGAATCAAGAACCAAGGAGAAGAAGATAACAGAGAAGTAAGATGAATTATTTCCAATATAGACATAACCCAAAACGGACTGTGTTACCTCTTCCTATTTATAGTTTTTTTTACACGTGCATACAATGTATATTTACACTTTTACACATTAATCCCTGTACTTTCTCTATTTACATATGAACTGAAACACACTTATACAATTCCGCTCTTCACATTAAGACCTTGCCTCAAGGTTGTAGAGTCGAAATTTCTTCCCATCATCTGTCACAACATATTGCATATTCTCTAAGGAAGCAAGAAGCCTATTACTCTCACAATCTTTTTTTTTCCTTTATCGGAGCAAAGTACAATCGGTGAATCTATGAACTGGATTAATGCCTGAAATTCAGCAGTTTCAAGTGTCTATTTGCAGCCTTTTCCAAATGCAGCAATTTCCAAAGGAACTTCGACTCCCTCAATTGTAACAATCAACACAATCCTTGCAACATCTCTAGTACTCTTATTTGAATATTGGATATATCCAGTTTTCCCACTAACTTGTGAAGGATCAGTCGACGAAGCGAAAATTGATAATGTTTGGCGCAAAAAATATGCCATGGCTGATGCTTTCTTCTTCCTGCACGCAACTTTGAAGAACGCATCATCACCATAGCACCAGCATGAGACCGAAGATGCTCACTGTGTTAGAACTGTCCTTGGGATAAAAAACTTCAAAGAGCATTTGCTCATCTTGAAGATCAAGGATCAGCTTTGGCTTTGGAACAGCTTTAACGAGACTCCAAATTATTTGGTCCAGCTAAGATGCATTTATCAACTCTTTATTTTGCAAGGAAAGTTTGTTGAAGCGATGCAGGTTGTCCCTCCTACGAACTTCTTCGGTTAGAGATTCAATTTCCCTTTCTAAAGAGCACAAATCATTCTTTTCCTGTGCACACTCCAACCTCGGCAATTGGGGATGATAATTATTTTCTATAGACTTGCAGGCGGAATATAAAAAATTTTGTGAACCACCTGGCTCGACTAGAACTGGATCAACAACAAGATTATGGTTCTCCTCTTGTCAACTTCCATGTTTTTATGTGCATGTCCAACTTCTATTCCAGCATCAGAATTAGCTTCAGCATCAAGCTCAGACATTACACATCTCTCTGAGCAGCCGTGACTAGAATTTCCCCAAATAATTGCATCCTCCCAGTCTTGATGGTCAAGTGGGTAAAATTTTGGGCTTAATGGACACCACTTACAACCAACAGTAACTTGAGAAGAATAGTCTTTCATTAGCTGTGAAGAAAGGCACGAGTCTTTCATCTGCTTATCATTATCAGAGATGTCATTCTGGAAATCGACTTCCACTTCATTGATAGCTAAACTGAGATGTTCAGAGGTAGGAAGATGTTCGGAGGAGCACCTCGGAAATATCACCTCGTCCTCTACGCACAAAATAGGAAGGGAAGTCTCACTCCTAGAACCACCTAGCTCTTGCTTTATAGTAGACTGAAAATCTTCCAATTCAAAGACCATATGACCTTCATTTGGAGAGCCAGCGGAAGGCAAACTGCCATCAGGGGAAATTCCATGTGCAGAAGTAACAGGAGCAATCTTTGACTGCTCACCTGCTGAAGTCTGAACAACAATAATGTTCCCCACTTCCTCATTCTCCTTTGTATTTTCCTCGTCCTCGTCATAATTTTCCTCATAAAAAATACATCTTTTTTGGTCTAAAGAAGCCGACAGTGTAGTAAATGTTCTTCTTCTGTAGAAGCCTGAGCCTCTGGACCATCATATTGTTCAACAATGTCTTCATAGTCAATGGCATCTTCAGCCTTTTCATCATAATCTTGTTCAGAATCATCAGTCGGACCTGGAGATGACTTGCTTAGATCCATATTCGTAATGGAAGGACCTAGCTTGTCAGCCAATGCAGCAAGATGCTCCTTCGCATCTGTAGGATAATGGCTCGATTCTGATTCAGTTTGTTTATATCCATCGTATCTGCAGCAATCGAAAGTTCCAGTACATCAGTCGACTGACTATGGGAATCAGTCGACTGTCCAGAGAGAAGTTTCAAAGGCTAAGGATACAGCAGCAGCAGTCGACTGTCCAGAACTAAAGACCAGTCGACTGGTAAGAAGACCAGTCGACTGGTAAGAAGACCAGTCGACTGTAGGCGGGTTTGTGAACTAGAAAAGGCCCATTTCGAAAGGCCCAGTAGTTTCCCTATAAATACACCCGTTAGGGTTTTGTAAAGATATAGACCTCTATTCGGATTTTGCAGCCGTCATCTCTGTAAGGGTTTGTTTCACCCATTGGTGATTATTTGAAGAAGAAACCCCAACCGCCCCGTGGATGTAGGCACTTGTTTGCCGAACCACATTAAATCTGTGTGTCCTTGTGCTTGTTTGTTTTCTGTTTTTCTTCGCTATTTTTCTCTTTGATTGGTGGTCCATTCGTATTCCGCACAACAAGTGGTATCAGAGCTTTCGGTTCGACCTAGAGGGAGATGGCGAGTGAAGCAGATGCAACCAAGGATGTTGTGGGATCAAGTTCGTCCAGAACAACGATTCACAACGCAAAATTTGAAGTTGAAAAATTTGATGGAACAAACAATTTCGGGATGTGGCAGTGTGAGGTGTTGGATGTTCTGGTTCAACAAGAACAAGATGTTGCTTTGGAGGAAGAAAAACCAAAGAATATGTCCGATGTAGATTGGAAGAAGTTGAATCGAGTTGCGTGTGGGACTATTCGGCTCTTTATCGCAAAGGCTCAGAAGTATGATTTGATGAGGGATACCATTGCTGCGGTGTTGTGGAAGAAACTCGAAGACAAATACATGAGGAAAAGTTTGGAGAATCGGCTGTATTTGAAGAAGAGACTTTTTCGCTTCACCTATACTGAAGGTATGTCTATGAACGCTCATGTTGAATCATTTAATAAATTATTGGCTGATTTGTTAAATTTGGATGAGCAAATTAAAGATGAAGACAAAGCCCTAATTCTGTTGAATTCATTACCCGAATGTTATGATCATTTAGCAACTACTTTAATATATGGAAAAGACACTGTTAAATATGAAGATGTTGCAAATGCTCTATTGAATAATGAAACTAGGAGAAGGGATAAAATGGTTGATAGAGAAACTTCTGAGGCATTGATTGTAAGGGGCAGAACTGAGACCAGATCTGAGACCAAATCTGGAAATAAAGGAAACAAATCCCGTTCCAAATCGAGAGGAGTTTCAAAGGACAGAAAGATACCAGCCAGAGATGAATGTGCTTTCTGTCATGAAAGGGGGCATTGGAAAAAGGATTGTCCTAAGCTACGAAATAAGGGAAATTCGACTGCAAATGTGATTGTTGATAATGTAGATAGTGACGATGATTTTTCTTATGCACTTGCAACTAGTCCCTCACTTTATCAAGATGTATGGTTTCTTGATATAGCAGCATCCTATCATATGTCTTGGAAAAAGGAGTGGTTTACTTCCTTAGAGTATATGGATGGTGGGGTAGTTTTGATGGGAAATGATGCACCTTGTAAGAAGGTAGGAATCGGGAAGATTGAATTGCTAATGCACGATGGTCTTATTAGGGAGCTTTCAGATGTATGGTATGTTCCAGATTTGAAAAAGAATTTGATTTCACTTGGTGTTTTGGAGGCCAGTGGAATGAAATTTGCTAGTGAAGGTGGCATTCTGAAGGTGACTAACGGAGCACTTGTGGTGATGAAAGGGCAAAGGAAAAGGAACTTGTTTTTCTTGCAGGGAAAAACATATTTGGGTCAGGCTGCCAGTGTAACTGAAAGGCCTAAACAGGTTGTTCCCGACTCTACTAGGTTGTGGCATATGCGACTCGGGCATGCAGGAGAAAAGGCCTTGCAGGGGCTTGTGAAGCAAGTGTTGCTTAAAGATGCTAAAGGTTGCAAGTTGGAATTTTGTGAACATTGTGTTTTGGGTAAGCAAACTAGGGTGAAATTTGGTACAGCTGTACATCAGACAAAGGGTATCCTCGATTATGTGCACACAGATGTTTGGGGCCCTACTCAGACACCTTCTATGAGTGGTAGACACTGGTTTGTTACATTTGTTGATGACTACTCCAGACGAGTTTGGGTATATACCATGAAACACAAAGATGAAGTTTTGACATTGTTCACAAGTTGGAAGAAGAAAGTTGAAAACCAGACTGGAAGGAAGATTAAGGTTCTGAGGTCAGATAATGGAGGGGAATACAAGAACGATCCGTTTCTGAAATTGTGTGAAGATGAAGGGATCCAGAGGCACTTCACAGTTAGGAAGACTCCACAGCAAAATGGGGTTGCAGAAAGGATGAACAGAACCTTACTTGAGAAGGTGAGATGCATGCTAGCACAGTCTGGATTGAAGAAGACATTTTGGACAGAAGCTGTTATATATGCAAGCCACATTGTCAACCGTTTACCATCTGCAGCACTAGAAGGCAAAACACCTATTGAGGTATGGAGTGGTAAACCTGCATCTGATTATAGTTTTTTGCATATATTTGGTTGTCCTGCTTATTTTCATGTAACTGAAACTAAACTTGATGCAAGAGTCAAAAGGGCTATATTTGTTGGTTTCAGTACTGGTGTCAAAGGTTACAGGTTGTGGTGTCCAGAACAGAAAAAGTTAGTAATCAGCAGGGATGTTACCTTTGATGAGACCAGCATGATCAGCTCGGGACAGTCGACTGGTCCTCATATGCAGTCGACTGGTGATCCTGATCAAGAGAAGCAGAAGATTAGCTCGGGACAGTCGACTGGTAGGTGCTCTCAGTCGACTGGTGCGAGAGTTCTCCAACAGGTGGAGTTAGAAAAGCGTTCAGTTGAAAATTCTACTCCTGCCCAAAATGAAGATGATGTGGTTGATACTGAGGATGAGGAAGAAGTTCCTATCCAAGACCCTCCCCAGCAGGAAGAATCGATTGCAGCAAGAAGGCAAAGAAGAGATATCAGACGACCATCTCGCTTTACAGAAACAGTTGCATTTGCTCTTCCCATTGTTGATGATGAAGTGCCCTCCAACTTCAAAGAAGCTACTAGAATTTCTGAAAATGCAGATTGGAAAGTTGCTATGGATGAAGAGATGAACTCTCTTCATAAGAACAAAACTTGGGATCTAGTGCAATTGCCAAAGGGGAAGAAAGCTATCGGTTGCAAGTGGGTGTATACGAAGAAAGAAGGTCCAAAAGGCAGTGTTCGGTTCAAGGCTAGACTAGTTGCAAAGGGGTATGCTCAAAAGGAAGGAATTGACTATAATGAAGTGTTCTCTTCGGTTGTGAAGCATCCTTCTATTCGGATTTTGTTGGCATTGGTAGCACAGTTTGATCTTGAATTGACACAGATGGATGTGAAGACTGCATTCTTACATGGGGACCTAGATGAAGAAATTTATATGTTGCAGCCAGATGGGTTTAAGATTGCTGGGAAGGAAAGTTCTGTTTGCAGGTTGAAGAAGTCTCTCTATGGATTGAAGCAATCTCCAAGGCAGTGGTATTTGAGGTTTGATCAGTTTATGAAAGTGCAGGGATATTCCAGAAGTGAGTATGATCATTGTGTCTATTTCAGAAAATTGCAGGATAGCTCTTTCATATATCTGTTATTATATGTGGATGACATGTTGATTGCCTCTAAAAATGCTAAGGAGATTCAAAATTTGAAGAATCAGCTGAGTTCTGAATTCGAGATGAAGGATCTTGGTGAAGCCAAGAAAATACTTAGGATGGAGATAGCTAGAGACAGAGCAAAGGGCATAGTGAGTTTGACACAGAAGCAATATCTTTTGAAGGTGCTGAAACGGTTTGGTATAGATGAGAAAACTAAACCAGTCAGTACACCCTTAGCCACTCATTTCAGAATTAGTGCTTCTCAGTCACCAAGTACAGATGAAGAGAGACAGTATATGGCTAATGTACCTTACACTAGTGTGGTTGGCAGTTTGATGTATGCCATGGTTTGTACTCGACCAGACATCTCTCAGGCAGTGAGTATGGTTAGTCGATATATGCATGATCCAGGCAGAGAGCATTGGCAAGCAGCTAAATGGATTTTGAGGTACATAAGTGGCACCACAGATGTGGGTTTGAAGTTTGAGAGGGATGACAATATTAGCAGGTTATTGGTGGGTTATGTTGATTCTGACTATGCAGGTGATCTAGATAAGAGGCGGTCTACTACAGGCTATTTGTTTACTATGGCTAGAGCACCTATAAGTTGGAGGTCCAATTTGCAGTCCACTGTAGCGTTGTCTACTACTGAGGCTGAATACATGGCAGTTGCTGAGGCCATAAAGGAAGCTATTTGGATTCATGGACTTTTGAAGAGCTTGGGAATTCATTGGGAGAAGGTGGAGGTACACTGTGACAGTCAGAGTGCTATCCATTTAGCGAAGAACCAAGTTCATCATTCGAGGACCAAACATATTGATGTCCGTTATCATTTTGTGCGTGATTTGATAAAGGATGGTGATATTCTTCTGGTGAAGATTGGGACAGCTGATAATCCTGCTGATATGTTGACCAAAATTGTTGGGGCAGCCAAGTTCAAGCATTGCATGAACCTGGCTAATATTTTGCATGCTTGATGATTTGGAATGGGCGGTTGGAATGGTGCTTCGCTATTTGTTTGGTTAGTATGTGATATCATACTAAGGTGGAGTTTGTTTGTTGTTACATTTGGTGATGAGCATTTGTTTTGGAGTATTTTTGGAGATTGCTTGGGCTACTTGGAAGATCTCGCCAAGGTGGAGATTGTAGGATAATGGCTCGAATCTGGTTCAGTTTGTTTATATCCATCGTATCTGCAGCAATCGAAAATTCCAGTACATCAGTCGACTGACTATGGGAATCAGTCGACTGTCCAGAGAGAAGTTTCAAAGGCTAAGGATACAGCAGCAGCAGTCGACTGAAGATGTGTCTTAGTCGACTGTCCAGAACTAAAAACCAGTCGACTGGTAAGAAGACCAGTCGACTGTAGGCGGGTTTGTGAACTAGAAAAGGCCCATTTCGAAAGGCCCAGTAGTTTTCCTATAAATACACCCGTTAGGGTTTTGTAAAGATATAGACCTCTATTCGGATTTTGCAGCCGTCATCTCTGTAAGGGTTTGTTTCACCCATTGGTGATTATTTGAAGAAGAAACCCCAGCCGCCCCGTGGATGTAGGCACTTGTTTGCCGAACCACATTAAATCTGTGTGTCCGTGTGTTTGTTTGTTTTCTGTTTTTCTTCGCTATTTCTCTCTTTGATTGGTGGTCCATTCGTATTCCGCACAACAGCATCCTCATCAAGATAATCAACATTTAGCTCTCCAGAATTGTCTACATTTCCAAACATGAAACCTAAGAGCCGATTTCCACAGTTACTCTGTTCGTAATCTTCTTCATGGTCAATATACTATATACAAATGAAGCCTATTGGTGCCAAACCTAATTTAAATCTTCCTCTAACGAAACAGTTGTGGCACAAATCATAGTCGAACACTTTATTGCACTTGTATCGATTGTAGGAACAATATGCGAAACAAAGACTGCATTCATACTCATCCATAGAATACTTATCAAGTGTAGAATTAGGTTTACCTGATGTTGTATACGGTGGAATTCCTCCCATTAACTCCCGATTTGGCTTTGCTACGTCAACCACTTCCCCCTAATTCTCAACTTCCCCAATCCGACCAGCCAAGAACTGAGGTTGAAGATGATCACCAGTCTCAGGAATTGCATCCAATCTCCCATAGAACTCGCTCCTGCCATTTCTTGACGGAATTCTTCATTGTCGCAGAAATTGTGTGGTAGATTGAACTGCTCAATGAATTTAAACGGCGGAATCGACTCCAGAAATTGGTCAAATAAAGTACATTATTTATCAAACTATTAATGCGACGTGTTGAGCCATTGAAAGTTTTATTATTTCTTTCATTCCAGATGGTCCAAATAAGCGTCATCATGGTTAAATCCCAAGAAGATCGAAAAGGATGCATGATCCGCTGCAATATCCAGGAATTCCACCATGACGACACTGAACCCGACATTCCGTGCACATTCCAAGCTCTTATACAAATGATCCATAAGGGACTAATGAAGGAGCAATTAATAAATAAATAGTAAGAATCCTCGTGGCAAGTCAGACAGAAAACACAATTTTGACTGAGAACTAAATTCTTTTTGTTGAGATTATCCACTGTAGGCAATTTATTGAAGATGGTAAGCCAAGAGAGGATACGGGGTTTTAGAGGGGCCATACACTTCCAGATAGCGTGATAGAAAGGAGAGATAACACCTCCAGAATTGGGAAAATTATAACAGGATTTGACCGAGTCGGAAACTGAGTTAGTCCAACGACATAAAAAATCATCATTCATGTGCTAGTGATATGACCTTAATAAAAAGCGAAGGTTGAAATAATTGGGGTATAGGGCCATCGGTAAAGCTATTCCTGATGTTGAAGAGCTTTTCTTTGCAACTTAAATTATGGAATATGATGTGCATTTCACCTATTGTTTGTGATGTTTTGAGAGTGCATCAATTTTACATACCTATATACAAATTGTGTAGAGATTGTTGTTTGATCCATAAATGACCTTTGTCTGATAGATTTAAGCTTAGGGGAGCAGGTCTTTTTATTTTTAAATTTTTTATTTTTATTTTTATTTTTTTGATTAAATGCTTCCGGGAGGAGTTCTGACTTCTGATGTGTGTGGTAAATTGGCACAATTAGCTAGGTCAGAGTGACATTTTAATGGAGCAATGTTCTAGATGTTCGTAAACTTTTACCTAAGTGTGGCAACTGATTGGATTCGGTCGGATCTTATAAAATCCATATGCAGATCCAAACTTATTCGGATCAGATTTGGGACGGATCCCACAGTTATTAGTCAGATGGTTATGAGAAGTAGGGTTCACATTGATCCAATGGTTCGGCAACCTCATATCCAACGGTTACAAACAAATCACTTAAAGCTGGACCCACATTGAATCGTTATATCTCTTACACTAGAATTTTTTTAAAAAAATATATCTTTTATCGCCAGACTCAAAGCTAAAAAGAATTCCCACTTATCTTCAGATTCTAAAACCTCATTGGTTGCACAAATTCGCAATCTGGAAATTCCCCCGCCGGTTATTTCATAGAGTCTAAAACCTCATTGGTTGCACAAATTCGCAATCTGGAAATTCCCCCGCCGGTCATTTCATCTTTGGCTCATTCTGTTTTAGGATCTGTCTACCAAGTACATTTTGACTCCCTATCTTCTACGGATTTTCTGCGCATTGCCTCAGATATGGGTTTTTTGGTGAATTCAGATAACCGGTTGGATTTCGAAGCCATTTGTAGCTAGAAATTGCCAGAGCTGTAGAGTCCAAACATCTTTATGATTAGCGCGTCTTGGAATATAAGGGGTCTTCGTTGTCCCAGTAAACAACAATCCCTGTTCCATCTTATCACATCCTCTCGCTGTGATATGATTTCTATTCAGGAATCTAAACTGGATTCCACCTCTCCCTCCACCATTCGTTCCATCGGAGGAGCAATCATATCCAATTGGATCCCCCTGGATGCTATTGGCACTCGAGGGGGGATCCTGTTTGGATTTAAACATTCCCTCTTCTCTTTCATATCAGTGCGTCGTATGACTTTCTTTTTGATTGTCTGCCTTCACTGGCATGAATTTAATTGTTCTCTCCATGTGGTCTCTGTTTACGGTCCATCCACTATGGACCATCGGAACCTGTTTTGGAACGAATTTGAATCTTTTCGCTATAACATCAACGGTCTTTGGATCTTCTGTGGTGACTTCAACTTCACTCGTTTTTCCCATGAAAGAATGGGAAACTCCGCTTTCCGGGAAGATTCAATTCGTTTCAACGATTGCATTCGCATCCTTAATCTCGTTGAACTTTCCCTCAATGGTAGATCCTTCACTTGGTCCAACATGAGGCTCAATCCGTCTATGGCAAAGCTTGACCGGTTCCTTGTCTCCCAAGACTGGATTTCATCGTTTCATAACTCTTTCTCCTGTGCTTTTCCCAACCCCGCTTCTGACCATGTTCCTATAACTCTTCATGAAAACTTTAATTTCTCCAGACCTTACAAATTCCGGTTTGAAAAGTACTGGTTACAAGATCAAATCTTTGTTAATATGGTCTCTGAGTGTCTCTCTGCCATTACTGGATCGCAGGGGCTTGGTCTCTTATTACTCAAATTATTCGCAATCAAGTATGGTTGCAAAATTTGGTGTAAGGAATGTTTTGCTAATGCTTCCGCACTCAAGAATCACTTCTCATCCTCTATTTTGGCCATTGACCAGCTCGAAGAGCAGGGTCCTATCTCAGACTCCCTTCACTGCGAGCGCTTGTTGTACAAACGGGAGTTCGCAGACCTTCTTCAGAACGATCATATTAAATGGGCCCAATGGGCTAAAATCAGATGGCTCAAGGAGGGTGATGCCAACACCTCTTTTTTCCATAATTTTGTGTCGCATCGTCAACGATGCAATCGTATCTCTTCTATCGTTCACAACGACATTGAGCTCAAATCAGATGCGGACTTCCATTCCACCTTCCTGTCTTTTTTCCAAAACCTTTTGGGATGTCCTAAACCGCGCTCTGTTTTCTTAGATTGGAATCGTCTCTACGGTAATGAAGTTCATGATTTGTCTGCTTTGGAAGCTCCCTTTACCTCAGAGGAAATTAAATCGGCGGTTTTCTCACTCAAAAGTGATTCTTCTCCTGGTCCAGATGGTTTTCCTTCGTTCTTCTTCCAAAAATTTTGGGATTTTCTTAAAGACGATCTACTGGCCATGTTTTCTGACCTCCATCAAGGCACCTTTTCTTTTGATCTCATCAAACTATACGCATATTGTTCTTATTCCAAAATTGATTGGTGCCAATTCAGTTACTTCTTTCCGACCTATTAGTCTGCTCAATACTTCTTTTAAGATTATCATGAAAGTGTTTTCGTCTCGCCTCGACCTAGTTATCCCTCCTCTTATTGATCCCGCCCAATCCGGTTTTATTAAAGACCGATTTATTCTTGATAGTGTAGCTATTGCCCAAGAAGTTATTTCTGAGTGCCACCGATCCAAGGTGGAAGGTATCCTTTTAAAGTTCGACTTTCAAAAAGCTTACGACAATGTCAGCTAGGACTTTCTGTTGGATATTCTTTGGCACCGTGGTTTTAGACCGAAATGGATTGCTTGGATCAAATCTAGCCTGTTTGCTGGCACCTCCTCTATTCTTATTAATGGCACAGAAGGTCACAAATTTAAATGTAAATGTGGCCTTCGCTAAGGTGATCTGATCTCTTCCCTCCTATTCACCCTTATAGCTGATGTCTTTAGCAAGTTACTTCGTTAACACTTGGGAGCAGGCGTTATAAAGGGATTGTGCAGCTCTAATAGCTTCAGAGGCGTTCTGAACTTGCAATATGCTGATGATACCATCATTTTTGTGAAACTGAACGGTTGCACTCTTAGAAACCTGAAGCTTCTCCTCTATATCTTCGAGAAAGCTTCGGGCCTTGCCATTAACTTCCAGAAATCGTCAGTTCTTTGGCTAGGAGGATCCAGTGACCGACAACATGAGATCGCTCAGTTCTTTAATTGTGCTATAGCCTCTTTCCCTATTACTTACCTGGGAATTCCTCTCAGATGGGGTAAACTGCATAAATCGGACTAGTGTCCCATGATTGAGAAAGTGGAAGCCAGACTTAATACCTGGTCTGGCGGATAACTATCTCGTGGAGGTAGATTGATCCTGGTTAACTCCGTTCTCTCTTCTATTCCTTTATATATGATGTTCTTTCTTTATGTGCCTTCCTGGGTCATCAAGAGGATTGACCAAATCCGTAGCAATTTCTTTTGGTCTGGCTCAGACTCTTACAGGACAGGTACACTTCTGTGTAATTGGAAGATTGCCTGTACTTCCAAATCTTCTGGGGGGTTGGGTATTCTCAATTTGAGGAGCCAAAATCTTGCTCTCTTAGGCAAATGGTTATGGAGATTGATCAAAGATGTTGGCCTTCCTTGGGCTCATTTAATCTCTAAGAAATGCCATTCACGGCGTAAAGTTTGGGAGTTTCATCCTACCTTATCTACAACGGCCTCTCCCTTTTGGAAAGGGGTGTGGAAAGTTGTTCTTCCCTTTCAGTGTGGTCTTATTAATGTGTGTGCATTTGGTGTCAAGACTAAGTTTTGGTCTGATCATTGGATCAGGCATGTCACGCCCCGCTTCCGAAAAATATGGAATACGAGCGCGTGACGAAGCCCAGCAAATGATTTTAACATCGTCCATAAGATGTAGGATCGATTCAGCATCGCAACAAGAATATAACAAAATATATATACAACCACGCATACACGAATAATTTATTAAGCAACGGAAAACAATTGAAACACAATAATAATATCCAAATAGTTTTCAAGTCTGGATCAAAGATAAAACTCGGGAACATAAGCCCGTTACAAGTTTTAAGCAACAACAAATAAAATAACTCAAATACAAAACGAAATGATTAAAGAAAGTTTTCCCAAGCAAGGCCTAAAATGTCTGCTCACAAATTCCAGCAGGCAACATGTCTCCAAGGTCTGTTAAATAATTATAAAAAGGGAAAAAAAATAGAGAAAACAAGAGAAAATGCCGTTAGTGCAAGTTAGGGCCACAAATAGTAAAAACGAGTACAAGAAATATGGAACAAAATTTGGAATCAAAAATATAATAGGGATGCAACAAGTAGTGGGGATTCACGAAACTAGCTAGCAAGAAGAAAAACTCAAATAATCAGGTTGGGTAACAAATACTAATAGTGGAGTAAGTGGTAAGTGAACATGTAAGGGTATCCAACATCAAGTGACAGGTATCAAGTACAAATGTCAAGTAACAAGTCTCAAGTCTAGTGTCAAGTTGTCACGTACATGTATCAAGTCTCATGCATCATATAGTCAAGTATCAAGTAAACATGTATCAAGTTCAAGTTCCATGTATCAAGTCTTGTAGTTATTACTATCTAGGTAGCACTTCATGCATCCATACTTTTACTACATGGTTGCTACAGTCAATGCAATTTTGTTTAGGCCTAGTAATGGAGTTTATAGGGTGATGTACTCAGGTATCAAGTATCAAGCATGCCATGCTCCTGAATCGGGTAATCATATAACTATTTCATATGTCAAGTCATAACAAGATAAGTCATGAATCATATATATACTAGTTCATGGATCAATAATATACTAGTCCATGAATCAATTTACAATATACTAGTTCATGAATCAAATAATATACTAGTTCATGAATTGAATAATAATATACTAGTTCATGAGACATGTATCAAGTGGAAAACACGGGCCCCCTTCCGAGTACACTTACCTATATTATCCACTACTATGGTCTTTCCCTTAAACCCCGGCTTGTTATTTATTATTATTATTATTAACCAAGCATGAAAGTGTGCGAAAACAAGTCAAGTAAACATAATTATGAACATGGAACAAGTCTAGGCTAGATAGGCTACAAGTTTGAGGGTCAAAACAAATCAAAATATCAAGAACAACGAAAATCTCAAATTTGGACAACAAGAGGTTGCTGCACAAAAACTGCGATTTCCGTTGCTACAAGATAGCAAAAGTGGATCCATCAGAAGGTCTAGAAACTAGAATCCTGCCCGGTTCCAATGCATACAATTAAGGTACATAAAAGTTGTGGTAACATGTGTCAAAACAGCAAACTATACAGCTTTTGTGTTCAGCCAGAATTTGTGAATATGAGTTTATGCATATGAAATAGGGTTGAAACATTACTAATTAATTCTGAGAAAACTCGGGAATGTTCTCTAGGGTGTCCAACAACAGCATGCAAAATTTCAGGTCAATTACTTACTGGTAGAATAGTTAAAATAATTTGTAAACTAAAAAAGTGCAGCAGTTTTTGTGAATCTACGACTACCAACACAGCAGCAGTAAAACTGCGATATCTCCTAGACCGTAACTTGGAATTCAAAAATTTTAGATGCTACAAACAATTAGACATTTAGGGCTACATTTCATATTCAGGACTCAAGTTCAGATTTTGATTTTAAAGGGGTCGAAACAGCAAGTAAAGTCCAGAACAGTAGCAAGTGTGAATGTCTTTCATATACAAGTTGCATGATAATTGGTTATTATGAGTCTAGATTAATGTGTGATACAAATACGGATGTAGTGGGCATCAAATCAGCAAGTAACATCTATTTCTCAACTCAAAGGAATGCAAGATCATCACATACATGATACAACACACATCTACAAGTTTAGGGTTTCTTAGTTTCATGTGTTCAAGTGACTAGGAGATAAAATGAGTCCAAGTAGTTTGTATAATATATCTACGAAGGGTTGTGACTCTTGAGATCATGGGATCGAAGATGAATAATTCAAGATCAACAAATGATGAGATAAGAAGGAATCACAACTAGAACAAAAATTTGTACAAGAAAAATACTTGTCTTGGGGTGTAGCCGACGAATCCGATGGAGGAATAACGGAAGCAGATCCTGGGCGACGAGCACGATCTGCACGGATCTCGATGATGATCAAGATCAAGATGATGATCAAGCGAATCCAACGGTCGAGATCGAACATAAATAAAACATATAAGGATTAGAAGGGTACCAAAAGAGTAACTATATCATGATTGACAATTGATGAAACGAACAAAAGTGGATCAAATGGTTAACTCACCAAATAGAAGACGAACGGGACGTTCAAGGGCCGTGATCAAGTGTGATCGGTCGATCGGATGACTGAGATCGAAGATCAAGATCAAGATGATGATCACGATCGCGATAATCAAAAGAGATCCGACGGTCCAGATTAAGATCTTGATGATGATGATGGTGATGCGATCAACGATCAAGATCTAGGAGATCAAGATCAAGATCACCAAGGCGATCGGACGGTCCAGACTAGAAGCTGATGATCATGATGAGATCGTGATGATCATGATGATCAAACGATCGGATGGTCCAGATCAGATCCATCAGATCATGATGAACAAGATGATCAAAGAAGATCCCGATGATCAACAGCTCACAATTAACAAGATCAAAACTCCATGAACAACCCATGAACTTTGGTTTTGGCTCGATGGAGGACGACAAATGGATGGACGCAACACTGTGGTGGAACACAGCGGCACTGGGTGGTAGCCATGGTCGACGAAGCCGCTGATGCTACTGTGCCAGAGGGGACCAACGCAGGGAAGCTACGTCTGATCGGACTGAGCGGCTGGCCGATGCGGCACAGCCGTGTTCCACCACACTGATGCGTCCGTCCAGTTGTCGTCCACCATCGAGCCAGAGCCAAAGTCCATGGGTTGTTCATGGAGTTTTGATCTTGTTGATTGTGAGCTATCGATTATCGTGATCTTCTTTGATCATCTTGATCATCATGATCTGATGGATCTGATCTGGACCATCTGATCATTTGATCATCATGATCATCACGATCTCATCATGATCATCAGCTTCTGATCTGGACCGTTCGATCGCCTTGGTGATCTTGATCTTGATCTCCTAGATCTTGGCCGTTGATCGCATCACCATCATCATCATCATCATTATCAAGATCTTAATCTCGACTGTCGGATCTCTTTTGATCATCGTGATCATGATCATCATCTTGATCTTGATCTTCGATCTCAGCCGTCCGATCGACCGATCACACTTGATTTCGACCCTTGATCGTTTCGTTCGTCTTCTACTTGGTGAGTTAAATATTTGATCCACTTTTGTTCTTTTCACCAATTGTCAATCATGGTATATTTACTCTTTTGGTACCCTTCTAATTCTTATATCTTTTATTTATGTTCGATATCGACCGTTGGATTCGCTTAATCTTCATCTTGATCTTGATCATCATTGAGAACCGTGCCGATCGTGCTCGTTGCCAGGGATCCGCTTTCGTTATTCCTCTGTCGGATTCATTGGTTACACCCCAAGACAAGTATTCTTCTTGTACAAACTTTTGTTCCAGTACAAGTGTTTAATTGAAAATACTGCAATTAAGTTGTAGTTGTGACTCCTTTTTGTCTCATCATTTGTTGATCTTGAATTATTCATCATCGATCCCATGATCTCAAGAGTCACAACCCTTCGTTGATATATTATACAAACTACTTTGACTCATTTTATCTCCTAGTCACTTGAACACATGAAACGAAGAAACCCTAGACTTGTAGATGTGTGTTGTATCATGTATGTGATGATCTAGCATTCTTTTGAGTTGAGAAATAGATGTTACTTGCTGATTTGATGCCCACTATATTCATATTTGTATCACACATTAATCTAGACTCATAATAACCAATTATCATGCAACTTGTATATGAAAGACATTCACACTTGCTGCTGTTCTGGACTTTACTTGCTATTTCGACCCCTTTAAAATCAAAATCTGAACTTGAGCCCTGAATATGAAATGTATCCCTAAATGTCTAGTTGTTGATAGCATCCAGAATTTTCGAATTTCCAGTTACGGTCTAGGAGATATCGCAGTTTTACTGCTGCTGTGTCGGTAGTGGCAGATTCACAAAAACTGCTGCACTTTTTTAGTTTACAAATTATTTTAACTATGCTACCAGTAAGTAATTGACCTAAAATTTTGCATGCTATTGTTGGACACCCTAGAGAATATTCCCTAGTTTTCTCAGAATTAATTAGTAATATTTCAACCTTGTTTCATACGTATAAACTCAGATTCACAAGTTCTGGTTGAACACAAAAGCTGTATAGTTTGCTGTTTTGACACATGTTACCACAACTTTTATGTACCTTAATTATATGCATTGGAACCGGGCAAGAGTCTAGTTTCTAGACCTTCTGACGGATCAACTTTTTCTTTCTTGTAGCAACAGAAATTGCAGTTTTGGTGCAACAACCTCTTGCTGTCCAGATTTGAGATTTTCGTTGTTCTTGATATTTTGATTTGTTTTGACCCTCAAACTTGTAGTCTATCTAGCCTAGACTTGTTCCATGTTCATGATTATGTTTACTTGACTTGTTTTCGCACACTTTCATGCTTGGTTAATAATAATAATAATAAATAATAAGCCAGGGTTTAAGGGAAAGACCATAATAGTGGATAATATAGGTAAGTGTACTCGGAAGGGGGCTCGTATTTTCCACTTGATACATGTCTCATGAACTAGTATATTATTATTCGATTCATAAACTAGTATATTATTTGATTCATGAACTAGTATATTATAAAATGATTCATGGACTAGTATATTATTGATCCCTGAACTAGTATATATATGATTCATGACTTGTCTTGTTATGACTTGACACATGAACTAGTTATATGATTACCCGATTCATGGGCATGGCATGCTTGATACTTGATAGCTGAGTACACCATCCTATAAACTCCATTATTAGGCCTAAACGAAATTGCATTAACTGTAGCAATCATGTAGTAAAAGTATGGATGCATGAAGTGCTACCTAGATAGTATAACCACAAGACTTGATACATGGAATTTGAACTTGATACATGTTTACGTGATACTTGACTACATGATGCATGAGATTTGATACTTGTACTTGACAACTTGACACTAGACTTGAGACTTGTTACTTGACACTTATACTTGATACTTGTCACTTGATGTTGGATACCCTTACATGTTCACTTGCCACTTACTCCACTATTAGTATTTGTTACCCAACCTGATCATTTGAGTGTTCCTTCTTGCTAGCTAGTTTCGTGCACTCCAAAACAGACTCGATTTACCGGCATTTTTTTACGTCTTTGCCGGCATTTTTTTACGCCGGTGAAACCTTCAACAGCGTTTATAATAGCGCCGGTCCAAATGCCGCCGAAGCGAGCGTCGCGGAAAGGTAGGGGTCTACACCGGCGGTTTAACTGGACACTGGTAAATATTACAACTACACCGGCGGTCAGAGAACGCCGGTGTATGGGGGTCTCTGAGTGCCGTTCTTTTACCCCAATATACATTCACCGACGGCCATAAACTGCCGGTATTTATCCATTCACCAGTGTTTCTATAAACGCCGGTGTAGAATGAAAGTATACCGGCGGTCGTACACCGCCGGTGTATGTGCGTTTATGAGTGCCCGATTTTCCCTACTTACAAGCACTGGCATGACCAAAAAATGCCGGTGAACCTAACTACACCGGCGTTTTATAAAACACCGGTGTTCCTTGGTGCCGTTACAGCTAGCGGCATACACCGGCGTGTGTGGGAATGCCTCTCTATCGCACACTGCAACTAATTCATTAGATAGACCGGCGTTTTATAAAACGCCGGTGTAGTTAGGTTCGTTTGTTTTTCATGCTCCGGTCTTCCGTTCGATTTCAATTCACAGTTTCATTTACAAAACCTGTAAACTAATTCACAACTGATTCAACCAATTTCGTTGCATATTAATGCGCAAATCACAACCAAACACAAGAATAATTAAAGATAATAAAGTTTCACACGTGTCATATCAACGTCCAAATTCACCGCAAAATTAACAGTGTCATAATTAACAAATTAATATAGTGACGAACATCCCAAATATCCGAACAAACCAGTCTGACAAATATCCCAAATATCCCAAATTAACAGTCTGACATAACTCTCATTAAAAAAAACAGTCTGACATAACAACAGCAAGGAGGACATAAGAACAACAACCATACTAGGCCGACCACAGATTCATACCCCTCGAGTAGCTTCAGTTCTGATCATCATAATTTCATTCATCTGGGCAACCGCTCTGTGAAAAAAAACAATAGTTTAATTCAACAGTAGACCACAATACAGAATATACATATTTTTTGAACTTGCAAAAAGATCTACCTGTATCTTAAATTATAAGATCAAAGTGTCAATTGCAAATGGAATTGTTAATGATATATAGAGAGATAAAATAATTACATTGCAATGCTAAAAATCTAGTACTTAATTTTGTTTTTAAATATATCTAAAACAACAAAACAAATGAAAATTCAGTATCTAACTTGAAACCTTTATGTTCTCCTCTGATTGGGAATATCCACTATCTAAAACAGTAAAACAAATGAAAATTCAGTATCTAAGCATGTCTTTCATGGATTGTTCAGACAATCCATGAAACTGTCATCGTGGAAGGAAACCAAATATAAGAAAAATAAGAAAAATAAGATAGGGCTCATATCAAGTGTATTTTTAGGGAACTGTCATCGTGGAAGGAAACCAAATATAGAAGCCAGAAATGGAAACAGAAAGAGGAATGGTAGAGACTTTGGATACACCAGGCTAACATAGCGGCATTTTCCTCATCTCTCTCTCATCCCTTGTTTCCCTTCAGCACACGAACATAAAGAGACATCAGCAACAACAGCAAGAGTGAGAAGAACAACAATAATAATAAATTATTATGAACAAGATGTCTCTATATGGGTTTCCAGATCTCCACTCGAGCCCTCTCTTTCTAATCACAGCCCAATTAAGAACATAGACAACAACCACTAAACAATCCAATCACAGCCCAATCAAAATTTGCCATCCTGGATCTTAAATCTTCAGATGCATGAATTCAGCTTCTTTAATAGTAAAAAAAAATGATAACATAGCGGAATCTAAGCATATATGTTTCTCTATTAATTCTTCATCCCAACTAAATCATTGATGTTTGTGGCTCCAAAAGAAACCCCCACAAGGTTTGTTCAGCCCAATTGTTGTACATATCCGGAGGATTTTGGCATACGTACCGCTATAGCATCCTCAGTTCACAGTGAACCCATTTTGGTCAAAAAAACATGCCAAGATGACAATCAGATGCATGAAATAAGCTTCATTAACAGTAAAAGAAGATGAGGATGCTAGCAGCATACTTAGTTTGGAAGTGAACCCATTTTTTGTTAAAAAATCATGCCAAAGATGGCAATCAGGTTCTTTAACAGTATCTGAAAATGAAAATATCCATTATCTGAGCATATATGTTGCTCTACTAATTCTTTAGCCCAACTAAATCTAAAACCCAATTATTGTACATATCCGGAGGATTTTGGCATACAGCTATAGCATCCTCAGTTCACAGCGAACCCATTTTGGTCAAAAAAACATGCCAAGATGACAATCAGATGCATGAAATAAGCTTCATTAACAGTAAAAGAAGATGAGGATGCTAGCAGCATACTTAGTTTGGAAGTGAACCCATTTTTTGTTAAAAAATCATGCCAAAGATGGCAATCAGGTTCTTTAATAGTATCTGAAAATGAAAATATCCATTATCTGAGAATATATGTTGCTCTACTAATTCTTTAGCCCAACTAAATCTAAAACCCAATTGTTGTACATATCCGGAGGATTTTGGCATACAGCTATAGCATCCTCAGTTCACAGTGAACCCATTTTGGTCAAAAAAACATGCCAAGATGACAATCAGATGCATGAAATAAGCTTCATTAACAGTAAAAGAAGATGAGGATGCTAGCAGCATACTTAGTTTGGAAGTGAACCCATTTTTTGTTAAAAAATCATGCCAAAGATGGCAATCAGGTTCTTTAACAGTATTTGAAAATGAAAATATCCATTATCTGAGCATATATGTTGCTCTACTAATTCTTTAGCCCAACTAAATCTAAAACCCAATTGTTGTACATATCCGGAGGATTTTGGCATACAGCTATCGCATCCTCAGTTCACAGTGAACCCATTTTGGTCAAAAAAACATGCCAAGATGACAATCAGATGCATGAAATAAGCTTCATTAACAGTAAAAGAAGATGAGGATGCTAGCAGCATACTTAGTTTGGAAGTGAACCCATTTTTTGTTAAAAAATCATGCCAAAGATGGCAATCAGGTTCTTTAACAGTATCTGAAAATGAAAATATCCATTATCTGAGCATATATGTTGCTCTACTAATTCTTTAGCCCAACTAAATCTAAAACCCAATTGTTGTACATATCCGGAGGATTTTAGCATACAACTATAGCATCCTCAGTTCACAGTGAACCCATTTTGGTCAAAAAAACATGCCAAGATGACAACCAGATGCATGAAATCAGCTTCTTTAACAGTAAAAGAAAATGAAAATGCTAGCAGCATACTTAGTTTGGAAGTGAACCCATTTTTTGTTAAAAAATCATGCCAAAGATGGCAATCAGGTTCTCTAACAGTTACTGAAAATGAAAATATCCATTATCTGAGCATATATGTTGCTCTACTAGTTCTTTAGCCCAACTAAATCTAAAATCCAATTGTTGTACATATCCGGAGGATTTTGGCATACAGCTATAGCATCCTCAGTTCACAGTGAACCCATTTTGGTCAAAAAAACATGCCAAGATGACAATCAGATGCATGAAATAAGCTTCGTTAACAGTAAAAGAAGATGGGGATGCTAGCAGCATACTTAGTTTGGAAGTGAACCCATTTTTTGTTAAAAAATCATGCCAAAGATGGCAATCAGGTTCTTTAACAGTATCCGAAAATGAAATTATCCATTATCTGAGCATATATGTTGCTCTACTAATTCTTTAGCCCAACTAAATCTAAAACCCAATTGTTGTACATATCCGGAGGATTTTGGCATACAGCTATAGCATCCTCAGTTCCCAGTGAACCCATTTTGGTTAAAAAAATATGCCAAGATGACAATCAGATGCATGAAATAAGCTTCATTAACAGTAAAAGAAGATGAGGATGCTAGCAGCATACTTAGTTTGGAAGTGAACCCATTTTTTGTTAAAAAATCATGCCAAAGATGGCAATCAGGTTCTTTAACAGTATCTGAAAATGAAAATATCCATTATCTGAGCATATATGTTGCTCTACTAATTCTTTAGCCCAACAAAATCTAAAACCCAATTGTTGTACATATCCGGAGGATTTTGGCATACAGCTATAGCATCCTCAGTTCACAGTGAACCCATTTTGGTCAAAAAAACATGCCAAGATGACAATCAGATGCATGAAATAAGCTTCATTAACAGTAAAAGAAGATGAGGATGCTAGCAGCATACTTAGTTTGGAAGTGAACCCATTTTTTGTTAAAAAATCATGCCAAAGATGGAAATCAGGTTCTTTAACAGTATCTGAAAATGAAAATATCCATTATCTGAGCATATATGTTGCTCTACTAATTCTTTAGCCCAACTAAATCTAAAACCCAATTGTTGTACATATCCGGAGGATTTTGGCATACATCTATCGCATCCTCAGTTCACAGTGAACCCATTTTGGTCAAAAAAACATGCCAAGATTGTAATACCCTGACTTTTTAATATATGAAAGATTATTCATTTTTATATAGTATACTTGTGCAATATTATTGGCTAGTATTTTTCAACATCGTTTTATAAAGTATTAATTTACTTATTTATTTCTACAAAATAACTAGTTTGGCCCAAATTGGTTTTAAGCCCATGAATTTAAACCCTCTTATTATTTTCTACAACTTGTAATGTAGCATTTCTTACTCTATTTTATTCCCGGGTATTTTAATGTACAAATTGTAGTGTGACTTGTGCTTACACGTGCACTTTATGTACACGTGCAATGAGCACACTTCTTGACCGGATTGTGGAGTGATGGGTTAGATCATGGGTAGTTACATTTTTGAGGTGTGGGTAGTTTCTAAACTTCCGATTTAATCTCAGCCCTTGTTTCTTCAACTCCCTAATAGATCTCAACCCTTCATTCTATTTATCTTCTAGTATAAATACCCCCTACTATTCCCTATTCTCTTTTACACTAAAATTTCCTAAGATTATAGAGAGTATCTGTGAGTTGTGTGGGAGTTTTCTGTGGAGACAAGCAACATTGCTGAGGAGCCCGGTGTGGAACAAAGGAGTAAGAAGTGCTGCGCTATATTGAAGGACTTGCGGGATTTCGTTATTTTCGTCATAAAAGGTGGGTGTTTCTCAGGACTTCTAACGTAGGAATAATACTAAAATTGTCATGATTGATACCACGTTACAAAAGTGAATTGAATGTGGTAGAAATTGCTTGAACATGCTATTAAATTTGAGGCGAAGCTGTCGGTACAGTCGACTGCCATATGAGCCAGCCGACTGATACGAGACATTACTTTTTCATAATGTGCTGATAAAATGTGTGTAAATAGCCATGATGGTGTGATTATTAAATGTATGGTTTCCCTATGACACATATGATGGAGGGAAGGTAAACAAATAAAAGAACTAAAAGTGATAAATATCTGAAGTTGTCGGCGCAGTCGACTAACTTGGTGTTAAGTCGACTGGTGCTTCGTTCTGAATGTGACTGTTTGAAAGTTCCCTGAATAAAGATATTCTATTTATGTAGACCCATGATGATGACTTGAGATTTATATCCCCATTGTCGTAAGTAAGTATGAGCAATGTGAATGCATGTTTAGAGTAGTTTTCTCTAAAAAGAGCATGTTAATAACTGGGAAAATCGTGCTATGAATGCTACTGAACAAGAGGAACTCTGTTTATGAAACATGAATTGATATATACTGTTAATTGATATCATGATGCAAGTATATGTAAGAACTGTAAATAATCCCCTTAATGAAAAATGGATCTGTCCAGTCGACCGATGCATGTGGCAAGTCGACTGATCTGGACTTAGAAATTTTGCTGTTGAAATCTCCAAGACAGACGGCTGATTGATGAACAGTCGACTGTCACGAGAACAATATGGTGAATATGAAAAGTGCGGGACAGGCGACTGGTGGTGTACAACAGTCGACTATCCCGAGCAATATTGATGATACTGTGTGACTGTATGAGTCGACTGGTATCCTTCCAAGTCGACTGTACAGAGTGTACTTGGATATAATTGAACTTCATGTTATTCTGCTCTTGGTAATTATGAACTGTATGATTTGAATCGATGGACTCGGTTTATGGCTGTATGAATTATGTGAAATGAATCATAGATGAGAATTGAGAATTAAATGAATAATTATGAAAGGCTAAATCATGATGAGAAAGTCTGTGAGACTCTAAAATGAATTATGAGCTGATGATGCTCCATTGGATATTGTGAATTTGAAATTGAACAAAGAGTAGCTAAGTCTCCCCGGCAGTGAATGAAATGATATTGAGAATTAGACCAGGTTGGTCAAGTGAAATGAAATGATAAGTCCGGTTGATGGAGAGGCTAACTCTAGGGCTTGATTTTATTCATGATTCTAATGTAACTTTAATACATAGTGTGGAGGTGATGAAGGTGAGAGAAAAACATGAGTATGAGAGCTAGGGTGCGGTGCGGGTGTGTGAGCTGCAGAATGCATGCTTGATGCGTCAAGACATGGCACGGGCACAACTCAGTAATGATCGGACTCTAGTCACGCTTATGGGATGTATTGGTGACTGCAAGAGGAGTGTGTTCAGGGAGGAGGCTGAATTGTCGCAGAATGCATGCTTGACGAGTCAAGACATGGCGCGAAATTCTACTCCAGGGGCCAGGATACATGCTTGTACTCATAGATTCATCTAGGATACTCATTGGAATTAGAGAAGTAGAATAAGTCATGGCGGGAGATTGAACCCTACAAAAATGAAGATCGATTAAGAGGCTTGCCCTCGAATCTATGTAGTATGGGATGCATAGAATTCGAACAAGTGCGCATTAGTGTCATGTTAATTAAATAAATTGCATTAAGGATGTAAGTGCACCATCATGACACGACATCATTAAAAGTTCCCTCTTATTTGTATGCTTATGTTGAACAAGTTTGTGATTTGTAAGAAATGAGATTCATTATACTGTTTCTGGCGTAGAGAGGATGGCCATGTATAATTATCGTCGGTTGAATAAACTGACGTACCCACAGTTTTTATGCAGGATATAACTACATGTAAGAGGAATGGATGCATAAAGAGTTCATTATGTTGTTGTTCATTTATGTAAATATTGTATATTTTGCTTCCGCTGTGTAAATTCAAATGTAATGTGATGTAAACTCTGATGTAAAAGAAAAGTTTTAAATTTCCTTGTAAAATTGTATGTGAAGGAAGCGAAAAGATCCTGTAGAACATCTCGAATTCAGTAATTTGGGATTCGGGGCGTTACAGAGTGGTATCAGAGCCACGCTTTCTATGCTTTCACACTTGTACAAATTTATAAGGAACGACACCCTAGATGTGGACATTAGAGTGTGTGTTTGGATTTAGAGGTTTAAATGTAAGTGACTTACATTTGTGTTGCTCTATGATTTATGCTTCTTCCTCTCTATTCTAAGATGGCTGATCACTTTGACCCTGCTGGAGGCGACGATTGGCACATTATTGAGGAAGAGTACCATCCTGGACAGGCTGATTCTGAGGACGAGTATCACCCCGGGCAAGCTGATTCTGATGATGAGGAGTACCCTGAATCTCGAGAGATCACCTCACCGCCGAACTCACCTGATGATTCTTCTTCTTCCGATGAAGAAAAGGGACCAGCTCTGGGTAGCGCTGTGGCTTCTCTGCAGAGGCAAGTGGATACCTTGAAGTATAGAGTTGGAGTTTTGGAGGCTCAGATGGAGAAGCGGAATGCTGACTATTCTGTTCTTAGCCATCGGATTTGGGAACTTGAGAAGAAAAAGAACCTGACTGATGTGCTGAAGGATGAGGTGGATGAACTGCGGGATGAACTTCGAGCAGCGAAGAGGACCCGTAGAGATTAGACTGTCCTAGTTTCTATTTTCTTCTATTCTGATGTTAAGAAATGTTTTAAATTCGAATGTACAAACTTTGAAATTCAATGAAATGAAAGTTGGTTTAAATTCTTGTTTTATACTTTGAATTTAATGGATCTTTTGCATCAGAATATGGCGAGAAGGGGAGCCAGGAATGGTGAAGGTTTGGACCTGGAGGCCGAGTTTGCAAGGGTTTACCAGACGCTGAATGCAGTGGCTGCAAACCAAGGAAGGGGGCCGGTAAATCCAGTACCCGAGGCAATCAAGCTAGTGGAATCGTTCAAGAGAATGAAACCACCAGTGTTCGAGGGAAAGTCAGACCCGGATGCGGCCGATAACTGGATTCGGCAAGTGGAGACAATCTTCGAGGTGTTGGAGACACCGGAGGGCAGCAAGGTCAAGTTGGCGACTTTGCAGTTGGAGAAGGATGCGGCTGTTTGGTGGCAGTCGATGAAGAGGACTATGGGCGGCTTGTTGCTTGGCTGGGAGGAATTTCTGGAAGAATTTCGCAGCCATTATTTCCCCTCCGACGTCCAGGAGAAAAAGGCCATGGAGTTTCTGTCACTTCAGCAAGGCAGCATGTCAGTAAGGGAGTATGAGACCAAGTTTACTCAGCTCTCCAGGTATGCTCCAGAACTGGTGATGGATGAAGCGAAGAAGGCTCGCAAGTTCGAGCATGGTCTGAGGCCGAGCTTGAGATCTCGTATGATATCCCTTGGTATCAGGAGATTCGATAAGCTGGTGAAGAGGGCGGCAGCAACGGAGGCGGATATGGAGCAGTTCCATGTTGCTCAGCACCAGAAGAGCAACTGGCAGTCTGGGAAGAGGCCCGCGCCATCGGGGAGTTTCAAGGGGCAACCATCTGCACAGAAGTTCAAACCAACAGGGCCGAACGCTGTCAGTGTAGCTGGGAGACCTGGAAACGATGCAGGGAGACCTTCTGCAGTCACTTGCTTTAACTGTGGTGAAGTGGGACATTACCAATCTCGATGTCTCAAACCACGGGCTGGCAATCACAATGTGCCAATACAGCAGACTGGGAAGAGGCCGTACCAGTCAGGGCGAGTATTTGCTTTGACAGAAGCTGATGCTGAGGAGGCGGATCAGGTCATCTCTGGTACGAGGGCTGATGTTTAGTGTGATTTCTTTTTCATTTCTTCTTCCCGTTCATAGTGTGAAATTGTTATGTAATGATATATGTTATGTAACAGGAGAACTCTATATTAATGGAAAGGAAGCTGTGGTGTTGTTTGATACTGGATCCTCTCATACTTTTGTGTCTCCTAAGTTTGCTAAAGTGTTGGGAGTCGAACCGAAGATTTTTCCGGGCAAGATCTTAGCAGTAGCTACGCCATCAGGGGGAACTTTGACCACTGATCGGTACTATGCTGATTGCGAGATAGTGATTGGGGATCGAATCTTTGGCATTGATCTGATCGAGCTGACTATCTTGGGAGTCGATGTTATCATTGGCATTGATTGGATGTCGGTGTACAGTGCAAGCATCGAGTGCAAGACCAAGACCGTAACAGTGAAGGCTCCAGGTGGACCTGAAGTCACTTTCCAAGGGAAGTTGAAGTGTTCTAAGCTGGTGGCAACTATCCGCAAGGAAGAGACTCCTGTGGAATTGCAAGGGATTCCTGTGGTTCGGGACTATCCGACTGTGTTCTTGGAAGATTTTCCTGGGTTACCTCCGCATCGTGATGTAGAGTTCAGCATCACTGTTCAACCGGGAAGTGCACCCATTTCTAAGGCACCGTATAGGATGGCTCCAGTGGAACAGGATGAAGTGAAACGGCAGATTGAGGAACTGTTGGGAAAAGACTTTATTCAACCTAGTGCGTCACCTTGGGGAGCACCAGTGCTTTTGGTAAAGAAGAAGGATGGATCGATGAGGATGTGTATCGATTACCGGGAGCTGAATAAGGTCACCGTTCAGAATAAGTATCCGATTCCTCGAATTGATGACTTGTTCGATCGTGTACAAGGAGCAACTGTTTTCTCCAAAATAGATCTTCGATCAGGATATCACCAAGTGCGAGTGAAAGCTGAAGATGTGCATAAAACTGCATTTAGAACTCGGCATGGGCATTACGAATTCTTAGTTATGCCATTCGGAGTGACGAATGCACCCGCAATCTTCATGGACTTGATGAACAGAGTTCTGAGGCCGTTTATTGATTCTTTCGTCGTGGTGTTTATCGACGATATTCTCGTGTACTCCAAGTCTGAGGCGGAGCACACCGAGCATCTGGCAGCAGTTTTGCAGAAGTTGGAAGAGCAGAGGTTGTATGCCAAGTTATCCAAGTGTGATTTCTGGAAATCTGAAGTGGCATTCCTAGGTCACATCCTTTCTAAGGAGGGAGTGGCAACTGACCCTCAGAAGATAGAGGCAGTGAGAGATTGGGTTAGGCCTACTACAGTGAAGGAAGTCAGAAGTTTCCTTGGGATGACTGGGTACTATCGGAGATTCATTCAAGGTTATGCTCAGATAGCTGTGCCGCTTACCGAGTTGACCAAGAAGAGTGTGAGCTTCAAGTGGACCGAGCAATGTGAGGCGAGTTTTCAGGAGTTGAAGGATAGACTGACTACTGCACCTATTTTGGCTTTGCCTAGAGCAGGAGTTGAGTATGATGTCTATAGCGATGCTTCACATCGGGGGCTTGGGTGTGTCTTAATGCAAGAGGGTAAAGTAATCGCTTATGGGTCTAGGCAACTACGACCGCATGAGAAGAATTATCCGACTCATGATCTAGAGCTGGCTGCGATTATCTTTGCTTTGAAGCAATGGAGGCACTACGTGTATGGTGAGAAGTTGAACATGTACACGGATCATAAGAGCTTGAAGTATATCTACCAGCAGAGGGATCTCAATCTAAGACAGCGGAGATGGCTGGAAGTGCTCGAGGATATGCGACCTGAGATCAAGTATCACCTTGGAAAGGCTAATGTTGTTGCTGATGCACTTAGTCGCAAGAGCAGTTTAGCCAGCTTGATTACGACTCAGAGGCATCTGATTGAGGAGTTGGATCGAGCAGGTATTGAAGTTGTCTTGCAAGGATTGGGAGCATCTTTATCTCAGTTGAAGCTTCAGCCTACTTTGAATGCAAGGATCATTGCAAGTCAGGAAGTTGATACTGATATTTTGGAGATGAAGGAGCAGGTTAGTGCTGGCAGGTTGCCCGGATTTCAGACCAGGGATGGAGTGCTGTGGTTCGGAGATAGGCTGTGCGTTCCAAATCAGGCGGACCTGAAAGAGAGTATTCTTCAGGAGGCGCATGCTACTCTTTTGTCAGTACATCCTGGGAGTACTAAGATGTACAAAGACATCAAACAGCATTTCTGGTGGTCAGGTTTGAAGCGGGATGTGGCCGAATTTGTCGCGAGGTGTGAGGTTTGTCAGCAAGTCAAAGCCGAAAATCAGAGACCCGGAGGTCTATTACAGCCGTTACCTATTTCGGAATGGAAGTGGGATAACATCAGTATGGATTTCATCACGGGATTGCCTAAGAGTTCTAAAGGCAATGATGCTATTTGGGTTATAGTCGATCGACTTACCAAGTCCGCTCACTTTTTGGCGATGAAACTCACGGTTTCGATGGACAAGTTGGCTGAGTTGTATGTTGGTGAGATTGTCCGACTTCATGGCGTTCCTTCGACTATTGTGTCTGATCGAGATGCGCGGTTTACTTCGCATTTCTGGAGGAGTCTTCAGGCAGCTTTGGGTACCAAGACAGATTTCAGCACTGCTTTTCATCCACAGACCGATGGGCAGACCGAGAGAGTCAACCGTATTCTTGAGGATATGCTTCGGTGTTGTATACTAGACTTCAGAGGCAGTTGGGAAAGGCATTTACCTTTGGTGGATTTTGCCTACAACAACAGTTTTCAGGCTAGCATCGGGATGGCGCCGTATGAAGCTTTGTATGGCAGGAAGTGCAGGACTCCTGTGTGTTGGTATGAGGTTGGGGAGTGTCAGTTGTTTGGTCCTGAGCTTGTGCAGCTGACTTCTGAGAAGATTGATCTGATCAGGAAGAGGTTGGTGGAAGCTCAGAGCAGGCAGAAAAGCTATGCAGACAACCGGAGAAGGGACCTTGAGTTTGAGGTTGGTGACTTCGTCTTTCTGAAGGTATCACCCAGTAAAGGTGTAGTTCGGTTTGGCAAAGGCGGGAAGTTAGCCTCGAGATTTATAGGCCCATATAAGATATTGAAAAGGATCGGGAAAACTGCTTACCGGCTTGAATTACCGGAAGAGTTGTCTCAGGTGCACAATGTCTTCCATGTGTCTATGTTGAGAGATTATATTCCAGACCCGAGTCATCATTTGCCTGAAGTGCCGGAAGGTTTGCAGTTAGACCTGAATTACATCGAGACTCCTGTTGAGATTGTTGATCGTCGAGAGAAAGTCTTGAGGAATAAGACGATACCGATGGTCAAGGTAGTCTGGAGAAACCACTTGATTGAAGAGGCTACTTGGGAATCTGAGGAGAAGATGTTGAAGGATTATCCTGAGCTTTTTGTTTGATTGTATCTTTGTTTCTTTTGTTGTGTTGTATTTTCTTTTCTCGCTCTTGGCTGTAGTTCCGGGGACGGAACTATTCTAAGGAGGGAGTGATGTAATACCCTGACTTTTTAATATATGAAAGATTATTCATTTTTATATAGTATACTTGTGCAATATTATTGGCTAGTATTTTTCAACATCGTTTTATAAAGTATTAATTTACTTATTTATTTCTACAAAATAACTAGTTTGGCCCAAATTGGTTTTAAGCCCATGAATTTAAACCCTCTTATTATTTTCTACAACTTGTAATGTAGCATTTCTTACTCTATTTTATTCCCGGGTATTTTAATGTACAAATTGTAGTGTGACTTGTGCTTACACGTGCACTTTATGTACACGTGCAATGAGCACACTTCTTGACCGGATTGTGGAGTGATGGGTTAGATCATGGGTAGTTACATTTTTGAGGTGTGGGTAGTTTCTAAACTTCCGATTTAATCTCAGCCCTTGTTTCTTCAACTCCCTAATAGATCTCAACCCTTCATTCTATTTATCTTCTAGTATAAATACCCCCTACTATTCCCTATTCTCTTTTACACTAAAATTTCCTAAGATTATAGAGAGTATCTGTGAGTTGTGTGGGAGTTTTCTGTGGAGACAAGCAACATTGCTGAGGAGCCCGGTGTGGAACAAAGGAGTAAGAAGTGCTGCGCTATATTGAAGGACTTGCGGGATTTCGTTATTTTCGTCATAAAAGGTGGGTGTTTCTCAGGACTTCTAACGTAGGAATAATACTAAAATTGTCATGATTGATACCACGTTACAAAAGTGAATTGAATGTGGTAGAAATTGCTTGAACATGCTATTAAATTTGAGGCGAAGCTGTCGGTACAGTCGACTGCCATATGAGCCAGCCGACTGATACGAGACATTACTTTTTCATAATGTGCTGATAAAATGTGTGTGAATAGCCATGATGGTGTGATTATTAAATGTATGGTTTCCCTATGACACATATGATGGAGGGAAGGTAAACAAATAAAAGAACTAAAAGTGATAAATATCTGAAGTTGTCGGCGCAGTCGACTAACTTGGTGTTAAGTCGACTGGTGCTTCGTTCTGAATGTGACTGTTTGAAAGTTCCCTGAATAAAGATATTCTATTTATGTAGACCCATGATGATGACTTGAGATTTATATCCCCATTGTCGTAAGTAAGTATGAGCAATGTGAATGCATGTTTAGAGTAGTTTTCTCTAAAAAGAGCATGTTAATAACTGGGAAAATCGTGCTATGAATGCTACTGAACAAGAGGAACTCTGTTTATGAAACATGAATTGATATATACTGTTAATTGATATCATGATGCAAGTATATGTAAGAACTGTAAATAATCTCCTTAATGAAAAATGGATCTGTCCAGTCGACCGATGCATGTGGCAAGTCGACTGATCTGGACTTAGAAATTTTGCTGTTGAAATCTCCAAGACAGACGGCTGATTGATGAACAGTCGACTGTCACGAGAACAATATGGTGAATATGAAAAGTGCGGGACAGGCGACTGGTGGTGTACAACAGTCGACTATCCCGAGCAATATTGATGATACTGTGTGACTGTATGAGTCGACTGGTATCCTTCCAAGTCGACTGTACAGAGTGTACTTGGATATAATTGAACTTCATGTTATTCTGCTCTTGGTAATTATGAACTGTATGATTTGAATCGATGGACTCGGTTTATGGCTGTATGAATTATGTGAAATGAATCATAGATGAGAATTGAGAATTAAATGAATAATTATGAAAGGCTAAATCATGATGAGAAAGTCTGTGAGACTCTAAAATGAATTATGAGCTGATGATGCTCCATTGGATATTGTGAATTTGAAATTGAACAAAGAGTAGCTAAGTCTCCCCGGCAGTGAATGAAATGATATTGAGAATTAGACCAGGTTGGTCAAGTGAAATGAAATGATAAGTCCGGTTGATGGAGAGGCTAACTCTAGGGCTTGATTTTATTCATGATTCTAATGTAACTTTAATACATAGTGTGGAGGTAATGAAGGTGAGAGAAAAACATGAGTATGAGAGCTAGGGTGCGGTGCGGGTGTGTGAGCCGCAGAATGCATGCTTGATGCGTCAAGACATGGCACGGGCACAACTCAGTAATGATCGGACTCTAGTCACGCTTATGGGATGTATTGGTGACTGCAAGAGGAGTGTGTTCAGGGAGGAGGCTGAATTGTCGCAGAATGCATGCTTGACGAGTCAAGACATGGCGCGAAATTCTACTCCAGGAGCCAGGATACATGCTTGTACTCATAGATTCATCTAGAATACTCATTGGAATTACAGAAGTAGAATAAGTCATGGCGGGGGATTGAACCCTACAAAAATGAAGATCGATTAAGAGGTTTGCCCTCGAATCTATGTAGTATGGGATGCATAGAATTCGAACAAGTGCGCATTAGTGTCATGTTAATTAAATAAATTGCATTAAGGATGTAAGTGCACCATCATGACACGACATCATTAAAAGTTCCCTCTTATTTGCATGCTTATGTTGAACAAGTTTGTGATTTGTAAGAAATGAGATTCATTATACTGTTTCTGGCGTAGAGAGGATGGCCATGTATAATTATCGTCGGTTGAATAAACTGACGTACCCACAGTTTTTATGCAGGATATAACTACATGTAAGAGGAATGGATGCGTAAAGAGTTCATTATGTTGTTGTTCATTTATGTAAATATTGTATATTTTGCTTCCGCTGTGTAAATTCAAATGTAATGTGATGTAAACTCTGATGTAAAAGAAAAGTTTTAAATTTCCTTGTAAAATTGTATGTGAAGGAAGCGAAAAGATCCTGTAGAACATCTCGAATTCAGTAATTTGGGATTCGGGGCGTTACAAAGATGACAATCAGATGCATGAAATAAGCTTCATTAACAGTAAAAGAAGATCAGGATGCTAGCAGCATACTTAGTTTGGAAGTGAACCCATTTTTTGTTAAAAAATCATGCCAAAGATGGCAATCAGGTTCTTTAACAGTATCTGAAAATGAAAATTTCCATTATCTGAGCATATATGTTGCTCTACTAATTCAGTGAACCCATTTTGGTCAAAAAAATGTCCCAAGAAGACAATCAGATGCATGAAATATGCTTCTTTAACAGTAAAAGAAAATGAAAATTTCCAGCATATAATCATTTATGTTTCTCTATTAATTCTTCATTGATGTTTGTGGCTCCAAAACAAAATTTGATTGGGCTTTGAATGGAGATTGTAGTCATAGATCAATTCTTCATTGAAGAAAAATACGAATAGGGCTCATATCAAGTGTAGTTTTATGGAATTGTCATCGTGGAAGGAAACCAAATATAGAAGCCAGAAAGAGGAATGGTAGAGAATGAGGATACACCAGGCTAATATAGCGGCATTTTCCTCATCTCTCTCTCATTCCTTCTTTCCCTTCAGCACACGAACACATAGAGACATCAGCAACAACAGTAAGAGCGACAAGAACAACAATAATAATAAATTATTATGAACAAGATGTCTCTATATGGGTTTCCAGATCTCCACTCCAACTCGTCTCTTTCTAATCACAGCCCAATTAAGAACAATTGTTCACAGTCACTAAACAATCCAATCACAGTTCGCCCTCAAAATTTGTGATCCTGGATCTAAAAACATACATAATTCCCAAAATCTGTACAAGAATTGGGAAGAACAAACCTTGTGCAAGTTTCTTTTGGAGCCAGAAACATGAATGATTTAGTTGGGCTGAAGAATTAGTAGAGAAACATATATGCTCAGATAATGGAAATTTTCATTTTCAGATACTGTTAAAGAAGCTGATTTCATGCATCTGATTGCCATCTTTGGCATGATTTTTTAACCAAAATGGGTTCACTTCCAAACTAAGTATGCTGCTAGCATACCAAAATCCTCCAAATCAGTACAACAACATGGCTGAACAAACCTTTTTTGTAGGTCATACAATGTCATCTAAGCATGTTATGTGCCAAAGTGGGGTTGGTCATACAATGCATGAACGACACGTATTAGTTGTTTGTGAGTATGCAATAGGGTGCAGTTATGAACAGGGCTCATATCAAGTGTAGTATTACGGACTGTCATCGTGGAAGGAAACCAATTTAATATAGAAGCCATATATGGAGCCAGAAAGAGGAATGGTAGAGAATGAGGATACACCAGGCTAACATAGCAGCATTTTTCTCAACTCTCTCTCATCCCTTCATTCTCTTCAACACACGCACACAAAGAGACATCAGCAACAACAGTAAGAGGGGGTTGGTCCAACAATAAGTATAGATTATAATAAACGAGATGTCTCTATTTGGGTTTCCAGATCTCCACTCCAGCCCTTTCTTTCTAATCACAGCCCACTTAAGAAACATAGACGAAATGCTTATAGACGACAGCCACAATGCAGACTCACAAATACTAATACGTGTCTTTCATGCATTGAAGACCATAATCTCTTTAAAAATACCAATTTAAAGACTTACCGAGGGTGGGACTTGGGACTGCTGCCCTATTAAATGGGCCATTTGTTCTTGTAGGAGTGCAACTTATGCCTTTAATGAAGTCATCTCCTCGTCCCGATTGGCACTTGAACTAGATTCACTCCGTCCGAATAGCCGCGAGGGGGTTGGTCCTAGCCCCATACCACGGACACGTCCATGCCTCTCCTTTTCCCTAACCTCGGTCAAGGCAACTCTCTGCAGGGTACGGAAATCTGTGGGTGCCGCCGTAGGGTCAGAATCTGAAGCGGAAGAGATTTCATCATACCTTCTCCGAGCGTTAGTCTGTAAAAGGACATAACAATCAGAGTTAAAAGCAGATGAGATTTCGACTACTCATTAGATATTAGTTCACAAATTACCATAATCCGTGCTGCCTCAGGGCTCGCATACGTCCCATCCTTCGATTTGTGGGTGGCATCGAAAAAGTCAATGTCGCCAAACTCCGTAGGACCCCCCAAATCTTCTTCCTATATATTAGTAAGATGAAATGGTTATAAACAAATAACTGTAAGTAAAAAATGTTCAATACGATTGCGCCTACCAATTCGTCCAGAACCAGAGCAAAGCTCTGTGTACCAGCGGTGTGCAACACTAGCTGCTTTGACCGACTGGCAACACCCACCTCCGCCCTTTTCTGTACATGCCACAATGAAGTTAGCAGAAAAATTCATTAGAGTAGCCATACAACCACATACTCATTAGATTTTTGTGCCTTTAATGTAAATACCTGACCGATCGCCGAACTCCAGTAGTGCACAAGGAATTGCCAATCTGAAGGCTCCACATTTTCTGGCACATCCCTTGCATTCTCCGCCTCTGAAAGGTCTTTGTCAAAATACCTAGCCTTCAAGTAACTCTTGTAGTCCCTCCACTTTTTGGAGAGTGACTTTTCAAACCAAGGCGTAAGGGAGTCGGCGAACGAGAAGTATTGCTGCAAAATTTATTACCCATCACTAAAAATACATATTTCAATAATATATTTGTGCCTACCAATTATTTATTTTAGATTGGAAATACCTTGATTGTCGTAATTGCAGTGGCCTTTGTCATGGTTGGCACCTTCGGCCAACTCTCGTATGACAAAGGAACTATCCGTGGGTTCCTTGCTATAACCCCAATAAAGGAAGAAAATTTGCTGGCGTTGTCGCCAACCAGTTGCCCGACACCGTTTACCTCCACCACAATCCTTTCGTCATTCTTAAGTCTCCAAATATTCGTCATCTTAGTTCGCCCACGATGTTTTTTGACAGTGGGCGGCGTGCTACCCACACCCTCATCTGTTTGACTGCCACTATTATGTAGTGGCTGCTCATCCCCATGGCTCTCATTGCCATCATTTATATTTATCCTCTTTCCACGCCTCGGCATGTTGTACCTGTCAAGGATTCAATAACTTCCTTAGAGATGCAAATTTAATTAATAACATGTTTATAATAACTATCATAAAATTTGTACTTTAGTAGGATTAACAAACCAACATAATTATAAAAAAATTTAAAAAATGAGATTTGTAACATAACCCAAGATGAGGATGCTAGCAGCATACTTGTTTGGAAGTGAACCCATTTTTTGTTTAAAAATCATGCCAAAGATGGCAGTCAGGTTCTTTAACAGTATCTGAAAATGAAAATATCCATTATCTGAGCATATATGTTGCTCTACTAATTCTTTAGCCCAACTAAATCTAAAACCCAATTGTTGTACATATCCGGAGGATTTTGGCATACAGCTATAGCATCCTCAGTTCACAGTGAACCCATTTTGGTCAAAAAAACATGCCAAGATGACAATCAGATGCATGAAATAAGCTTCATTAACAGTAAAAGAAAATGAGGATTCTAGCAGCATACTTAGTTTGGAAGTGAACCCATTTTTTGTTAAAAAAATCATGCCAAAGATGGCAATCAGGTTCTTTAACAGTATCTGAAAATGAAAATATCCATTATCTGAGCATATATGTTGCTCTACTAATTCTTTAGCCCAACTAAATCTAAAACCCAATTGTTGTACATATCCGGAGGATTTTGGCATACAGCTATAGCATCTCCAGTTCACAGTGAACCCATTTTGGTCAAAAAAAACATGCCAAGATGACAATCAGATGCATGAAATAAGCTTCATTAACAGTAAAAAAAATGAGGATGCTAGCAGCATACTTAGTTTGGAAGTGAACCCATTTTTTGTTAAAAAATCATGCCAAAGATGGCAATCAGGTTCTTTAACAGTATCTGAAAATGAAAATATCCATTATCTGAGCATATATGTTGCTCTACTAATTCTTTAGCCCAACTAAATCTAAAACCCAATTGTTGTACATATCCGGAGGATTTTGGCATACAGCTATAGTATCCTCAGTTCACAGTGAACCCATTTTGGTCAAAAAAACATGCCAAGATGACAATCAGATGCATGAAATAAGCTTCATTAACAGTAAAAGAAGATGAGGATGCTAGCAGCATACTTAGTTTAAAAGTGAACCCATTTTTTGTTAAAAAATCATGCCAAAGATGGCAATCAGGTTCTTTAATAGTATCTGAAAATGAAAATATCCATTATCTGAGCATATATGTTGCTCTACTAATTCTTTAGCCCAACTAAATCTAAAACCCAATTGTTGTACATATCCGGAGGATTTTGGCATACAGCTATAGCATCCTCAGTTCACAGTTAACCCATTTTGGTTAAAAAAACATGCCAAGATGACAATCAGATGCATGAAATCAGCTTCTTTAACAGTAAAAGAAAATGAAAATTTCCAGTATCTAAGCATATATTTTTTTATTAATTCTTCATCCCAACTAAACCATTCATGTTTGTGGCTCCAAAAGAAACAAGCACAAGGTGCGTTCGGCCCAATTCTTGTACCCATTTTGGAGGATTTTGGTATACAGCTAGCATCCTTAGTTCACAGTTAACCCGTTTTGGTTAAAAAAAACATGCTAAGATGACAATCAGATGCATGATTTCAGCATCTTTGACGATGCTAAGTTTGAAACATAAGGGAAATCAAGATGGATAATCTGAAAAAACATGCTAAGGTTGAAAAATAAGGGAAATCAAGAGATGATACCGAAGAGAGAGAGAGAGAGCGGGGCGACGAGAGCGAGGCGACGAGCGCGGGGACGTAGGAGATAGAGAGAGAGCGGGGCGAAGCGGTGGTTTCCGATCGCCAATTTACCTCCAAATAGAGAGAGGGAGGAGGGAAATTGAAAATGATGAAGGGAAGAAGGGACGATGACGAAAGGTCGAAGGCTATCGAAGAGGACGAAGCGACGGAGGCAAACGCGCAGGGAGTAGAGCAAGGAAGGAGGGAAAACGAAGGCGGCCCCCTTTTTTTTTTGGGGTTTGGGAAAATGACGAGCGAAAGATTAGGGTTCGCGGGATTTATCTCAGCTTATTCACCGGCGTTTCAATTAGACACGCCGGTGAATGTATCGGTATATTCACCGGCGTTTCTTATTAAAATGCCGGTGAATAATACACTTCACCGGAGTTTTTAAATAAAATGCTGGTGAATACGCAGATTGCCCGGCGGTTTAAAGCGATCGCCGGTGTATAACCTTCCCATCTGGCGCCCCATTCCTATTCGCTCCCTACCCCGGCGCTACTGGTAAAACGCCGGGGAATATACGCCGGTCAATCGAGTCTCTTTTGTAGTGGTGAATCCCCACTACTTGTTGCATCCCTATTATATTCTTGATTCCAAATTTTGTTCCATATTTCTTGCACTCGTTTTTACTATTTGTGATCTTAACTTGCACTGAGAGCATTTTCTCTTGTTTTCTCTATTTTTCCCCTTTTTATAATTATTTAACAGACCTTGGAGACGTGTTGCCTGCTGGAATCGGTGAGCAGACATTTTAGGCCTAGCTTGGGAAAAACTTTCTTTAATCATTTCGTTTCGTATTTGAGTTATTTCATTTGTTGTTGCTTAAAACTTGTAACGGGCTTATGTTCCCAAGTTTTATCTTTGATCCAGACTTGAAAACTATTTGGATATTATTACTGTGTTTCAATTGTTTTCCGTTGCTTAATAAATTATTCATGCATGCGTGGTTGTATATATATTTTGTTATATTCTTGTTGTGATGCTGAGTTGATCCTACAGCTTATGGATGATGTTAAAATCATTCGTTGGGTTTCGTCACACGCTCGTATTCCATGTTTTTGGGAAGCGGGGTGTGACAAGGTTTCCGTATTCCGTATTCTTTTGATATGTGTCGATTTTTGTATTATTAATATTATTTTTGTTAACACCCATTAGTTTTGACCTAATTATTTAAAGTAAAGCCCTCATATAAAGCCCAATTTTAATCTGGTATCTCATTCTTTTCTTCCTGCTCGGATCGTCGCTGGTTGTCGCCTGGTCTACAACGACTTGTCTGCAGCTTGGAACGTCACCATTAGAGTGGCGCAGCGGAAGCGTGGTGGGCCCATAACCCCCAGGTCCCAGGATCCTCTTGTTGCTTCTCCTCCCTTGTATTGTTTGCTTTTTCCTATCTCTTGCATTTGTTCTCATCTGTTGACTCATTGATTGGTTCATCTCTTCCTTGTCCATCCTTTCTTCGATTCCAGCCCTATCTATTTCTTCATCTCTTTGCTTAGTTATTTTGTGAGTCTTGTGTTGTTTCTTCTTCATTTTTGATACCGGTTACTTCTTCCTTGCATTCCATTTTGCCATCATGCACGCATTCATTATTTGATTCAATTCTTCCCTGTCTTTTCTCCCTTTGATTTCAGTTCTGCCGACTCTCTTATTGCTTTGTTATCTTGTGTTGAATCTTTCCTTTTGATACTATTTGTTCTCTTTCTTGCACTCCATTTGACCCAATTGTTATCCATTTCTTTTTTTTTCTGGTGTTGTCTCTGCTTTGTTTCTTCCCCATTAGCCCTCTGCTTTGTTACCATTCCCCCAGTTTGTTTGTTTGCCTTGTCCTATGTACCGCCTAAGCAAATTTCGAGAACGAAATTTTGTTGTAAGGTGGGTAGGATTGTAACCTCTGTTTTTCTAAAAACGTATTTTTATATACTTTCTGTATTTAAAATTTTCGCAAATTATTTTTTTCTTTTTCGCTTTCAAACTCTTTTGTCAAAATGTATTTTTGAATCTTCTATTAAAATCTATTTTTGATAAATAGTCTTATTTGTAACTATTTCCTATGATTTTTATACAAATCTTATTATTGATATTATTACTATTAATTTTGGCCGGTTATTGAAAATCCATTTTTATGTACTAATTGTATTTGTATCTATTTTAAATAAATTCTATGTTTTAATGCAAACTACATTTTGTTCTACATATTATTTTTATGTTATTGATTAGTTTATTTCCCCCATTGAATTTTAAAACCCTGTATTTTATATAAAAACCCAATACCCGTTTTAAATAACCCATTACCCTATACTCTACCCACACCTGAAATACCCTAACCCGTTAATTCCCAACAGCCCAACACCCGAAACCCACACGTTAACAACCTTAACCTAATCCCACCCCTATATATTTTAACCCTGTTTACTGCACCTCTTCATCTTCCTCAGAACCCAACTCGACAGCCGCCTTCATCTTTTCGTCTTCAACCTTCCGCCGCCTCTTCATCCTTCTCGGCACTCAGCCCCTCCGTCCCAGTCACCTGCGACTGCACTGCCCCGTCCTTCCCCCGTCAGCCAGCAGCGCTCCAGCCCCTGGCTGTCTTACGACCGCCGCGCTCTCCTCTATCGTTCGTCAGCCGCGACAGCGAGCTTCCCTCGCTACCGTCTTCCCTGTGCTGCCGTCCCTTTCCGGCAGCATCAGCCCACGACAGCAATGCCGAGTGCCACAGTGTGTTTGCCGTCTCCCTCGTCCTTTCGCGCTCTTGGTTAGCACGCGCGTGAGTTGCACGTGTTATTTGGGTTCGTTCGGAGTTCATCGTTCGTGTTGGTTTGGTGCTTCTTTCGGGTATTTGTTCATTGTTTCGTGTGTTAGTTGGGAGTTTTTGTGTTCGTTGGTCCTTTGGATTCGTTGTTCGTGAGTTTGATTCGTGGTTTAGTTCGTCGTGTTTGTGTCCATGCTCCGGGATCCGTTCCCATTATTCTTTATTTTCGTTACTTTCATCTCTGATTAAGGCAAGTAACTTGTATTCCAATTCATTTGTTTGATACAAGTCAAAAAGTTCACCTATAGTGTAGTTGGGTCTAGAGACGACTCTTGTTTGTGATTTTCTTGATGGGTTTTGTTTCTATTGTAAAAACTTGACCATAGTTGCTTCACGTCACAATCTTGACATGAATTAACTTAGGATTTGCTCGTTCTTAATTTTGATCATGTATGTGAGACTTTTGTGAGAATTCGTGTTTTGGTTGAGACCCATGTGATATAATTGGTATGGACATGCTAATAACCCTAATTCATGATGTTTGGACACTTGGTAGACTCGATTTCATGTTTGATCGTGTTTTAAACAAGTTTTGTATGATATTTGTTGAGTTGTTGTTTAAGGGAAAAATCTTTATTTTGTCGCTGATCTGCTTTGTTTGTTGTTTTGGACTATTTTAAAGTCAGTAACTTAATTTCGGTATAAAACATGAGTTTTAGAGAATTTTGTCTATTTTCAAACCCCTCTAACTTTGCCTGATTTTGTTTTCTTATGACTAAGTTATGACTGTTTTATTACAGAGGTATCGATCTTTTCCAGATTTTGTTTTTCGGTAATTTTGATGACAAATTATTTTAAAGAACTATGCTACATATATTATTTTGATCCAAAACTTTGGTCAATATTTCTTTATCTAGTTAGAGATTTTGCAGAATTTTGGTGAATTTTATTGATAAGTTTTATGAGTTGTAAAGAACCCTATTTTCACTATGATTCCTTTTACTGAATGAAAATTGTTCGTGAAATATAAAAGTTAATATATTTGTCTATTTTCATCTCCCTTTGCCGGATTTGAATTTCGTTTCACTGGTTGCGAGATATCTTAGTTTTCGTACAGCAGTGTTGAGAATTCCAGTTTTGCCAAACTGTGTTTTCTTGATGCTTTCTTATTTTTGATGAATGATCTAATTTCACTGGAATATTATGAAACTTTAAATTTTGATACTGGACATATAGGGGAATACTCCAGATTTTTCGTGGATTTATTTAATATGTTTTCATGTTGTTTTCCTGTTCTTGAATTTGTTTTCCTAATTCCTGGCTGAACGTGTTTTCTGTTTTCAAATCAGTTTTGAGTTATGATCTTCTGAAACACTATATGACTTAATTATATTCGCTGGATTCGTGTGGATTTCTAGTTTTCAGATCCTTCGACGGATCCAGATTTGCATTTCTGTAGCGACGGGATTCACTATTTTAGTACTTTACTGTCTTGCTGTCCTGAATATGAACATACACTGTTTTGCTTGTTTATGCGATTGTAAATTATCTATGCATGTTTATTTGTTTTTCTGAACCTAATACTAATTATACCATGTTAATTTGACATTATTCAGTACACATTCATGCCTGTTTGATGACCATAATAAAAGAAATCAAGCTGGGGCTTATGAAAAAGATCTAGTAGTGGGAAAGTATAGAAATGTGTACTTAGAAGGGGGCTCGTGTTTCCCATATGATTATCTATTATCTGTTATCTGACCCTGTCTACATTACTTCTTATATGAAGGTGTAGAGGAGAAGAGAACCACTAGGTTCTATCTGTCTGTCTGTATCTGTTGTCTGACCCTGTCTACATTACTTCTTATATGAAGGTGTAGAGGAGAAGAGAACCACTAGGTTCTATCTGTCTGTCTGTATCTGTTATCTGACCCTGTCTACATTACTTCCTATAGAAGGTGTAGAGAAGAAGAGAACCACTAGGTTCTATCTGTCTGATCTGTTATCTGATATCTGTCTGAACCCTGATTACATGGCCTTATATGATCCCCTACGAAATCTACAAACATAACTGTTTTGAATGCAGCAACCATGTGATAAAAGGATGGCACATGAAGTGCTACCTAGTTAGTAATTAATACAAGACTTATAAAAATCTGAATCTGTATCTGTATCTGAAATCTGAATCTGAATCTGATATATGTATCTGGCTATCTGTTATTTGATTATCTGATTACCTGTTATCTGTCTGACATTATCACTTGACACTATTATTTGACACGATCTGTATATTTGTCTGCATGTTATTTGACTTTTGATACTTGACACGTGTTAGTATACCATGCAAGGTTTGTTTCTGCTATTATTTAGATTTGTTTAGTTTCCCCATGTACTTGTATCCTACATTATAAGCGGCCCATAACTTACAATTGACGGGTACTTATTTTTCTCTTTCCTTCTCCTGCAAATTGTGCAGATTTTGGTGATCAGCTGTCCGATGGAGTATGTGATCTAAAGTTCTAGTTGGCTGGAGCTTTTTACTGTCTTCATTTATTTCCTGTTGCTTATTTCGAACATTGTATCTGTTACTTGTATTCTTTGTGTTTGGATAGCATGACCCAGGATTTTGTGTTATTCAGATCATGATTATTTGAGATTAATATATTTTATTTCAAGTATTCTTGTTGGTATTTGATTCATATGTGCATGTGGTTGATTTTTCTGGATTTCGACTCTGATTATATTGTGATATGTTGTAAAGATTCCTGAACAGCTTATGGATGATGAAAATCATTCGCTGGGCCAATGTTACGTGCTCGTATTCCATATTTTTGGATAAGCATTATAAGCTGCAGCATGCTTTCCCTATCCTCTTTTGTTTAGCTTCCAACCAGAAGGCAACTGTTGCTGATTACCTGTCAACTACCAACAACCATAGGGTTTGGCATATTCCTTTCAACTCCTCCCTAACTCCTATCCAGGCTATTGATTATGCCTCTCTTCTTGAGTGCTTATCCAACTACCCGTGGCATCCTATAGATGACTTTATATGGTGATGGTCACAGTCGGGAATCTTCTCTGTTAAATCTTTCTACAATTTTCTTAATGATGGTGGCGTCTGTTCCCCCTTTGCCAATCTACTCTGGAGATGATGTACTCCATTAAAAGTGAAAATTCTGTCTTGGTTAGCTATCAACAGCAAGCTCTTGACGGTTGAGAACCTCAACAAAAGGAACCTTGCTTTAGGTCAGGTGTGTCCCTTTTTGCCTTTCTAATTCGGAAGATGTTAATCACTTATTTCTTCACTACGTCGTCATCCTTCCTCTTTGGCTAGTTCGTTTGTATGCGCGGGAAGCTTCCCAGTTCCCTTCCTCTCTCCGGTCTTGCTGGACTGACTGGAGAAGTAGTCACATTAAGAAAAAAATTACGTAATTCGTGGGACCTTTCCATCATAGTCATCATTTGGATCATATGGAAAGAAAGAAACAGTCGCATTTTTACCCATTCTTCTCATGCTATTGCTAGTCTGATGGATGATTTCATCTACTTCTCAAAGTTTTGGTCTTCCACCTTAGCCCAGGCTAAAGTAGAAGCCCCGAGTCTTCATCGGATTGAAGAGGGGGCTAATTTCTGTCGTTTTTACCATTTTCTTCCTCCTTAATTTCGTTCTGTTTTACAGCTTACATTTTATTTTGTTCTTTTTGCAGGCCTCGGGTTAATGGCCTTCTTCACGTTTTTGGATCCCCAGGTTATCCAAGAGCTGTGGAGGGCTCCCTTTGATTTTGACCATGTTTGTATGGTTTTAGCTTTCTTTTTTTCTGCTGGGATGGTGCTTAGTAGCCTTCTCTGTTGGGCTTTTGTTTGAGGCACCGCTGTTGATGCCATTTTGGTGTTCCAAGTTTTCCTACTTGGTTTCTCTCTTTTGCTGTTCATTTTGTGTGGGGATGACTCATCTGTTAATGTTACGTCCCTTCTATTATACTATGGTTACTTAGATATTTTGTTTCTTTTCTGTTAGCAACATATATGTTCTTTTATGTTGTGTTGGCTTGATACTACTTTATGCAGTTCATTTGTGTCCATCCCAGGAGTTTTTCAGCTTGCTCTCAGCTGACTTTGTGTCCATCATGCTAGGTGATCCCTTTTTTGAGGATCTTCTTGGTGGTTGGAGCCCCGAGCCATCTTTGCTCCACTGAAAGCTATGTTTAGGCCCTGCGTATTTGGCGTTTGGGATTGTCAGCTTCGTTTTGAATTCTTTTTGGATTGCCCTCGGGTGGGTACTGATTTGGGACAGGATTTGATCAAGTTTCAGGTGGCTATTTTGTTTCTGCCTGTGGTTAATTCTCTCTCTGTGTCCCTTTTGGTGTTCTGTGGTTTGAGTTGGTTATCTTCCCCCAGCGATGCTCGGGTGGCTCTTCAGCTTTTCTGCAGTTTTCCTGTCCTTTTTTAACGTTCGATATTTCGTTTCTCTTTTCATCTAATGTGATTTTTTCACCCCTTTTAATGGGTCGAGTGTGGGGGTCTTGAGTTGTGGCTCAGCCTGTTCCGGAGTTGTGTTGTCTATTTGGTTCTTTTGGCTTTAGGGTTGGTGAGCGCCGTCCTGCTCTTTTGTGGGGGTCGGCTGTTTGCTGTCTCCTCCTCGCATGTAGGCCTTTTCTTCGGTCGGTGTTTGATGCGGTGGCGGTGCCTTCCATTACAGGCGATGGCGAGTTTTGAGGCTCTCGAGTGGTTGTGGCTTTCTTGCCATCCGCTGTGTTTGGTGCTGCGCGTCCAGTGTCTGGCAGCGCGCTCGGTTGCCTTTATTTTTGTTTCTGTGCAGTGTCCTTTGTTGTATTTACTTTCCTACAGTTTCACTACGTGTAAAATTATCTTTGTACTCTCCTATTGATTAATTTAATTGTTGGGCTGGAGTCGTAAGACTCTATCCTGTTCATCAAAAAAAAATATCTTTTATCGAAACTATTTACAAAAAAATGACACTTGTCAAACTTATTGCGCTCGGGGACTAAACAATTACACTCGTTGTTCTTAACGGCGAGCTTAGTTATTTCATACATAATTTGTACCAAACTCGCTGTTCCTATGGAGTTTTTTTCAAAACTTCTCCAAGTCCAACAGAGAGTATCACTTTCTGTGAATCAAAAATTGTACAGTCTTTATTCCCAACGGTGAGTTTAGTATATTTCCCCTCGCCGTGCCCAACGGCGAGCTATTCTATAGAGTTTTTTCGAAAATTCACCAGGTCCAACAGAGAGTTTCACTCTTCGCGAAATTTTGAAAATTGAAAAGTCGTTGTTCCCAACAACGAGTCTAGTATAAAGCCTCTCATTGTTGGGAACGGCGAGTCTTATTTTGAAAATTCTGAACTAAACTCTTGGTGAGTTTCTCAAACAAACAAAAAATATACACTCGTTGTATCCCAACGGGGACCACGAAATAATTAAGCTATCCATTGGGAACGGCAAGTGTAGTTGTTAAATTCCCGAGCACAATAAGTTTGGCATGTATCCTCTTTTTGCAAATAGTTTCGAAAAAAAGGACATATTTTTTTAGAAAAAATCCTTACACTTGGCATTTTACATAAAATCCCCTTAAACTAACAATCAAACAAAATACTAATACATCAATTATTCAGACTCAATTCAGCTGCAGAATTCCTTAAGAGATTAGCTAGTGTGTATCATCATCACATGAGTTTCAATTGGGGTGTGTGTGTGTTTATATATATATATATATATATATATATATATATATATATATATATATATATATATATATATATAAATTGATTATGTGGCATGCATGTAATACATTGGATAACTAACCATTTTAAGGCTTTTCCAATCATATGTATGCCACATCATCAATTGCTTATTTACCAAATGAGCAAGTTGCTCATACCCCTTTTTTCCATATATATATATATATATATATATATATATATATATATATATGATTGGAGATGTCCAGTTGCACATATAATTGGAAAAGCCTTAAAAGGGTTAGTATATATATATATGTTCTTCCATTTTTTTGCGTTTTGGAGATGTCCAGGCTTGAACCTAGGTTCTCGACCTAACCACAATTTTAGGCTTCACCCGAATACCATCTAAGACATTCCTTCGTGGTGTTTTACTATATCTCTTATTTTCTAGACCTGGGCATATTCAATTGTAAAACCAATTATATTAAATTGACTTATGATTCCTCCATTTTGATTGATCTTTGTAGAAGAATTTTTAAAAAATCTGTCTCCCCTTTATTATTGAGTATATTCAAATTATTCTTGGGTGAAGAAATTAAATGGATTTTTGGATAAGGGAGAGGAGGAAGAAAAAGAAGTTGGAATTTTTACATAACACCCTTCAATCTCAACAAACTAAACGTAAATATAACTTACCTTCGGACTTCCAGCATTGTTGATGGACGGCCAGGAACACAACTATTCTACCGCTGCAATAGAAAAAATTATGGCAGAGGATTCATATCCTAGACTTATGTGAAAATCGATCTCAAATCTAGACTCACCTAATAATTATTTAACTTCCCTTTAGAAATTATTCTATCACGTTCGTCACGGAATGAAATATATATCATCTAGAGCGATCACATTGACACACTCGAAACTTTTATAGCATCCCATTGTTATCTAATCTCATCAATTCTTTCATCTTTCATACAATTAATTATACAACTCTGTTTCGTGCAAAATGGAAAAAAAGGAGGTCTTATAACAAAATCCCATAAGAAAAGTCTCAAGATGCATCGTTCAATGTATTTCCTCTTCCAGACATCAAAGTAGCCGTTGGCACCAGAACAATGTGAATGTACCCTGCTAACGGTCGAAAAAATTCAAAAAACTCTTTTTAAAAGAAAACCCTAATAGAATTTGATTTAAGACAATCCTCACACACTCAAGAACCCATTTCCCATCTCTCTCTCTCTCTCAAAGAAGAGGAGATTGGGTCATATCAATCTCTTCTTCTTCTTTATTAACAAAACAACCCCGTGTCCAAAAATCAGAGAATGGCTCCTCACAGAGAGAACCAAGATACCCAGGACGACAACATCACCAACAACACTCCTGTTACTGCTCCTCACTCGGCCGCCGCTGCCTCCAAGCAATCACTGCCTGTTGCAAAAGGATCTGATCGCCAATCAGTTCTGAAGAGGTCCGATTGTCTCCTTTTTCCTCCGTTTTAGTTTTTATGAAATGGGTTACCTTTGTTTTCTTGCTTAATTCTATGTTACGAGTTTTCAGAGGGGGGAAACACATCTGTTAATTGGTTTATTTCTGACTACAAATAAATAGTGGCCATAATGACTATTTAACCATCTGATCTTTTCTTTTTTATTGATTTTTTTACTGTCCTTGATAAAGTTACTCATCATGATTTTGTTTCTGTAATATGAAAAAAGAGAATGTCATTACCACGAGGCAATGTCTTGGATGGTATCAGGACAAAAACTGTGGCTACGTCAAGACCTTACTTAGTTCAAGGCCTAGACATCTCTAGATGAAAGCCATTTTGCTTAAATTTTGTAAATTGATACTAACTACTCTTCCTCGTCAATTTGTGTATCTACATGCAGGTTGCAATCAGAACTGATGTCCCTGATGGTAAGAACATGACAGACAGGTTATCATACAATTGAATGCCTTGCTTTCTAAATAACCAACAATTTGGGTTAATTTTCAGATGAGTGGGGATCCGGGGGTTTCGGCATTTCCAGAAGGAGACAACATATTTTGCTGGAAAGGCACAATCACAGGGAGCAAAGATACAGTGTATGATGGGATGATCTACAAGCTCTCCCTCTCTTTCCCTACTGACTACCCTTTCAAGCCGCCCAAGGTTAAGTTCGACGACACCCCTTGCTTTCATCCCAATGTCGACGTCTATGGCAACATTTGCTTGGACATTCTTCAGGTATGATATATATTTATTATCAATTTTTTTTTTGTATGTGGTCAAATATTGATAGTATTTGTGTTTTGGGGGGGTTATCAATCAGGATAAATGGTCATCAGCTTACGATGTTCGAACCATTCTGCTCTCAATTCAGAGTCTCTTGGGAGGTATGATCTAATTAATGTAATTCAAATATGGCAATGTACGAAGCTTGTGTGATTGATCGATGCTCTTTCGGTTTTATTTCAGAACCGAACAATGATTCTCCGCTGAATACACAAGCAGCAGCACTTTGGGTCAATCAAGAAGGTGCATAAAAGAAGATCATATTTGATTTGAATTTGATTTGGGATTTTTTTAATAGTTCTCAATTGTAACATAAATGCATCTATTGCTTTTGCAGAGTTCAGGAAAATGGTGGAGAACCTTCACAAGCCAGTCTAGTGAAATGAAACAAAAATTATGAGTGCGCTTTTGATTATATATCATTAAATTCATTGTTGTCTTTGATATTATTTTCATTCTCTGTATTATCTCCAAAAATGAAACGAAATAGATGTCTTATTCTTCCAGTGTCATCATTTTTGTTAGAAAAAAATATACATTGTTGGAAACTGAGGTCGGATAAAAATGAACTGGGCCCAGGAAGGCTTTCGCTCCAAGTCAATCCGGCTCGGTCCCGGACCACCACAGGCTCGACGCCGAGCCATAAGTTCACCACCACGAAACCAGCCCCCCCCCCCCCCCCCCCCCCCCCCCCCCCCGTCCCGACGACCCTCTGAGACCTTCGGTCTTCGATCCTCGACGGTCTCACGGGCCGTCCACTCAGCCGGGCAAGGGAGGGAGATGACCTGGCGCAGCCTGGGCCCTCTGATCCTCCCAGAGACACAGGGCCCCTACGATCTGCCAAGCCAGCCCCAAAACCACTTGGGGCTCTTGCCAAGTCAGCCCTAAACCACTCTGGGCACTGCCACGTGTGCCCTAAACCACCTGGGCCTCTTGCCACGTCAGGTCCATGGGCTTTTCGGGTCCGAACCCGGCCCCCAAGCGGATCCAAACCCGGTTGGGTTATCTATAAATACTAGACCCCCATTCACCTTCAAAGGTAATCAATCTTTCACCCACAAAACCCTAGTTATTGCTACTCTCTCACAGAGACTAACTAGATCATCGGAGGGTCTGCCACCGGGATAACCCCGGTGTTTCTAGACCGTCTGCAGGTACCCGAGGCGAGGCAATCCGAGCCGCTCCTCCAGTGCCGAGGCGAGCCTACAGCTCACCGTCCTCTACTGAACCTTTCCCCTCTTACAAATTAAGTCCGAACTCACACCTGGTGCATCCACACTCCATCCAAAAACAAACCGCATCAGGTTGGCGCCGTCTGTGGGAACCTCTACTTATTCGGTAGGTACGACAGTCCGAGCCTCGCCGCCGACACTCGCCCTCCAATGCCTCCTAGGGCCTGGAGATCGGCCTCTTCCTCCTACCGGAACGGGCCCCCTAATCAGGGCGTCCCCGCGGGAGGGCAAGGATCCAATAACCCGGGGGTGAACCTCGGACCCCAGCAAGGCGAACCTCACATCGAGCAACCCGACCTTCGTCGGGTCATTATGAACCGAAGGGCTGGTCAGGCCAGGGGAGGGACCGCTTCCAACTCGACCCCGAACCATTCTAGGCCATCGGCACTCAGCCGCATCGACCGAATTCCTGCTCCCCGACCCGACCCTTCCAACCACGGAGCGGTCACAAGGGCCGAGTTCCGAAGCTTTCGGGAGGAAATCATGGAGGCGCTTCACGGAGCACCGAGGTCCGCAACACTCGACCGATCCCGTCAAGTGAGCGAAGGAAGGAGCTACACTCACGCGCCGCCTCCTCCACCGGAGCGCGCAGACCAGGTACTCCGTCGCCTCACTGAGATGGAGAATCGCCTCGAGCGCATCGGCGATGGGAATCCCAACCCCATCCTCGGCCGAGTGCCTTCCCGACCGCCGTTCTCCGTCAACATTTTAGAAGCGGAGATCCCCCGGAACTTCCGGCCTCCGCAATTCGAGACTTACAATGGCGAGGGTGATCCAGCTGATCACATGGAGGGATTCAAGACCCTCATGATGATTCACAGCGCTTCGGATCCCCTGCTGTGTCGAGCCTTCCCGGCTACCCTCCGGGGTCCGGCCAGGGAATGGTTCTCCAAACTCTCCCCAGGCTCAATCTTTTCGTTCGATCAGCTAGAAGCCAACTTCTTGGGCCACTTCGTCACTAGCCGGAAAGCCGAGAAGACGAGCGCCTCCCTGCTTGACCTCTGCCAGAGGGAGGGGGAGTCACTCCGTGACTTTGTCAAAAGATTCACGATCGAGGCAAGATCCGTCTCTGCCCTCGACGCCGGGGTCGCCTCGGCCGCCTTTGGACACAATGTCCAGCATAGTCAGTTGAAGGTCTCCCTGGCAAAGAAGCCACCTCTGGACTTCCCAGACCTTCTCAATCGGGTCGAGAAGTACATACGAGCAGAAGAAGCTCTGAACCCAGAGGGCAGCAAAGAAGCCGTCGGAAAGGGCAAGCGTAGCGTCGACGAAATCGAACCCGCCAGGAAAGCGGCAAAGGAAGGGGTCGGCGCGAAGAGGGTTCCTCCGATCTCTCGCTTCAAAAGGTACACTCCCTTGACACAGAACGTGTCCGCCATCCTCTTAGAGATCGAAGACAAGGGCCTTGTCCGACACCCTCCTCGACCAAGCAACAACAAGAAGCGAGACCAACGCTTCTACTGCCGTTTCCACAGGGACCATGGGCACGAAACCGACCAGTGTCGGGCCCTGAAAGACGAGATCGAGGCCCTCATTTCACGAGGGTACCTCCGGGAGTTCACAAGAGAGAACCAACAGGATCGACGAGTTACCAGGAACTGGAGGCCCTTCGCCTCCGATCCCCACTCCAAAGTTCATTCAGGGGCGGGATCCCGACCCTGAGGGAAGCGGAACCCCAGCAATCCTGCATTGCGTCCACGGGGAACGATGGGGGGAGAGTCGAATACCTCTCGGAAAGCCTTTGTCCGCGAAGTAAATGCTGTCCAAGATCTCCCCTCACCTCGGTTGCAAATGGTACCCGTCTCCTTCTCCGGAGAGGACCTCGAGGGCGTCCGCCCCCCCACTGCGATGCCCTCGTCATTAGCCTCCACATGGCTAATTGTGAAGTACGCCGGATCCTCGTCGACAACGGCAGCTCAGTAAACATCCTCTTTCTCGAAACCTTCGAGAATCTCAAACTGCCCAGAGGCAAGCTCAAACCGGCCGGATACACCTTGCACGGGGTCTCTGGCGTCCCTGTCGTCATAGAAGGGATCGTGACCCTCGACGTCACCGCAGGCTCGGCCCCTGTTCAGCAGACCGAGTCTATGGACTTCATGGTGGTGAACGTCAAGGCAGCGTACAATGCCATACTTGGCCGACCAGGGCTATGCTCCCTTCAGGCGGTACCGCCGGCCTATCACTTAAAGCTAAAATTCCCCACCCCACAAGGGGTCGGGATCGTCCGAGGCAACCAAGAGGCGGCACGGTCCTGCTACATGACCGCCATCGGAGGTGGTGTCTTCCCCCTCGACGCCGTCGAGCTCGGGTCCGAGGGCAACGGCTCCACTCCAGAGCCAGCCGATGAGCTGGAAGAGGTCTCGTTCGAGGTCGAAGACGAATCAAAGTGGTTCCGAGTGAGCCGCTCGCTCTCCGAAGGTCTGAGGGCGGACATAGTCGACTGCATCCACCGCAACGTCGATCTCTTCGCCTGGAAGCCTTCCGACATGCTCGGGATTTCCGAAGACCTGATCATGCACAGACTGGGTGTCACCCCGGGATCCAAGCCGGTCGCTCAGAAGAGGCGCAAGTTCGCCCCGGAGAGGCAGCAAGTCGTGAAAGCAGAGGTGGACAAACTCTTGTCCGCTCGGATCATTCAGGAGGTCAGCTACCCCCGAGTGGTTGGCCAACGTCGTCATGGTTAAAAAGGCAATCGGGGGATGGCAGATCTGTATAGATTTCACGGATCTAAACAAAGCATGCCCTAAAGATCCTTTCCCCCTCCCCAGCATCGATGCCCTGATCGACGCGACCTCGGGACAAGAGCTGCTGTCTTTCATGGACGCATTCGCAGGGTATAATCAAATCCGGATGTTCCCGTCTGACATTGCGAAGACCTCATTCGTCACCGACCAGGGTCTTTTTTGCTATCGTGTTATGCCCTTCGGGCTGAAAAACGCCGGAGCCACCTATCAACGGCTCGTGAACCGAATCTTCAAAGACCTAATCGGCCGCAATATGGAAGTCTATGTCGACGACATGCTCGTCAAAAACCGGGCCGGGTCGGACCACGTCGCTGACCTCGAGGAAGCCTTCGGAATCCTCCGACACCACAACATGAGGCTCAACCCGGCCAAGTGCGCATTCGGGGTCTCCTCCGGAAAGTTTCTGGGGTTCGTCGTCAGCCAGCGCGGCATCGAGGCAAACCCCGAGAAGATTCAGGCCATAATAGACATGACCCCACCTCGGAACGTCAAGGAGGTACAGAGACTCACAGGCCGGCTGGCGGCAATCGGTCGCTTCCTCTCCAAATCAGGGGAAAAGTCTCTCCCCTTCTTCAAGGCTCTGTGAGGCAAAGGGGGCTTCGAATGGGGTGCCCCTCAACAAGAAGCCTTTGAACAGCTGAAGCAATACCTCGCCAACCCTCCTCTCCTCAGCAAACCTGAACCGGGCGAACCCCTGTGGCTCTACCTCTCCGCCTCGGACAGCGCCCTCGGCGCCGTCCTCGTCCGAGAAGAGGATGGGGTTCAGAAGCCACTCTATTATGTAAGTAAAGTCCTACTCCCCGCCGAGACGAGGTACGCAAGAATCGAAAAGATGGCCTATGCTCTGGCCATGGCAGCCAGGAAGCTCCGCCCCTACTTCCAATCTCACTCCATCCAAGTGCTAATTGACCAGCCTCTGAAAACCGTCCTCCATAAGCCTGAGAACTCTGGCCGCTTGGTCAAGTGGTCAATAGAGCTCAGCCAATACGACATCGGCTATCAGCCGAGGATGGCGATCAAAGGCCAGGCCCTCGCCGAGTTCATCACCGAGTGCACAGCTTCTGAGCAGCCGAGCATCGAAGAGTCGGACCCAATCTGGGAGATCTATGTCGACGGATCCTCCTGCGAAACCGGGAGTGGTGCCGGAATCATCCTCCGAGGTCCCGACCAATTCCTCCTTCAATACTCTCTACGCCTTAACTTCCCAGCCTCTAACAACGAGGCAGAGTACGAGGCAATGATTGCCGGACTGACCCTAGCACACCGAGCCGGAGCCAAGCAGATCCGAGCCTTCAACGATTCTTAACTCGTGGTCAATCAGATCACCGGGGAATATGAAGCTCGCGACGACCGGATGGTGTGATACTTGGCCGTGGTCCGACTGCTCCTAGCATCCTTCTGCTGCTCCACAGTGGTCAGGGTCCCCAGAGAGCAGAACGCCCAAGCAGACGCCTTGTCGAAACTCGCCTCCTCCTCCTCCTTCGAGGGCCTCGACCAAACGGTACTCATCGAAATCCTCTTAAAGCCAAGTATCAATGATGAAGACCAGGAGGCAATGTGCGTACAAGGAAATATCGGTCCGAACGACTGGACCAACCCCATTCGAAGATTCCTTGTCCGAGGCGAGCTCCCCGAAGACCGAGCCGAGGCAAGACGGGTCAGAATTCGAGCTGAGAGGTTCATCATGATAGACGACATCCTCTTCAAATGCTCGTACACACTGGCCGATGGTAAGTCGTACCTCTGCTGTCTCACCAATGACGAAGCCAGCTACGTGCTGAAGGAACTTCATGAAGGGATCGGCGGATGCCATATGGGAAGCAAGTCCCTCGCTCGAAAGGCTCTGAATCAGGGCTATTACTGGCCCACCATGCTCCAAGACTCACAAGACCTGGTCAAGAGGTGCGGCACCTGCCAGAGGTTCTCCCCTATCAAGAGGCTTCCTCAAGCCAATCTCCAGTCCCTGGCTAGTCCTACGCCATTTGCCATGTGGGGCATGGACCTTGTGGGCCCCTTTCCCGTGGCAACAGGATAGAGGAAATTCTTGATAGTCGCCATCGACTACTTCACGAAGTGGCTCGAGGCCGAACCACTGTCCAGCATCGCCGAGCGCCAAACGCAGTAGTTCTTCTGGAAGAATATCGTTTGTCGGTTCGGGATCCCTCAGGTCCTCATTACAGACAACGGGACCCAGTTCGCAGGCCAAAACTTCCAAAAGTTCTGCGAAGGCATCGGCACCCAGCAGCGCTTCTCCGCCATATGCCACCCTCAGTCTAACGGCCAAGCGGAGAACGCGAACAGGCAAATCCTCGACGGCCGAAGCACCTCGACGACTCCCCCAAGGGGCTGTGGGTAGAAGAGCTGCCCAGCGTGCTATGGGCGCACCGAACCACCAAGAGGATCCCTACGGGAGAGACACCGTTCAGTCTAACCTACGGGACCGAGGCAGTGATCCCCGTAGAAATTGGCTTACCCTCCCCCCGGATCATGGCCTTCGACGAAGCGGACAACTCATCTGGCCTAAGGGCCAACCTGGACCTCGTCGCCGAGGTCAGGGAAAAGTCATCCGTCCGAAGAAACATCTATCAACAGCGGATCGAGAGGTTTTACAACAAGAAAGTCCGCCCAACAAACATCAAGGCCGGGGACCTAGTGCTGCGCAAATTATCCGTCTCCGATCCCACCAAGAAGAGGAAGCTGGCCCCCAACTAGGAGGGCCCATACAGGGTAGCCGAGGCCATACGGCCCGGCACTTATCGCCTGGTGGACATGGAGGGCGAGCGATCAAGCAACCCTGGAATGCCGAGCACCTTATGAAGATCCTAGAAGAACGGTCATAGGTCCTGGCTTGGCTATTAGTAAATAATATTTTTTATGAGCTTTCATGTGTAAATGGCCGTTTTAGCGACCCTCCCTATCATATATAAGAAGATCTTCTTTCTGTCAACTCCAAACGCCTCGACAGTTCCGACCTAACACCGGACAATGGGATCGGCACCCGAGTCCCCACTCCGGAATCATCCCCAACGTCTCGGTAGGTCCGAATCGGCTTCAGGCCAGGGAGCCGCCGTAAAGCCTCCCGCTGCCCATGATGCCGATCCCCCTACGGATCGGCAGGGCCGAACCAAAACTCCACCTATCAATAGGCTATTAGCCGAGGCAACAAATAGGAAGAAATCCCTTATTCGTACTCCCTTATTAAGTTCTGGAAAACAAACAAAGAACGTTACAAGACCACTCCACTCATCTCACAAAGAAAGAAACCGTCTTAAGGCCCCTCAGGTCCTAGGAATGGCACTCCCACTCCAATCGAGCGACTAGGATCTCTCTCTTCGTCGCGATGGTCCTTAGAGTCAGCAACAGTCGACACACCAGTGACGGAGCTCTGGGCATCAGCCGGCCAGACGCGCTCCAGCTGCAGCAATGCCGAAGGAACTCCCTCCGCCCGCCGATCTCCCGAGGAGGATACCATCCTCGTTCCGGACACACCTAGCATCGTCTTATACTGGTGTATCTCCATTTCCTTCTCCACTATGACGTCGCGAAGAAGCCTCTCAGACGAGGGCCTCTGCACCGACGCACTTGACATGGTGAACCCGAGGCCGGCACTTCCGAGGTCCCGATCTACCATTGCCCTCTTCAGCCGGTTCGCCTCGGCGCTCAGAGCCTGAGACTTCTCTCGATAATAGTTGAAGGCGGCATCCTGGTCGCGAGCCCCCTTGCGATAACGGACCAATGTGGCCTCCAGAACTTTGATTCTACTTTGGAGCCACGCCATGTTTGAGCGATAAGGGTCTGGCTCGGGAAGGGGAGCCGCTACCTAAAAGAGAACCAACCACAGCTCAAAACACATCCACAAAAGGAGTCCGGAAAAATCCGAGTACAAAAGACTTGGCCAATCAGAAATCCTCTCTTATAAATTGAAATTGTCGTACAAAATGCGGTGACCAGTCCACGTTCGGCAAATACATTTTAAGGGAAAGAAGAAAACAAAACAAGAGGGAAACAGCCTATGTTATCACCTCAACATCAGCCAGGTCCACGGGGGGATCGATGGCCGAGCCCACGACGGGAGGGTCGGCGGGAGGGTCGACGTCAGGGGTCTTCGGTGGCCCCTCGACCTCCATGTCATAGTCGAAGCCCCTCAGGTCGATGTTGGGGTAGAAGTGCCGCACATGGCTGAGGGCCTTCGCATAGACCGCGTCCTGGGCCGCGATCACCAGGTCCTACCCCGTCGTCGTCAGTTCCTGCTTCTCCTTCGCGAACTTCTTCTTTAGGGCGGACACCCTCTTCCCCCACTCGGTATCCCGGGCATCGAGCTCAACCTTCAGCTGCTGCTCCCTCTTATGTGAGCCTTCGAGCTCTATCTTCATCTCCTTCATCTCTTGCAAGGCCTTGTCAGCCCGGTCTCGCTCCCCTTCCAAGGCCACCTCATAAAGGCCTCTCACGTGGGCTCCCTGCACGGTCGCCTGCAGTAACCAAGCACTACTAAGAAACCTCCTTTACGACATATTCATAAGGCAAGTGGGGTCGGCGGACTTACCAGCACATTGGCCTGCGCGAGGCGCGTGTACGCCTCCTCCAGGGTCTCGGCCTTCATCTTCGCGCGGTCCCGGAGGGTCGCCAGCTTATCCGCCACCTCGACGGCCTGGGTCCCCCGGGTCAGACAATCCCCCCTCCGGATCGCCCAGTCCGGCACCCACGGCTGCCACAGCTCCTCCGTCATCTTGTCCACCCCCTTGCCTTCGACCAGGGGACCCTTCCCCTCTCTGTGCTCGGAAACCTTAGCCTGACCTGAGCTCCCCTGAGCTGCAACCTCCTTGCTCGTCTCCGAGCGAGTTCTCTTGCCCCTCGGTTGAAGTGTTGCCTCAGATGCAACCTGGGTCGGCCCCCTCGCCCTCTTCGCACCTCCCTCCTCCTCGGCCTTCTTTTGCTTCAAGGCGAGCCTCCGAGCCTTGATTGATTCTGGATCCATACCTGCAAAAAGATCCATTAAGGACATTGAGCACAAAAGAACAATAAGACCGAGAGAAAGAAACAACTACATACAAAGCACGGCCGGGCTCAGTCTAACGCGCGCCAAGTGACCCTCCGTCACCTTCGGCCAGCTGATGCTATGCGATAGGCGGAGGCGCTCAACAAACTTCCACTCCTCGGCCGCCAGGTCCTTCGGCCTCGGCGCTTTGAAGCCCGGCTTATGGTAATTCCAACGAGTAGGGATGTCCCAAGGTTCCTCACTCCGGACCACAAAATACTTTCTTTTCCACTCCTTGATGGAGTCCGGATGACCATGTACAACCTTCCCCTTACTCCGAGGCGACACATAATAGATCCCCTCCGACTCCCCAGACGAGCTGATCCCCAGCATCGCCCTAAACACGCCCAACCTAAGGGGCACCTTCTGCTCCTCACACAACAGGACGAAGCACATGATCTGCTTCCAGGAATTCGACCCGTACTGCATCGGAGCCAGTGACGCCCAATTCAGCACCTCCCGAACAAACGGATGGACCGGCAGCCTCAGTCCAGAGCTGAAGGCGTCCACAAGGAAGACGCAGTACCAAGCAGCCAGGGGTCGGTCGGGCGCAGGGTAGGGCTCAGCAACATGAGCTCGGAACCGACCCCAATGTGGTACGCTGACTGCGCAACCTCCAAGTCACCAGCTTCCAAGACAGTCGGAAGCGCGTCCATCTTCACCGTCTTCCGGCTCGGCGAAGATGGCTGAACCCCATACAGCGCCTTATCAGAAAGGTCGTCGGGGTACCGTCGGAACGTTTGCGGTTGTACAGGCAACCCCGTCACCACATTCCGGAGAACGGGCGCCTGGCTCGGCCCACCTGCCTTCGACCCCTTCTTCCTCGGCACCCTCTTCTTCTTTGCCCTCTCCGGCGAGGGAGTGGATAAGCGCCCCAGACCGGTCGGCGTGGAGGACGAACCCACTCCCTGGATCGTGGATCTCCCCCCCGCACCTCCTATCCGAGCCCCAACGGCTTCACCCTCGCCTTCACCACCTTCCTCTTCGGACACCGACTCCAGAATCTGGACCTCATCCGAACTGTCGCTCCCCTCGCCGGAATCACTACTCTCCACCACGAACATCTTCTGGGAGCGCAGAGGCTTCACGTCGTACACCGTCTCCTCTTCCCACGATTTCGAGTCTGAGAGCCCGGTGGCAGGGGGCCCTTCCCCTCTAGACGTTGACACCGACGAACCAGACTGAGCCCGGGACATGCCTAACTAAATAAACTTACCAACTAACCTTGAGTGCTTCGGATGGACGAGCCTGGTGCCGCAAGCCACAGTAACGAGCGCCGAAGTGTTTGAAATTTTTGGAGAAAGAAGCAAGAGAGAAGTGAGCAGTTTGGAAGAGGGGTGGGGGTATTTATAGAGGAGGAAACGACTCCTCAATTTTCGCGTAACGGCTCCTCGATTGGCGTGAAACCGCCACCTATAGAATCGCGCCACGTCACCCTAGAACGTGCGCCGCTGACGTCACCCACGTCACCTTGAAGCCAGACATAAGGGTCGGTTCGGATGAAGTGCGTCGGATCCGAACACCCCAGCATCTGCCCCCGAAAGCAGGGAAAATTTTAGATTGAAAGTGTTAAGGCACCCGCCCTCGGCGAGTGCCCCGGGCCCCAACACTCGGTTGGTTCCCCTCTCACCCGCGAACAACTCGGGGCTTACGACCTCGGAAGCCGAAACCCCGAACTGTTCGAGGGTGGGAGAAAAATCACCATTGTCTGGGACCCTATCGGAAAGCAGATCGGCCCACCTCCCATCTCTAACTCCTTCGGGCCGACCACCATCAGAAGCCGTCAGCCCAGAAGGAAGACAGAGATCGGAGGAGACCCATCCGATCGAGGCAACCTGCCCCGGGTCCGAACCTCAATGGGCCTCCCTCCCGCCGTGATCTCTCCTGACTCTGACTACCATATCAGGGCCGTCACAGCCAGGAGAAGACCATGGCGGGAGAACAGCCCACCCCCCGGGGCCGGACATCATTGGTCATCCCTCGCGCCGTGATCTCCCTCGATCCTGGCTACCACGTCAGGGCCGTCAGGATCGGGAGAAGAACAAGGCGCGAGCATAACCACTCGTCCGACCCTCTTAGGGTTAGAATTTTTCAAAGGAGCAGGCGTCCGCCCAAGGCAGACACCTCCAGTGGTCGATCAACCACCGTTGCTATGATCAAAGCTACAGGGGGGAGCGGGGTATTTATAGCCTCCCCCCAAGGACCAGCCACTACGCCTAGGGAGTCGAAGTGCCGAACATTTATTATAGGAGCCATTTAATGGCCCCGGGAAGTTGGAATGCCGCACAAATCCCACAGCGCCATTAATGCTCCTCGAAGACAGCTAGCATCGGCTTAGCCTTCTCTCGAAGGCCCAACAGTTCGCCATCGCCCTTGCCGACCCGTAAAACCCTCGCCAGCTCAGGGTAGGGTCTCGCACCAGGGTAGCCTTCCCACGAAGGCCCAACGGTTCGCCATCGCCCTTGCCGACCCGTAAAACCCTCGCCAGCTCGAGGTAGGGTCTCGCACCAGGGTAGCCTTCTCTCGAAGGCCCAACGGTTCGCCATCGCCCTTACCGACCTGTAAAACCCTCGCCAGCTCGGGGTAGGGTCTCGCACCAGGGTAGCCTTCCCACGAAGGCCCAACGGTTCGCCATCGCCCTTGCCGACCCGTAAAACCCTCACCAGCTCGAGGTAGGGTCTCGCACCAGGGTAGCATTCCCACGAAGGCCCAATGGTTCGCCATCGCCCTTGTCGACCCGTAAAACCCTCGCCAGCTCGAGGTAGGGTCTCGCACCAGGGTAGCCTTCCCACGAAGGCCCAACGGTTCGCCATTGCCCTTGCCGACCCATAAAACCCTCGCCAGCTCGGGGTAGGGTCTCGCACCAAGGTAGCCTTCTCACGAAGGTCCAACAGTTCGCCAGCGCCCTTGCCGACCCGTAAAACCCTTGCCAGCTCGGGGTAGGGTCTCGCACCAGGGTAGCCTTCTCACGAAGGCCCAACGGTTCGCCAGCGCCCTTGCCGACCCGTAAAACCCTCGCCAGCTCGAGGTAGGGTCTCGCACCTGGGTCGCCTTCTTACGAAGGCCCAACGGTCCGCCATCGCCCTTGCCGACCCGTAAAACCCTCACCTTCTCGAGGTAGGATCTCGCACCAGGGTAGCCTTCTCACAAAGGCCCAACACGACCCGAAACTACTCCTCCACGGCCAACTCTCGCATCCCCGTAGGAGTGGGGGGCTTATGAGGCAGGATAAAAATGAACTGGGGCCCAGGAAGGCTTTCGCTCCAAGTCAATCCGGCTCGGTCCCGGACCACCACAGGCTCGACGCCGAGCCATAAGTTCACCACCACGAAACCAGCCCCCCCGTCCCGACGACCCTCCGAGACCCTCGGTCTCCGATCCTCGATGGTCTCACGGGCCGTCCACTCAGCCGGGCAAGGGAGGGAGATGACCTGGCGCATCCTGGGCCCTCTGATCCTCCCAGAGACACAGGGCCCCTACGATCTGCCATGCCAGTCCCAAAACCACTTGGGGCTCTTACCAAGTCAGCCCTAAACCACTCTGGGCACTGCCACGTGTGCCCTAAACCACCTGGGCCTCTTGCCACGTCAGGCCCATGGGCTTTTCGGGTCCGGACCCGGCCCCCAAGCGAATCCAAACCCGGTTGGGTTATCTATAAATACCAGACCCCCATTCACCTTCAAAGGTAATCAATCTTTCACCCACAAAACCCTAGTTATTGCTACTCTCTCACAGAGACTAACTAGATCGTCGGAGGGTCTGCCACCGAGATAAATCTCGGTGTTTCTAGACCGTCTGTAGGTACCCGAGGCGAGGCAATCCGAGCCGCTCCTCCAGTGCCGAGGCGAGCCTACAGCTCACCGTCCTCTACCGAACCTTTTCCCTCTTACAAATTGAGTCCGAACTCACACCTGGTGCATCCACACTCCATCCAAAAACAAACCGCATCAGAAACCTTCCTTAAACGCAGGAACACTTCTTTTTTGTCTCGCAACTTGAAAAATCTCTCAATTAGCCCCCCCTCTACCATCGTCGTCCCTACCTCCTCTCTCTCCTCGCCGGTGAACGGTCGACGCTGTTCCCTCCCATCCCCAGCGCGGTCCAAACCCATCCTACTTGGCTGCTTGACTCTGCCCCCTTCTCCTCCTTTGCGCCTCCAGAGTTCCACCACCGCCCAGACCCGACGACGCCTTCCCATCTCCGTCGACGCGTCCTCCCGTCGTGCGAGGCCTTCGTCGAGCGATGCCTCCTTCTCCATCGACGCATCCGGCCATCGTCGCTGGTCATGACGTCGAGCGAGGCGGTGGCCGTCCACCCCAGTGAGTATGTTTTATGGGGTTTTTGGAGTTGGGGGTGAGTTGATTAGGGTTGGGGTTTTAGGTTAGGTGGGGGTTGGTTGGCTTTGCGAGATGTTTGCCTGGAGGTTCTTTGCGGTTGCCACCATGTCCACACACTCGGGGCCAATCACGGCGATCTGCAGTTATGATTTGGTTTTTAGAGGGTTGGTAGTGCGTGTGAAGAAGCCGGGTGTGCTTCTCTAGTTGCAATTCGCAATGTTGTGCGAATTGGTAAGGATGGAAGTGCCGTAGTGTGAGACGGCAGGGATTTTATTTGTGTAGGGGGTTGGTGGAGCTGTCTGAGTTGGGTGTGCCTCGGTGTGAAGTTTGCGATGTTGCACGGTGGTGGGGCTAGGGCCCGAAGACGGGGTCCCCCCATGTGATGTGCTCACTCGCTACTCCTGTGCCCTACGCCTTCTACCGACGCCATCGTCCGTCTCCCCCAGTGGTGCTGGAACGGTTCCTTTGCCGCCAGCACCATGTCTAAGCTCTCGGGGCCGATGACGGTAATCTACAGCCATGATTTGGGCCTCCAAGGTTGGTGTAGTCGGCGAAGTAATCGGGGTCCTTCCGTGATGTGCGCTCACTTGTCTCAACTTTCGGGGTGCTTGTTGTCTCTACTGTCGCAGAGCGACTATGTCGTGCCAGAGCTTCCTCCCGCATCTATTATCGCGAACGCCTTGGATCTTGGGCTCAAGTGTGTGAGGTCGGAGGTTCGGTATGGGGCTTGTGGGGCCAGGCCGGTGGTTGTTTGCTGTGGAAGGTGGGGACTGTGAAGCACGGTGTATTTCGACCTGTGGGGCTTGGGCCCAAAGATGGGGTTCCCCCAGCGAGAAGAAGACAAGGATCGGCGGGTGTTAAAATCCTGTCATACTAGTTTCAGGTGGGTGTGCATGTGCCGTGGACGCAGTGTACGAAGCTAAACTGACGTACTTACAATTTTGCTGAACCGAGTTTGTCGGCCCACCCTCCACGATTGTTGGAAGGATTTGTTGTTTGTACGGGTCATATTGCTTCATGTATGCTTCATATTGCTTCATGTCTGGTCCAGTTCGCTGGGTTTGTATTATTAATTTTTTCTTATTAATGAAACAGGGTGGCCACTATCCACCTTTCTCCTAAAAAAAAAACTTATTAATGAAAATGGATGGCCACTATCCACCTTTTCCCTATATATAAAAAATAAATAAATAAATAAAAAACCTTGAAAAGTCTCTTTCAGTTATAATTCACAATGAAACAGGGTGACCACTATCCACCTTTCTCCTAAAAAAAACTTATTAATGAAAATGGATGGCCACTATCCACCTTTTCCCTATATATAAAAAATAAATAAATAAATAAAAAAACCTTGAAAAGTCTCTTTCAGTTATAATTCACAGACAAACTGCTAAGTTATTTTTTGATGAAACGGATAGAGTCAACAGACTCCAGCCATGCATTAATAATAACAATATTACAATAAAAGGGTCTTACAAGGTGTAAAACAAAACCAACCAATAGAACAAATAATACACATCAACCAAACTAATACACAGAAGAGAAGACAAAGCAACCTAGGAGACTAAGCAATACAGATACAATGACCGACTCGAGAGCGGAAAAGAAGCCAATCTCTGAAGACAGCCAGCACTCAGAACACAATGGTCAGGGAGCCTGTGGAAGCTGCCGCCGGCGATCCTCCGATCGGTGAAGAGGATAGCAGCGGTGCAAAAGATCATCCCGGCATAGAAATGAACCCAGATGCCGATAATGAATCCTGAACAAAGCTGAAGAAACTCCGCAGTTGGGATAACCAAACAGAGGATCAAAACCCCCCCGGATAAGACAGAGCACAGAGCTGAAAAACAGGGATAACTAACGACACCCAATCAGTCCGCTACCAGCAGGTAAATAAACGAAACAGAAAGTCTGCCAATAGCGTCCTTGAGAACGCACCACAATAATCCATGACCGAGAGATACATCATTGCAAGTAAGATAATATACTGATAAAGAGCTAAACATTCAAAATAAGAACACCGTAAAGTTATATAAACAACCTTGAAAGCTAAAGATCAGCCCCACAAAATCCAGAGCCAGTAAAAACAGACTATATGTACCACCATAGGCTGCAAAATGCAGTACTAGATATGAACAACTACACGATAAAACAAAAGTTTGGAGAAATTATAAAGAGCGCTGCACAAAAGAGACATATATATGTCTACCGAAACCACCATGATGAAGACAAAGCTGCGCTCAGAACGATCCCACTAACAACCGTAGCAGTTACTTGAAAGGGAGAAGAATAAGATGGCGCTGGATGGAGATAAAGCCAAAACGCAAAAGAGCACCGAAACACATGCCACAAAATTCCAGAGATGAACTTGACCAAAAGCAGGATAAGACTGCAGCCAAAAAATAATAAAAAGAGAAGGATAAAACTGTCCTTTAACCCTGCGATCACAGACACCCAAGAACATACAGTTAGAATAGTCGAAAACAAACATAACAGCTGGCAGGATAAGAAAGAACAGAGTAGAAAAATAGGGAAAAAGAAAATAGACATGAATTAGGAGCGCCAACAACTCTCAAGAACATACAGTTATCTTAATAGCTCTGAAGAACATACAGTAGTTTAATAAGAACTCACAGACACCCAAGAACATACAGTTAGAATAGACGCAAACGACAATAAAAACTAGCAGGTTAACATAAAACAAAGTAGGTGCTGCGTAGCTAAACAACTAAGATAACTGTATGTTCTTGGGAAGTCGTGAACAGCTAAGTTATTTATGTTAAGTATTTTCACCACAATTCAAGCTAATAATTATATGGTGAGCGAAGTCGTGAACCTTAGGTTGGACTTAGGGAAACACCCATGTATACAACAAACAAATACCATTAAAAGTATTGTTTGTTAGCTTCGATCGGCTCATCCTAATTAGTTCGAGTATTTGAATTAATTTTTCTGATCTTGAGGTGTGTTCTTTGAGGGTTATGTCAAGGAGGGAAATACTCGTCGAATAACCTATAATTTGGTGTAGGCAAGGTCCTCTCTAAGATATTTTTATTGATGTGATTGATCATTTATAAAGTACAGAATATGGAGAAATTGATTCATCCTAGAATAAAAGGTAACAACAGGAACAAACCTATACAAAGTCAAGTAAAGAATTATTCAAAAAACAGTTACAACAAGATTGAGCAGATTAGTTCAGTATTTATTGTTATGCCCCCTCAAGATGGAGTTCGGGAGAATAGTCCAATCTTGTCCTTGAGAAGAAGAAATCTGGCTCGGGGAAGTGGTTTGGGTTAGACATCAACAAGTTGATCATCAGAGGGAACATGAGCAACCCGAAAATCAATCACGTATGAAATGAAAATCGATAGCCACATGTTTCATTCGTGAATGGAAGGAAAACTGGATTAGAGCAAAGTTGAGTAGCCCCAACATTATCACAATAAACTACAGGACATGTAGCAGTTCAGTATTTCTTCTGTTATGCTCCTTGTTATGATATCAGAGCTATTTTTTATCGCAGCCCCTTCCTCTCCTCTCCTCTATACTCTAAGCCGTCAAAATGACAACAAACACTGCCAACAACAATTCTTTAGCCTTTGTCACCATTCTCAATTCCAATGATCCACATCAAACAATCATCACCATTAATATCACAGCCCAAGCTCCTCTTAAACTCACTACTAGAAACTATGTGTCATGGAAAATGCATTTCATACACTCTTCACATGCTATGACCTCCTTGGTTATATTGATGGATCAAAATCATGTCCATCTAGCACCATCAAGCCTATACCATATGGATTCGACAGATCAATTAATCCTCAATGCACTCACTGGCTCTCTCACTCCCACCATCATTCCATTCACTGCTCAAGCCAAGACTTCACGATAAGCTTGGACCATTCTAGCCAACACCTATGTCAAACCTTCTCGCAGGCACATTAAGCTAGTAAAGAGCCATCTTAGAAACATCACCAAGGGATCCCAAAGCATCTCTGATTTTCTCCACGCAATCAAAGCACGTGCTAATGCACTTGCCATTCTTTGAGCAGCGATGGATGAAGATAAGCTTAACGACAAAATTCTTGATAATCTTAGAGATTATTACAAGGAATTGATGTGTGCTGTTCAGGCCCGTGATACCTCCATCTCCGTTGATGAACTACATTAGAAGTTGCTGAATTTTGAAGCCTCTCTTCAAGGAGGAAAACCAGAGCAAGTGTACTTTCCTGCCTCAGCTAATCCAACCAACCGAAACAGGAACTCAACAGGTCGGCTTCCATCATCCAACAATAACAACAACAATGCGGGCTGACGCCCGTCGCCAAATTCATTTTCTTCTCTTGCATCAACCAATGTTGGACCCAATCCTCATCGTGGAAATCGACCTCCTCCACGGCCATACCTTGGTTATTGCCAAATCTGTGGCATTCAAGGTCATACTGCAATTCCAATTCAACCTTATGTTACTCCAGATGCACCACAGACCAAAGCACCAACTCCATGGCAACCTCGGGCTCATTTTGCACTGCTTTTAATACTCCAGATGCAAAGAACTTGCCATTCTCTGAGCACCGATGGATGAAGATAAGCTCACCGAAAAAATCCATGATAAGCTTACCGACAATGAAGATAAGCTCACCGACTAATTCTAAGGCAAAGGGTAGATAAACTCAACGCTACTATTCCTGAACAACTTGGAGCCAGACTTTCTTTTCGCACTATTATGGATAGTTAATTTTCTCACTATTATGGATAGTCAATAAAATAGTAAAATAATGGGAAAAATTGGATTCCATTGCCAATTGCTCCTATCATAAATTCGATTGACTACGGATTCGAGCCATAGCACATGGTTTCATAAAATCCGTACGATTCTCCCGATCTAAATTGAGCAGGTTTTCCATGAAGAAGATTTTTTTTCAGCATGTTCTATTCGATACTGGTAGGAGAAGAACCCGACTCGGTATAGTTAAAAAAAAAGAAGGGGGGGGGGGGGGGAAGCAGAACAAGTAAAGATGATATGGATCACCCCTTCTTCTTGCGCCAAAGATCTTTACCATTTCCGAAGGAACTGGAGCTACATTTCCTTTCCATTTCCATTCCAGAGTTCCTATGTGTTTCCACGCCCTTTTTTTGAGACCTCGAAAAATGAAATGGACAAATTTCTTTTCTTATGAACACATACAAGAATGAACACATACAAGAAAAAGGATAATGGTACCCCTACCATTAACTACTTCATTATTTTATTTTCATTTATGAATTCCATAGTATCATAGTAATAGAAATACATGTCCTACCGAGACAGAATTTGTAACTTGCTGTCCTCTTTGCCTAGCAGTCAAAGATTTACCTTTGTGGAAAGACTGATTCGTTCGGATCTACATGAGGGTCCAACTCCATTGCATTGCCAGAATCCATGTTGTATATTTGAAGCAGTTAACTTCCTTGCTTCTCTCATTGTACAACCCTCTTCCCGCTGAACCACCCTTCTCCTTGGTCTACAAAGAAAAAATGTGGAACTAGTGCCGACAGTTGTTATGCCCCGCTTTCCAAAAACACGAAATACAGGCACGTGACATGGCCCAGCAAATGACTTGTGTCATCCATAGGCTGTTGTTGATCCAACTCAACAATATAACAAGAAGTAATGCAACCACGCATGCAATGAAAGAATAATCACATAAATAACGACACTGGATACTAAGCATAAAAATAACCAACATCAAAATAACCCAACATCTGGAATATAAGAACTTACCAAAAATCTCGAGAGGCTACTACTCCAATCCTAGAAGAACTGCTCACCAATGCCTCATGGAAATTCTCATTGTTCACCTGTAAGCTGTTCATCTAAAGAGAGGAAAAATGTCCTTAGAGCAAGTCGTGGATAGCAAGTAGAGAAACAAAGAAACAATGACAATGGTGGTATAACAATGAATTCAATAAACGATGAAATCAATAGTGTTGAACAGTGACAAAGAGATAATGGTATAATATGCAATAACTATGATTTATCATGATAACAATAAATAATATCAATAATGGCAATAATAACGATAACACTGTTCATTAAGATAACAATATGCAACGATAATGTGATGAGAGCCTTAGGTCTATTATTCTTTTTTTTATCCTAGCTAATGCACGTACTACTGTGTCCCATGTGTGCCGTACCACAGGTTCGATGCATACAATCAATTTCGTTTAGACTAAGGTGGTAGATTCTATTGTTCATGTACTTGGAAATAATATTCAATAATAACCGATGACCGAATCAATCGAGATACTGAAGTTAGTAATCTGCAATTAACCGATGACCGATATAACCAATAGACCGATAATCGATAGACCGATAATTAGGGAAACACGGGCCCCTCTTCCGAGTACAGTCACTATGTCATCAACTACCCTAATCAACCCTTAACCCCGGCTTGATTTGCTTTCTTTATTCAATTAACATACAATAATGCGATTAATAAGGGACACTAATAAAGGTGACAAAACAACCCTAAGATCATGCAATATTCTATATACAATTTAATACACTAAAAATAACATTATAGATATAGTTATATATTATTAAACAGAAGAACCCAATTCTGGACAGCAGTAGATTGCTGTACCAAAATCAGAATTCCCGTTGCTACAGGACAGCAAATGTGGATCCGTCAGGTGGTCTAGAAACTAGACTCCTGCCCAGTTCCAACGCATACTTAAAGTCTACATTCCGACAACGATAGCTAGGCGAAATTCAGTAATCTTTATAGATTTTAGTTTCTGGCTGAGTGTCGATGTTGACTAATTTCAGTTATAAAGGCAGTGACTAATCATTACAAAAATCAGTAAAAATAAGTTTTAACCCCCTAAGCATGTCATCTACAAATCTGGAATTTATCTTGGCCATATTTGATCATTAGTTCACTTAATTTATCAGCCTAACATGGGATGTACATGAATCTAAAATTACAGCGCAGCTGTAGTAAAAAGGTCATAACTCGGGCAATACAAGTCTGAATTCGAAAATTATGGTGGCTATTGACATCTAGACACTTAGGGGTAAGTTTCATTTTCAGGAAGCGACTGATTTTAAAAAAGTTATCTAAGTCGAAACAGCATGGTAAGGTTCAGGTTGGCGTAATTTCCAGAATAGTCAAAATGTTTATTTTGAATAAAACGGTTAAAAAGTTAAGAATGATAAATTGGAGTTTAATAATCATAAATCACAGCGAGCTAATCCTATGTGAACATAGTATTAAGGTCGATGATGTCCATAATTTTACTAATTACAATTCAACTAAATTATCAATAGCAATCACATGAAAAATCAAACCTAATATACAATGTACAATAGTTGTTCTTAATATCATGAGGTGAAATGTGATAATGATTTCCTATTCTTATATTCATTAACTATCTACATGGGTGCATGTAAGATCCCTATACATTAGAGGCAAAAAGACGGCACGAAGTCGAGATTACCACTTGGATTCGCTCGTATAAATCCGTGGTATCCCAACGATAGAATACAATAAACAGTATACGATAATCAATTTGGATCTACTTGCGGATTTCAATAAAAATATCGAATATGATACAATAAACATTCGATAAGAAATGACTTGCCTTTTTGACGATTAGATCCGAAAGAGAATAATCCGGCAAACTCCGAAATTTACGTGCGAATTACGTGCAAGAAGGTCCAAGCCAACAACACAGCAACTAGAGCAAAAATCCACACCAAGATCTGCCCGAACAGCAAACAGCATGCCGGATTTGCTGCGCACACAACGACGGACAGCAAAAACCCACCAATCAGATCCTTCCCACACACCGGATCCAGCCGAACAGCGAACAGCAAAGATGGATCCACTGTGGCAGAACAACGAAACAGCGATCAGATTGGATAGCTGGGCTCGGATCTCGATGCGATCCAACGGTCGAGATTCAATCCCGCCTTAATCGGCTTCTTCTTCTTCCTTCTTCGTCGAAACAGAGAGCGAGGGAAAGCGACGTCGAAGACTCGAGTGGGAAGCAGTCGACGAAAGGTGATGACGGTGATGGGGGCGTCGTGCGAAGCTCTGCTCGGTGCTCTGATTGGATTCAAAAACAGGGGAGAGATGGGAGCAGGGAATTGAGTTGGCGAGAGGGTTCGACGGAGGTGGGTCACGGGGCGAGGAAAATGGAGGGGACGAGGGGCAATGGGCAATGGCATCGAGGTGGTTGTCGAGAGTTTGGGTAATGGTGGAGTTGGGTTTATGGTGGAGGTGGTGACGATGGTGCTCGGCAATGGGTTCTGGAGTGAGGTCGAGGTTGACGATAATGGATGTGGTGGTTGGAGATGACGACGGTGACGGTCGGAGTTGGCGATGAGAGTGGCGGCGATGTGGTGGCTCGGGGTGTTGTCATTGGGTTTTTTGGGTTCGACAGTAGGGGTGAGCGGGAGGAAGAGAAGGGGAGAGTGTGCACAGTAATGGGGGTATTAAATTAGTATTTGAATGGATTAGTAATGGGAGATATTTTAGGGCTCAATAATAGGGATTGAATTATTCAAATTTTGGGGAGTTACGAATTGTGGAGATTGTGGGGAGTGATTAGGAGGGATCTTAGGGATTGGCTATTAGGGAGAGATTGGGGGTTGATTGGGTTATTGGGTTTGGGTTTAAAACCATTGGGCTTAAAATAAACAATTGGGTTTGGGCTACAAATTAAATAATTAAAGGGTGCAAAATAGGTCAACATCAATTGGGCTTTAATCAAAAATAATAATAAAGATCATGAAGATAAAAGTAATAACAACATCACTAATATTAATAATAACAATAATATTACTAATAATAAGAACAACCAATATTAATAAAAATGATAAAAATGACAATACTAAAAATAATAGTAATAATAATGAAAATAATAAAATAATAATAGCAAGGTTATATAAGGAATTGAGTTTAACAAATTATTAAAGAAGTTCCGAATATTTTTAGTTTGGCTAAAATGAAAATAGTCGATCAATTACAAAATAGAAAGTAAAGTAAAATATACCCTTATTCGAAATATACGTAATTTCCGATCAGAAATATTTTAAATAGAGTAGTTAAAATGAATTTAACATAAATAAATTCATAAATAATTCGAAATACAGAAAATTATTCAGAAATTATATATTTATGGAAATGAGGGTTACAACAGTTCATCACGGAAGAAGGGACTCCACCGAGCCGGGATCGCTAACTATTACTAAAATACTAATCTAAATAGAATTCTAATAGAAAAGAACTGTCTTTTCTGTATACTTTCCCCGATCCATTGCTACTGTGGGCCGGTCATACTACAATTCCAATTCAACCTTATGTTACTCCATATGCACCACAACTAAAGCACCAACTCCATGGCAACCTCGGGCTCATTTTGCAGCAAACACTGCTTTTAATACTCCAGATGCAAAAACTTGCCATTCTTTGAGCACCGATGGATGAAGATAAGCTCACCGACAAAATCCTTGATAATCTTGGAGATGATTACAAGGAATTGATGTGTGCTGTTCAGGCCCGTGATACCTCCATCTCCGTTGATGAACTACACGATAAGTTGCTGAATTTTGAAGCCTCTCTTGAAGGAGGAAAATCAGAGCAAGTGTTCATTCCTGCCTTAGCTAATCCAGTCAATCGAAACAGGAACTCAACAGGTCGGCGTCCTTCAACAACAACAATGCGGGCTGACGCCCATCGCCAAATTCATTTTCTTCTCTTGCATCAACCAAAGCTGGACCCAATCCTCATCGTGGAAATTGGCCTCCTCCACGGCCATACCTTGGTTATTGCCAAATCTGTGTCATTCAAGGTCATAATGCAATTCCAATTCAACATTATGTTACTCCAGATGCACCACAGACCAAAGCACCAACTCCCTGGCAGCCTCGGGCTCACTTTTCTGCAAACACTACTTCTAATACTTCGTGGCTCTTGGACAGTGGTGCTTCTCACCATATGACTTCCGACTTAAGAAACCTTTCACTTCATGCACCATACATTGGCACCGACGACATCATGATCGGAGATGGCTCGGGTCTTCCCATCACTCATACTGGTTCTACTTCACTTAAAACTCTCTAAACAACTTTCACCTTAAACAATATTCTTTGTGTCCCTAGCATGAAAAAGAGTCTGATTTCAATTTCTTAATTTTGCACTTCAAATAGCGTTTCAATAAACACGTGGGCAACACTCCTGAGGGGCTTAACTAAAGATGGAGTGTATGAGTGGCCGATATCTTCCTCATTGCTTGCTTTTTCCAGTCTAAAAACTTCATCGTCTGAGTGACATCTTAGATTAGGACATCCAGCATTTTCAATTCTAAAACACATCATTTCCAACAATAAACTAGGTTTATCTTCTTCCTTATTATCTGAGTTTTAATGTAATGCTTGCTTATGAAATAAAAGCCACAAATAGTCTTTTACCACTTCAACACTTGTTTCATTTCAACCACTTCAAATAATATTTTCTAATGTCTGGACCTCACCAATAATTTCTCATGATGTCTTTAAGTACTATGTAACTTTTATTGATCATTTCACTAAATATATCTAGTTTTATATTCTCAAGCAAAAAACAGTTACGACAAGATTGAACAGATTAGCACTTCAGTATTTCGTATGTTACTCTCTAACTACCATGTGCAATCCTTTTTTTTAATTAATTTTTGACGGAAAAAAGGTAGGAAAATCCTATCTCACATTAGCAAATATTATAGATATAGTATTAGTCACTATTACAAGCTATTAAAGGAAAGAATCGTAAGACATGCAAGCTTGGGATGAACTAGGGTTTGAGATTGCTTAGGGTTAGATTGAAGATATGATATTGAACTACTGTCGTGTACCTCTACTTAATCTAAGCCTAGGCATCATTCTTCTCTTTCTTACGGCAAGACTCTTTCAATTTGTATCTGAACCCTTGATTGTGTTAATAGAGTTCGGTGTGCTAGGAAGTTTGAGAAACAACTACAAAAGAAATTCTAACATCAAATAAAATAAATATATATAAAATAAAACAAAAACTGAAAGAAATCTCTGAAATACTCGTTGGGGAAACTTGGCAATGATTTTGTTTAGCATTTTTTCTTTTTTTTTATACCCTTCATGCATCAAGTTTACGTGTGAAATCTTTCTCTCTCAAGTCCCAACCTCGAGGATCTCCCTTTCAATTCTTCTGCTCTATCCACAATAAAACTAAAAAGAGATTTTCTCATGCCATATAATGGTGTTGCTGCTAATTTTGGTGTGGGAGCAAACACATGAATTTGTGGATTCTTTTAGGAAACGAATAAGGCAAACCTATTGACTTTCACCAGTGTTTGACTGGTTTCTTGCCGCTGCCGTTGACCTGCAAAAAGTTCGATACACCGGGATGGATCTCTCCGACGAACCCTCCGACGCTTTTGTCAGTAATCAGGAAGATTATGAAAGAGCTTTATGTGGAAAAAGATTGATTACCTTGTTATGGTGGAGGGGGGGGAGGGTATTTATAGTCGCCTTTAGAGACAGTTTAGAGATAATCATTTATCCCTATGTCCTGGTATTTTCGGATAAAATGTAGAGTTTAAATTGTTTCATAGAAATAACCATGAATTTGAATTACTTTTAAAATATCTGAATTGGTTTGTAACGGATTGCTACCCATACCCAATTAGACAGATCCATTTTTTGGGTTACAGTTCCCAATTCGGACTCGTTTGTAGGTGCAATTATAGTTTTACTCCTGAGAGCTTTAAGATTCGTGCCCGATTTGAACGGTCCCGATTTAGTTCTATTTTTATCCATATCACAAGCCCCACTCCTGGGACTATGTTTTACAGTCTTTGAGGAATAGTTTTGTCCGTTTTCGATGGCTAATAGAATTTATCAGAGTTCTCGGGGGAGTTTGGATCTTGCTCGAGGTGGAACGGTGATATTCTAAGTTTGTAAAAACCCAAAATTATTTTTAGAATTTTCTGGATTTTTTGTGACTTTTCCAATTTTTCTGAATTTTTCAATTTTCGAATTTAAATAATTAATTTTCGAAAATATTAATTAATTATTCTAATTTAATAATTATATTTTCAGAATTTTAAAATTATTTTCTGATTTAATAATTATTTTTAGAATTTATATTAATTTTTTCATTTTTTAATTAATTTTTCAAATTTTTTTAAATATTAATTAATGGCAGCAATGCTCAGATCGAGCTGCCAACCCCCGTTGTCCATCGGCATGTTGATACGCGGCGGCAACGTCGACCTCCGAGCACACTACGGTGCTGACGTCCGGGGCCTCGTCTCCAGTGAGAGAGCTCGGCTATAGAGTCCTCGAGCTTGGAAATGGAGCTCTCGAACTCGGAGGCGATGATTGTTGAGCTCGATGAGGCTGAGCTCGGTAGGAGAGGAGTTCGACGATGGAGTAGACGAGAGGAGGGAAGCTCGGCATAGAGGTGATGGAGGTCGGAGGTCGGAGGTCGTCGAGGTGGTGGTGGAGCTCGACTGTGGAAGATCTTGACAGCGATGGGTCCGGCGAGGGGAGCTTATGAAGGGGAGTTGGAGTCGAGGTTGGGAGCTCGACGACAGAGTAGAAGAGAGGAGGGGAGGAGTTCGACAAAGCTTCGCGGTGGCTTCGGAGCTCGTGTAGGAGGGTTGAGGTTGGCAACGAGGTGATGGAGGTCGGAGCTCGTCGAGTTGGTGGTGGAGCTCGATGATGGTGGAGGCGAGTTCGACAGAGAAGGGAGGTTGGCAAGGAGTTCGACGCCAATGGTCAAAGTGGTGGAGCTTGACGATAGGTCGAGCTCGGAGTTGGGTTGGAGGTGAGCTGGATAGGGGGGCTCGAGATGGAGGAGACTGGAGCTCGGAGATGGTGGAGGTGAGCTTGCAGTTGAAGGAGCTCGATGATAGTGGAGAGAAGCTCGACGGCGGTGGGGGCTTTCGGTGGTGATGTTGGGTTTTTTTTTTTTTTGGCGGGAAATTGTGAAGGAGAAGAAGAGGGGGATGACGGAGGAGGGTTGTGGTTCGGGTCTCTAACGGGTCTGAACCCGACTCATTACTCTACTTCAGCAATAGCATCAGCCACCTGCTTTGTCTTGTTATCTATGTTTCCACTATTGTGTCTATTGTTGATCTTTTCAGAAGAATCCGTGTCTAATCGATTCTCTTTATAGGGAGATTTGTGTTGGTCGAGTGGCTCTTCTTTTTTAGCAAGGGATATTGATGCGGTTTGTTTTTGGGAGGCATGTGGATGGACCAGGCGTGAGTTCGTACTTGATTTGTATTGATGGAGGAAGCTCCTATGTAGACGACCCTCGGCTGGGCGAACGGTACGGGAGTAGGCGGTAGTGAGGCGGAAACTGATCCTCGGCTCGGATCGGGAGGCTCGGATCTGAGGTCTCGTGTACCTGCAGACGGTCTAGGAACACCGGGGTTGGTCCCGGTGGCAGATCCTCCGACGCTCTAGTCAGTCACTAAGGGAGAGTAACAGTAACTAGGGTTTGAGTGGGAAAGAGTTGATTACCTAGAGAAGGAATAGGGGTCTGGTATTTATAGAAGATACCAACCGAGTCTGGACCCGTTTGGGGCGGATCTGGACCCGGTTGCCCATGAGGCTGAAGCGGTGGAATTCCGGGCGGTATAGGGCTGACGTGGCAGACGCCCGGGCAGTTTCCGGGCTGACGTGATAGCAGCCCGGGCGGTTTTCCGATGCCGGCGTGGCGGATCCGGGGGATCAGAAGGTGCGCGCATTCGGAGGGGATCCCATGGCCCAGGATGGGCCATGTCATTTCTAACCCATATCACAAGCCCCACACGCCTGTAGGGCTAGGTGAACCTACCGTGTAGGAGTGATTCTTCGCCTCTGTAGGAAGAGCAAGGTGGAAGGTGCGGTGAGAAAGTAGGTTTTGCTACTTCCAGAAGAGGCCAGGGGGTAGGAGGAAGGGATCCCTTATTGGAGTTTGCGCGGGATGCTAAGCGTGGAAGAGTTGGAGCCTTGGGGGCTCGCCGAGCCTTGGGGTCGGCAGACGAGCCTCGGAGGTCGGCGGACGATCTCGTTGGAGCTCGGCTTGATGAGCATCTGGGGTCGATAGAGGAGCCTCGAGGGTTGGTAGAAAATCCTCTCGCTAGTTGGAAGAGCGAAGGGACGTCGAGGTCGATCTCGTTGGAGCTCGGCTTGCCGAACGTCTGGGGATGATAGAGGAGCTCCGAGGGTCGGTAGACGATCCTCTCGCTGGTTGGAAGAGCGAGGGGACGTCGAGGTCGATCTTGTTGGAGCTCAGCTTGCCGAGTGTCTGGGGTTGATAGAGGAGCTCCGAGGGTCGGTAGACGATCCTCTCGCTAGTTGGAAGAGCGAGGGGACGTCGAGCTCGGTCTCATTGGAGCTCGGCTTGCCGAGCATCTGGGGTTGGTAGAGGAGCTCCGAGGGTCGGCGAGCGAGCTATTGCTTGCGGATTGTTGAGGGTCGGCGGGCAAGTCATGAGGGCTAGTGGACGGCCCTCTCGCTAGTTGGAAGAGCGAGGGGCCGTCGAGGTCAATCTTTGCTGGAGCTCGGTTCGCCGAGCGCTAGGGGTCGGCAGCCGATCCTCGGTCTGTGGAACAAAGGAGGCTTTTGGGGCTCGCGATTCCATCCGAGCTCCGAGCCTCCCGTGTAAAGAAGGGGGCTTATGGGGGCTCGTGATGCTATCCGAGCATCAACCATTTCCTTGAATAGGAGAGGAAGTTGCGGCACGGAATGTTGTCCGAACTCCGAGCTTGCCGACGAGCGGAGAAGGAGAAGTGGCTCGGGATTTTATCCGAGCTCCGAGCCCCTGTCAACAGAGAAAGTGGGGTGGCTCGGGATTCTGTCCGAGCATCGACCCTTCTGTGAATAGAAGAGGAATTTTTGGCTCGCGATTTCATCCGAGCTCCGACCTTCATCATCAACAGAGAGAAAGTGCGGCTCGTGAAGCCATCCGAGCGTCGACCCTTCTGTGAAAATAGAAGGGGAATTTATGGCTCAGGATTTCATCCGAGCTCCGAGCTCCCTTGACAACAGAGAGACAGGTGCGGCTCGTGGTGTCATCCGAGCGTCAACCCTTCTGTGAAAACAGAAGAGGAATTTTTGGCTCGCGATTTCATCTGAGCTCCGAGCTCCCTTGACAACAGAGAGAGAGGTGCGGCTCGTGGTGTCATCCGAGCGTCGACCCTTTTGTGAAAACAGAAGAGGAATTTTTGGCTTGCGATTTCATCTGGGCTCCGACCTTCATCGTTAACAGAGAGAAAGTGCGGCTCGTGAAGCCATCCGATTGTCGACCTTTCTGTGAGAATAGAGGAGGAATTTATGGCTCGGGATGCCATCCAAGCGTCGAACCTTCTGTGGAGTAGAAGAGGAATTATGGCTCGCGATGCCATCCGAGCGTCGACCCTTGTGTGGAATAGAAGGGAAATTGTGGCTCGCGATGCCATCCGAGCGTCGACCCTTCTGTGGAATAGGAGTGGAATTGTGGCTCCCGATGCCATCCAAGCGTCGACCCTTGTGTGAAATATAAGGGGATTTGTGGCTCGCAATGCCATCCGAGCGTCGACCCTTCTGTATGAATAGAAGAGGATTTGTGGCTCGCGATGCCATCCGAGCGTCGACCCTTCTGTAAGATAGAAGGGGAATTGTGGCTCGCGGTGACATCCGAGCCCCGAGCTTTATTGTCTTATCGAGAAAGTCCGCTGTGTGGGGAAGAAAGGCCTGGGGGTAGTTTGGGTAATTCCACGCCCACTGCTGACGTCAGGAGCGCAAGGATCGAAGCGTCTCCAGATCTTAGTGACCATTAGATCTTGATGGTTAAGATCCAATGGCCAGACTTTAATTGCGAAAATCGAGGAGTTGCTTTTCTCCCTATAAATCCCCTCCCCCTTTCTCACTTTTACTCCTTCATTTCTTTTACTCACTCTCCGCTATTTCAAGAACAGGGTTTTTACCTGCTGTCGGCGATTTTTCCTGGTAATCGTTCGTTAAACTCTCCAGGTTAGTATTCTCTGTTTTGTAATGTCGCGCGTTCAGTCCGGATCCGAGGCCAGCTCGTCGGGTCGCTCCGTAAGAGAGTCCGAGTTCGAAACGTCCTTGTCTCTGAGCAAGTATAAAGTGAAGCAGGAGGTCCTGACAGACCCTGGTCGGCTAGTAGTGACGACGTAATCTACATAGTGTCGCCACTGAGATCCCGGGGGCCGGGGAAGGAACCTGTAGACGAAGGCGAAGAGCAGGAGGAAGAGGATGAGGGGAGTCAGGAGGGTCGGGGCGCCGAGGGCGAAGTGGTGGAGGGATATAACGAGGAAGGCCAGTGCACTGAGGGCGAAGAGGAGGGCGAGGATGAGGATCAGGAGGATCCGGATACCGATGATGAGGTCGAGGAGGTTGAGGAGGATGAGGGCGCTGTTGATGATGAGGATGAGGAAGCTAAAGAGGGTGCTGGCGAAGGCATAGCGGGAAGGTTGGTCGGGGATGAACTTCCACCTCTTCCACCCCTGTCGACCCCCTCTCCCGAGAGAAAGGCTCGTCCTCACCGGAATAAGCGAAAGCTGACTATCCCGGACAGTCCTCCTCCGCACGATGAATACGCACCCAGACCGGGGCTCAAGTTTCCCCCAGTCTCCTTCAAAAATTCGAGGTCGATTCGGATGTATCCTGATGATATTAAAGACATAGGCCCCATCCCCCTCGTGCCAGGTGAAGAGGGACGAGTGAAGATTCGGATGGACAGCCTCCCGTGCATATTGAGGGCGGACTATCTGCATATTCTAAGGGCCTCTTATTTCATCCCGCGGGAGTTCGAGGACTTCATTCCGAGCCCCGGCATTCGGCCCACCACGGTCCTGGCGCCGGGCTACTGTATGTTTCCTGAGGACGCATTCGCCTCGGGCCTGAGGCTGCCCCTGCATCCCTTTGTCAAGAGGGTCTTGAATTGGGCAAAACTTTGCCCCATGCAGTACGGCCCAAACTCTTGGAAGCACCTGATCTGCTTCATTTTGAGGTGCCAAGAGAAGGGGGTGAAGCCGAGGTTGATGTACTTCCGAGCCATCCTAGGGATCAGCTCGCTCGGAGATCAGGAAGGGATTTTCTATTTCTCGTCGAGGCCGCACAAGAGGATCATGCACGGCCATCCGGATTCCATCAAAGGGTGGAAAGAGAAATATTTTGTGGTGCGGAGTGAGAAGAATTAGGGAATACCGACCCAGTGGAGCTTCTACAAGCCGTACCATAAACCTCCGAAGCGAACCGACTTGACATCCAAGGAGTGGAAGCAACTGGAGAAGATAGTTAGGGGTCACAGTATCGCATGGCCTCGAGTGACCGAGCTGCACCTCGCCCGGGCTGGACTGAGCCCGGCCAACCCTAGTATGTTTCATTCTGAATTTTTCATTTTTCAGCCTTCATGTTAACTTTAGCCTCTTTCTTCATCCTTGCAGAGATGACTTCCGAACATGTTGACGAGAGGCGAGCCTTGCTGGTTGTCGCTGCGAAGACGGGGGCGGGTATACAGAAGAAGAAGAAGAAGGCGGAGCAAGAGAAGCTGGCCGCTCAGGCCGGGGGGTCTGCCAAGGTGCCGGCCCTGGTAGCCGAGGAGCCTCTATAGGCAAAGAAGGCCAAGAAGCATCACCACCCCCCCACGCCGAGGGTGCCTCGGGATGGAGGGGGCAGTTCGGGGAAGACTGTTGATGCCCCGGGAAGGAGCCTTCCCCCCCCCCCATGCCCCACCGCCGAGGAGATGGTGGGCCAACAAGGACTGCGGCCCTTCATCCCCGATTGGTCGATCGTGCGGGGTGACAGTCTGCTCGACAGGCCAGTGGTGGTAGAGTTCGTCACGAAGGCCGGCACCGAGCGTGACTTTATGGCGCTGGCATCGCAGACGGCCGAGCAGGCCTTCATGCGCTAGTCCCAGGCGCATATCTCGGTAAGTCAGTTCGGCACCTTCTCCCTTGGTTTTGAACTTGGTGGAGTTTTTCTGATCTTTTTCTCCTCGGACAGGTGATGCTCCATGGCCAGCACTTCCAAAAGTGCCTGGAGAAGGAGATTTACATCGAAAGGAGGAACGCGGAAAAGTACCTCTGCGAGCTGAATAAGGCGACCGACGACTTAAAGGAGGCCCAGACCATGGTGAAGGTCCACGAGGCCCAGATGGCCTCGCTCTCCAACATCCACAAGGCGGACGTGGATCGTCTCAAGGAGAGGATTGAGGAGGAGGCGGAGAAGGGGCAGAAGGCCCTGAAGAGGATGGAGGCGGCCTCGGCGGAAGCTCTGATCATAGCCCAGGATGAGGCGAATGAGCAGGCCAAGGCACACTTCTGGCAGATCTACCCCGGGCAGAACGTGAACCACCTCTACAATGGTTGGGAGGCAAATCTTCCGCCGACCCCGGGGGGCGACGAAGCTGGGGGCGACCAGGCCGAAGATGAGGTGCCACCCCCCTCAAGAATAGATAGTTTTTTCTTTTTTTTGTTTTGATGTAAATTCCTCAAGCGGACTGGTCACCGCGGCTTTTGTATCAATTTTTGAAAGAAATGAAATATATTTTTTTGGGCCGAGGCTTCAAGACTTGCATTTTTTGTGATGTTTGCTCTCGACTTTTGATAGACGCACGGGACCTGGGTCGCCGCCTCTGTTGCTGCCAAGGTACCTCCAGTTCGAGCGGGGGAGGAGGCCATGGAAGCAGCTTTGGCTTGCCAGCAAAAATAGGCTCGGGACCAAGCGGCCGCCGTCAATTATTTCCTGAACAAGTCTAGGGAACTCGGTCTGGAGGTGGTGTGCCTGAAGAAGGCCATAACCGACCGGAACTGGTGGGTAGTCGAGACGGACTGGTCCTTCTCGGATGCCTCGAGCGGACGGTCGGCATCGGAGTCTTTCCTTCGCGAGGCCGTGGTTGAGAAGGAGCTGGAGATTGAAGAGGCCAGCAACTCGACCCCGAGGCGGTCTCCGACATTTCTATTGGATGAGGCGCAGCCCGATGATGCAGGAAGCTTGGTGGGGGGAGTATCTTCCCGGGCCGGTCCAGCCACGCGTGAGAAGAGACCCGAAGGAGGCGCCGAGTTTGAATTTCATGCCGAGTGCGAGTGAGTGTGAGCTGTTCTTGTATTTGTACCGACATTCATTGAGTTGTAAGTAATGAGTAATAATAATAGCATTCTTTTTCTTGAACCTTAACTGTCCCGGTTGTCGAAGGTGGCTGCTGTGTCTACCGCGAAGGGTCGCCACCGAGGCGACTGTGTCATAAATGGCGACGTTTCGCCTTCCCATGAGCATTAATGGTGACGTTTTGCCTTATGCTGTTTCGCATTCCCAGACGTAATAACTGCCCCCCTCAGGGGTTATATAATCCCCACTTTCCCCCAACAGATTTGTCAAGAAGTGAAAGTCGCTTGACTTGGGTGCCTGCCGGAGGCGGGCGCCCAGAAACAAAATATTCTCCGAACGCTCCGGATCGGGGGCACACCAATCACCCTCGGACTATTCGGGGTTCAGGCCTGTAGAGCCACGAGACCCCGGGTTGTTCGTTGGTGAGTGGTGAGCCGTCCGATTGGTTCGGGGGTTCGGGGGGAGCCGAGGCTTGGCGGCTCTCCTGCCGTCCTCGAACAGTTCGGGGTTTCGGGCTCGCAAGAGCAGGAAACCCCGGGCTATTCGTAGGCGAGAGGAGGGTCGATTGAAAGCAGAAGGTCAGTCCGGGAAGGAGAGAGCGGAGGGTCGGTGGCTTCCCTGCCGTCCTCGAACAGTTCGGGGTTTGGGCTTGCGAAAGCCATAAACCCCAAGTTGTTCGCGGACGAGAGAGTGGTCAACCAAACGACTCGGAGCTCGGGGCGTCTGCCGAAGGCAGATGCTCTAAACCTTAATATAAAATTTTGCTGAATCGCGGCACTAGGCCGTAGCTGAGAGAATTGGTCGAGCGGCTTCGAAGGAAGCCACGGCCTTGCTCTGGGCTGATGACGCGCCGCCATCTCTTGGGGATGGAGGTGTGGGCAGTTGTCACCTCGTGCATCGGTTGATGAGCTTGAAGAAGCCCGAACCGAGCGAGGGATGGGTGCTGAGCCCCCACACCGGGGAGAAAGCCAGTAGCAGGCGTAGTAGAGGGTAACCGCTGAGCGTCAAGGCCGAAGTGCTTTGAATAAAGCCCCCACCTTGCTCGAGGTCAATGCCGAGCTCCCGCACTTGTTCTCAGGAGAGATGGTGCGGCTGGCGGTTGTCGCCTCGTGCATCGGTTGATGGGCTTGAAGAAGTCCAAACCGAGCGAGGGATGGGTGCCGAGCCCCCACACCGGGGAGAAAGCCAGTAGCAGGCATAGCAGAGGGTCGCCGCCAAGCATCAGGGCCGGGAAGCTTTGAAGAAAGCCCCTGCCTTGCTCGAGGTCGATGCCGAGCTCCCGCACTTGTTCTCAGGAGAGACGGTGCGGGCGTGGCTGGCAGTTGTCGCATCGTGCATCGGTTGATGGGCTTGAAGAAGCTCAAACCGAGCGAGGGACGGGTGCCGAGCCCCCACACTGGGGAGAAAGCCATTAGCAGGCGAGCAGAGGGTCGCTGCTGAGCGTCAGGGCCGAGGAGCTTTGAAGAAAGCCCCCGCCTTGCTCAAGGTCGACGCCGAGCTCCCACACTTGTTCTCAGGAGAGACGGTGCGGGCGTGGCTGGCGGTTGTCGCCTCGTGCATCGGTTGATGGGCTTGAAGAAGCCCAAACCAAGCGAGGGACGGGTGCCGAGCCCCCACACCGGGGAGAAAGCCAGTAGCAGGTGTAGCAGAGGGTCGCCGCCGAGCGTCAGGGCCGAGGAGCTTTGAAGAAAGCCCCCGCCTTGCTCGAGGTCAGCGCCGAGCTCTCGCACTTGTTCTCAGGAGAGACGGTGCAGGCATGGCTGGCAGTTGTCGCCTCGTGCATCGGTTGATGGGCTTGAAGAAGCCCAAACCGAGCGAGGAACGGGTGCCGAGCCCCCACACCGGGGAGAAAGCCAGTAGCAGGCGTAGCAGAGGGTCGCTGTTGAGCGTCAGGACCGAGGAGCTTTGAAGAAAGCCCCCGCCTTGCTCGAGGTCGACGCCGAGCTCCCGCACTTGTTCTCAGAGTGTGTAGCTGAACAAAGCTTGTAAGAGAAACTTTTCTGGCTCGCGCTGTTATCTGAGCACCGAACCCCAAGCTTGTAAGAGAAGCTTGAGCCTGTCTCGCGCAGTTATCCAAGCGACGAGACCCAAGCTTGTAAGAGAAGCTTTTCTGGCTCGCACAGTTATCCGAACGACGAGACCCAAGCTTGTAAGAGAAGCTTTTCTGGCTCGCACTGTTATCCGAGCGACGAGCCCCAAGCTTGTAAGAGAAGCTTTTCTGGCTCGCGCTGTCATCCGAGCACTGTGTCCTAAACTTGTAAGAGAAGCGTTTCTGGCTTGCGTTGTTATCCGAGCATCGAGCCCCAAGCTTACAAGAGAAGCTTTTCTGGCTCGCGCTGTTATCCGAGCGCCGAGCTTGAGAAGTCTTTTATTGAGAACAAAATACGAAGCCATAAACTTGTTTTAAGAAATTTGGCATATTTACGTCATAAGGGATTCTTACAAAAAACAAGGCACGATGTGCCGATTACATTTCTTCATAATTTACATGGGGGAATGGAGGCTAATCTCCTACTAGGAACTTGATGAGGTGTTCCGCATTCCAGGGCCTCTTGATGGCTTTGCCTTCTGAGTTGGTCAGGTGGTACGTCCCTGGGCGTACGACTTCCGATACTTTGTAAGGGCCCTCCCAGTTCGGGGCCAATTTCCTTTTCTGACTGAGATTTGACACCGCCAGTTTTCGGAGAACGAGGTCTCCGAGTTTGATGTCGGTGGGACGCACCTTCTTGTTGTAGAACTTCTCAATCCTTTGTTGGTAGATGCTTCTTCTAATGGCGGACTTCTCCCTGACCTCGTCTATAAGGTCCAGGTCGGCTCGCAGCTGTTTGGAGTTGGTGGCCTCGTCGAAAGCCATGATTCTGGGTGAAGGGATCCCGATCTCCAAGGGAATGTGGCCTCTGCGCCGTATGTCAGATTGAAAGGGAATTCTCCCGTGGGGATTCTCTTTGTCGTTCGGTAGGCCCAGAGAATGCTGGGTAACTCGTCGACCCATAACCCCTTAGAAGAGTTATCGAGTCGTTTCTTGAGGCCGTCGAGGATTTGGCAGTTCGTGTTCTCGGCCTGACCGTTAGACTGGGGGTGGCATACTGAGGAGAAGCGCTGCTGGATCCCGAGATCTTCGCAGAACTTGCAGAAATACTTACCCGCAAATTGAATCCCATTGTCTGTGATGAGCACCTGCGAAATTCCGAACCGAAAGATGATGTGTTTCCAGAAAAACTGCTGGGTCTATCGCTCGGTGATCGTTGCTAACGGCTCGGCCTCGATCCACTTAGTGAAGTAGTCGATCGCCACAATGAGGAACTTTCGCTGGCCCGTTGCTTTTGGAAAAGGGCCCACCAAATCCATCCCTCACATTGCAAAGGGGGTCGGACTGGCCATTGATCGGTGGTTCGCTTGAGGAGCCCTCTTCATGGGGGAGAACCGTTGTCAGAAGCCGCACTTCTTCACTAGGGCGAGGGCGTCTTGCAGCATAGTGGGCCAGTAGTACTCGTGATTCAACGCCTTCCGCGCTAGCGAACGGCTTCCCATGTGACATCTGCCGATCCCCTCGTGCAGCTCTTTGAGGGCATACTTGGCTTCGTCTGGAGTTAGGCAGCAGAGGTAGGGTCTACCATCCATTGTTGTATAGGACCTTTTGAAGAGGGTGGCATTGATGACCGCGAATCTTTCAGATCGGACCCTGATCCGCCTTGCTTCGGCCCGATTCAGGGAGCTCTCCCTTGACTAGAAATTTCTTGATAAGAGTGGTCCAGTCATTGGGAGGGGCTCTGTCCTCGACGCACAGAATCTCCGGGATGTCAATACTTGGCTTCAACAGGACTTCAATCAGGGCCGTGCGGTCGAGGCCTTCAAAGGAGGAGGAAGCCAATTTGGATAGGGCGTAGGCCTGGGCGTTCAACTCCCGGGGGATCCTCAATACAGCCGATTCGTCAAAGGACGTTAATAGGCATTGGACCACGGCCAGGTACCTGATCATTCGATCGTCACGGGCCTCGTACTCACCTGTGATCTGGTTGACCACCAGCTGAGAGTCGCTAAAGGCCCTGATCTGTCTGGTGCCGTCCTGGTGAGCTAGATTGAGCCCGACGATCATGGCCTCGTATTCAGCCTTGTTGTTAGAGGCAGGAAAGTTGAGGCGGAGACAGTATTGAAGGAGGAAACCATCTGGACCCCAGAGAATGATGCCCGCACCGCTTCCTGCTTCGCAAGAGGAGCCGTCGACGTAAACTTCCTACGTCTGGTCGACCTCCTGACTCGTAGGTTGCTCGGAGATGGTACACTCCGGGATGAATTCGGTGAGGGCCTGCCCTTTGATGGTCGTTCTTGGTTGATAGCCGATGTCGTACTGGCTAAGTTCGATCGACCATTTGACCAATCGACCGGAGCTTTTGGGTTTATAAAGCACGGCCTTCAGAGGTTGATCTGTGAGTACCTGGACCGAATGTGCCTGAAAGTAAGGACGGAGCTTTTGCGCGGCCATGACCATGGCGTACGCTACTTTCTCCATCCTAGAATATCTGGTCTCGGCATCGAGGAAGACCTTGCTCACATAGTACAGGAGCTTTTGGACTCCTTCCTCTTCCCGAATAAGGACGGTGCTGAGCACGTACTCCGAAGCGGACAGGTAGAGCCATAGGGGTTCCCCGGGTTCAGTTTTGTTGAGAAGAGGAGGGTTGGCGAGGTACTCCTTTAACTGGGCGAAGGCCTATTGCTGCTGAGTACCCTACTCGAACCCCCCGGTGCCGTGCAGCGCCTTGAAGAATAGAAGGGACTTCTCTTCAGACTTGGAGAGGAAACGGCCGATGGCCGCCAGTCTCCCCGTTAGCCTCTGGACTTCTTTGACGTTCCTGGGAGAAGCCATGTCTATTATGGCCTGGATTTTTTTGTAGTTCGCCTCGATGCCGCTCTGGCTGACGATGAACCCTAAGAACTTCCCCGAGGAGACACCGAAGGCACACTTCGTCGGGTTGAGCCTCATGTTGTGGGTTCGAAGGACCCCAAAGGCCTCCTCGAGGTCGGCGACGTGGTCCTGTCCTTGTTGACTTTTGATGAGCATGTCGTCGACGTATACCTCCATGTTACGTCCGATTTGATCTTTGAAGACTCGGTTGACGAGCCTCTGGTAGGTGGCACCGGCATTCTTCAGCCCGAAGGGCATGACCCGGTAGCAGTACAATCCCTGGTCTATGACGAAAGGACATCTTAGCAATATCTGGAGGAAACATCCGGATCTGGTTATAGCCTGAGAAGGCATCCATGAAGGATAAGAGCTCGTGGCCCGAGGTAGCATCGATCAGGGCATCAATGCTGGGGAGAGCGAATGGATCCTTGGGACATGCCCTGTTGAGGTCAGTGAAGTCTATGCAGATCCTCCAACTCCCGCTCGCCTTCTTGACCATGACGACGTTTGCCAGCCACTCAGGGTAGCTGACCTCTTGTACGAAACGCGCGGACAAGAGCTTGTCCACTTCCGCATTCACTGCCTGTTGTCGCTCTGGAGTGAACTTGAGCCATTTTTGGACGACTGGCTTCGACCCGGGGATCACGCTAAGTTTGTGCATGATGAGATCTTCGGAGATACCGGGCATGTCAGAGGGCTTCCAGGCAAAGAGATCGACATTGCGGCGAATGCAGGCGATCAGGGCGGACTTAAGGTCGGGCGCAAGGGAGCAGCTTACTCGGAAGTGCTTCGATGCATCCTCTATCTCGAACATGACATATTCTAGCTCGTCTGCCAGCTCTGGTTCGGGCTGGGTCCTTTCGGGCTCCAGCTCGATGGCATCAAGGGGAAATACACCGCTCCCGATCGCCGTCATGTAGAACGAACGAGCAGCTTCCTTGGACAACCCCGATGCCAGTGTTAGTTGGGAATTTCATTTTTTGATGGTAGGCCGAGGGAACCGCCTGGAGGGAGCAGAGCCCCGGACGGCCAAGGATGGCGTTATAAGCTGCCTTGACATTCACAACCATGAAGTCCATGGACTCGGTCCTTCTATTCGGGGTCGTGCCTGCCATGACGTCTAGGGTGACGATCCCCTCTATAGTCACGGGGACACTAGAGAATCCGTGCAGGGTGTATCCGGCCGGCTTTAGTTTCTCACGGGAGAGCTTCAGGTTCTCGAATGCTCCCGGGAATAGAATGTTGACCGAGCTCCCGTTGTCTACGAGGATTCGCCAGACCTCAAAGTTTGCCATACTGATGCTGATGACAAGCACGTCACAATGAGGGAGCCGGACTCCCTCCAGATCCTCTCCTGAGAAGGAGACAGGGAGTTGCTAGACCTGGGGGGAGAGAGGGCCCTGGACGGTGTTGACATCCCGGACGAAGGCCTTTCAGGAAGTGTTGGATTCCCCTCCCATGGGCCCTCCGTGGACGCAATGCAGGATTGCCTGAACCTCAGGCTCTTCAGGCTCCGGATCCCGCTCGGGACGCTGTCGGTGCGTTCGAGGAGGAGGGGAATCCCTCCTGTTTCTGGCATCCCTCTGTTCCCGGGTGCCTTCCCTTTTGAATTATCGGAGGTACCCTCGTTGAATGAGGGCCTCAATTTCTTCCTTCAGGCACGGCAGTGATCTGTATCATGCCCATTGTCCCGGTGGAAACGGCAGTAGAACCGCTGATCCCTCTTCTTGCTGGTGTTGTTGGACGGTCGAGGAGGGTACTATATGAGGTCACTGTCTTCAATAGCTAAGAGGATTGTCGACACATTCTGCGTCAGCAGAGTGTACCTCTCGAAGCGGGGGATCGGCGGAACCTTCTTTGCGGTGCCCCCGTCTCTCGGAGCTTTCTTCGCTGGCTCAACCTTGTCGGCCTTGTGCTTCCCCTTCCCGAAAACTTCCTTCTAGTCCTCTAGATTATGGGCCTCTTTGGCTCGGATATATTTTTCGATCCAGTTGAGGAGTCGGGGAAGTCTATCAGCAGCTTCTTTTCTAGGGAGGCCTTCAGCTGTCCATATCGAACGTTGTGCCAGAAGGCTGCAGAGGCAACCCCGGGATCGAGGGACGAGACCGACCTCGCCTCAGCGGTGAACCTGCGGACGAACACTCGGAGTGATTCCCCTTCCTTTTGCCGAAGTCCAAGTAGGGACGCACTCGTTCTTTCGAACTTTCGGCTGGTTACGAAGTGAGCGAGGAAGTTGCCCTCTAGCTGGTCGAAAGAATAAATGGAGTCGGGGGTGAGCTTAGAGAACCACTCCCGAGCCGGACCCCGAAGTGTGGCGGGGAAGGCTCAGCACAGAAGGGGATCCGATGCGCTGTGAATTATCATGAGGGTTTTGAAGCCCTCCATGTGATTAGCAGGATCGCCTTCGCCATCATATGTCTCAAAATGAGGTGGACGAAAGTTCCGGGGTATCTCCGCCTGCAGGATGAGGGCAGAGAATGGAGGGTGAACCGGCCTGTACCCCTGAGATGTCCTTGGGTCGCCGTTGCCAAAGTGGTCGAGGCGATCCTCCATTTTTTAGAGGTGCTTCAAAATGTCATCGTCGTGCTCTGGTGGGATTGTTGAGGGGCGAGATACGCTAGCCTCAGCATCCGACCATGTGTGGAAACGGCGGGCGTTCTCATTGACGGGGACCCCTCGGATGGCCCCCAAGATTTCCCTCCGGAAGTCCTGGAACTCCTGGTAAGTAACTGGGGCTCGCTCGACCCGGTTTGGTTGAGCGGGCTGTCGCGGACCGACACGGCTGAGCGCTGGCTCCCGCCCTTGGGACGGAGGTCTCGGATGGTTTGGAGCCGAGTTGGAAGCGGTTCCTCCCCTACTGCGGCTAGCCTGTCGGTTCAAGATCACCCCCCGTAGGTCGTTCTGGACCAGACGGGAGGCGTTGGGCTAGGCCCCGTGACTGACCCCTTTGTTGTTCGATCCGCGAGCATTGGCAGCGATGCCTTGTGGAGGCACGTCCTGCCGATGTGTGGAGGTAACAGTTTTTGCAGCCTTGGGCGCCATGTGAGCTCGGGTTGATGGGGGTACCATTGGAGGCAGGGCTCGGGTCGGCGTCTACAAGGGTACCGTTGGAGGCAGTGCTCGGGTCGGTGTCTACAATAGATTGTTTCCCACAGACAGCGCCATCCTGAAGTAGTTTGTTTTTGGGAGGCGTGTGGATGCACCAGGCATGAGTTCGTACTCGATTTGTATTAATGGAGGAAGCTCCTATGCAGACGACCCTCGGCTGGGCGAATGGTACGAGAGTAAGCGGTAGTGAGGCGGAGGCTGATGCTCAGCTCGGATCGGGAGGCTTGGATCTGAGGTCTCGTGTACCTGCAGACGGTCTAGGAACACCGGGGTTGGTCCCAGTGGCAGACCCTCCAACGCTCTAGTCAGTCACTAAGGAAGAGTAACAGTAACTAGGGTTTGACTGGGAAAGAGTTGATTACCTGGAGAAGGAGTAGGGGTCTGGTATTTATAGAAGATACCAACCGGGTCGAGACCCGTTTGGGGCCGGTTCTGGACCCGGTTGCCTGTGAGGCTGAAGCAGTGGAATCCCAGGCGGTATAGAGCTGACGTGGCAGACGCCCGGGCGGTTTCCGGGCTGACATGGCAGCGGCCCGGGCAGTTTTCCGACGCTGACGTGGAGGATCCGGGGGATCAGAAGGTGCGCGCATCCTGAGGGGATCCCATGGCCCAGGATGGGCCACATCATTTCTAACCCATATCAGATATCAACTTCATGTTGGAGGTATTGATGTTCGTATCATCACACTGCGAGCAATCAGAGCCATACATCGAATCAGAGGAATGATTTGGATCTGGAAACTCATCTTCTTCATTGCTACAGGAAACTAGTGCGTTTGAAGAGGCTGTAAGGGTGTCATTGTCGTCTCCTGAGTCCTTTAAGCTTCGACGCAAATTTTTTTTTATATTTATTTTTTTCGGGCGAATCTAAGCCGTTGATCATGATCGAGCATGAACTTTGAGACGGCATTTTTCTCTCATTTCAGGGTTGGTGGCAAGAATGCTCGGATCGAGTTTTCGAACCCAGGACAGGCTTCGGCTGCTTGACACGTGGCGGTCAATGGTTGACCATTGACTCGGTCAACATTGACTCTCTTTTTTGTTTTAATCACATCTGTTGATCACGATTGAGCGCGCCTCGGGAGGCAGAGTTTTTTCCTCATTTTGAAGTCGGTGACAAGAATGCTCGGAACCGCTTGCTGGAGTCAAGAGACACTTCGAGAGAGCGACACGTGGCGAAACCGTTGACCAGTCAACACAGTTTTCTCTCATTTCAACGTCGGTGGCAAGAACGCTCGGTGAGAGCTGCCAAGGGCCAAGGAGGCTTCGGCGCAACTATATTGTAACCAATGTTCCCGATGTTACGGAGGTCTGATTGGGACATGTGATCCCTCATTTCGAAGCTGGTTCGAAGATCTACAATTTCTCTTTAGAAGTTAGTTGAAGAATCACCCTTCTTCATGGTCAAAATAATCTCACAACATCTTTGCCTTCATGAAGTTGAGAAGGGCTTTGTATGACTTTAGGGGTGGTCCGTTCTTGGAAGCAAGTTTAGGGAGAATCTTGAGACAAGTTAGGCTCCGAATTCTCTTGGAAGAAGGCCGCTCTGGAGGTGAGCGGGAGGAGGAGCATAGTCAGGCTCTAGGAGAGAGCTATTTGGGAGACAAGTTTGAGGAGAACTCTAGGGAAGAGTTGAGCTCGGAACTCGTTAAGAAGAAGGCTGCTCGGGAGGTGAGCGGAGCGAAGAACATCTTTGGGCTTTAGGAGAGAGTCGTTTGGGAGACAAGTTTGAGGAGCAACTTTTAGGGAGAGTTGGGCTCCGAACTTGCTTGTTGCAAAATTTAACCAGTAGTGGGAGTAGTATGAATGTTCGTTTTGAGCCCCGAAACCACATGCTTGCAAGCTGTGAGGGCAATTTCGAACTATGATTGTGAACTTCAAACTAGTTGTTACGGAGCTATCAACGAGTTGTAGGAGCAATTCCAAATGGTGAGCTGCTCTACACTTGCTTGTTTGCAAGCGGCTAAAGCAGCATCGAACCAAGTGTTGGACTCTGAACTTGTTGTTTTTAAAAATTTTAACGAGTTGTAGGAGCAATTCCGAATGGTGAGCTACTTCGCACTTTCTCATTCGCAAGCAGCTAAAGTGGCGTCAAACCAAGTATTGGACTCCAAACTTGTTGTTTGAGGGGGTTAACGAGTTGTAGGAGCAATTCCGAATGGTAAGCTACTTCGCACTTGCTCATTCGCAAGCGGCTAAAGTGGCATCAAACCAAGTGTTGGACTCCAAACTTGTTGTTTGAGGGGGTTAACGAGTTGTAGGAGCAATTCCGAATAGTGAGCTGCTTCGCACTTGCTTATTTGCGAGCGGCTAAAGCGGCGTCGAACCAATTGTTGGACTTCAAACTCGTCTTTTGAGCTTAGTAAGTTGATGGAGCAGCCCTGTAGGACAAGCTGGACTCCGAACTTACCATTTAATGAATAGTAGATGTGACTCAAAGAAATAGAAATGTGGCAAATGCAATAATTTTCAATAGAAAAAAGCTAATTTTTATTGAAAAAACTAAGTGGTCGCTTCAATGGGCGAGCCATTATTACATGCTTTTTGGCCGTGTTAGAAGCATCGGCCTTTTTGAAAATTGAAATCCTACTTCTATGATAGGGTGAAAGCCTATTGGGAGGAGTTTGGTTCTCCCCCCATTGGACCTCCATGGATAAGGTGGAGGATGGCCGCATGTTCGGAGTCTTGGAACTCGTTGGGCCTCTCGGTTCGATTGTTGGCTCCTCAGGAAGGAGGATCGGCCCAGTCTTTTCGGACGAACTTGGCCAGGTGTCCCCACTGTATGAGTTCTTCGATTTCCTCTTTGAGGGCCCAAAAATCATCCGTGTCGTGGTCATGGTCCCTATGAAAGCGACACCACTTATCTGTGTTTCTTTTCTTGCCAGGGGTATTCATTCTAGGGGGACCGCGAAGTAGTCGTGCCTTGTCCACCTCCATAAGAATTGCTGATATGCTTGCATTGAGGGGTTGAACTTCTCAAAATGAGGAGCTGGGCGGCGCTGGCCATTATCGTCCCTCTGGAATTTGTGGAAGCAATTTTCGCTTGTATTCCTCCGTTTGTTACCGAAAGATGGTTCCTCAAGAGTGGGGGGTGAAGAGCCTAATCTGCTCGGATGTACTTCTCGCTCCTGAGCAGGAGTTCGAGAAGTCCCGAGGAGGCTTCTTAGCAAGAGACGCCCTGAGGTCGGCGTCAGTGACATTGTGCCTGAATGCCGCAGAGGCTACCGATTGGTTAAGGAAGGTGATATGGCTAAAAACAAGGTTAAATCGGAACTGTTCGAAGCAGGCACGAATCTTAAAGCCACTAGGGGCAAAATGGTAACTTTACTTACTAATGGGTCCGAATCAGGAGCTGGGCCTCTATCCAGAACCCGACAGCCCTAAAAACGGATCCGTCCTACTGGGTACGGGTCCCAACCCGTGAGAGACCCAGTCAACAGGATAAAAGAGAACCAGATTCATGCTTATCCTTAACTGTGGTTTTAACCACTTCTATCCATCTACATCGGGAAGTAGGGATTTGATCTTATCCCGAAACTGACTCCTAAGACGCCTATAAATACCTCCCTCCCCCCACTGTTACCGGGTGATCACATTTTTAATACCAAAAGCTTTTGCCTAATCACCCTGATTACTGACAAGAATATCGGAGGGTGCATCGCCGGAATCAACCCCGGTGTTTTGCACTTTTTGCAGATTCGCGGCGGCAGCGAGAAACTGGTTAACACTTTGGTGAAGTCCAACAAGTCAGGAGGTTTTCCTTGTTCGCTTTCTCAAGAATCCACAAATTCTATCTATTGTCCCCATACCAGATTCAGCGGCAACAGATTGGCGCCGTCTGTGGGAAGTACTCGGCAAGCAACCCCACCTTTCTCCTTCAGCCAAAGCTACTCCTAGCCATGCCTCCCAAGAGGAAGCCCACAAACTCCAACCGAAGAACAACCTCTTCTCATCCTCCTCCTCCTCCTTCGGAGGAGGATCTTCCTCCACCCGTTCTGCAGAACCTGTAGCTCCAGCAGCAGGCTCCCTAGTCTATTTAGCATCCTGTAGGGCCCCAGGCATATGTGGGTGAGCCCTCTAGGCGAAGCCGCCACAAGCAACCCGTACATCAGGTTCGGGTGTCCATCCACAATGCCCCTACAGATTCTATGGCCTCCCATAGTCCTCCCACGCTAAAGGATCTGCGGGACGTGCTTAGTAATCATCAGACCGAGCTAGGGCCTGATCTCCATATCCATCTAGAGGAGAGGCAGACCCTCGACGGGAGCACCCGAGGGATCGGTCACAACATCGGTCAGATCACAGGGGGTCCAACTCTCCCCAGAGGCAGAGGGATTCACCCCCGCATTGCCCAAGACGAAGCCGCTCCCTGGCTGGCCATCCTGCAGCTCTAGCCCATCGCGAGCTGGAGGCCCCCGTCATAAGGGCGGAGTTTCAGCAATTTCAGGAGGCGGTTCTGCGGGCGCTCCACGCCGCCCCCAATAATGGTCCTTGAGCACCCAGCCCTCGGCCAGGTCCTCGTCATCATCGCCGCTCCCAAAGTCCCAGACTGGCTTCGAGCCATCACTGCTACTCCCGAAGTCCTAGGCCAGCTCCGAGCCATCGCCGCCCTTCTCCCGGTCACCACCGCTGCTCCCGAAATCTGCGTCCTACTCCGAGTCACCCCCGTCGTTCTGTCAGTCCACCACCTACTCTGAGCCATCGCCGTCGCAGCCCCAACTCTCCTCGACATGAGGATGAGTCTCGGGGCTCAACCAGGCAAGACAAAAGGGATGACTCGGTCTACTGCCGTCTCTACGAGATGGAGAGGCACCTCGGCCAGCTCGACCCAAACGAAGAGCAACAGGCGAGGGACCTCCATCTAAGCCGGCCCCCATTCTTTCGCGCCATCATGGAGGCCCCAGTCCCCGATAACTTCAAGCCTCCACACTTCGAGATCTACACCGGGGAGACAGACCCTGCGGATCACATTGAGAGTTTCAAAACTCTAATGATGATCCATCATGCATCTGACGCCCTCCTCTGTAAGACCTTCCCGGCCACACTCAAGGGGCCGGCTCAGGAGTGGTATTCTCGACTTGCACCGGCGTCTATCTTCTCCTTCAACCAGTTCGATGGTCTCTTTCTTACGGACTTCGTAAGCAATCGCCGCACAGAGAAGACGAGCGCCTCCCTACTGTTCCTCAGCCAAAAGCAGGGCGAACGATTGAGGAACTATGTTAAGCGTTTCACTGCTGAGGCCAGATCCATTGCCTCCTTGGAATCCTTGGTGGCCACGGTCGCCTTCCAGTCCAACGTCCTCAATGCTGATCTCAGGGCGTCCCTCGCCAAGAAGCTCCCTCGGGACTTCTCAGAGCTCCTACTCCGGAGTGAGAAGTACATCCGAGCGGAAGAAGCTCTCCACTACCCCACCTTTGAGGCATCAACTTCAGGAAATGAGCATAAAGGTGCAGAAGAAGGAGCTAAGAAGCTCCAAAAGGACAATGGGGGTCAGCTGCGTCCTCCCCCCGCTTCGAGAAATTCACTCCACTTAACGCGAGTGTATCTGCCATCCTAATGGAGATCGGGAACGAAGGTTTCCTACCGCCTCCTCCGAAGATGAACACCGTCTGGAAGAACAGAAACCAGGACAAGTGGTGCCATTTCCATCGGGACCACGGGCACGACACCAATGATTGTCGGGCCTTGAAGGATGAAATCGAGGCCCTCATCCAGAGAGGGCAGCTCACTCAGTTTGTGAGAAGGGACCGAACTGATCTGCCTCCGCCGTCTAGGGGCTAACAGGCAAACTGAGTAGCGCACGGAGACTTCGGAGACCAAAGTAGAGGGCATCTTGCACCTAATACATGGAGGCCCAATGGGAGGAGATTCCAACTCCTCTCGAAAGCCTTCGTCAGGGAGGTCAACTCCGTGTAGAGCCATCCTCCCCCAAAAGGCCTAGGAGTCCATGTAACGTTCTCTGATAGGGACTTAGAGGGAGTCCGCACGCCTCACTGCGACGCCCTCGTCATCAGTCTCCGAATGGCGAACTTCGACATTCATCGGGTCTTGGTGGACAACGGTAGCTCCGTCAACATCCTTTTCTTGAAAGCCTTCAAAGGCCTCCAGCTGTCAAGGGATCGGCTCAAGCCCACAGGCTACACTCTTCACGGGTTCACTGGGGTTCCGATTACGATTGAGGGAGTTATAACCCTCGACGTAATGGTTGGAAAGGCCCCGGTAACTCGCATGAAGCCGATGGACTTCATGGTGGTGGACGTCAAGGCCGCCTATAATGTTATTCTGGGTCAACCAGGTTTGGCCATGCTCCAAGCTATTCTGACGACCTACCACATGAAGATGAAATTCCCCACGCCCTCAGGAGTGGGAGAAGTGAGGGGAAGCCAAGAAGCGGCTCGAAAGTGCTATATGACCTCGATGGGGGGTCCGGTTCTCTCTTTGGAAGCACTTGAACTTCCTCAGGAAGGCGGTCAAACTATTTCCGAGCCCGTGGACGAATTGGAGGAAGTGACTTCTCCGAAGAAGACACCATTAAGGCGTTTCGCGTCAGCAAGGCTCTCTCCCCCTCCATTAAACAAGATATCTCCCGGTGCATACGGGAGAACCGCGAGCTCTTTGCCTGGACTGCAGCCGATATGCCCGGGATCTCAAAGGAGATCTCAATGCACCGTCTGAGCGTCACCCCTGGGATCAAGCCTGTCCAACAGAAGAGGTAGAAGTTCGCTTCCGAGCGGCAACAGGCGATCAAAAAGGAGATCGAGAAACTCCTCAATGCCCGATTTATCCAGGAGGTAAACTACCCTGAGTGGCTCTCCAATGTGGTGATGGTCAAGAAGGCAATGGGAACTTGAGGATATGCATTGACTTCACTGGTCTTAATAAGGCATGTCCGAAGGACCTTTTTCCCCTTCCTAGCATCGATGCCCTGATCGACGCGACCTCTGGGCACGAGCACGTCAGTTTCATGGACGCCTTTTCAGGGTACAACCAAATTCGGATGTTCCCTCCTGACATCCCGAAGTCCTTGTTTGTGCTGGACCAGGACCTCTATTGCAACCGAGTCATGCCGTTCGGCTTGAAAAATGCAGGAGCAACATATTAGCGCCTTGTGAATAGGGTCTTCCAAGACCAGATTGGCCAAAAATATGGAAGTCTACGTAGACGACATGTTGGTCAAGAGCACCCGAGAGCAGGAGCACACTTTCGACCTTCAAGAAGCCTTCGGGGTGCTCAGGAGGCACAATATGAGACTAAACCCGAACAAGTGTGCGTTTGGTATCTCATCGGGCAAGTTCCTGGGGTTTATGATCAGCCAGAGGGGCATAGAGGCCAACCCCGAAAAGATCTAGGCCATTCTCAAAATGGACCCCCCTCCAACGTCAAAGAGGTACAGAGGCTTACAGGGCGCCTCACCGGGATCAGGCGATTCCTCTCCAAGTCTGGGAAAAAGTGCCTCCCTTTCTTCAAATCCCTCAAGGGGCTAAAGGCTTCGAATGGGGACAGCAGCAGTAGGAGTCCTTCGATAAGCTAAAGGAATATTTAGCTAACCCCCCACTTCTAAGCAAGCCCGCACCAGGGGAGGTCCTCTACCTCTATCTCACAGCTTCGGAACAGACGCTCAGTGCGGTCCTTGTAAGGGAAGAGGATGGGGCGCAGAAGCCAATCTATTACATGAGTAGGGTGATCCGGGATGCCGAACTCCGTTACCTGAAACTTGAGGAGATGGCCCTCGCCCTGGTCATAGCAGCCTGAAAATTCTGCCCCTACTTCCAATCTCATTCGGTGGTCGTCCTTACTGACCAGCCGCTGAAACAAGTTCTCTACAAGCCGAGACTTCCGGGCGGCTCATGAAGTGGTCCATCGAGCTGAGTCAGCATGACATCAACTACCAGCCCAGAACAGCAATAAAGGCCCAAGCTCTGGCCGAATTCATCGTGGAGAACACCATCCCCGACTCATGCGAGTCGTCTGCCGACCCCTTAGTTTGAATCGTTTATGTAGACAGGTCCTCTTGCGCCGATGGAAGCGGGGCTGGCATCATCTTAACTGGCCCCGATGCTTTCATCCTCCAATACTCCTTCCGCCTAAACTTCCTGGCATCAAACAATGAGGTAGATTATAAGGCCCTCATAGTGGGGCTCTGCATGGCTCGCAAGGCAGACGCCGAACGCGTAAGGGTCTTCGGCGACTCCCAGTTAGTTGTCAACTAGGTGTCCGGGGAATACGAGGCTAGGGATGAGCATATGGCCAAGTATTTGGCAAAGGTTAGGGAGCTTCTAGCCTTATTCGAATATGTTCAACTCCAGCATGTCCCTCAAGAGGAAAACTGTAACGCCCCGAATTTCAAATAAGGATAAATTCGAGATTTCACAGGATCTTTACTTCACTTCGTACAATTTTACAAGGAATTTAAAACTTTTTATTCACAATGCATCAGAGTTCAATTACAACTTGGTTTTACACAGCGGAAGAATGAAATTTACAATAAAACATTTACAACATCTTTAAAAATAAAACAGCACCAGCATATCCACTTTATAGCTTCGCGAATAGTCCATTACCTGCATATTAATCTGTGGGCACGTCAGTTACTTACAACTGACGAAATGTTATACACGGCTATCCTCTCTATGCCGGAAATAGTATAACGATCTCATACTTTTAACAAAATCACAAAAAGATTGAATGAACAAGTAAAGTGTCAAGAGTGATTATTCTAAATATAAGTGTATGTCATGCCTTAATGCCTAATGCACACAATTCTACACTAGGATGACACTAATGCACACTTGTTCGGATTCTATGCATCCCATATTACATAGGTTCGAGGGCAAGCGCCTACGTTCTTCACAATACAGGGCTCAATCCCTCGCCATGAAAACTACCCGGTAGCAAAACAAAGTTCAGACTATTCCACGAATGTGAATCCCAGCCTTGGAGTCCACCGCCAGCTGTTATAACAGATTCCACATCGTACGAACCGTCCCGTATGTGACCCTCTAGCCCAGTATATATATATATACATTGGAGACGGTAAACACAAAAATCCATCCGTCCGACTACTCAAGATCCCGGAGTCCACCGCTGACCCGTCCTCATAGTCCCGGACTAAAATATAATAATCCGTCTCCCACAGGGCAACCTCAGTCCACCAACTGGGTCTATAGTCTTGGAGTCCACCAACGACTATATAGAGCACCCCACTTACGTTTCTCTAAGTTTACTACATCTTCACTTATGTACCTAAATTTTCCTAAGTTCAAGACATGAATAATCTCCACATGTAGAATTAGTTGTTACCTCCTACCGGACTTAGTCAACAAATACGAGATAGCCCCATGGCCATATCTCCAAATCATATCTCAAATCTTTTCTTTCAATTCTGCCGGTACCGAGGTCTTTCTAACTCTAAATCATAAACTTTCATGTACAAGAAACATGGGTGGGTATTCACACCCTTTCATAATCATGTCTTAAACTTATATAATTTCATCTTTCAATTCACTTCACAAAAATAATCAAATCTTGTCTTAACACTTATCCACAAAGTAATCCTTTCATAGTCTTGCCACTATTCATGATCTAGTTATTCATAATAAATAATAATTCATTCACAATTTCAAATTCATACGATGTCTCATTTTAACACGATTCAATGTCTCATCTTTAGCACTAAACATGATTTACTCATTCACAACAAAATCTTTCATGATCTCAAAAGTCACATAACTCAACCATATTGCATTTCTAGAAATAAAGAGATTTCAATTCACCCTAAATCATTATTTTGTAAATTAAGAGTCATGCTCTTTACTAATACTTTTGTAGTCATTTATTTTTCTTCCTATCTCAAATCCTCGTTAAAACTTATCAATTACACAAAAACAATCTTTAAGAATAAATTCTTCATTTATGTTTTATGAATACTAAAATTTACCCAAATGAAACACTTTTGAAAGTCGAGCTGACCCACTTTCGAAACTATTTACCAAATTGACCTACTCATAATCAAAATTGCAGCGAAACGGAACTTTTGAAAGTTTTTACCAAACTGGCCTACTTTCGAAACTATTTACCAAATTGACCTACTCATTATCTGCTCTTAAGTTTATTTAAAAGAAAAAAAAAATGTCTTGGGCTTCGTAAGAATCGAACCCAGGTCTGCTGGCCTCTCACAACGGAGCCCAAAGTCCAATAGGCTAGCCACTAAGTCCAGTGAGGACTTGTGTCATGAATTGGGTGGAAATTACTTTATACCAATAATACCGATTTCAGATTTTTATTGAGTAAAGCAAAATAGAAGTTAACTATCAAGATTCGAACCCAGGACCTCTTATAAAATAGTATTCACTGGCTAACCAATAAGTCCAATTATAATTTCTGTCTAAGAGTTGTATTTGTATGTTTTTGTTCACACTTTTCTGAAATTGTTTCTTTTTAACAAAACTTGTTTACCCAATAATCCAATCCTTTAGGATATTGGAATAAACTTCTCTTTGGATCCACTAAAAGGAAATCTTAAATAATAATCAACAAGTCCAAACTTATTTTTAGCATACATCTCATTTTAAAAAAAAAAAAAAGATTTTCCTTTCTTTACAAAATTTACACTTCTTTTCAAACTCGAAAATTAAAATCATGATTTTCTAAAAAAAACTAGTTTATGCCCAACATCTCACAAATAAAAATTTGTGTTAAGAATCAAACATATCTTTTAATCGATTATGGGTGTCTCAAAGGAATTCCTTTCATACAAAATTTGTTTTTTCGACATATGTCAACATACTTCATAAAAAAAATTATTTTCTTCGCTTTTCTTTTTCATCATATCGCTAATCATATGTCGAAATTTAGCATTCTTTAACAATTTCTCATACATATCACACATTTGACATACCTAGATTTACGAGTATTCTAACATTGTTCATAGTAATAATTCTTTAGTTGCACTCTTCTTTTCAACTAGCATGGCAACAATCAAAACAAGTTTATGGTATTCAATTAACTTTACAAAAAAAATATTTTTGCAAAAGAATGTATTCCCAACATTTTTCATACAATCAATTATATCTTCATTCATGCATACTAATTCATGACAAAACAAATCAACATTTCTTTCTCATTACTAATTAACATAAGTTGGGTTTGTTTACTCAATAAAGCAATATTTCATTACATCCAATGCATAGGTTTGTCCTATTTTATCAAATCAAATTCTATATTACTCATTCATTTCTATTAACATGCACATTCAAAAAAAATTAGAAAGTAGGAGACACCCACCTTATTGAAGCTTGAAAACTACAAGAGAATGGTTCCTTCTTGCTCCTAGCTTCACAAGCACCTCCTAGTCCTCTTCTCCTCCTAGCAAAAGCTCCAAGCAAGAGAACACTTCTTCTTCTTACTCTCTTTCTTTTTCTTACACTTATTTTGATATTGTTTTTGGTGCAAGAGAAATGTAGGAAATGGGACTCTATTTATAGGATTTTGGAAGGGTTTAAAGTGCAAAAATCCCTCCCTAATAACTCTTCAAATTAATTTTACAACTCTCCACTTTCCTAACTCCTAAAACCTCAATCTCTTCATCTCCCCACTCTCCACTAACTCAACCTACCAACTCTTCTCCTCCCCTTACCCAAAAAATGGTCCAAATACATTTGTGTATGCATGCACACATGCATAAACAAATATGAACACATTTTTATAACTCTAAATGTGTACTAATATGTGTAACTTGTCATGTATTAGTACATGTTTAACTAAAAATGTGATTTTAATAGTGGGCTTGCTACATGGGCTCATTACTAATTAATTTATTTAATTATCTAGTGGGCTTGCTACATGGGCTCATTACTAATTAATTTATTTAATTATCTAGTGGGCTTCTCTCCTAATGGGCTACATTTTAGTTTATAGGTCCATGGATCAAAAGAAAGGCTAAATAAAACTAATGCATGCTAAAAATAGTAAAATGAGAGTAGCAAAATGAGAATAAAAATTTGCACGTGCACCATACGTGCAGAAAAAATTGAAAAATGCATTTTAATCAAAAACAAGGGGAAAATAAATTTTCGTTTTATAAAATAGATTTAAATACATAAAAATAAATAATTTAAACCTATAGAAAATATTATACGTAGTGGTGGAAACACGTGCATCAAAACACGTAAAAAGCACGTAAATTCCAGGGATTGAAATATTATATTTTAGTTGATTGAAATCAATACGGAAAATGTAAAAATAGTACGAATCCAAAATATGTAGTGAAACACATTACAAAAATATACGTGCGTAACACCCAGGGGCAAAATTGTAATTTCAATTTTGCGGGGTGTTACACTCTCCCCCCTTAGAGTAGTTCCGTCCCCGGAACTCGCTAGGGTGAAGGTTGTATTTTGTACATGTCGCAGAAAAATATTTGTATTTAGAAAACTGCAACATTAAGAAAAAAATAAATGTAGTATACGCAACAAGACAACTCTATATAGGAAAATTATGATTATTCAAATGTTACAAGACAGAAAAAGAAAAATAGGAAAATGGCATAAGAAATGAAATGTGATAAGAGATAGAACAGTTTGAGAGAAATTTTCGTACACAAATAGTATTAGGTAAGCTATTAGATAAAAGGGTAAAGTCAATTAAGTCGTTACCTTCGAAATAGTTCGGAAAACAATGTGGTGAAGAAAACATAGTCAATAGGTAATTTGGAAAAATTTATCAATGTAATAAACGGTAAAAATTTGTAAATTGCAAAACGAAATCGAATTAGCAATTTAAAACAAGACCATTGAATAAGAGTTTGGAAAAATAAATGGGAATGAGGCTTAGTTGAACATAAAATAGCTTTATATACCAATTAATAAAATAGTTTGTAAGGTAACTATAACAATTATACACACAATTTGAAAAAAAATAAAAGGCATACGTCGAAATACTTTTGAATATACAAAATTTTGTAGTGATGAAAATATTTTATAACATTATGACAAAATAGTGTAAAGCACATACACGAGATGAAAACACAATTGAAAACAATAACTATATAGTATAGAAAATTAGGACAATAGACATAAACAAGTATATGCAAAAATATTAATGTAGTAATTAGATGAGGGTAAAATGATATGTATAATAAGAATATTGAAATATATGATATATATAGGAATCGTTTGAAAAATATATGTAATAAGTAAGAATGTAAAGACAGTTAAAATTTGAGAAAAGATAATGTATAAATAGTGAGTATATGCAGTATATTAAAGATGTGTAAAACTATAAAAGTAATGAATAGCGATTAATAGAAAAATGAATTTATCAAAACAAATATGCAATAATAGTACCGAATGTAAACAAACAAAACAATAGTAGGTCACATTTATATAGGTAGAAAATTTCAATCTTGTTAAAAACATATAGGATAAAATAATATAGCATCACAGAAATCAAATCGTATGAAATGAGTGCACATAAGAAAATTTCATAAGAAAAATCCAAAATGAAGTAAATAGTGGTTGCAATATTAATTTAATAAACGACAATTTAAAATTTGACAAAATATGTGAAGTAATAGTGGGTAAACAAAAAATGGCATAAATACATGAAAGACGAAATTTTAAGTTTGAAAAATAGATTTAAAATATCAAGACTAAGGAAGATAGACAAATGATAAATATTCAAATGATTTAATAACATAAGAAAATATTTATTTGAAAAATACTGAATATGGAGAAAGTACCACGAAAAAAAAATTTACAAAAATAATTTGAGAGGGAAGTGTGTAAGGTATCATGAATGACGGTCCAAGCCAATCACGCATCCACTGCGCCACTCTGATACCCAGGGGAAAATGTGCTCGCATACACTCTCATATTAATGTATACGAGGAGAACATCATGAATGAAATTGAATGCAAGTTCAATAACAACTTCATTCACGATTCCAGCCATCCAAAAGAAAGAGAAATCATCAGTGTATAGAGTAACACAAATGTAAATCACTTACATTTAAATCTCCATAGACTGAAACTCACACTCTAGTGTCTGCAGGAATAATATTGTAACTACTCAATAAGGTGTCACGGGTTCTAGACTATAGTTAATGATATTACTACTCTTCCTAAACAAATCTTTAGTCTATCAAGTTCTGATTTACTTGGGTTAGCTGTAAGAGTCGGTTCCCAGCTAGCGGTGGTCCGAAGACGCTTAAATACCGTGTCGCTTAGGGTTGTTTACACCCGGTTGACAGAAGGACTCTTTTAGCTTGTTCCCAAATTTATCGTCCCTTTTTATCGTTCCTTATAAACTTGTACTACTTGTGAAGCATGCTCTGATACCATCTGTAACGCCCCGAATTTCAAATAAGGATAAATTCGAGATTTCACAGGATCTTTACTTCACTTCGTACAATTTTACAAGGAATTTAAAACTTTTTATTCACAATGCATCAGAGTTCAATTACAACTTGGTTTTACACAGCGGAAGAATGAAATTTACAATAAAACATTTACAACATCTTTAAAAATAAAACAGCACCAGCATATCCACTTTATAGCTTCGCGAATAGTCCATTACCTGCATGTTAATCTGTGGGCACGTCAGTTACTTACAACTGACGAAATGTTATACACGGCTATCCTCTCTATGCCGGGAATAGTATAACGATCTCATACTTTAAACAAAATCACAAAAAGATTGAATGAACAAGTAAAGTGTCAAGAGTGATTATTCTAAATATAAGTGTATGTCATGCCTTAATGCCTAATGCACATAATTCTACACTAGGATGACACTAATGCACACTTGTTCGGATTCTATGCATCCCATACTACATAGGTCCGAGGGCAAGCGTCTACGTTCTTCACAATACAGGGCTCGATCCCTCGCCATGAAAACTACCCGGTAGCAAAACAAAGTTCAGACTATTCCACGAATGTGAATCCCAGCCTTGGAGTCCACCGCCAGCTGTTATAACAGATTCCACATCGTACGAACCGTCCCGTATGTGACCCTCTGGCCCAGTATATATATATATATATACATTGGAGACGGTAAACACAAAAATCCATCTGTCCGACTACTCAAGATCCCGGAGTCCACCGCTGACCCGTCCTCATAGTCCCGGACTAAAATATAATAATCCGTCTCCCACAGGGCAACCTCAGTCCACCAACTGGGTCTATAGTCTTGGAGTCCACCAACGACTATATAGAGCACCCCACTTACGTTTCCCTAAGTTTACTACATCTTCACTTATGTGCCTAAATTTTCCTAAGTTCAAGACATGAATAATCTCCACATGTAGAATTAGTTGTTACCTCCTACCGGACTTAGTCAACAAATACGAGATAGCCCCATGGCCATATCTCCAAATCATATCTCAAATCTTTTCTTTCAATTCTGTCGGTACCGAGGTCTTTCTAACTCTAAATCATAAACTTTCATGTACAAGAAACATGGGTGGGTATTCACACCCTTTCATAATCATGTCTTAAACTTATATAATTTCATCTTTCAATTCACTTCACAAAAATAATCAAATCTTGTCTTAACACTTATCCACAAAGTAATCATTTCATAGTCTTGCCACTATTCATGATCTAGTTATTCATAATAAATAATAATTCATTCACAATTTCAAATTCATACGATGTCTCATTTTAACACGATTCAATGTCTCATCTTTAGCACTAAACATGATTTACTCATTCACAACAAAATCTTTCATGATCTCAAAAGTCACATAACTCAACCATATTGCATTTCTAGAAATAAAGAGATTTCAATTCACCCTAAATCATTATTTTGTAAATTAAGAGTCATACTCTTTACTAATACTTTTGTAGTCATTTATTTTTCTTCCTATCTCAAATCCTCGTTAAAACTTATCAATTACACAAAAACAATCTTTAAGAATAAATTCTTCATTTATGTTTTATGAATACTAAAATTTACCCAAATGAAACACTTTTGAAAGTCGAGCTGACCCACTTTCGAAACTATTTACCAAATTGACCTACTCATAATCAAAATTGCAGCGAAACGGAACTTTTGAAAGTTTTTACCAAACTGGCCTACTTTCGAAACTATTTACCAAATTGACCTACTCATTATCTGCTCTTAAGTTTATTTAAAAGAAAAAAAAAATGTTTTGGGCTTCGTAAGAATCGAACCCAGGTCTGCTGGCCTCTCACAACGGAGCCCAAAGTCCAATAGGCTAGCCACTAAGTCCATTGAGGACTTGTGTCATGAATTGGGTGGAAATTACTTTATACCAATAATACCGATTTCAGATTTTTATTGAGTAAAGCAAAATAGAAGTTAACTATCAAGATTCGAACCCAGGACCTCTTATAAAATAGTATTCACTGGCTAACCAATAAGTCCAATTATAATTTCTGTCTAAGAGTTGTATTTGTATGTTTTTGTTCACACTTTTCTGAAATTGTTTCTTTTTAACAAAACTTGTTTACCCAATAATCCAATCCTTTAGGATATTGGAATAAACTTCTCTTTGGATCCACTAAAAGGAAATCTTAAATAATAATCAACAAGTCCAAACTTATTTTTAGCATACATCTCATTTTAAAAAAAAAAAGATTTTCCTTTCTTTACAAAATTTACACTTCTTTTCAAACTCGAAAATTAAAATCATGATTTTCTAAAAAAAACTAGTTTATGCCCAACATCTCACAAATAAAAATTTGTGTTAAGAATCAAACATATCTTTTAATCGATTATGGGTGTCTCAAAGGAATTCCTTTCATACAAAATTTGTTTTTTCGACATATGTCAACATACTTCATAAAAAAAATTATTTTCTTCGCTTTTCTTTTTCATCATATCGCTAATCATATGTCGAAATTTAGCATTCTTTAACAATTTCTCATACATATCACACATTTGACATACCTAGATTTACGAGTATTCTAACATTGTTCATAGTAATAATTCTTTAGTTGCACTCTTCTTTTCAACTAGCATGGCAACAATCAAAACAAGTTTATGGTATTCAATTAACTTTACAAAAAAAATATTTTTGCAAAAGAATGTATTCCCAACATTTTTCATACAATCAATTATATCTTCATTCATGCATACTAATTCATGACAAAACAAATCAACATTTCTTTCTCATTACTAATTAACATAAGTTGGGTTTGTTTACTCAATAAAGCAATATTTCATTACATCCAATGCATAGGTTTGTCCTATTTTATCAAATCAAATTCTATATTACTCATTCATTTCTATTAACATGCACATTCAAAAAAAATTAGAAAGTAGGAGACACCCACCTTATTGAAGCTTGAAAACTACAAGAGAATGGTTCCTTCTTGCTCCTAACTTCACAAGCACCTCCTAGTCCTCTTCTCCTCCTAGCAAAAGCTCCAAGCAAGAGAACACTTCTTCTTCTTACTCTCTTTTTTTTTTCTTACACTTATTTTGATATTGTTTTTGGTGCAAGAGAAATGTAGGAAATGGGACTCTATTTATAGGATTTTGGAAGGGTTTAAAGTGCAAAAATCCCTCCCTAATAACTCTTCAAATTAATTTTACAACTCTCCACTTTCCTAACTCCTAAAACCTCCATCTCTTCATCTCCCCACTCTCCACTAACTCAACCTACTAACTCTTCTCCTCCCCTTGCCCAAAAAATGGTCCAAATACATTTGTGTATGCATGCACACATGCATAAACAAATATGAACACATTTCTATAACTTTAAATGTGTACTAATATGTGTAACTTGTCATGTATTAGTACATGTTTAACTAAAAATGTGATTTTAATAGTGGACTTGCTACATGGGCTCATTACTAATTAATTTATTTAATTATCTAGTGGGCTTGCTACATGGGCTCATTACTAATTAATTTATTTAATTATCTAGTGGGCTTCTCTCCTAATGGGCTACATTTTAGTTTATAGGTCCATGGATCAAAAGAAATGCTAAATAAAACTAATGCATGCTAAAAATAGTAAAATGAGAGTAGCAAAATGAGAATAAAAATTTGCACGTGCACCATACGTGCAGAAAAAATTGAAAAATGCATTTTAATCAAAAACAAGGGGAAAATAAATTTTCGTTTTATAAAATAGATTTAAATACATAAAAATAAATAATTTAAACCTATAGAAAATATTATACGTAGTGGTGGAAACACGTGCATCAAAACACGTAAAAAGCACGTAAATTCTAGGGATTGAAATATTATATTTTAGTTGTCTGAAATCAATACGGAAAATGTAAAAATAGTACGAATCCAAAATATGTAGTGAAACACATTACAAAAATATACGTGCGTAACACCCAGGGGCAAAATTGTAATTTCAATTTTGCGGGGTGTTACAAAAATGCATAGGCGGATGCTCTCTCTAAGCTCGCCTCCTCCTTCCTCCAAGGTCTAGAAAGGACCGTCCTTATAGAGGTCCTTCTCAGACCAAGTATTGATGAAGATGGCCCAGAGCCAATGGAAGCCTACCCCCCCCCCCCCATCGAGTACCTTCGAGACGGAGTCCTCCCCGAAGATTCGAAATAGGCAAGGAGGATCAGGACACGAGCCGAGTGGTACACACTCTTGGACGAGGTCATGTACAAATGCTCCTACACCCAGATAGACGGGCGATCCTATCTGAGATGCCTCTCCCTGGAGGAAGCACTCTACGCCCTTAAGGAGGCCCATGATGGTCTATGTGGAGCGCACTTGGGAGCGAGATCCCTCGCCCGGAAACTATTGAACTACGGCTACTTCTGGCCTACACTATTAAGTGACTCCGAGGAGTACGTCTGCCCATGCGACTCCTACCAGAAGTTCGCCCCAATCGGTCGCCTGCCCCAAGCACAACTCACTTTCTTGGCGAGTCCAATCCCCTTCGCAATGTGGGGGATGGATTTGCTCAGACCTTTCCCTCCAGCACCGGGCCAACTGAAGTTCTTAGTGGTAGCAATAGACTACTTCTCAAAATGGATCGAGGCTGAACCTCTTTCGACGATCACTAAGCACAAGGTCCAGAAGTTCTTTTGAAAGAACATCGTCTTTCGGTTCGGCATACCTCGCATCCTCGTAATTGACAGCTGAACTCAGTTGAAGGGGGCAACCTTTCGCTACTTTTGCACCGACCTCGGCATTCAGCAGCGGTTCTCTTCGGTGGCCCACCCCCAGTCCAATGGCCAAGCAGAGAATGCAAATCGACAAATCTTCTCTGGCTTGAAGAAGAGGCTTGACAATTCACTAAGGGGATATCGGTCGAACAACTCCCCAATGTGCTTTGGAACTATCGCACTACCAAAAGAACTCCAATGGGAGAGTCCCCCTTTAACCTCACGTACAGATCCGAAGCTTTCATCCCTTTGGAAGTGGGTCTGCCTTCACCCCAACTCATAGCTTACAGTGAAACGCAGAATGCCAACCAGCTTCGTAACTGCCTAGACCTTATTGACGAAGTCCATTAGAGAACCGCAATTCGGCAAGAGACCTACCGCCGTAGGATCACTCAGGCTTACAATAAGAGGGTACGTCCAGCTAACCTAAAAGAGGATGACTTAGTGCTCAGAAAGTTGTCGATCTTCGATCCAAGCAAAAGAGGCAAGTAGGCACCCATTTGGGAAGGACCATATAGGGTCTCCAGAGTTATTCTCCCGAGAGCGTATCAACTCGAAGACCCGAGGGGCAGGAAGATACCGAGGACGTGGAATGCAGAGCACTTGATGAAGTACCGAGAGGGTGTCTAGACACCGCTCCAAGCAATTTCCCTAAGAGCGCTCCAGAAGTCATGTCTAAAATTGTTACTTGTATTTTCTTTTTATCAAAGTGTAAAGGTGGCTCGCAACTTAGAAGCGGCCGCCCAGTTGTTCTCAAAAAAAAGAAATCTGTCCCCCACAAGTTTTCTATCTTTTGAGTTGTCTATCTCTACTTGGCAAATTTTTCATTTTGGAGTAGTCTAACTCTACTTACAAAAATTTTTCATTAAAACAACGTGCTCGGAGTCCAACACTTGGATCGACTTCGCTTCAACTACTTGCTTCCAAGCGAGTACGAAGCGGATCACCATTCAAAATCGCTCCTACAACTGTTGATACTTTCTAAACGACACGCTCGGAGTCCAATACTTGGTTCGACTCCGCTTCAACTACTTGCTTCCAAGCGAGTACGAAGCAGATCACCATTCGAAATTACTCCTACAGCTGTTGATATTTTTAGAACGATGCGCTTGGAGTCCAACACTTGGTCCGACTCCACTTCAACTACTTGCTTCTAAGCAAGTAAAGAGCGGACAACCATTCGAAATTGCTCCTACAGCCATTGATTCTCTCTTAAACGACGGATTCGGGGTCCAACACTTGGCTCGATTCTGCTTTAAATACTTGCTTACAAGTGAGTACGAAGTGGTTTGCCATTCGGAATTGCTCCCACAACCGTTGGTTCTCTCTTAAACGACGAGTTCGGAGTCCAACACTTGGCTCGATCCCACTTCGAATACTTGATTACGAGCGAGTATGAAGTGGTTTGCCATTTGGAATAGCTCCCACAACTGCTGAAACACTTACAAAGCTTAAACGAGGCGCGAACACTCAAAAGAAGTCTCAGAAGAAGTCTTGTATTATTTGATCAAAATTGTCATTACAAGTATCGTTCGACATACAAGCTTTACAAAAAGAAGAAAACTTCTACCAAAGGCCAAAATTCATACGAGGCGGCCCAAAACTACCAGACTTATCCCTAGCATCTTCTGGGGATGGGAATGCTTCTCTTAAGCGATACACGTGGATGACAAATACCGTGTTGTCATCGCCCCACCTCTGTGGACGTCCCCAGGCTAGCGAATCGAGAAGCATCGTCTGGCCCCAACCTAACGGTGGCCCCAATAGATATTCAACTTGAGGAAGCGGCCATGCTACTTTGCGCTTCTCCGGGGCTTCGAGGTACCAAGGGCGAGCAAAGCGTAGGTCCACGGAATAATATTCCTCGAGCATACCCCTTCGGGGTACGGGAAGTGGTCCTGACATTGCTTCTCTCAGATAGTCGTTGCAAACCAGCATTATCCTTCTCTAGCTCGACAATCCGCTCCCTAAAAGAGATGTCTGTGACATTTATCTCCAGACGTGGCAACCGCATTAAGCCTACCCCACGAGAGGCATCGGAGATTGTCCGCCGTAGATGAGCGACCTCGATGCTCTTTTCAACAACCACCTTCTCCAGTTCGTCCCTCTCCACAGCTGTCTGACATAGAGAGCAGCGAAGATATGAGATTCTCAAGCCAAGGTTGACGGCCATCGACGTACCCGCCTCCTCGCCTTCAGGCTCCGCCTCATGACGCCCCTCTTCCAACTATCTCACCTCTATGTTGCGACGAGCAAGGATCAACCTCAGATAACTAAGCTCAGACTCTGCTTTACGAAGTCGCTCCTGACTTCGCAAAACTGTTAACTTGACAACACCGAGTTCAATGCGAAGACGAGCCATGATGCGGTCCTGAGGGTAACGAAAGAAGTAGAATCTCTTAAGATCAAGAAGCAAGTCCACAAGAGAATACATTCAAGCTACAAGGCAACTCAAAGACAAAACACTCCAATACTTAGCCAAAACAGAGTTTTCTTTTCATTCAAAGATGTTCGCTAATACATAAGGCAGTGGCCAGCCTGCTACAAGGCTTACATGCAAAAATAAAAACAAAAGGAGAACAAGAACGAGGAAAGTACAAGGGGATCAGGGGGCCACCTCGGTGGGAGGCTCCTTAGCAGCGACGTCACCCCCGCCTTCTTCTTCTTCTTCTTCTTCTCCCTCTCCTTCGACCTCCACCGCCCCCTCAGTTGCAGGAGCAACGTCATCCTCAAGGGGGTCGTAAAGGCTATACCCCGCACCATCGAACCTAGGGACACGAACGGCCATGTGCTTCAAAGCTCTCGCGTAGGACTACTCCATGTTGGTTTGCATGTGGGCCTTCGCCTCCTCTCTGATGGCCTTCGAAACTGCCCGCACCGCTGCCTCCCTCTCCCGAGCCGCATCCTCGGCGGCCTTTGCTTCCGCCTCCTTCTCTTTGGCAACCAGCTCGGCTTCCTTGTCTGCCCTCCCCTTCTCTGAGGCGAGTTGTTCCTTCATGGCGGCAAGGGTGGCCTCGAGAGTTTCGATCTGCGCCGCTTGCGACTCGGCCAAATGCCTCTCCGCCTCGAACATCTTTACAGCCTTGGCTCGCTCGGTTTGGTCCCTATCGCTCGCTGTCTTCAACTCTTTCTCCTGTTCGGCAATTTGTTCCAGCATATGGCTGAAGTGGCAAGTCATCTGCGCAAAGTACAGAACCATGCAAACACTAAACATAGAAAAAAAAGGGGGTGGAGTCAATTAGAGATGGGTCGGGGTCATCTTACCGACATAGAGGCCTTGGCAATTTTGAGAGCGTCATCACCGACAGTCCCCGCCTTCAGCGCAGCCCGATCTTTAGGGGTCGGCAAATGCCAAACCACCTGCATACAGCTAAGGGTATCCCCGAGGAAACCATCGTGCCTCATAACTCGCCAGTCGGAGATGAACAGCCTCTTGTGCTCCTCGGTCAGTATGCTCTCCGCTGTCGCGGTCAAAGGGGGAGCTTCAAGCGCCAGGACCTGCTCGAGGGAGGTCCCTTCGGTAGTCATGGTGGGGGAAATGACAGGGGTCTGTGACTTCGATTCCAGAATGGTCGGGGTCGCATCGACACTCGATGTTGCAACCACCGAGGCCTTGGGCACTTTCGCAGAAGAAGGGCCCGCGGAAGTTCTCTTCCTCTTTTTGCCATCGGGGGCCTTGTATGCCACCCTGGTTCGGTCCACGAGCATCTTCTTGAAGTCCATGCCTGGAGTCTCTGTAAAAGAATAAAGAGAAGTATTGGCTTACGAAGGAGTTAAGACTTAAACAGGAAAGCAAGAACAAAAAATCTAAAGGCGAAGCATACTAGGGTCGATCGGAGTGAGACCCCCACCATAAAGGATGTCCTCGGTAACCTCCTACCATCCAAGTGGATCCCGAGCCATAAGCTTGGCCACGGTGTCTTCTTCCTCCGGAGTCAAGACCGGGTCGGTCTTCGCCCACTTCGATACCTCCTCTCTCCACATGGTTGGGATAGTCCATGGAGCTTCGCCTCGAACCAGGAAGTACTTCTCCTGCCAAAATTTTATAGACTCCGAATTCTCGATCAATTTCACCTCCCGCTTCGGTGACAAATAGTAATGATACTTGGTTCTACTTTTTCGATGAATACAGTACATACCCCGGAGAATGATGAGTTGGGGCACGGTGCGTATTGCCTGGCATTTGAGGATGAAGCTGGTGACATGTCGCCACATATTCGGCATATATTGTACCGGACTCAGACCATAGAACTGCAGAACCTCCGCGATGAACGGGTGAATGGGCAGGTGCAACCCAACGAAGAAGGCGTCGAAGGGAAACATGCACGTGTCAGGGGACATCGGTGTGCAAGCTCGGATACCTTGGCCTGGAAGAAGAAGGATGAATCCCTTCAGGATATGAAAGCTCCTTCGGATCCGAACCAGGTCCTTCTCCATCAACATCGAGGGGACGTCATCGACCTCGATGACCTCCCTCGCTCGACTCCCTTCATATGATGCGGACCTCCCGTGTACCACTTTCACCATAAGCTTAGGGGAGTACTACCTCACTCCCCTGAGGTTCCACAAGGGGCCTGGGAGCCGACCCAGCACCCCGACTCTCCGCTCCGGTTCTACTATGGTCACCGATTTCACCGGTTCAACCACCGCCTTCCCCTTGTTCAAGCTCTGAACCGGGATCAAGGACTGCTCCTCTTCGTGCTCCGAAGTAGAGGTCTCACTCCCCAAAGATACCTTAGATATCTCGCTAAGAATACGAAAGAGGGGATAACTTATCGTGATGTGACAACTACAGTCGAAATATCTCGCCAGAAAACCAAGATGCCTGGCCACGACCTCTAGTAGCTCCGCTCGAGAGAAAAGATCTCCGCTAGTAGCGTCACTCGAGAGTAAAAACTTCCAAAGAGTAAAAAGTGAAGAAGTGAAGAAAATGGGTGAGGGGAGGCAGACTTATAGTGCTGAGAGCGAGGCTGCTTGGGCTTCTGAAGTGTTTGGGCCAAGCAAACATAAAAGGCCTAAGAAGGCATAATGACGGAAGGCCAAGGGGTAGAATCCTAAGCGACACCCTAGAAACTGCGAACAGATATGGCCACGTCGACGGAAATCATTTTCTTCTTGAGATCCACGCCGCTTACGTCGTAATCCGCGCCTGATCCTCATCAGATGAAGAAGATGAAGCCACGTCCTTCGGTGACTATACACCGATTAAACGTGGCACCGAGTGCGTCATGTTGAGAAAAAAACTCCATGCATCTGACCGACCGTCCGATCCATCCAAAGTTCGCACCGAAGCTGATGGATGCTCCAAATAAAGCCATGTCCCTCGGTGACCATACACCGATCAAACGTGGCACCGAGCGCGTCATGTGGAGAAAAAACCTCCACGCATCTGATCGACCGTCCGATCCATCCAAAGTTCGCGCCGAAGCTGATGGATGCTCCAGATGAAGCCACGTCCCTCGGTGACCATACGCCGATCAAACGTGGCACTGAGCGCGTCATGTGGAGAAAAAACCTCCATGCATCTGGCCGACTGTCCGATCCATCCGAAGTTCGCGTCGAAGCTGATGGACGCTCTAGATGAAGCCACGTTCCTCGGTGACCATACACCGATCAAACGTGGCACCGAGCGCGTCATGTGGAGAGAAAACCTCCACGCATCTGGCCGACCGTCCGATCCATCCGAAGTTCGCACTGGAGCCGATGGATGCTCCAGATGAAGCCACGTACGTCGGTGATCATGCACCGAATGAACGTGACACCAACCCCAATGCAAGGAGAAAACGCCCCCACTTCGGACTAGCCCTCCGATTACTTCAAAATTCGTGCCCAGGTCTGATAAATAGCTTAGATCGCGCCACATCGATATTGGATTTGATTAATCCTTTTATTTTATTTATTATTCGAATTAATTATTTAAAAATTGTGAAAAAATATTTAAAAATTCATTAAAATTAATTTAAAATTCTAAAAAATAATTATAAAATCAGGAAAAATATTCTAGAGCTCTTGAATAAATAATTATTTATTAGAATAATTAATTGATATTTCTTGAAGATAAATTGTTGCTTCGCAAAATTAAATAACCGATCCGAAAAGTAGTTAAAAATTGGGAAAATCGCCAAAAATCCTACTGGGCCCAAGAATGAGCCTGAGTATACGGCCAACATAGAAAAGCATCGTTACCCCTCAAATAAAAATTGGAAACCCCTTTCAGAACTCCGATAAAACCTCGTTCGCCATTAAAACAGTAAAACTACTTCTCAAAGGCTGATTTAATTCAGCCTTCGGGAGTGGGGGACTCGTGATATGCCTAAAAACAAGGTTAAATCGGGACCATTCGAAGCAGGGCATGAATCTTAAAGCCACCAGGGGCAAAATGGTAACTTTACTTACTAACGGGTCCGAATCAGGAGCTGGGCCTCTATCCAGAACCCGACAGCCCTGAAAACAGATCCGGCATACTGGGTATGAGTCCCAACCCGTGAGAGACCTAGTCAACAGGATAAAAGAGATTCCAGATTCATGTTTATCCTTAATTGTGGTTTTAACCACTTCTACCCATCTACATCGGAAAGTAGGGATTTTATCTTATCCCGAAACTGACCCCTAAGACGCCTATAAATACCTCCCTCCCCCACTATTACCGAGTGATCACATTTTTAATACCAAAAGCTTTTGCCTAATCTCCCTGATTACTGACAAGAGCATCGAAGGGTGCGTCACCGGAATCAATCCCAGTGTTTCGTACTTTTTGCAGGTTCATGGCAACGACGAGAAACTGGTTAACACTTTGGTGAAGGCCAACAAGTCAGGAGGTTTGCCTTGTTCGCTTTCTCAAGAATCCACAAATTCGATCTATTGCCACCACACCAGATTCAGCAGCAACAGAAGGCGATAGACCGTGCTTCAGCAGTGAAGTGTCGAACGTAATCTCTTAGGCGTTCACCCTTTCTTTGGCCAAGGGCTAGCAAAGATGCACTCATTTTCTCGGCTCGACGAATGCACACGAAGTGGGTGAGGAAGAGCTCCTCAAACTATTTGAATGAGAAGATAAAACCGGGGGATAGACGAGGGTACCACTCTCGTGCTGGTCCCCTCAATATTGCTGGTTAGGCCTTGCAGAGGAACGCATCCGAGGCTTGATGAATCATCATGAGAGTTTTAAAACTCTCGATATGATCGGCCGGGTCCGACTCCTCATTGTAGGATTCAAAGTGGGACGGCCTAAAGGTTTCCGAGACCGGAGCATCCATGATGGTCGTAGAGAATGGGGGTCTGCTTTGGCGGAACCTATTGGTCTGTTGTTCTTCTTCGGGATTGATCTTGTTGAGGCGCCTCTCCATCTCGTGGAGATGACGGTGGACAGAGTGATCCCTCCGGTCGGATCTAGTCGACCCTCGGGACTCTCCCTCATGAGTGGCAGTATGGCGAGGGTTAGGGGCACGCTGATCCTGACTTGTGGCAATATTAAGAGCTCGTAAAATATCTTGTTTGAAGTTCTGGAGCTCGGCCTGAGTGACTGGTGCCCCTCCAGCTCGGCGGTCCCTAGGTGTGGCTCGGCTTATTGGAGTATGACTTCTCCACTGAAGATGTGGGGGGGACTCTCTTTGCCTCCTCGGGGGAGGGGATCTTCTGGTCCTCGATCTGTGGGGAGGTCCAGACTCTCGAGGCCCCTGGGTGCTCAGGTTGAGAGACTTCCTCAGGGGCTCGCCATTTATTCAACCGAGTTTGGAGGTCGACCCCCTGCTGATGATTAAGAATCACCTGACGAAGATCCGGCCCTGGAGGACTTTGGGAAGCTATAGAGTCAGTTGAGTGATTGTAGACCAAAACATGGTCATGATGAGGGTGTTGCTTTGGAGGTCTTCGATGAGAGCCCCCCGAGACCCTGGAGGGGCCTGTTGAGGAGGAGGTTGTTCAGGAAGAGGCTGTTCAGGAAGACCCTGGAGGTAGTTGAACTTGCTGATTGAGTTGAGGCAAGACACCTTAGACTAGAGGAGGAAAAGGAAGAGGAGTGGCTCTTCGGCTGGAGACCGCTGCCTTCCCCTTCTCTTTCGGATGCATGGTTTGAAATTATTTTCACTGATGAAGTAAGGTTGGATTGCTTTTTCGTTTCCCACAGACGGTGCCAATCTGTTGCTCCTGATTTTTGTGTGGGAGAAAACAGATAAATTTTTGGATTCTTTTAGGAAACGAATAAGGCAAACCTGTTGACTTTCACCGGCGTTTGACTGGTTTCTTGCCGCTGCCGTTGACCTGCAAAAAGTTTGATACACCGGGATTGATCCCGGAGACGAACCCTCTGACGCTCTTTTCAATAATCAGGAAGATTATGAAAGAGCTTTATGTGAAAAAATATTGATTACCTTTGTTATGGTGAGGGGAGAGGGGTATTTATAGTCTCCTTTAGAGACAGTTTAGAGATAATCATTTACCTCTATGTCCCGGTGTTTTTGGATAAGATAGAGAGTTTAAATCGTTTCATAGAGATAACCATGAATTTGAGTTACTTTTTAAATATCTGAATTGGTTTGTAACGGATTGTTACCCATACCCAATAGAACAGATCCATTTTTGGGTTATTGGGCTTTGAAGAAAGACCCAGTTCCCAATTCGGACCCGTTTGTAGGTGCAATTACCATTTTACCCCTGAGAGCTTTAAGATTCGTGTCCAATTTGAACGGTCCCGATTTAGTTCTGTTTTTAGCCATATCAAATGGTTTCCAAACATGAGAACTAAATTATATGCATTCAAACCACCATCAAGCCTTGAACTTGAAATTGTTCTCACACCTTTTGTCGGTCTCTATATATAATTAGAATTTACACACTGACCAAAGTAACCTGCCTCCTACAGGACAACACGAAACAAATATCGGGTATGCTCGTAGCCTTATTATTATTGGGCATGTTTATTTATGATGCGCTCATAGTATGCCATTGCGAAACTTCGACCCTACTCCTGCTCAGTTGACCCTTGACATTCTTCCGTCAGTAATGCAACTTCCCACCAGCTCTTCTCAACTAGTCAGTAGACTTGATCTCATTGGCAAAGATCTAACTAATAGAAAGAGAATTTCAATGAGAGTTTTGTTGACCCTAAATTTGGTCTCGACAAAACATGTGCATGTTTTTCTAATCTTTTATTTAGTATGTGACAGATAAATATGCAGTAATTTTCTAAAATTCAAATTCACATAAATCGAATATTAAGATTTGCAGTATCCAAATTATTAATCCACAAATGACATTCTTCTAAGAATGAAGAAAGTAGCGCCGTCTGTGGGAAGAGACATACTGATTCGATTTCAGACTCAGATCTTACCCTGAAGCCGACCCCTTCCATAGCACCCAAAGCCAAGAAAGCACCCACGGCAGGACGCAATGTAGACCTACCCATCCTTCTTGCAGTCACGTGAACACACAGGGGTTTCGAAGGCACCGAGTCGAGGGCCCGTAAGGACCGGGTCTGAGCTCTTCACACTCGGGCGCAAGGGAACCTAAGCGTCCGACGGCCGATGACCTTCAGTACGTCATCAACAATCGACAGACAAGATGACCTCGGGCACCTGCTTAGCTGATCGAGGGGCGGGCCTGCCCCCTCCAACAAGGCTCCGACCCACACCATTCACCCATCCCAGGGTAGGGGCAGAGGCGCAGCCACTCCTCGAGAGATCATCCACCTCTGAACAGTCAAGGCAAACAGGTCCAAATCACGAGAACCGAGTTCTAATAGTTCAGGAACGAGGTCCTCCAGGCCCTTCGAGGCAACCCCAGAACCAAGCATCAAAATGATAACCCTCGCCAGGAGGAGGAAGCTTAGGACAGTGAGTCTCACGGCTCAACCCGGTTAGCAAGACAGGATAATGTCATCCTTCAGCACCTCCAAGAGATGGAGGACCGCCTCACTCGGATCGGCGAGGGTGAGGGACAACCCAACCAGGGGTATCAACCTATCCGACCCCCGTTCTCTGCTTGAATCCTCGATGCCAAGATTCCAAGAAATTTTAGACCGCCTCAGTTCGAGACATACATACAATGGAAAGTCTGATCTTGCTAGTAATATGGAAGGGTTCAAACCTATCATGATAATTCACAGTACCTCAAATCATCTCATATGCCGTGCATTCCCGGCCACTCTGCGTGGCCCGACACGGGAGTGGTTCTCAAAGCTTGCCCGCAACTCGATTTTCTTATTCGACCAGCTCGAGGCGAGCTTCCTTGCTCACTTCATGACCAGTCACAAGGTCGAGAAGACAAGTGCGGCCCTTCTGGACCTCAGGCAGAAGGAAGGAGAGTCCCTTCGGGACTTTTCACGGAGATTCACCGCCGAGGCTAGGGCGGTCTCTTCTCTTGACGCTAGCATCGCATCCGCAGCCTTCCAGTACAATGTTCGCCACAGCCAGCTGAAGGCCTCCTTGGGGAAGAAGTTGCCCATTGATTTTTTTGACCTCCTCAACAAGGCCAAAAAGTACATCTGGGTCAAGGAGGCTCTGCATCGTGAAGGTCTGAAAGAAATCCCAATCAAGGGGAAGAGAAAGGTAGATGATCCCGAGCCTATGAATAAGGCTCAGAAAGTTGCATTCGGACAGAAGCGACCACCTCTGGTTCTGCACTTTGAGAAGTTCACCCTGCTGATCACTACCATGTTGGACATTATGATGGAGATCGAAAATACATGGATTGTTCGGCATCCCCCTCGGTAGAACAACAACAAGAGGGATCTGAGGTTCTATTGTCGGTTTCATCAAAACCATGGGCACGAGACCGACAACTGTCAGGCCTTTAAAGATGAAATCGAAGCTTTCCTCCAGAGAGAGTACCTGAAGGAGTTCACCCGAAATAAACTGAAGGATTCACCTCCTCTTCAAGGGGCTAACAGACGCCTTGAAGCAGAACCTGAAGCTGAAAGGGCTGATAGGCCAGTAATCCTTCACTGCATCCACGATGGTCCCATGGGAGGAAAGTTGAACACTTCATGGAAGGCCTTCCTACAGAAGGTTAACTCGGTCCACAACTATCCTCCCCTAAGAATCAAGAATTACCGGTCTTGTTCTCCAACGAAGACCTCAAAGGTGTTTGATTACCTCATTGCGACGGCTTGGTGATCAGCCTCGAAATGGCCAATCACGAGGTTCGCCACATCCTCATCGACAACGGAAGCTCAACATCTTTTTCCTTGCAGCCTTCGAAGTATTGAAGCTCTCTCACGAGAGGCTGGAACCGGCAGTATACACGCTCCAGGGCGATCTCTCTTAACAATGTGTGTTTTGGGGTGTGCATTGGGGTGGAGGTGGCATCGGGGTGCATGTGAGGTAGGGGAGAGTGAGCTGTCGGAGCTTGGGTTTCAGAGAAGAAAAGAACAAGAAGAAGAAGGAGAAGAGGCAGTGAGGTGGGGGAGAGCTGCAGGCATATATATATATATATATATATATATATATATATATATAATATAATATAGAGTGTCGGTTAGGGTGTAGGGAGGTGGAGTATTTCTTTGGGTTAGGCTAAGATGAGAAGGAAGGCCGAGAAGAGGACATGATTTATGAGTCGAAAATGTAGTTAGGAATTCTGTTGGAATAGGATTATGAATTAAATTAGTATTGATCACGATTGGAGTCTAAACTCCAATAGAAATTACAGAATGGATCAGAAAAAATTCCGGTTCTAGCAAGAATCAAACAGTGATCAATAAAGAGTCCAAAGAGAAGAAAGAAAGCAAATTTTGATTGATATCTGGAATACAAAAATTTACGTAATAATATATGTACAAAAAGAATAGGGAGTACGTGCACCCCAACGCCACCTCCACCTCATAGAGACCGGCAGTAACAATTTGTGTTTCACTTATTAGTTATCTCTCTAGTTAAAAAAAACATATAATGAGTGTGGAATATTTAGTTATTTTTAAATGAATTTGATTGAAAATAACTGAGATATCATCCTCTCTACCATTCTAAGTTCTTTCTTTGTCCTGTTTGTAAACCAAATCGGTTGTGAACTCAACTGAAACTCATTAACTCTTTTCCAAAATTTCTTCACGGTTTTTAAGAAACAGACAAATTTACAGTGCATCTTTGTAATTTTATATTTCTTCCTCTCATTTATTCTACAAATTTACCATCAATCTTGTAGTTCTAGTGATAGATCGTAATATTTTTTATTTATTTTCCTTAATTTTTGCTAAAATTATTTAGTATTTCTTATTTGATTTTTTCTAATTTGACTTTTTTTAATTTGGCTTTATTCCTCTAGTAAGGGTTATAAATAAGGATTAAATTAAGGGTAAATATAAAATGAAATCATATTGTGAGGGGTAAATATGTAAATATATATTTGTGAAGTACATATGTTATATTAACATATTTGTTAAGGGCATATGTACTAAAATCCCTAATAATAATAATAATAACAATAACAGAAAAGGAGAAAAAACTTCATGATTCAATTCTACAAAGATAAAATTAAAGTAGAGATGTGTGAAGCCAAATAGTATCAAACCAAGCAAACCTTACTTGCATGGAATAATTACCCCATTTATATTTTTCAAACAAGCAAGATTAATTATACTATTCTTTTTTTCACTGCTTAATACACTTGGGGTTGTTTGGTTGGTTGTAAAATATTTTGGTGACTGTAAGATTACAGTAGAGAAAAGAAATGAGTAGAAATGAGTTCTAGAAAAATGATTTTATTGAATGTAATTATATTGTATTGTAGAGAGCGACAAAGAAATTTAATGTAGAGGGTTAGGTGAAATTATTTTATTGGATAGATTAAAAAAGTAAGAGCGATAAACAATTTTTAAATTACTATAGTAGCACTACAGTGCTATAGTGGCTTTCCACCATCTTTTCGCTAAGTGTAACAAATTTTGGTTACAAAAATCTTTGCAATAAAACCAAGTTTGATCTAGAGGCATAAAATCATAGAAAGATGAGAAGAAGATAAACGAAAAAATTAAAAGGAAAAAAAAAATACAAAACCAAACCGATTTGTGTCAAGACTTGCGTATCACACAATCTCCTTAAACCATTGTCTCATCCGGATGCTGGAGTTTGCATGGCATACGTCTTCCAGGATGCAACAACAGTAGAGTGTTGACGTAGGCACAACACCACGCTCTCGAACTGAACAATGTTTGAATTTTACCACCGAACAACCGAACAACCAAACTAGAAGAACAGAACAGAAAAAAGGGAGAGAGAAGAGTCTCTGTTGTGTTTCATGAGGAGAGAAGATGTCTCTATTTATAGGGGTGGACAACTATTATCCGAATCGACCAATCCGAACCAATCCAATCCGAACCGACTGGCTTTTCACCGAACCAATTGAGGGTTTGGGTTGGTCCGGTTCTTGATTTCAATAACCAACTGGACTGGATCGGTTGATGGATGAAGCTTTCAAATAACCGATGAAACCGAACCGATCGTATTTCTATGTATTAGTTCATAAAAAATCTAGTTTTTCTTTAATTTCTTGAATATACAAACAATCATTTCACATTTTCTTGGAGATACAAACGTCTCCTTTAATTTCTTTAATACAAACCGAGCTATTATTCTACCTATGTTTTGATTTTCTATAATCATGTGTGTTATGTTGTTGAGAAATGTTTGATTTACAGTGTGTCTCGGTTTAATAGAATAATGAAGTTGATGTAACATTTAATAGTTACTTTAATAAAGTCAAGCATAAATTATTTTCTAAATCTTTTTGATAGTACCTGAAATTCAATTAGCTATGGCTATTGATGTTTCATTTATGAAAATAAACTAAGATTACAAAAGTATGCAGGTGAAAAAGCAATGTATGTCATCCATTTAAACGTTATCATCTCAAACAGTTAGTGTAAAATTCATTAATAACTTGTGGTTTTATGAATTTTCATTTTAAATTCATTGCTAAACGACAAATAGCAGGTTGTTTTTTAATTTTGATTAAAGTTGATCTTTTAAATTTTAACGAAATTGTGAATGATGTTTGAGGTGAAAAGTAGCACGCCAAACCGACCATCCAATTTAATCCAAACCGAGCTTAATCGGCTTGGATGGAAGCTGATCCAATTAAGGCTCAGATTTGTTGCGGATGAGAAAACTAAAAAACCGATCTTCTTTTGATCGGTGGTGGATGGTACATATTAGGTCGGATACCGACCGATGCCTACCCCTATCTATTTATAGGGTCAGAGTGAAAAACGTAACGGCAAACAAAATGTTGAATGCAGCCATTGTAACGGCAGACAAACCATTTCTGCAGGAAGTGCGGCATTCATATCCACAGGACATGCGGGCGCACATAAGCCGCATGTAATCTGGTCCGAGATTTTCACCACTCCCCCCGCGCGCGAAAGAGAACATTTTGGCTTGCTATCTTACAATGCCAAGAAATGGTTCATTATATGTACCCTTCTATTTCATTTCAATTTTTCGATATGGGACTAAAGTCCCTCAACTCATTTTTCATAAATCAACCGACTCATTTTGGGAGATAATTTTTCATTCACCCGATAACCGTTTTAAGCAAGTAAATATATGATTTTTGATCTACTCACGATTGAGATCACAAATCCATCAAGATCTCATAATTCATAGAAATTCTTATTCAAGAAATTGTTCAAAAATAGTTCGTAAATGGTATTAAGATACTCATTTTTCCAACACCGAGTTCGTTAGATTTTTTTAGGATTTCTTTTGGCGCTAACATTGCGTTACAGTGGCTACTATACCACTACAGTGCGATTAAATTTCCAACCAAATTCAAGTCATCCAAACCTGTACTACAGTGCTAATCCCTAGATTTCTTTAGAAATCGAGGCAAACAAACATGCCCTTGTAGAAATAGAGCCGATAGCGATCACTGCAAAAATTATTCTAAGTGAACTCCATCTTCATAAATCTAATAGTACCAAAATCTCTACTATTTTAATGGGAGAGTTGGGGTTGTAAACAAACAAACCCTGATTTTGTAACTGAGCAAACCCGTGTAATATACGGCAAAACTAAATCTACCAAACATACCCGTGTGATGCACGTGCAGCCCCTAAAAAGGGAATATTTTAGCAAATGTCCCCATTTAAAATGTGAAAATTAGTATAAACCCCCAGTATTTTTAAAAACTAAGAAACACTCCTATCTCTAATATTATAATAGGAGAAGACCTTAGTGTCATTTGTAAATGTTTTGTCAATCTACTAATCCGTGCAATACACGTGCATAACTATTATAAAGGAGGTACTAAGCTCAAATCAAAATTATGTCTAAATTTTTATTTTAAAAAACTATATTTATTAAGACGTACATCGCACGTGTAAATTACTGGTATATAACAAATAGAAAATAGTATACAACGCATTTTTCTTTTCAGGTCTTCAGTGAAAATGTTGTAGATGCGTTTGGGACCACAACCAGTCCAAGGCTTTTCTATAATTGCCATTCCATCAAATTCAGTGGAAATCAGTCGTGAAAAAGGAAAGAAACAAGCACCCAGATTTAAAGGAGCACACTTTCCGATCCGAAGTACCCAAATGATAGAAAAGTAGGGCCCACCAAGAACCATTTTTTCTGTGAAGCCTCACGTGGCCCCACTGAACATGGCTTTTTTTACATTGCTTTTTTAAAGGTTAAATTTCTCTAAACCTAGGGATGATGTTCGGGCCACTCGGACCGGTCCGGACCGGATTTAACCGGTTCCGGACCTATCCGTACCGGGTCAGGCTCAAGGTTGGAAACCTTGGCCAGGACCTGGCCCCCGGACCCAAGTGTGGGAGCCGGGCCGATTTGCGGGCCAAGCCCGTGTTTAGGGAAAAAAAAATTTGTGTGTAAAATATTAAAGATCAAGTATATGAATTTGTAATTTCATAACAATTGCAAAAAATAAAATTTTATAGATAATTGAAGTACATGAATAAATAAAGTACATGATTTAATAAATTTGAAATTCTTAAATAAAATGAAGTATATAAATAAAATTTCATATAAATTAGATCAAATTACAAATCAAGGGAATTACTTGAATTTAAAGATCGAGATGACCTCTACTTAGATTGAAGAGAATGCATTAGACTAACCCTGACCCTAACCCGCTAACCCAACATCCCTACCCTATTCCCCATTTAAACCCAACCTACCCTAACCATAATTACTATTCAAACCAAACCCTAATACCCCCCTCAGCCGCCTAACCCGTTTCCCCTGTTCTTCTCCTTCCCCTCTTCTCTCTGCCTCTGTTCTGAAACCCATCCCTGCTCCTGTAACCCCTGTTTTCGCAACTACGTATTTTATGTGTATTTTTTTTATTTAAAATTTTTGTGCACTTCAACTTAACCTAAATATAGAATCTCATCACCCTAAAATTTTCAATTAATTACAATATATTGAACAACATTTTGATGTAAATTGACTAAATGTAATCATTCAATCATCGCTACTTGTTGATCCAGCTCCAGCTTGTGCTTCAAGTAAGTCTCGGATCCTCTCTTCCGCTTTCATCCAATCTTCAGCGCATACTAGCATCTCCAAAATTTCGGCTGTCAATCGGTTCCTGCTCGGGCTCATTATCCTGCCACCAAGAGAAAAATCACTTTCCGATGAAACAGCTGACACCGGTGTTGTTAGCAGATCTTTAGCCATACGAGATAGAATATTAAAAATTGCTTCATTACTCTTCCAAAATTGTAACACATCTTCTACATCTTCAACTGCACTTTGTGCATTATACCAATTCAACTCATTTGGTGAATTGGTTCTTGATTTTTTTGATTTAATAAGATTTAAAACACCAATACTAGCTTGACTCTTTCCTTTTGCTAATATGGAGGAAGAAGAAGAAGAAGAAGAATCAACATTTTGTGTTTGTGTTTGTGTTTGAATAGTGTTAGATGAATAAATCATATCATAAGAATCATATAACCTAGTCAAAATATTCTCAAATTTACGAGTAAAAGCAACATGATCAAAATCTAGTATTGCATCGTGTGGGGCATAAGTGTAAAAAATTTCAATTAAATTTTTTGTACCATCTAATTTAATCATAGGATTCATTACACTAGCTACACAATATAACATAGAAATTGGATAAAAATATTTCAAAAACTTAACATATGCCGCATTAACCATATCTCCAATAAAATGGTCATTTTGCAAATGTTTAATTGTTGTCATCATTGTCACAATTTCAAGTAAAATACCACTAGATGTAGATGTATATATTTTTGAAAATAGCAAAGTTGCATCGTTAAAATGTTGTAAAAATTTATACAAACTATCGGCAAAAAACCAAAAATCATCATCTAACATACAATTTTGCAAACCCATTGCGACACAAAAATCTCTTAGATTAAAACGATAATGAAGAACAACACCTAATAATTCAAAGGTAGAATCCCAACGATGTCGTACATCTTTAGGAAAACGTCTATATACAATGCCCCTAAGTTTACACCAATCATGAAAAGCTTGATAAATTGAACCACTCAATGTAATAAAATGAACACAATCTCTCATTGCTTCTAGTTTATCATTTCCATATTTTAATGCATCTTGCACACAAAGATTTAAAATATGACAAGCACACCTAACATGAAAAATTTCGGATTCTATAGGATCTAAAGTAATTTTTAAACTCTCAATTGCCTTAGTATTATTAGAGGCGTTATGAAAACCAATAGCAAACACTTTATCATAAATACAAAAATTATTACATGCTTCCATAATGTGTGTAGCTATAATTTCATCCTTATGAAATTATTCTCTTTTGAAGTACCAAATCCGAATCTATCCAATGACATGTTATACACATCATTGAAACGTCGTTTACTCCTACCCACCCATCCAATGTCAATGAAACTCTAGTGTTTAATGATTTTAGTGTTGCTATTAAAAAATCATTAGTCTCATTGTAAACTAATTTACAATCACTCTTAACAACATTCCTAGCAATCTTTTTATAATGGGGGTTGAAGGAGGTTTGTACAAAAGTCTCTACATATTTTTTTTCACCAAACGAATATGGCAGTTCACCCCTAATTACTAATTTAGCCATTTTCCTACGAACGAGATAGTGATCATAGCTATGACTATCTACTTGACCGGTTTTAGGATGTATTTTTTTGTTGTGTGAGATTATCTTTTGAAAATTGTGGTTGACATTTATTTAAGTGACGTTGAAGTGTACCCATGCCCGATCCTATTTTAAACTTATATGGTGTTTGTCACTTCTTACATATTTTAAGTCCTACACTCTTATCATTTTGTGAAGGGACAAAATTGAAATAATTGTGTACTTCGGAAGTACTCCCTCTTGTTTTCCTTGAGGTTGAGAAGGACCTTGTTCCGATGGTTGTGGTTCTACATGGTCTTCTATTTCTATAGGATTTGAGTGTGTTTCATTCAAATCGGGAAAACTATCATAATTCACGAATGTTTCTTCACTATCTATATATGGGTTTGGAATGGAAGGAATGTGATGACTAGTAGATTCTTGACTACTATGTCGACCATCACCGTGTGACCGATTAGAGGCCATTTAACTATAAAAAACTAGTGTATGTAAAAATTAGAGAGAAAATAACAACTAAATGTATGGCAACTAATAATTAAAAACAAACAACAATCTATCTCAATTAAAAAATAACAACAATATCAAGAACTAGTGAGTGAGTAGTGTATGTTTCTTTTACCACTTTACTAAAATTAAAAATAAAATCTAAAAAAATGAGAGCAAGAAGATCAAGAAGACCCAAATTATATGTGAATAATGAATAATCAACTTTGTTAATTCTATAAATTAAAATTATACTAAAATACAGGTAAGAAAGTTGAGACTTGAGAGCTAGGAATTGATTGTTGTTGTTGAATGTTGATGAGTTGATCACTTGATTATTGTTGATTTTCCTTCCTTCAAAATGTAGAGAGATTTGATCTTGATCACTTAAGAGAGTGTTGATCACCTAATTGTTGTTGTTGATTGGAGTAATAGTAGAGAGAATGAGAAATTTGAGTAAATTAGTGAAGAGAAATGAAAGAAATTGTATGGTATTTATAGAATATGTCATTTTTTTGATTTCCTAAAGTACCCCCCCCCCCCCCCCCCCCAAAAAAAAAAAAAAAAAAAAAAAAAAAACTAGCCAGTATAAACCCGTTGGGGGGACATTTTAGTAATTTTAATTTTTTCCTGGGAAAAAAAAGCCCAATGGTCCGCCCGGACCGGCCCGAGCCCAGGCGGGCCGGTTCAGCCGGTCCCGGGCCTCGAGCGGGCTCGGCCTAACCAGGCCAAATGCCAAAAAATTGGGACCGGCCAAGACCGAGTCTTATGGGGGCCGGGTTGCAGTTCAGCCCGAATAGGAGAGGGGCCGGGCCGGTCCCGGGCTGGCCCAGACCTGATGCCATCCCTATCTAAACCACGTATATTTGACTAATTTGCAAATAATCATATTCACATCTTCTTTTTCGTCCATGTATATACATGTACTCTATCAACTTTTTTACTGCAGATTAGTTTACTCTATCGACATCTGGTATCACGTAATGAGTTTTAATTGTGCTTGAAATGTTTTCTTATTAATTTACCCTAGCTGATTTTAAGTGTTTGATAAACTTATTTTTTCTAATTAAATTTGCAAAAGATATTTTAAAAATGAGAAGGAAAAAAAATAAGTTAAAAGAGAAGGTGAATAAAGTGTTCAGACAAATTTATTTTAATAACTAAAAATAAATAAAATGTAAGCTACAAGAAAGAAAATTGAGGTTTTAGATAGTGATTTACACTATTAAAATCTAGACAGTGAACCGCAGCAATTTTAAGAAAATGGCATACACATCTGCAAAAAATAAATATGAGTATGGTTAATTGGTAAAAACCTAGATTTGGTTTGGTGAAATTTACATCCCCCCTCCCCCCCTCCCTTTTTTTATATGCAAAAGTGACTATTGTCACCCGTTTCATTAATGAACTTTTAACGAAACATAGAAGTCCTTATTACAACTCAACACCCACACCACTCTAGTACTAAAAATGAAAAGATGCATGAATACATCTTCAAGTGTTTGTTACCCCAAACACCGTTACAAAATCCCCCTCTGTCGACTCGCATGTTGGAGCACCCACTTTGCGTTACCCGGCGACCTTGGCTAATGCACTACTCATTGTCCATGCACAGCTTCTTCCTTGTCCCTGTAGTACCTGCCCAAGCATTATTTAGAGACCAAATTTTATGTAACAACCTACTAAACGCACAGTTTATGTTACGAAAGCAAGAGTCATTTCTATCTATCCACACACTCCATAAACATACCGCCGCAGTAATATCCCACATGATACGATATTCTTTTCTAATATGCTTTATCCTCCAGCTACCCCAAATGTCATCTACACTACTGGAAGTCTCTGTCGTATCAAATCTCAATCCCACCGTTTTCCAGGTCAGTCTCGCCTTAGGGCAGACAAAGAAGATATGATTGGTATCCTCTTCCCCTGCGGTACACCGCGAGCACGTAATGTCGATCGAAATGTTACGCTTCCGAATGTTCATTTTGGAGAGAATTGTGTTATTTACCACTAGCCAAAGAAAATCCTTGACCTTATGAGGGCAACTCGCCCTCCAGATAACCTCCGCTGTGGAGCTTCTCAACCCCCCCCCCCCCCCCCCCCCCCCCCCAAAAAAAATCATTTAAGAGATCATACAACGATCGCACTGAGAAAGAATTACTATTGTCAATCTTCCACTCTCTAATGTCCTCTTCTGTCCTGTATGGATCCCAAAATTCCGCCACAAATCTTTGAAGACCCTGTAGTTGACTGTGAAAATCTAGCGACGTCATTCCTTCATTCTCCAATTTGCGGCTTTCCTGTTTACATCCGTCTACCACCAAAGCATCCATATTTCTTGCCTTTTCAGCCAATGGCGAGAATAATGACTGCAACGTGTTTTCCCCACACCATTTATCCTTCCAAAATCTCGTCTCTTTCCCGTTTCCCACTGTACATCTAGTGTTAGCATGAAACAACTCCCCCACTTATGCAATCCCTTTCCATATATAAGACGTTTTTCCGTGTTTACTTCTTCCTCCAAATCTAAATTTCTTTCGAAACCAATATACTATGAACGACCTGTACCACCAAGTCTTTCGGCGGTGGATCATTTTCCACCACCATTTTGCTAAGAGCGCTTTATTCATGTCACGTAGATTCGTAATTTTCAACCTCCCAAACTTTTTCTTTTTACACACCCTTCCCCACAAAACAAGATGAAATCCTTTACTTTCCTCTGTCGATCCTTTCCAAAGAAAACGTCTCCTTGCTTTATCAATTCGATCAATTACCCAGCCGGAAATCTAGACATCAGATATGTATGCAGACTACTCAGAACCGAATTAATCAACGTGATTCTCTCTCCCAACGATAGTGACTTCCCTTTCCACCCTGCCAGCTTTTTTTCAATTTTTTCGGTTAGCACACCCCAATCTTCCTTCAACAACTTTTCCGATCGGATCGGAGTCCCCAAATATGTAAGTGGGAACTGCCCCTTGGCACACCCCATCCCAGATTCGATCTCCAATGAGTTCGAATTATCTCCACCTAGGGGCAACACACAGCTCTTGTATAAATTTACTGTTAGACCTCACCAGTACTCAAAACATCGCAGTATAATTCTGATTGCCACAATTTTCTCCATCTTAGCCCTCCCGAACATTAGTGTATCGTCGGCAGATTGCAATATAGACATTTGACCCCGTTTGAAAGGTTGGACTCAAACAAACATCACTACAAACCAATAGACATCCAAAGTGGAAAGCAGTAAAAGCTGAAGCTACATTTTTCTTCACAAATGCTGCAACATTTTTTTTACAGTTTTTTTTTCTTGTTTTCCAACATCGCTACTCCGACAATTTGCTTAAGTAAGAACGAACTACATTTAGAGCTGCATCTCAAGTGCTATACAGAAAACACAAATACGGCAAGGGATTGATAGAAGTTGAACACTGGAATTTATCTTAACTACAGCTCGATATGACCATCACCCATTAATCTAGCGGGGCTGCTGGATGTTGCGGCGAGGGCTGAATTTGGGACTCATGTACTGCAACGGCTTCTCATGGTACTTTACAGGTTCCACCATCGGCTTCACCGCTCCATTCCTCGGCGATTTCAAGCTCAGGCTCCGAATCAACTTCTCTGCCTCAATTTCACCTGTTCAAACACACAACAATATCATTAGTTTTTACGGGATTTTCACAAAGGAAATGAAGGCCTTAATTTCATGGTATCGATATATACTCTACTCACTCGTCTTCTTGAAGGGTACTTGTTCCACAACTTCAAATGCTGCCTGGAAGGCTGCTTCATCAAAGGAGCCAAAACTGGACAAGTCGTCGGTGATGCCAAGATCGAAAGAGTCAGGGAGTAGGTTGACGATGTCATCATCTTTGTCATTCTCGCCATCAAAGGTTTCTTGATCCTGATGTTCGTGGAACCAGTGATCGCGGAACCAGCCAGTTGTTTTCACAAGCTCCCACCATTCGGGTGAGAAGTCCTCCACCTGCTGATATGCAGCGGGGATGAAAAGGGGAGCGTTCGGGTTTAGTGTAGATCGAATTCCACTGGATGCTACTGCCATGGTACTCATTTGATCCCAAGTTCTGTGGTCGATTTATAGATGTAAAGAGATTAGGATTGTGTCTCATGTCATTAATTTTTTTATGCAGCGAGTAATTTATATAAATTTCTCAAACTATAGTATTAGTGTGAAGTGAAGATCGCCAACATATTTGATATAATCTTCTGATTTTTCCTACTTTTTTTCTCCAGTTCTTTTGCGAGTAGGCTAGAACACCTACTTGCAACTACTAAAGAGACTTTATCACTGTACTGCAACAACCACCAGATTACGAACTTAGGATCAAGTAATTACCAAAAAAACGAAACTAGTCTAATCTTAAATCTTGTCATAAACATGGCTGCTAAATCACATAGCTTGAGAAAACAACCTTTTCTATGAGATTCTTACAAATGTTAAAAATAAATCATCAACAATAATAAGTAAAGAACTGATTACACTAAAATAAAATAAATAAATAAAGTTACAAAAAAAAAGTTCATCCCAACATAGAAACCAACTGGGAAAAAAAAAAGACAAAACGACAAAAAGAGCTGATTGAAGTGCTCAATGAAAATAAAAAAATATCTTCGACCAACAAAGCATGTTGCTTTGCGAACATGATTCATAGGTGCATCTATTTCTGAAATCAGCTCAAATAAAAACAGAGTATTAAAGCGTAGAGCTCACTGACGCAACCAGAAATTCACAGAAAGATGAAAAAGCTAATACGAAAAACGAAACCTTAGTATTATAAATTCTCTTTTCGTTATTAATTCTTCTTCCGTTATTTCTCGTTGATCCAAACTATTTCCTATCTTTAAGTTAATAAAAGAAAAAAGGGAAGGAAAAAAAAATCCAAACCCCAAGTCAACAAGTGAATAATCACATCAAAATTCACGCCAGATCTCCTTAGATCGACTATTTCCTATCTTTAAGTTAATAAAAGAAAAAAGGGAAGAAAAAAAAAATCCAAACCCCAAGTCAACAAGTGAATAATCACATCAAAATTCACGCCAGATCTCCTTAGATCGACTATTTCCTATCTTTAAGTTAATAAAAGAAAAAAGGGAAGGGGAAAAAAATCCAAACCCCACGTCAACAAGTGAATAATCACATCAAAATTCACGCCAGATCTCCTTAGATCGAGATCGGCCTAGAAAAAAGTCAACGATAGATCTAAAAACATTCGATCTGAAGGCAAGAACCAAGGAGCTCAGTTTCAGAAACAGATCTCTTAATTTGGATTTATTACAGTATTTTATTGTTATTGTTATCATTTTGTTTACCTGACCGAATAGGATAAGATCGACTTCTTTCTTGTTGCTGCCTCACACTTAATATTAAATATATTATTTTATTTCTTTTTAGATGAAAAAGAAAAGATAAGAAAAGAAAAGAAAAATATCTGGAGCGCATTTGGGGAGGAGAGGGAGTATATATAGGGAAAGGAATGGGGGTGATGGCGGTGAGAATTAGTGTGAGAAAGCAAGAATGGAAGGATTCCAAATTTCCAATTGGCCAGAGTATGATTTGAAGAGTACCGGGCGGTGACGGCACCGCGTACACGGTGTAATTGGTATTCAATTGGAAGGCAGCCAATGAAGACCGTAGGAGTGTGAGGTGTTAACGCGTGTGGAGTCGTCGCGCGGACTTGAGGAGGTGTAGTCCTACTGTGTAATGCGCGTGTTTTCAATTTCAGCTGCTATATTGTTTATTGGGAATTCTTTAAAAGAAAATAATAATAATAATCACTTATTTCAGTTTTTTCTTAAAAATGTGGAGGATAGTCTAGGGATGGTAACTGGGCCGGGTCAACCGACAACTCACTCACGACCCGGCCAGCGAACTCGGCCCGTTTAGCAATTTGGCAGGTTCGGGTCGAACCCGGTGAATAGTAATGGGTCGACCCGGATCGCAAATAACGCGAATTGAAACTGCGAAACCCAGCCCATGAACCCGTTAAGCTCGTGAATTGAACCCACCAACCCGGGGGTCCACCCGCGGGTTCCGACCCGTTGGACCCGTACAGGTCGACCGTTGACCCGCGGGTCGAACGGTCGTAAAATTCGCTGCGCACTGGACAGAGCCGTTCCGAACGGCTAGTTAACCCTTTTTTTGGCTTTTTTTGTTTTTTTGTTTTTTTGGTTTTTCCCATATTTTGAGCCTATAAATACCCCCAAAAATCTCATAAAAAATCACACCTTCCTCTCTTACTCTCTCTACTATTATACATCATTTGTAAAGAATTTTTGAACAATTGTAGTATTCATCAAACAAGTCCACAACGAGGCATATACACGATCAAATTTCGGTCGTATCGGAATCAAAATTCAACGTCTTCAACGTCTTCAACTCTCTTCAACCCTCATCAAATCTACTTCAAGCTCTCCTCAACTCTTCAATTGCGGAATCGGCAAAGCGCTTCTCCATCTTTTCTATTCTATTCTTATTTTCACGGTTTTTTTTACATACGCGTATTCCACGGTGAACGGTATCAAAATTTCATACCTCTCTCGTTATATTTTGTTTGCGTTGTAGTTAAAATTATTGTTCGTTTTTTGAACTTCTCTATCTCAACCCTCTTGTTTTTTAGATTTTTTTTGTATAATTCACCGTTCCTACATTGTATTTTTTTTTTTTACATACTTTACTTTAGCACATTACTACATTATGTCTAGATCACGCGATAGCGGTCGTAGCGGACAAGATTCTTCCTCCTCTTCCTGTAGACCACCAATTGTCCCAACTAGTGAGCCCGCCCAAGAATACCATGATCCTCCTACCCAATAATGGGGTACACACGACGAGATTGTAGGTGACATACAATTGGAAGAAAAAGAAGAAGAACAACAACCAACCGAAACCACACAATCCCGTAGTAGTAGGAAAAGTAGAGGAGAAACTAGCGATTGGCATAAGTTTTATGATTATATCCCGGACGAACATACTTCGGGTATAGGTTTGAAAGTTTGTAAAACATGTGGTAAAACATACAAATTCAAGAGGGGTGACGGCACCGGTACAATTAGTAGGCACATCCAACGTAACCATAAAGAACTTCTTGATCAAATACAAGGCCAACAAAAAATCAACCCTAGGACCGGTCTAGTTGATAGCCACCCTTATGATCCCGATGTTGTTCGTCGGGAAATGGCCCGATTAGTCATTAAGGAAGAGTTACAATTTTCCTATCCTGAGAGTAGGAACTTGGAAAATTTTAATCAAACGGCCTTAAACCCTCATTTTAAAAGAATTCCGAGAAATACTTGCAAATCGGATTGTTTTAAAATGTATATCGAAATGAATGACGCTTTGATTGCAATTTTATGGAGTTTAACTTGTAGGGTTAGTTTAACTTCGGATTGTTGGACGGGTCTCAACAATATTCCAACGATGGAAATAACCTGTCATTGGATCGACAATGATTGGATTCTTCAAAAAAGAATCATATCACTTGCGGCGTTGCCGTATCCCCATAGTTGCGCTGAAATAGCAAATCGTATTATAGAAATTTGTGATGTTTTTTATATTCGCGATAAAATTATGTGTATTAGTTTTGATAATGCATCTAACAACAATGTAGCAATTACTACTTTAAAATCTGTATTAAACCCTCCATCTGACAGTATTTTTCATGTTAGATGTGCATGTCATATTATAAATTTATGTGTTCAAGATGCATTAAAAATAGCTGATCCATATATAGTTAAAATTAGAAATTGTGTACATTTCATTGCATTAAGTCCAAGCATTTTCCAAGAATGGAAAGCTTGGTGTAGGGTTAGAAATGTTCCTTTTAGAAAATTTTCAAAGGATGTTAGACACCGATGAAATTCTACTTTTGATTTACTAAATGTTGTTATTGAATATAAAGCAGTTGTAAATGATTTTTGTATCGCAAAAAATATGCAGAATTTTGAAATGACTCCCCCCGATTGGTTTTTTGCCGAATCTTTGTTGAAATTTTTAGAACCTTTTAAAACCGCAACTTTAAAATTTTCAGAAACATATGAATCTACTTCTAGTAGCATTTTTATTGAATTAGTTAGCATGATGCAAACATTTAACAAAATGTTAAATGATATCAATGTTGGTGAGATTGTGAAACCTGCATTTCAAAAATTTTTGAAGTATTATTTTCCTTCTCCTATGTTGATTTGTGTTGCTACGGTTATGGATCCTCGTATCAAATTAGAAGGTACGAAGAGTTTGATAGAAATGTTTTTTGCATTACTTGAGGAACATGTAGAATTAGTAATTGATTGCGCTACTTTTTTAGTTCAGTTTGAATCTACGTTAAATAACTTGTATGATTATTATATGATAGACGTTTTGCTTCTAGTAGTACAACTTCTGTAGTTAGTTCTTCTACTGATAGTTCTAAAGGTAAGGGTAAAAGTAGAATTGGTGATAGAACATTTAATTTACTTGAACAAATTCAATCAAAAAAGTCTAGGACTAATCAACCAAATGAATTAAATTGGTATAACCAACAAAATTCTGAGCTTTCTACTTCTCCACTAGATATTTTACAATGGTGAAAAGACCATGAACACACTTTTAGTATTCTGTCAATTATGGCTAAAAGTTTAATAACTCCTCCTGTCTCTACAGTTGCTTTCTGAGAGTGCATTTTCTACAAGTGGCAGGGTTCTAACTGATTACAGGTATCGCTTGAAGGCCGAGTCGTTAGAGATGCTCGTTTGCACAGAAGACTGGCTGAAGGCGGAAGATAGGACACAAGGGAAAGCACTATCAACGTCCACAAGTGGGAGCAACTCGCCCGAAGAACAACAACAACAACAACAACGGCCCAGCTTGTTATGTTAAATTTAAAAAAATTGTAGTCGTTGTAAAATTGTAAGTAAGAAATATGTTATTGTATAAAACTTATTTATGAATTGAATTCTTCATTTCATTATAAATTGTTAAAATTGTATAACTTAATTTCATATAAATAATATTTCAAAATTTGTTGCCAATTTCACTCTTTCAATCTTATTATTATTATTATGATTTTTAATGTTTATTATTATTACTTACTTAGTATTATTATTATTATTATTATTATTATTTTAAGGTACAAAAAATTTTATACTAAAAAAAAATTTAAAAAAAATAAAAATAAAATTCTAACCCCATATATATGGGCCAACCCGCGGGTCGACCCGGCCCAACCCGGGTTGAACCCTAAAGGGTTCACGGGTTGGGCGGGCCACCCAAACCAAACTAGAGCCCGACCCGGACTGGCCCGGATAAGTTGGCAAACCAGCCCGAGCCCGCCCCCTTTACGTGCCAACCCGTACGGGTTGGGCCCGGCCCGGCCCACTCGACCCGTTTGCCATCCCTATGATAGTCAATTTATTTTATCAAAGACGTAATAATGAAATAAGCTCGAGAGAAACTAAAAATGGTAAACATAAATATTTCATTTACCCCTAACATTAGGGGGATGATGGCAACCGGGGTGGGCTGGTCGGCCTGGTTCACGGCCTGCCCTAGTACCGGGCAGGTCCGATTCTGGTTCGTTTCAAAAATAGGTTGGGGCTGGTCCAGTTCCAATTGGAAAGAAGGCGATCCCGAACTAGTCCACTAACCTGGTCTCCTTGGTTCCCAGCTATGGTGAGCCGGGCTAAGGAAACTTTCAGATTTTTTTTATTTTTTTATTCTTTTTTAACATATAAAATAAATAAATAATACGTAATATTAAAAAAATACCTCAATAATTATTATTATTGTAAAAAGTTAGAATTGTTGTTAACAGATAATTCGTACTAAGAGCATCTGTAATCATTGAAGTTAACAAATTGGTATATGGATATTTTGGAAATAGCAAATAGCTCAAACGTTGCAGTCGTCCATACTCAAAAAATGGATTTTTTGGATGAAACGGAAAATCATATACCGTTTGAAGATCTGCATATTTTTTTATTTAAATAAATATTAAAAAATGAAAAAATGTGAAGGATGGCACATCACGGCACATGATGTGCCGTCCAACACCTATGCACAAATGCCAACTTTTCTCTCTCTTCATGAAACAGAAGAACATCTTCTGATTTTTTTTTTTTATAATAATTCAATGGTAAATCATTTGCCGTCCACTCATTTTGCAATTACAAAATTGTTCTCAGACTGCATATCATATACCGTCTGACGCTAAGACGGTAAACGATCTTCCGATTTCTAAAATATGCATAATGCCATTTTCGCTACCAAATATAGACGTCTCATGTTCATCCAAAACCCAAAAAATTGGTATTTAGATGACAACTACAGAGGTTTTTTTTTTCAAAATGTCCATTTTTTGGATATATATAGCCAACGACTACAGATGCTCTAATACAAACTATGAATGGATAGAATATAAAAACAAACTAAGGCAGTAAGCTTTGGGTGGGGGTTAAGGGTGGCAATTGGCCCGGACCCGACTTGGGCCCACCTAGGTCCAACACGACAGTCGCACATTATTGGAATACATTAAATAACCAAATTGTATGATCTTTTTTTTAAGAATTCAATCACTATCAATCTAATGACAAGAAGTGCACATAACGGGAACATCATTACAATATTTTCAATAATCACTAGTTAATCCAACTTTTCAAGGTAAAGATGACAAAGTTGCAACTAAAGTATCTTTAAGTTCAAATATACTTTGATACAATCGGATTCAATAGTGTTTCTATAAATTCGTTTGAAATTGGGGTTTAAAGTGAGTTGGTTAAAAATTTCTAAGTTCTTACTTTTGAAATAAGTAAATGGTAACTCGTCCTTAATAATGAGTTTAGTCATTTCCCTATGTCCGATTTTATGATCATAATTATAACTATCTACTTGACCAGTCTTTGGGTTTATTTTATATTGGATAAGGTCTTGTACAAGTTCCTTGTGTTTACTATTCAAGTGCTGCTTAAGCATACCCGTCCCGCTGCCCATTTTTCATTAATTTGTAAGACATTTGACACTTGTTACATACCTTATTTTCTTCTTTCGGATTGGACAGATATGAACAAATGTAAAATGTTGGTGCATGTCAGAAGTTTTTTCTCTAAATTTTCAAGAAGAATATGGGTTTTCGAGATTTTGTGTTTCGGTATATTCACAATGAATGTTATCATCCTTATTGGGAAGGCCGGAATAATCAAAATCGGGAAAGTTTGCGGTATTAAACTTTCTAACGTTCTCGGTATGTAAATGTAGAACATAAACATAGCGAAATGTATTAGTAGATTCTTGTGCACTTTGACTACGTGATGGTGTCATAATTAATTGTATGAAAAATATAAAATCAATATTAAACAATTAACAATTAACATATATTGAACTATAAGAAGGACACCGTGGTAGATAATTCTCAAAGTTGTGTTGTGGATGTTTCTTGAATGTTAATTGATTCCAAAAGAACTTCATTGTTGCACTTCTTCACTTATTTTAAACCGTGAGATTCCACAAATTGTAATAGTAAATTGAGAGAGTTAAGAGAATTATTAGAATAAAGTGAGAGAATTGTTTGAAAGTTTTGATGTCAAAAAATTGATTTAGAAGACTTATCTATTTATATAACTTCATATTTTCTGTGTTTCCTAATTTACCCTAAAAACTAGTCATTTATAGTTGTTGCGAATGATAAAAAAAGACATTTTCTAACCCTAAATATTAAAGGAAAAAATCAACGACCGACTCGCCGAGCTGGACCGCTCGGTTAATGTCCGGGCCAGATCCGATTCACGATCCGGCACGTTTGGGGTCCTTAGCGGTCCGGTTCAAACTAGACCGCTACCTCAAACATTCGAAACTGGACCAGCCTGCCTAATTTATACGGGGCTGATCCGGCATCGGACCGCTATAGGAGCGGTCCGGTTCGATCTGAGCTACAAATTGGGTCGGTGCGGATGGGTTCGGGCTAAACCAGTCTGGTTGCCATCCCTAGTTCCCTACATCTATATAATAAATTACAAAGAAAGCTATCAAGGGGCTCTCATTCAATCTCCCCTAAAATCAATGGCCTAGATTGATTCTCTCAAACCATATTTTAATCCCCCCTCCCCCCCAAGTCATTACTTTATTATTATCTCTTTCTCTCCACTTTTTCACATTTCTCTCTTTCTTTTTTTCTCTCTCATTATTTCTTTATTTACTTAATAATTTAAATTTTAAGATTTCAGGTTTGTAAATTTTTAGAATTTTTACGTTTTTTTATTGCACATTTTATATTGAAAATAGCAAATATCTCTTCAATAGTTAAATTTTATCATTTTCCACACTTAAAGTTCTAAGAAGTTAGATTTTACACTCTCATTTATAATTATTTTTCAACATATACTAATGAAAACATGAACTTTTATTTACAACTAGTTATTGTCATACTATTCAAACCTGAGCTATATAATTGTTGATTTACTGTTTACAGGGCTTTTTATATTTTGTATTGTTCTAAAGACATACCGTAGGTACGTGCCCACGGACAAATCTAGCATACATACAAAGGACAACTCACGTGCAAGTATTTAAAGAAATGGATAGGTGGATATGTAAATTCAATAATAAATGACATGTTTCCTCTTCAACCTGTTCATGTTATGTAAATTCAGTAAAAAATACTGGCGACTTATTCTTTTATTCGTGATATCCGCAAAAAATTTGCGTGAAATTCGTGACCCAACCGATAGTTCGATGGACATTAATCTATCTATATTATATAATAGACAAGTTAGAGTCGTAAATCTCGATTTACGTATATTGCACACGTGCAACTTCAACTTTCCTATTATAGTCTTTACATTTATTTTTAAAAATATATTCATTAAGGTGTGCATCATACGTGCAAATCAAAGATTTTACTTAAATTTTTTATTAAAACGTGCACTGCATTGCCCGTGTAAATAAGAGTTTTTACTTCAACTTTTTAATCAACACGTGCATTACACGGTAAACTAGAGTTTTTATTTTAAAATTTTAAATCAGAGTTTTCACTTTAATTTTTTATTAACACGCGTATTACACGAACAACTCCAATTTTCTTATTATAGCCTTCACATTTACTTTTACAAATATATATTTACTAGTAATTTACATGTGCGATTCAACTAAATAATTTTTTTAAAATAAAAAATAAAATTTTTGACATAGTGATGCCTTGAACCTGAAATTTTCTTCATATTAGTTATATACGTACGTCATATATGTCGATAAATTTACAAATAATATTAAGACCTTCTCCCATTATAATATTAGAGATTATAAATTAGAGATCAGAGATTAAAACATGCATAGCACGCCTAAATCAGAATTTTACATATAATTTTAAAAAAAAATATTAACACGTGCATCACACGTGTATATTACTAGTACATTAATAATTGGAAGAGCCTGGATGAAGACAACGCTTGCTGTTTGACCATGTTCGATGAACCCGTCATTTTCTACTTTTGACAAAAATCACTAATTAGGTGGGACCCATCTTTTCCCCAACAACACTCAATGATAAAATATACTATTTATTAATTTTCATTTTTTTGATCGTGACAATTATTGAAGTTATGTTAACCGGCGATAATATCAAAATTGTGATTGGTGTCATTTGTCATTCTATCATTCTACCAATATGTGCAACGCACACACATAATTAATATAAAGAAGATTTTCGATTCAAATTCTCTCTATGTCAGAATTTTTATTTTTATTTTTTGAAATTATTAAAACGTACAACGCACGTGTAAATTACTAGTTTTGTATTAAGTGAAGTGATTAAGTCATGAAACCCTAATATTTACTTTGAAACTTAAGAAACCGTAATCATTTCATTTTGATCTTGGTCGAATATATATAGCATAATTTTCTGTTGATATGGTCCAATATATATAGCATTTGAAAGTTGTAGACCATCCACAGTTGTAAAAAAATTGCAAAATGCATATTATGCCAATTCATTTTTGACGAAAAGCTACAGTCGTCAAATGACAAAAAAATGCATAAATTCGTTAAAAAAGAAACAGACAAAACATGATATTTCGTCTGTGATTTAAAAATAATTTATGCAGGCCGAAACGTAAAAAATATTAATTAAAAATACGGGACGAAACATTCCAAAGTGAAAAAAATTGCCTATTGACCGGATGTTTCGTCCGGGTTTTAAAGAGTTTTTTTTGCGAAAAAAATTGCAAAAACATTTACAAATTTGCAAAAACATTTATAAAATTGTAAAAATAATTTATAAACTTGCAAAAAAATAAAATAATTGAAAACAGTAACCAATGATGGTAATTTGCAAAAAAAATTTAAAGGAAATGGACCCAATGGCCTGGACGAAACATCAGCCATTATTGGCATTTTCTAGGTTTTTTTTCTTTGTTTTTTATTTTTTTTTTACTTCGAACATGTTTCGTCCGATTAATTAAAAATATAATTAAATATGCATTTTGCTATTTCGAGTGCTATTTTTACCTGTCTACTGTAGCCAAATGGCAAAAAAACTAACGACTGTGTGCACTACAGCACTCAAAAAATGGAAAAAAAGACAAACAAACAAACGACTGTGGATGTTCTAAGAGCACCCATAGTGGTTTCCTATATTTGCCATATTTTCATAATATGAGAAAGTTAACACTGCAGTCGTTTTCTATTTTGCCATATTTTGACAAATAAGCTACACTACGTTCTCATATTTGAGAAACGAAATGACGGTTCTCATATTATAGTAGACGGAACGTTGTTTTTTTTAATGGGATCGGACGAAACAAGTTGTTTCGTTTGACCTTTTTTTTAATGATCATACGGTACATGTTGTACCGCCTGGGAAAAAAAATCGAAAAATCAACAAACGGGACATGTTGTCTCGTTTAAAGCCAAAATGGCTTGGACGGGACAACATGTCTCGTCCAGCCATTTGGTAATTAGGCTTAGGTTAATCTTAGGTTTGTTAATTAAGTAGGTAGGTTAGTATATATTTTAATATTTAATTTATTTAATTTATCTATTTTAATACCTAATCATTAGTTAATTAACTGTAAAAAAAAACGGATGTTCCGTCCGACCTCTTTTTTTAATATTTCTTTCTCATATTATAGCAAATGACGACTGCAGCAAATTGTGATTTTTGTTATATGCTATTTTGCCATATTCTCAAATATGAGAAACACCATCCACACGTCATTGCTATTTTATAGCAAAATGGTAAAATAGTAAATAGTAAAATTGTGATACTATGTACTCGTCATTTGTTATATTTTGACATTTTTTTAAAAATAATTTGAGCGTACGAGACATGTTGTCCAGTCGCATGAAATTTTTGTGAGAGAATTAAGTTTGCCAGATAATTAAGTTTGGTTTAGTCTTTAAAATATCTTATATGGCTAAAAATGGAGTTAAATCGGAACCATCCAAATCGGGCACGAATCTTAAAGCTTGAGGATAAAATGGTAATTTCACCTATAAGTGGGTCTGAAGTGGGTACTGGGTCTTCTCTCCAGGGACCCAATAATCCGCAAACGGATCCATCTCAACTGGGAGCGGGTTTCAACCCGCTGCTGACCCGGTCCAGTAGGATAGAATTAGGGTTTCTGATTCATCCTAATCAACGGTTCTGATTTACATCTATCATTCCACTGGGAATTAGGGATTACATTTCTTATCTAATCACAGGGATTACATTCCTAATTAGATTCCAAAGGCGGCTATAAATACCCCCATCCACCACCATTACGAGGTAATCAATCTTTTGCCAATTTACGCTCTCTCATAATCTTCCTGATTACTGACTTGAGCGTCGGAGGGTGCGTCGCCGGGATCAACCCCGGTGTCTCGCACTTTTTGCAGGTGAACGGCGGGAGTCAACGGTCAGACTCCGGCGGAACGGGTTTCAGGTCTGCTACTCAAGTTTTCCAAGAATCCACAAATACTATCTCTTTGCCCCCACACTAGATTTAGCGGTAACAGATTGGCGCCGTCTGTGGGAACCAGCGAATAGCAGCCCTTCCTCTTTCCGTTGGTCAGATCCGCCCAGCCATGCCTCCCCGAAAGCTAAGATCCAGAGGGTCCAACTGTGGACCCACTCCTCCTCAACCACAGCAGGAGGTCCCCCTCCAAATCGTCCAGCAAACAGGGCCTACCCCTCAACCTAACTAGTCCCCACAGCAGGACCAACTTTCTCCTCAGAATCTTCAACCCCCTCGCGGCCAGACCGGCCTCCAGAATGCCGGTGCGGGGGGCTCCCGTCCCAATCCTCAGAAACAACCCCTTCAACATGATCACGTCTCCGTGCACAACACCTCTACTGATTCCATGGCATCTCATAATCCCCGGGCATCAGAAGACCTCCGCAACACCCTCGACAATCGGTGCAAAGAAGAGGATCTTCGCCACCGTTTGGATGAAAGGCGGACCCGAGAGGGAGCCTCCCGCCAACACCGTCCAAATGAGCGATCTCCTCATCGCCGAGAATACAGAAGGTCCCCCCCTCGCAGAGGGCGGAGAGATCCCCCGGCCACCATAGGAGAAGACATCACTCTCCTGAAGATCGGCGACCCCCTAGGAACAATTACGCACCCATCACTCGTGCCGAGTTCCAGCAATTCCAAGCAACCATCTTACAAGCCCTCAATCTCCGACACGACAACAATAATGCTCAGAGGGTTCCTACTCCTCCCCGGGTCCAAAGTCCTCGCCAACGGTCTCTAACTCCTCCCCCAGCTCCTAACAACCCCCAGCACATTCCTAGTCCTCACCACTCCAGGAGCTACCATCGTCGTAGCCCTCACTCTCCCTCGTACGAAGATGAGTCCAGGGGCTCATTTGATTACCGTCGAAGGGATGACACTGTCTACCGTCGTCTCCATAAAATGGAGAGGTGCTTGGGTTAACTAGACAGAGAAGAAGAACTTAGAGGAAGGACCCTCTGCCCAAGTCAACCTCCTTTCTTTCGAACCATCATGGAGGCGCCCGTTCCAATGGGCTTCAAGCCTCCACAATTCGAGACTTATTCCGAGGAGACCGACCCTGTAGACCACATCGAAAGCTTTAAGACCCTCATGCTAATCCACTAAGCTTCCGATGCGCTGCTGTGCAAGGCCTTCCCCGCTACTCTCAAGGGTCTGGCCCGGGAATGGTACTCTCGCCTCGCCCCATCCTTAATATTCTCCTTCGAGCAATTCGAGACTCTCTTCGTCACCCACTTTGTGAGTAGCAGCCGAATTGAGAAGACCAGCATTTTACTACTTTATCTCAACCAGAAGAAGGGTGAGAAGCTGAGAGACTATGTGAAAAGGTTCACCACGGAAGCCAGGTCCATCGCTTCCCTCGACCAGTCAGTCGCTGCAGCGGCATTCCAGTCGAATGTTCTTAACTCCAGCCTTCGGTCCTCCCTCGCCAACAAGCCCCGCAGAACTTCTCCGACCTCCTTCTTCGAAGCGAAAAGTATATTCGAGCTGAGGAAGCTGAGCACCGCCCCAACTTTGAGGGGTCCTCCTCAGGATCCAAGAGGAAGGGAGCAGAAGAAGAAGGAGCCAAGAAGCACCAAAAGGATAATAGCGGTTAGCACCACCCTCCTCCCAGATTTGAAAAATTCACCCCCCTCAACGCCAACATTTCCATTATTCTCATGGAGGTTGAAAAGGAAGGGGTGCTACCTCCTGCCCCGAAAATGAACACCCCTGGCAAGAAGAGGGACAAAGAGAAATGGTGCCGCTATCACCGGGACCATGGCCACGACACCAATGATTGTCAGGCCCTGAAGAACGAGATAGAAGCCCTCATCCAGAGGGGGCAGCTGGCCAAATTCGTAAAAAATGACCGAACCGACCTTCCTCCCCCCTCGGGGGGCTAACAAGCGTCCCGAACGCGATGAAACTCCAGAGTTCGAAGAGGAACGCATCCTACATCTCATCCACGGAGGCCCCATGGGAGGCACCTCCAACTCCTCTCGAAAGGCTTTCATAAGGGAAGTCAACTCAGTACATGGCATGCCTCCTCCCAAAGGCCTCGGAATACCGTTCAGCTTTTCAAATGAAGACCTTGAGGGAGTCCGAACCCCCCATTGTGACGCACTAGTCATCAACCTCCATATGGCAAATTTCAAAGTGAAGAGGATCCTGGTGGACAATGGCAGCTCCGTTAACATCCTCTTCTTCGCTGCTTTCAAGAGGCTCAAACTATCCCGGGACAGACTTAAGCCTGCCGGCTACACACTCCAGGGGTTCACGGGAGTGCCAGTGACTATTGAAGGGGTGATCACCCTCGATGTAACCGCTGGCAAAACTCCTACCACCCGAACGGAACCGATGGACTTCATGGTTGTCGATGTCCCTGCTGCTTATAATGTGATCCTAGGCCGACCCGGTCTAGCTGCTCTCGAAGCCATCCCTTCTGCTTATCACCTCAAGATGAAATTCCCCACCCGGGCAGGAGTAGGGGAAGTAAGAGGCAGTCAGGAAATGGCCCGCAAATGCTACATGACTTCTACTGGGGGTCCAGTCCTTTCCCTCGAAACTCTTGAATTCCCCTAAGATGGTGTCCAGCCAACGTCCGAGCCGGTGGATGAATTGGAGGAAGTGCTCTTCCCCGAGCAAGATCAGAGCCGCAAGTTCTTTATTAGCAAGACCCTCCCATCTACCCTAAGCTCGGACATAGTTCAATGTATTAGAAAGAACCGCGACCTCTTCGCCTGGTCAGCCGCCAACATGCCTGGAATCTCCGAAGAGCTTCTCGTCCACCACCTGAGTGTTGCACCGAGGTCCAGACCGGTTCAACAGAAGAGGCGCAAATTTTCCCCCGAGCGCCAACAAGCTATAAAAGAAGAGGTGGACAAGCTCCTCAAGGCTCGGTTCATACAGGAGGTCAATTATCCCGAATGGCTCTCAAATGTTGTGATGGTAAAGAAGGCCAACGGGAGCTGGAGGATCTGCATCGATTTTACCGCCCTGAATAAAGCATGCCCCAAAGACCAATTCCCTCTTCCAAGCATCGACACTCTGATTGACGCCACTTCGGGCCATGAGCTTCTCAACTTCATGGACGCTATCTCTGGATACAATCAAATCCGCATGTTCCCCCCGGATATCCCGAAGACCTCCTTTGTAACCGATCAGGGCCTCTACTGCTACAGGGTAATGCCTTTCGGGTTGAAGAATGCAGGTGCCACTTATCAACGCCTCGTCAACAAGGTTTTTCAAGCACAGATCGGCCGAAATATGGAGGTGTATATTGATGATATGCTTGTAAAAAGCATCCATGGGGTCGACCATGTCACCGATCTGCAGGAGGCGTTCGACGTGTTAAGGAAGCAGGATATAAGGCTCAATCCGAACAAGTGTGCGTTCGGAGTCTCGTCGGAGAAATTCCTAGGCTTCATGGTCAGCCAAAGAGGGATCGAGGCCAACCCCGAGAAGATCAAAGCCATACTGGACATGGCTCCTCCTAAAAATGTAAAAGAAGTTCAGAAGCTAACCGAGCACCTCGCAGCTATAGGGCGCTTCCTTTCCAAGTCAGGGGAGAAGTGTCTTCCCTTCTTCAAGGCTCTCAGGGGGGCTAAGGGCTTTGAATGGGGTCAACAACAGCAGGAGTCGTTCGATCAGCTTAAAGCCTACCTAATCAATCCCCTTCTCCTCAGCAAGCCTATTCCCGGGGAAACACTCTACCTCTACTTAGCTGCCTCCAAGCAAACCCTCAGTGCTGTCTTGGTGAGGGAGGAAGACAAGGCTCAGAAGCCCATCTATTACGTAAGCAAGGTACTTCGGAATGTCGAGCTTCGTTATCCAAGGCTAGAGAAGATGGCATACGTCATGGTTATGGCAGCTAGGAAGCTTCACCCATATTTCCAGTCTCACTCGGTGGTCATTCTTACCGACCAACCGCTGAAGCAAGTTCTGCACAAACCGGAGACCTCTGGTCGTCTCATGAAGTGGTCGATCGAGCTGAGCCAGCATGATATATCATACCAGCCTCAGACTGCGATCAAAGCTCAGGCCTCAGCCGAATTCATAGTTGAAAGCACCATTTCAGAGGTCAGTCAAGCGGTGAACGGACCTCCTATCTGGACGGTATATGTAGATGGGTCCTCTTGCACCGAAGGGAGCGGGGCCGAGGTCATTCTGGCAGGCCCGGATGACTTCATCCTCCAATACTCCCTCCGCATCAACTTCAAGGCCTCCAACAATGAAGCGGAATATGAAGCTCTTATAGCTGGTCTCGGGATGGCCCGCAAAGTGGGGGCACAATGCCTCCGCATATTTAGTGACTCTCAGCTGGTCATAAATCAGGTCTTGGGCGAGTATGAAGCGCGAGACAACCGAATGGCTAAGTATCTAGCCAAGGTCCAAAATCTCATGACTCTATTCGAAGAGGCACTTATCCAGCGAATCCCCAGGGAGGAAAATGCCCAAGCAGACACCCTCTCCAAGTTAGCCTCTTCCTCCCTCCAAAGCCTCGAGCAGACCGTCTTGATTGAAGTGCTCCTGAAACCAATCATAAAAGAAGAAACTTCTGACTCAATGGAGTCACTGCCGGTTCAACTTCAAGATAATTGGATGAAACCCCTAGTAGAATTTCTAAGGGACGGGCTCCTCCCTGAAGACCCTAAGGAAGCTCGTCGAGTCAGAACCAGAGCGGAGCGGTACACCCTTGTTGAGGGGATCTTGTACAAACGCTCCTTCACACAAGTTGACGACAGACCTTATCTGAGGTGTCTCTCCCCCGAACAAGCCACATACGCCTTGCAAGAGCTTCACGAAGGCATAGGCGGAGCACACTCAGGGCCCAGATCCCTTGCCCGGAAGGTGTTGAATTATGGATATTTCTGGCCTACCCTTCTACAAGATGCTGAGCGACACGTTCGGCAATGCAGCTCTTGTCAAAAGTACTCCAACGTCCGCCGCCTACCCCAGGCTCACCTCGCTTTCCTATCAAGTCCAGCCCCTTTCACAATGTGGGGGATGGATTTACAAGGGCCGTTCCCGCCAGCTCCTGGTCAACTCAAATTTCTAGTCGTGGCAATCGACTACTTCTCGAAGTGGATAGAGGCCGAGCCCTTGGCTACAATCACCGAGAACAAGGTGCTTCAGTTCTTCTGGAAGAACGTCATCTGTAGGTTTGGGGTCCCTCAGGTCCTGATAACAGATAACGGAACACAATTTACAGGGGCCGCGTTCCGATCTCTGTGTGAAGATCTCGCCATTCAGCAACGCTTCTCCTCCGTCTCCCATCCACAGTCGAATGGTCAAGTAGAAAATGCCAACCGACAAATCCTCTTCGGCATTAAGAAGAGGTTAGATAAGTCCGCTAGGGGCTTATGGGTTGATCAGCTCCCTAATGTACTGTGGAATTACCGCACTATGAAACGGACCCCTACAGGAGAGTCGCCGTTCAATCTCACCTATGGGTCCGAAGCTATGATCCCCCTGGAAGTCGGTGTACCCTCTCCTCGCCTAATTGCCTATGAAGAAGAGCAGAATGACAGGGAGCTTCGAGCGAATTTGGACCTGATTGAGGACCTCCGTGAAAGAGCTTCGATCCGCCAGCAAAGCTACCGAAGGAGGATCGAGCTGGCCTATAATAAGAAAGTCCGTCCCACCGACCTCAAAGAAGGGGATTTGGTTCTCAGAACGGGAGTCAACGGTCAGATGTCGGCGGAACGGGTTTCAGGTTTGCTATTCAAGTTTTCCAAGAATCCACAAATACTATCTGTTTGCCCCCACACCAGATTTAGCGGTAACAATATCATAAGTGAATTAATAAACTATTAAATTAACACTAATATTTATTTAAATTAATACTAAACATATTAAAGTGGGTAATTAGTGGTGAAAGTGGCATGTTGGAGCTCAAACGGGACAATATGTTCCGTTTCTCGATTTTTTGAGCTCAGACGAGACAACATGTCACATCCGATTTTATTTTAAATTTTATTTAAAATTTTTTGAACGATACGAGTTGTTCCATCAGATACTTTTTTTTAAAAAATTAATAAAATATCTTACGGCGCTACATGTTGTATAGTCCGACACTATAAAAAAATTTGGGACGGAACAAACTCTATAATTTGAGAATTTTCAAATTCTTTCACAAATATAAGAAGCGATTGAAGCGCAATTCTCATATTTTAGTAAAAATAGCAAACGACTACAACTACTCAATTGTTAAATTTGAAAAATATAACAAAATAGCAAACGAGTGTGATGCTCAAATCAAGGTCCTTTGCGTGTTTTACTCAAGGATTCAATGTACATGATCGATTCATCCTACATTTCGTCGCTCTGAGACTACATTCTCATCATCAACAAATTACATTGAACGCTATGATAACAAAAACTACTGAAAATGACCTATCCGAAAATAACTATTTCCATGTCCATTTTATAGTCTTCAATTAATTCTTTTTATTCAATCGAAATAGCGATGCTATGAAGCAGAGTAATTTATATGAAACTTATAAATAATAATAGGCTAAATTTAAAAAAATCACACTAAGTTTTGGGTCAGTTTAAAAATACCGCACTAAGTTTTTTTTTTTTTAAAATGATACAAAATTTCAAAAAACTCCACTGGGTTAGTTAGGGTTAGGGTTAGTTCGCGCGGGAGGGGTTATTTATACATCTGCTTAGTTAAGTGATGTTTTTTTGAATACAAAAGAAAGATGAATGTGATTTTTTTAAACACAAATGAAAGATGAAAGTGGTTTTTTTAAACCCTACCCAAACCCAAACCCAACCCTAACCCTAACCCTAACCCTAACTAACCCAGTAAAGTTTTTTAAAATTTTGTGTCCTTTTTTAATAAATAAAAAAACTTAGTGCGTTTTTTTTAAACTGGCTTAAACTTAGCGTGGTTTTTTTAAATTTAGCCATAATAATATAAATGATGGTTTATGAGGACAAAAAGATCTAACATTAGATGCAAAACCAATGAAAAATGTAATGATTAGAGTTAAATATATTTAATTTAAAGATGGTGAAAGAATTGGAAACCCGTGTCCATTTTCATTCCACTCATTAGCTTATATACAAGAATTGCCTTCGTAATCTGAGGCTACAATAGTGGGATTACAATCAATTAGCTAGATTAGAAAATTGCTAAAATAAAGGGATTGACAATTAAGCTACAATAGTGGGATTACAATCAGTTAGCTAGAATTAGGAAATTGCTAAAGTAAAGGGATTGACAATTATCAATTAGCTAGATTAGGGAATTGCTAAAATAAAGGGATTGACAATTACTAGTTAGCTAGAATTAGGGAATTGAAAAATATTCTAACACTCCCCCGCAGTCGAAACGGGAGGTTCACGGACGCTTAGACTGTCCCGAAAATCATTAAAAAGTACGTGCGGAAGTCCTTTAGTGAAAATATCGGCTATTTGATAGCGAGAAGGAACATGTAGGACACGCACCTCACCACGTTTGACTTTCTCTCATACAAAGTGGATATCCATTTCTATGTGTTTAGTGCGTTGGTGTTGAACTGGATTTCCCGAAAGATAGATGGCACTAACATTATCGCAATAAACCAGTGTTGCCTTGTGAATTGGACAATGTAGTTCAAGGAGGAGATTTCGAATCCAACAGGACTCGGAGACAACATTTGCAACTCCCCTGTATTCAGCTTCGGCACTAGATTGAGACAGGGTGGGTTGGCATTTTGAGGACCAAGAGATAAGGTTGTCTCCAAGAAAAACACAATAACCTGAGGTGGATCGTCGAGTGCCTGGGCATCCACCCCAATCTGCATCTATATAGGATATAATTGAGTGAACTGTATATTTATACAAATGCAGACCATAATGAATTGTACCTTGGACATAGCATAAAATACGCTTCAATACATCCATGTGTTCAACTTTCGGATCATGCATAAAGAGGCATACTTGTTGAACGGCATATGATCTATCCGGCCTTGTGAGGGTGAGATACTGTAGTGCACCCGCCAACCGGCGGTAGTGGGTGGGATCATCATATGAAGCTCCAGCCGAGGAGCTTAACTTGCCTTGTGTGTCGATTGGTGTGGGGAAAGGCTTGCAATGTGACATTCCGGCCCGTTCAATTATCTCTGCGGCATATTTCTTTTGAGAAAGAAATAGTCCATGCTGGTGTCGAGTCACAGCAATACCCAAGAAATAACTTAGAGGCCCCAAATCCTTCATATCGAATTCTGTGCTCAGAAGAACCATAATAGATCGACGAAGCGCCTCTGATGAAACAGTGAGAATTATATCATCAACATAAAGTAAGATATATGCAATGTCAGTGCCACGACAGTAAATGAATAGAGAATTATCAGATTTGCTATGAGTAAAACCAATAGTGGCACCATAGTCTGCAAATCGCTAATACCAAGCATGAGGGGCTTGCTTAAGGCCATAAAGAGACTTTTTGAGTAGACAGACATAATCTGGATATGTGGGATCTCTAAACCCCAAAGGTTGATGCATATAAACTGTTTCATTTAGATTGCCATGGAGAAAGGCATTTTTGACATCCAACTGATGAATTCGCCAAGACTTAGACAAGACAATGCTGAGTACAGTCCGAATAGTAGCCGGTTTGATTACCGGGCTAAAAGTGTCATCACAGTCAATTCCAGCTTGTTGAGACCTTCCATCACCTACAAGACGAGCTTTGTGTCGCTCAAAAGAACCGTTAGATTTTTTTTTATGCCGGAAAATCCACATGGAACGAATAATATTAACATTAGAAGGACGAGGTACTAACTCCCACGTCTTATCTTTAATTAGAGCATTATATTCATCCAACATAGCATTTTTCCAATTCGGGTCATTAAGTGCACTCACAGGGTTACGAGGTAAAGGTGATATAGACATGGTAATGGTGGCGCTTAAGGCTTGGTATTTGAGGTTTGGCTTAAAAATTCCATGTTCGCTCTGTGTAGTCATTCTTTGGGGTGGCGGTGGAGCATGTGGACGTGAGGGCTGAGTAGTAGGTGGGCTAAAAATTTGTGAGCTGGGCTGGGATGATGCTGGAGTTATGGGTGGTGAAGAATGGGCCGTGTGGACTGGACTTTGAGGGGCATTGTCTTGTTCATGTGTTGCATGCGGTGAAGGAGGCTGGACTATGGGTTGTTGGGTTTCTGGAAGGGCTTGGTGATGCATATGATGAATGAGCCAAGGTGACATGTCGTCGTCTAGAAAATCATAACTTGTAGAATTTGGTGAGAATAACTTAGTAAAAGGAAATTGTGTTTCATCAAATTGTACATGTCGTGAAATTATGATTTTTCGACTTGAGAAATCATAGCATTTGTAGCCCCGATGGTTAGATGGATACCCTAAGAAGACACACGGTGTAGAGCGTGCTTGAAGTTTGTGAATTGTGGTAGAAGGGAATAAAGGATAACATAAGCAGCCGAAAATTCTAAGATGAGAAAAAGATGGATTTTTCTGATGGAGAATTTGTGTTGGAGATGTGTATCCTAAAACTTTTGTTGGAAGGATATTGAGGAGGTATGTTGCCATTTCAAGAGCGTGATGCCAAAATGACGGTGGCATCAAAGAGTGAGCTAGTAATGTTCGAACAATATTATTAATGGATTTTATTTTTCGTTCAGATTTTCCATTTTGAGGAGAAGTGTGGGGACAAGAAAAACGGAAATGTATGCCATTAATGTCACAAAATTGATGGAATGGACCATTGTCAAATTCCCGACCATTATCACATTGAAAATTTTTGATGTCCCTTTCAAATTGTGTTTTAATGAATGCTTTAAATTTAAAAAAGAGAAAATACTTGTGAATTCTTAGCAACTGGAAATGTCCAAAGAAAATTAGTGTAGTTGTCAAGAAAAAGAACATAATATCTATGGCCAGAAGAGCTAATAATTGGAAAGGTCCATAAATCACTGTGAACAATATCAAAAGGCATAGCGGTAAAAGAAATAGAATCATAAAATGGCAATTTAACAGATTTTCCAAGTGGACAAGAAGGAAAAAAAGAGTTTCGGGCATTATTACATGCAATTAAATTGTTATGACGAAGATAATTAAAAACTACATTTCCTGGATGGCCTAAACGGGAATCCCACACATTAGGAGAAATAACAGAAAATGCTGAAGGAAAACTAGTTGATAGAATGGCCCGATTTGTGGTGAATAGGTAGAGATTTTCCGAGCTTTCACACCTCATGAGAGGACTCCCCGTCAGTAAATCCTTCACAGAGAAACCAAATGGATCAAATTCAACAGAAACCATATTATCAATAGTGAATTTGCGAACTGAAATAAGGTTTTTGATGAGTTTAGGAGCATGCAACACATTTTTGAAATGTAATTGAGGGGTTGTTTTAGTTAGTGAGGTATTACCATAACCACGAATCGGAATTGTGCTACCATTACCAACAATGATGGCATTATTTTTGCTCAAATTAAAATAAGGTGAGAGTGTACCTTGATTTGCCGTCATGTGGGAGGTTGCCCTGGTATCCATGTACCAATTATCATCCGGCTGGTTGAGCGAGAGAGTATGCATTGCTGCCTCAACGTCTGTTAGTGCCACTCTAGGAGGTGTTATGGCAGTATAGAATGACTGTGAGGGACGGGAATCGAGAACACCTTGCTGTCTTGCTGCAAGTGGACGCTGCCATGGAGTGGTGAGATATGGGCAAGGTGGAGTTGCCCATGGCTGTTGTGGGAACCACGCACCCCATGACGGGTAGGTCCGTTGAGGCTGCCCTTGTCGTGCTGCCCTTGTTGCCGTTGCTGGTTGCCGCCTCCGCGACCGGCGCCGCGGTAATGGTTTTTATTCCCTCCTCGACCTCTTCCACGGGTATTGGTCCTTTTTCCTCAATTATTATTATTGCTTGCATTGTTATTATTATTATTCTGCTGTCTATAAGAAATAGAATTATCAGTGGAAGAATGAACAAGCAAAGACGAGGTCGAACCTGAGTCACGTTAGGTACGTTGCTGCATGCTTTTCTCCTCCAAACAAAGCATGGAACGAGCCTTGGCAAAGGAAGGAAGAGGGTCACGTTGTTGAATAACAGTGACAAAGCCACTGTAGGCTTCGGTGAGGCCACCAATAAGTTTCAGCACCAGTCTTTGATCCGAGATTTTTGCACCGACGTTTGCCAATTGATCCTCCAAAACCTTCAATCGATTACAGTAGGCTGAAACATTAGGGAAGTCACTAAGATGAGTATTAGTGAATTCGGTTTCGAGAAAGACGGCACGGGAATTTTGATTGTCTTGGAATATGTCAGCCAAGCGATTCCAAGCATCTTTGGCCTTATCATCCGGATCAATGATGGAGTTGAGGAGATCAGAAGATATTGTACTATAAATCCATTGAAGGACTATAGCATCGAGCCTATCCCAAAGAGCCTTTTCGGCTACTTTTTCAGCATTAGTAGAGGAGACTGCCGGTGCCGTAGTTTCTAGTGGTGGGATGATGTGTTCGTACACCATATTAGCACGGCAATGAAGTTTGAACAGGGTACACCAATTTATGTATTGGCCGTTTTCCATGTCAAGCACAACGGGGATGGCTGTTTTGATGTTGGTGACGGTGGTAGCGGGGTGAATTTTGGATTCTGCCATTGAAAGGAAGAAAGTAAGTAGATAAAGAGGACAGTGGTGATGGTGGCTAAGGTGGCAAAAGAAATTTCCCTAAGCAACTGATACCATGAAAGAATTGGAAACCCGTGTCCATTTTCATTCCACTCATTAGCTTATATACAAGAATTGCCTTCGTAATCTGTGGCTACAATAGTGGGATTACAGTCAATTAGCTAGATTAGGAAATTGCTAAAATAAAGGGATTGATAATTAAGCTACAGTAGTGGGATTACAATCAGTTAGCTAGAATTAGGGAATTGCTAAAGTAAAGGGATTGACAATTATCAATTAGCTAGATTAGGGAATTGCTAAAATAAAGGGATTGGCAATTATTAGTTAGCTAGAACTAGGGAATTGACAAATAATCTAACAGATGGTAATATTATAAATAAAAATAGGTAAAAGGGTATTAGTGGAGATTAGTCAAAATGGCTACTAGTAGATTACCCAGTTTGGGGATTTTTTTTTATTAGACACTTTTTGAAAATATTTGCAGAAAGAGAACAGTTACTAAAGTATTTGTGCTTGTGGATTCAACAATTAAACTCGTCGTTCCCAACGGCGAGTTTAGTTGTTTCATGCTCGTCGTTGGGACACGGCGAGTTTAGTGCTAATTTTTTGAAAAAGTCGTCGTTCCCAATGGCAGGTTCAGTTCAAAATTTTCAATGAAGACTCGTCGTTCCCAATGATGAGTTTACACTAAACTCGCTGTTAGGAACAGCGAGTTTAGTTCAAAATTTTGAAAGAAGACTCGTCGTTCCCAATGACGATGACATTTATACTAGACTCGCTGTTGTGAACGACGAGGAAGTAGGAAATTTCACAGAGAGTGAAACACTCTGTTGGACTTAGTGGATTTTCGAAAAAAAATCAATATAATTTTTTTTTGAACTAAACTCGCCGTTTCCAACAGCGAGTCTAATGTAAATATCCTCGTCGTTGGGAATGGCCAAAAAAAAAGGTGAACTAAACTTGCCGTTCCCAACAGCGATTCTAGTGTAAATGTGTAATACCCTAGATTTTTAAATAATGCTTTTAAGATTAATAAATGAATTAAAATAATATTTGGTGATTTAATAAATATTTTTCTGTAATTTACCTTTTTACACGTGCAAAACACGTGCAAATATTTTCTTGGGAAGTTCAAAGTCAAAAATTATTTTTGGAAAACTCATTAATTATTATTAGATATTATTTATGAATTTTCTATATTTTTCTGATAATTATTTGACCTTTTTACAAATATTACAAAAAGAGGGACTTTTGTACAAAATTACCACTTGGAGTGAAAACTCCAGATTTTTGGATTTTTGGGCTGGGCATGATGCCTAGTCAACTCAGAGGTAAAGATTTTACTTTTTATTTTAATAAATTTTGTTTATTTTGCAAGTTTTGATAAAGAATGGTATTTTTGCAAAATTGTCACTTAGAGGGCGAAAAAGTGCAATTTCGTTTGTCTGGGTTTTCAAAACAGTGCCGGCCAACAATAGGGTGGGTGTTCTTATTTTTAAATCTCAATTGAGATGGTTTTATTTAATTTCCAAATATAAGGATTTATATATGTAAAGATATATTTAAAAGAGGTATTTTACAAATCTATTCAATAACCCTAGATATCCAAATTCCGGCCTATAAAGGGAGAGGTGCAGCCGTCTCTTTGCTGCACAACACAAAAGGGATTTCTTATTATTATTTTCTTGGAGTTTCAAAGCGAGGATTTTGGTTTTCTTGCGAAAGGAAAGATTTTTCTTATTTCTTTATTTTTTTCGGTTGATTCTTCAATAATGTTATGTTTGTTTTCTTATTGTTCTAAGCATGTTGTATGTGATGATTTGTCTATTAGAAAGCATGTTAGATGATGGTATAAAGCTATGATGAATTTTGATGAATAGATGAACTAAAAAGTGAATCTTTTCATGAAACTATATTATTGATGATCAAAACCCTAATTTGATGATTTGAGAATTGTCAAGAACCTAATAGAAATCATGGGTGTGTTTTTGTGCATTAAAATCTTGCTGATTTGTTTGTATAAGATGAGTTGTATGTTGATTATTGCATAAAAATGATTAAAACTTAACCTTACTGTGTATATACGCATAGACTATGTTCATGATGTTTTGATGAATGAAACTTGATTGTTTACATGTTATATCTGCACATAACCATGGATAAATTAATCTAATTAGTTGTAGATGTGTATAAGAAGAGGTAGAAGGATTTTTGGATCAAAGGAAACCAAGTTTTGATGTGTTGAAGAGGGGTTGTTTTCGGGTCTGACTGTGTTCAGCCGAAAAGTGGATTTTGTGGGTTTTTGAAGTTTTCGATTGATTCTTGAGTTATTTTTGGTACTGAGATTAAATTAAACCCTACACCACTCCTATACACTGATTCTTAATGCCTAAACATATACATATACCAACATATACACATCTATACATATAGACTATATGTCTCTGTTTTGATGAGTGGCCGAAAATTGGTTTTTGTCATATTATTGTTAAGTTTTCGATTGGATCTAGGTTGTTCAACACTGAATCGATTTGAAACCTTTTTCTACTCTTATTTTATGGATTCTTAATGTTTAAACCGGTGCACAAATACACTTATATATACATTCACATTTATATATACTGTTTTTGAAGATTTCGTGAATTTTGATGGTATTTCGATTGGATTTCAATTGTTTTGGAACTGAGATGGTTTTGAACATCAGACTACTCTTATTCGGTGAATTTTGATGCTTAAACTGAAGCCTAAACTCTCGTATGAATATTTTAGATTTCAATTATTTTGGTACTGAGATGGTTTTGAACATCAGACTACTCTTATTCAGTGAATTTTGATACTTAAACTGATGCCTAAACTCTCGTGTGTATATATATATATATATATATATGTTGTTTTGAAGGATTTTTTGTGAAAAATTACTCTTTTGAGATTTTGACATGTTTTGATGTGTTATAATAACTCATATATGTTATACAAGATATGTTTAATCATCTCAGGAAGTTTTACAAATATTTAATCGAGTATCAGTCAAAACATGCACAAATCCTACTGGCTGTACAGCAGGTCACAGACCGTGTTGCTTCCATTTTGTGGATTTCTAATTGACAGTCGGCTGCCCTTCTTGAGCGGTCGACCGTCAATTGCTGCTTTGGCTGTTTTACTGAGTTTCTTCGTTTCTTTTAAATGATTATTTTTCTCGATATTATGGATTATTACTCTACTATTTTATATGATATTTTTACTGTAGATTACAGTATTTTACAGAGAGTTATATTTTATTTACAATAGCATTTTAATTGTATTTTTATGACCTTATTAAGTGAGTTATATGTGTTTTCAGAGTTGATATTTTGGTGATATTCTACGAATTTAAAATATGATTTTCTGTTATTTAATGGATTCAATATTTTATTTGAATTCTGGAATTTTATGAGTACATTATATAGATTTGGATTTTGTTGATTTAAGAAGTTTTCTTCATATAAACATTTTAATGATGGATTTGTGAGTTTTATGGAAAGATTTGGTATTGATGGTTGAGTTGTGAATCTCAAGGAGTTGAGTGAGAGTCATGTGAACCGGCAGATGAGATTTTGTGGATTTAGACCAGTGGGGTCTTGGGATTGTTGTTTTGGAATTAAGTCTGCCAGGATACACTAACTCTAGAGAAGAAGGATTTGTATTTTTTTTAAATATATAATAACCAACTTAAGGACATGCACTAGTGGAGATGTGATGGAACTTGGAAAACGTAAGTACATGCTCTTGGGGTTTAGGTCCAACAGATGCATTCCAGGACTTGTGTGTTGTTTTGTCTCGAGAGGACATTTGCATGTTCGCTTGTCAAGGGTCTGCAGGCCTATTCACGGAGCATGCATGGTGCATTCACGTGTTGAGGGTCGGCAGGCCTATTCACGGGATGTACCTGATGTATCTGCACATCGAGGGCCTTGCAAGCCTATTCGTGGGGTACACGACAGGGAGGAGATTCTCCAGTTTTATTGCTCTACTCTTATATGATGCTTGCGCGTCGAGGGTTGTGATGCCTATTCGCGGAGTATTCTGGATCTTGTTCCGATCACCGTAGTAGAATTAGTTGCATAACAAGGAATTTAACCCTATAAAGTGGAGAACGATAAGGGCTTGCACCGGACCTATGTATTGTGGGATGCATAGAATCCGACAAGTATGCATTAGAGAGTCAGCATATAGCCTTGATGTTTTCTTGACTTGGTTTTATGCATGTTGTTTCTGTTTTTCTACACTTGACACTTAGTCTAGTTTCACTTGATGTTTTCATATTTTATTTATTGTTATTTCTTATTTTATTTATTCTTGCTGTTAATACATGTTATTTATGACTTTATGCCTTATGTTTTATTTATATTGCTTTTCTTTTGATGTCACTCATACCGTTATGGCTGACCCCTGTAGTTTTGGGGGTTAGGGTATCTCTAGTCTCATATTTTACAGGTAGGTATCTATAGCTTTTGGATTGGATGCATGAGATAGATTGATGTTATGACTTATGTAAATTGTAAAAGGATGTATTTTAAAAGAAAAGATTGTAATTCAAGGTGTTTGTTTTTTTTCCCGCTGTGTTTTGTAAAGAATTAATGTAATAAAAGTTAAAAAAATTCTCTGTGTTTTTGGCTATGTTTACTATTACAATTGAGGTTGATGCTGGGAATTGTGCCACGTATTTCTGAGATATCATATTGGAAATTCGGGGCGCTACAAAATGTCCTCGCCATTGGGGAAAAGAAAAGGTGAACTAAACTCGACGTTCCCAACAGTGAGACTAGTGTAAAATGTCCTCGCCGTTGGAAACAGCGAGTCTCCTCCCCCCCCCCCCCCCCCAAAAAAATAAATAAATAAAAAATAAAAAATACTAAACTCATTGTTCCCAACAGCGAGTAGTGTAAATATTCTCGCCGTTGAGAACGGCGAGTCTTCATTGAAAATTTTGAACTAAACTCGCTGTTGGGAACAACGAGTTTCTATTTTAAAAAAAGCTACACTCGCTGTGTTCCAACGGCGATCATTAAACAACTAAACTCGCCGTTGGGAACGGCGAGTTTAGTTGTTGAGTCCACGAGCGCAAATACTTTGGCAACTGTCCTCTTTCTGCAAATATTTCTGAAAATTAGCATAGAAAAAAAAAAATCTAAGCTGGGGGAATCAAATTTAATAGTAATCAAGTATTTAAAAAAAGGGTAATGCTACATCCATTACTAAAATAGTGCATTTTTCTTCACTATCTTAGGTGACACATTATTAGTAGAGGGAAAGTGTAGAGTAGGTGTAGGGGTGGCATCACTTCCCCGCTCCAAAACCCGCCATGGCCCGGCCGGCTCGAACCGAGACCAACACGCCCCGCCCCGAGCCCGGGCTTAACCGGCCCCGAACCCTCCCTCTCTCCGTCAGGCCCGGGCCCCACTTCCCCCCACCAAAACCCACCACGGTCCGGCTCTAACCGGGACCGGGTTGAACCGGCCTGGTCCGGTCCAGGCTCGACCTGCGGGCCAATCATTGTGTTTGGTATCTTTGATTTTTTTTCCTGAAATTTTTTGCATTCACTAATTTTGGTCATTTAATTTTTTCTTTTGGTCATTACCTTTTTGTGGTCGTTAACAATGTGCATTGGGAATTAAAACTAGTAGAGAAGATGAAATGACAAGATAAAGACATCGAGTAAGAAGTGAGTAAGAGAGAGACAAATAAGGGTTTGAATTTGGAATTTCTCTCTATTTGCGAAGCCTGAGTTCTGGAGGTAAGCTCTATTCCTCTAATATTCTTTTGCATTCTCTTATGTGTCTTCTTCTTCTTCTAATTTCATGTTGGTAATTTAATTCGATATTTTATCCCCCCCCCCCCCCCCCCCCCCCCCCCCCCCTCCTCTTTTATCTTAGACAATTTAATTATCAATTTCACCATTTGTAGTGAACCAAACAACCCAAAATCAAGGAAGAAAAATTGGTCTGGTTCTAATGGCCTCCAACTCTAAATTACACAGTTGCAAAACCAACTAAGAGAGGAGGAAGAGAGGTATCTTCTCTTCAGTCAAGTTCAGACATTGCATATTGTGTAGCATGTCAAGAAAAAAACAATCTCCGTTTGTACTATATGTAAAAAAAAAAAAAATGTGCGAACCCGCGAACCTGCGAAAGCCCAACCCGACCCTGAGCCAGGGCTAGGGTCCAGGTTCGCCCCCCCCCCCCCCCCCCCCCCCCCCTCGGTCCGGCCCGGGTTAATCCAAGACTGGGTCAAACTCGCAGGTTTAAGGCCCGACTCGACCTGGGTAGTCTGGTTGTCACACCTAATTAGGTGATAAAAACCTCAAATAGTTTTTTTTTGAAGGAAAAGGTGGAATATGGTCACCGTGTTTCATTAATAAGAACTTAACAAAACAAGCCCAGAGTACTGGGCCAGATTACAAACTACAGACAGAAAATAAAACATACATGAAGCAACATGACCCGTACAAACAACAAATCCCTCCAACAACCCGAAAGGGTGGGCCAACAAATAAGCTCGGTCTAGCAAAATTGTATATACGTCAGTTTAGCTTCGTACACTGCCTCTACGCCACATGCACACCCACCTAAAATAAGTCTAGCAGGATTTTATCACCTGCCGTTCCCTGCCTTCTCCTCGCTGGGGGATCCCATCTTTGGGCCCAAGCCCCGCATGTAGAGTTTTGACAACCGCCAAGCTCTGTCTGTACCTCCTATCGTCCCACAATCTTCCAATAATCACTCCCTCACCAAAAATCGTAGTCAAGGAGAGAGCCGTGAACACGCCCTTGCTATCTCCAGTGATTTCTCACAAATACATATCAACACCAACATAGGGTAGTGAAGAGCAACATCTTCACTCACCCACTCTCTCACTCTCTCTCAATCAGAAAACCAATACAAGACCCAGCTGATTGAAGTATCACATTCTCTTCTCGCCACAACGGGCGATGGCATTAGGTGTCAGCTTCCATTATGAGGGCGTACTGTGGTCATCAGGAGAAGCAGCCCGGATGCAGCCTCCCACAATCTCCTCCACTCAACCTATAAACGTGCCAACATCTCCCACAACCACTACCAAAGAGAGAGCCGTGCAGAGGATACATTCACCTCTCTCACGTTTGTGCTTTCTCGGGCAATTTCTCACCAAACAACTATCTCGCTCCTCCTACCCAAAAACCCCGCTCCAAGAGAGAGCCGTGGAGAGGATACCTTCACCTCTCTTACGCTCTTGCTCTCTCAGGCGATTTCTCACCACACAGACACACACGCTGTAAGAGGCAGTGGCCTAAGATGGAGGAAGCTCAATAGCATGATAGTAGACACTGTGAAGACTGCGCCGGCGACATCGTTGGACCCTCTGAATGTTGAGACAAGAGAACGCACATCATAGAGGGACCCCATCTTCGAACCCAAGCTCCACAATCGTGCAATACAATATATCGTTGCCCTCCCACCTGAAACACCAACATAGGGTAGTGAGTTGAAACACCAACAAAGAAAACCTCAAATATTTGAAACCGCTATCCTTCTCTTCCAATACAATGAAGGATTTTTTGAAAATATATACTATTCACTAGGTTAATGATTTTCATCAACTCTAACTAAATTAGTGTTCTAAGAGTTCATTGAAATGTGGATTCTTGTAATCAATTCAATTGCCAGGATTATATTCTTCTAATGAGCTTGACTCATTAGATATCCTATAAAAGAAGGTTTACGGGATTTTCTTATCCCATTAAGTTTGATTTAGCCAGCACATGGATTGGTATGTATGAAATGAGAATAATCTACTAAACTTGCTGCGTTTTTATATCAAGTTAGAATAAGATTGTTTAAAATAAGTAAACTAGTGGTGATGATAATGATGATGATGCTGCTGCTGCATAATTAACCTTCCACCACATGGTAGGGTATGATTGGGCAGTATGGGAACATATGGGGCCCACCACAAGGACCTTTAAGAAAGAGACATAGTAGTTTTTGTTAGGTGAACAAACAAACGAAGGAGCTTCATAAACAAATGCAAAATATTGAGGATAGTTTTTCCACAAAGGTCCCCAACAAATACTGATATTCCTCCATATATTATTATTAGTCTCTTAACCAACTTCCCAAAACGATCAAAAGTGATTAATTTGATGTCCACATCTAATATAATGAAAATCTGATCCACTAAACTAATTTTAAAGAAAAATATTTAAGCAGATTAGTCTAAAAGATAATAAGATTGCAATTATAAAAAGACTATTTTTAAAAAATAGAATATTTTATTTAAGAATTCTTCTTGGAAAGTAAATTCAATGGATCAAAATTTTTAAGATTTTTATTTTTCTTGGTTCTATTGCACTGTCGATTCGCAAATGGGTTTCAATTTCTCCTCCTTCTAAAGCCCTTGATCCCAAACCCACTAAAGTATCGATGGTTGGCCTCCCCCCTTTCTGTGATTCCCTGAGGCTGATCGCGACTTTCTCCAAATGCATTGGAGAGATCATTAGTATCTCCTCGTGCGCTCGATTGGCTTCGGGCAGTATCCAAGTCGAAGCTTTATTTCGCTGCCCCTTCCCGAAAGAGCGTATTGAAGCCTTCTGTCTTAACGACGGGCTCTCCTCCTTCAATGTCTCGGTTCAGTATCACGAGAATTCCCCTCCTTTGGCTCCCGCTAAGCAGGGTTTCTGCCTGATTCCAACCCCTGAATTTCACCCAGGATCCTCCTCGGGTCCCAAGTCTCTGCCCTCTTCAGGAAAGACTATCGCCCTGCCTCGGGCGCAAAGGTCTCTTTCTCTCACTCGTAAACCTACTGGCTCTTCAGCTACTCCTAAGTTCTCTCCGGCTAAATCGACTAACTTGGTATGGATCAACCCCGACCGCTCTCCTCAACCTTCTTCTAAACCTGCTCTTCCTGCCTCTCCTCCACCCCCGGCTCCTGCTCCTTCGTCTGCTATCTCTTCTCTGGCTCCACCCCCAGCACCGCCCTCTGCAGAGGGTTGGCCGGCTTGGAACGTCAATCCCTCCTTCGCCTCCGACTGGGAGCTATTTCAGCGCTCGGTGCACTTTCCATCCTCCAGCGCTCGACGCTCTGCTTCTCCCATTCTGTCAGCGAAGTCTTCTTCTCTCGCTAAAGCTAAGGATTGGGTGGATAAGGATGATCTGCTTAGCGAAGATTTAGCTGATCTGGAAAGTGGCAAGGAGCCCAAACAGGTCAATCTCTTCCCCTGGTCATTTAATTTCAGATTTTTATTTTGTTTTTTAGTTGCTACTAGTCGTTTTTCTTTTGCTTTGGAAATTGCTTTTCCGCCTTTTCGGCGTTCACCAGTTTATCTGGTGAAGGCCTATTGCTCTATCTCCTCTCTCTCTCTCTTTCGCACATTAAGCTCCCTCCGGCATTTTGGGACCGTCGTTGTGATCCTCGAGAGGCCCAGCCTCCCGAGATCCGCGCGGTGGCCGATCATTCTCGCGACCCTAATTCTGATTCTTTCTCCCCCCCTCCATGCTTGGATCCCTACTTGGGTTCGGCTGGGTATTGTTCTAATTCCCCGCGCCAATCTTCTCCAATTCTTTCACCCTCTCCCGCTTTGGGTAGTAGCCCTTATCGTTTAATCCGATCGAGCGCCCGGCTCAAGGCCAAACGATCGGCTTCCTTCCCAGCCGGGCTCTCTCCCGACCCTAGTCCATCTCCTCCCCTATTAGGCTCTATCTATCATCATCAATTTGACGACTTATCGGACGCCGAGATGTTATCGATCACCCACTCTCTAGGTTTCTCCCTCTCCCCCAACTTTTCTATCCCCATATCTTGTCTTAGAAAGATTGAATGTTCCCGAGTCCTGGAGCACCGTCTCCATCATGATTAGCATCTCCTGGAATATTAGGGGTCTCAATTGCCCCGCCAAGCAAAGGGCAATTTTTGATCTTATAGCATCCTCTCACTGTGATATCATCTCAATTCAAGAATCGAAAATCGAGTCTCCTTTTCCTCGCCTGTTTCGCGCGCTAGGAGGTTCTGCCATCTCGAATTGGACCGCTCTAAATGTGATAGGCTCTAGAGGCGGGATTCTTTTGGGATTCAGAGACTCAGTTTTCTCTCTATTAGCGGTCCACCGCCTTAATTTCTTTATAATTGTTCAGCTTCACTGGAAGATTCTCGATTGTGTCTTAACGGTCATTTCGGTTTACGGCCCATCGACTTCTGACCGACATCCCCTCTTCTGGCACGAATTTCGTTCCCTTCACCAGTTCGTTCAGGGTCTCGGCTTTTTTTGCGGAGATTTCAACGTTACTCGTTTCGTCGCGGAAAGGTCGAACTCGGGTACCTCGGATTCCCAATCGGGCATTTTCAATGATTGCATTCGCGATCTTCAATTATCCGATATCCCTATTAATGGCAGGGTCTTTACCTAGTCGAACCAGCGTCTTATCCCTTCCTTCGCCAAACTCGATCGTTTTCTAGTTGCTCACTCTTGGTTTGCCAAATTTCACTACTCCTATGCGAAAGCCCTCCCCAATCTGTCTTCGGATCATGTGCCCATCGCTCTGTTCTCTGACTTTCACTTTCCCCACCGTCATCAATTCCGCTTCGAAAAGTTTTGGCTTCAAGATCAGTTATTTGTTAAGTTGGTCGAGGAATGTCTCGCCGCCATTAATGGGTCTCGTGGGCTGGGCAATATTCTTCTTAAGCTCCACGCCATCAAGCACGGTTGTAAGATTTGGCGTCGCGAAAGGCAATCCAACACCAACTTCCTCAAAGAATTTCTTCTGGGGTCCATCCAGGCTTTTGATTCCTTGGAGGAACAAGCTCCCCTTTCAATCCATGCTCTTAATGAGCGTCTAGCCTGTAAGCGGGAATATGCTGACATCCTCCTTCAAGATCACACTAAGTGGGCTCAAAGGGCCAGAGTGAATTGGTTGAAAGAGGGCGATGGTAACACTGCTTTTTTTCATCACTTTGCCTCGCATCGCAGGCGTTGCAATCATATCCCGGTTATTTATGACCAAAGTGCAGAATTGCGCTCTGATCCTGATATTCACCAAGCTTTCCTATCCTTCTTCAAAAACCTTATTGGCTCTTCCAAGCCACCTTTGATTTCCCTTGACTGGGAGCAGCTCTATGGTCCCCCAACCATTGACCTTTCCTCTCTTGAGGCTCCATTCACGTTGGACGAAATTAAGGCGGCTGTTTTTGCTTTAAAAAGCGATTCAACGCCAGGGCCGGATGGTTTCCCTGCCTTCTTTTTTCAAAAATTCTGGTCTTGGATTAAGGAGGACCTGTTCAATCTATTCCAGGACCTGCATCAAGGATCTCTTTCTTTTGAACGCATCAATTACGCCCACATAGTTCTCATCCCAAAAGTTCCGGGTGCCAATGCAGTGTCGCAATTTAGGCCCATTAGCCTTATTAACACTTCTTTCAAAATTATCATGAAAGTGTTGGCCGCTAGGCTTAGTGCTGTTATTCCGCCTATGATTGATTCGGCCCAATCAGGCTTTATTAAGGAGCGTTTTATTCTTGACAGCGTCGCCGCTGCTCAAGAGATAATTACGCTGTGCCATCACCACACGTTAGAAAGTATTCTCCTTAAGCTAGATTTTTAAAAAGCTTACGATAATGTTAATTGGGACTTTCTCCTTGATATCATGGCTCACCGTGGCTTCGGTCCGAAATGGATGGGATGGATTAAATCCAGTTTGTATGCTGGGACATCCTCTATACTTATCAACGGATCAGAGGGCCATAAATTTAAAGTCAAGCGTGGTCTCCGCCAAGGAGATCCGCTCTCCTCCCTCCTATTTTCTCTGGTAGCTGATGTCTTTAGCAAGTTGCTTCGCAACGCTCGCGAAGCCCAAGTAATTGAGGGCATTGGCTGTTCCCGTAATTTTGATGGCATCCTCAATTTGCAATATGCTGACGATACCATTATTTTCACCAAACCTGAGCGCTCCTCCATGCGCAACCTGAAACTCTTGCTTTACTGCTTTGAACAGGCCTCTGGTCTTGCCATCAATTTCAACAAATCGTCAGTGTATTGGCTCGGTGGGGATGATAATCGCCACCAAGAAGTTTCTCAATTTTTTAACTGCCGTATAGCGTCCTTCCCCATCTCTTACCTGGGTATTCCTCTAAGATGGGGTAAGCTCCACAGGTCAGACTGGTTCCCCGTTATTGATAAAATTGAATCTAGGCTGAATGTTTGGACTGGTAAACTGCTTTCCCGAGGAGGAAGATTAATTCTTCTTAACTCGGTCCTTTCCGCTATTCCTCTATATATGATGTCTTTCTATTTTTTCCCGTCCTGGGTCCTCAAAAGAATCGATCAAATCCGTAGCAATTTCTTTTGGACTGGTGCGGCGCTTTATAAGCAGGGCTTGCACCTGTGCAGTTGGGACATTATTTGTTCCTCGAAAGCAAACGGTGGATTGGGCGTTTTAAATCTTCGTGACCAAAATCTCGCCCTCTTAGGTAAATGGCTATGGAGATTCCATAAATCTCCTCATTTATCTTGGGTTCATTGCATCAAGGAGTTTTATTTCTCTTCCACTCCTTGGTGGCATTTCAGTGCCCCTACCCATCGTCTTGCTTCTCCCTTCTGGAAAGGAGTCTGGAAGGCTTCTCCTGCGTTTCAGGCTAGCATTACTAGGCTTTGTGCTGATGGGTCAAGGACCTATCTCTGGACTGACCTTTGGTTAGGTAACACCTCCCTTGCCTCAGCCTACCCCTCGCTTTTCAGTCTTGCGGCCTTCCCAAATGCAACTGTCGAGGAATCCATCGCTTGGACTCACTCTTCAAGGGTTTGGCATATACCCTTTATCATCCAGTTATCCCTCCCTTTGTTAGCTGATCTGCAACTTTTGATTGCATCCCTCAATCTCTTCGAGTGGAAACAATCTGAGGACATCGCTTGGCGATGGAACGGCTCTGGTTCTTTCACCGTTAAATCTTTCTACAAGTTTCTCAATTTCCGAGGCATCGCCTCCCCTTCGGCGGATTTTATCTGGAAATCCTACGCTCCTCTCAAGGTTAAAATTAATTCTTGGTTGGCTCTCAACAACAAGCTTCTTACTGTTCAGGTGCTCAACAAAAGGAATTTAGCGTGGGGTCAGCTTTGTCCCTTTTGTTCGATTGATTCGGAAGATGTTAATCATCTCTTCGTTGTTTGCTCTTTCATTTCTCCACTCTGGAAAGTAGTAGCTCTTGCTTGGGTTAACCCAGCCTTACCATCTAACCTTAGCTCCTACTGGAAATCCCCGGCTGTGCCCCCTAGATATAGCAAGAGTTGGAACCTTTCTGTCCATATTATTTTGTGGATAGCATGGATGGAAAGGAACCGTAGATTGTTCTCCCACAAAGCTTCTCCTATCAATTCTCTGATAGCAGAATTTGTTTTTCTTTATAAGTTTTGGACATCTCAGTTGAAAGACGAAGATAGACAATCTTACTACTACCATCGTTTAGATGAATCCCTAACTGTTCTTTCTAGTCTTAATGCATTATGAATTATTCTATTTCTTGTTGATGGTTTAATTTTATTCTGTGGTTGTTTATTTGTTTCCTTTTCACTGCATTGCAGTCCTGTGTAGTTATCACCCATCATCTTTTCACTATCGCCTTGTTCTCTTTGCTGTTTCATTTACAGGGTTAATCCTTTTTGGTTTGGACCTGCCTATGGAGTTTCTCTGATGGTTTTTGATCCTGGTGTTTTGTCTGCTAGCTTTGCTGGCGGTTTCATCTTGGTGGACGACTGGGCTTTGGTCGGACTTCCTTTTGGCTGGTTGTGCTTTTGTTTCAAGGCAGCTCTGGTGTTGTAGCTACCGTAGTTTCTCTTTGTTTGTCTTGTTCCTCTTTAGTGGATCGTGATCACAAGTTAGGCGGGTGAGCGCGTGATGGGATTTTTTAGCGTTCTAGCTCCTTGACTTATGTTCATTGATGGTTGTTGACCCCCTAGGGTCTTCTGGTACTAAATGTGGTTAACGTTTGCTAGTTGAGGGTTTTCTCCCCTCCAGTGTGCTTACTTACGTGCGTTTCTCCTTGTTTGTTTTGTTGAGGCTGTGGTTGTTTGCTGTGTTGTGCTTCATTTCGCTTTCTCTTTCTCCAGGTGCTGTGCTTCTTTGTGTGGTTGATTTATTATTGTGCTACACCTGATTGTGTTTGTGCTTTCCTTGGGCTTTTTTATCATGCTATGGTTCTCTTGAGACATACTGACTATATGTCTGAGTGGTTTTGTTAGGTATTATTCCAGATTTTTAGACTTTGTCTTATTTTCATCTCTTAGTGCTCCTCTTGTCATCCTCGTTTAGAGGCCTCTAATTTTGTTCAGTTCGACTGGCTTGGTAGCTTCTTCCAAGTCCCTATTTAGTGGCTTATGGCACCAATTTAGTTTGGTTTATACTGCGGTAGTTTTTTCCCTTCCTTGGCTGTGCTTTATGATTTCAGGTGCTCCTATTTCCTTCGATTGGAGTTCCGGTGTTCTGATGATTCACTCGTGATAGGATCTAACCTCAGGTCCGTCTGTGCGCAAGCTTCTCTGTCTCCTGAGCCGACGACTGCTCTAGCTGAGGGGACTCTCGCACGTGTTCATTATCCGTCCAGCCCGTCTCTCCTACCAGCTCGTTTGTTCTTTTCCTGTTGTATTGAAATTATGTTAGGCTTGTCTCCTGTATATATTTGTATCCAGCCTTTTTGGCTGCAGGTGCCGCGTTTTACTTCTTGTAAAACCCTTCATTAGCGTCTTGTACAGTTTTACTGCATTATTAATATATTTTTTGATCTGGCTGGAGTTGGTTGACTCTATCCGCTTACATCAAAAAAATTTAAGATTTTATAACTAAGACTTTGACCTGCCACTTTTGAAGCTGATCAAAGACTAGTATAGAAATAGTAATTTTTGGGGGGAATTAATTTATAATTTCATTATTTATTGAGACCTGCTTATAAAAGAAAAATCCTAGAAAGATGCATGAAACTCATGAAAGCAAGCATATATGTATGTATATTATATAGTTTTCCAAGAGTCGAAGTTGTTTAAACCTAGATACTGCTATTTTAGTTAACAGTGCATGAACACCTGTAGTTAAGACCTTTAGGATAGATACATCCAAACAGCTGTTACTGTCTTAGATTCTATGCATCTTACATCACTTGTCAGTTTAATATTTGATATTATTAAAGCACTTCATATGAAAGGTCTTGTAAACAGTAAATCAACAATTATGTAGCTCAAATTTTATATATATAGAAAGAGAAAATAAAAATTAAATAAATAAATGAGTTGTTTTTGGAGAATTTGAATTTGAATTTGAATTTTGGATGAAAACTTTTTAGCGGGGGGATGCGTATTGCGAGGTTAGATCTGGACCTTTAATTTTGGGGGATTGAAGGAGAGCCACTTAATAGCTTTCTTTGTGTTTTATTATATAGATATGTCAATCAATTTAATATTTCAAAAATAGACAGACTCGAAACCAAGATAACTTTTAAAAGAGACCAAGAAAAAATTCTATAACTGTGTATAGGTATATAGAGATGTTATAATTTAATAGATTTAAGGGTTTTTTTTTCTCGATATGAGAGGTCCGGGTCCCCACATAGCTCTGCCCTTGAAAATGCATAATAATGAATTGTTCTTCAAATTAAATGAATTTCTTTGAGTAAAAGTTACTTGCAATTAGCTTTTAATTTGACATTGATCTTCTAACAAACAGTAAACTCTTTTAAAAAACTTTTCCTTAGAATAACAATTATACCAAATTAAGCCAATTGCAATCTGATAAAGATTACTAATTTATTTGTGCTATTTTTAACATAAAGTGAGTTTAAAATCATGATGGACAACTTAGTCGCATGCAACCAACTAGACTTCCCAAATTCTGGTTGGATAAGGAATATGAATAACTTAAATTTGTATTGAATTTTGATTAAATTTCTAACGTGTCAAATGCCTGTTTATTTTTATGGAATTGAAGTATATTCACTCAAATTTATGTCTCCTTTCGTCAAAACTTGCTGTTATTTGTTTGTTTCGATATCTCTAATCTCTAACCTCTAATATAATAATGGAAGAAGATCTTAGTGTTATTTGTTATTTTGTCATTCTACCAACATGGGCAATACACGTACATAATTAATATAAAGAAGATTTCCAGTTCAAATTTTCTTTATGTTATTTTTTTTTGAAATTATTAAAACGTGCATCGCAGATGTAAATCACAGACGTAAATTACTAGTATCATTAACCAGATTAATATTTGGTTGGTTTCTAATCACCACATCATGGAAATGTTAATTCCTAGAAAAAGTTCGAATCAGACAACAGAGCTTACATGAAAATATTTGGAAGAAAGAAAGAAAAAAAAAAGGGACATGACACTCCTGTTACTTTGCAACGAAGTCGAAAGTCAACTTTTTCATGCAAAAAAATCAAAGCCGTCGCAAGGCACGTCTCTCAAGTAAGCACAGGTTCTTATGGATTACAACTTCATTTCACCCGAAACAAACAAGAGAAAACATTAGAGGAAGAACTACATATATATTATACCTTCTTACCTAAGTATTCAATCCGAGACTCAAGTCCCTCTTTACTCCATTAGCAGCAAAGTTATCAATATTCCTGACTGACGCTATCTGTTGTAACTGATCATACATTCAAAACACTTCTCTTATTAACAATATTATTTTATAGCCCAACAGTTAAAGATTTGAGTTCATATGAGGTCGGGATTCAATTCCTACATTCCACATTAATATATATATATGTGTGTGTGTGTGTGTGTATGTATTTTTGACCGGGCCGGGCATGGGTATGATATTAAACCAGAAAGAAAAATGGATTTATTTTGGACATAAATATATGGGTTATGTCACATAGATGATATAGAGAAGAGAAAAACAAATTCTTGATCGCTTCTAAAATATTTTCTCCAAATTGTTGAGCATTTTTTACTCAGTGTGGTGCAAGTTGGTATATGCTGCTATTGGAGCATTAGGCAGCACTGTAGACAGAAGCTCGTTGTATCTCAGGAGAAGTGTTTGGTGATCAACGATTCATCTCCATAATCGGCCAAATAGCTTCTTAAAGAAAGTGAAACCCACGTCTCGAGCCACTTTTCTTTTTCTTCCTGTTGCAGATCAACTCCAGAGCTATTCTCAAAAGGTTCATTTGGTACACTCAGGTTATACCCTTTTTTTTTAACACTATCAGTGTTTTCGCACAAACCTAAGCCATTTCGACTTTGATTGTTCCTCGTTAGAGCATCCACAGTCGTCAAAGGTATAAAAAAATTTTTAGCAAAATGCATAAAATAGATATAGCAAAGTGAGGTTTCTTGTAGTTATCAAATGCTATAATATAGTAAAGTTGTACAAAATCTGATAAACTTGATAGTGTTAAAAATAAAATTTTTTATTAATTTTTTTTTCCCTTTTAGGTGTTAGTTTAGAATAAGCCCATAGAAAATCATATGAGTCAATCAACAATGCATACAAAATTCAATGGTGCCAATCAATAATCCATAAGAAATCATATAAAATCCAATGCATAGTATCCTAAAAAAAAGCAAAAAAAATGGAAAAAAACAACCGGACGGAACTTGAAGTTCCGTCTGTAGTTTTTTGACTTTTTTTGGGTGTTAATTTAAAAAAAAAACATACTTTCATACGGACAAAACTTGAAGTTTCGTCCGATCACCAAAAATACTGTGCAGTATTTGGGACGAAACTTCAAGTTTTGTCCAATCAATTAAAAAATCAAAAATATTTGGGACGAAACTTGAAGTTTCGTTCTGTATAATATGCATATTGCTATATATTCTCTCTCATATATAGCAATCTACTATAGCAATTATAGTAAAATATGCATATATAGCAAACGACTGCAACAATCGAAATACTAAGAGCATCCACAATGGCGTTTCTTATATTTTGGCAAAATGGCAAGTATAGAAATGGAATAGATCGAAAGGTCTGCAGTGATCGTTTGCTATATTTTGTTAAAATTTGAGTAGGACGAGACAATTTGTTTCGTCCGTTATTTTTTTTTTACTTTCCGTTCAAATCATCATCTGGATTCTCTGGATGGAAAGGAACAAAAGATTATTTAGGCAGCGAGCCTCTTCTTCCTTTTCTATCATTGAAGAGTTTAATTTTCTCTTTTTGTTTTGGTCATCTTCCTTAAAGCCAGAGGCTAAATATAAGCTTCACGGCTACAGATTGACTGAAGCTACTCATTGTCTTCAAGTCTTACATGCTTTATAATTTCTACTGTTCATTTCTCTTTTGTCTTTAAGTGCTACTGATCTTTTCTATTATGTATAGTTCTTCTCTTACTAGTGCTTGTTCTGATTTCTGATCGTTTTCTTAGCAGGAGTAAAGTGGCTTTGAGTGTCTCCTTCTGATTATTTTGGCTGCCTGCTACTAGGCTCCCCCATTTAGGTGGATTTTGTGGTGGTCTTGTTTTAGCTACCAGTGGAGTGTGCTATCTTCCGTATGCTATTGTGTCCACTATCGTCTGCCATCCCTGGTTTCTCTATTTTCTGTTCTCCTTTTGCTGTTTAATTGTTGTTTATATCGTTGCCCTCAGCCGAGGGGGCGATTATGCATAGGTTGCTGGCTGTGTAGTTATGTCACATTGCATCTCCTTTTGTGGATGGGCTCTATGGAATATCGTTTTGCGACGATATCCATACCTGATCTCATTTGTAGCTTGCTATATTACTTAATTATGCTTCTCTCTGGGAGATCTCTTAAGCCCAGTGTTGGATTATAACTGCGTTTGGTTAGTTAGGCGGATTGATTTTTATGTTATCCGCCTGTTGTGCTTCTTGCTGTGGTTTGGATGTTTTATTTCTATCTAGTTTTTGTTGTTCTGGCCTTTTATTTGCTCGATTTGGTGGTTCTCTTTCCGCGTCTGGGCCTTCTCAGACTAGCCACAGATCGTTACTCTCCGGCCCCATTTCTTTTAATTGTTTGTCAATACTGATGGTCATTGCTAATGCTATCAGCATATTTATTGATTGTTGCTTGTTGGAGGCGATCGGCATACCTCTTCTTGTCGGTGGGATTAATCCTGGGCACTTTACTTTTGGCCGACGTCGTATGCCCCTGCTTCGGCGACGGTGCTTGGTCCCCGGGTAGCGGCTTCTTTCTTGCCTGGTGTTCGGCTCTGAAACGGCCCGTCCTTCGATCTACTATCTGTGTTTTGTTTGTTTGATCTTTGTTTACACCTTGTAATCATATACTTTTGTGATGCTACTGTTGTAATCATTTTGATATATATTATTTATTGCATGGCTGGAGCCTTCGGCTCTATCCGGTTCATCAAAAAAAAGATTTAATTAATTACCAATTAACTATTAAAATATCTTAATTAAATAAATTAAATATTAAAATATTATCTAATCCTAATTAGTTACCTACTGAACTCTATTAAACACCTAAACCAACCACTAATAAACCCCCCAAACCTGGATGGGACAACATGTCCCGTTCGTGGGGGATTTTGAATATATATATATTTTTTTTTTTCTTTTTCCGAAGAATCTTATCCGTTGGATCGTTTGAAAAAAATGAAAAAAAAAATTTGGGAAGGACGATACATCATGTATCGTCCGACCCATTTTTTTTAAAAAAAATTACGGGACGAGACAACTTGTCTCGTCCGATTTTAATAAAAAAATATTATACCTATGGGACGATACATCATGTATCGTCCTCTATATTTCTATATTCGCTAGCCCACTTCTCAAATATGAGAATGACCTGTAGATCGTTTGCTATTTTTTGACAAAATAGCAAACGACTGCAGAGGGTCCATTCTCATATTATTCTCATAATATGAGAATATGAGAAATATAGAAAACGACTGTGGATGCTCTAAAATATGCATATTTTGTAAATATAGCAAACAACTGTGGATGCTCTTACATTCTCAATTGGAGATAATGGATGCAATCATCTCTAATCTTTTTTATTGTAGGATAAATTTCTCTTTCACCAAAGATTGTCTTCCTTCTAATCCCTTTGACCGGTCAATCTGCACTTTTAATCCTTAGGTACTCAAATTCTTCGTGTTAGAGCATCCACAGTCGTTTCTTATAATTTCCATTTTCTCATATTATGAGAAAGTATGCTCTGCAATATTTTCTATTTTTCCATTTTATGGCAAACCAGCTATAGTAAGTTCTCATATTTGAGAATCGAAATGATGATTCTCATAATATAGGGGACGGAACATGCATCCCCATTATTAATTTTTTTATTCATATCGGACGACACAGGTTGTGTCATCCTTATTTAATTAACATTTTTTTTTAAAAAAAAAGGGCTCAGACGATACATGTTGTATCGTCCTACCCTTTTTTTTTATTTTTATTAAAGCCTCAAATGGGACATGTTGTCCCGTTTGATCACAAAAAGTCATCGGACGGGACAACATGTCCCGTGTATATATATATATATATATATATATATATATATATATATATATATATATATATATATATTAAATGATTCTTTTATTCCCATTTTGCCCTCAAACGTCTATTTAATCTTCAACGGCTACATATTCACTCAGCTCATATATAAATAATTAGCCAATACCATCAACAGAGTCTACAAATTTTTGAAAAAAAAAAGACCAACCAGCTCTTCCAACCGAAAGCTTACTGAGAAATATTTTTTGGCAAGAATGGCAACTAGGGGTTCAAGGGGCAGAGCGTATACAACAAATGAAGACGTGATTCTTCGGAACGATACAAAACACGAAAAGCCATGTAAACAGTAAAACAATAATTATGTAGCTCAAGTTTGAATAGTATGACAATAATTAGTTATAAATAAAAGTCTATGTTGAAAAATAATTATAAATGGGGGTATAAAATCTAACTTCTTAGAACTTTCAGTGTGGAAAATAATGAAATTTAATTGTTTAAGAGAAATTTGCTATTAAAAATTCTGAAATTTTACAAAACCAAAATCTTAAAATCAAAATTTCTAAGTAAATAAAGAAAGAATGGGAGAGAGAGAGAGAGAGAGAAAGAGAGAAATATGTAAAAGTAAAGAGAGGAGAGAGATAATAATAAAGTAATAAGTTTTTTTGGGGGAAAAATTTGGTTTTGGGGTTTGAAATTTTGGAGGGAAAATGTGTTTTGTGAGATTTGATATGGGCCTTTGATTTTGGGGGGGATTGATTGTGAGCCACTTGATAGCTTTCTTTGTAATTTATTTTATATATATATATATATATATATATATATATATATATATATATATATATATATATATATATTAAATGATTCTTTTATTCCCATTTTGCCCTCAAACGTCTATTTAATCTTCAATGGCTACATATTCACTCAGCTCATATATAAATAATTAGCCAATACCATCAACAGAGTTTACAAATTTTTGAGAAAAAAAGACCAACCAGCTCTTCCAACCTAAAGCTTACTGAGAAATATTTTTTGGCAAGAATGGCGACTAGTGGTTCAAGGGGCAGAGCATATACAACAAATGAAGACGTGATACTTTTACAAAGTTGGATAGCAATCACTCAAGATCCAACCATCGGTGCGGACCAATCACGTAGCCAATTTTGGGATCGTATATTCACCACATTCAAAGCTATATTAGGCCCTACAACCGATCGAACATCGAATTCGCTTTGTAGTAGATTTCACATTATCTCCAAAGATGTCTCTCTATTTGTTCCTAAACTGGCGAGTGTAACAAAGAGAGCTGCAAGTGGAACAAACGAGACCGATAAGGTATGTTGAAATATAAAAATTCTTTTTTTTATTTTAAATGTATTGTTCAAGTTTCAAATTATTGTTTGTTGTTTTTTTTTTGTAGATACGATAAGCAAGAACTGAATATATGCATTCAACTGGGAAAGCTTTCAGATTTGATGAATGTTATGAATTACTGAAGGATTTGCCAAAATTTTCTTTACGTACCACACATGTGTTCGAATATGGCCCGAGTTCACAATCATCTGATGGTGGTAGTAGTTAACGTGCACCCATAAGTGTTGACGCGACTCGGATGTACCGCATGGCGGTGATTCTTCTACACCTCTCTCCCGACCACCTGGACGTAAAGCAGAAAAAAGAAAGGCAAAAAATAAAGCGGATGGTTCTGACGCGGCTATGCTTGAAGAGACCAAAAAATTTAACTCCTTTTATATAGAAACGCAAGAACGTAGGATACATGCGAAGGAAATGAAACTTGCATTGAAAAAAAAGATCAGGATATGAAAGAGCAAATGGAGGAAGATCGAATAATGAGGTTGGACTTGAGTCAATATTGTGACGATCAACGTTATTATTTCAGTTGTAAACAACTTGAAATAATGCAAAAAAGATGTTACACTAGGGATTGACATGTAAGTCTAGGTTAGTCTTGTTGGAGTTAGAACCTAGTAAAAAGAATTTCTTGACCCTAATTGATTCCTATCTACCATTTAGAGAAATATTTATTTGTTATGTATCTTTTTCATTATAATATTCTTATGTACTGTATGCCTACTTTTAATTATATTGTATTGTATTGTTTCTTTTTAATTGAATTTTACCTTTCCAATTGTACACTAGAATATATAAGTTTGCATTCCACATGAGGATAAAGTTTCAGTACATGTAAAACAACCAACAACCCTTGCAAACATTGGGTTCATACGTCTACATGATATTCACAAGATACGATTACATTAAGAAAACTTCCATCGTTCAAACACGAAACTAAATTGTTTTGTTAATTTTTTTTTTAAAAAAGGGCTAAATAAAAATATTATCGTGTCTTACACTTGTCAATCGGCATCCCAAAATTCGTTCCAAATATGGTCAACTAGATCTTGTCGCAGTAGATGATGTTTCTGTCGATCATGTAAAACAACGTTGCGTGCCATACGAGCTGCCTGTTCACTTGGAGAAGTTGTATTAGGTATTACGGCTGTAGTTGAAGAACTTTGTTTGTAGTCATAATCATGTACATCTTCTTTTCGTTCATCCTCAACAATCATATTATATAAAATAATACAAGTCTTCATTATATAAGACAGACTTTCTGCATCCCACATTCTAGCCGACCCTTTCACTATGACAAATCTAGCCTGTAAAACCCCGAAAGCACGTTCGACGTCTTTCCGTGCACCTTCCTGCATTTGAGCAAACTTTTTCTTCTTTTGTGTGTCTGGTGCAATATAGGTTTTTACTATAGTGGCCAATGGGGAGTAGATTCTATCTTCCAAATAGTATCCCATGGAGTAATGATGATTGTTGATAATATAATTAGCTGGAGGTGCACAACCATTAAGAATATCATTAAATAATGTAGATCGGTTTAGTACGTTCAAATCATTATTGCTGCCCGGTATTCCAAAAAAAGAATGTCAAAACCAAATATCATAGGACGCAACTACTTCTAGTATGATTGTAGGCTCACGGGCATGACCTGTATATTAGCCATGCCAAGCTGCAGGGCAATTTTTCCACACCCAGTGCATGCAATCTACACTACCCAACATACCAGGAAATTCACGGGATTTATTCTCTTCGATGAGTCTATTTACATCATCTGCATTGGGTTTTCTTGTATATTGCGGACAAAAAATATTCACAATTGCAATACAAAATTTACGTACCGTATTTAGCTCTGTAATTTTCCCAATTCTTACATATTCGTCGACTGCATCAGCAGAAGACCCACATGCTAAAGATCACATTGCAGATATTATTTTCTGTATAGAAGACAAGCCAACAGCATTTGTAGCATCTGCCCGTTGTTGAAAGTATTGATCGTACCCAATGCATGCTTCAAGTACCCGATTGAATAGAACCCGTCGCATTCGAAATCGACGACGGAAAATACTATTAGGGTAAACTAAATCATCACATAAATAATCCTGCATCAAACGGTTGTGGCCTTCCACTTTTTCACGGCGATGCATATCTCGTCATGAAGCAAGATTACCCAACGCTCTTTGCTGCATGCATTTTTTTCTATATCGTCTTCATGATCCCATTCATCGTCTAAGTCGGTGGAGGTTGAAGAAGAAGAAAAATGAAACATTTTAGTGGCGTAAGGTGTAGATCTCAGAATTTTACGAAGAACATCTTTTTGTGGCTGTCTAAATAGTATTAAAGGAGTTGGTTCACGTGAAACATAGAGACAAAAAAATAAAAAGGAGATTGGAAATTCCTTGGTTCACGGGAATTGACCAAACTTTAGAGCCAAAAAACGTCATTCATTAGATTCCCACAAAAATATTTACCACTGACGTGGGAGTAATTTATAACCTAATACCCTACAACTTCCTTTTTCTAAAAGAATACAAACTAACAATATTACTAATCATACTGGGTATTAGGTACAAATGATGGTGTACGTGTGGAATCTTCTGAACCTGAAAATTGTGTCTGCCGCGATGTAGAAGGCCGATGTTTCGATACCGATCTCTTACCTGAAACTGCTATCGGGGAAACTGATTCTCGTAGCACAATTTCATCCGTTATAAATTTTCTTAATAGATAATTATTTCTTGATAGTTCCTGGCATTGTCTGTACAACTCCTCCTACAAAAAAAGTAGTGATATAAAAAATTCACATTAATCAACATTAGCACTGACAAAAGTAAGTTTGTTTCTTACATATGATTGATCGCCGATGGTTCAAACTCAAAAGTTTCTTGACCAAGGTTTCTTGTCACTGTACCACCCGTGAATAGGGGTACTTCAACTATGAGCTCGCCATAAAATGTTGGTCTAGCAAGTTGCGGTTGTGTTGGATACTGTGAGGGCAATCAAAAAGGAGGTGCTGGAGATGGCAATTGAGCTGATGGATCACTGCAACTAGCTACCCCTATGAAATCAACGTTAGCTCCATGCGAGAGATTCAGCATATAGAACCCACTGATACCTTAGACCAATACTGATCATATAAACTCTGTGGAACACGACAGACCAGTGTAGAAGCATCAATAGGGTTACAGAACTCATGTGGTTTCATTCGAGACATAGGAGTAGGAGGATTTGCTGGGATAGCAATAACCCCAGTTATTTGCCGATAACATCGATCACCGAGATATCAAGCCCCTACATTGCAATAATACTTAGCACTAACAATCAGAAGAAAAATAATCATTGGAACAATAACTTTATAAAATATTACCTGATCGCCATATTGGAAGATAACACAGCGGCGGGATAAGATGATCGCACATTGAATATCATACTCGTTCTCATATGACGATCCATTATATAGTTGCCATATAATAGATGCTTATGACCTCATCTCCAACTGACTCCGGGACATGGAGATATTATAACGAATCAAATCAGTTCTACTTTGATCCAAATTTTTGCGATTCCACCTTGCAATTTTAGGTCTAATATCCACATTTTGTAAATGAATCGCAAAATCTACGGTTCTTTCATTCATCGGTGTACAAATACTTGTGTATTCATATGCTCGGTACTGAAATAAAACCATAATATTAATATGTATTATTATTAGTAATCCAAATACTAATATTAGGTATTTTAGATATTGTTACAAATTAATTATTATTATTTAGTAAGATTACCTCGAGTATTTGCCACAGGCCGTTAAATGCTTTGACTCTTAGTCTGCTACAAGAATCCAGAGACATAAGCAATGCCAATATTGGACTTCCCCAATCATGTGTGCCAACTGGATTTAGATCTTCAAAAGCAGCAAGGAAACCACATCTCACTACTGAAGAAGCATTGGGCAGAAGAAACTCACCCACAAAGTACAGGAAGAAAGCTCTGGCAACTTTCATTGCCACTTCAGGATCTAGCTTAGCGGCATCAATCCATTCTTTCTGAAAATATTTCTTTAACAACGAGCAGCATATACCGTGTGATTTCCAATCTTCTGATGTAATTTCTGCGAAGAACCTAGACTGGACAACATCGAAGATGTATGCATCATCGTTACACGGCGGTACATCACCGACTCCGATAGATAATTCTGTTAGCATTGTCCAGTTTAACGGGGTGAATCCCAACTCGCCACCTGGAAGGTGGAAAGTGTGGGTCGTGTCCCACCATCTCTCAACCAAAGCCTCAACAAGGTGCGCAGAGGACTTCTCTGTATCGATAGTAAAAAAACGGTTCCAGCCGGCATTGTCGATCAACTGCTTGATTAAAGGGACAGAGCAAACTAGCTTGGAAGCTTTTATCGGCCCCTTCCAATTCCCTCTAAATGTAACAAATCCACCGATAGTATGCTCGGTAATTAGCTTATGTACGTGTTGTCGATCATCGACTACTCTGACCCACTTCGATGGATCGCTATAATTCACAGGCGCAGTAGTTTCTTCTTCACTTCTGTTTTGTGATTATGCGGACTCTGACCAATGTCTAGATTTGACTATCCCAATAAATCTCTTGATTGTTGAAGACATTATTTTTTTTCGTATGTAGAACACAATGAGAATTGAGAGACCGAGAGACAAATTTATGAAGAATGAGATGAGAAGAAGTACCACATTCTGTGAAGTAAGTTAGCTTGCAATTTATATCCACTCAAATTTAACCCCAAGGGTAAAAAAGTCATTTCAGCTTCAATAAGCATGGGAAACACAATAATTTGGATTTAAAAAAGACTAAATCATTGGACGAAGACCCCATTCTCGTCCTATGCCAAAATTCGATTCCGCATTTCACTGACGGGACAACATGTCCCTTTTGTCTATTAAATTTTTTTTTTTAATTACAAGAGACGGTACATGTCTCTCTACTAAAATTTCAAAAAAAATTGCGGGAGCACACAAATTTTTTTAAATTTTTGAGAGAAACGAGACAACATGTCTCATCTTGTGCATTTATAATGTAAATATGTAAACTGTAATATGCTAGACGATACATGTTGTATCGTCTAACTATTTTTTGAGAAAGTTTTAGCAAACGACCACTGCACAAATAATCCCTATTTTCTATTTCTATGTATGCCATTTTCTCAAATATGAGAAACACGACTGTGGATGCTCTTAGCCCCCCCATATGCTATTTAACATATAAAATTCGTATAACTGAGTATAGTATATTAGATGTATAATTATATTTATGAATTTCCCAAATTACCCCTACCTATTCAACACAAAAAATCACAGTTTTTATTTCTTTCTTCTCAACAGTTCCAACCCATTTTCAACACATGTTCCCAACGGAGCCGGAATTTGGTCGTCAGAGTCTGCCAATAACAACCTCTCCCACTTTGGCGCCGTCACCTCCCAATCTCGGATCAAGAAATTTCCCTTGTCATCATTCTCTGATTCGGTGCAGGATTTCTCAAGAAGGAGATCTACAGCGTTGAATTCTTTTGTTGAAATACATGCGGTTTATGTGAACTAAAAAACTACTTTTATGGAATACATGTTGTTTAATACTGAATTGTAGTTGAATACGAGATGTTCTTTACTAGGTTTTACTGTTTTTGTTGAATACGAGCTGGTTGAGATGGTGCTATTTTTCTTGAATACAAGTTGTTTACTACTGAGACGTACTGTTTTTGTTAAATACAATTTGTTTTTAACTGATATGCACTATTATTTACTAACATGTACTGCTCTGTGTTGAAATCTACTTTTAATTTTTCCTTATCTAAAATGAAACGTTTGTGTTAGGTTTGTGAGGACAAACGAGTTTATTTGTAATGCTTGATATTGATTACTAGGGTTCATGGCCAATTTATACAAATCGAGAGTTCCATGGAGAGTTCAATGGATGGACATGTAGGAGAGAAAAATACAATAGAAGACGATAAATAAGGGAAATAAAAAAGAAAAGGAAAGGAAAATGGGTAGATGAAATTAAATGAGAGTTTAAGTTGTATGGTGAAAATTCCGGGCTTTGTTATGTGAGAAATAATGGAGGAAGAAAAGAAAATTTGTGGAAGAGTTAATTTGCATCCATAGAGAATTATGGAGGACAAAGATGAAGTTTGGAGGCAGGGCCGGCCCTGAGTTCCCGGGGGCTCTAGGCAAACTTCCGACATGGGAGCCCCTAAAACATTTTTTTTACGCGCAAAATACGAACCTATATTTACAAGGGAAGTTCAAATTTGGGGGCTCCTAAAATTGCGAAATCTCCGGGGGTCCAAGGCGGCCGCCTTACCCGCCTCTAGGGTAGGGTCGGCCCTGTTTGGAGGACGGAGATGTAATTTGGAAGAAAAAAAATATAGGTTTTGGAGGAAATTAATGAGTTTTGTAAAGAAAATAATATTTACTTATATTACAAGATTTGATTTTTGTAAATATTAAATGGTAAAACTGGGCTTTTTAAATTAAATTACAGCACAGTTCGTATTCCAATAGTATATACATGTGTACTTAGCTTAGGGGCTTAACCATAAAATTTTAAGTACCCAAGGACTAAAAGTGTAGGCTAACTAGTCAAAGGGATTAAAAGAAAGAAATTTTTGACTAGAGGCATAAGAGGAATTTACCCTTCATGTATTCATCTGTAGTCGTTTGCTAAATATGCATAATATGCATATTTTCACAAAAATGTGCTGCAGTCGTTTGCTAAATATGTATATTTTGCAACAGCAGATTGCTATAAATGAGAGAGGATATGAGAATTATGCATAATTTAAATGACGCAACTTCGAGTTGCATCGCTCTAAAAAGAATATTAATTTAATCGTCAGACGCAGCTTCTCCTTGCGTCCCTCCTAAAAAAAAAATTCGTAAATAAAAAAATTGCAAAACCCCTCGGACGCAAGACCGAAACATGCTACTGAAAGACTCTACTGAGACAAAAAGATAGGCTGTCAACAACGTAGAGGAGGTAGGATGGGCAGTTAGTCAGATCTAGTATGGATCGTACATGGACGATAGTTGGAGTCGGCGGCTCTCCTAGGGTTCCATCATCTGGGATCCCTGGGGAAGAGGATCAAGTTGGCCCTTGCGAATAACTTTATGCACTATCTCCCTTCAACCCTTTGCTTTGAGCAAAATGTGGCAAAAGGAAGGAAAATCCAGCACGAAATTTTGAGTCTCGCGTGTCTACCATTTCACCATCAAGGCATCTAATTCCCGCTGCTACCATAGCAGCAGCATGTATAAGAGCCGAAATGGGGGTGGGCCCTTCCATAGCATCAGGTAACCATATGTGAAGGGGGAATTGTGCAGATTTAGCAACAGCGCGGGCCACATTAAGATTACCTTCTGGGGAGGTTCGTTTGATATCCAAAAATTGCTTGGCAACAGTCGGACAAGTAGGTAATGTTGGGGTGAACCAAAAAAGTCTGGGTAGAACCGGATCGAAGTGTTGGCTAGGCAAGCGTCCTGTAGTTAGAGGAGTAGTTAAGTAGCTGCTTCAGCTTCAGCCACACAAATTTTCGATATTCCTTTTTATTTCTCATTAAACGAATGGCATCTTCTTTTGGAAATCCTAGCTATTCTTAGCATGATATTGGGGAATCTCAAAATCCGATCCAATTTATCGTAATCGATTAGTTAACATGTTGGTTAACCGTATTCTGAAACACGGAAAAAAAATCATTGGCTTATCAAATTATCTATCGAGCCGTGAAAAAGATTCAACAAAAGACATAAACAAATCCACTATCTGTTTTACGTCAAGCAATACGTGGAGTAACTCCCGATATAGCAGTAAAAGCAAGATGTGTAGGCGGATTGGACAATTTCTCAATATCTTGTTCATTCGCAACAAAATATTTTCTTTGTGCGTCGGTAAAAAAAAAACATTTTTTTTTGGAGAGAGACTGTTTCACCAATCGAGTCATAGGTATCTGACATATTCATACCTAACTATTTTCTACAAAGTGGTGATGAAACGTATAACTTGTACAAATCAAGTTGCGTCCCTCACTTCCCTCTTTGTCGGACGCAACTTCAAGTTGCGTCCCTCAATCTTTTATTTTTTATTTTTTCTCTTCCGACCATCAATTAAAAAATATTTTATTTCGTCCGACGCAACTTCGAGCTCCGTCTGATCGGAGATTTTTATTATTTTAAATTAAATTGCTAAAAAATAGCATTCGACGACTGCAGCAAAATAGCCAAATGCTATATGCATTTATCCATATATACATAATTTAAACACTGACGGTTGTGGAGGCTCTTACACATCCACCTAAAGATCCATGATTTCATCAACATTTGTTCTTCGAACATTATATGTAACATGCCTAGTAAGATCATCTTAATTATGAAAGATAAGGATAAGTTTTTTGCATGTATCATCATTACAACTTACACTAATTTTTTTTTTTAAAGAAAATATGGAATAAGGCCACCCTGTTTCATTAATGAGAATTAACCAAACAAACTCAGAGTATTAGGACAAATTACAACCTACAGTCAACAAAATAAAACATGAAGCAATATAACCAATACATACAATCAGGGCTCACTCTAACACCCTTATAGGGTGGGCCACAAAAACTAAAAACTGCAACTAGAACGAACCGGCTACAACTTGTCCCCGACCTCCACCAATAATGTACTGGACCCCAGCTTAGGCCCAGTCACATAACGAGTACCAACGAATTGTATGTACGTCACGTAAGCTTCGTGCACCGCCTCCATGGCGGGCGCACACCCACCTGAAGCGAATCACGTGGGATTTGGATATTCGCCGGTCCCAACCTTCTCCCCCTTTCCCACACCCTCTCCAACATACTCACTCTCTGCCCAGTCACAACCAAAGTAGAGCCGTGGAAAGAATACCTTCACCTCTCTCACGCTTTAGCTCTCACAAACGATTTCTCACTAAGCAAAACTCTCACTAACCCTAACTACGGACACAGTCCAAGAAAGCAATGAAGATGGTACTCACCTCTCTCATGCTTATACTCTCTCAGGTGATTTCTCACAAACACAAACAGACACCTGCATAGAGTAGTGAGAAGTAACCTCTTCACTCTCTCACTCTCTCACTCTCTCTCTCACGTAAAACCCAACCAAATCACAACTAATCTGAAGCATTACCTTCACCTCTCGCCCCTGCGGGTGGTGGACGTTGTAAATTTCAGGGTCAATGATGATGGCGTAGTGGCGGTGCTGTTGCAAAGTCTGTGGCAGTGGATTAAAGAAGGTCGAGTTCAGGGTGTGACTCCTATATTACTGACCAAAAAAACAAACATCTCCCCTCTGTGCACCTCATGGGGGGACCCCTTCTGCGGGCCCAAGCCCCACCCTGTGCAGTAACGATCATGGGGGGACCCCGTCTTCGGGCCCTAGTCCCACAACTATACTACACCTCATTCTTCACACCGAATCAAACCCAGCACACAGACAACTCCATCCCCCCTAATAATACCTCACTAATACCACACTTACTCTCTCTTCATTGCAAACATCGCAGAGAGAGAGAGGCAAACCCCGGCTTCTTCACATGCACTACCAACCCTCAAAATTCAAATCATAGCCGCAGATCGCTGTGATTGGCCCCGAGAGCGTGGACATGGTGGCGGCAGCAAAGAACATCTGGACCCCAAGAGCAAGGTGAACAACGGTAACTGGTGGAGCAGCGCAACGGGGCAGCGCAACGGGTGGATGGAGGAAGGACGGTGTAGCAGAGGTAACGGGTGGAGCAGTGCAACGGATGGATGGACGACGGAGTTGTGATGCCGGAGGCCACCCATCGCTAGTAACGGCGGAGGCTGATCAGTAGCGGCAAAGAGATCGATGCCGATCTATGGCATGACATCAAGGACGGGGTCGTCGATGTAGTCGCCGTGGTTGCGAAGGCAACCCAAGATCTGGGACGAGATTGTCGACAACCCAAGATCTGGCACCATCTCCGACAACCCAAGATCTGGGACGAGATCGTCGTTGCTGGAGTAGGCAGGGGCGGGATTAGGGATGGAGATCGGACGGAGCGCGACCATACCGGGATCTCGGTGGCGATTTTGCGATGGGGCGGCGGCGACGTGGCCTGGCCGCCGCCCCCAACACATCCGGATCTAGGGCTTTTTTAGGGTTTTTTAAAAAGTGTACAATTTTGCTGAAGTCCTCGTTTTCTGTTGTCCTTACAATGCTTGATTAGGTAATTCTTGGTGTTTAACTTACACTAAAGTTAAGAACTCAAATTATTTCAAAAGAATGATACAAATAAATAAGAGCTTATCTATCCCATTCCAGTAAAAAGTACGACGGTCCATAGCCCCAAACAAACTGAAGCTGCACATTTTAACAAAATGTCATAGAACTACTCCATCAAGGTGGACGATCATACAATCAATAGTAGAAAGGATTCTCATCCAAAGCAAAAGGGCAACTCCAATTTAATTTCCCTTCTGATTTTTCCACCTTTACAACACACAAAGATAATAGAATCAGTAGCTATGATAAATAAAGTTGAAAAGTACCAAGTGTACTACCTTTTTTTTTCTTTGGTACTACTAAACTCGTTGAGGTGGAAACCATGAAATATGTTTGCAATAATTGCTTGTGAACTCTATCTCTATGAGTGTAGTGGTATCAAAGTAGTGAAAAAAGTAGTACAATTAGCATTGTCCAACAAAGTTACTCCTAAGCGTTCAAACTTAAAACTTATGTGTAGTCATGTTTTAGCTAACCACATACTATACAATTTCAGTACAGCTTTTATTTCAAAATTTGAAAGAATTAAGATATTGTTTCTCAAATTATTGACAAAAAACTTACATAATCAGGATATCTTTCCAATTCTGGTGGTCGATGCTCTCTCTCTCTCTCAGGACAGTGCAGCTGCAGGTCCACGTGACGTAGTTTGATCAGTAACAGAGGCAGACAGGCTAGGAAAGAGCAAGAAGAAGGTAGCATGTGCTCAGACGCAACAGCTTCTGCACTAGCACGCTCGTTCGCTGCTTGCTCTTTCAGCATAGTAACTTTATCTGCCTGGTCCGAAACCCTTGACACTCCAAAATGAGGCCAGTTTTTTTCTTTCTTTCTTTCTTAAGATGCCGGCTTTAATTTCCATTTAGGTTGCTCTGTGATGCAGCCTGGTTTAGTTGCCTTTATTAATTAATGTCGTATTTCTTGTTTTTAACCTGTGTTGTGGTAAGTGTTGTAATCTGTATTGTTAATAATGTAACAGCCTATCACTATCTCCAGGAATCTGACCTTGTTAAACATTTCCAGAAGAGGTTAAAAAAGATGAAAAGAGACCAGAGATGCAAAGGAAGTCATGGATCTACAGGGGAAAAATTTTATTTGCTTGACTGATCGTTTGATTGTACAAATCAAATAAAAAGGCAAACTCATTTGTCTGATCTTTTGAGGATTACATAGCAGAGAGGATCATCTTTGATTTCTTTAGTAAAAATTGCAAAAATATTCTACAAGTCATCTTAACAAAGCATAACTAACTTTGTTTACCTTTTTCTCGGCCAATTCAAATCATAAGCTTTTTAAGGTTGATAGTGCTTCCTTTGTTGTAGCAGAGATGACAGCATCAGAGGCATTAGGTAAGTAATAATATTTCCCTACAAAAGCAGATCAGAAAGGAAAGATTGAATTTGGGGTGGAAAAATAGAACTCAATAACTTTGGATAGATAATGTACCTTGAGCTACTCTTGCAATTTCCTTTGCAAACCCAGTGGATACAAACTTGTTTTCAGTGTCGATAACTAGAAGCGACATGCCTGACTTGTATATCTTTCCAGCCACATCTAAGATTTCATCCTTCAAGACCAAAGAATTTAATGAGGGAGTATGACTTAAAGAACATCCATACAAGTTCATGAATTAGAAGAGCTTATAGATACATGAAAAAATTATGATGACACTAATATCCAAAGAGTTATAGTTAAATATTTATCTATGTGAACCAGATTACATTGAATTTTCTCGTACATACACTATGAACTTTTCGGTATCATTTTTCTACAGCAGAAAGAAAGCACATAGGTTTCCAGTCATACAAACAATGACGGTAAGAATACCTCAAACTTTTCTTAAAGGTACTCACAATAATTTGAAATTGAATTCCGGGAAATGGCCTGTGATCAAACAAATGATGTCAAAGAATTCAAGAAAATGAATGCCTACAACCTCCATCCATCTCTGTGGAAATTATCATTTCCTTCCCAAAAAGTAATCAAGATTATACAGAGAGTAATTCCTTAATTTATGATGACAACCTTTTTTTCTTTTCTTCCATCTTTCTTTCTTTCTTTCTTTCTTTCTTTCTTTTTTTTGGTCGACAAGAAGGTTCTTTTAATAAAATAAAATAAAAATTCTTTCTGGTATAAGTATGACATACCGGTTTCATCGTAGGAAAAGCGGTAAAGCCATGGAAACCCCCATCTAGCATAGGTATGGGTACGAGTACTGGTATGGAGATACGACAAACATGAAAAAAGTAGGATACGGGAGTACGGCTATGGTATTTTAAATATAATTTAAATTGTAATTTAATTTATTCAAATCAACATAAAAGATAATTAACACTAAAAAAAATAATAAAAAATATATAAAAAAAAAAATCCAAAATGCATTCAACATTACACTTTTGAACTATTGAAAATAAGTCAAAAAATCATAACAAATGTTTTATACTCTTAGTCATGTCTATTTTAGTTACAACATATGGCATACTTCATAATCCATACAAAAGTATACTAATAACTTTTTTTAATAATTGGGTATGGGTCAGTTCATGACTATTATTTTTCAGACCTCATAAGGTTATTTTTTTATAAAAAAAAAGAAGCCAATACTTGCCAGTCGTACCCAGTACGGTACCCATGCTGATGGCTACCGATACAAGTACCTGACGTAACTGGTACGGGTACTGCTAGTTACATAAGGTACATATGCTTTGTGGCCCCCTAATGTTTACCTCCAAAACTAGAAAACCTCCGCCGTTAATTATTACTCACTTTACCCCCCACCGTCTATTTGATGTTAAAACTCAATTGTGCAATGCACAGATTTTCCTTGTAGAGTTTTAAGGGTTTTAGGCTCTTAGCCTTGGTGCAGTGGTGGAATCGGCGGTGGAGCGATGATGGTGATGGAGGAAATGTTGGAGGTCATTATGGTGGAGCCGGAGGCAATGACGATTTTGGTGGTGGCAGGTGATGGAATTAGTGGTGGCATTGGTGGTGGGGCAGAGATGGAGGTGGAGACAAAGATGGTGGTGCTGGTGGTACTGGCGGTAGGGCCAAAGGTAGTGGCCAAATTGGTGGGGGTGTCGAGGTGGAGGTGGGTAAAGAACGGGAGAGAGAAGAGCTTGCGCAGTGGTATAGTCGTGGCGCTGGCGGTGGATGCGGAGGAATTGGGGATGGGAGTGGCGGAGTTGGTCAAGTAGAAGGTTGTGGAGGTGGAGGTGGTGGACGAGCAGCCCCAAAGCTCATTGACACCGTCAAGAACGTATTTAAAACTCAACCTAATTTGAAACAAACAGAAAAAATGAGGGTTAACGGTGCTGGTGGCAACATGAATAAAACATAAGAGCAAGGGGGTTCTTAGGGTCTGTTTGTTTTAGTATTCTTTTTTTTTTCAGAAAACTCTATTCTGAGTTGGCGTTTGTTTTAAGTGTTTTTTCCAAACAATATTCAGAATACTCATACCCCCTATTTTCCAAAACAGCTCCTTTACAACTCTTCTCACATCTCTCCCAAACTCTCCCCCCTCTCACCTGGCCGGGCTTCGAGATGTCGACCCCGCGCCCCGTCGAGAATCCGACCGCCTCGCCGGTGCAGAGCCGAGCTCCCACTCCGGAGCTCCGAGCTCAGTGCCGATCTTCAACCTTTGAGCCGTACCCATCGGAAGACGGAGGAGAGGAGCTCGACGTCGGAAGAGCGAGAGTGGAGCTCGACGAGCAAGGTGAGGAAGAGAGCTCGGCACCGCGGAGCTCGTCGAAGCATTCTCGTGAAGGATGGAGCTTGTCGACGCCATGGCGATGGGTTCGCGCTCGGGATGGGGAGACCCGTCGGAAGTGGAGGTGGTCGGCCATGGCGGAGCTTGGAGACAGGCCTGGTGGAGCTCGGCGCTTCGGAGCTCGTCGAAGTGGAGCGGAGCTCGGCGGAGCTCGCTGGCGGAGGAGTTGGGTTCGAGCTCGGCATCGGCGATGATGGAGCTCGTGGTTCAGCCATGGCGGTTGGTGATGGATGCGAGCTCGGGATGGAGAGCTCGACGCCGGAGCTAGACGACGGAGGGTGTGAGCTCGGCCATAGTGGGTAGAGCTTGGCGACGACACGGTGGTGTCGAGGTTGAGGAGAGCTCGGTTGCAGACGGAGCTTGGCTGCGATCGAAGCTCGCGCCGTGGAGCCGGAGCTCGGCAGTGGAGGCATGGAGTTCGGCGCGAAGTTTGTTCGGAGCTTATGGTTCGAGCGTGGGTGGAGCTCGAAGAAGATGACGAACTGTGTGTTTTTTGGTTTTGGCGCCAAACGTAGGAGAAGAAGAAGGGAAAGTGGGTTCGGGTTTGGATCCTCTTAATGGTTTTTTTTTTTTTTTTTTTTTTGTTGTTGTTGTTCGTGGGTCGGTGCTAAGAGTGTTCGGGCAGCTCCAGCACCCGTGGAGATGATGGCGTCTGTTTTTTGCTCGATTCACATGCTGCTAAGGTTTCAGATAACAGTTTCCAGCTTGAAGTTGGGGTTATTGGTTTGCTCTTTGGTGTTGTGTTGGAATCTTACTGTAGTGGAGTTGCAATTGGAGGTGTTTGCTGTCTTGGAATTTATTGAAGGAGTTGTTGCCATTTTGAGTTGCTCTGGGAGTTGCTGATTGGAGACTTGCTGATTTGGATTTGTTGAAGTGGAGTTGCTGCTTACTTCTTTGGAGTTGCTATTATTGGAGTTAGTATTGGTTGAGCATGTTTAAATGGGATTGTTTTTTTTTATTGTCTAGTGCTTATTTTCTTGAATAAATTGTTTCGCTCTGCTAGAAGAAATCTTCTTTTATATAATCTTTTCAACAACTGCAGCCTGCAGGTTCAGCGTACTCAATTTATCCAAATACACCACGCAATCCAAAAAATCCAATTACTACTCACATTCAAAAAAAAAACATCCTATTTGTTCGAGCATGCAATCTTCTATCATACTACTGATACTACTTGCTCTCACATGCAATCTCACCAAAACAAACTAAAAAAATGTCAGCAAATAGTTTTCAGCAAGAAATATAACCGAACAGCTTTGAAACTCTCTTTTTCAGAAAAACAACTTTCAGATAACAATTTTCAGCTAGAAATATAACCGAACAGCTTTTGAACTCGTTTTTTCAGAAAAACAGCTTTCAGATAACAGTTTTCATCAAGAAATATAACCGAACAGCTTTTAAACTCTCTTTTTCAGAAAAACAGCTTTCAGATAACAGTTTTCAGCTAGAAATATAACCGAACAGCTTTTGAACTCGTTTTTTCAGAAAAACAGCTTTCAGATAACAGTTTTCAGCAAGAAATATAACCGAACAGCTTTTAAACTCTCTTTTTCAGAAAAACAGCTTTCAGATAACAGTTTTCAGCAAGAAATATAACCGAACAGCTTTTAAACTCTCTTTTTCAGAAAAACAGCTTTCAGATAACAGTTTTCAGCAAGAAATATAACATAAACAGCTTTTAAACTCGTTTTTTCAGAAAAACAGCTTTCAGATAACAGTTTTCAGCTAGAAATATAACCGAACAGCTTTTGAACTCGTTTTTTCAGAAAAACAGCTTTCAGATAACAGTTTTCAGCAAGAAATATAACCGAACAGGTTTTAAACTCTCTTTTTCAGAAAAACAGCTTTCAGATAACAGTTTTCAGCAAGAAATATAACAAAACAGCTTTTAAACTCGTTTTTTCAGAAAAACAGCTTTCAGATAACAGTTTTCAGCTAGAAATATAACCGAATAGCTTTTGAACTCGTTTTTTCAGAAAAACAGCTTTCAGATAACAGTTTTCAGCAAGAAATATAACCGAACAGCTTTTAAACTCGCTTTTTCAGAAAAACAGCTTTCAGATAACAGTTTTCAGCAAGAAATATAACTGAACAGCTTTTAAACTCGTTTTTTCATAAAAACAGCTTTCAGATAACAGTTTTCAGCTAGAAATATAACAGAAGAGCTTCTGAACTCTCTTTTTCAGATAAACAGCTTTCAGAATACAGTTTTCAGAAATAAATATGACCAAATAGCTTTTAAACTCATTTTCAGAATAACTCTGTTCAGAATACAGTTTTCAGAAAACTCTATTCAGAAAACTCTTTTCAAAATAACAAAACAAACGCAACCTTAATTTCCGAGGCAACCGTTGGGGGTTTCACGACTTTACCAGAACTCATGAGATCAAGTGCATTGTACAACCTACTCTAAAACTAAAAGGGGATTTTCCCCCAAAAAAAGGGCATCCACAATTCTTTAAATTCCAAATAAGACACTCAGAATTCACTATTTCCATATACAATACCCACAATGTTGGGCTCACTCCAAAAAAAAAAAAACTTCGTCAAGGTTTGCTCGTTTAGCCCTCCTAGTTAAAAGCCAACCACGATTGACAAATGACTAACATGCCCTCCAATCTAACATATCCCAATTATATCCCACTTTAACTCGACCTAAAGATATGAAATGAGGAATTTTAGATAAATTTGTGTTTTTACTGATGAATAATAAATTGTGTGAATCTGGAGGAACAAGTTGGAGAAGCACTAAAGTAACGGAGATGAGGATCAATAAGGTTGAAGAAGAATAGTGATGGAGTTTCTATGGAAATGGGAGGGATTATCAATTGTTGGATAGAATGGAAAAATGAGAGTTTCTCAGTCGTTGGATGTAAGAGACATCTGATTAAGTGATGGTGATTGGTAATTTAAACATTCAACTCCCCTCCCGGTTAAAGTTAATATAATATTCATTCTTGTTTTAACATCAAATAACTTAAGTGTTGTTTATGGAGAGCGCCCAAAATTGTGGGGAGTTGTTTATGGAAATAGTGAATTATGAGTGTCCTGTTTGGAATTTAAGAAATTTGAGTCCTTTCTGGAAAAAAAAAACCCAAACTAGAAAGAGGTAGGAAGGGCAAAGACTTTTCATTTCTAGTTATGCCCTCCTACTCCTACTTTATGATTACAACCATTTCGGGAAAATTTATTGTATCCCCTCATTTGACTGTATGTTTTTTACCTACTGTTTTAGCTTGTGAGGTTTGAGGAATGTTCAGCCCCTCATCTGACAATGATTTTTTATTTTACCCTTTGACTTTGTTTTTTTAAGTGAAATATTGTCGTGTAGGATGGCAAATTGCTTCAGGCCCCTCATTTGACCTCCAAATTAACCTTTGAAATTTTTATTTAGACCTTTGACTATCTCACTCTAGGTCACTTTTTACTTTTTAGCTGGTGATGGGGTCCACGGTATATTATTTCCCTGCCCATATTTGACTTATACCCTCTAAAAGTTACAATAATATTTGTGTATCCCTTGTTCTTTATACAAACATACATACATATAAATAAAACATCATCCTTATCAATTCACTACGCGCCTCCTCTCAATCCGACATTGACCAGCCCCATCACCCTAAGAGCCACTTCACATAGGGCAGTGGCCAAAATACCAGTTAACTTAAAAGATATATACCTTTTGCATCGTTCATTTTAATTTAATCTGTGACAAAACTTTAAGCTCTACTTCTTTCGCCATTTGTCCTCAGCCTAGGGGGAGGGTTGTGATAGGTAGTAGATGTCTAGCATAGAATAATTCAGACCTATGACGGAAACGAATCCTCATGGGAGAAAAAGTAATGTAAGATGAAAATTTTCAGAGGCAGCAAAAGCAGTTTCAATCTTACGGTATGGTAGGAAAAAGGGAGGAAAACTAATGCTGAGTGCATTGGGCCCAACATACTTCTATTCGTTTTTATTAAACACCTATATTGAATTCTAAAAAAAATTTGGAGTCCCCAAAAGCAAGACCAGGTAGGGAGGTAAAAAGGTATTGTTTTTGCTAATGATAGAAATGTGTCAAACTCTTCTGACAACAAATATTTGAAGCATCATAAGAATCTAATCTAGTGTTTATTTTTTTCCTTCTGAATTATGTATTACCTTCAACTCTTGGGAAGAAGGCTTGGGAACATCTGAGGATGCGGCAGCTTCTGGGTCAGTAGACCGTTTCAATGATATGTTAGCCCTTCCATCAGTAATTGCCACAATCATTATACGTCCAACATCTCCACTCTTTTCAGCATTAAGCCCAACTCTAACAGCCTAAGCATAAACAGCCATGTAGGAAGCAAGTTGAGCAAGAATGGAAAACTTATACAACGTAAAATAAATCAATAAAGTAAAATACCATACCGTGCTAAGACCATGAGCTAATGGGGACCCACCACCACATGGGAGTCTTTCAAGACGCTTCCTAGCCATTGCAATTGACCTTGATGGAGGAAGTAGAACTTCTGCGTAATCTCCACGAAAAGGAATGATGGATATCTTGATAAAATGGTAACCAGAATTATGTTAGCAAAATAAATAAGTGGTTGTATGCAAGATATACGGATTAGAAGAGAGAATTAAATCAAAGGAATTAGGATTAACAAACAGAAATTCCATTACCAAAAACTTGTCACTCGAGAGATCATATTAGTCCAATCACTAGCCACATAAAGGCAGTCTTATACCATATTTTATCATATTATCAAGCCAAACAGTGGGTTTAATATTTAAATATAAAAAGCCAACAAATCTATAAAGATATGCAAAACTAACACCACCTTTGAGATACTGATCGCTAACAGTCAGAGTGTGTACTGTAGATACATCTAACTGGAAACACAAATGTCTAACCTGATCTCTGCTCGTATAACTCTCTGCCAGCAGTTTCAAAGCTGCGCCTTTTGCATTTTGCATACGATTTAATGCCATACTACCACTAGCATCGACTAGGAAGATTACCTGCCAAAAAACACAAACGAATAAAGGTCAAAAGTAAAAGCAATCAGCCATAGATAAAAAAGAATCACAAGCACTTGAAGATTGTAAGACATGTGACTGGTGAAAGTAAAGTCTCAAGCTTGGGCAACTAACATCCCCTGTCCTAAGAAAAACTGTAGACTCCCATCTAAGGGAATGTGTATATTCACAATAAGGGGGAAAACGATAAACTTATAATTCAAAATTCAGTACAAGCCTACCAGGGCACCAGCTTTCCGAGCCATTCTTTTCGCTCTCATATCCGTTTTCTCTACAAACACTTTTCTAGTCTTTTGAGTATCTTTTTCTCTTCGTAGCTTTTGGTAAGGTGCAGCTGCTCTCAATGTTGCATCAACAGCTAGTCTTTTTATAGGACCCTGTATAAATATGCAACATGAATGTTTTACCACCAGTAACTATGAGGCGAATGGTAAAACTGAACTATCAAGTACACTTCATTATTTATCCTGTCCATGAAAATACAAAACTGTTTGAAAGACTACCATCATAAAGGATCCAAAATATCATCATAATTGTTAAGAAAAAGGGTTAGACCTTTGGGAGCATAGGCTTTATATATCGACCCCTATCCTCTGAAAAGATTACATTCTTAGCTCGCCCAGCTTTCCCTTTCCGCCTCTGTGCTTGTTGTGCAAAAAAGAGGAGCTTTTCATCGACAAGACCACCTTCAGCATCAAAGATAAACTCATCAGGTATTTGCGGCTCTTGCTGCTCATTTTCTTCTTGATCCTCCTTGTCTTCATCCTCCTGCTCATATAGATAATACGCCTTGGACTTAAACATCAAAGAATAGCAATACGATCTAAAGAAAATAAATTCCAAAAAACTATAAATTTCAAACATCAACAACTTCATTTTTTGATTCTGTACCTGCTCTTCCTCCTCATTTTGATCCTCAGAAGAGTCTTCACTTTGTGGTGGTGGTGGAGGTGGAGGTGGTGGCGGATTTTGCTGTTTTTGTGGGCTATCAACAACAGTTGAACGAGGAAGAATGACTAGCTCTACCTGCAAAAGCAAAATATCAGATCTTTTGATACAAAGAGGACATTATTGTTCTTCACTTCTGCTAGGAAAGTTTCATTGACGTATGCATTGGAGCTGCATGTTTTGTTTTCTTAGTTCTCCTAATTATTGGAGCTGCATGTTACATCTGACACAGGTGAAAACAGAGGAATGAAACCACTTCAAGAAGAATCAGATGAAACATATGCATGCATACAAAATTAGTTTAAAATAACAGGAAGAAAAATTATAACATAAAGACTAATAACAATATTCATAGTAATATCTAAGATATGATTAAAAAAAGTCGGCCTTGGGTGTTAAAGTGAAAACCCAAATATGAATTAAGTAAACGGACAGAATCAATCACAAGAAGATCTGGCCACCGTTCTGTCCCTTAAACTACCATGTTTTATGTTACATATTCACTGCATTTTTTTTTAGAGAAAACATATTCACTGAATTTTTGGCACACTAAAATCAGCTTTTATCTAGGTATACCATACAGAAATAACATTTACAGTTGATTACCATTTTCTTTTTGTTACATCAATTATTCTTACTTCCAGAAGCCAAACTCCAGAGTCTGAAATACAATCAAGATTCTCTTTCTACCCATTGGTGGCAAGAAGTATTCACATTTTCTTTATAGAGTAATTTTTATGATAAAACTGCAGGATAAAGAGCTTCCCTGCGAAAGGGGTAAAGAAGCAGATTGAGTAAACAAAGCATTGATTTACATTCAACTCTTTCTTCAACAAACTTCAGGGTTGTGTAATCATGAGGTACCTATCGCGTACAAGTTTCAAACAGAATAATTTCACCTAATAGACTCTGGAGTCTGGACTAGCCTCTTTAATTAAAATCGAGAATCTCTATCTTATTTTTCTATTGGTTATCAGCTTAACTTGTCGGCCTTGATACCTTATTAATATGTCCAGAGAGCAGGCATTATGGTTGAATGGACAATAGGGATGCAATTGTAAACAGATTGGATACAGATATTGATACGAAACTGATTTAGTGAAAATACTCACATACTGATGCAGATATATGGATATTGAATTATTATATACAATAAATATAAAGCAAACAGACATAGTTAAGTTACGTAAACTTAGTGACAAGACCTGGTGTAATTTATTCAATATAGATATAGACTATAGTGTAATCATCATTTTGATTTGAGGGAGACAACAGCTTCCTAGTTTTGCACAATAGAGAGACTTAGGTGTGTCCTTGAGGAAGTATTTTCATCGCTGACAATAATCACCTCATGCCTGGTTCGACAAGTTGACCTCAGTCATCTGCTTCTGTGGATTCTCTCTCTAAAAAGCTGAAGGGCCTTAAGACATGACTGTTCTTCCTATGTAGATAATGTCAATATCAAATGAAGCAGATGATTCCCTCTCTGTTGAAAGATGGCCTTATTACTGAAGCCAAGGCACAAATTGCTAAATCTTTCCAGACCAAGGATATGAGTTCAGTCTGATATTTATTGGAAGTATTTGTTTTCGCCAGAAGAAATATGTTTTAACATATGGACAGAAACAGTCATACTCAAGTCCCAACTAATCGAATATTTCTCTGGATTCCGAAACTAGGTTTTTCAGCTTCCGCCATGGATCGCCTACTGATAAGTCCAATAAAGTCTATAGTTGATACTTGGTTTTCCAAAAAAAGTTGTCCCTTTATTTTATAGCGTTGTTACGTTGTAACCAGTGCCATGGTTGGATATTTTAGGAGTCAAACCTGAATATTTTAGTAGTTACTGTATCAGTCTTTCCCTTCTAAATAGTCGATATAAACATGAAAAACAAGTCGAAGTTGAGTTTTATATGAATGAAAGAATGTTAGTCTTTCCTCCATTTGACCTGTGAGGTTTCTTTTTCTGTGAATTTGGCAAGTGATGTGTACTGGGATTGAAATGTAATTGCCAAAGGGGTGAAATCTCCAACTATTTGTAAATCACCCTAAGGGGGGGTGAATATGGTGATTGTGCGAAAATTAAAAAACTTAATAAATGCGTGGTTCGGCACCCAGGTCTACTCCACTACCCGTGACTTGCAACAATTCTCCGCCGCAAGTATTCCACTATACTTCAATTCCGTATAGTGAGTTCTTGGTATTCATGCCAAGATTCCTATTACACCCAACGGGACTTCTATTAATCTATAAGCCCTGAAAACTACTTCAAGGTGAAAATAAAATTTAAAAAAGCAAAATCGACGTCTTGACTAAGAAAATAATAAAAGCACACTCTCTTGATCGTTGATAAAGTATTGAGTTCTGAAGTTTTAGAGTCAAAAGAGATTACTCGGTGAATTGACCTCTATTTATAGAGTATGAAAAAATTTCTTTCCAAAAAAAACAGAGAAGAAATACCAAATATATCATTTGGTTGCGGTCGACTGCGCACTTTGGGCAGTCGGCCATCAAATCTCTCCAACCAAGTCACTGCACCAAATGCACTATGCGTGCAGTCGACCATCTTAGTGCATGGTCGACTGTTACCTGCCCAATTTGGTTTATTTGGTGAATCTGCATTATATTCTTTCTGTAACTCATTATTCTACCTACGATTCTTTTACATGTATGATCCTCACAATTACATAAGGTAATAATCTAGGTCTTGTTGGCTTTCTAAAGATTTGATCACATGTTTCTTGTGTGAGAATCTTTCTCATAGTTCGCAATCTTTTTTATTCTTTCCTTTTAAGTTGATACCGAAGATCTTTAAAACTCTATTTGAATTTCGGTACATATCTTAAATGAAGATATTAGATACAAGTGCATGTTTTGTACACACAAACTTAGGTTAAACACTATCTATTGTTTTCGTTCTTATACGCTTGAACTTTCAGCTTCCTCTCCTTTTGCTAATAAACCTACTCTCTTCTAGCCAACATACAACTGTTCGATATCACCTTAACCTCCCTATGCACAATCTATTTCCCCTCTGCTTACAGCCACTAAACTGAACCTATATTTATTTTGAACAACCAAATATTGTCCCTATCTCCATTTACTTAGGTTGCCCTCGTCAATCAGAGGAGTGCCAAATATATAGAGTAAAGGAGAAAAATATAGTAATAATAAAGCATCAAATACATTGAATCGTTAATAATAACATTATTCTCTGCTATATTTGACTAATGTACAGTAGCTTATTAACATTATTTCTTTCCCTATATGAGGTTTCCAGATATAATCTATATTTTCATTCGCCTTTTTTTTTACCTTACTGAGATTCCTACCAAGTATGACTTGTCCTGTAAGAGAAAAGCCTAAGTACCAATGCATTAAGAATACCTCTCTTATCAATAAAACATGTTTTCTGTTCCAACAGTTAACAATTCTACATCTGATTGGGAGAATGAAGAAAATTAAAACCGTAGCTTGAAAGTTCATAAGCTAATAAACATGGTGTACAAAATGTTTCAAAGAAAAAATTGAAAGTAAAAATGTTTCTGTGACTTGCTAAAGCAATTAATAAACATGTGTAAGTAACTAATACTTAACAGCTTTCTTCAGATCATCCACATAGACTTTTTCACGTCCTTCTAAAGCAGCTAGACATTTAGCAACCCTTGCTGCATATAGCTCAGCTCTATGGCCCTGTATACGGGTTACAAAACTTTTAATGATTGATTTATATAAATACTAAATAGCAGAATTTAGACAACAGTTTTTTAACAATTGAGTTATATAAATATTTTAAAAGCAGAATATAGACACACCAGATAACTAATAAAACAAGACTCTATTGAATGAGAAAATAGATGAAACTTTCAGAATTTGTCAGCATATATTTATGTACAGTTAGTTGCATACTAACTATGGTAGGCAATAGGCCATAAATAAAGGTAAAAGCTGGGACAGCTTATATTAACTTGTTGTACAAACCAAAGTAAATCGAAGATGTCAATCCTTACCTAGTGATATACTGATGTATGTTCAAAAATATAGAACTTGGTGTCATACGCTTCAGATACTTCACCGTATCGATGTGAGGAAACCTGAAGATATTGCACTTGGTTGAGGAAAAAAGCGTAGAATGAAATTACAAAAAAAGGGGTATCCGTTGAAAGTGGATTGCAGTTTACAGCAGCAAACTGGATCTTTGATGAGGAAGGAGGAACAGAAAGGGGGAGCTTCTTCCAGTGAGAAACTGCTTTGTATATCTTCAAAAATATATAAGAAACCTTAAATGCAGCAAATTGGCACCACAACTAGCCCTCTTGCCAAAAGAAATGGGTATGCAAATGTGTGGACACAAGATCTTAGTATGTAAGCGTGTTGCACATGAAACTTTAAGATGCGTTCACGGAATAAACAAACATTGCAATGCATGAACACACTGTGCATTAATGGCACTGATGAGGCTCTTAAGAACTAAACGTAGTAGAAAACACATGAGTAGCACATGCTAAAAACTGTTAGTTGTGACACTGGGAACTGGTTGGACTCCTAGAGTAGGAGTTCGTATATAACAATACAAGGAACCACCAAAGAGAGTTCTAGAAACAGCCAGAACAATGTTGAATAACAAACCAACAGCCAACCAAAAAAACAAAAAAACAGACAGACAGACAGACAGACAGCTTGAAGCTTCCAGAAGTGAGGATAATCAGATAAAACAACCCACCTCTGTCTCCTCATCCTTCACGAAACAAAAGGAGCTCCAAAGATCGTGTTCGTAAAGTAACCAAAGAAAATAACAGTAACTGGAACAAAAACAATATTCATTGTACAGGAATACATCTAACCCCCCCCCCCCCCCCCCCCCCCCCCCTCCCCCCCAAAATAAATAAATAAATAAATAAATAAAAATGATACAGATCAAGAAAGAAGGAACACATCCCTCAAAATAATAAACAGACAAAATAAGAATTCTCAAATAATGGTCGAATCTGTGAATGTACTAGGTACCTACCTGGCAACCACCTCTGAGTGCTTCCATGACCAGGTACTTTAGTTGATCTCTGCTGATGCTAACATCTTTCAAATACTCCCTCGCCAGAATGATCTGAAGTAGCAGTGTTCCAACATTCAGTCTTACAAGTCAATCTTTTAAGTTACTTTTGATAAAATGGCACTATTTCCTGTGATAGGAAAATAATCATTACAAGGGCCTAAATCAACAGAATAGCTTCTCTCTAGGTTCGTATCTGCGCAGCGTTAAATTAGGGTTTTTCCACATAGGCCACCCACAAATTTGCTAATTCCAAATAATGTACCCACAAATCCCTATTTCCATAAACACCACCACATAGACACATTGCAAAAACACCACTCGAACTATTTGCTATTAATTTAAGAGAGAATATTCCGTCAAGTTTAACGGGTCAAGAATAAAATGTCCAAAAAACCCTCATCCCTTGTCAACCTCAAAATTGGCATAACTCATCCACAAGGTTGAGGTTGATAAGGGACGAGGGTTTTTTTGGTCATTTTACCTCCGCCTAGTTAGACTAAACTAAATATTCTCTCTCAAAGTAATAGCAAATAATTTGAGTGGTGTTTTTGGAATGCGCCTAACATTGTAGGTGGTGTTTATGGAAATAGAGATTTGTGGGTGGCTTATTTAGAATTAAGCAATTAGCAAATTTGTGAAGTGGCCTAGGTGGAAAAAACCCTTAAAATTAACATCATTTTTAACTTGGCAAGTAAACCCCTAAATTATAGAAAATAAACAACATATATAGGAAGGAAAAAAAAACATGTAAGATTAATGCATACAGTTAGACATCGTAAATAATTACTAGAGTTAAGCAGTGAAAAAATGTGATATAACTCTTCAATGGAACAAACACGCTCAATATCCAATACTAGCAAAGATATATCAATAAAGAGGAACCTCTCCCTTCTATATTTCTCTCTTGTCATTCTCTTCCTCTCTTACTCTCCTTCGCTATCTTCTCTTTCGTCTTTTTCTCCCTTCCTGACTGTCCTACATCTTCTTGTCCTATTCAAGTTGTCTAAAATAGTTTATAAGAAATCTTAAGATTTTTCTAATTTTATATTACTACATAGCATAGGAAAGGTGATTTTTTGAGGATTAGGTACATCCTCATACAATAGAGAGAAAGTTGTGAGTTATGGGCCCTCAAACATATGCAACAGAGCACGAACCGTATCATAACTTCTCTTCCATTCTATTCTCTTATAACTCGAAGGATACCGAGTGACTGATTCACCAGTAAGAGCATGGAATCCCATTGAAATTTGTCTCCTACTCTAACATATTTTTATTCCGGAACAGTAACAAAATATAAGGATCAAACCAATTTGTAAAGGTTCGGACAATAAACGACAAAGAAACGAGGTGGTGTAGTCAAACGCTATCTATTTCTGCCTCTTGGACGGGAATAGAGTTTCTACCGAGGTTTCAGACTTCGAGGCAGTGTAGTCGAAGGCGTAAGGCGCAACGCAATTTCACTACCCCATAAAAAGCCTGAGGCGCAAGGCGCAATTTGAGGTGTAAGCCTCACTTAACCGAGGCTCATCATTACTTTTGGAGGTTTTTTAAATTTACAAATAAGATTATGTAAACAAGATAACATCATAGCAACAAAATATATCATACAATGGCCAAGATGACTGTGTAAGTTATCATTTTTGTAAAACTACAATGTGTTCCTCTGTAATGTATAACTACAATGTGTTTCTTGCCCCAAAGACGAAGTGATACAATGTGTTCCTCTGCAAAACTACAATAATATGTTAACCTTGAATTCATAGTTTCATATAGTAATGAGCATACGATATTACAATATTACAGTAATGAAGATACTTACCATACAGCATCAATATTACAGTGTTACAGTATTGAGCATACAGTAAAATTACACTAGTATCAAATTAAATATTGCTGTAATGAGCATACAATATTACAGTATTACAGTCTTAGTAAATAGTAAGGTATTTTAAAATATTACAGCAATAACATAAAGTTAGTCGACCATAAAATTTGGTCATGCTCTAGATGCAACTTTTTGAATAAGACATGATTTCATGATTATAGTAAATTATGGAATGAACTAGCATCACAATTTTGTTTCGAAGTAACTTGCAAAAACATCATAAGCAAAGATAGACGAAAACCCAAGAAAGAAAGCATAAAAGTGTAAAATCAGAAAGGAAAGAAACCAGAATAGGACTGGAGAGTCTGGAGACTGAGTAAAAAGGCCGCCGGTGCAGCCGATCTACTTCCGCTGTAGCCGCTGATCTGCTGTATGTTGTCATGTTGAGCTGCTTTGCTGTCGTTGCCGATGTTGTTGAGAGGGGGAGGAGATTGATGAGGATGAGTGCAGATTAAGGAGTTGGGAAGGTGGAGATTGGGGTTAGAGTTTCAAATTGGGGATGAAAGAGAATTGGGGGAGTTACGGGGTATAAGAAGGGTTGAAGATGGGTCGAGTTGTGAAGACCGGGTCGGGTCGGGTCGGGTCTGTTATGTTCAGGCACGCCTTTTGCTTGAGGCGCAAACCTCGAGCCTTTGCTAAGGCGCGTCCATGTGCAAGCCTAAGTGAAGCTTCGAACAAAGGGGGAGCCTTAACTGGGACTTGAGGCTCACACTGTTGTTAAGCCTGAGCCTTGAGCCTGAGGCGAGCCTTCAACTACACTGCTTCAAGGTATTGGTAAATAGGCCAATACCGGGTTATTTAAACTTAGTTGCTTCATATCAAACAATTTAAGGCCGTAAGAGAGGCTAAAATGGCAGAAAGAACAAAAGAAACATGATGATTTGAAAAGAGTAGAGTAAAAATTATTGCTTCCTTAGAGCATCCACAGTCGTTCAACGGGGAAAATGGCAAAATGCATTTTTTAGCGATCCATTTCTTCGTTTTGCTGCAGTCGTTCAAATGCTATAAAATGCATAAGTTAGTTAAAAAACAATCAGACGAAGCATGATGTTTCGTTTCATACTAAAAAATTAATTTATACGGGCCGAAAGTTAGAAAATATTAATAAAAAATACGGGACGAAACACGTCCCAAAAAAAATATATAAAAAAAATAAACGAGACGAAGCATGATGTGTATTCCAACATTAAAAAAAAAAAATAGAAAGAATGGGTGGGACGACACATGATGTGTCGTCCTGTTTTGGGGGGATTCATTTTAATTTTTTTTTTTTTTAAGTGTGTGTTGCCATGGGGAATGTCTACTTTACCCCTTTGAGATACTTTACTCCTTTGTTGAACGGTATGAGTTGAAGGGTAAAAGTGTCCATCCGTTTTTTTTCTTTTTTTTAGTTACATTATTTTAATTCCCATTCCAAATAGTTACTTTATTCGGTTTTTTTATTTATTTTAATTCGGACGAAACATGATGTTTCGTCCGATCAATTAAGAATATAATAAAATAATCCAGACGAAACATCATGTTTCGTCCGCTATAATATGCATTTTGCTATTTCGATTGCTATTTCTCCGTATCTACTGTAGCGCTTTTGCCAAAAAATGGCAAAATAGCAAACGACTGTGAGCGCTACAGTAGAAAAAAAATGGCAAAAATGGCAATAAAGCAAACGACTGTGGATGCTCTTATGTATAAGAACTAGTTAATTGGAGGTGGAAAAGCTATGTTCTACTTCAGAAAAGATAGTTTGTATTTTATATCCTGAATTCCAGAACTACCTGAGTTTTTGCAAGTTCGGTTTCTTCCTCCACCATTTTGAATACCTCGTTGCAAGATTCTTGAAACTGTGTTGCAATACCAACAGCTGCTACCCGGTCATCAAAACTCATCGGAAGGTCTGCGCTGCACAAGAAAGGGTCTCAGAAGTTAAGGACGAGGAAACATATAACAGTTACAACCTCTGTTTGCTACTGCTTCTGATGAGCCCAAAAGTAATTGTTGTACTTGACAGCACTTTTAGACTCAAAGTAGGTGCTTGGTATACCAAATCGCGTGCCTTTGGTGCAAAACAAATGTGAAAACATAATCTATTTTCTTCCCTTTTTGCACCGCAGCTTCACACCTTATAAAGGTTTTTTAGGCTTTTGGAAAAGCATATCTAGAAAAACTTTAGGCTAAAGTCAACTCACTTTCATAACACTTGCTCAAAATTTCAAAACACTTTTTTTTCTTTGTCTGGATAGAAGAAAAGGATCATCCCAGAAAGAATAAAATATTTATAGAATACAAAGTCTGCTACAGTCTCCTTACAACTACCCAACGGGAAAATGCTTACTACTCAAAAGATTTTTTATTCACTAAAATATAGAATACAGCATATTCTCGTCTAAAAGAAATCCAATTGACAAAAAAAAACAAAATTATGGAAATATTTACTAGATTTGTAAGGAACAAAAGCACTTTTAGACTTAAAAAAAATGTCTGACAAGAATGGTTAAACGTGCATTGAGGCCAAGCACTTATCCAGAGCTGCAGTTCTTCCCCTTTTTCCCACCACACCAATCTAGCTTAAGGGGGTGTTTGGTAGCTTGCATTTGCAAGTGAAAATTTAAGTTTTCCCTCCAACCTTTCAGTACAAATCACCAAAACATCCTCTAGTTTCTAAGAGCATCTGTAGTCGTTGGCTATATATCCATTTTATGGATATTTTGGGAAAAAAAGCTCTGTAGTCGTCGTCTATATACCCATTTTTTGGGTATAGGATGAACAGTAGATGCCTATATTTGGCAGACGAAATAGCATTATGCATATTTTAGAAATTGGAAGATCATTTACCGTCTCAGTGTCAGACGGTATATGATCTGCCGTCTGAGAAAAATTTTTAATTGCAAAAGCTTGGGACGGAATATGATATGCCATTTGGAAAAAAAAAATTAAAAAGACAATTTGAGGGAAAAAACAAAAAAAAAATTAGTGCAAAAGTTTTGGATCATCTCCCGTCCTTCAAAAAAAAAAATCATCACACTTGAGATTTGAAAAAATAAAATAAAAAAATAGAAAAAAAATGGTTAGACGGCAAATGATATGCCGTTTGAGAAAAAAAAAATTAATTAAAATTAATGTGTCGGACGGGAGATGATCTCCCGTCTTTCACAATTTTTTTTTTTCATTTTTTTTTCATCAGACTGTCGTCTACAAGAATTTTTTCTTCCTCTTTCTACGAAAATTATTTAGACGGTATATCATCTTCCGTTTGATAAAAAAAAAATCCACTTTTTGAGTATTGACGACTACAGCGCTACCCCAAAAACGCTATTTCTATATTTTCCATATAACCATTTTTTAGTAAAACAACTCCAGATGCTCTAACAGATCCTTTATTTTATATATTACTATCATTGTTTCCCTCCAAAACAGAGGACAATTCGGTAATGGGGCTGAAAGGTTTTGGAAGGAAAATTTAAATTTCCACTTGCAAATTCAATTGCAATTTGCATTTGCAAGCTATCAAACACCCCGTAAAATGTGTTCCCATCAAATGAATGCTAAGCTAAACCTTTGTTTCCTAGCATTACAGCACTTCTGCTCATAAAATTTCTACTTAAAGCAGTTTCCGTTAACAGAAATACCAAACAAAGCCAATAAATTTTGATGAGGTTTTAACTGTTCAATAACAGTTTCAAGTACCTTAGGTTAATTGCAATCCGATCAAGTAGGTGCTCACGTACAGCCCCTTCCTCAGGATTGTAAGTAGCAATAAGAAGAGGTTTACATGGATGACAGAAGCTTATCCCTTCTCTTTCCACAATGTTAACTCCCTCAGTGAGGACATTAAGAAGCAGATTGCTAATACCCTCATCCAAAAGATTTATCTCATCAACATATAAGACTCCTCTGTGGGCTTCAGCAAGTAACCCTGGTTGGAATACTGTAGTTCCAGATTTTACAGACTCTTCTACATCAACAGAACCTATTAATCTATCTTCTGTAACACCGAGTGGAATCTGTTACATGTAAACAAACTAATATTATATCACAATCATAGATAATAGCACATATTTGGTTTATAAAGACTTACTTCTTTGAGCTATACCTGAACAAAAGGTGACTTCACAATTTCAGTCTTCACATTGCCAGCAGCATCATACCCTACCTGTTCAGCTAATCCGTCTTCCCACCTAAAAGATAAATAGAACATGCAACTAAGCACCAATCTCTTGGAAATTTTTTCTAGAAATAGAGATAAACATATACAGCCATAACCTTAGGAACCACAACTGTTTCTGCAACTAGAAAGCATCTGCTTTATTTGCACAAAAAGATGAACTAGAATAATATGTTGCAGCTAATGATTATTGTTGTCACAGCACAGGGAGTTTAGAGAGCTCCGCACAACAGTTGTTTTACTTTTATTAGTTAGATTCAATGATGTGATGTGACATTTATATCAGACATTCAGATTTTAAATGGCATCACTTTTGAATAAATTGAATAACGTCATCTGTTGATAAATTAATGACACCATTAGTAATTTGAATGTCAAGAAAAGCAATGAACTTGCAGGAGGTTGTTATCCTAAAGAGAAGAGCAAGCAAAACAAACTGCTCCGTCAGCTCTTTAGTGTATATGTATTAGTGTCCATGTAACTGGACATTTACTAAATTAATACTGAAAATCCCCATTTACTACACTTTAAACAGACAGAAGAAAATTGAGATCACACTCTTCATTAGGCAGAAGCAATTAAAAGAAAAGAATCCACATTCCCGGAGGGGGGAATCTAATCATATGATATATATAGCAAAATAACAATATTTTCTGGAGATCTTCTGAACAATTAATTAAATCAGTTAGAACAAGGAAACTCAAAGCAATTATGGCTGCTTCCTACAAGTCTACAGTACAGATTCACCATAATGTTTTCTTGAAGACTAGATGTAATTTGTCCAAACCTATACGAAACATAATGTTATTGTTAGGATTTGAATGGGTTGTGGATTGTTAGGGTTTGAGAAGATGGAAGAGAAGAGAGGAAGAAGATGAGAGTCGGCTGTGTAGAGAGGAGAGGATTAGGGCAAAAAATGTTGATTAGTATTCATTTGATTCTAAGTATTACATATATGAAGATACTAAGCCCAATGGGCCCTAAGAGCAATTTGGGTCATAACATAACAATCTCCACCTTGAACCAAATTGCATCTAAAACAAACTAAAACATAAAACCAACATAACCTAAAACAAACTAGCAACATGCTAGAAACAAAACTAGCTCAAACTAGCTAGAAACAAACCGACATCAAACTTGAACAAAGCTTGAACTTTGCAATTGGAAGAGGCTTTGTGAGCATATCGGCCGGATTCGATTCGGTACCAATCTTCTTCACGGCAACCTTGCCTTCCGAGATCACATCTCGAACAAAATGGTATCGAATGTCAATGTGCTTCGTCTTCTCATGGTACATGCGGTCCTTAGTCAAATGAATAGCACTTTGGTTGTCACAAAACACCTCAACAGGACCCTCAAGTGAAGACATCTCACCAACAAACGCCTTGAGCCAAATAGCCTCCTTAATAGCCTCAGTAATTGCCATATATTCGGCCTCAGTGCTTGAGAGTGCAACGGTGGCTTGAAGTGTAGACTTCCAACTAATTGCACAATCTCCAAGGGTAAAAACATAACCCGTCAAGGAACGCCTCTTGTCCAAATCACCCGCAAAATCCGCATCCACAAAGCCCGTCAGTTTCTTGCCATTACCAAACTCCAAGCAAGCATCAATAGTACCTCTCAAATAGCGGAAGATCCACTTCACTGCTTCCCAATGCCCTTTCCCCGGACAAGAGAGATATCTACTTACCACACTAACGGCTTGAGCAATGTCTGGTCGAGTGCACACCATCAAGTACATGAGACTCCCAACTGCACTCGAATATGGAACCTTTTCCATATATTTCTTCTCATCATCAGATTTCGGGCTTAAAGCGGCCGAAAGCTTGAAATGCGCCGCAAGAGGTGTTGAAACAATTTTCGCTTTCTCCATGCCAAAACGGCGTAGCACTTTCTCGGCAAAACTCCTTTGTGAAAGAAACAACTTTCTCTTGGACCTATCCCTTGTGATCTCCATCCCGAGAATCCTTTTGGCGGCCCCCAAATCTTTCATCTCAAATGCCGAACTGAGTTGCTCTTTCAACCTCCTAACTTCTTTCAAGTTTGAGGATGCAATCAACATGTCATCCACATAGAGCAACAAGTAAATGAAATTCCCACCATCCAACTTCTTCAAATAAACACAACTATCAAAATTGGAACGATGGAAATTAATACTCACCATGAATGAGTCAAACTTCTTGTACCATTGCCGTGGTGATTGCTTAAGGCCATAAAGGGACTTCTTCAAAAGACACACACGGTCCTCCTTTCCCGCAACCTCAAAACCCTCCGGTTGGCTCATGTAAATTTGCTCCTCCAAATCACCATGCAAGAAGGCAGTTTTCACATCCATTTGTTCCAATTCCAAATCCTTCATTGCCACCAAAGAGAGCAAAACTCGAATGGAGGTGTGCTTAACTACGGGAGAGAACACATCATTGAAGTCCACACCTTGGACTTGACTATACCCTTTAGCCACTAGCCTTGCCTTGTAGCGAAAATCCGCGGAATTTGAGCCATCAATCTTCCTCTTAAACACCCACTTGCAACCCACAATCCTCTTACCACTGGGAGGCTTCACAAGAGACCAAGTCTCATTTTGTTGCAAAGATTGTAACTCTTCATTCATAGCGGCAACCCAATTGGCCGCATCTTTAGAAGAAATAGCTTCTCTGTAGGAAGAAGGCTCACAATACTCCACATCCTCTGCAATTGCCAAACAATAAGCAAAATCGGAGTATCCATACCTCGTAGGTGGTCTTGTTTCTCTTCTAGCTTGGTCCCTTGCCAATGCATAGGGTTGTACCTCTTCTTGGGCTTCCTCCAAATTGACATCATCATGTGAGATCAAATCATCACCTTCTTGGACCGGCACCTCAAACTCCACCTTCTTCTCAACCTTCTCATTCTCCTTAATAGTCGGCTCGGGTGCAACATCATTTGCCTTCAACATGGCCGACTCATTGAAAATGACATCTCTTGAAATGAGGAACTTGGATGATTCGGGACACCACAACTTATACCCCTTCACATTTCTGGGATACCCAACAAAAATACACTTCTTCGATCTAGGCTCCAACTTTCCTTCATTCACATGCACATAAGCGGGACAACCAAACACCCTCAAATTCGAATAATCGGCCGTCTTACCCGACCACACTTCTTCGGGTGTCTTCAACTCAATTGAAGTGGTAGGAGATCGATTCACCAAATAGCAGGATGTGTTAATGGCTTCCGCCCAAAACTCCTTACCCAAGCCCGCATTTGAAAGCATACTTCTAGACCTTTCAAGTAGTGTCCTATTCATCCTTTCTGCAACACCATTTTGTTGTGGAGTGTTGACCACCGTCTTGTGCCGAACAATCCCTTCAGCCTTGCAAAAATTATCAAATTCACGGTTGCAAAACTCCAAACCGTTATCGGTTCTCAACCTCTTAACTTTCTTTCCTGTTTGGTTCTCCAAAAGTGACTTCCATTCTTTGAAGGTGCTAAACACATCACTTTTCTCTTTCAAGAAATAAACCCAAACCTTCCTTGAGAAATCATCAATGAAAGTAAGCATATAACGAGAACCATTACCTTTGGAAGGCTCACGAGAAGGTCCCCAAAGATCCGAATGGATGTAGTCAAGTGTTCCCTTGGTCGAATGAATGGCCGTGGAGAAGCTCAACCTCTTATGCTTGCCAAATACACAATGCTCACAAAACTCCAAGTTGCCCGTGCATTGGCCACACAACAAGCCTCTCTTGCTCAAAATGGTCATCCCTCGCTCGCTCATATGCCCCAATCTCATATGCCAAAGCCTAGTAGTCTCCTCATCTGACATAGTACCCGAACGTGCAATGGCAGCCGAGCCCGTGACCGTGGAACCTTGTAAGAAATAAAGAGTTCCAATTCTCTTCGCCTTCATGATTGTGAGAGCCCCTTTAGAGACTCTGAGGACTCCACCTTCACTTTGGAACTTACACTCCTTTTCTTCAAGAGACCCCAAAGAAATCAAATTCTTAGACAAATCGGGTATATGCCTCACACCCGTCAACCTTCGGACCTTTCCATCATGGAACTTAATTGTCACCGAACCAATCCCGGCAACCTTACACATATTGTTGTTCCCCATGAGAACCTTACCATCCGTAGGCTCATAAGTCTCAAACCAATCTCTGTTCGGAGTCATGTGTTGCGAAGCACCCGTATCCATCACCCAACAATGCATATCATCAACATTAGTGTCTGTCACACAAAGAGTATCAACCGTGTCACATTCAGCCACATTGGCCTCCTCCAAAGAAGAACCTTTACTATCCGCCTTTTGTTTATTTTTGAGCTTGAAACAATCGGCCTTAATGTGTCCCTTCTTCTTACAATAGTTGCACGTCAAATTCTTGTGCCTAGACTTCGAACGGGTCCTTGTATCTCTCGAGTTTCGGTCCCATGACCTACCTCGATCAACAACTAAACCAACACCTTGGCTCCCTTTCTCATTATTGGTCATCTCACTATCAATGTGCAACTTGGCTTGCAAATTGCTCTTAACATCTTCTAGAGAAATTTTATCTCTACTGTAAATCAACATGTCTCTAAACGCCTTGTATGATGCGGGCAATGAGCATAATAACAAAAGGGCTTGGTCCTCATCCTCCACCTTAACATCAATCTTACTTAAATCATTCAAAATAGATGCAAACTCCGTAATATGATCGGAAATTGATGTACCTTCAACCATGCGAAGAGTGTAGAGGCGCAACTTCAACCGCAGTCGATTGGTGAGGGACTTCTTCATGTAGATGTTCTCTAACTTCTCCCACAAAGCCTTAGCGGTCTTCTCCGATAGGACCTCTTGCAATGTCGAATCGCTCAAACACAATTGGATAATAGAGAGCGCTTTATCATCCATCTCTCTCCATTTCTTATCCGGCACCGCATCAATCAACTTTTCTCGACCAAAAATGGCATCCTTAACGCCTTGGCTCGACAAAATCGCTGCCATACGCACTTGCCATAATGCAAAACTCGACTTCCCATCATACTTCTCAATATCATACTTCCCCGACATATCCATACAAATTTCTTGAACCCAAATCAACAAAACACCAAGATTTTCTCCCCCAAAAATTGATTACTTAAATCACAAAAACAATCAAACCTTCCTTCTTGAAGCAATCAGATCTGCAATCACCACGGGATGAAGCAATCACCCGAGATCCTGACTGGACGATCTGGACTGGACGAACTGGACTGATTCTGGACCGGACGGGATCTGATCTGGACCGGACGAGAACCAAACAGGACCGGACGGGATCTGATCTGGACTGATCGGTCGGTGGTGCTCCGGACGGGAAAGAAGGGCGACTGCGGCGCGGGAAGGGATCGGGAGTGATTGGGAGTAGGGATCGGAGTTTGGTGTTTGGCTCTGATACCAGTTTGTTAGGATTTGAATGGGTTGTGGATTGTTAGGGTTTGAGAAGATGGAAGAGAAGAGAGGAAGAAGATGAGAGTCGGCTGTGTAGAGAGGAGAGGATTAGGGCAAAAAATGTTGATTAGTATTCATTTGATTCTAAGTATTACATATATGAAGATACTAAGCCCAATGGGCCCTAAGAGCAATTTGGGTCATAACATAACAGTTATTTATGTGCAACAGTTCATGTGTGCAATTTGAATATGCTGAATACTTGGATCTGTTTATTCCAATGTTGTACTTGATCTACTTGTATTTGTAATATTTGAGGATTTACTATTTCAAAGTTTACTGTTGTGGTTGCATAAAAGCAACCACCATTGGAGAGTGCCTTATTTACTCAAAACAGCCACAACGCAAATTTAAAGTGAGTCAGCCATCCGATGTTATTAAAAAAAAAATAGCAGATAAATATTAATGATCTTACTCCTCTGGACAGGTGGGATCTGCATTTGATATCGAACCTGGGACCACCTCAATAGGAGGAAGGATATCATGCAAACCACGAGCCAATACTGTTTTTGCAGTTCCCCGCTTACCAGAGATAGCAATCCCTCCAATATCCCGATCGATTGCACCAAGGAGTAAAGCTGTTTTAATAGCATCCTACAAATCAAGGTTAAAAAATTAATAATAAAAAGACATGCACTGCAAAATTGTAATTTGTTGAGAAAAAATGTCTCATACAAGACAATCTGAAGGGGTCTGATGGAGAAATGATGGTTATGATTGAATATGTGTGAGAGAGAAAAAGGTAAAAAAAACCTGAAGAATGAAAAACAATCAATGTCACAAACATGCACAACACGCATATCCCCTCAATTTAGTTTGCTTAACAAAATGGAATTATCTAACTTGTATGCAGATTGATTTTTATAGAGCCCCAAAAGAAGTTGTGCATATTAGATTATGTATACGTTAAAATTTGATTGTATAAAATGTTAATAATAAATAAATTTTGACTATGTGTAGTGTATTCCACCACACTGGCTTTACTAGTGACCAAATAATCAAAAATGCAACACAAGTCGCATTTGAATATACTAACTGCTCTCAATGAATTGCCAAAGAGTGAATCTAAACATTCATTTTATTGTTCCAAATAGCTAATGTAGAACATATATTACAATTCACGGATCTTAAGAGGTTGGTATGTTTTAGCATCGGAAGCTATGTATGTGTTGAACATACTTAAATTGGATTTCCATGATGTAGGTCATCCTTCGTTCCATGTCAAATAATGACACAAACTCAAAGGATTAAAGTTAAGAAGAAAGCATGTAAAGACCGAAAAACGTTAAGAATATAATTGAATACCACAACAACAACAAAGCCTTTTGTCCAAAATAGTGTAGTCGGCTCCATGAATCATTCTCCTGCGTTCAATTCTAGTGAGAGCCACATCCTTCGTCAAATTAATACTCTTCCTGTTAACAGCTTCAACCCAAGTTCGTTTGGGTCTACCCCTAGCCCTTTAAGCTCTCCTAAGTACCATCCTATTAGTTTTCATTTCTATTTTCTTAACTAGCTATGTGTCCAAAGTCCAAACCCTCAATCAATTCTCCCAAATTTTAACTTCAATTAAAGAATCCTCTAATTTTTTCAGGATGCAATCATTACTTGTTTTGACTGTTAGTGTGTCCACTCATCCACCTTAGCATTTTCATTTCGACTATACTCATTCTTTGAACATGTAGTTTCTTTAACCACCCAACACTCTTATTTATGTACCATGATTCGACATATAGTCATCCAATAAAAATATTTTCTTTCAATTTCTTAGGTATCTTCATATCGCACAATTCCTAGTGCATTCTGCCATTTTAGCCAACCTGATTTAGTTATATGCTTAACATCCTCCTCAATTTCCCCATCGTGATGAATATCCAGTGCTAAATGACGAAAGTAGCTGATCCTAGGTAATTTTTGGTCCTCGACACAAGCTACACTTTCTTCATCTTTCCTAGTATTGCTAAACATTAAGAAAATTAAATAAAATTTAAATATGTGTGTGTGTGATCGAAGTAAGTGCTATTAGTAAATTGTGGAGAATGTAACTTTACGAATGGAAGGTGAGTTTTTTATGTAAATTAATTACATGCTACTTCGAGGGTTACACTAAGCGTAATTTTATTGCAAAAAAAATGTTATCTTCTAGAAAGTATTGCATATGCTTCGAAAGCTATTGATTAATATTCTGCACTTGTGTTTGAAACTCTATGGGTCTTGTATTTTTTCTTTCTTTCTTTTTTTCCTTTTTTTTTATTTTGCACAAGGGCCGTAGCCACAAACGCACACTGCACGTGCACACACTCACAATAATCCAATAATAAAGGGATGATGCAAGTGGGGATTGAACCCCCGACCTTTTGCTCACTAGCTAAGAGGCTTACCACTAGACCACAACGACACTTGGTCTATGGGTCTTGTATTGAGTTATCAATATCATATTGATAGCTTTTAAAATGCAAATTTCTTGTGTACTGCCTAGTAACTTATTAAGCTTCACCACACACTATTGTTATATAATTTCATACGAATGTGGAAAGGATTGGACCATTGTGAAGCAGAGGAGTTATACCTAATTGTAGGAGAGTACTTAGTTAAACATTTTGTTCTTTTACTTTACTACCTTAGTTCATGGTAGTAGAGTAAAAGCGTTCATGGTAGTAAAGTAAAAGATAAAATCTTTTCATGGTTACAAAGAAGGTTGATGGTAGTGAAGTAAAAGGCAAAACAAGTTCATGGTCATTACAATAATGTATCCATTACTTTTTCCGTAAAGATCATTATGGAAGTGTTCTTACAAACTTAGTCACTGGAGTTTTTCCAAGTTGGTAAGAGAGTTTGTTGGAGTATTGGAGAACAAATTATGGTAAATTAGTTGTTGGAGTCTTGGGGTTTGTTTGAGTTTTAGATATTATAAGTTATCTTCAATAGTTTGAAGAAAAATTACATGTCGGTCATATCGCATCATCAATAAATTTACTTAATAAACATCTTAATTTACTTCTCTAGTGCTAGATTCATTGTCATGAAATTATGTGACAAGATTTGGTGCCGATAAGGTTTGGTGTTATGTTCTAGATGAACACATTTAAATGTAAAAAGATGAACATGAAAAGGGCAATAGAAATACCATTACAAGGGAAATACAGTGTAAAATGCACGAAACACCCTAACTTTTGGCTAACATACACAGTACTCCTCAACTTTATCTTTTCTACGAAGTAACCCCTGTAGAGATCTGATACCACTTGTAGTGTCAGCAGCAGAATGCACACCACAAAAAACATATACGACAAAGACCTAGATGAACAAAAACAAGCCACCACAATAATTGCAAGATCTCACAACCACAAGAACACAATAATATGCAGAGATAATCAATACTTCTTATTCCTCAAGAAATACAAAGATTACAAAGATATCAAAACTCTCAGTCTCTCTCACTCACCTTTGAAACACTCGGCACTCACCTTTCTTGAAGTTGTACCCTAGAGTCTACAGCCTCTTATATAGCTCTCAAGTAAACCCTAAAAGATATACACAAATATAGCCCAATGCGCCCCCCCCCCCCAATGGAGGCCGGGGAGGCAACCGCCTCGGGCCCCCTTCGCAATTTTAGGGGCCCCAAAAAAATTTTCCTTGTATTTACATAAACGTTTTTTTCGCGTAATGTTTTTTTAGGCCCCCCCCCCCCCCCCCAAAAAAAAAAAAAATTTGGCATTTATTTTTAAATTAGTATTTTGATCGGCTTATTTTAATTGGGCTTGGATTTGTATGGAGAGTTTTTTCTCAAATCCCTAAATCTCCATCTATTTCTTCATACATATCGGTTTTTAAGAATTGCAACCAAAAAAAAAAATTCAAAAAACAACTTTTTTTTTAAAAACAAATTTTGTATAGGAGGCCCATTTCGGGAGCTCGCCTCGGACCCCCGTAAACTCAGTGCCGGCCCTGAATAGAGCCTATTGGACCCGAAACCAACATCCCAAATAACATACAACACCGCTGGCGATCGACTGCACAACAATGCAGTCAACTGCAATTAAGTCCCGCCAAACCCGAGAGTGGGGCAGTCGACTGCATATGACAATCAACTGTCTCCTTCTCTGTTAGCTTGTTTCTTTTTGTCGCTGTTCTTCTTCTTCTCTTCCTCCAATTCCAAAATCTCAGTGCCTCAAATTTGAGGTCACAATCCTAACAACCCCATGTTCTGGTACGTCCCAATTCTGCCATTAAGTTCTAATATGTAATGGCATTCTCAATATTGAATCCAGTTTCGAAATCCATACGCTGACGAAATAGCAATCCTAAAATACTAGATTGCATCCTCCAAATTTTCTTTAAGGAAATTAAATGTGACAATATGTTACAGTATCGCATACACTGAATTTATACAAATTAGTTGCACGAACTTTAAAGATATAATTTCTGGGTATTTGAGTATCAAAATCTAGAAGAGTGGCAGAGCAGAATGCACCTGACCGACAACTGCAGCTAACGGGAAGAACTGCCTCCCGTAGCTCGAATTTTGAGGAGAAATCGAGGGCTGCTTTTGCTTTGGGGCTGCAGCAACTGCACCATTTGTGGACTCGATTGTTGCAGACTCTGCGGCCACCGCCCGAATGGGCTTGGGCCGTGGGCCGCCCGTGGGCTTTCTGGGAAAAGAAGAGATGAAGAGAGGGTTCGGGAGAATGGAAGGGTGGAGATGTGTGACTGTGAGTGTGAAGGAGACGGTAGCCATGGAGGAAGAGGGGGATGAGGGTGGGTTGAGTTTGAAGTGTATCAGGTCTCCTTATCTCTCTATCACCACATTTGGAATTGAGTTACCAAAATAAAATATTTATAGTGAGTGCACGTGTTTTTTTAATTTGGACTGATAAGTCTTCTTATGCTCTCACTGGATATAAACTGTCATTGAATGTTTTACCAAAATGCCCCACATTTTGAAAGTATTTACCAAACTGGCCCGCTTTCGCAACTATTTACCCAATTGACCTACACGCTATCTGAGATAGCTAGTCTAGATCAAGTGAACTCGCTATCTGTGTAGTTATACTAATTTTTTAGAAAAAATTTAAACATAAAATTTCTAGCTGAAATGTATATAACTATACTCACTATCTCAGATAGTGAGTCTAGTTCAACTGACATCGCTATCTCAGATAGCCATGGCCGGTCGTGAGTTCCCAGGACCTCTAGGCGAACTCCCGAATTGGGTGCCCCATACATTTTTTTTCTAAATGTATACAAAAAATTTGCACATTATTCAAAGCAAAATATGAGATATATATCGTCGAATAACAAGTTTACTCATAAGCATCAAACAGATATGCAATAGAGTCAAAACATATAAACAAATATGCAAAACCTGTGAATCGAAATCTCCTTTAGTGAATAGAAAACTGATTCTACCTCATTTAATGCATGAAGCTGCCTCAACAATTCACCTCCACCTTTACATAGATGAAATGAAAATTATGAAATAAAAACATAGGAATAACACTTAATGAAACAGAAACAGAAAATTATGAAATGAAAATGAAATAACACATAAGTGAAGAAATGAAACATAGGAGAAACAGAAACACTTAAGTGAAGAAATGAAACTCTTCTTCTTGTTTGATCTTTCTTTTTAACGCTCTAGACACATATTTACGAGGCATGATAAAACTAGAAAAAGAAATAAAATTTTGAATTAAGCTCTAACATATCAATTTTCAACTTAATTAAGTCCTAATCTATTCAACTTAATTAAGCAACTCAATAAGCAACTATTCAACTTAATTAACATAATTAACATAAAATTAAGCAACTCAATAACTCAATAGTCTATTCAACTTAATTAACAAAAAATTGAACTCAACATTCAACTTATTAAGCCCTAACATAAAATTGAGTATAAAGATGGAGAATAAAAAACCTAACAAATAAAAAACCTTATAATTAAGATTTAAGCCCTAATATTCAACTAATTAAGCCATAACAAATTAAAAACCTCCTAATTTTCAGGGGAAAAAATTTAAAAAATACATAAGTGAAGATGGAGAAACTAACAGAGGACCAGAGGTAAGCAACTCTCGGTACTGGATTCGACTTCGTTGGGCGCGGTCTCCACGAGCGACGATGGCACCACCTAAATTTCACGAGCAACGACGACTTTGTTGGGCATGATCTCCACGAGCAACGACGACACCACCTCAATTTTACGAGCAACGCCGACGATTCCCCAAAATTTCTGAAAATAAAGAAAAGGGAAGAACTAAAGAAGTGAAGAACGTCAGCCAAACTGGATTTCCGAAAATAAAAATTAGGGTAAGGGTTTTGGGTTGGAAAATTGGGGAGAAGAAAGAGTCAAATAGGGTTTGTTTTAAATGTGGGTTTCGGGTTTAGGGTAAGGGTTTCGGGTTTGAAATTGAATTTGGGTTTCGGGTTTGAGTTTATATTGATTTAAATGTGGATTTGTTTTAAATCACCCAAATTTAAAGCCTCAAATTCAATCAAGCCCAAGCTTAAATAATTTTTAAAAAAATTATAAAGACCCAAATAATTATTTTTGGGGGGCCCTGATAACAATATATTTTTTACGCCCAAAATATGTGTCTATATTGGGGATCCCTAAAATTGCAAAAACTCTGGGGCCTAAGGCGGCTGCCTCACCGGCCTCATGGGTAGGGTCATCCCTGCAGATAGCAAGTGTAGTTATACTCATTTTTTAGAAATAACGAGTTCAGTTGAACTAGACTCGCTATCTGAGATAACGAGTGTAGTTGTATATATTTCATATCCAAAATTTCTCTGAAAAAATAAGTATAACTATTCATTTGAACTAGACTCGTTGTCTCAAATAGCGAGTGTAGTTGTATACATTTCATGTTTAAAATTTCTCTGAAAAAATGAGTACAACTACACTCGCTATCTGAGAACTTGCTATCTGAGATAGCGAGTCTAGTTCAAATGAACTCGCTATCTTAGCAAGTATAGTTGTATATATTTCAGGTAGAAATTGTATGTTCAAAATTTTTCCTAGGGTCAGAGAAAATCATAGTCAGTTTGGTAAATAGTTTCGAAAGTGGGTCAGTTTGGTAAATACTTTCAAAAAGTGGGTCATTTTGGTAAAACATTCCATTGATTTTTATGAGCATAACTAGAGATAAAATGCAGGCGGAATAGATGTGGTTCTTACATACAATATCCATGCTATCCCACCTCGTTGGTTGAAAACTTGAAATGAATTCAGACTTATTTAGTTAGTTTAGTAGCATATAAAAGTAGGTTGTTTGCTAAGAGCATCCATAGGTATGCATAAATGCAATTTATGAATTTTTTTCTCAAACAGTGGCTGCACTCGTTAACTATTTATTCATTTTTTACCTTTTTTGCTACAATAAAAAGGTAAATATATCTTTGATTATAGCAATATGCATATTATGCGTGCCGAAACATCATGTTTCGTCTACATTATTTAATTATTTAATTATTTTTTAAATCATCGGACGAAACATTATGTTTCGTCCAAGACATTTTCACATGGGTCCCATTTCCTTTATTATAAAATAAAAAATAAAAAATCGGCATATGACCAATTTACCCTTCATCACATCCTACCCTTTAATTCTTGATCCGACGATTGGTTTACACACAACGGCTCTTTCCAACATACAATGGCTATATTTGACAAATTTTGCCTATATATTGGTTCCCTCCTTGAAACCAAATTCAATGCAAAAAAAAAAAAAAAAAAAAAAGATATCCCTTACTCTATTATCCAGAAAAAATTCATCTCCCTGTCTCCTTCTAGAAAATTTGTAAAAGAGTGAGTAATGGCGAGCCGTAGTGCAAGAGAAAGAGCTTACACAACTCAGGAAGATGTTGTGCTCTGTCAAGCGTGGATTTATATAACGCAAGATCCCTTGGTTGGTACTGATCAATCCGGTGCACAGTTTTGGGAGCAAATTTTATCTACTTTCACGGCGTTATTAGGGACTCCGACCGACCGAACATTAAGCTCTATTACAAGTCGGTTCCAATTAATTTCTAAAGAAGTAGCCATGTTCATTGCGAAGTTGGGCTCTGTAACAATTAGAGCGGCTAGTGGAAATACTGAGGCCGATAAGGTATGTACAAATTATCAAATATTTGTACATTTACCATTAAATTTATTAAATGATAAAGTACTGATCTATTAAATATTGTCATAGATGCGCGACGCGAGAGTCGAAATATGCATAGATCTGGAAAAGCTTTCAAGTTTGAAGAATGTTATGATATACTAAAGGATCAACCAAAATTTTCCTTGCATACTACACAGGTCTTCAATCGAATCATGGGTTCCCAATTTGGAGAAGGTGACAGTAGCCAATATTTACCCTCAATAAACAACTCAGATTCGGGACATGGAATCGCCTCCCCCTCTAACCTGACCACTAGGTAGAAAAGCACAGAAGAGAAAAGGAAAAAGGCTGGCCGAATCATCAAAATATTCTCAAATAGTAGAAGAAACCAAAAGTTTCAATGCTATGTATAAAGAAAGCCAAGATAGGAGGAATTCGGCCACCGAATTGAAGCTTGCCATTAAATAGAAAGAGCATGAACTGAAAGAACGAATGCAGGAAGATCGCATTATGAGTATTAACCTTAGCAATTTACCAGATAGTCAACGTTATTATTTCATGTGTAGACAGAATGAAATATTGCAAAAACGAGGTTATAATAGGGAGTAAACAACTTTCATTACATCTTTTAAATTAGACGCTTTATTCAATGTAATATGAAAATTTAAATTTCATTAATATATCTTCTGTTTTATTTGTAATGTATTACATTCAAATATTTGTAATGTGTTTCACAATTGATGTTTCGTGTCCTACTTTATTTTTAATGTGTTACGTTCGTATATTACATAAGATAAATAAATTTGCAATGTATTACATTCATAAAATAAATCTGATTTCAAATACAGTAAATTCAAATAAATGTGCAGATTCTGAAACATTTATATTTTGCATTTTCCACATCTCCATATTGGGACCCAATATGCTCTACCAAATCTTGACGTAGTGCATGATGTTTTTGTCTATCATGTAATATCACATTGCGAACCATTCGGGCTCCTTGATCAACATGTCCACCTCTATTAGGTACGATCAATGTTGCGTCCTGTATTTGATCATAATCATAATCACCTATGTCATCTTCACGTTCGTCCTCAACAATCATATAGTGTAGAATTATACATGTTTTCATGATATATGAAAGACTATCTGCATTCCATATATGCGCTGGGCCCTTCACTATTGCGAAGCGTGCTTGTAAAACTCCGAAAGCGCGTTCTACAACTTTAATTACGGGCACATTCCTGCATTTCTGCAAAATTTTTCTTCTTTTGAGTATCTGGGGCCGAGTAAATTTTCACTATAGTCGCCAATGGGATATATACCATCTTCCAAATACTATCTCATGTTGTATATGTGGTTGTTGATTACAAAATTTGCCGGAGGTGCACACCCATTAAGAATTTCATCAAATAGAGTAGATTGGTTAAGCACATTCAGATCATTATTGCAGCTTGGCATTCCGAAGAAAGAATGTCAAAACTAGAGATCATAAGATGTGACTACTTCAAGAATAATTGTTGGTTCCCTTACATGTCGTGTATACTGTCCGTGCCACGCAGCTGGACAATTCTTCCACTTCAAATGCATACATTCTACACTACCCAACATGTCGGGAAAACCTCTGCCTTCATTTTATTGGTGGAGTCGTGCTACATCGGTGGGAGTAGATTTCTGCATATACTGGTTGCCAAATAACTTGACAATTGCATAACAAAATCGACGTAAAGTCTTCAACACAGGAGTTTCGCCAATTCATAAATATTCGTCAATAGCATCCACTGCACCTCTAAATGTGTAACGCCCCGAATTCCAAAATACAACTGAATTCGAGATTCCACAGGATCTTTACACTTCTTTCGTACAATTTTACAAGGAAATTAAAACTTTTCACTTTACATCAGAGTTACATGAAAACTTTACACTTTACATTGTACAGTGGAAGCAATTTTACAACATCTAAATAAATGTACATCAATATTTGAATAATCTCTAAGCATCTGTGCTTCTTTAATCTTTATCATGTCATTTATCCTGCATACAAAACTGTGGGTACGTCAGTTTATTCAACCGACGAACATTATACACGGCCATCCTCTCTATACCGGAAATAGTATAACTGATTTTTCATATTTAACATACACAAACTTGTCACATATCAAACTAAAGGGAATACCCTATTGATATCGTGTTGTGATTGTGCACTTAGTCCTTAATGCAGTTATTTACATTACATGACACTAATGCACACTTGTTCGGATTCTATGCATCCCATACTACATAGGTTCGAGGGCAAGCCTCTTAATCGTTCTTCATCTTGTAGGATTCAATCCCTCGTCATGACTTAATCTACTACTGTAACTACGGTAAGTATCCTAGATGATCTATGAGTACAAGCTCATGTACAGAAAACCTGGAGGGGAATTCCACGCCATGTCTTAACGCATCAAGCATGCATTCTGTGGCAATTCAGCCTCCTTCATGGCACACGATTCTCTTGCAGTCACCAAACATCCCACAAGCGTCGCCAAGATCCCGATAATTCTGGAGTAGTGTCCACGCCATGTCCTGATGCATCAAGCATGCATTCTATGGATCACTCTCACATCGTAGACTCGAGGCCCTCATACTTGTGTTTTTCTCTTACTTTCATCACCTCTTCATTATGTACTAATTCTTAATTTAATGAAATCATGAACAAAATCAATCTCTTAGAGTTAGCCCTCTCACTACTATCGGTCTTATTTCTTTCATTTCACAATGACCCAAACTGGTCTTTTCAATGTCAATAATCATAATTCATCACTTTTTACTTGCCGGTGTGAGTTTTGGCTACACCCTAATTTTCAATTTCAATTCACAAATTCACATGTTTGAGTTGTCATACTCAATAACATTTCTCTTTTTCAATTACATAATTTCAAATAATTCATGAGTCCATAACCAAACATGGAATTCAATTATAATGCATGCATTTCATCAAATATTTATTTCCACATTAAAATCGCATCATCAATTATATGGTCAAAATGAATATTCACAACTCACAATTGTTACACTATTCTTCAACAAGAATAATTCATACCACTTCACTTCATATATTTTCTTTCTTATTTATATTTCCTTTCTAGCACTTATCTCAAATTTCTTTGTAACAACACATTTTATATGAAATTATCCGAGTGCAACAACTATAGTTCCAATTACCCTTTTTCTTTCAAAAATACGCTTTATTTCATTCTAGTAATTCCCCATAATTTCTCATAAGTTGTGCTCATTTATACTAGGCCGCAAGTCATAGGAATTGTTTCACAAAAAGAGACAGATTTACTTGAAAACTTCGGGAAAGTTGATTGTCAAAATGGTCAGTCGGCTGTTCCGCAAAAATGCAAAACTTCGAAAAAGAAGTCGACTGTTAAATGTATCAGTCGGCTGGCCTGCGATATTTTTAATCTTGAAATCAATGATCTGAATAATCGACTGTTGCACATGGCAGTCGACTTTACTGCGGGGTTTTTCAAAAATATAATTTAAATCTGTGTACTATTCTTTTCATAATTCATTTGACATTCCTTACTCAACTCAACATTATTATTCCCTATATTAATTCCCTGTTTATATTCCTTTCACAAACCCACAAATTATATTTTTAGTTATTCGTTACAACATCACCACAAAAAGGTTCATTCAAGCATATAAAACAACATTTTCATCTACTACCATTTGCATTTAGTTTTTGATGCTAACAACGAATTTTACTTCAAGCAATCCATAGCTATAAATAATTCACACACAACTTAAGTTTGATGATGGAATCACATACAATCCATTTAGCAACATTTCAATTAACTAATAAGCAATTTTCCCAATTAAATGTACTCTTACTAATCTTTTTCATGCATTATCATTTCAATTCAATTCTAGCATGCTATCTAATTAGAAATATGGAAAATAACCCACCTTAATTTGGAGAGAAATCAAATTGCAACACCTCCTAAACAAAAGTCCTTGCCAAAAGAGCGTTCCTCCTCCTCCTTGATGCGCGCACCCGAGCCGCAAAGATGCAATCCCGAGCTCCTTGATGCTGGCCTTCCCTTCTTGGTGAAAACACAACTCCTCACACACAACTCTCAATCTTTTAACTCACTTACTATACTACCAACAATGTATATTCTACTATAGGTTTTGGAGAAATAAAGAGTACAAAAATAACTAGGCTAGGGGGGGGGGGGTATTTATACTAAAAATTTGAGTAAATGGAAGGCTAGGATCAAACTAGGAGTTAGAAATAAAAGGCTAGGATTCAAGGGGGAGTTATAGTAACCAACCATGATCAAGCAACCACCACCCATGACTCCATTCAAATTTCCTTTTCCCTCCATGTCAAAAACCGGCCTCACATGGTGCATTTGCACGTGTACGTGCAATGCACGTGCATGCATTAGTCCTCCATTTAAAAAAGTTGTACATTATATTTTCTACAAAAATAATCTTTAAAAGATGTTCTACATTACAAGTTGTAATTTAAAATAAAAATAACTCATGGGCTTTAATTAATGGGCCAAAATAATAGTTTTATAAAAGAAAATAAATAAATTAGATTTGGGCTAAAAAAAAAAGCTTATGTTTATTTGAAGAAAAACGGGCCTTTATAAAAATAATTAAAGAACACATATACATATATATATATATATATACACATATACTCATCATCCATAATGAAAATAATTATAAGATTTCATACTACAAAAATTGCACGTGCACACTATGTGCAAAATAAATAAATAATTTTCATAATGAAAATCGGGGTATTACAAAATGCATGTCGACGAAGAGAAATGAAGTTAGCAACTTCAATTTCGTACACGCCATTGTATGCCGAACTATTATATGGATGCCATATAATAGAATTCCATGAACGTATCTCCAATTGGTCATGAGCCATCGAAATATTATACCTAGTTTGGTCCGAATGACCCGTATCTAAAAATTCATGATTTCATCGACAAATTCTTGGCCATTTGTCAGCATTCTCCATATGACGTTCCATAGACAGGCTCCTATCACTTAATGGTATACAGTAACCTGTGTATTCGTAAGCCCAATATTACATAAAACAAACATTTATTAGGTATCAACTCGGATATTAAACTAGTATTTAAAGGTTCAACTTAGCAAATTAGATGTGAAATTTAGAGATACCTCGAGTACTTGCCAAGACTCATTAAATGACTTCACTTTCAGCCTGGTAGAAGTGTCCAGAGACAAATACAGCAGTGCCAATGCTGGACTACCCCAATCGTATGTGCCTACTATATTCATATCTTCAAATGCAGCTAACCAGCCACATCTCACTAATTGCGAACCATTAGGGTAAAGAAACACCCCCCAGGAAAAACATAATTAATGCTCTTGCAATCCTTATCGCTATTTGTCTTGGCTTCCTCGATCATACTGTTGTCAAAATAACATTTCAGGAACGGGCAACGGATACGTGAGACTTCCAATCGTCTATTGTAATCTCCGGAAAAAAGCAATTTTTGATTATTTCAAATGTGTACGGTTCGTCGTTACACAGAGGTAAGGGTCTGATACCAATTGAAATTCCTGTTAGCATTACACAATCCAAAGGAGTGAATCCCAGCTCACCGCACGGTAGGTGAAAAGTGTGGGTCGTATCCCACCATCTCTCTACCAATGCCTCCATAAGCCGCATAGACGACTTATCTGTATCTGTATGCATAAAACGAGGCCAACTCTCCTGCTCGACCAACTGCTTGATAATGGGGACACCGCTGCATTATTTTTTGTACATTTTAATTGGTTGATAGTAATATGTTTGCACAAATGATTGCTATCATCTACAACACGTTTTCAATTTGATTGTTCCGTATAGTCTACATTCTGCAACTCCGCTTCAAATTGGCTACTTCTTTCTGCTTCAGCTGGCGTTAGTTGTTAACGCTTTGATTTCATCCGGCCGATGAATCTTTTTATTGAAGACATCGATAAAACCCTATATATATATATATATATATATATATATATATATATATATATATATATATATATATATATATATATATATATATATATATATATATATATATATTGGGGGGATAACAATCTAATATTGAAGAAGAAAATAGATTGGAAAGAAGAGAGGTTTCAGAAGAAAAATTGTTGAAGAAGTGAGCTGTCGGGTTTGAAGAGTAAAGCTCAACTCTTCACAAAATTTATAGAAGAAGAAGAGGGGTATATTCGTCATTTCATATGTTTAGAAATTAAAAAACACATGCCCTCAACCCGCGTTCGATTATTTTGCAAATTGCAAAATAATGTGATGTTTCGTCCCAACAAAAAAAAAATCACTTCGGACGATGATGTTTCGCCCGATGTGAATTTTGAATTTTTTTTTTTGGGGACGAAACATTTATTTTAATATTATTATTTGTTTTCTCCGTTATAAAATTCATTTAATTTAAATTTTTTCTCACAGACGAAACATCTTGTTTCTTCTGTTTAATTTTTTCCAAAATTATGCATTTTATACCTTTTGACGACTGCAGCAAACGATTAAAATGCTATTCTATAATATGCATATATGCATATTATACCTCAGACGACTATGGATGCTCTACCAAGTGTCTAGGAATGGTAGAATTTTGACTTTCGGCTTTTTTTGAGCTTATATTAGTGATATGTAGTTTTTACAACTAATTAGAAGAAGATGCTCGAGGTGTTATAAGTTATAGCTGTAAGAGCATCTGTAGTCGTTGGCTTTTACATAGGAATATGGAAAAAATAGCCGACGAAAGATGATCTTTCGTCGGTTCGATCGGACGAAAGATCATCTTTCGTCGGAAAATTTTACAATAAAAAAATTCAACAGATGGGAAATCATTTCCTTTCCCGTCCGTTTTTTTTTAAAAATCATGCACGGACGTGATATGATTCCCCTTCGGATTCGAAATTATAAAATAAAAAAAGGGCACAGACGCGAAATGATTCCCCGTCCCAGCCCATTTATTTTGAATTTTTTTTAAAAAAATCCTATAAACTATAGCCTATAAATATTTTTATGGGTATAGATTAGGTTTTAATTGAAATTAATTAAGAATTAAGATTTAATTAGGATTAAATTAACAATAAATTAGGAATTAATTAGGAGTTTTATTTTATTTTATTTTATTTCTCGGACGGGAAATGATTCACCGTCCTTTGGTTTTTTATTTAAAAATAAAAATAAAAATTAATGGACGGGAAATCATTCTTCGTCCGTAGATTTTTTAAAAATTAAAACTCAAAATTTAGGTTCAAACGACTACAGATGAACCCCAAATTTCCTATTCCTATATGTCAAATACCCAAAATTTGAGTCGGAACGACTACAGATGCTCTAAAAGTAGGGGTTTGTTTTTAAAGTATAAAAAAGGAAGTATTTAGTTGTCTGGTGTAATGGTACTATGTGTAACATATGTTTTGTTGGCAGTGTTAGAAGAAAAAAATTGTGTTTTGTTCACAGACTGAGTATGAATTCCCTGTTCAAGATGAGTGAGAATTGAGATTTATCCATACAAGAAAGAAAATATGCATATTTATATATATCTTAAGCTAATAGGCCTATCCCATCTTTTCTTTCTCTATTTTAAAATAGAGAAAGGAAAGCAAAAATAGGAACTGACACGTGCAGCCCACACCAATTGTCAAAACAAAATTAATTTAAAAAAACACCAAAAAAAACTTTCCTCTTCCACATCTCCTCAAAACCCACAAACCCTAACTCTCCCTACCCCAAAATCCACCCACATCTCCTCACCCGTCCGTCCCTACCGCCGTCCACCCTGTCCCGATCCTGTCCGTCTCTACCCTCCATCGTCGCCCTTCGTCGTCAATCCCAACCCGATCCCGCCGTCTTTACCCTCCATCGTAAGTTTCCTTTTTACTTAAGATTTTTCTATTTTTCTCTAAGGCTCAACAGTTCCTTTCTGATTATTGTGATGATGTGATTGAGGATCCTTTCCAATACTGGGAATATTCGAGTTTGCTTTCTATGTGAGTGACGGTAATAGGAAGCAAGAACAAAGGTTGTCTCTTATTACAATCCTCGCTGCGTCTAATTTCTATTCGAAAAAATTGCTCGACAGTTCTCAATATTTTTCCAGATCAACTAAATGGCAAAGACAGAAGAGACATGAATTAATTTTTTATTCATGCGTGAACTATGTTTTTTCCTTAATTAAAGAAAGAAAGGATGAAAAAAAAAATGTTAGTCAAGCTGTTAACTCTGACTTCGTGGGTTTGCGAAACGTTACTAAGTTTCTTGGACGCAATAAATACTAATGTACACTATAAATTATACTTTATCTTAAGCTAACAGAGAAAGGAGAGCAAAAGTAAGAAATCACACCTACCTTAACACGTGCACACCATACTTTTTTACTATTTATTCACTAATTTACACTACTCTCTCCAATGTGTACACCCAGAGATTACGGAGATGGCAGTTAGGACTATATGTCATGTCATCGCTACAATTGGCCCATATGTATATTACCTGAAGATCAACTTTTATTCTTCAATTTTATGGTAATTGTGTTCACCACTTCTCATAATTAGTTCTCATGAAAAATTACTTAAGTTCTTGAGCTTTTCATTTATTTTTAGCATTCTTTCTTCAATTAGAATTGTTGTTTCAGTTTTTATATCCTTTTTTGGATAATATTTAATTTGTTTGTGTTTGAGTATTTTTCTGCTTTTTTATGATAGTATTGTCAAGTTTTGAGATTTGGGATCATATGCAGGCCTAATAATGTAGGGTTTCAGATTAGAAGAAGGGGGATCGTAAGGTGTGAGATTGGAACGAACTGACTGGCATATGAAGGCTTTTTCTTCTAATTATTATCTATTTTCATTTGAACTTTTGCATTCTAAGTAATATTATCATTTAATTTTCAATTACGAAGAATGATGGATTGCAGATGATGGTAAAAAGCATGAAAGTTGAATAGTTTGGTCAATTTTATCATTATTTTATTTTATTATTTTATTATTTTCTTAGAGTAAAAGGAAACAAATGAGTGAATATATATGAAAGCTAAAGACTTGCATCAAATGGTTGATGAAATGAGAAGATGAAAATTGATGAAGCAAGAAAAGCTTCGGAATATGCTGGAATCAGAAGGGAAACAACATGCAGATAGTGGTATATTTTATATATCTTTTGTTTTGTTTGAAAAGTTTGGGTGAATTATAGTATTGTATGTGTGTTTTATAATTTGATCATTTTATAGAGACACAACTAAGGAGTAATATAGAACAGTTGGAGACAATATGAGTATTTGCAAGCAAGATTTAGAATGGATGAATCTGACAAGATTGTAAGTCTCTTTTTTAGCATCTATAAATTTCGGTAATTATTCGACTATTTTTTTTATTTTCTTTTAATTGAATAGAAATATAGAATGATATTGGCTGGTTTAAAAGTGTGAATTAGTTAATTTGTAAAATTTTCATTCTTTCATTATATTGTGATTGAAATAGCTAAGTGACATTTCTAAATTTTTAAGTACCATACAATTTTAGGAGTTTCTCAAAATTATTTTAGTCTGTGCAATTTGCACAGGGTAACACTAGTACAACCTTATGTCAAGAGAGAAGAGCCATTAGAAAAATAAGCTGCAATATAGTAATTGAACCCACTCGATTCGATTGTTATGTAGACTTCATATGAATTATGTTCGTGCATTTCCTACTGAGGTAATTAAGTAATTGTGATCTTAATCATAGTCTATTTTTGGGTTATCACAATGAAAATCATTTTTAATTAGTAAATTAGTACCATATCAAGATAGAATGATTTTTTATATAATAAGCTAAAATACATTTTTTGCTACAATAAGCTAAAATACATAAAGTGAGGTGATTTAATTATATAGCTCTTCTAACTCCAACAAGTTCATAATCATCATTTAAAATGTTATCATCATAATATATATGTATTTTTTAAATAATATATTGCATTTCACATAGAGTTTGCTATTACAAAGATGTAGTTACTCATCCAAGTTTATTCTCACCTTATTATTATTATTATTATTATTATTATTATTATTATTATTATTTTCGAAAAAATATTTCTCACTATAACATTAACCCAATAAACATTGTTCTTCTCATCCTTTTATTCCATTTTCACTACTTGACTGAAATATTTCTCACTATAACATTAACCCAATAAACATTGTTCTTCTCATCCTTTTATTCCATTTTCACAACTTGACTGATATTGGTTATGACCACTTTTTTTTGTTATTTCTATTATACAGTGTTCAGCTTATCTCATTCTTACAAGAGGAAAGAATACGAGGGACTTGGTATACTGGATCTAAGAGATATGAACAATGCTCTGTTTAGTAAGTGATGGTGAAAAATGAAAGGGAGACGCAGCAACTGGTAGTGCAAATCATTTACGGCCTACAGAATAAGGAAGAAATTTAGATATGGAGAGAGAAGTGACTATGGTAAAATGACTTATATCTGGAAAGGTGTAGCGAGAGTGTGAGAGACCTTTCACACTAACACAAGGCATAGGATTGAGAACGGTAAAGATACCAGATTTTGGTAGGACAGATGGTGTGGAAATAATACTCTTTTGGGTCCGTTTTCGAAGGCTGTCGCAGCTACGATAAACACCGACACCTTAGTTGCTGATGTTTGGCGTAATGAGAGGTTGAAAATTGAGGTCTTTAACCATTTATCATAGGAGAGTATTAATCAATTACAAAACCTCAATAACTTCATTCGGACCGTACACCAATGAAACGGAGGATGACAGGAGATGGAACTTAGACCCTACTCTCAGATTCTCTGTGAAGTCTGTGTACAAATGCTTAACAATGGAGGAGCAAGAAGCATGGAGGTCGACATTATTTGGAACATCAATGCACCGTTGAAAGTGAAAGTGTTTCTTTGGCTGGTGGAGAACGATGTGATTTTATCCATGACCAATATGCAGAAACGGAGTATGCAAATTGATGTTAGATGCTCGAGATGTAATTACGACGACGAAGATAAAAATATATATTATCTATTTGTTCTAAGGCCAGGTTAGCTTGGTAGGTCGTGTGTCTAGGGTTTGCGGGCTTAGAATGTCCTAGGTCAAATTATGAGGTTTGGGGTTATTGGAGAGTAGATATAATCAGAAAAGATGATAGGTTTACATGGGATATTTCAGCTGCGGCTATGATGTAGGGACTGTGGCTATACCGTAACGAGTTGTGTTTTCATAATATCAATAATAGATTTCATGTTATGATGCATACAATTTTTGCCTCTATTCACGCTTGGACAGGTCAGACAGGTGCTAAAAAGAGGCTTCGCATGAAGGATGAAGATTAGATCGCGGCAGAAGAGTAGGGTTTTAGCTGAAGATGATGCTTACTGCCCACTCAGTAATTGTATTTTCATTTATACATTAGAGACTATGGTTTTATTTGTGGTTTTGATTTAAGTATGAATTTAGATCTTGAGATATGTAATATGTTTACTATGTTTCGTTAATTTATCGTTAATGAAGCGATGACGATGACATCTTTATTCAAAAAAAATAAAATTGATGACCTGAAACAAGATAAACTTCAGCTAGCAATTAGATTTTAAACTTAAAATACTTTACAAAGTAAAATCATATAGACATTATGCTTTAGTATGTATAAGTTATTTCAACCTTAAAGTTGAATATAAATATTTCCATTAAATTTCAATTTTTTTTTAAAAAATCGCATAAATCTGTCACGTCTCTTCAACTGTAATTGAGGAATCTTTAGAAGATGATGATGAAAATCCCTCGTTTGTCACCCTTCTCATCTCCTCGTTCGGAATACCACCCACAACATCCTGTAGAATTATCGAATCTGTCATAGTGTCTATAATAGTTTGTTCCATCGTTCTACAACTATCAGACAAAGTAAATAGAAGTAACAATAACTGTCACCTCTTTGAAAACTTCAAACCTGCAGCTTCCATCTGTTTGTAAAATATACAGTAATTGTCACTACAAATTGCAAGGACTATAACGGTGTTTATATCCCGGCGTTTGAGGCAAACGTCGGGATAGAGACCATTTTTTATAAAAAAATTTGCATATCTATCCCGGCGTTTTGACAAAACGCCGGTATAGATTAGACATATACCGGCGTTTATAGAAGAAACGCCGGTATAAGCCTCTTCTATTCCGACGTTTATGCCAAAAACGCCGGGTTAGCTCGTGGAAAAGAAAAAAACTCCCAATTCTCTCCCTCAATCTTTATATCTCTCTCTCTCATTGCCAGTCACCCCTCGCCGTCGCCCCTCCCTATTCACCATCGCTGACTCTCTCTCCCCCCCCCCCCCCCCCCCCCCCGGCCATGCTCCTCCTTCGCCACCACCTCTCCCCTGTCGCCGGAAGAGCCCTGGCAGCCGACTCCCTCTCTCTCCTAGCCGCTGCTCCTCTCTCGTCGTCCCCAACTCCATCACCCCCTGGCGTCGTTCCTTGCACCAGCCTCTCCTAGCCCTTGCGTCGTCGTCCATTTGTCCTCGTTTCCTGAACCCTAACGCTAGGTGAGTTTTTTATCCCAAAATTTAAGGTTTTGCCCATCAATTTAGTGAAAAGTTGTGATCTTTCTTTTCCATATCCTAACCCTAACTTCATTCTGTGATTATCTACTTTTTTTCTTGTTTTGTGAAAAGATGTCATCATAATTTACTTAGTTTTTGTTAGATATTATTATAGTCCTATATTGGTTGTAGAGTTGTTTTGATATTTGTTCTCCTCTTATATATAGGTGGTATTGTACTTGGTTGAACTCAATTCAATATTCAGTATTGTTTTATAATTTAATCAATATTGTTTTATAATTTGGTGGAATCAGAAGGGAAACAACATGCAGATAGTGGTATATTTTATATATCTTTTGTTTTGTTTAAAAAGTTTAGGTGAATTATAGTATTGTATGTGTGTTTTATAATTTGATCATTTTATAGAGACACAACTAAAGAGTAATATAGAACAGTTGAAGACAATATGAGTATTTGCAAATAAGATTTAGAATGGATGAATCTGACAAGATTGTAAGTCTCTTTTTTAGCTTCTATAAATTTCGGTAATTATTCGACTATTTTTTTATTTTCTTTTAATTGAATAGAAATATAAAATGATATTGGCTGGTTTAAAAGTGTGAATTAGTTAATTTGTAAAATTTTTATTCTTTCATTATATTTTGATTGAAATAGCTAAGAGACATTTCTAAATTTTTAAGTATCATACAATTTTATGAGTCTCTCAAAATTATTTTAGCCTGTGCAATTTGCACAGGGTAACACTAGTACAACCTTATGTCAAGAGTGAAGAGCCATTAGAAAAATAAGCTGCAATATAGTAATTGAACCCACTCGATTCGATTGTTATGTAGACTTCATATGAATTATATTCATATATGAATTATGTTCGTGCATTTCCTACTGAGGTAATTAAGTAATTGTGATCTTAATCATAGTCTATTTTTGGGTTATCACGATGAAAATCATTTTTAATTAGTAAATTAGTACCATATCAAGATAGAATGATTTTTTATATAATAAGCTAAAATACATTTTTTGCTACAATAAGCTAAAATATATAAAGTGAGGTGATTTAATTATATAGCTCTTCTAACTCCAACAAGTTCATAATCATCATTTAAAATGTTATCATCATAATATATATGTATTTTTTAAATAATATATTGCATTTCACATAGAGTTTGCTATTACAAAGATGTAGTTACTCATCCAAGTTTATTGTCACCTTATTATTATTATTATTATTATTATTATTATTATTATTATTATTATTATTTTCGAGAAAATATTTCTCACTATAACATTAACCCAATAAACATTGTTCTTCTCATCCTTTTATTCCATTTTCACAACTTGACTGATATTGGTTATGACCACTTTTTTTTGTTATTTCTATTATACAGTGTTCAGCTTATCTCATTCTTACAAGAGGAAAGAATACGAGGGACTTGGTATACTGGATCTAAGAGATATGAACAATGCTCTGTTTAGTAAGTGATGGTGAAAAATAAAAGGCAGACGCAGCAACTGGTAGTGCAAATCATTTACGGCCTACAGAATAAGGAAGAAATTTAGATATGGAGAGAGAAGTGACTATGGTAAAATGACTTATATCTGGAAAGGTGTAGCGAGAGTCTGAGAGACCTTTCACACTAACACAAGGCATAGGATCGAGAACGGTAAAGATACCAAATTTTGGTAGGACAAATGGTGTGGAAATAATACTTTTTTGGGTCTGTTTCCGAAGGCTGTCGCAGCTACGATAAACACCGACACCTTAGTTGCTGATGTTTGGCGTAATGAGAGGTTGAAAATTGAGGTCTTTAACCATTTATCACAGGAGAGTATTAATCAGTTACAAAACCTCAATAACTTCATTCGGACCGTACACCAATGAAACGGAGGATGAGAGGAGAATCGAGAACGGTAAAGATACCAGATTTTGATTGGACAAATGGTGTGGAAATAATACTCTTTTGGGTCTGTTTCCGAAGGCTATCGCAGCTACGATAAACACCGACACCTTAGTTGCTGATGTTTGGCGTAATGAGAGGTTGAAAATTGAGGTCTTCAACCATTTATCACAGGAGAGTATTAATCAATTACAAAACCTCAATAACTTCATTCGGACCGTACACCAATGAAACGGAGGATGAGAGGAGATGGAACTTAGACCCTACCCTCAGATTCTCTGTGAAGTCTGTGTACAAATGCTTAACAATGGAGGAGCAAGAAGCATGGAGGTCGACATTATTTGGAACATCAATGCACCGTTGAAAGTGAAAGTGTTTCTTTGGCTGGTGGAGAACGATGTGATTTTATCCATGACCAATCTACAGAAACGGAGTATGCAAATTGATGTTAGATGCTCGAGATGCAATTACGACGACGAAGATAAAAATATATATTATCTGTTTGTTCTAAGGCCAGGTTAGCTTGGTAGGTCGTGTGTCTAGGGTTTGCGGGCTTAGAATGTCCTAGGTCAAATTATGAGGTTTGGGGTTATTGGAGAGTAGATATAATCTGGAAAAGATGATAGGTTTACATGGGATATTTTAGCTGCGGCTATGATGTAGGGATTGTGGCTATACCGTAACGAGTTGTGTTTTCATAATATCAATAATAGATTTCATGTTATGATGCATACAATTTTTGCCTCTATTCACGCTTGGGCAGGTCAGACAGGTGCTAAAAAGAGGCTTCGCATGAAGGATGAAGAGTAGATCACGACAGAAGAGTAGGGTTTTAATTGAAGATGATGCTTACTGCCCACTCAGTAATTGTATTTTCATTTATGTATTAGAGACTATGGTTTTATCTGTGGTTTTGATTTAAGTATGAATTTAGATCTTGAGATATGTAATATTTTTACTATGTTTCGTTAATTTATCGTTAATGAAGCGATGACGATGACATCTTTATTCAAAAAAAATAAAATTGATGACCTGAAACAAGATAAACTTCAGCTAGCAATTAGATTTTAAACTTAAAATACTTTACAAAGTAAAATCATATAGACATTATGCTTTAGTATGTATAAGTTATTTCAACCTAAAAGTTCAATATAAATATTACCATTAAATTTCAATTTTTTTTAAAAAAATTTGCATAAATCTGTCACGTCTCTTCAACTGTAATTGAGGAATCTCTAGAAGATGATGATGAAAATCCCTCGTTTGTCACCCTTCTCATCTCCTCGTTTGGAATACTACTCACAACATCCTGTAGAATTATCGAATCTGTCATGGTGCCTGTAATAGTCTGTTCCACCGTTCTATAACTATCAGACAAAGTAAATAGAAGTAACAATAACTGTCACCTCTCTGAAAACTTCAAACCTGCAGCTTCCATCTGTTTGTAAAATATACAGTAATTGTCACTACAAATTGCAAGGACTATAATGGTGTTTATATCTCGGCGTTTGAGGCAAACTTCGGGATAGAGAGCATTTTTTTATAAAAAAATTTGCATATCTATCCCGGCGTTTTGACAAAATGCCGGTATAGATTAGACATATACCGGCGTTTATAGAAGAAACGCCAGTATAAGCCTCTTCTATCCCGACGTTTATGCCAAAAATGTCGGGTTAGCTCATGGAAAAGAAAAAAACTCCCAATTCACAATCCATTCCCCGCTCCCTCAATCTTTATCTCTCTCTCTCTCATTGCCAGTCACCCCTCGCCATCGTCCCTCCCTATTCACCGTCGCTGACTCTCCCCCCCCCAGCCATGCTCCTCCTTCGCCACCTCCTCTCCCTTGTCGCAGGAAGAGCCCTGGCAGCCGACTCCCTCTATCATCGCTCTCTCTCCTAGCCGCTGCTCCTCTCTCGTCGTCCCCAACTCCATCACCCCCTGGCGTCGTTCCTTGCGCCAGCCTCTCTTAGCCCTTGCGTCGTCGTCCATTTGTCCTCGTTTCCTGAACCCTAACCCTAGGTGAGTTTTTTATCCCAAAATTTAGGGTTTCGCCCATCAATTTAGTGAAAAGTTGTGATCTTTCTTTTCCATATCCTAACCCTAACTTCATTCTGTGATTATCTACTTTTTTTCTTGTTTTGTGAAAAGATGTCATCATAATTTATTTAGTTTTTGTTAGATATTATTATAGTCCCATATTGGTTGTAGAGTTGTTTTGATATTTGTTCTCCTCTTATATATATGTGGTATTGTACTTGGTTGAACTCAATTCAATATTCAGTATTGTTTTCATCACTCTGAGTTATCTTAACATGGTATCAGAGCCAATTATCCAAATTTTCCCTTTTTAAATTTCCCATAAAAAAAATCTCAAATTCCAACAGCCAAGTTATACAAATTTCTTCCCAAAACCCTAGATCTAAAATAAAATTTTAAAAAAAAACTTCATCTTCAACCTCCCGTCAAGATCCACTGTCGTCGAAATTCGCAACCGCTCTTGAGCTCCCGTTGAGACCCATCTCGACGACCCACACTCCCGTCGTCGCTTCCACAGTGGTCGCCAACCTCCACCCTCCAGTCAATTACCCTCCAATCAACAAGGGTTTGGTTGATAACAAGGACATTGAGGAACTTAAGGCAGATGTTCAGAAATTTGCTAGTTCATTCGATATGCCTGGGTTTCAAATGTCTGCTATGAAGTATAAAGATTAGATCTCAGCACTCCAAATTTGAGTTATGAAGTCAGAATATCTGTTGTAAATTTCCTTATTTCATTTTAAATTTTCTTTTGAACGACCCCCCCAGCAGCCCCTCTTCACTGCCATCCCCAAGCCGCCTCTCTCTTCTTCCCTCTTTCTTCAAACCCTAACTTTACACCTAATACCCAAACCCCTCTAATACCCAAACCCGACCCACTCCATACCCAAATCCACTTATAATCTATACCCTATTACATCTTTCTCAAACCCTCTGTTTTCTTTGCTGTCCATACCCAAACCCGACCCACTCCATTTATTTTTCTAAAAAAAATATCAAATATATATATATATATATATATATATATATATATATATATATATATATATACAGGTACTACTACTTGATGGCATCTCAGTCTCTCCCACATATTTCCGCCTCCACTGACTTCCCCGATGCAACCGCCTCTTGTTCCTCCTTCAGATTCAAAAAGCAGCAGCGCCACTTTCAGTCTGCCTCCGGCCTCCTACCTTCTCCTTACATCATTCATCACCCTACCCCACCTCTACTTCCGCCACCGGTAGCACCGCCCTACTCCCTACCTCGATCCAGACACCCGCAGCATCTCCCTCCACATTATGCTCTCAGTCACAGCAGCGCTAGTCTTATTTCTTATCGCAGTGCTTCTTCCCTCACATCCTCGGCCATGCCCGTCACTCTAGCCTTGCCGTCTCCTGCTGATTGGGCCAATCTTTAGCAACACCTTACTCAGCTGGAACTACAGCTCATGGGTCAGTCTATCAATGCTGACTCCTCTACTCCTGCACTTTCTGCCACTCCCGTTATGAATTCGTTCTGGATTTTAGATTCTGGTGCATCACATCATCTCACTAGTAATCAGACACTGTTCACCACCTGCACATCACATTCCTCTCACTCTCCATCTCTACACAGAGCTGATGGCTCACCACTTCTTATTACACACTCAGGGACAATTAACTCTCCCACTCTCACATTACCATATGTTCTTTATGCTCCTCATTTATCAATAAACCTTATTTCTATCAGTGCGTTGTGCGATAGTGGTCTTGTCGTTACTTTTGACTCTTTAGGTTGTTCTATTACTGATTCCTCCACTGGTGAGGAGTTTGGGCGTGCTAGTCGTCAGGATCATCTATATTATCTAGATTTTCTTCGTGCACATCACTCTCCTTCTAGTTTTGCCGGTATTGTTTCCTCTGATGCTGATCTGTGGCACAGAGGTTTAGGTCATATTAGCGCATCACGACTCCAGACTATAGCTCATAGTGGTGCCCTTGGTTCTCTCACTTTTAAATATTTATCTGATTGTCAGGGTTGTCATTTTGGCCAAACACATTGCTCTACCCTTTAGTCACAAAAGAACTTCTGAAACCACTCACCATTTTCAACTTGTTCATTCTGACATATGGGGACCCTCTCCCGTACCTTCGTGGAAAGGCTATCTCTATTATGTTGCCTTCATCGATACTTCACTAGACATACATGGGTTTTTTTTATGCGTCAGCGATCTGAGATACCTGATATTTACACTCAGTTCGGTGTGCGCATTAAGAATTTTCGATCGGACGGTGCACGTGAGTAAACTCCCACCACTATGAGATCGATCCTTCAGTCTCACGGCACCCTTTTTCAGCAATCATGCCCTCACACACATGAGCAGAATGGTGTAGCTGAACGCAACCATCGTCACATCCTGGAGATGGCTCGTGCTCTTTTACTCTCCTCTTCCGCTCCTCGTTCTTTCTGGGCTGAAGCTATCATGACCTCTGTTAGTCTCATCAACATTACTCCCTCGTCCGCCCTAGCTGGTACGACGCCTTATGAGGCTCTTTATCATTCACCTCCCGACTACAGTATGCTTCGTACCTTTGGGTGTACCTGTTACGTCCTTCTCCCTCCTACTGAGCGCACGAAGCTCTCCGCTCATGCTGCTAAGTGCGTTCACCTAGGTCTCAGTCCTGAACACAAAGGTTATCGTTGTTTTGATCCATCAGCGGGTCGTGTCCGCATTTCTCGACATGTATCCTTTGTGGAAGACTCCCCTTACTACCTGACCCCCCCCCCCCCGAGCATACTAGATTTTTCAATTCCTCAGTTGTTGCTAGCCCCCCGACTTTATCTTCCCGTATTCCTTTTGATCCCACTCCTCTGGCTCCATTCACATCTCCTGTAGTCCTTACACCTGTTGTTTCCCTTACCGAAACACCACTTGCATCCCCACAGCAGCCAGCACCCATCCCATCTACTTCCCCACCGACACATGCACCTACTCCACCGTCCTCATCTCCACACCCTGTCAGTCCACCACCTCTTCGTCAGTCTACCGTTCCACTTCTGGTATTCCTCCAGCACGTTATACACCTGATACCACTGGTCCTTCTGACCAATTTGGTTTTGCCACCCTAGCTTCCTACTCAACACAGTTTCATGCATATCTCACTGCTATATACTCTACACGTGAGCCCCGAACCTATCAAGATGCAATTCAATATCCTGAATGGAGGAAAGCTATTGCAGAGGAATTCAGTGCATTTGATCAGACTGGCACTTGGGATATTGTTCCTCTGCCAGAGGACGTTCAGCCTATTAGCTGCAAGTGGATCTTCAAGGTCAAATATCGACCTGATGGATCTATTGAGCGGCATAAGGCTCGTCTAGTAGCCCGAGGATTTACTCAGGAGCATGGCATTGATTATGATGAGACCTTTGCTCCCGTTGCACAGATGACTACTGTTCGCACTCTTCTTGCTGTTGTAGCCATCCGCCAATGGCCGTTATACCAGATGAACGTGAAGAATGCTTTTCTTCATGGTACCTTATCTGAGGTTGTTTATATGGATCCTCCTCCTGGCCTCCCTACTCCTCCTCGTCATGTTTACCGGTTGCGTCGGGCTATATATAGTTTGAAGTAGGCTCCTCGAGCCTGGTTTGAGTGTTTTCACCTTGTCATTACCAAGGCTGGTTTTAGTCAGAGTTCTCAGGACCATTCTATGTTTATGCGGTCATCACCACATGAGAGGGTAATTCTACTACTCTATGTTGACGATATGATCATTACTGGGGATGACTTTGCGGGCATTACATCCACCCAGAAATACCTTCATCGGCAGTTCCATATGAAAGACCTTGGCAGACTACGTTATTTTCTGGGCATAGAGATTGCTCATGGATCTCGGGGGATACTCATTTCTCAACAGAAATACACATCAGATATTATCTCCGCTGCATGCTTTTCTTACAGTAGATCAGCCGGTACACCCTTAGAGCTTCATGAGAAGCTTCGTCCCACTGATGGTGAGCTCCTTCCTGATCCCACTAGATACAGACAGATTGTTGGATAGCTTGTCTACTTATGCATGACCAGACCTGATATTGCTCACGCAGTCAGTGTTGTCAGTCGGTTTGTTTCTGCTCCTACATCAGTTCACTACGATGCTCTTCTTCGGATTCTCAGATATCTTCGGGGCACTATTACTCGCTCATTATTTATGTCTGCTACATCCAAACTAGAGCTGAGTGTATATTCTGATTCAGATTGGGCAGGTGATCCTACTACCAGATGGACTACCACCGGTTTTATCAATTTCTTGGTGATTCGCTGATCTCATAGCGAAGTAAGAAACAGGCAGTTGTTGCATGTTCTTCAACTGAAGCTGAGTACAGAGCAATGACAGCTACTACTAGAGAGATTGTTTATGTTCGTTGGCTGTTATCAGATATGGGTGTCACTCTTACAGAAGCTACTCCTCTTCATTGTGATAATCGAAGTGCATTGCACATTGCAAGCAACCCGGTCTTTCATGAGCGAACGAAGCATATAGAGATTGATTGTCATTATGTTCGTGAGCACTTTGAGGCAGGGACCATTTCTCTCCATTCTGTTATATCTTCCCAGCAGACTGCAGACTTCTTCACCAAATTCCATACTGTTCAAAGATTTAGATACTTAGTAGGCAAACTCACACTGTTTGACCCATCGTGAGTTTGAGGGGGGTATTAGATATTATTATAGTCCCATATTGGTTGTAGAGTTGTTTTGATATTTGTTCTCCTCCTATATATAGGTGGTATTGTACTTGGTTGAACTCAGTTCAATATTCAGTATTGTTTTCATCACTCTGATTTATCTAACAGTTTTAAGATGAGGTAAATTTCGGTTGTCCATCAAATAATAGAAGAATTTAGACTAGTATGGGCTTACAATTGGGCATGCCAATGATTTCTTTATATAATTTATGACTTTCTCATTTCATTGTTTCTTTGTTTCATGTTTTTTGTGCCACACATGTAAATATTAACATAATGTACTTCTCATGGAAGTCAGGTGAAGGGGAGTTCCTTTCAGAAGAAGCTTTCTATGTTGTTTGGGACAACCTTACTTGCTTGAGAGGTATATGTTTGGATTGCAACTCTGATTAATGAACTAAAATCATCAAGTTTAATTTGTCTAACATCAAAGTATTTGGTTTCTCAATTAGATAAAAACTAATTATTGAGAAAAAATTAGAATTTGAAACTTATGTAATTCACTTCTTCTGGTTAGGTTAACCCAATCAAGAAAAAATGAGATATATTTCTCATAAATCTAATTCAGTTTAAGATGCTCTTTGTAGACCGAAGTTAGTTTGTGATATAATTATTGTCCATAATATCCTACTATGGCATTCTCGAATTTTCTTCAACTTAAGATTTGGTGTATATTTAAATCCATCGGTATATTACTATAATTTAAGTTAATCTTCTTAAGCTAATTGTTTATGTACTTCAGCTGATATTTTAAAGAAAATAATTGTATGATCACCATATTTCCCATACATTCTATATAAAATAATTCTAGGACTGTAGGTTCAGTAGAATTGAAAATTTTGATTCAAATTATTCTCATCATATCAGTTATGCATTTACTTTTATTTTTATTTCTTCACTTAGTGACTGATACACTTATCCTCTGCTAGCCAACCATAGGTCCATAAGTTCCATTCTGGTTTGCAACTAGTTCGCCAAAAATTTGCAACTATATCTATTCCTTTTTCTTAGTCTAAATTCTAGAGACCTATATTATTTATCAGGTGTTTGTGCATTATTTTCGTTAAGACAGGTCGTGGTATATGCCAGTGAGTTCAGGTATTCATATTCTTCATGTTGTACTGCAGTCCAGTGACAGGTCAAACAATTCAAACCAAGGTGGTCACACTCAGAGAGCAGAAGCGTTAGCACGGTTAAACTCTACATTCAATCCTTTTACCGATGTATGTATTTACAGTCATATTCTAAATATATCAGTATTAATTAGTGTCGTTGGGCTATTTCTTAAGTATAAGATATGTTGTAGACAAGAGGCAAGTCATACAATGCGGGTCAAGGTGGAGCCACTCAATGGGCAGAAGCATTGGCAAGCTTAAACTCTGCATTTAATCCTTCGAACAATGTATGTTTTCCTCTACTTGTTATTTAAGACCTACTACTAGCAGTAAGCTTTTAATGTATTCACATGCCATGATATGTTGCAGTCGAAGAGCAAGTCATACAATTTGAGTCAAAGTGGACATACTCAAAAAGCAGAGGCATTATTAGCGTTAACTTCTACTTTCAACCCTTCATCTAAAGAAATTCCAAAGCCACCACCAATTCGATTAACCCAGGGGTCAGAGGGCAGCTGTTGTTGCTACATTGTCGACTATATTTACCGCGGAACAAATGTAGGAACCATCTGAAGCTGCAGAAGGTCAATTAAGCCGAGGCTCATCCATGAGCAATCTTTCAGGTTAAATACTTATTTTTATATATCATAATGCGATGTTTATTGCTTCCTGTTTCTTATGATTCCATCATCAGACTCATATTTAACAATGTAGCATTTTTGTGTTTACAATCAATTAGTATTTTTTTCTTTTTCCTTTTGTTGATAATTATCCGATTACTATTATTTGAATGGTTCTGCAAGTTAAGTAGACAATAAATGTTGCTAATTTTTTGGAACCATTTTGTATAGAGAGGGAAACACCTTATGTTGCAGGCATAATTAATCCTGGTTCTAAGGGATTCCAAAAACTATTCTTTGGTCAGGAGGAAATCGCCATTCCAGTTCATCCAAGGTAATTTTATTTGATTTTGATCTATGATTGCTCTAACTTTAGTTGAACAGTGAGCACCTATTAGTAAAGAATGCAGTACCAAGATATGAAACTGAAGATTGATTGGATTCAGCTAATGCTAAGACCTAAAATGTGCTTAATTTTCTGGACAAAAATATGCTTTAAATTGCCATAGGAGAATGTAGTTATGAAAAAATAGTCATGTGTTGGTGACTTGTAATAGCAGTAACTGAAAGTAGCAACTTGCAAGGAAACTTTAATTGTTTAAGTTCTAGAAAAATCATTACAGGTAGTGTATATTATTTATCTTCCAGCATAGTGGAGCATTAAACTATTTTTGCTCATCTATGGACTTTGGAGGATGGCATTAAAGTTTAATGGCAGAGTCCTCATATGCTTATACTTGTATGAGTCCTCATTTGCTCATACTTATATCTTGCCTATGAATTAACTATATTATATCAGGAGCATAGCATAGATTTCATATGTTACATGTCTAAGTGAGAAGTTGTTGTGAACTATCAACTAGGAGACAATTTCATGTGTATGAACTTATTTATTACAATCTTCACAAGAACTTGGCACTCCAGTCTGCTAAATTGGCTTATACTGTTACACATATTGCAATTGTAGCAACTGTCCTTGAGACAGGATTTATCTGGGGTGATGTAGATGGAAATTAGGGTATTCAAGACAAAGCATTTGAACATGCAGTATGTTGACTCTTAGTTTGGTGTGCACAAAACGTGCTTACAAATACTAATAATTTTCAATTGAGATGTTCAGATTTTCAGGAATAAATAAATCAATAAGAGAGTCAAAAGGATTTAAAAAGAAGCAAAAGAAGAAAATCAATAAAAAAGGATTACAAAATCAAGCAAAAGAAGACATAATTCAAAAGAGCACATGTTGATTAGAGTCCAACAAAACCAGCAAGATCAATTTCTGTACTTCCATATATGTGAGATTTTATACGTAATTGATTGATTAGTATATGGTAAGAATATAAAGTGGTTTCGTCAAAATCAGCACGATTGCGGTCGACCGTACCATATTGTCGGTCGACCGCACCACAGTCGACCGCTCATCACAGTTAAAATGATGAGACAGTCGACCATTCATCTTTCGACTTTTCGATTAAAAGATGAACGGCCGACTATCCCTATTTGCGGTCGACCGTACCCCGTGCAGATTTCTCTTTTGGAATATATCGTTTCTATTTTTAAGAAATACACTTCCTAGTCTATATATTTGGACAAACCCACTGTGTATTCCTCACCTATTGCTCTGAGAAAAATCTTCTGAACTAATCAATTCAACAATCAATCCGAGTGTGTGATACTTATTTGTTTTCTTCAGTCAAGATCATTAAAGATCTTGAGTTTTTCTTTTCTTCGAGATTGACGGGGCTTGTCTTAGAAGTTTTGTGGGTGTAATAGGGCTCTCGGCCTGAATCAGAGAATCACTGTACAAGGGTTTGAGTATAGTGGAACGCTTGTGGCGGAGAATTGCTACAAGTAGGTGGTGTAGACGTAGACCTGGGGATCGAACCACTTTATATCGTTGCGTCACTTATGCTTACTGTGTTTGCTTTCTCTATCTCTTCTCATTTACTTTACAAGTTAATTTTAATTTTTTAATTTTCGCACAATCACCCTATTCACCCCAGCCCAGGGTGATTTACACAGTCAGTCAATTTTATGTATTAACATTATGCATCAGATGACTGTTACTTTTCAGAGTTATTTCTTTTTAGAAGCCTGGAAAGTTCAGTTCTTCATAATTAAGCTATATTTATCTATTTTCAGAAGTTTGTAGATGTACCCACTCCATATATTCACACCTTCCTCTCTGTACTAAATTTGGAACCATATAATATTGTATGCTAATGCAAAACAACCTCAAACTTGATTACAGGGAGAGGCCTTCGTTCTTTGTTTCAGATAGTGTTGTATGCATAGGCAATAGAGAAGCAGGGAGAGATGGAGATAAGACGGTCATTCTCTATGTAGTTATAGCTGCTTGAATTAGAGCTCATTCTTTATGTATTTATGGCTTAATTTGATTGTTTTTTGCTTTGTATAGTGAGTTATAGATGACAACATTGGGGAGCTTAACTAACTACTTGTTGATAAATATTCACGTTGATTCAATTGGTTGTATTGAATGGAATTGATGAGTTCTATGTTGTTTTATAACATATATATATATAAAAAAATCATGTAGGGTAATTTTTTATAAAAAAATTTAAAAATTCATTTTTTAAAAAAAAATCCTATCTATCTCAGCGTTTTTGGTCCAAAACGTCGGGATATGGTGCTTTTTAAAAAATATGCAAATAAATCCCGGCGTTTTTTGTCAAAAACACCGAAATAGATTACCTTTTCCCTTTTTTCTAATAAAAGCTCTATCCCGGCGTTTTTTCAATTAAACGTCGGGATAGATATGGGCTATAGCGGCGTTTCTAAAAATAGACCCTAGATTTGTCTGCACACTCGCTATAGCGGCGTTTCTGGCGGCATTTTTGGGCTATCCCGGCGTTTGTAAATGCTGGGATAGCCCAAAAAAATGCCGGGATTAGCGTTATGTGTTGTATTGTGTTCACATGTTCTGATTCTGAGCCCCTTCCCTCAACTTCATATTAACCAATTTCTTCAGATGAAAATTTTGATTAGATGTCGACTGTTTCTCATACATATCCGTGAGAATCTCCGTAGCCTCCTTTGTGGTCTTTGCCTTTGAGATATGAAATAACGCCTTCCTACTCAGTCTCAACTGAATCTGCCATTGCGCCTTCTGATCCAAATGATTCTACTCCGCCAAGACCATTGCATTCTTTTCTCCACATTTCGGCTTCTCATCAAACAACGAATCATCTAGATCTTTCTGACGAATACGCTATCATCTGGATCTTCCACATCGCGAAGTCACTCCCATCGAACCTCTCGATCTTCGACTTGCTATCGGCCATCTCGAACCTAGTGCTCTGATACCACTTGTTGTAGAATTTACCACAACTCGTAGTACTAATAGCGGAACTCATACACCATAAGCAATAGAAATTTTCCAAGAACTAAATGAACCAAAAAACAAGCCATCGCGATATATGCAAGATCTCACAAGAACATAATCAATATGCAGAGATAACCAATAATTTCTATTTCCCAAGAAATACAAAGATTACAAAGAGATTACAACTCTCAATCTCTCTCTCACACACATTTGAAACACTCGGCACAATCCCCTCTTGAAGTTAAATAATGATAACGGCTCACCCTTGATATGAGTTGCTTAGCCTTATAGTTCACATCTGCTGCTATATTTATAGCTCTCAAACAAACCCTAAAAGATAAACACAAATATAACGTATTGGACCCAAAACCTAAAAGTTCAGATAACACACAGCGTCGATGTCGGTCAACCGTAACGTGTCAAGTCCACACATGACGCACGACCGGTCGACCGTCCCCTTCTCTGTTGAACCTTGTACACTCGAAGAACTTCTTTCAGCCATGACCGATCGACCGCACGACCGCACGTACTCCCGGTCGGTCGAACGCAGCTCCAGCTTCATTCTTCTACTTGCTGCTATCTTCGTCTTCTTCTCTTCTTCTCCAACTTCAAGTACTTTGTGCCTACGTGTATTTGATGCCATAATTCCAACACTTGTATCTTATCTAGTTGAATAACATCTCAGATTTTTTCACTCCCGGATTAAGGTGAAAGCCCAAACCGGGATAAATTTGATGTGTTTGGTGTGATCTTCTATTTACTTGGTGGTTTTTATTGATTATGTTGCTTAATTTAATATGATCCCAGTAGAAGAGGGAATTAAATTTCCTAACATCTATCCTCATTATCATGTTGTTCGCAATGCATCCTTCTCCTGTCTCTTCGTATGCAATTCTCCTCTGCTCTTGATGCTAATTGATACTACCTCCATCTAGAATTTTTACCAAAATGACCCACGTTTTGAAAGACTTTACCAAACTGACCCATTTTCGAAAGTATTTACCAAGTTGACCAACGTTTTGAAAATAACCTCGTTGTCTAAGATAGCGAGTGTATGTTGAGGTGTTAAAATGTGAAGAAAATTTTCAAATTTAGACTTGCTATATCAGATAGCGAGTTTGGTGAAAACAATATCGCTATCTGAGAGCGAGTGTATGTTGAAGTGTTTCTCCACCACTTGGAAAAAAACTTGAAGAAAAACATCAAGTTTAGACTCGCTATCTCAGTTTAGATAACGAGTGTGTTTATACCACACTCGCTAACTGAGATAGCGAGTGTCAACTAAAACACACTACGAATCCATTCTATATTAACTCTACCTGAAATGCATACAACAACACTCGCTATCTGAGATAGCGAGTTCATTTGAACTAAAGAAGATGTACTCAATTTTTTAGAAATTTTTTGAATATGAAATGTATACAACTACATTCGCTATTTGAGATAGCGAGTCGAGTTCAAATGAACTCGCTATCTCAGATAGTGAGTGTTGCTGTACTCATTTTTTCAGAGAAATTTTGAACATGAAATATATACAACTATACTCGGTAACTAAGATAGCGAGTCTGGTTCAACTGAACTCGCTATCTCGGATAGAGAGTGTAGGTCTATACATTTGCATGTTTAATTTTTTTCTAAAAAATAAGTACAACTACACTCGCTATCTCGAGGTCAGTTGAACTAGACTCGCTATCTCAGATAGCGAGGTCAGTTGAATACATTTCAGGTAGAAACTGTATGTTTAAATTTTTTTTAAAAATGAGTACAACTACACTCGCTATCTGAGATAGCAATGTCAGTTGAACTAGACTCGATGTCTGCAATAGCAAGTGTAGTTATATACATTTCAGATAGAAATTGTATGTTCAAATTTTTTCTAAAAAATGAGTATAATTACATTTGCTATCTGAGGTAGCGAGTTTATTTAAACTAGACTTGTTATCTCATATAGCAAGTAGGTCAATTTGGTAAATAGTTTCGGAAGTGGGTAAGTTTGGTAAATACTTCAAAAATTGGATCATTTTGGTTTAAAAAACCCTCCATCTATCCTGAAAACTCCTAGTAGATGCAACATCTTCTCATTTAATTAAAAGTTTTTTTTTTGAAGAAACCCATTTAATTAAAAGTTAAAACCTTAATCTCTCACACCATTGAGATTCTCTCCCCTTACCCATAATCCACTTCTTTACACTTCCTCGCCGTAATTCTGTCCGGCTTTGTCTTAGTCATCAGGTAAAATAAAACTTTTTACCAGCAGAATTAATGGTGGAATGTGGATGCAACAAAAAAGTTCACATTGTGTAATTTTCCTTTTAGAATAAACGCTTGTGTAAGTTCACACTGTGTTATTGCCCCAGATTAACTCTAATGTTCTGCCCCCTTCCGATGATAATGATGTTGAGTTAGTCTCCCATACTCTATTTTCTATTTCGGCTATGTCTGTCTATCAGCAAGAACTTGTACAGGCATTCTTCTGGTGCACAATTTGTAAGTAGCTCAAGAGGCTCAAGAGGCTTCTAGCTCGGACTCAGAAGACGATTTCTAATCGGTGTTTTGTCTTTGATAAACTCTCTGTGTCTTTGGTTGTTAGTCTTTTGCTGGTGTTTTGTTCCTCTTTGTTTGAGATTATTTTGCTACTATGTTTGGTGGAGTATAGTTCCTCTGTTTGAGGATATTTTGTTTATTCTCCACTTCTCTACTTTCTTCAGAGTCTGTATGTACTCCTATTGTACTGGACCTTTTTGTTCTGTTTGGCTGAAGCCCTTAGGCTTTATCCCTTTAAACCAAAAAAAGAAAAAAAAAAAAACTTGTAGTCATGAACCAGTGAGGCGATTCATATTATCATTTGGTTGACGTTGTTGGTCTTTCTCATTTGTTTGAGATTTATGAAAACGGACATGTCTGATTTACAGAGAAGAGCTTCCTGATGTGCTCAAATCATGTTCTTTGAAAGATATGCCCGTATACCGAGTATCTGGTATATGGGTCGTCACATTAAGTATCCAATGTAGAATAGAAATGCTAAATCCACACCTAGATCTTCAATTGGTCACTTATTTTCAATAATACAAGTAGACAAAACTTAACATCTTCATGGAAAGGAACAAATTTTACTAAACTTCAACATTTATTGGAGTGTTGAAAAACTGAAAACAACCAAATGCATGTTTATACACAATATTCATTATTTTGTAGTCATACATTGCAAACACTAACCCTTACCTCCTGGCAACCCATTGATCTTAACTCAATTAAGAAAGTCAAAAATTATTATGCCTATTTATTTGAATAATTATATTCATTACACCAAACAAATAGATATCTCTAATATTATAATGGGAGAGTTGGGATTGTCATTTGTAGACAATCTGTAATTTGTAGACATTCATTCAACCATCTAATCTCAACAATTTATTTTTAAGTGGTAGTTATATTAATCATTTATTCACTCAACTGTTGTTGGTTACCATAATACCTTTAAAGTGCAGATTTATTTACGCCTTAATTATTTACAAAAGTGTTATTCATATAAAATAAAAGGTTGTGCCACTAGGGGGTAATTTGTAAAGATTATGTGATGAGTAAAGAAAGGTTTCGGGTTCGAGTCAAGATTATGTCTTATTAATTACTATATAAAAAAATTATTTAATTATAACGTGCATCTTGCACATGCAAAATTACTAGTATGTATAGTTACAAGTTTATTTCTACTGGGTAAAAGCAGAAAAAAAACTTTAACATTTTTTACAGAATTAAAAGAACTCTTAACATTAATTTTGAGTCAATTTACCATCTTCATTACCTGTAATTTTTATGTTTAAAATTAGCTCCGAACAGACTGTTTGTTCATCAGTTAATTTTTTTTCTTTTCTTGTTGAACTCACTCTTTCCAAACCCACCACTGCCATCACTCTTTCTCTCCTCTTGCTCATCATCAATCATCTTTGAAATCCTTGTTGGGTTTATGTCTTGCATACTAGATTGGATAAAGAAGACGATGAGACGATGGAGGAATCGAGAAGATTGGAAACGGAGTGGTGGCAAGAAAATAGTTAGCTGCTGTATTTGCAGAAGTGGCGGTTGACCGGTCGAAGGGTGCGGTCGACTGGTCATAGGGTGCAGAAGTCCCGAAAGGGGGACGGTCGACCGACCTTGGGGGTGCGGTCGACCGGTCGCGGCGTTGATGGGTTTATTAGGTCGGATCTTGGTGATTCGAGAGAAGTCCAACTTGTTCTTCAAGTTAGATCGGACGGCTCCTATCGTAGGGTTATATCTTCAGAAATATCCAATGGTTACTGTATCAAGATATCAAACTAGGTTTTCTTTAGATCTCTGTATATTGTAGTTATTGGCCTCCATTGAGAGCCAAGAGAGAGAGTACTTCATTGAAGGAGAGATTGAGAGTTTCACTAATTGTAAACAACTAGTACTTACTGGTGAGGCTTGAGAGAGGGTCGTGGTGAGAATTGTAATATCCTTGTATCTTCTCTAGTTGAATAACATCTTGGATTTCTTCTCTCCCGGATTAAGGCGAAAGCCCCAACCGGGACAAATTTGTGTGCTTTGGTGTGTTTGGTATGATCTCATGTGTGCTTGGTAGTTTGTATTGATTGTATCGAATAACTCAACAAGATCCTGAAAATAGGTATCAGAGCTTCCGGTTCAAGGGTTTGTTCGAGTTCCTTGGAGATGATGGCAGATCGAATCACAAAGATCAAGCGGTTCAAAGGCAAGATCAACTTTAATCTCTTGAAGGTGGACATGCATGAAGCATCGGTTCGACAGGACTTGGATCTAGTCCTAAAAGGAGATAAAGGGAGCTCAATCGGCACAAAGCAGGAGATGTGGAAGCAGACATGTTCTGAAGCCTTAGGTTTAATCCGGTTGTCATTGATGAATGAAGTCAGGTATAGGAGAAGTACGGCGAGTCTTTGGGCAAGATTCAGAACTGACTGCTCGGGATCGTCGTCACAAGTTCGGATGCACCAGCGAAGAAAGTTGTGGGGTTTCTCAATGAAGGAAAGTACCGCTCTTCTAGATCATGAAGTGGAGTTCAATATGGAGTTATCTGAACTGAGCGCGTTCAACGCAGGTGATCTAAGGGTTTCCAACTCAATATATTCACCATCAAATCCATCCAACATGATAACCGTGCTGGCGAGAAATCTACCAAGGAGAAGTTTTTCATAGCAGGTATGATCAAGGGGTTGGAGGAGGATGCACTTAGGAAGGAGAGTTAGAAATCGGTGTTAACTTCTGTAAGTTGCTTGGAGGTGGATTGTACTTTGATTGGAAGGAAAAGTGTATGTCGGGGTAAGGTCCGTGGCCACCAGTGCAAAGGGATTGAGCATTACATGAGAGACCGTTGCAAGTGATTGAGTCAGAGGGGTGCCAAGTTCAGTGCCGCTGAATCAGGTGAAGGCTTAAACAGTGCTTTTGTTTCAAGTTCTTTAGATGTGATTTCCGGTTGTTCTTTTGATTCGGTTAGTTCTTCTCAAGTTTGCTCCGAGATGGAGATGGTTTCTACTTACAAGTCTGCATCATATCGTTGTGTGGGAACGAAGTTTGATAAGATTTGTGAAGTAATGGTTTCTACTTACAAGTTTGCGTCATATCGTTATGTAAGAACGAAGATTGATAAGACTTGTGAAGTAAGATGTGAGAAAACAAATGAGTCGAAGATGACAGGCAGAAGGGGACACACACTAGAGGAGGGCATGCATATTCCTTTGATGAAGTGGAGCCTTATTTCCATGAGAACTCTAGATGTTCAGGACTGCAGGTACACAGATCCAGGTGGAGTTCGTTCAGTTTGGAAAAGTTGTCGCAAGGTGATGAAGGGTAAAAGGAGAATTAGACGGATTCAGCACAACCTCTACCAGCTTTGTGGGAACAGGAAATCTTGGCCAAGTGGTTTGAAGCCCATTGTTCCTAAAGCACTATCTAGTATGCCGTCACTAGAATCATCCGAGCGAGACTGCGACGTTCGAATATTGTCGGAAGGTGGAGAGAGCCTTGAGGTAGGTGGAGTTCGTGTGGAGGGTGGCACCTCCATGATTACATCTACTGGGGTGTGCCCATGTGGGGGCATACAGCGGAAGAAAAACAAGTTGAGATATATTCAACTAGCAGAGGAAGCTAATGAAACGAGTTGTTTGCAAGAAGAGAAGGAAAAGAGTCTAGAGGGTTTTAAATCACACTGGTGTAGATTCATGAGTATACAATCTAAGGTGGAGATTGTTGGGTTTATGTCTTGCATACTAGATTGGATAAAGAAGACGATGAGACGATGGAGGAATCAAGAAGATTGGAAACAGAGTAGAGGCAAGGAAACAGTCAGCTGGTGTATTTGCAGAAGTGGCGGTCGACCGGTCGAAGGGTGCGTTCGACCGGTCATAGGGTGCAGAAGTCCCGAGAGGGGGACAGTCGATCGATCTTGGGGGTGCGGTCGACTGGTCGCGGCGCTGATGGGTTTATTGGGTCGGATCTTGGTGATTCGTGAGAAGCCCAACTTGTTCTTCAAGTTAGATCTGACGGCTCCTATCATAGGGTTATCTCTTCAGAAATACCTAATGGTTACTGTATCAAGATATCAAACTAGGTTTTCTTTAGATCTCTGTATATTGTTGTTATTGGCCTCCATTGAGAGCCAAGAGAGAGAGTACTTTATTGAAGGAGAGATTGAGAGTTTCTCTAATTGTAAACAACTAGTACTTGCTGGTGAGGCTTGAGAGAGGGTCGTGGTGAGAATTGTAATATCCTTGTATCTTCTCTAGTTGAATAACATCTTGGGTTTTTTCTCCCCCGGATTAAGGCGAAAGCCCCAACCGGAACAAATTTGTATGCTTTGGTATGTTTGGTATGATCTCATGTGTGCTTGGTAGTTTGTATTGACTGCATCGAATAACTCAACAAGATCCTGAAAATAGGGGGTTTTAGTGAAAAATCCCTAACAATCCTACCTGTCTTCTCTCTCATCACTCAGGCCCCCAACCTAATAATGAATGCATACAAATTATGGATATAAATATAGCTTCATGAACCCATGGTACCCATTTTTATTTCGTTTTACCCATTTTTATTTTAATCCCAAATAATTTGATTTGGAGTCAACACACAGAGATTTTAAAGTCATTTCTTCATTCTTCAATTTGCAACCCTCTTCTAAGTTAATAGTTTTCGCGGTAGCTTCGTTGATATTAGCCACCAAATAAAATGCTTGCTAGGAAAGACTATCTAATTCTCTGGAAAGGATCAAAGCATACAAATATAGCAAAATTTTATATATTGTGTATCTGCTTAATCATTGTCTGAGCTATAAGTCTTACAGCATCCTAATGTATTATGTTTGAACCTGCTAGACTATTTCTCATCAATTATAGTCTTACCGTACAGGATTCCGTAAACTAGCTGAATAGTTCTTCAGCATGTTGTTGCTTCTTCTGCACTTGCCTTCTTACTCAGAACCAACATGGTTATTATGCAAAGAATTGCTACTACCTGTAGGATAATGGCTCGATTCTGGTTTGTATCTACAGCGATCGAAAGTTCCAGTTCATCAGTCGACTGGGTTGGAGGATCAGGCGACTGTCCAGAGAGGAGTTTTCAAAGGCTAAGGATACAGCAGTAGTCAGTCGACTGCATGTGGGTTCAGTCGACTGTCCCGAAGTATTTATCAGTCGACTGGTAAGATGATCAGTCGACTGTAGGCGGGTTTTTAATCCAGAATAGGCCCATTTCGAAAGGCCCAATAGTTTCCCTATAAATACAACCCGTTAGGGTTTTGTAAGGAGTGACGAAAATTACAGATCTCTATTCGGTTTTGCAGCCGTCATCTTTTGTAAGGGTTTGTTTTCGCCCATTGGTGATTATTTGAAGAAGAAACCCCAACCGCCCCGTGGATGTAGGCACTTGTTTGCCGAACCACATTAAATCTGTGTGTCCTTGTGTTTGCTTGTTTTTCTGTGTTTTTTCTCGCTGTTTCTCTCTTCGATTGGTTGTTTGATTCGTATTCCGCACAACAAGTGGTATCAGAGCTTTCGGTTCGACCTAGAGGGAGATGGCGAGTGATGCAGATGCAACCAAGGATGTTGTGGGATCAAGTTCGTCCAGAACAACGATTCACAACGCAAAATTTGAAGTTGAAAAATTTGATGGAACAAACAATTTCGGAATGTGGCAGTGTGAGGTGTTGGATGTTCTTGTTCAACAAGAACAAGATGTTGCTTTGGAGACAGAAAAACCAAAGAATATGTCCGATGTAGATTGGAAGAAGTTGAATCGAGTTGCGTGTGGGACTATTCAGCTCTTTATTGCGAAGGCTCAGAAGTATGATTTGATGAGGGATACCATGGCTGCGGTGTTGTGGAAGAAACTCGAAGACAAATACATGAGGAAAAGTTTGGAGAATCGGCTGTATTTGAAGAAGAGGCTTTTTCGCTTCACCTATACTGAAGGTATGTCTATGAATGCTCATGTTGAATCATTTAATAAATTATTGGCTGATTTGTTAAATTTGGATGAGCAAATTAAAGATGAAGATAAAGCCCTAATTCTGTTGAATTCATTACCTGAAAGTTATGATCATTTAGCAACTACCTTAATATATGGAAAAGACACTGTTAAATATGAAGATGTTGCAAATGCTCTGTTGAATAATGAAACTAGGAGAAGGGATAAAATGGTTGATAGAGAAACTTCTGAGGCATTGATTGTAAGGGGCAGAACTGAAACCAGATCTGAGACCAAATCTGGGAAAAAGGGAAACAAATCTCGTTCCAAATCGAGAGGAGTTTCAAAGGACAGAAAGATACCAGCCAGAGATGAATGTGCTTTCTGCCATGAAAGGGGGCATTGGAAAAAGGATTGTCCTAAGCTACGAAATAAGGAAAATTCGACTGCAAATGTGATTGTTGATAATGTAGATAGTGATGATGTTTTTTCTTATGCACTTGCAACTAGTCCCTCACTTTACCAAGAAGTATGGTTTCTTGATACAGCAGCATCCTATCATATGTCTTGGAGAAAGGAGTGGTTTACTTCTTTAGAGTATATGGATGGTGGGGTAGTTTTGATGGGAAATGATGCACCTTGTAAGAAGGTAGGAATCGGGAAGATTGAATTGCTAATGCACGATGGTCTTATTAGGGAACTTTCAGATGTATGGTATGTTCCAGATTTGAAAAAGAATTTGATTTCACTTGGTGTTTTGGAGGCCAGTGGAATGAAATTTGCTAGTGAAGGTGGCATTCTAAAGGTGACTAACGGAGTACTTGTGGTGATGAAAGGGCAAAGAAAAATGAACTTGTTTTTCTTGCAGGGAAAAACATATTTGGGTCAGGCTGCCAGTGTAACTGAAAGGCCTAAACAGGTTGTTCCCGACTCTACTAGGTTGTGGCATATGCGACTCGGGCATGCAGGAGAAAAGGCCTTGCAGGGGCTTGTGAAGCAAGGGTTGCTTAAAGATGCTAAAGGGTGCAAGTTGGAATTTTGTGAACATTGTGTTCTGGGTAAGCAAACTAGGGTGAAATTTGGTACAGCTGTACATCAGACAAAGGGTATCCTCGATTATGTGCACACAGATGTTTGGGGCCCTACTCAGACACCTTCTATGAGTGGTAGACACTGGTTTGTTACATTTGTTGATGACTACTCCAGACGAGTTTGGGTATATACCATGAAGCACAAAGATGAAGTTTTGACATTGTTCACAAGTTGGAAGAAGAAAGTTGAAAATCAGACTGGTAGGAAGATTAAGGTTCTGAGGTCAGATAATGGAGGGGAATACAAGAACGATCCGTTTCTGAAATTGTGTGAAGATGAAGGGATCCAGAGGCACTTCACAGTTAGGAAGACTCCACAGCAAAATGGGGTTGCAGAAAGGATGAACAGAACCTTACTTGAGAAGGTGAGATGTATGCTAGCACAGTCTGGATTGAAGAAGACATTTTGGGCAGAAGCTGTTATATATGCAAGCCACATTGTCAACCGTTTACCATCAGCAGCACTTGAAGGCAAAACGCCTATTGAGGTATGGAGTGGTAAACCTGCATCTGATTATAGTTTTTTGCATATATTTGGTTGTCCTGCTTATTTTCATGTAACTGAAACTAAACTTGATGCAAGAGCCAAAAAGGCTATATTTGTTGGTTTTAGTACTGGTGTCAAAGGTTACAGGTTGTGGTGTCCAGAACAGAAAAAAATTAGTAATCAGCAGGGATGTCACCTTTGATGAGACCAGCATGATCAGCTCGGGACAGTCGACTGGTGGACGAGAACAGTCGACTGGTGAGCAGCAGAAGAGTGGGACAGTTCTCCAACAGGTGAACAGCAGAAGCTCGGGACAGTCGATTGGTGTAAAGGATCAGTCGACTGGTGATCTATAGCAGCAAAAGAATGGGAGAGTTCTCCAACAGGTGGAGTTAGAAAAGCTTTCAGTTGAAAATCCTGCCCAAAATGATGATGATGTGGTTGATACTGAGGATGAGGAAGATGTTCCTAACCCTCCCCAGCACGAAGAATCAATTGCAGCAAGAAGGCAAAGACGAGATATCAAACGACCATCTCGTTTTACAGATACAGTTGCATTTGCTCTTCCCATTGTGGATGATGAAGTTCCCTCCAACTTCAAAGAAGCTACTAGAAGTTCTGAAAATGCAGATTGGAAAGTTGCTATGGATGAAGAGATGAACTCTCTTCATAAGAACAAGACTTGGGATCTAGTGCAATTGCCAAAGGGGAAGAAAGCTATCGGTTGCAAGTGGGTATATACGAGGAAAGAAGGTCCAAAAGACAGTGTTCGGTTCAAGGCTAGACTAGTTGCAAAGGGGTATGCTCAAAAGGAAGGAATTGACTATAATGAAGTGTTCTCTCCAGTTGTGAAGCATCCTTCTATTCGGATTTTGTTGGCATTGGTAGCACAGTTTGATCTTGAATTGACACAGATGGATGTGAAGACTGCATTCTTACATGGGGATCTAGATGAAGAAATTTATATGTTGCAGCCAGATGGGTTTAAGACAGCTGGGAAGGAAAATTGTGTTTGCAGGTTGAAGAAGTCTCTCTATGGGTTGAAGCAATCTCCAAGGCAGTGGTATTTGAGGTTTGATCAGTTTATGAAAGTGCAGGGATATTCCAGAAGTGAGTATGATCATTGTGTCTATTTCAGAAAATTGCAGGATGGTTCTTTCATATATCTGTTATTATATGTGGATGACATGTTGATTGCCTCTAAAAATGCTAAGGAGATTCAAAATTTGAAGAATCAGCTGAGTTCTGAATTCGAGATGAAGGATCTTGGTGAAGCCAAGAAAATACTTGGGATGGAGATAACTAGAGACAGAGCAAAGGGCATAGTGAGTTTGACACAGAAGCAATATCTTTTGAAGGTGCTGAAGCGGTTTGGTATAGATGAGAAAACTAAACCAGTCAGTACACCCTTAGCCACTCATTTCAGAATTAGTGCTTCTCAGTCTCCAAGTACAGATGAAGAGAGACAGTATATGGCTAATGTACCTTACACTAGTGTGGTTGGCAGTTTGATGTATGCCATGGTGTGTACTCGACCAGACATCTCTCAGGCGGTGAGTATGGTTAGTCGATATATGCATGATCCAGGCAAAGAGCATTGGCAAGCAGCTAAATGGATTTTGAGGTACATAAGTGGCACCACAGATGTGGGTTTGAAGTTTGAAAGGGATGACAATATTAGCAGGTTATTGGTGGGTTATGTTGATTCGGACTATACATGTGATCTAGATAAGAGGCGGTCTACTACAGGCTATTTGTTTACTATGGCTAGAGCACCTATAAGTTGGAGGTCCAATTTGCAGTCCACTGTAGCGTTGTCTACTACTGAGGCTGAATGCATGGCAGTTGCTGAGGCCATGAAGGAAGCTATTTGGATTCATGGACTTTTGAAGAGCTTGGGAATTCATCGGGAGAAGGTGGAGGTACACTGTGACAGTCAGAGTGCTATTCATTTAGCGAAGAACCAAGTTCATCATTCGAGGACCAAACATATTGATGTCCGTTATCATTTTGTGCGTGATTTGATAAAGGATGGTGATATTCTTCTGGTGAAGATTGGAACAGCTGATAATCCTGCTGATATGTTGACCAAAGTTGTTGGGGCAGCCAAGTTCAAGCATTGCATGAACCTGGCTAATATTTTGCATGCTTGATGATTTGGCATGGGCGGTTGGGATGGTGCTTCGCTATTTGTTTGCCTAGTATGTGATATCATACTAAGGTGGAGTTTGGAATTTTGTTACATTGGGTGATGAGCATTTGTTTTGGAGTATTTATTGGAGATTGTTCGGGCTACATGGAAGATCTCGCCAAGGTGGAGATTGTAGGATAATGGCTCGATTCTGGTTTGTATCTACAGCGATCGAAAGTTCCAGTACATCAGTCGACTGGGTTGGAGGATCAGGCGACTGTCCAGAGAGGAGTTTTCAAAGGCTAAGGATACAGCAGTAGTCAGTCGACTGCATGTGGGTTCAGTCGACTGTCCCGAAGTATTTATCAGTCGACTGGTAAGATGATCAGTCGACTGTAGGCGGGTTTTTAATCCAGAATAGGCCCATTTCGAAAGGCCCAATAGTTTCCCTATAAATACAACCCGTTAGGGTTTTGTAAGGAGTGACGAAAATTACAGATCTCTATTCGGTTTTGCAGCCGTCATCTTTTGTAAGGGTTTGTTTTCGCCCATTGGTGATTATTTGAAGAAGAAACCCCAACCGCCCCGTGGATGTAGGCACTTGTTTGCCGAACCACATTAAATCTGTGTGTCCTTGTGTTTGCTTGTTTTTCTGTGTTTTCTCTCGCTGTTTCTCTCTTCGATTGGTTGTTTGATTCGTATTCCGCACAACACTACCAACTAATGTTTGTTTTACCAATGAGTTGTAAGTTAGATGGTAAGAGTTTGAGATTGATAAAGAAAGGTATGAATTTTGGAACATGCTATGTTGTAGCCTTTACTCATTAAAAAAAACTAATGTTTTTTGGCTAAAGTGTTTTGCAAGCCCTCAACTACGCAGTATTTGAAACTAAAACACGTTTTTTATGTTAACGGCTTATTTGCTATTTTTTTTTTGATAAAAAGATGACCACGGTCATCGTTTCATTAATGATAATTAACGAAACAAAGTAGAGCTATAATACAACCAAAAAGAGGGTCGCAAAGAACCCTCACTACTACCTCCGAAGTACACCCTACCATTCGGAGCAAAAAAGGAGCGATACAACATCACACCAACAAAATACAAGAACACAAAATACAACGGTAGTATCAAAATAATAACATCCTCTGTCGTCTGACGAATCGTGCTCAGTCTTCCCCAACTTGAAAATCTACTCATCTTCGCTCATCTTTAGCTTCTTCCTTGCACCAGCGTAACCTGCCCAATCATGTATGAGAAGGAAAATTTTATGCATCAAAGTAGAAAATCTGAAATGATTTTTTCTAAAACAGCAGTCCTTTCGGTCTAGCCATAGACTCCACATGGTGGTTGTAACTGAAATATCCCAGGCCCGTTTGTCCTCTATCCTAATGAGCTTATCCCTCCACAGTCCCCACACATCTGAAGTAGAGGTGGGACACCGTTCACACCCGAAACCCCTACAAACTATTTTCCACGTAAGTCTCGCCTTACAACATGTGAAAAATAAGTGTGTGGTATCTTCATCCGCGTCTAAGCAACTATGACATTTGACGTCGATTTGCATATTTCTTTTCCTAAGGTTTACTTTAGTGAGAATTGCGTCGTTATGCACTAACCAATTAAAGACTTTAACTTTTAGCGGCGCCTGAGTACCCAAAATGGCATTCTCCTATTTGCATCTAATCCCCCCATCGTTAAGCCATTTATATGTTGATGCTACAGAGAAGGTTTTTGACTCATTAATGTTTTACCATCTTTCGTCGATCTCGTTATTTGTTTAACCGCCTTCCTCTTGTACCACCCTGTTCAATTCTTCGAACTGTCTGATGCTATCCTGGGTCAATTGATCTTTTACTGTCAGTGTTAATTTTCCCCTTTTCCAAACATCTGCTACTAGGGCGTCGATTTCAGAGCTCTGCTTCCACACCATTTATCCTTCCAGAATCTAGTACTATTTCCGTTCCCAATCCTGCACCTTGTATTTGTGTGAAAGATGTCTCCTTGTTTGGCCACTCCTTTCCACAGAAACGATACTCTTCCGAACGCACTACGTCCTCCGAAGCGGTGTTTTTTCCTCTTACGAAATAGCTCGAATGCATAATACCACCAACCTCTTCTACGGTTGTAGATCTTCCACCACCACTGGCTTAGCAAAGCTCGATTCATGTCATGGAGATATAGGATTCCAAGTCCTCCGAACTCTCGTCTCTTACATACTCTCCTCACCTTACGAGGTGAAACCATTTGTTGCCTTCCTCGGTACCCTTCCATAAGAATCATCTTTGCATCCTATCTATCTTGTAAATAACCCATTTTGGTAACTCAAATATCGACATCAGATATAGTGGAATTGCATTAAGAACCGAGTTGAGAACAGTAATCCTTCCTCCCAATGACAGATATTTTCCCTTCCATCCTGCCAATTTCTTAGCGATCTTCTCAATTAGTGGGATCCAATCCTCACTTAGCATCGGACCCAACCTCATTGGCGTCCCTAGGTATTTAATCGGGAATTCGGAACTCTCGCATCCTAAGATTACAGTGATAGTGTTTGTCGGTATAGATAACTGTTCACTAATAGGAATCACATAGCTCTTCCTGAGATTTACTTTCAAACCCGATCACCCTTGAAAGCAAACCAACGGTGCTTTAATTGCTACTACCTCTTCGATATTTGCACTTCCAAATAACAGTGTGTCGTCGGCATACTGAAGTATAGTCATGGGCTGGGCTACTCCTTTGATCTCAATACCCTTGATAACATTGTTGTCCTGTGCTTTCTTAATCATTTCAACCAGCCCATCTGCTATGATGGCGAATAGCAGAGATGACAGCGGATCCCTTTGTCTGAGGCCTCTTTTGCAGTGGATTTTCTTGCCTTGCCATCCGTTCACTTGAATGAACAATTTTCCTCTTTGGACACAAAGCTGAATCCATGATCTCCATTTCACTCCGAACCCTTTGAGCCGAAGAGCTTCGTCTAGACAGTCCCAATGTACCGAATCGTAAGCCTTTTCGAAATCTATCTTGAATAGAAATCTGTCTACCTTTCCTTTGTTTCCTCTGAAGACAATTTTGTGTGCAACAGCTATATTGTCCATAATGTCTCTTCCAAGGATGAATCCACATTGCGACGGTTCCACAACGTCTTGTAGACTCGGTGCTAATCTTTGTGCCAGCACTTTCGTAATTATTTTTAACGAACCATTAAGTATACGTATAAGTCTGAAATCCTCTGCCATGTGAACGTCCCGAGTCTTAGGGATCAGTATGTGATATGGCTGAAAATGGGGTTAAATCGGAACCGTCCAGGTTGGGCACGAATCTTGAAGCTCGGGGGTAAAACGGTAATCTCACATACAAATGGGCCCGAAATGGGTACTGGATCTCCTTCTCACAGATCCAATAACCCACAAACGGATCCACTCCAATTGGGTACGGGTCCCGACCCGAGGCGAACCCAGACCAACAAGAGGCAAATCAGTGCCACTGATTTAACCAAGTCAACGGGCCTGATTTGCTCTCACTGGGAATCAGCGATTGGTTTCCTAAACAGACTGTGAGGATTTTACTCCTGACAGTTACACAGGGAATCAGGCCCCTAATCACTCCCATGGCGACTATAAATACCTCCCCCCTACCACTGTGACCAGGTAATCACTCTTTTTCCACCTTAAAGCTCTTTCTTAATCACCACTGATTACTGACAAGAGCGTCGGAGGGTGCGTCGCCGGAATCAACCCCGGTGTATCGCACTTCCTTGCAGGTAGCGGCGGGAAGAAGGCTTGGACCAGCTATTCAGGTTTCCTACGAACTCACAAATCTCATCTGTTTACCTCCACACTGAAATCAGCGGTAACAGATTGGCACCGTCTGTGGGAAAACCACACGAACAGCCTCCGCCTCTTCCTTGTCGACTAGCCCTTCTCCAGCCCCTCTCCAACCATGCCTCCCAAGAAGGTCAGGTCTAAGGGGTCCAATCGCGGGCCCAACCCCGCCGATCATCCAGAGGAGGTCCCTGTCCACCCTACTCCGCAGCCCGAACATCTTCCTCCCTCGGCCCAACAGGGCCAGCCTCCTCTTCCGAACCAACAACCCCCAAATGGTCCTGCTGGTCCAAACCAGCGGAGGCAGAAGCAACCACTCCACCCGGACCATGTCTCAATTCACAATGCCTCCTCGGACTCCATGGCTTCCCATCACCCCCGAGCCTCCGACCTCTGTAACACCGTTCTGAATCGCCAAAAGGAAGAGGACCTTCGCAACCACCTAGATGAGAGGCGGGCCCGAGAGGGAGCCTCCCACCAGCATCATGGTGAGCGATCCCCTCATCGCCGAGACGGTAGGAGGTCTCGGGACCGGAGGGGCCGGGCGGAATCTCCCGAGCGCCGTACGAGGAGGCCACATTCCCCCGTGGATCGGCATCATCCAAGGAACAATGAGGCACCTATCACTCGTGTCGAGTTCCTACAGTTCCAGGATACTGTCCTACAGGCCCTCAAACTTCGCCCCAACAACCACAATGCCCAGAGGGTTCCAACACCCCCACGGGTACCAAGTCCTCGCCACCGATCCAGAAGTCCTCTCCCGGCTCCCAGTCGCCAGCAGCATCCCTATAGTCCTCGCCGATCCCAGGACTATCGACGCCGCAGTCCCCGCTCCCCTTCCTATGAAGAAGAGTCCAGGGGATCGTTTGATTATCAGCGGAGGGATGATTCCCTCTACCGTCGTCTCCACGAGGTGGAGAGGCGCATCGGTCGCATGGACAAAGAGGAGGAGTCGAGGGCAGGGACCGTCCGTCCCAGCAGACCCCCCTTCTCTCGGACAATCATGGAGGCCCCCATACCGAGGGGTTTCAAACCTCCGCAGTTTGAAACGTACTCAGGGGAGTCCGACCCAATTGATCACGTCGAAAGCTTTAAGACCTTGATGCTGATCCATCAAGCTTCCGACGCCATGCTCTGCAAGACCTTCCCCGCCACCCTCAAGGGGTCGGCACGGGAATGGTACTCCAGGCTCGCTCCCTCCTCCATCTTCTCGTTCGAGCAGTTCGAGACGCTCTTTATAACTCACTTTGTGAGTAGCAGGCGAACGGAGAAGACTAGCCTCTCCCTACTCCACCTCCGACAGGAGAGGGGAGAGAAGCTGAGGGATTATGTGAGGAGATTCACCGCGGAGGTCAGGTCGATCGCCTCCCTCGACCAGTCAGTGGCGACCATCGCGTTCCAGTCGAACGTCCTCAACTCCAACCTCCGGTTGTCCCTCGCCAAGAAGCCCCCGCACAACTTCGCCGATCTTCTCTTAAGGTGCGAGAAGTACATTCGGGCGGAAGAGGCCGAGTGCCTCCCGAATTTCGGAGGATCGGCCTCCGGATCGAAGAGGAAGGTGACAGAGGAGGAGGGGTCCAAGAAGATGCAGAAGGACAATGGCGGTCAGCGCCGTCCTCCCCCTAGGTTCGAGAAGTTCACTCCCCTCACCACCAATGTCTCCACCATCCTGATGGAAGTGGAGAAGGAGGGGGTCATACCTCCAGCTCCGAGGATGAACACCCCGTCCAAGAGAAGGAACAAGGAGAAATGGTGCCGTTACCACCGGGACCACGGTCATGACACCAACGACTGTCGGGCGTTGAAAAAAGAGATAGAGGCCCTCATCCAGGGGGGGGAATTGGCCAAATTTGTAAAGGCAAACGATCGGGTAGATCGCAATACGCCTCCGCCCCGGGGGGCTAACAAGCGCTCCGAGCGGCGCGACGAGACCCCCGAGTTCGAGGAAGAACGAGTTCTACACCTCATTCACAGAGGCCCCATGGGGGGCTCCTCCAACTCCTCTCGGAAGGTCTTTGTCCGAGAGGTCAACTCGGTTCACAGTGACCCTCCTCCCAAAGGCCTCGGCGTCCCAGTGACTTTCTCCGATGAAGACCTCGAGGAGGTCAGAACTCCCCACTGCGACGCCCTCGTCATCGACCTTCGCATGTCAAACTTCAAGGTGCAGAGGGTTCTGGTAGACAATGGGAGCTCGGTGAACATCCTCTTCCTCTCGGCCTTCCGAGGGCTGCAGCTGTCCCGGGACCATCTTAAGCCGGCCGGTTACACGCTCCACGGGTTCACGGGGGTACCAGTAACTGTCGAGGGGGTTATAACCCTGGACGTAACTGCTGGGAAGACCCCTACTACCCGGACCGAGCCGATGGACTTTATGGTCGTCGACGTCCCGGCCGCATACAATGTCATCCTAGGCCGACCTGGCCTAGCTGCCCTGGAAGCTATCCCTTCAGCGTACCACCTTAAAATGAAGTTCCCCACTCGGTTGGGAGTGGGAGAAGTCAGGGGCAGCCAAGAGACGGCTCGGAAGTGCGACATGACTTCCACGGGGGGTCCGGTGCTCTCCTTCGAGACCCTAGAGATTCCCGAGCTGAATGTCCGACCCACGTCCGAGCCGGCAGACGAATTGGAAGAAGTACTCTTTTCGGACGAGGACCCGAGTCGGAAGTTCCTCATCAGCAAGTCCTTGCCGACTGCACTGTGTTCCGACTTGGTGCAATGCATCCGGGATAACTACGACCTGTTTGCTTGGTCAGTTGCGGATATGCCCGGGATTTCCGAGGAGCTGCTAGTCCACCGCTTAAGTGTCGAACCGGGGTGCAAACCGGTTCAGCAGAAGAGGCGAAAATTCGCTCCCGAGCGACAGCAGGCCATCAGGGAGGAGGTGGATAAACTCTTAAAGGCTCAGTTCATACAGGAGGTGAACTACCCCGAGTGGCTCTCCAATGTTGTAATGGTCAAGAAGTCCAACGGTTCTTGGAGGATATGTATCGACTTCACCGACCTCAATAAGGCGTGTCCGAAGGATCCATTCCCTCTCCCAAATATCGACACCCTCATTGATGCCACCTCGGGCCATGAGCTCCTCAGCTTCATGGACACCTTCTCCGGCTACAACCAGATCCGAATGTTCTCTCCGGACATTTCGAAGACCTCCTTCATCACCGACCAGGGCCTCTACTGTTATAGGGTCATGCCGTTCGGATTGAAGAACGCTGGGGCCACCTACCAGTGCCTCGTCAACAAAGTCTTCCAGAGCCAAATAGGCCGCAACATGGAAGTGTACGTCAACGATATGCTCGTTAAAAGCATTCGAGGTATCGACCATGTGGCCGACCTCCAGGAGGCGTTTGGCGTATTAAGAAGACACAATATGAGACTAAATCCGAACAAATGTGCGTTCGCAGTCTCCTCAGGAAAGTTCCTCGGCTTCATGGTGAGCCAGCGAGGGATCGAAGCCAATCCTGAGAAAATCAAGGCCATACTGGACATGGCCCCATCCCGGAACGTTAAAGAAGTGCAGAAGCTTACGGGTCGGCTCGCCGCAATTGGGCCGTTCCTTTCGAAGTCGGGGGAAAAGTGCCTCCCCTTCTTCAAGGCTCTCAGGGGAGCCAAGGGTTTCCAGTGGGGGGAATTGCAACAGAAGTCATTTGAACAGCTGAAAGAATACTTGGTCAATCCTCCCCTGCTCAGCAAGCCCGTTCTGGGGGAACCCCTCTTCATCTACTTAGCCGCCTCTGAGCAAACGCTAAGTGCTGTTTTGGTGAGAGAGGAAGACCGGGCTCAGAGACCCATCTACTACGTGAGCAAGGTGCTTCGGGACGCCGAGCTCCGTTATCCAAAGATAGAAAAGATGGCCTACGCCCTGATCATGGCGGCGAGGAAGCTCCGTTCGTACTTCCAGTCCCACTCGGTTGTGGTCCTCACCGACCAACCGTTGAAGCAGATCCTCTACAAGCCCGAATCTTCGGGTCGGCATATGAAGTGGTCCATAGAGCTAAGCCAACACGACATCTCCTACCAGCCTCGGACTGCTATCAAGGCTCAGGCCCTCGCTGACTTCATCGTCGAGTCCACTATTCCCGAGGTCAGCCACGTCCCGAACGGTCCCCCCATTTGGAAGGTCTTCGTGGACGGATCTTCCTGCAACGAAGGAAGCGGCGCCGGTATCATCCTGAACGGCCCTAATGAATTTTTCCTCCAGTATGCTATCCGTATGAGCTTCAAGGCCTTGAACAACGAGGCAGAATATGAGGCACTCATCGCGGGCCTCGGACTTGCCCGAAGTGCTGGGGCGCAGCACCTCCGAATCCATAGTGACTCTCAGTTGGTTGTGAACCAAGTCTTGGGCGAGTACGAGGCGCGAGACAAGCGAATGGCGAAGTACCTCGCCAAGGTCCGAGCCCTCATGAGCCAGTTCGAAGAGGCACTCATCCAACGAGTCCCTCGAGAGGAGAATTCACAGGCCGACGCCCTCTCCAAGTTGGCCTCATCCTCCCCCCAGGGTCTCGAGCAGACCGTTTTGATCGAGGTCCTCTCGAGGCCGAGCATAGAAGACGAGATCCTCGACTCCGTGGAGTCTTTACCGGTCCTGCTGCAAGATAACTGGATGAAGCCGTTAGTAGAGTTCTTAAGGGACAGACTCCTCCCCGAGGACCCCAGAGAAGCATGCCGAGTCAGAACCAGGGCCGAGCGGTATGTCTTGATCGAGGGGATCTTGTACAAGCGCTCCTTCTCGCAGATTGACGGCCGACCATATCTAAGGTGCCTCTCCCCAGAACAGGCCGATTACGCCTTGCAGGAGCTACACGAAGGCATCGGCGGAGCACATTCGGGATCTAGGTCCTTGGCTCGGAAAGCTTTGAATTATGGATACTTCTGGCCGACTCTCCTCCAAGATGCCGAGCGACATGTTCGGCAATGCGGCCCCTGTCAGAGACATTCCAACGTTCGTCGCCTCCCTCAAGCCAACCTTGCCTCCCTATCAAGTCCTATCCCCTTTACAATGTGGGGAATGGATTTACTAGGGCCGTTCCCTCCGGCTCCCGGCCAGTTCAAGTTCTTGGTTGTAGCCATCGACTACTTCTCGAAGTGGATTGAGGCCGAGCCCCTCACCACTATTACCGAGAACAAGGTGCTTCAATTCTTCTGGAAAAGCGTCATCTGTCGGTTCGGCGTCCCCCGCGTCATAGTAACTGACAACGGAACCCAGTTTACCGGGGCTGCATTCCGAGCTCTGTGCGAGGACCTTGCTATCCAACAGCGCTTCTCTTCCGTCTCCCACCCTCAGTCGAACGGCCAAGCAGAAAATGCCAATCGGCAGATCCTTATAGGTATCAAGAAGAGGTTGGACAAATGTTCCAAAGGCCTATGGGTCGACCAGCTCCCCAATGTGCTGTGGAATTACCGCACGAACAAGCGGACGGCCACAGGAGAGTCCCCTTTCAACCACACCTATGGGTCCGAGGCAGTGATACCCCTCGAGGTCGGAATACCTTCCCCTCGCCTCGCAGCCTACAACGAGGAACAGAACGCCAGAGACCTCAGGGTGAACTTAGATCTGGTGGACGAGCTGAGGGAAAGAGCATCAATTCGGCAACAGAACTACCGAAGGAGAATCAAACTAGCATACAACAAGAAAGTCCGACCCACCGATCTCAAGGAAGGGGACTTGGTTCTCAGAAAGCTAGCCATCTCCTTCCCTAATCAGAGAAGCAAACTGGCCCCGAACTGGGAAGGACCCTACAAGATCACAAAGGTTGTTCGGCCCGGAGCTTATCGTCTGGAAGATCTAGAGGGCAGAGAGATCCCGAGGACCTGGAATGCCGACCACCTCCTAAAATACCAGGAAAGCGCCCCGGCGCCTCTCTGAGTATCACGAGGTGTCGAACCATTCCTCTCCTCTAACTTGTAACCTATTTCATAAGTTGTAATATGTAAAAACGGTTCGCCATCGACTATCAATGAAGAATGCTCTTTCATACTTATAAATTTGCTTGCATCTCTCCGCCTTTATCTTTTGTTTCTAATTTGATTTCAACCAATGGTTCGGAGTCCAATGTCTGGCTCGACTTTACCTCCTCGGCTCGCCCCCGGGCGAACCAGGGGTAGATCGCCATTCGGAACTGCTCCCACAACCGTTAAACTACACTGATGGTTCGGAGTCCAACACTCGGCTCGACTTTACCTCCTCGGCTCACCCCCGGGCGAGCCAGGGGTAGATCGCCGTTCGGAACTGCTCCCACAACCGTTGAACTACACCGATGGTTCGGAGTCCAACACTCGGCTCGACTTTACCTCTTCGGCTCGCCCCCGGGCGAGCCAGGGGTAGATCGCCGTTCGGAACTGCTCCCACAACCGTTGAACTACACCGATGGTTCGGAGTCCAACACTCGGCTCGACTTTACCTCCTCGGCTCGCCCCCAGACGAGCCAGAGGTAGATCGCCGTTCGGAACTGCTCCCACAACCGTTGAACTACACCGATGGTACCGGAGTCCAACACTTGGTTCAATTCCACTCCCCAAGCTTGCTTCTCGGTGAGCTAGGAGTTGATCGCCATTCGGAACTGCTCCCACGACCGTCAAACACTCGCTATGATCGGTGAACCCTACCATGGGGAAGGGCTCGACTCACCCCTTGACTTCGCATGAAGAGGGAGACCGAGGCACTGTTCGGCATCACCGGCCGAGCACTCTTGCCGCCGAGACGGAAGCGAACAAGAAAAAGGGTCAGATCTGCTGCCCCCGGTCGGCTAACCGAGCAAGTGCCAATCCGAGCTGGCAAACGGAGAAAACTCACTTTCTCCTCAACTTTCGTGTAGGATCTCGATCAGACGGCCCAGATCTTGCTAGCGATGCTAAACGACAAGATAGCGTTTTCTTGGGAACTGAGCCGCCTCGAGATTCGTACTAGAATCCGATGGCCCAGATCTTGTCAGCATCGCTAAACGACAAGATAGCGTTGCCGTGGGGGGCTGGTCCACCTTGAGATCCGTGCCTAATTCCCACGTCTCAGAACGCGCCAAGGCGCCGAACCACGAACAAAAGAGGGTTCAGCTCGGAGACCTTGGCGCGACGAACACAATCATAAATGAGACAATTACGCAGAGCAACAAAAGACATGCTAGTTCATCGCCGAAATTTTATTAATGGTTGGGACATAATACAAAGCAATCCTTCCGCGGTTACAAGACATTAGAAAACAAAAAGTACAGCGCCGACCCACTACACTTGGTTTTTAAACGAAAAAATCATCACCGTCCCGCTCGGTCGCCGGTCCGGCCACTTCGGCCGCTAGTTCATCCGCCTCCTTCTGAAGCTTCGCCTCCAGGGGCTGCAAGTGACGGATCTCAGAGAGCAAATCGTCCCGTTCGGCAATTATCTTCGAAAAATTGTGCCGAATACATTGAACCCGAAGGGCATTGCTAAAAGCGGTCTGCGAATCCTTGTCCTCTCCCATAGGGGTCGCCTCGGTAATCTTGTTCCAAGCGCTGGATCTCGGCGTCTCGCTGATCAAGGACGAGCTGAAGGTGGCCCCGCTCGCTTTCTGCTCGGCGTAATTCCAGCTCGACTTCATAGAGTCGCTCTCAGTGCCTCGCCGAACGCGACTTCGTCACCTCCGAGCCAACCTCGGTCCGAACGTCGTTGTCCGAGCAGTTGGAATCGGCGTCTTGAGCAGCCAACACGAGCTGAAAAGAAGAAAAAACGAATAACAAAATTTCAAGACATTGCCGAAGCCCAACATTTGAAGAATTTTCCAAACAAACTCTCAGATTCGTATTCAGATATAGTAGCTCTACATACTACAAGACCGACCCTACAATAGAGTTTTACAACAGCCAGAAGAAACATAAAACGACATGTTCAGGGCCTCTTCGGAAGGGGTACGCTTCAGTTCAAGGAAACGCGAGGACGACGAGGCCTGAACTCTGAGCTCGATTCCAAACCAACGAAGCGTGATCCCCCTTCGCCACTGACCATAACTGTGATGCCGACCGAGGCACCACTAGACGAGACGGCTACACTACTCTGAGCGTCAGCAGGGCTCCGCCCCAGCCACAGGCAAGCGTGTCGCAAGTTCATAGAAGGTAATCCCTCTCTCGCTCTCTTCACGAGTACACGATGTACTGCGGACGTTGGCCCTCTCAGGCAGAGGCTTGAGTGACGCGACCTCTTCCTCCAGTTCAATGATTCTATCTCTCAAAGCGTCGTCCTTTGCCAACTTCTTCAAACGAGGAGGCCTTGACGAGCCCGAGGCGTTGGCGCTATCGGTCGCGAGCCATCGGTAGTGGGTGACCTCGATCCCCCTATCTATCGTGATCCTCCTAAGCTTGTCGACCTCGGCCAATAAATTTTTGCGCTCGGTCGATGCCTTCTCCAGCTCGAAAGCAAGCTTCTCTTCTTCTGCCGAGCGACCTTGCTCCGCTATCTCCAAGTGTCGGATCTTGGCCGAGAGCTCGTCGTTCTTCCGCTCGGCGACGGCAAGCTCTCTACGAAGCCGCTCGACCTCACCCTCGGGACAAGGGGCTTGGGGTTGCTTCCGCAGTTGCTTCAACTCGTGACAATACCCCCTCACAGCTGCCTTTGTCTCCTCCAGCTTCAAGAACATGAAAAACCGCCTCTCTCGGCTATTGGAGAGCTCTCCCTTCGTTTTAGCCAGCTCCTTACGAAGGTGTGCAACCTCCGTGATCGGACCGAACTTCACCTGAAAAGCAGAGATAAATCCGAGGCCCAACACTTGGAGAATTTTATGCCTAATCAAACACGAAATTCGGAGACTAACACTTGGATAAATTTTGGCCAAACAAAGTGTTTTCATTCAAAACTCAGGAAAAAGTTTTACAAGAGCGGTGGCCAGTCCGCAGTTAGGCTTACAAAAAAGAAACAAAACAACAAAAGACTAAAAGAGGCAACCAAGTCAGGGGTCGACCTTTTTGTCGTTCGGGTCTGTCGACCCCTCGGCCTTGTCCTCGCCCTCGACCTCGTCCTCATCCTCGCTCCCGCTCTCCTCCTCGGAGTCGTCCTCCTCCTCATCCTCGGCCTCTGTCTCACCCGGGCCTTCGACACCGTCAGTCTGTCCCTCGGGGCCGATCATCCCCTGGGGAAGCTCCTCCTCCCCCTCCACGGGATCGTAGAAACGGTAGGAGGACGTGTCGAAACCCGGATTCCGAGCGGCGACATGAAGCAGGGCTCGGCCGTACGCGTCCTCCACATTCTTGAACATGTGGTGCTCGGCCTCGTCCTGGACAGCCTTCTTCGCCTTCGCCACCTTAGACCGGTGCTTGGCCATGATCTTCTTGGCCCTCTTCCGAGCCCTCTCTGCCTCCGATCGAGCATTGGCCAGCTCCTCCTTCAGCTCGGCATTCTCCTTCTCCGAGGCCTCGAGCTTGGTTGCCGTGTCCTTCGACCGCTGGACGGCATCGGCCAGCTGCGTCTCCAACCCTGCCACTTCAGCACGCTGTTTTGCCGAGAGGAGTTGCTCAGCATCGAGCAGCTTCAAGCTTTAACACGCTCCGACCTCTCCCAGTCATACTCCTGTTCCTTGCTCGCAAACTCCTCGAGCAAGAAGTTGAAGTGGCAGAGGGTCTGAAAAGAGAACAAACCGTTAGAGTCCGAATCCAGGAACTTAGAAAATTTCAGAAAAAGTTTCAACAAGAAAGTGTTCGGTCTACTTACCGACATTGTGTTCCGAGCATCTGCATTGTGGCGTCCCCAACCAGCCCGGCCTTAAGGGCCGCTCGATCCTTGGGGATCGGCAAGTGCTTCACCGCTTCCATACAGATGTTGCCGTCCCCAAAAAAACCGTCGACCTTCATCACTTGCCAGTCGGGGACGAAGATCTGCTTGTGTAACACCCTGCAAAATTGAAATTACAATTTTGCCCCTGGGTGTTACGCACGTATATTTTTGTAATGTGTTTCACTACATATTTTGGATTCGTACTATTTATACATTTTCCGTATTGATTTTAGTCAACTAAAATATAATATTTCAATCTCCATAATCTACGTGCTTCTTACGTGTTTTTGATGCACGTGTTTCCACCACTACGTACAATATTTTTTATAGATTTAAATTATTTATTTTTATATTTAAATCTATTTTATAAAACTGAAATTTATTTTCCCTCTATTTTGATTAAAATGCATTTTTCGATTTTCTGCACGTATAATGCACGTGCTTTCTACGTGTTGTGATTTCATCATGAAATATATGTAAATTAGTAAATATAATTTTGGTTATATTGTTTTCGATTATATTTAATAATTTTTCATCAATAAAATTATTTTTTTGCATTTTTGATATTTTACGTGCAACGCACGTGTTTTTCCACATACGTGACGATTACGTCATAAACTATGTAAAAATTAATAATAATAATAATAAATAATTTTCTTATATCGTATTTTATTATTTTAACATTTTTCTGTTGATAAAATTGATTTTTCGTATTTCGGTATTTTACGTGCGACGCACGTATTTTCAGCGAGCATATTTGAACGTATTTATTTTCGAAATAAATTTCGGAGTGTGTATAACACACGTGATTTTCAAATAATATAAATAGTAGTATATGTGTATATATATATTAGTAGTGTATAAGTTAATATATGGGCTGTTATGGTTGGAAAGTATGTAACGTGCTTTGATAAAATGTGTATAAGGGGGAGGGGCCCACACGTTGAAAGGCCAAAGGCTGTTAGTAGCTTTCTTCTTGTTATGTCTAGAAACAAAATGGTGTAGAATGGATCAATTTGTGAAATGTGGATGTTGGTGGGGTCCACGAAGTATGTGACAACAGCAAATGTATTTTAAATTTGCATGTTTGGGTGTGCATATGCACACTTGGCCTTGACCGGTCTTAAGCATAAGGTAGGGCCGGTTGTGGCATGGGGAGAGAGAGAGATTGAATGAGGGGAGTTAGTGCTTTGGAAGAGTGGGGAGATGAGAGGTTGGGAGTTTTAGGAGTTAAAAATATGAAAAGGTGAGAATTAAAATGAGAATTTATTAGGTGGGTAATTTTGCAAATTGAACCCTCTACAAACCCTATAAATAGCACCCTACCCCTTTTCATTTCACACACAAAAATTAGAATTAAAACAAGAGAAAGAAAAGAAAAAGAAAAGAGTGTAAGAAAAAGAAAGAGAGTTATTGTGCTTGGAGGATCTCTTGCTTGGAGCATTTGCTAGGAGGAGAAGAGGACTAGGAGTTGCTAGGAGCAAGAAGGAGCTATTCATTTGTAGTTTTCAACCTTCAAACAAGAGGTGGGTTCTCATGCTTTCTAATTTAGAATTATGCATGCTAGTGATAATATATGAACATTTTGTTTTGATGTGTAGTTAAAATTTCATGTTAGTGTTACATGCTATGAATGAGAACAATATTGTTATGATTAAACAAATAATAGGAATTTTTGACTAAAGAACTAATACCATAGATCATGTTAAAATGCTTGCAAAATGTTATGCATATTAAAAGTGTATTTTTTTTTGTACGGGAAATTTGTTGAAAAATGTTGTTTAGTTTATGCTCTAGAGTCATGAAAGAATAACAAAATAAGTTATTGTCATGAATTAGTATGCATGAATGAAGATATAATTGATTGTATGAAAAATATTGGGAATACATTCTTTTGCAAAAATATTTTGTGAAGAATCTTGTTATGAATAGATAAAATTTATGTTAGTTTAAAGTGATGTTGTGATTGATGTGATTAAGTAGAAAAAGGAAGTATACCATGCTAACTAAAGAAAGAGAATTACTTGATTGTTGTGAACCATGCTAATATGTTTGCTTAGTCTTGTGTTTACAATAGTGTTAATATATGAGAATAACTTTGATGTGAAATTTACAAATGGGAATCATGCCATCATAATTGCGAAAGTAATCTTATTGTGACAATTACCATGTTAATGAAAGAAGACAAATTCTTGTATAAACCATGTTGGTAAATTGTAAAATTTTATGCTTATAATATTATTGACCATATTAGATTTTATAATAAAATAAAAATGAAATTTCGATTAGTTTATAATATGTCGACATGAGTAGGTTCTGTTTTTAAAGGAATGGGAACTATTGTGTGAAAGAGCAATTTTTATTTTTATAAAATATAATTTATGTCAAATTGAGATTTTAATCAAATAGACATGGATACTAGTTTTCATTTCTTTTGTAGGATTTAGTTCCTAAAGAAAAGTCTAAGTTTTGCAAAAGATGAGAAAAAGGAATTTCTTTAAATAAGTGAAAAATAGTATTTTTAAAATAATTGGAAATTTTATTAGTTACTATCTTTTTATCTAATATCATGGAAAGGATTATTTCTAAAATTGTGAAAGAATTGATCTTTTGGAATGAACACATTTTATGGAAAAAGACACACTTTGTGGATAGTTGAACAAAAGAACATTTGTGCTTTTTTAAACAGAGATTACACATAGACTTACTGGTTAGCGTAATAAACTCGGGTTTGGTTGAGAATAGTCACGGGTTCAAAACTCCCTGGTGACTTATATTTTATTTTGGGGTTTTAAAATGATTTGGTAAATAGTTTCGAAAGTGGGTCAGTTTGGTAAAAAACTTCCGTGGAACTAGATCTGTAATTTTGATAGTGAGTAGGTCAATTTGGTAAATAGTTTCGAGAGTGGGTCAGTTGGGTAAAAACTTTCAAAAGTGTTTCATTTTGGGCAAATTTTAGTATTCATAAAATATAAATGAAGAATTTATTCTTAAAGATTGTTTTTGTGTAATTGATAAGTTTTAACGAGGATTTGAGATAGGAAGAAAAATAAATGACTACAAAAGTATTAGTAAAGAGCATGACTTTTAATTTACAAAATAATGATTTAAGGTAAATTGAAATCTCTTTATTTCTAGAAATACAATATGGTTGAGTTATGTAACTTTTGAGATCATGAAAGATTTTGTTGTGAATGAGTAAATCATGTTTAGTGCTAAAGATGAGACATTGAATCGTGTTAAAATGAGACATCGTATGAATTTGAAATTGTGAATGAATTATTATTTATTATGAATAACTAGATCATGAATAGTGGCAAGACTATGAAATGATTACTTTGTGGATAAGTGTTAAGACAAGATTTGATTATTTTTTGTGAAGTGAATTGAAAGATGAAATTATATAAGTTTAAGACATGATTACAAAAGGGTATGTGTACCCATGTTTCTTGTACATGAAAGATTATGATTAAGAATTAGTAAGACTTCGGTTACCGGTAATTTTGAAAGAAAGAATTGATATGATTTTGAGATAATGTCGTCGGGCGATCTCGTATTTTGTGAATAAATCCGGTATGAGGTAAAACGATTCTAGGGTGATAACATATTCATGTCTTGAACTAAAAATAATTAGGCACTTAAGTGAAGATGTGATAAACTTGTGCAAACGTAAATGGGTGCTTCTATATAGTTAGCGGTGGATCTCCGTGGCTATAGACCCAGTTGGTGGACTGTGGTTGCCCCATAGGAGATGGACTGTATTTTATCCGGGACTTAGGGTAGTCGACGGATGTTTACCATACTCCAAAGAATATGTATATACTGGGGCTAGAATGGCATTTACGGGATTATCATCACGATATAATAGCCAGGGAGGCTGGGATCTGTTAATATAAGCCAGGGAGGCTAGCCAGGGAGGCTGAGATCCGTATCTGTGAAATAACTCTAAAACTTGTTTTATTACTGGGTAGTCTCATGGCAAGGGATCGAACCCTTCAATGTGGAGTACGTAGGCGCTTGCCCTCGGACCTATGTAGTATGGGATGCATAGAATCCGAACAAGTGTGCATTAGTGTCATCCTAGTATAGAAATGTGTGCATTAGGCATTAAGGCATGACATACACTTATGTTTAGAATAATCACCTTTGACACTTTACTTGTTCATTCAATCTTTTTGTTGATTTGTTAAAGTATGAGATCGTTATACTTTTCCCGGCATAGAGAGGATAGCCGTGTATAACATTTCGTCAGTTCTAAGTAACTGACGTGCCCACAGATTGACATGCAGGTAATGGACTATTCATGGAGTTATAAAGTGGATATGCTGTTGCTGTTTAAAAGTTAAAGATGTTGCAAATGATGTTAAAGTTATACTAGTTGTTTTTCATTGATTGTAATCTTTTAGTCTTCCGCTGTGTAAAACCAAGTTGTAATTGAACTCTGATGTATTGTGAATAAAAAGTTTTAAATTTTCCTTGTAAAATTGTACGAAGTGAAGTAAAGATCCTGTGAAATCCCGAGTTTGTTCTTATTTGAAATTCGGGGTGTTACAGATGGTATCAGAGCATGCTTCACAAGTAGTACAAGTTTATAAGGAACGATAAAAAGGGACGATAAATTTGGGAACAAGCTAAAGGAGTCCTTCTGTCAACCGGGTGTAAACAGCCCTAAGCGACACGGTATTTAAGCGTCTTCGGACCACCGCTAGCTGGGAACCGACTCCTACAGCTAACCCAAGTAAATCAGAACTTGATAGACTAAAGATTTGTCTAGAAAGAGTAGTAAGATCATTAACTATAGTCTAGAACCCGTGATGCCTTATTGAGTAGTTACAATATTATTCCTGTGGGCACTAGAGTGTGAGTTTCAGTCGATAGAGATTTAAATGTAAGTGATTTACATTTGTGTTGTTCTATACACTGATGTTTTCTCTTTCTTTTGGTGGCTGGAGTCGTGAATGAAGTTGTTATTGAACTTACATTCAATTTCATTCATGATGTTCTTCTCGTATACATTGATATGAGAGTGTATGTGAACACATTTTCCCCTGGGTATCAGAGTGGCGCAGTGGAAGCGTGGTTGGCTTGGACCGTCATTCATGATACCTTACACACTTCCCTCTCGAATTATTTTTGTAGACTTTTATCATGGTACTTTCTCCGTAGTCAATATTTTTCAAATAAATATTTTCTTATGTTATTAAATTATTTGAATATTTATTATTTGTCTATTTTCTTTAGTCTTGATATTTTAAACCTATTTTTCAAACTTAAAATTTTGTCTTTCATGTATCTATGTCACCTTATGTTTACCCATTTATATCTACTTTTACTTTACGTATTTTGTCAAGTTTTAAATTGCCGTTTATTAAATTAATAGTGCAACAAATATTTTCTTCATTTATTATTTTGATTTTTTCTTATGAAATTTTCTTATGTGCACTCATTTTATATGATACTATCCTATATGTTTTTAACAAGATTGAAATTTTTCTACCTATATAAATATGACCTAACATTTGTTTTATTGTCTACACTAGGTACAATTATCATTGCATACTTGTTTTGATATGTTTATTTTTTTACTATTAATCGCTACTCATTACTTTTATAGTTTTACACATCTTTAATATAATGTATATACTCACTATTTATACATTATCTTGTCTCAAATTTTAACTGTCTTTACACTCTTAGTTATTACTTATATTCTTCCAATGATTTCTATATATATCATACATGTCATTTTACCTTTATCTAATTACTACATTAATATTTTTGCACATACCTGTTTACGTCTATTGTCCTAATTTGCTATACTACATCATTATTGTTTTCAACTGTGTTTTTATCTCGTGTATGTGCATTACACTATTCTGTCTTAATGTTATAAATTATTTTCATCACTACAAAATTTTGTATATTCAAAAGTATTTCAAATGTATGCCTGCAATTTTAAAATTTCAAATTGTGTGTATAATTATTATAGTTCCCTTACAAACTATTTCATTAATTGATATGCAAAGTCATTTTATGTTATCTATACTTTCAACTAAGTCTCATTTCCATTTATGTTTTTCCAAACTCTTATTCAATGGTCTTATTTTAAATTGTTAATTCAATTTCGTTATACATTTTGCAAATTTTCTACAGTGACTATGTTTTCTTCGTCACATTGTTTCCCGAACTACTTCGAAATTAACGACTTAATCGACTTTTCCCTTTTATCTAATAGCTTACCTAACATTATTTTTGTACGAAAATTTCTTTCAAACTATTCTATCTCTTCTCACATTTCATTTCTTATTTTCCTAGTTTTCTTGTTCCGTCTTGTAACATCTTAATATTCATAGTTTTCTTATAAAGAGTTTGTCTTGTTTTACCTTGTTGCGCATACTACATTTATTTTTCTTAAAGTTGCAGTTTTCTAAATACAAATATTTTCTGTGGTGTATACAAAATACAATCTTTACCTTAGCGAGTTCCGGGGACGGAACTACTCTAAGGGGGGAAGAGTGTAACACCCCGCAAAATTGAAATTACAATTTTGCCCCTGGGTGTTACGCACGTATATTTTTGTAATGTGTTTCACTACATATTTTGGATTCGTACTATTTATACATTTTCCGTATTGATTTTAGTCAACTAAAATATAATATTTCAATCTCCATAATCTACGTGCTTCTTACGTGTTTTTGATGCACGTGTTTCCACCACTACGTACAATATTTTTTATAGATTTAAATTATTTATTTTTATATTTAAATCTATTTTATAAAACTGAAATTTATTTTCCCTCTATTTTGATTAAAATGCATTTTTCGATTTTCTGCACGTATAATGCACGTGCTTTCTACGTGTTGTGATTTCATCATGAAATATATGTAAATTAGTAAATATAATTTTGGTTATATTGTTTTCGATTATATTTAATAATTTTTCATCAATAAAATTATTTTTTCTCATTTTTGATATTTTACGTGCAACGCACGTGTTTTTCCACATACGTGACGATTACGTCATAAACTATGTAAAAATTAATAATAATAATAATAAATAATTTTCTTATATCGTATTTTATTATTTTAACATTTTTCTGTTGATAAAATTGATTTTTCGTATTTCGGTATTTTACGTGCGACGCACGTATTTTCAGCGAGCATATTTGAACGTATTTATTTTCGAAATAAATTTTGGAGTGTGTATAACACACGTGATTTTCAAATAATATAAATAGTAGTATATGTGTATATATATATTAGTAGTGTATAAGTTAATATATGGGCTGTTATGGTTGGAAAGTATGTAACGTGCTTTGATAAAATGTGTATAAGGGGGAGGGGCCCACACGTTGAAAGGCCAAAGGCTGTTAGTAGCTTTCTTCTTGTTATGGCTAGAAACAAAATGGTGTAGAATGGATCAATTTGTGAAATGTGGATGTTGGTGGGGTCTACGAAGTATGTGACAACAGCAAATGTATTTTAAATTTGCATGTTTGGGTGTGCATATGCACACTTGGCCTTGACCGGTCTTAAGCATAAGGTAGGGCCGGTTGTGGCATGGGGAGAGAGAGAGATTGAATGAGGGGGAGTTAGTGCTTTGGAAGAGTGGGGAGATGAGAGGTTGGGAGTTTTAGGAGTTAAAAATATGAAGAGGTGAGAATTAAAATGAGAATTAAAATGAGAATTTATTAGGTGGGTAATTTTGCAAATTGAACCCTCTACAAACCCTATAAATAGCACCCTACCCCTTTTCATTTCACACACAAAAATTAGAATTAAAACAAGAGAAAGAAAAGAAAAAGAAAAGAGTGTAAGAAAAAGAAAGAGAGTTATTGTGCTTGGAGGATCTCTTGCTTGGAGCATTTGCTAGGAGGAGAAGAGGACTAGGAGTTGCTAGGAGCAAGAAGGAGCTATTCATTTGTAGTTTTCAACCTTCAAACAAGAGGTGGGTTCTCATGCTTTCTAATTTAGAATTATGCATGCTAGTGATAATATATGAACATTTTGTTTTGATGTGTAGTTAAAATTTCATGTTAGTGTTACATGCTATGAATGAGAACAATATTGTTATGATTAAACAAATAATAGGAATTTTTGACTAAAGAACTAATACCATAGATCATGTTAAAATGCTTGCAAAATGTTATGCATATTAAAAGTGTATTTTTTTTTGTACGGGAAATTTGTTGAAAAATGTTGTTTAGTTTATGCTCTAGAGTCATGAAAGAATAACAAAATAAGTTATTGTCATGAATTAGTATGCATGAATGAAGATATAATTGATTGTATGAAAAATATTGGGAATACATTCTTTTGCAAAAATATTTTGTGAAGAATCTTGTTATGAATAGATAAAATTTATGTTAGTTTAAAGTGATGTTGTGATTGATGTGATTAAGTAGAAAAAGGAAGTATACCATGCTAACTAAAGAAAGAGAATTACTTGATTGTTGTGAACCATGCTAATATGTTTGCTTAGTCTTGTGTTTACAATAGTGTTAATATATGAGAATAACTTTGATGTGAAATTTACAAATGGGAATCATGCCATCATAATTGCGAAAGTAATCTTATTGTGACAATTACCATGTTAATGAAAGAAGACAAATTCTTGTATAAACCATGTTGGTAAATTGTAAAATTTTATGCTTATAATATTATTGACCATATTAGATTTTATAATAAAATAAAAATGAAATTTCGATTAGTTTATAATATGTCGACATGAGTAGGTTCTGTTTTTAAAAGAATGGGAACTATTGTGTGAAAGAGCAATTTTTATTTTTATAAAATATAATTTATGTCAAATTGAGATTTTAATCAAATAGACATGGATACTAGTTTTCATTTCTTTTGTAGGATTTAGTTCCTAAAGAAAAGTCTAAGTTTTGCAAAAGATGAGAAAAAGGAATTTCTTTAAATAAGTGAAAAATAGTATTTTTAAAATAATTGGAAATTTTATTAGTTACTATCTTTTTATCTAATATCATGGAAAGGATTATTTCTAAAATTGTGAAAGAATTGATCTTTTGGAATGAACACATTTTATGAAAAAAGACACACTTTGTGGATAGTTGAACAAAAGAACATTTGTGCTTTTTTAAACAGAGATTACACATAGACTTACTGGTTAGCGTAATAAACTTGGGTTTGGTTGAGAATAGTCACGGGTTCAAAACTCCCTGGTGACTTATATTTTATTTTGGGGTTTTAAAATGATTTGGTAAATAGTTTCGAAAGTGGGTCAGTTTGGTAAAAAACTTCCGTGGAACTAGATCTGTAATTTTGATAGTGAGTAGGTCAATTTGGTAAATAGTTTCGAGAGTGGGTCAGTTGGGTAAAAACTTTCAAAAGTGTTTCATTTTGGGCAAATTTTAGTATTCATAAAATATAAATGAAGAATTTATTCTTAAAGATTGTTTTTGTGTAATTGATAAGTTTTAACGAGGATTTGAGATAGGAAGAAAAATAAATGACTACAAAAGTATTAGTAAAGAGCATGACTTTTAATTTACAAAATAATGATTTAAGGTAAATTGAAATCTCTTTATTTCTAGAAATACAATATGGTTGAGTTATGTAACTTTTGAGATCATGAAAGATTTTGTTGTGAATGAGTAAATCATGTTTAGTGCTAAAGATGAGACATTGAATCGTGTTAAAATGAGACATCGTATGAATTTGAAATTGTGAATGAATTATTATTTATTATGAATAACTAGATCATGAATAGTGGCAAGACTATGAAATGATTACTTTGTGGATAAGTGTTAAGACAAGATTTGATTATTTTTTGTGAAGTGAATTGAAAGATGAAATTATATAAGTTTAAGACATGATTACAAAAGGGTATGTGTACCCATGTTTCTTGTACATGAAAGATTATGATTAAGAATTAGTAAGACTTCGGTTACCGGTAATTTTGAAAGAAAGAATTGATATGATTTTGAGATAATGCCGTCGGGCGATCTCGTATTTTGTGAATAAATCCGGTATGAGGTAAAACTGATTCTAGGGTGATAACATATTCATGTCTTGAACTAAAAATAATTAGGCACTTAAGTGAAGATGTGATAAACTTGTGCAAACGTAAATGGGTGCTTCTATATAGTCGGCGGTGGATCTCCGTGGCTATAGACCCAGTTGGTGGACTGTGGTTGCCCCATAGGAGATGGACTGTATTTTATCCGGGACTTAGGGTAGTCGACGGATGTTTACCATACTCCAAAGAATATGTATATACTGGGGCTAGAAGGACATTTACGGGATTATCATCACGATATAATAGCCAGGGAGGCTGGGATCTGTTAATATAAGCCAGGGAGGCTGAGATCCGTATCTGTGAAATAACTCTAAAACTTGTTTTATTACTGGGTAGTCTCATGGCGAGGGATCGAACCCTTCAATGTGGAGTACGTAGGCGCTTGCCCTCGGACCTATGTAGTATGGGATGCATAGAATCCGAACAAGTGTGCATTAGTGTCATCCTAGTATAGAAATGTGTGCATTAGGTATTAAGGCATGACATACACTTATGTTTAGAATAATCACCTTTGACACTTTACTTGTTCATTCAATCTTTTTGTTGATTTGTTAAAGTATGAGATCGTTATACTTTTCCCGGCATAGAGAGGATAGCCGTGTATAACATTTCGTCAGTTCTAAGTAACTGACGTGCCCACAGATTGACATGCAGGTAATGGACTATTCATGGAGTTATAAAGTGGATATGCTGTTGCTGTTTAGAAGTTAAAGATGTTGCAAATGATGTTAAAGTTATACTAGTTGTTTTTCATTGATTGTAATCTTTTAGTCTTCCGCTGTGTAAAACCAAGTTGCAATTGAACTCTGATGTATTGTGAATAAAAAGTTTTAAATTTTCCTTGTAAAATTGTACGAAGTGAAGTAAAGATCCTGTGAAATCCCGAGTTTGTTCTTATTTGAAATTCGGGGTGTTACAGCTTGTGCCTCTCGGTCAAGATCTTCTCCGCATCGACAGTGAGGGGCGGAACTTGGAGGGATAGCACCTCTTTCACGCCGAACACACCGCTCGACGAACCGGGAGCATCCCCCTTCGCTGTTGATGTCGGCGCATCTGAAATAGGAGGATCGGGGACCGCAGCCTTCTGCTCGGGACCGGCCTCTGGGACAACGACCTTCTGCGGGTCGGTGGTCTTTGCGACCGAAGGCATCTTCTGGGCTCAGCTGCCCTGAGGCCCTGCCAAGGTTTTCTTCTTCCTCGACTCCTGTTACTTCGCCATCAAAGCCCTGTAATCCATTCTAGGAGTCTCTGCACAAGCCGAACGAAAAAACTTAGATAAATTTTTCAACAAAATTTTTCAACAACTTCAAGCAAAGAGTAAAAATACCAGAAGCGTACTAGGATCGATCGGACTGAGACCCCCTCGGAACAAAGCTTCCTCGGTAATGTCCTTCCAACTTAGCGTTGGCAAGGTGAGGAGCTTCTTGAGGACCTCTGCTTCCTCGTCACTCAGCACCGGCTCCTTCTTGGCTCACTTGGGCAGGCCATCCTTCGCCCAAACTATCGGAATTGCCCACGGCGTGGGAGCTCGGATGATGAAATACTTCTCCTTCCAATGCTTGATCGAGTCCGGGTTCTCGATCAACTTCACGCCCGTCCGCGGCAAAAGATAGAACCTCTGTTCATTTCGGCTTGGCTGGCAAGGGCGGTAGAGGCTCCGAAAGAGAAACATGCTCGGCTCGGCACCGACCTCTTGGCACCGGAGAACAAACACCAAGACATGCCTCCAGGTGTTTGGCATCAGCTGGGCGGGGCTCAAACCATACCAATTCAAGACATCGACTATAAACGGATGAAGGGGAAAGCAGAGCCCGGTGGCCAGAGAGTCGAGAGGAAAGACGCACACATCTGTCGAAGACTTCGTGTTGGCTCGGAAACCCGGTCCGGGGAGGAGTAGCCCGTACTCGGCGGGGATCTGGAATCCCTTTCCGATCCGATGCAAATCGGCCTCCGTGAGAGACGAGATGGTATGGTCCACCTCGGACAACTCTCTCGGTTCGTTCTCCTCTACCGACTTGGCCGTACCCTGGGTCACTTTCTCTAACATCTCCTCGAAGTAGTCCCGAACGCCTCCCACGCTCGACAGAACAATAGGCTGCCGACCGAACTCCCCCGCCGTCTTCGGCTTCTCGATGATCGTGACCACTCCTTTACCCTTTTGAGACATTGCCGCGACCTCCTGGGGCGGCTCGGCTACTTTGCCCTCCTTGTCCGGCCGAACAACGCTCTGATCGGTCGGCTCTACCACCTCCTTTCCTTTGCCCGCTCGGCCTATGGCTTGGTCCGAGGCGGGGGTCTCATCCGAGGAAGTAATCTTAACCATTTTCTAAAGAGAGAGGAGAGAGACTGACCTTGAAGTGACAGCTACGGTCGAAAAAGTTCACCGGAGCCAAAGAACGCCTTGCCGCGATAGCTAGCAGCGCCACCAAGGAGCTAAAAACTTCGATGGTGAAAGTAAAAACTGGAGAGAGAGAGTGAAAGTGAATAATGAAACTTGGATTGAAGGGGAGTGAAGATTTATAGTAAAAAAGAAAAGTTCTTTGGACTTCCAAACGCAAGGGCGCGACTTTTGGGCCGCTCTCGAAACGTCGCGAAGGCCCAAGACCACTTTGTCTTTTCACCAAGTGAAGTCGTTCGGCACGACAGTCTCGAAATCCGAGCAACGTGCGATCCGAACCCATCAGCAAAGGGACCGGTCGGCAACCCAGAGCGTCGCCCGACCATCCGACAGTCAGATTCCCGGTCGGCTAACCGAGCAAGCGCCTTCCCGAGCGTCAAAACAGAGAAAATTCACTTTCTCCTCCATCTGACGACTCCGATCGCGCCACATTGCCCGGACGAGACACTTCGGATTCAGGCGCTCCGCCCCTATCTGAAGAAGCCAGAAAAAGTTTTGATTGAAAGTTTTAAGGCACCGCCCTCGGCGAGCCCCCCCGGGCTCCTGGGATCGGTCGGTTAACCTCTAACCCATGGGCAACTCGAAGCTTACGGCCTCGAAGCCGAAACCACGAATCGCCCTAGGGTTGGAGGGGAACCGCCGTCTCACGGGGCCCGGCCAGAAAGCGGATCGGCACACCTCCCATCTCTAGCTCCTTCTGGCTGACATCCATCAGAAGCCGTCAGCCCGGATGGAAGACAGAGATCGGAAGAGACCCATCCTTCCGAAGCGCATTGCCCCGAAGCGCATTGATCACCTATTCCACCATGATCTCCCCTGACCCTGACACCCGCAGGGGGCCGTCAGAGTCAGGAGAAGATCATGGTGGAAGAACGACCACCCGTCCTTCTGAAGCAACTCGTCCCTCGGGTCCGGACTACGGTCGTCACCACTTCTGCCGTGTTCTCCCTCGACCCTGACACCCACATCAGGCCCGTCAGGATCGGGAGAAGAACAAGGCAAAAGAGTGACCACCCCTCCGAACCTCACGAGGTTAAAATTTCACAAGACTGGCATCCACCTTGACTCCGGTCGTCACTTCTTCTGCTATGATTTCCCCTGGCCCTAACATCCGCATCGGGGCCGTCAGAACCAGGAGAAGACCATAGCCGAAGAGCAACCACCCAAGGCAGACGCCTCCGAGGGCTAAAACTCAACATTTTTGTGACTGAAACTGCAAAGGGAGTGAAGTATTTATAACCACCCTCCAAGAACCAGCCATTATGACTCTCGGAAGTTGAAACGCCACGCATTAATTAGAGGGCGCCATTTCTTAATGACCCCGGGGAGTTGGAGCGCCGCACGAATCCTGGGACACCATTAATGCCCTTGAAAACTGAATCGTATCGAGATTCGTTCCCCCCTTCTACGGCCCGAAACGCGCTTCCATGCTCGGAACTGCCACACCCCTTTACCTCCGGTCGGCTGTCGAGCAAGTGCCATTCTGAGCTTGCAAACGGAGAAAACTCACTTTCTCCTCAACTTTCGTGTAAGATCTCGATCAGACGGCCCAGATCTTGCCGAAGACACTAAACGACAAGATAGTGTTTTCTTGGGAAATGTGCCCGTCTCGAGATGCGTGCCGTCATCCGAAGGCTCAGATTACGCCACGTCGCTCGGACTGCCGAAACCCCATACCTCCGGTCGGCTCCCGAGCAAGTGCCATTCCGAGCTTGCAAACGGAGAAAACTCACTTGCTCCTCAACTTTCGTGTAAGATCTCGATCAGACGGCCCAGATCTTGCCGAAGACACTAAATGACAAGATAGTGTTTTCTTGGGAAATGTGCCCGTCTCGAGATGCGTGCCATTATCCGAAGGCTCAGATTGCGCCACGTCGCTCGGACTGCCGAAACCCCCATGCCTCCGATCGGCTGCCGAGCAAGTGCCATTCCGAGCTCACAAACGGAGAAGAAAACTACCGAACCCCCATGCCTCCGGTCGGCTGCCGAGCAAGTACCATTCCGAGCTCGCAAACGGAGAAGAAAACTACCGAACCCCCATGCCTCCGGTCGGCTGCCGAGTAAGTACCATTCCGAGCTCGCAAATGGAGAAAAAAGCCACCGAGCAACTACGACCGTTGGATCTCTCAGAAATTCGTGCTTCTGATGATGAACGGTCCAGATCGCGCCACGCGCGCTAAAAGACAAGATAGCATTTTCTTGGGAGATGCGCCATCATCCGACGGCTCAGATTGTGCCACGTCGCTCGGACTGCCGAACCCCCCTGCCTCCGGTCGGCTACCGAGCAAGTGCCATTCCGAGCTCGCAAACGGAGAAAAAAGCTGCCGAGCGATAACGACCGCCAGATCTCTTAGAAAATCGCGGTCGACGTTGATCAAAGGTCCAGATTGCACCACGCCAATAATCGGTATTTAAAAATTGATTTTTATTTATTTAAATCGTTTTATTTATTTAAAAATTGTGAAAAATTGCTAAAAATTTGGGAAAATTAACTAAAAATTATAGAAAATAATTAAAGATTCGAGGGGATATTTTTGAGTCCCTGGACGAACAATTATTGCCAAGAATATACGGTTAAGACCCTCGAACAATTGGTTAACACATCGTAAAATTAAATAAATAATCTGAAAAAATAGATAAAAACCGTCGAATATTCATCGAGGCTTCAGAACAGCTTACTGCTTCAAAAATCACCTCACTACCCCCTTCGAGGTTCAAAACTCTCCATTCGGACTCCAATACAACTCCACCAGCCATTAAAACAGTTAAACTACTCCTCAAAGGCTGATCACACTCAGTCTTTAGGAGTGGGGGGCTCATGATATGGCTGAAAATGGGGTTAAATCGGAACCGTCCAGGTTGGGCACGAATCTTGAAGCTCGGGGGTAAAACGGTAATCTCACATACAAATGGGCCCGAAACGGGTACTGGATCTCCTTCTCACAGATCCAATAACCCACAAACGGATCCACTCCAATTGGGTACGGGTCCCGACCCGAGGTGAACCCAGACCAACAAGAGGCAAATCAGGGCCACTGATTTGACCAAGTCAACGGGCCTGATTTGCTCTCACCGGGAATCAGGGATTGGTTTCCTAAACAGACTGTGAGGATTTTACTCCTGACAGTTACACAGGGAATCAGGCCCCTAATCACTCCCATGGCGACTATAAATATCTCCCCCCTACCACTGTGACCAGGTAATCACTCTTTTTCCACCTTAAAGCTCTTTCTTAATCACCACTGATTACTGACAAGAGCGTCGGAGGGTGCGTCGCCGGAATCAACCCCGGTGTATCGCACTTCCTTGCAGGTAGCGGCGGGAAGAAGGCTTGGACCAGCTATTCAGGTTTCCTACGAACTCACAAATCTCATCTGTTTATCCCCACACCGAAATCAGCGGTAACAGTATGATAGAAGCGTAGTTTAGCCTGTCCAGTTTTGCGGTTCCCTCGTGCAACTCTTTGAAGATGTTCATTAGATCCTCCTTGATAATCCGCCAGTAGATGTTGTAAAAAAATATAGGTACTTCGTCCTGTCCGGTGCCTTTGTCCTGTCCCAGCTGCTTTATTGCTTCGTAGACTTCTTCCTCCGTAAAACAATTTTCGATTCCTTCACTCCCGTCTATCTTAGAGGAGCTCCACATCTCTGTCGTAAGAGTACATCTAGCATTGGTTCTTCTCCCAAGTAGCTCATGATAATTGTGATCTATGTGCATTCTGATAAGCCCCTCATTCCCTGTCCAATTTCCATCAACCTCTAGTCTCCCTATATGATTTTGTCTTTTTCTTCCGTTTGCCACCTTGTGGAAGAATTTAGTATTGGCGTCCCCTTCCTTTAGCCACTGAATTCTTGACCATTGCTTCCAATGCATTTCCTCCATTGCCTGTATGTGTTGTAGCTCTAGTCTCCCATTTCCCAACTCTTTTTTTTCTGGGCCCGTTAGATCTTTGTCTTCTTGTAATTTTTCCAATTCTTGGTTCCTATTGCCGAGCACTTCCTGCCTGAGGTTGTTGTTACGAAATATTTGTTTTGACCATCCTTTTGGCTCCCTCCTTAGTCATCTTGTCTTTTCGACCCAAATCCCAACTGCTGTGGTTTGCTCGGTTATCCGTACCCACGACTCCCTAATCACCTGTCGTGTTTCGTCAATCGCAGTCCAAGACTTCTCAAATCTAAAAGGATAGAATTTGTTCCCACTCTCCTGCTCGCATTTTATTACTAACGGTAGTTGATCTGACGTAAATCGAACTGTGGTCGTCACTTTAGCCATCAAGAACATATCCTCCCATTCGTTAGACACCAAAACTCTATCTAATTTCGCTAAGGTTAGATTTTGTTGCATATTTGACCAAGTGAATTTTCTATCTGCCATCTCTAGCTCCATTAGTTCCAATTCATCTATCGTACAGTTAAACCTCTCCTGATCACCACGACTATGTCCCCTACCTCTATGCTCATCCTGATATCTCGTGATATTGAAATCTCCACCAACCACCCAAGGCCGATTCTATCTATTTCTGATGTCTATAAGTTCTTTCCAAAACTCCGTGCACAATCTAGGATCGTATGGACCATACACAGTCGTGACAACGTGTTCCCAGTCATCTCTTCTCCTCCTAATTCTAATAGACACCGAGAAGAGTCCAATGAACTCATCTAAGATCTCAAACACTCTGTTGTCTGCTCCGAGAGCAATTCCTCCCGAGTAGCCCACTGCCGACTTAAATCTCCAATCAAAGTTGGCTGCCCATCTAAGACAAGTGAAATCCACTGTGGAGTGGTTCTCAATTCTAGTTTCTTGCAACCCACAAACGGAAGGTCGAATTTTATTAATAGTAGTAGAAATCATTTTTTTTTGCCTCATCTCCTTAACGTTTCAAAAGATGTACACTATTAAAAAATGATTCTAAACACCTACACTCCTCCCCATCCGCCCCTCAGATGACCCTAAGTCATAGTCACCCCTAATTCCCCTCTAATGATTGCTACATTATGTAGTTATTCTACCCTGTTGGAACCCATGGCTAGACCATATAGACTAGCAAAATAAATAAGCGAATCGTCTTTTAATGAATTCAAAATTGAAAAATTGGTCGATAGTATACCTGCATCGGCTGGCTCCTTTTCAACTTCCTTTATCATCGGTTGCTTTCCCTTCATCTTATATTCAGTGAATTTCTTGCCGTTGTTACTGACTATGCTCCCTCCTGCCTCTTTGTCACCTATCTCCGTCTCCGTCTCAGAAATGAAATTATCCTCCCTTATGCCATCTAGAGCCTCTATAATTCTCCCATGAGTATCTGGTTCTGAAATTTGCTGGATCTGTACCTCTTGAGCTTCAGTGTCCCCTACCGAACACTTCTCCTTATCCTTCGCTTGCAATTCTCCTTCCTCTATTATAGGTTTAGGCCCATCACAGTGAAGCCCATTTGCTTTCATATTGATTAAAGAGGTCATGGCAAGCCTAATGGACTCTTCCACCTGTACTTTTGTGATGTGTGTCCACTCCTCCAACCTTATACCCCTATCCTTACTGATTTTGAGCCCCTCACCCTTCGAAACCCTGGATTTAAGGATGCCAAATCTTGAAGTACCCCTCGTATTGGATCTGACATGGCCTACAGCCGTCCCCTCATCTTTTCCAAAGTCACAGTCTACCCTACTTTCCTTTCGGCGCCACATTTCGGCGCCACATTTGAAAATCTGTAGCCCTTTCCACATCATCGAGTCTACTTAGCGACCCCTCAGCACGTTGGCGACGTTCTGGATGAGTTTTGTAGTTAATCAAAGGCCTGGATCTATTGTCGCCCATTTCAGCGGATCTGTGGTCTTGATCGAGCAAGCCCAGATCCAACGGCCTCTCTTCGTCGTCTACCTCCATCTCCAAATCCTCACCGTCGAAATTTCCTTCATTTGCCACCTCCATTCCTTTAAAGGACACGCTCTTTTTTGCCTCGACGGTCACCAATACTTCGTAAGCTTCACTCTCGAACTCGACGATGATCTTCGAGGGAATGTCCACCATGTTAGTAACTCCGATACGAAGTCTTGTGAATTTTCTGCAGGCATGGGTGAGCGTCCCCGTATCGACTTCTATGAGCCTACCGAAGCTTCGCACCACATTTTGGAAGGCCAACTTTGTCAACAGTGGAAAGGTAGATTAAAGAGACGAATCCATACTGAGGGCATCGATTCCGCTTTGATCGCTCCCACTTCTCTCGACCATGGCCTCAAGGTGATGAAAAACTCCTTCCCATACGAGTCCCTTCCTTCGAGTCCTTTCATCTTAATAGCTTCCGCCATCTCAGCATCATCGTTGCAATGGACGAAGAACAAGTTATCGACGGTCTGTTGAACTATCCACGTCAATGATGAAGACACCGCAACCTGAAGCAAGTCCGAAACATCTTTAACCTTCAAATTTCCTGACTGTGCTTTCACCATTGCGCATCCCTTATAGCATTTTTCGAAGTTTGCCATTAACGGCGTCGGAGTGATCGTCGCTCTAATGACTTTTCTTTCCCCAACAGCACTCTCTTGGATTCTACTTGCTTCAGAGTTTGGAGGAGCCGCGTTCGTCAACGACGTAACTTTGGGTAACGATGTCGATGAGGCTCTGTTTTTGGGGCATGTCATCGAGATATGGCTGGAATTTTTGCAAACGTAGCAAAACTAGTTGTTCTTACATTGATTGATAGAATGACCTGTTTTTGCGCACTTGTGGCACATCTGCTTAGGCTCGTGCTTTCGCTCGCCGAAGATTGACAGGCTTGGGGTCTTCTTCTTAGCTTTCCTTGGATTGACGAGAATCCACTCACCGTCTTCGTCCTCCGTTCTCCTCGGCGACTCCTTTTCCACTGTAGGTGATTGCCGGCGAACTCCATGTTCAACCGGGTCCCTATGCGAACCTCTAATCACCTCCGCAAAACTTCTCTTGGTTCGCTCTATCGTCCTCGACCCATGCTGACGTGCTTCAGGAGATGGAAGACATTTTTTCTCGACGTAAACAACCTTAGCCGCACGCTTATCGTCTTCCCCCTCTCGCTCTCTCCAAGTCTGGTCTCTATGACCAGTCGGAGATCGTGTCAGAGCTCTTCCCCTTGTTCTGCTTTGGCCTTGGTTCTCATCGCCATACCACTTCCTCTCATCTGCTTCCCTCTCCTCGCCCCTCACTCGCTTTGGCATGGTGGGAGCTCTTTGGGCGAGCCTCCTCTCACTCTTGGACTGATGGTGGTTTGAGTGGTGATGAAGGTGCGAAGACAATTTCAGATCTTTCATTTTTCTCTCCGGTTTTTCTTTTTAAAAAAAACCCGCTCTGTTAGGGTTATGCTTTTCGCTATTGTCATGTTGGACATCGTGATCATCCTTATGGCAAAATAATTTTCATTCTATTTAAATATTACACACAATTATCTACTATCTATTTAAACTCCTTATTATTAAATTGCAAGCTAAAATTGCCCAATTATTCCATACCGGACAACACAGTGTGGAGATTCTGGCTAGTTCATGTATATAAATCTTGTTTTCCCTTTATCTCTAAATATCTTCTGTAGAATGAGATTTTGTGGTTGCCGTAAACTACAACAGTTATTGCACACTATTTTATGGGAAATACTACACATACATTGGTTTTTACCCCAAACATATATTGAGCTTATCTTTTAGTGATTATTGAGTCTTTTTTCATTTTCTTTTAGTAAGAAATAGACTCAATGGTTAATAAAAGATAAACCTAATATATGTTAGAAATAGAAACCAATATATATGTAGCATTTCTTCAATTTTATCTCCCTTTTATCGATCAGAACTCAAACAATTACAATAATCATATTTAGTGAAGTATACTAAAGTGTGGTTTTTAGTGAGTAATTATTAGAGCATCTGTAGTCGTTGGTTGCTAAATTTTGGGTAAATGGCAAATGAAAATAGAAAATATGAGTTTTCGCTGTAGTCGTGTGAAGCCAAAATTTGGCTTTTCGTAAGTTTTTTTAATATTAGATGAAAGATTATCTACCTTCGTAGCGCGCTCCGTACATGTAAATTTAGTAGGACGGTGGATTATTTATTGTCCGTTAAATTAGGGGGGAAAAATTGAATCGGACGGGTGATCATTTGTCGTCGGTTGGATTTTTTTTTTTAAAAAAAAATAGTTCGGACGGGATATTATTTCCCGTCCGAGAAAAGGGGGCAAAATTGACGTGTTTTGGGCGTGGGACGAGGCTTAATGTTTCGTGTCAGTGAATATATTTTTTTTTATAAAAATGCAACAAACGAAAGATAAAACAACGTCCGTGATAAGTGGCGCTAAAATGGATCACGAGCCTTGATTGAGACATTCGTCTCATCTGAAAAGTAATTAAAAAATAATTTCAAAAGGCAAATAAAGATGCTGGTTGAAATTATTTATATGGACATAAATACCCTGCACCGAATGTGTGTTTCTCCTTATATATGGAGTTGGGGTTTAGAGAAGTTGAAACAGATTACATTAAATCTTCTCTATCTCAATTCTTCATTTCCTTACTTCTTCTTCATTCTAGCTCAATTCCAAAAAAAATGTCGATTAGACGTTTTATTGGTAGGCTCAAATCGAAGGGTGCAACTAGTTCTGATCATGGTAACAGAGGCAAACAACCGGAATCAGTTACTGAAGAAGTTGATTTAAGCGATCCTGAAATGTGGACACCGGTAGTCGACAGCCACACTCATATATGTAAGAATATTATTGAAAATTCTTTGGTGGGTACTGTAACTTTAGGGGTAGTTGGAATGGTCCAATCAAAGCTTACAAGATTTGTTCTCGTATCCCAGTAGTGAAACAACTAATAGATAATACTGGCTAGCAACGTTTTTTCACAATTGATACGGAAAAATCATCTCATAAGATTGTCGAGTCTTTGGTTGAGAGATGGTGGGACACTACCCACACATTTCATCTCCCATGCTGTGAGTTGGGTTTTATCCCGTTGGATTGGACGATGTTATCGGGAATATCCATTGGGATCGGCGATCAACCACCATGTAATGACGAGGCATATCCATTCGAAACAGTACAGTCCCGCTTCTTTTCTGAACTTACTTCCGATGATTGGAAGTCTCAGGGAATACGTTGTTCATTCCTGAAGAAATATTTCCACAGTAGTTTGATTGAGGCAGCAAAAACCTGACTTGGTTCTGGCTGCGATGGTCGCTAGGGCATTCTTTTTGTTCTTCTTGGGTGAATTCCTTTTCGCAAATGGTGCTTATGTTATTAGGTGTGGATGACTTGCAGCCCTCGAAGATCTGAGTAAATTTGGCACATTTGATTGGGGTAGTCAAGCTTTCGCACTATTATTTATGTCTCTGGATGCTTGTTCCAGGCATAGAGTTAAATCATTCAACAGCCCATGGCAAGTACTCGAGGTAATTTTATTAATAAGAATACTAATTTAAACATTTATATACTCACATATTCCCAACTAATACATCTTTATATTGTCAGTACTGGGCATATGAATACACACATGTGTGTATTCCAATCACTGTAAATACGGGAAATGTTGCCGACACATTGCGAGCCGCTGACAAAAGGACAAAAATAACACGTTGGAACAAAAGTGAAATTGAGTACCGAAGAACAGATTAGGTTAGGTACAATATATCTATTGCTAGGTAACAATTGGAGATGCGAACTTCGACATCAATTATATGGCAACCGTATTTTGGATCTTCATATGAGGGTGAGCATGATATTATGCACGCTAGTATCATGTCTCGTCACCGAGTTGTTTTCCAATTTTGCGAGCAGATAATAGTTCATATTTGTCATTTTATGATATTTTAAATTTACCGAGTTATTTAGGATATGTGTATTTTTTGTAATTTGACATAATTATGCTGTAAGGTGTTTGGTATCTAGGTGATCGGTGTTACCGTCAATTGACTGGGATTATAGTAATACCAAGAGAACCACCGGTTGTTATGTCTAGAATACCAGCACAAGATATATGTCCACCTATTGACGCTTCTCAATTGGTCCACTCAGTAACCCAATGTATATATGATAAGTATTGGGCCAAAATATCAATAGGTGCTATTATGAAGAAAGTCTCGCATGCGGAAAATATTGATTTTATTGGACCAGCTAGCATTACTGATTCGACCGCACAGTTACCATTTCCTGCTCCACCATTTTGGGCTCCATCAGAGTACGTAACACAACCGTTTCAGGAACATCCTGTGGACTACGGGGAGTGTGCAGTGGAAATGCCATTATATTATGAGGGAACAGTTACGAGAAGTTATCAACGTGAACCTGTTCATTTAGAACCCCACGGTTCAAAATCATATGTAAGTTTATTTCCAACATTCGTACTTTACAAATAATTTCTAATTTACTATATTTATATCTAAAATATAACAGAAGGAACTATACCATGAACATGCTCAAGCAACTAATACGGAGGCACAATTACGAAGACTCATTCTAACTGAAACAGTATTGAGGTCCTCTATTCCAATTGAAGTTATCAATCGTCGGAGATCAATATCTGGTGATCGGCCATCGCAGTTGGGTCGGCGAACCATGCATAGGAATGTTCAGTACAGTAACACTTTTTATGATTCATCTAACCGATCACCGGAATTCGTGCTAGAAACACAACCTGAGTATGATGATTAGATATGGTGGATTTCTATTGTTACTAGGCGTTGTACAAAAATGATCAATGTTGTAATATGAGATTAAAATAAAGTTGTGTTTTACCAAATCAAATTCTTAATTATAATTTTAATGCCTAATTTGCTAATGAGGGTGTTGTAGTAATTTGCTTCAACATATGATTAATGTTGGTCATTAACGTGTAATTCAACCGTGGTCAATGAAAGGAACATGCCAAATTGAGATGTGACCTCTTGTCACTTCACATCACATCTTTTCAAACTTTTTGAAGTTTGTCCTTACTCATTTGGTTTGTTTTTTGATTCGTTTATTCCTCAAGCTATTTAAGGACCATGAACACAATGTGAAAATGCATATCCAGATACACCAAATCAAGAAAGAAACAGAAGATGGCTTCTTCAAGCTACGCTGCCTCCTCTTCTTCATCCGACGAGAAAAAAAGATATGCTTGCACACATTATGAATCAACGTATGAATGTATTGTCGTTAGTTGTTCAAGACAATCGACGTACTAACCACCGCTGGTATATTCGTCGGGAAAGAGAAGATGGTGATAGACGTCTACACAGGAATTATTTTATCAATAATCCTATTTACAGCGACTCTATTTCGACGTCATTTTCGTATGCGCCGTGATTTATTTATTCGGATACTCCAAGCAACTGTAAGTTATGATTCCTATTTTTTTCAACGTCAAGATGCAACAAAATCATTTGGCTTATCCCCATACCAAAAAATTACTGCCACAATACGCTGTTTGGCGTATGGAACTTTTGTAGATGCAATTGACGAATACGTACGTATAGGCGAATGTACGGTACTGAAGACATTGCGACGATTTTGCGTAGCAATTGTTAACGTGTTCGGACCAGAATACATGAGACATCCAACGGCAAGTGATGTGCAGAGGCTATTGGCTGAAAATTCATCTAGGGGTTTCTCAGGAATATTAGGAAGTATTGATTGCATGCATTGGGCATGGAAAAATTGCCCGGCAACCTAGCATGGAAAAATACATGGGTCACGTACGTGAACCCACTATTGTTCTTGATGCAGTGGCATCTTATGATCTTTGGTTTTGGCATTCTTTCTTTGGAATGCCGAGGTGCAATAATGATCTTAACGTCCTCAACTGTTCTCCACTGTTGAATAACATTCTCGATGGTTGTGCACCACCTGCTGAATTTGTAATTAACAATCGTGCATACAACATGGGTTACTATTTAGCTGATGGTATAGATCCCCTATTGGCGACTATAGTGAAGACTTACTCAGCCCCAGATACACTGAAAAAGAAGAAATTTTCACAGATGCAAGAGGCTGCATGAAAAGATGTTGAGCAGGCCTTCGGGGTATTATAAGCACGATTTGCTATAGTTAGAGGTCCAGCCCGACTTTGAGATCCTGACAGTCTCTCATATATTATGAAAACGTGTATCATATTACACAGTATGATTGTTGAAGATGAAAGGGAAGATGGCATTGGTGAATATGTATACGACCAACAAGCTAACTCGGCCTTCGTCACCCCTAATAGGTCTGGTCCAACTGAACGTGTAGCTCGAATGGCACGTACTGTACAACTGCATGATAGACAAATGCATCATGCACTTCGTCTTGATTTAGTTGAACATATTTGGAACGTATATGGAGAGGATGAAGAGGACGAAGATTAAGCAAAGATTTGAGATTGGCACAAATATTCATAAATGTTCATAAATCAAATTTGAGTTGGGAAAATATTCATAAATGTAGCACTGTTAGTGTGTATGTTATGCTTTTAATTTGAGTTGAAGTTTTGTGCATGTTTTCGACTGATACTCGATTAAAAATTGTAAAATCAAAATCAAATTTCCTGAGATGCTTAAACTTTTATCTTATATAACATGTACGAGTTATTAAGACACATCAAAACACATCAATATCTCAAAAATAGAACCCCTCTTTTAACTTCAAATAGCAACAACATGATTAAAATAACTAGATTGCCAAACCATAATTTCATTAATACCGGGTCACGTACATTAATAATAACCACATTAAAAACATTACAACATTAACAATAACAATAAAAGATAACTAATACAAATTGATGTACTATTTAAACCCGAATGGTAGCCCCTTTTATGCATTATTTCATTCTGTCGATATAGAAAATAATAACGTTGACTTTCACTTAAGCTACTCAAATCCATACCCATTATACGATCTTCATCCGCTCTTTCTAACCGATCTTGATCTCGTTGTTTCATCTCAAGCCTCCTTTCCTGTGTACTAATATAAAAAGCATTAAAATTTCGCGTCTCTTCGACCATTGCAGAAACATCGGTGGCTTCGGAGGTGTGCTTCCCTTTTTTCTTTGCTTCTTTCCTACCAGGTGGTCGAGAAAGTGGGGAAGGTGCATTGAGATCAATTGGTATATCTGAATCCCACTGTACGTTTGGTGGTGAAGGGTTTGAACTACCACCTTCGTCAAATTGAGTATTTTGGATTGGTTCGAAAACCTGAGTTGTACGAGTGGAGAATTTTGGTTGATCTTTCAAAATTTCATAACACTCTTCAAATTTGAAGGACTTGCCAGCTACCTGCATATATTCTAGTCGCGTGTCGTGTACCTATTATAAAAAAAAAATTGTTCATGAAGATTAAGTTAACGGAATTTTTTTTATAAACGATACATATTAAATTAATGAAATTCATTAAAACAAAACACACTTTATCCGCGTCTGTAGTACCGCTTGCCACTCTATTGGTCACACTACTCAGCTTCGCAATGAAAAGTGCAACTTCCTTTGACATAGTAGAGAATTGACTGCAAAGAGAGTCGGCTATTCTATCTGTTGGACTTCCTAATAGATTGACAAATGTGAGAGAAATCCTGTCCCAAAATTTAGACCCAGTTTGATCGGTACCGATCAATGGATCTTGGGTTATATCAACCCAACTTTGAGCCAAAATAATATCCTCATACACGGTGTATGCCCGGCCTCTAATTGGATGAGGATTAGCCATAAAATGAAATAAAAACAATATTGGGAATTAATACGGGATAGATAGATAGGAAGACCCTTAAGCAAATAATTTGAGATGTGGATTATAGAAAAGAACAGAGAGTGAGATGAACCGAATTCGTCTGCTCTGTTTGAGGCTTTCAAAAACAATAGAGAGTGAGATGAAATGAGCAGAACAGAGAGAGGGAGAGGAGAACAGAGAGTGAGATGAACCCAATTCTTCTGCTCTGTATGAGTTATATACTTATATTTGGAGTGCGTTTGTACATCGAGTAGCCATTGTAAAGTATAAAATAATAGGAAAAATGTGGACAAGGGTAAAAAGGTAATCACACAATTCGGAAAAAAGAGGGGGTAGATTATCTACCGTCCCAAACGATTTTGTCTTTTACCCAATTGTAGGGACGAAGGATTATGTACCGGTCGACGATTTTTTTATATTATTATTTAATTCACAGACAGTATATTATTTTTCGTCCGATCAATTTTGAGCTGCGAATTTGTAGGACGGTGTTTCATTTTTCGTCCGACCTGTTCAACGAAAGATAATCTTTCGTCTCATTAAACGGACGAAAAATTATCCCTCGTTCGCTATATTTTGGCAAAAGCCATTTCGTCTCCTATATTTGGCCAAGCATTGTTCATGTAAAACTAATATTTTGGGTAAACGGCCAACGACTACAGCATTTTTTTTCTCATTTTTTCCAAAATATGGGTAAATGGCAAACGACTACAGATGCTCTTACTTTCCCTAAATCAGAATGTATAATGCACATGGTACAAATTTGCCGTACAAATCAAGGATCAGTAACCTAAGGAATATCTCCCCATCATCAAATTTAGGGGGAAATATCTTCTAAATATCACATGTACCCATAAAAGAGCTACATTTTCATATCTTTCCTAACAATGATGAACCCATCTATATAATAAAACACAAAGAAATCTATCAAGTGGCTCTCCTTCAATCCCCCCAAAATCAAAGGTCCAGATCTAACCTTACAAAGCATATTTTCCTCCCAAAAGTTTCTCCCCAAAACTCAAATTCAAATTACTCCTCAAAATAACTCATTTATTTATTTAATTCTCTCTCTCTCTCTCTCTCTCTCTCTCTCTCTCTCTCTCTCTCTCTCTCTCTCTATATATATATATATATATATATATAAACATGGACTTTTATACCCCAATTTATAATTATTTTTCACCATATACTAATGGAAATATAGATTTTTATTTACAACTAATTATTGTCATACTATTCAAACTTCAGCTACATAATTGTTGATTTACTGTTAACAAGACTTTTCATATGCTGTATCGTTCTGAAGACGTTCCGCAGGCACGTGGCCACGGGCAAATCTAGTTCTCATATAAGTTTAAGGGACGGGCATAAAAGTACAAAATTTTAAGAGGTATATGTGATATTAATATGAAAAAATTTCGGTAAACCAACCCCACTTTTTACGAGTTTACAGAAAATTCACCCCATCTTTTTTTGCGGTTTACTACATTATCATGTGAAGTAGTTGTGGTTTACAACCTGATCGTTTCACCGTTAAATTTAAGATGTTTGGACCGTTATCTATATAATAAAACACAAAGAAAGCTATCAAGTGGCTCTCCTTCAATCCCCCCAAAAATCAAAGGCCCAGATCTAACCTCACAAAACATATTTTTTCCCCCCAAAGTTTTCCCCCAAAACTCAAATTTAAATCCCCACCCAAAACAACTCCTATATTTATTTAATTCTCTCTCTCTCTCTCTCTCTCTCTTTCTCCCCTCCCTCTTCTTTTCAAAAAAATAAGAAAATTTAAAATTTAAAATTTTTTAAAAAATTAAAAACTAAAAAACTAAAAAAATTAAAAACTTCAAAACTTCAAAAATAATTCAAAAAAATCAAAAAAATTATATAATATGTTTTTTGCTGGACCCGCAAAAGTTTCTCATATAATATGTTTGCTACTTCAATTAATTTGCTGCACCTCCAAAACTATTTTATATGATCAAACAAGGTGCACCGTTTCGAAGACGTGCCGTAGGCACGTGTCAACGGGCAAACCTAATATACTCCTACAATAAGTAACATAAAACCCACCCGACTTTTTTTAATTCGGGGTTTATTTTTTATTTATTTTAATCATTAAGTGATTTTTCCTCCAAAAACAAAAGCCCAATTTTCTTTTAAAATTTTTAATCAATATAATTTTTTACTCATTAAAAAACAACATGGTAGAAATACCCATAAAATGAACATAAACAATTATTTTGGATGGAATATGATAAACCGTAACTATTTTAGCCCGATAGCAAAGAAAAAAAAAAGGATTAAACGGCAACTACTTTATCCCGATAGCAAAGTAAAAAAAAAGGATCTTCTAAAAACTCAGTGAAAAGTTGGGTAGATTTATTGATATTCTCCAATTCTAAATTTGTGGAAGGAACATTAATCAGTGTCTTATCCCACCTTTTACCTAAAAAAAAATAAAAAACATTAATCAGTGTCAAAAAGCTGTAATGCTATTTGTTACGAGTACATTAATCAGTGTTTCATTATCTTTCAGAAGAACCAGAACTGAAGATTCATGTATATTGCACATGGAGTAAGTTTAATAGGCGAAAATGGGCATAAGCCCAACATAGTGGGGGGAGATGGAGAGAGAGAGAGAGAGTGAGTGAGAGAAAGATTAGTCGGGTCTGAGTCCAGCTCGGCTTCTTGACTAAGAAAACCCAAACTCGAACTCAATCCAAAAATGTGGCCCTGGTTTTCTTTTCTTTCGTTGACATGTACAATCATATATTTTTTTATATGCCACTTTTCGAAACTATTTGTATTTATAGGACAGTTGTCAAAATATTTGTGCTCGTTGAGTCAATAACTAAACTCGTCGTTCCCAACGGTGAGTTTATTTGTTTCATGCTCGCCATTAAGACACGACGAGTTTAGTGCAAGGCGGATCCAGGATTGAAAAGTTAGGGGGGCTGGTAAAAAAAATTCACACAAGATAACATTCAAAATATATGTAATTCATCAAGTCATTTTAGTTGCACACGGCTAGGGGTGGCAACCGGGTCGGGGTGACCCGTGACCCGCCCACACGAACTCGGCCCGCTATTTTCCGGTTCGGGTGTCGAACCCACGGGTTGACCCGAGTCGACCCGGGCCGGAAAAATTGTTAACTCAATCCGCTCGATCCGGCCCGCCCAACCCGTTGACCAAGTCAAACCCGCCCGTCAACCCGCGGGTTTAGACCCGTTTGATATGTGGGGTTTTTTTTTGTCTTTTATATATATATTTTTTTGTTTTTTGTTTTATTTCCCCCCTATAAATACCCCCCTTAATTCAATCTAAAAAAATTCACACCTTACTCTCTTACTCTCTCTACTACTAGTCTACTACTACTCAATTCAATCTCAATTAAATCAAGTTTTTTCAACAAAGAAGCAAACAACAAAAAAATAAATAATCAATAATATATGCATTTTTTCACTTTTATACAGTTATACTTATCATATATATATTTTTTTAAAGTGAAGTTGTCAAAAAAAAAATAAAAATAAAAATAAAAAATCAAACCGGGCCAACCCGCGACCCGGCTCGACCCGAAACGGGTTCGACCCTAATGGATTTGCGGGTCGACCGGGTTAAAATTTCCAATTTTGAACCCGGCCCGGTCTGGCCCGGTTAACCCACCGACCCGACCCGAACCCGCCCAAGTCAGCCTTCAACCCGGGCAAGTCCGACCCGACCCGGCCCGGCCCGGTTGACCTGAATGCCAACCCTACACACGATGATGTTTGATAGAGTAAAATTTATCAATAACAACATCAAAATCAATGTCTTCAACAAAATATCAATCAATAAAGATTGTCAAACAATCTGTAAGAAAATCATCTTCCATCTTGCTCTGAATTGGCATTTTAACAAGTTTCATAGTGGAGATTGCACGCTCTGTTGTTGCGGTTGAAACAAGAAGAGTCAATACCAAGCGAATGAGTCTATCAATAAAAAATAGATCCTTGACTTTTTTGTTTCTACCAATTTTCGACATAATTCAGAAAGAGAAGACATATTCTGAAACAAATGATGATGAATCACATCGACCTCATAATGTTGTAACTCCACTCTCAAAGCATACAACTCAGCTGTGATGAAATCTTTGGATAGAACTTATCTGCAATAGTACAAATATCATCTATCTTGAATGATTTAAACCCGTCAGTAGGATCCAAAGCTGTACTGAGAATAAGTAGTTCAACTGTCGGCTTGGAAAACCTGATACACAACTTGACAATATGAAAATCTATTACTGCGTTGAAGATATCAACATGATAATAATGTTGAAATGTGATATAATCTCGTTGTTGACAAGAGCGACCAGTATCATCCATGTAAGTAGCATTCATATCAGGTATTAAAATATCATGTTTCTCACAAAATAAAATAAGATCCCGAATAAAACTCTCTCAACCATTTTCTCTCAACTTCTGAAGAACTGCCTTTGTTGATGAGACTAAATCCATAGCATTCAAGATGTCTAAAGATTTGTGTTGCAATTCTAAACAAAGGGTGTTGGTGATACCCATAACTTTAAACATCAAGTGCAAGATAAAACAAAATTCAAATGACCTTACCTCTTTAAATAGGCCTTTAGCTTCTCCTTTGATTTTAAAGTCGTTTCCATTATGAATAATGTTACAAAAAACTATAGAAGTTGCATCAAACATATCAATCAAGCTGCTCACTGAAGCAAAGTGGGAGCCCCAACGGGTTGTTCCTGCCCGTTGCAAACTACATATCTGATTAGCACATCTTCTCGAACCAAGTTCCCCGGATGCTAGTCTATCTACAATCTCAACTTCTCGAATCGATTTTAATTCCATATGAAGTTTAGCAGAAACACCAACGAAGTTTACAATTGCACATAAGCTTGAGAAAATAACCTAACATCATGTACTTGATGAGCCCTTGCAAGTAATGCTAGTTGTAACCTATGAGCAAAATAATGTACGAAATATGCATATGAGCATTCTCTAAGAAACAGTGCTTGTAGTCCATTCCACACCCCACGCATGTTGCTAGCACCATCGTATCCTTGACCATGTAGATTTTCAATTTGAAGATTGGAACGAGCAAGAACATCACAAATGGTAGATTTCTATGTTGTAGCCGAAGTATCACAAACACTGGCAACCTTAAAAAAATCTTTCTCGAATAAATCTAGCAGAATCAATAAACCTTAAAACCTCAGTCATTTGTTCCTTACCAGATTCATCAACAGCTTCATCGACAAAAATACAAAATCTGCCACCCCCTACTTCTTCTCGTATCCTCCTTTTTACAATATTGGAAATAATGTATAAGATCTCCTTCTGGATGTTTGGGGAAATGTATTTCGCATTTTCAGGAGTATTTTCCAGCACTACTTTGCCAATATCTTTCATTCACCTCGCCAAATGCCTTCACCATTGCGATAAAATTCCCACGATTTGAAGACCCAACAGATTCATCATGACCTCTAAAAGGGCATCCTTGCAATACAAGCCACATGACACTCCTTATTGTAGTCTTTAGTGTAACACCCCGTACTTAAGCAGAATATATCTATATAATAAAACACAAAGAAAGCTATCAAGTGGTTATCCTTCAATCCCCCCAAAATCAAAGGCCAAGATCTAACCTCACAAAACACATTTTTCTCCCAAAAGTTTCCCCCCAAAACTCAAATTCAAATCCCTCACCCTTTTATTTAATTATTTCTCTCTCTCTCACTCTCTCTCTCTCTCTTCTATTCAAAAAAATTAAGAAAAAAGAAATTTTCAAAATTTTCAAAAAATTTAAAAACTAAAAAAATAAAAAATCTATGTAATAAAACACAAAGAAAGCTATCAAGTGGTTCTCCTTCAATCCCCCCAAAATCAAAGGTCCAGATCTAACCTCACAAAACACATTTCCCCCCCAAAAGTTTCCCCCCAAAACTCAAATTCAAATCCCCTACCCTTTTATTTAATTATCTCTCTCTCTCTCTCTCTCTCTTTTCTATTCAAAAAAGTTAAGAAAATAGAAATTTTTAAAAATTTAAAAACTAAAAAATTTAAAAATTATAAAAAATTATAAAAAATTATAAAAACTATAAAAAGTTTAAACAAAAATGTATTTTTTTTAAAAAAAATGTTTTAAGATGTTAAAATTAAAAAAAGTTTAATTTTTTTAATTTTTAAATTCTTTAAAAATTTTAGAAATTTTAAAAATTTTGAAAATTTTTAAAAAATAAAGTTAAATTTTAAAAAATTGTAAAAAATTTTGAAAATTTGAAAATATCTCAAAGAAAATGCAAATCCAAGTCCAATGTCGAACCTCAATCAAGAGATCGTCGCCGATATCTGATCCGCTGCTGATTTCGTATCGATGACTCCCCTCCACCAAATCGAGCGCGAATATCAAGCGACTCCGTATCGACGCTCCCCTCTACCGAATTGAGAGCCTCTATATGCGATGCGACGACTCTAATTTCATCTCATTAACCGAATTCTCATTCTAATTTTAAATTTTTTGTGTGTAGGGGATTACTCAGTTTTTTGCTGACTCGAATTTTGTGTATGCATGAGATTTAAGTTCAGAGAGGTATGATTGTTTTATTTTTGGGTTTAAAAAATTTTAATTTGGTGATTTATTTGATGATTTTTTATTGGTTTTGATTTAATGTGTACGCAAGTGAGAGATGGATTATTTGGTAGCCTCAATTTGGGCTTCCAAACCATAACATGACAGGTAAGGTGGCTAGCAACCTAAAATAACTTGGCAAATATACAACATTAATTTCTTACGACAAGAGAAAATACTATCGTAAGTGTTCCCTTCATTGGTTATTAGAAACCATGGATAACATAACGTATAAGAACTTTTAGTGTATGTTTGGATATATAGGATTGGGATGACTGGAGTTTACCAGTGAAGAGTGCAAACTCTCCACTCAAGAAAGACATCTAAAATAAATTTGTTATTTATCCATTTTGATTTTTTTTATAAAGGTGTAATGAGGAGACAAAGTGGAGATAAAAGAAATGATTAGCTTGGATTAGAGTTTTGAGAACTTCATGTATTTCATTTTAGTTGAAATAATAATAAGAGGTATTTCAATTACAAACTGAGTCTCAGACAAAAAAATGTTTAAATTATTGGTATTGTAGATATCTTGACACATGCACTTGCATTACCATTGTATTTAGACATTCTCATAGTGGTTATGGGATTAGAGTAAGCTCTATAAAATCTATATGGTAATGTCCTTTCATAACTATTATAAGTATCTAAAAGTGATGCTGAAATTAAAAAAAAAAACTCTATGCGGTGTTTCTAACAAACTATATGCATTCCAGGTAAGCTCAAGCTAATGATCATAAAGGCAATGGTTGAGCTTAAAGGTAGATATACTGATTTCTCATATAATATGTTTGCTACTTCAATTAATTTTCTGGACCTCCAAAACTATTTTATATAATCAAACCAGGTGCACCGTTCCGGAGACGTGCCGTAGGCACGTGTCAACGGGCAAACCTAGTGTGTGTATATATATATATGTATATATATATATATATATATCAAACCAGGTGCACCGTTCCGAAGACGTGCCGTAGGCACGTGTCAACGGGCAAACCTAGTGTGTGTGTATATATATATATATATATATATATATATATATATATATATATATATATAGTGAGTCTATTAAGAGCTGGGAAGCTGAGATTCTTATCGAGAGCTGAGATTCTCAACCGTTCGATTGCGATCCGATGGTCAAGATTTGATCCGACCATCAACTGATATGTTGAAGGGCAAAACAGTCATTTCTCAGCTCAGATCTTTCTCATCTGAGCTACTCTCTCCCGTTATCTCTCTTTCTCTCCTTGACGAATCCGAAGAAATCTCAAGCACCCTCGTAAAAAACCTAGCTTCGATGCGTCGCTCATCCGTCCCGTTCTCACTCCCTCTCTTCGATGCGTCGCTCATCTCTCCCGTTCTCTCTTTCTCTTAGATGCATCACACATCTCCCTTCCTGAGCATTTCGAAGCTAGGGTTTTTGATTTTGGTCCATTTTAATGGCAAATGGAGTATTGGGGTTTTGAGGGTTTTGGCTGCTATCGAAACCCACCTGATCGAATCTCTCTCTCTCTTCGATGCGTCGCTCATCTCTGCCGTTCTCTCTCTCTTTCGAAGCTAGGGTTTTGTGGTTTTTGATTTTGGTCCATTGAGGGGTTTGGCTGCTATCGAAACCCACCCGATCGAAACCCTAACTCCACCTTTCTTCTCCACCCCGACATCTTCGAATCAGGTATAATTTTGTGAACATTTTTTTTTCCAATTTTTTTTTTCAAATCCCTTATTTTGTAAATTAATGCTTTGAAAATTAATTTGTCAGGTAATGTTTGCATCTCAAGAATAGTGTGTGGAACAAGATGATCAGCTACAATATGTCAGGGAAGTATTCGAATCCCATTTATCCATTTTGGGGTTTGGTCTTTCTATATTTTAGGTTTGATTGTTGATAGTTCGATTGGTGGTGGTTCACGATGTGAGACAAATCAGTATCATTCTATTTTATGTTTGGTTTACTGTTAACCATGACTTTATTATGCTATAGTAGTATACTAGTCTGTTATATTCATGTGATTGTGAGTTCGCTTCTTCGTTGGATAACTTGGATTCTAGTTTTACAAGTGATGATGAAATGGATTATGTTTCTGAAATTGCACCCTATAAATCATTTATTTAATGATTTGTAGGAGTGACTAGTGATGAATTAATCCTATCTGAGCTTTATTTTTCCTTATTGGTTATAAGTGATGATGAGATGGATTATGTTTCTGAAATTGCACACTATGATTTAATGATTAATAGGAGTGAGTCTATTATGAGATGGTGAGCTGAGATTCTTATCGTGAGCTGAGATTCTCAGCCGTTCGATTGCGATCCGATGGTCAAGATTTGATCCGACCATCAACTGATATGTTGAAGGGCAAAATAGTCATTTATCAGCTTCTTTCTTTCTGAGATTCATATATATAGACTAACTCATATAGAGTTAGTCTACTATGAGATGGACTTATTTAGGGCTTGTAGCTATTTAGTTGAAAAATTCAGAACCTGAGATGTGGATTTGGGTGTTATGGTTGTGTTTGATTACTTGAAGTTATGAAACTTGATGGAAGCCGAGCTTCGAGAAGTGGGGTTTGGTGTTTGTTCTGAAATTTGGGTTTTGGTGGGTTTTGAGTATGGTGGATACTGCTTATCGAGGTTAGAGAGATCATAACGATATTTACAAACTAGGAAGAAGAGTTTAATATGTTTTTTGAAACTATTTGAAACTCAAGTTTCATGGTTGCAAGTGGTTTCAATGGTTCTTATGTAGCCAAACATAGCTTCTATCTAAAACAATGCTTTTAAATTTGTAGAAACTGCCTTTTGTTGTGTGTGTTGGTATAGGCGAGGCGATGATGACAAGCACTACTTTAATTTATTATGCCCCCCCCCCCCCCCCCCCCCCCAAACAACACAAATTTCTGATTGAGTCTTGGTTATGTTGTATACTGGATGATTGAGTTTTTTTATGTTGTTTACGAGCTGTTTGAGGGATGTTTATGTTGTATCTCGGCTGATTAAGAAATTTTTAATGTTATTTATGAGCATTCTAAGTTGGATTTTTTTTTTTTTTTTTGCGGGGGGGGGGGGGGGGGGGGGGGGGGGGTGTGAAACTAGTTGGCATGGCATAATAAAGCAGCCCTAGTGACAAACTCAAATTTCTGCATTTGACTCACTTATACTTGAGTTATTAGTAGGCAGTGATGAAAAGTTTATGCATGATTTTGTTTATTCATGATTTTTCCCTTTTGGATTGTGTAGGCAGTGATGAAAAGTTTATACAAGACAAGTAAAATGATTTTGTTTTTTTGCACCCTCCTACCAAGTTAGTGTGCATGTCATTTCAGCTTCATGTTCAGTTTCACTTTTCGGCAAATGGTATACACATTTTTTTGGTGGTGTTCAGCTTCATGTTCAGTTTCTGTTGTTCTGAGCTTACACATTTTGAACTTCATGTTCAAATTCTGTTGTACTGAGCTTACACATTTTGAGCTTCATGTTCAGTTTTTAGTGGTGTTATTCTGAGCCTACAGATTTTTTTGCATCTCTTATTGTTGTTCCGAGCCTACAGATTTTTTTGCTATTGTTGTTATTCTGAGCCTACAGTTTTCTTCGCTGTTGTTGTTGTTCTGAGCCTTCAATGATTTTTTTACTGAAATTTTTTGTTGTTGTTCAAATACCTGTCTATCCTGAATTTGATGATACCCTGTGTATTAAAATTTCCAGCTTTACCATGTTCATCAAACACTCTTTAGAAACAGCCGAGTGGTATGTGGTTATATCTCCAAGTCAAAAGTTTACCTGCAATTCATTATAATACATATATTTACGTACTTGCTTCTTTATTTTTTGGTGAATCACTTTGTTCAGGAATTCAAGAGGAAGAACAAGAAGGATGTTAGTGGAGAACCCGAGAGCCTTGAGAAGGCTGAGGACTTCTTGCGAGAGGGCAAAGATGACACTCTCTTCGACTGCCCATTTTTGACCCATTGAGAATGTTTCGACTGCCAGGAGGTTTAAATGTGTTTTTGTGTTGGTCATGTATGGATTGTAATGGAAATAATGGAAGTTGAAAGTTAAAACTAGTTTGTGGTTACAATTGTGTTTTTAATCCTTTTGTTTATGACACTGATGTTGTTGCTGCTGCTGCTTTGAAAGGTTCTTTCAAATAGCTGCCAGATATGTTCACTCTTATATGAATTGGTATAATCTCCATTTGGTGGTGTTGTTCTGAGCTTACACATTTTGAACTTCATGTTCAGTTTCTATTGTTCAATTTTCTGTTGTTCTAAGCTTCATGTTCAGTTTTTGGTGGTCTTGTTCTGAGCCTACAGGGTTGAATTTGTTTGCTCTGGTGTCGGTCAGTTTTTTGCCAGGAGGTTTAAATGTGTTTTAGTGTGTTGGTCATGTATGGATTGTAATGGAAATAATGGAAGTTGAAAGTTAAAACTAGTTTGTGGTTACAATTGTGTTTTTAACCGTTTTGTTTGTGACACTGATGTTGCTGCTGCTGCTGCTTTGAAACCTTCTTTCAAGTAGCTGCCAGATATGTTCACTCTACATTAGTATTCATCATATCATCACATGACACCAAAACAATAATAACAAATATATCTGAATAAATTTCGATCATCATACAAGCGTAAGGTAATGCCATGGTCTTGACGCCTGAAATCTTATACATGCAAACATCCTCAACCAAGCCAAATAACAGAACACGAGAAATTAATATCATAAATAATGTTATTTGCTTCAATACATTGATAGTATACTTGCTTCAATAACGCACAAGTACATCAAAAACTTTACAAATTTAGCAACTATACAACTTTTATCACCAAATATACAAGCTTTTTGCTCCAAATGTCAACTGGTGTCGAGTAGTGAGTAGCTCCAAGAAGCACTTCAACCTGAAATCAAAATTAAACAGAGCTCATTCAGTCTGGAAACAACAAAATATTTATTTAAAAAATATAGTAGGCTCAGAACACAAAATATCATTCAGCATGTGTAAGAAAGTGAACAACAGAAACTGAACATGAAGTTCAAATCATTAATTCATCATGTGTAAGCTCAGATAGGATTAATTCATCATGTGTAATTTAAAAGCATTCTTTAGATAGAAGCTATGTTTGGCTACATAAGAACCATTGAAACCACTTGCATCCATGAAACTCGAGTTTCAAATAGTTTCAAAAAACATATTAAACCCTTCTTCCCAGTTTGTAAATATCGTTATGATCTCTCCAACCGATAAGCAGTATCCACCATACTCAAAACCCACCAAAACCCAAATTTCAGAACAAACACCAAACCCCACTTCTCGGAACTCGGCTTCCATCAAGTTTCATAACTTCAAGTAATCAAACACAACCGTAACACCCAAATCCACATCTCAGGTTCTAAAATTTTCAACTGAATAGCTACAAGCCCTAAATAAGTCCATCTCATAATAGACTAACTCTATATGAGTTAGTCTATATATATGAATCTCAGAAAGAAAGAACCTGAGAAATGACTATTTTGCCATTCAACATATCAGTTGATGGTTGGATCAAATCTTGACCATCGGATCGCAATCGAACGACTGAGAATCTCAGCTCACGATAAGAATCTCAGCTCACCATCTCACAATAGACTCACTCCTATTAATCATTAAATCATAATGTGTAATTTCAGAAACATAATCCATCTCATCATCACTTATAACCAATGAGAAAAAATAAAGCTCAGCTAGGATTAATTCATCACTAGTCACTCCTACAAATCATTAAATAAATGATTCATAGTGTTCAACTTCAGAAACATAATCCGTTTCATCATCACTTGTAAAACTAGAATCCAAGTTATCCAACGAAGAAACGAACTCACAATCACATGAATATAATAGACTAGTATACTACTATAGCATAATAAAGTCATGGTTAACAGTAAACCAAACATAAAATAGAATGATACTGATTTGTCTCACATCGTGAACCACCACCAATTGAACTATCAACAATCAAACCTAAAATATAGAAAGACCAAACCCCAAAATGGATAAATGGCATTTGAATACTTCCCTGACATATTGTAGCTGATCATCTTGTTCCACACACTATTCTTGAGATGCAAACATTACCTGACAAATTAATTTTCAAAGCAAGCAATTAATTTACAAAATAAGGAACTTGAAAAAAAAAATTTGGACAAAAAATGTTCACAAAATTATACCTGATTCGAAGATGTCGGGGTGGAGAAGAAAGGTGGAGTTAGTGTTTCGATAGCAGCCTAACCCCTCAATGGACCAAAATCAAAAACCACAAAACCCTAGCTTCGAAAGAGAGAGAGAACAGGAGAGATGAGCGACGCATCGAAGAGAGAGGGATTCGATCGAGTGGGTTTCGATAGCAGCCAAACCCCTCAAAACCCTAACATTCCATTTGCCATTAAAATGGACCAAAATCAAAAACCCTAGCTTCGAAATGCTCAGGAAGGGAGATGGGCGACGCATCTAAGAGAGAGAGAGAACGGGAGAGATGAGCGACGCATCGAAGAGAGAGAGAGAATGGGTGAGATGGGCGATGCATCGAAGCTAGGGTTTTTTACGGGGGCGCTTGAGATTTTTTCGGATTCGTCAAGGAGAGAAAGAGAGAGAACGGGAGAGAGTAGCTCAGATGAGAAAGATCTGAGCTGAGAAATGATTGTTTTGCCCTTCAACATATCAGTTGATGGTCGAATCAAATCTTGACCAGGATCGCAATCGAACGGTTGAGAATCTCAGCTTCCCAGCTCTTAATAGACTCACTATATATATATATATATATATATATATATATATATATATATATATATATATATATATATATATATGAGTGAGAAAGCTAGTTTGTTGGCCCATAGGAAATTCTATAGGGCCATGGGATTAATGGAATTAATCAAGTGGCCTATAGCATGTATTATGGGGCTACGGCAATTAATTGCACAAAAGGTCAAAAAAATCAAAATGAGAAGAAGTGTGTAGCATGGGTGATTGGATGACGTGGCTAGGCATGAGGATAGTCCCATATCGATGTGTGTGGAGGAAGGGTGTGTGTGTATATAGGATTCTCCAAATGAGAAAGGTCACCTATAGGGTATACCCATCTTTTGATGGTGCTTGTAGTGGGCGTGGCTAGAGTTTTGTGTCTGTTCATTCGCGTGCGCACGCACGTAGCTGTGTGCGCAACTGAGCCGGGCTCGGGGCGTTACAAATGGTATCAGAGCCAACTTTCGACATCGATTGTGGATAAGAGTGGGTCAGATGTACGCCTGACTGAGGACAGTACGCTGGTAGAGACCAGGGGCAGTACGCTAGTACGGTACTCCACTCCACATCGACTAGAAAGGCGATCCTGTATTAGCTTGCAGTTCCGGGCTCAGTGAGGACGCTGAGTTCTTAAGGAGGGGTGTGTGTAACACCCCGTACTTAAGTGGATTAATGGAATTAATCAAGTGGCCTATAGCATGTATTATGGGGCTATGGCAATTAATTGCACAAAAGGACAAAAAAATCAAAATGAGAAGAAGGAGTGTGCAGCATGGGTGATTGGATGATGTGGCTAGGCATGAGGATAGTCCCATATCGGTGAGTGTGGAGGAAGGGTGTGTGTGTATATAGGATTTACCAAATGAGAAAGGTCACCTATAGGGTATACCCATTTTTTGATGGTGCCTGTGGTGGGTGTGACTAGAATTTTTTGTCTGTTCTTTCACGTGTGCGTACACGTAGCCGTGTGCGCAGCTGAGCCGGGCTCGGAGCGTTACATTTAGTTTCAACCGATTTTGTCTAACTTGTTCATAAGACAAAGCATTCAACACTTTATCAATATGTTCAGTTGGAGTCTTCAAGCTATCCCATTTGCGCATAGAAAAACTCTGTGCAGAAGAAGGTCCGCCTACATGATGCATAAATCTACATTTTATCTCCATTGTTAACCCTCTTACAATTTCGAGATCCTTCAATGGTATATGTCGGAAATTTCGAAGGATTAGTGTCGAACATATAGCATTGAAAGCAAAATGCCTTATCTTCTGATTCTGAATACTCAAGCCAAGAGAATTGGGTGAACCATTGATATTGAAATTGCTGATACTATTTTCCATCTAATGAGCGTGAATATTCAACTAATTTCGGTTGGCATGGTCCCATATCTATATATGATCTTCAAATATTATCTTGTTGATTGATTAGATAAGACCATATTGGACGACGCAATGCCGGATCATGCTCAAGAGAATTGAGATCCACATTTATGGATGATTCTTGTTGAATGGAAATTGAAACATTATCCGATGTTGAAACATCATCCAAATTTGAAACTTGGGCACTTGATGATTAACCAACACTTTTTTTTACTAAAAAAGTTGAGAAGCGAAGGTGTAGTTTGTTACTTTTTTGTATTCTTCATATTATCAAATTGCAACTAACAGATTCTCCTGAAAAGAGTTGAAAAACACATGGTCATTGCTTTGCTACAAAGCCTTTATCTCAAATCTTTGGGTTCAAGTATGTGAATTTTACTTGTCAAATTTCTGTTCAAGAAGTTCTGAGCAACATTTCATTATGCTTGCTGTTCTACTCTATAAAAACTAGGTTTGGTAATGAAAAGCAGAATGAATCTCACAAATGAAATTTCTTGCCTACACCAAGTATGGTTCTAAATCTAAGAGTAGATCATGCACAATAAGGAATTACAGAAAGCAGGAAGGTAAAGGACAGACCAAAATTGGCATTAAAAGGATGTCCAAGTCAAATTCAATTCAGGAAACTCCATAAGATAAAGTGCAGGGGAAACGAATAACTGATTTGGAGAGAAAAGTAAGATAGTAATCTAGTATAAAACTTTTGTGTCTGTAGTGACAATGCAAGCTTCAAATCCCTCGAAATAGAATACCATCACTAATTACGGCTACCTAGAAACAAAAGTGCCCTCCTATGTTATGAAAATACAAGTATAACAATGACTTATTTTCACAAGTTCATAAACAAAAATTCAAAAGATTGCAGCTGCCTTGCTATTATAAGTGAAGCTATGTATATGTGGGTGTGTGTGTGCACAGGCGTGTAAAGGAATTAAGGAGTAGAATTCATTTAAACAAGTTATATAAGAACATTAACCTAACCAGTATTATTATAGCAAAAAAAAGTACTGATTTACCTAGACAATAAGCTTGAGGATGCTAGCAACTTCTCAGAATTAAAAGCTAAAGAACTCATGAAAATAATAATAAGTTAATAACATTACACAATGATATAAACGCTCAAGTTTATAAAGATGGAACATGTATTAATATCCTAAAACCAAATGCTTTTTCCATAATTAACACTAATTAAACAGAGATAAGCCAGAGAAATCAAGTAACCAGAATTACTTTCTAAATTCTAAACACCTAAAGTAAGTTATTTTCTCTGTGGCAATTCAACAAACACCTTGTGTGCTACTCCAATAATTGTCAAATTCAGTAAAAACTTCAATTTGTTTATCCGTTAAAGGAGATGATGATGGTGTTGTCGAGAGGGATGGGTTGGGGGTCGGGACTTGAGAGAGATTACACCATCACAATTAATATTTTCAAAAGACTACGTATATAACAAAATTTACTAGGTAAGAAATGAATTCAAACTAACAATCAAATCAAGAAAAACATAGTAGAATATTAAGAGATTAGTTGGACTTACTTGATCTTGGATTTAAACAATCAAGAGAGAACTCAGAGAATAGTCTTGGCCTCTTGGGTTGGGGGTCGGAACTCAGAGAAGAGAAGAGAAGAGAATCAGAGAACAAGTGAAGACGGAAGAAGGGAGAGTTTGGACATAGGATTAATAAGAGAGTTGGGCTTGGGAGTTGGTTGTTACGTGTTGGGCCCAAAATAATTAAATAGAGTGGACTTTAAATAGAGGGGTGGGCTTGGGAGTTGGTTGTTGCGTGCTGGGCCCAAAATAATTAAATAGAGTGGGCTTTAAGAGATTAGTTGGACTTACTTGATCTTGGATTTAAACAATCAAGAGAGAACTCAGAGAATAGTCTTGGCCTCTTGGGTTGAGGGTCGGAACTCAGAGAAGAGAAGAGAAGAGAATCAGAGAACAAGTGAAGACGAAAGAAGGGAGAGTTTGGACATAGGATTAATAAGAGAGTTGGGCTTGGGAGTTGGTTGTTGCGTGTTGGGCCCAAAATAATTAAATAGAGTGTGCTTTAAATAGAGGAGAGGGGGGGGGGGGGGGGGGGGCTCGGGAGTTGGTTGTTGCGTGTTGGGCCCAAAATAATTAAATAGAGTGGGCTTTAAGAGATTAGTTGGACTTACTTGATCTTGGATTTAAACAATCAGAGAGAACTCAGAGAATAGTCTTGGCCTCTTGGGTTGGGGGTCGGAACTCAGAGAAGAGAAAAGAGAATCAGAGAACAAGTGAAGACGGAAGAAGGGAGAGTTTGGACATAGGATTGATAAGAGAGTTGGGCTTGGGAGTTGGTTGTTGCGTGTTGGGCCCAAAATAATTAAATAGAGTGGGCTTTAAATGGGGGGGGGGGGGGGGGGGGGGGGTAACCCAGCCCCCCTGATTTAGTGCTAATTTTTTGAGAAACTTGCCGTTCTAATGTCGAGTTCAGTTCAAAATATTCAATGAAGACTTGCCGTTCCCAACAGTGATGACATTTATACTAAACTCGCTGTTGGGGACAACGAGTTTAGTTCAAAATTTTCAATAAAGACTCGCCGTTCCCAACTGCGATGACATTTGCACTAGACTCGCTGTTGGGAACAGTGAGTTTAGTTCAAAAAAAATTCTATAAAGTTTTTTATAAAAAAAATCACTAGGTCCAACAGAATGTTTCACTATCTGTGAAATTTCCTACATCATTGTCGTTCCCAACAACGAGTCTAGTATAAATGCCATCGTCATTGGGAACGATGAGTCTTCTTTGAAAATTTTGAACTGAACTCGTTGTTCTCAACAACGAGTCTAGTATAAATGTCCTCGCCGTTGGGAACGACGAATTCTAATTAAAAATTTTGAACTGAATTCGCCGTTGAGAACAACAAGTTTCTAAAAAAATTAGCACTAAACTTGCCGTGTCCCAACGGTGAGCATGAAACAACTAAACTTACTGTTGGGAACTGTGAGTTTAGTTGGTGAGTTCACAAGCGTAAATATTTTGGCAACTGTCCTATTTTTGTAAATACTTTCGAAAAGTGGCCTTTAAAAAAAAATTCTACAATCACACTCTGTGCAATTCGGGTTTTGGATCCATAGAGTCTGTTAACCCTTTCACTTTCTTTCTTCCTCCACCTCCACTCTCTCTCTCTCTCTCTCAATTCTTAATGGCGGCGGCGGCAGCTAGAAGCGCTCTCCTGAAGCACGTGAGGGTCACGGTGGGGTTCCACTCTCCGCCGGTGACGTCATCGTTGGGTCAGCTCCTCCTCTTCCGCCGCGGCTTCTCGGACGAGGCGAAGGGATCGTTCCTTGACAAGTCCGAGGTGGCGGATCGCGTCGTCACCGTCGTCAAGAACTTCCAGAAGGTCGATCCTTCCAAGGTATAAACAGCTGTTCAGATCATCTTTGAAATATCGCAAGTTAGGGTTTCATTTGGGTTTTTCGTTTTTGGTGTGATTAGCGCTTGCTGTTGGTGATATGTTTGCTTACTAGGTTATTGATCTTAGTTTGGTACTAGTTATTTCGCACGAGCAATGCACGCGGTTTTTCTTTTGTAATGCCTAGTTACTAGAAGCCTCATTTATTCTCGCATTGGGTAGTAATAAGTTTTAAAGTTGTTTATACAGTGCTAGTTGTTGAAAGGTTCAATGTATGATAAATTTCACTGAGATTAAAAGTGCATGTGTGACCACGCATGACAGCCACATGATCCTCGGCCTCTCTAGTTATTTAATAGTAAGGATGCCGAACCACCAAATCCTCATATGTGTCGTTAGGTTGATTTTTAGCTTAGGATGTGTAAGTAAGCTGCTTATGAAACATTTTGTTTCAAGGGGGAAATATCCATGAGAATATGGTAAACCCTCCTGGAATGTATAAACATTGTTATCTTTTTTAGTATAAGGAACATTGAAAACCACAGCGCAACATAAAGAGAGCATTTGAATCTGAATTTTGTATAATATTTTAATCTTTTGTAAGGAAAAATTATATTGATGTCTATGGGGACTCATAGCCAAACACCGAATAATAGTCGTGAAAATTTGTCGGTGTGATGCTATTAGAATATCAAACTTTGACATTTGAGTTGAATCTGTCAAAGATGTTTTTAGATGTTGAAAAGCAGGCACAAATCAAGCAACTTTTCTTAGTGGGGTGGGGGCCAGATTTGTATACATGTAATGTAATGGCACATAAGTGTATCCTTCATATATATTTTTTCTTACATCAAAATCAAACTAAAATAACACAAGTAAGCGAGAATAAACACTTTCCGATTTTTAATACGATCAATTAACAAATAAGCAATGAAATTGAGTTTTGAATCTTGTTTTGAATATTCAAGTAGGACTAGAGAGAGAGGAGATGAAGAAGCGATGAAGAACATAAGAAGTGTAAAGAAATTAGTGGAAAATATTTTGAATGGGGTTGATTGTACCTTTTAAACCCGTACCTATACTCATATTTATAGGCACTAACATATACATAACAATTTTTATAATTATAGGCACTAAAGTATACATAACGAATATTTTTAAAAAATAAGTGGCGTAGGTGACCCCCATTGCCCCCATTGTAAATCCGTCCCTGTTGGAAAGGAAATGAACTTGAACCCTCATACCTAGTAGAAGTGATTCTATGACTTTATTTTTTTTTACAATTGAGTTTCTATAGTTTTGGTTTTATGTTAAATGTATGGACAACACTACTGACAGGTAAGATTAAAAAAATCGATTAATCTCCTTATAGTTGTTGGTAGATCTATTGTTGCAATGGAATTGAAATATACTTATGTAGGAATTAGTCATAAGATGGTACAATTAGAAATGTTTTCTTCTTGTAGCTGGTTTTTCTGTTTGGTAATTAACAAGTATTTGTAGATTACTGGTTCTTGTGCATGATTAATTTGAAATGAATATCAAAGGGATTTTTTTTGGGAGTTTGAAGATGTCGGCTCGAACCAGGGTCCTCAACCTAGCCATAATTTTGGCATCCACCCAAATGCCATCTAAGACATTGCTTGGTGGAAATATCAAAGGGAGATAGATATTATAATATAAAGAATCCCGATCTGATTTGGCCTGTTCGAGTTGGTTTTGGAGGGTGGTGAACCAAACTATTTCCAAAATATTCGGATCAATGATCCGAAGCAGGGTTTGATAGAGATGCAATATGGATTAAGTGATTCAGCCTGGTCCAACTCTAAGATGACCGATCTGACAAATTTTTAAAAAGAAAAATCAAAAGAAAAAAGAAAGCAAAGAAATCAAATGAAAAAAAAAACCAAGAAACTTATACATAACCGATAATCATCACAAAATGTTTTCATTGCAAGAAATCTATAATTTTTTATGAATACTTGAAAGATAGCACGCTATATATATATATATATATATATATATATATATATATATATATATATATATATATATATATATATATATATATATATATAATAAAACACAAAGAAAGCTATCAAGTGGCTATCCTTCAATCTTCCCAAAATCAAAGGCCCAGATCTAACCTCACAAAACACATTTTCCCCCCAAAAGTTTTCTCCCAAAACCCAAATTTAAATCCCCCCCAAAAAAACAACTCATTTATTTATTTAATTATTTCTCCCTCCCTCCCTCCCTCTCTCTCTCTCTCTCTCTCTCTCTCTCTCTCTCTATATATATATATATATATATATATATATATGGAAACATGGACTTTTATACCCCAATTTATAATTATTCTTCACCATATACTAATGGAAACATGGACTTTTGTTTATAACTAATAATTGTCATACTATTCAAACTTCAGCTACATAATTGTTGATTTAGTGTTTACAAGGCTTTTCATATGCTGTACCGTTCTGAAGACGTGCCGTAGGCACGTGGCCACGGGCAAATCTAGTATATATATATATATATATATATATTAGGCTAGCGGCTCATTTACTAGATGAGTTGTTGCTGATGTGGCATAAATTTATTAGTTGAACTAGTATTTATGTGGTATCTAGGTGGCTAGTTACCTACCCTAACAATTAATGAGAGGGAAATATGTAAATTAACCCTTTTGTTGTTCCCAAAAAAGGACTACTAATGAAGTGGCAAATCCATTAATAAGAACTTCTGGAAAGTACAACTCTCTCTCTCTCTCTCTCTCTCTCTCTCTCTCTCTCTCCTTATTGATCATTCATCTCCATTCCTCATTTTTTTTATTGATATTTTGAGCTGATCTCTACCATTATGTAAAATCACCAAACAGTGAAGAAGCATATGCCAAATTTACTATCCAAGCAAGCTAGAGAATAAAATTAAATGATGTTGAACAAAATCTTTTTATTTTCTCATTTTATCTTTTCTGTTTCCTTTTCCTTCTCAGTTTCTTGATTTTGTCTTCATCCAATCAGGATCCACAAACTAACTGAAGAATAAGATGAAAATGATTCTTCTATTGACTTGATCCAAAAATCATTGAATTCTATACCTGCAATTTGTTTTTTTTCCCTTCTTAATTTGAATAGCTTTTGAATTTTTTATTTTCTTTTCATGGGTTACAACCTTGACTTATGTGGAGGAGGCCATCAACAATATGGGGCTGTTAAAGGTGACGAGAAAGCTTTGGAGATGTTAGCTGCAGCGGTAGTCGGCTTGTTATGAGAGATAAAAGGGCTTGGCTTGAGGGTTCTTTTTCATGATAGTTAGTTGCTAATAAAAATGGTGGAAAGAAGATGATTATGGAGGAAGATGACTGCACATTAAATGAGATGGGAGAGGGAATACAGACTGTTGACTTTCAAATGAGGGAGATGATGTGTTATAATTATAATCAAGTAATGGTTTATATTTACAATTCAAAAGTTTAAGACAACTTTGCATATAAACCCCAACTTTATATTAAATGGTAGTGCATGATTAATAGTCTATGCCACATCAGCTCTTAGCCTATTTTAAAGGTGAGCTAGTAGCTCATATCCTTTTTACCTATATATATGTGTGTGTGAGTGTGTGTGTGTGTGTGGAGAGTTGATCTGCTAAGGCCACACACACGCAAACAAACAAGGGAAACGAGGTGGTTTCACACATTGTTTTATATCATACATGCAGGTTTGTACACACAAAGTTGTCAACATCTTGCATATCTTACGATATGTATCTCGATAAGATAGATTTATAACAAATTTGATATGTATCTCATGCGATTTATCTATAGCTTAAAATACCTTATTTATCGTATTGTATCTTGCGATACGATATGATATGAAAAATAATAGCTTACATGTGAACCTAGGTTCAAGTTTTGTTTCATAATTCACTCGAAATGCCATTCTAAGGCCCAAATCTTTAGGATTTTGTGCCAACATGATAATATTTCTTTTTTGTTTATTCCGCTTTATCACTTTCTTCTTTATTGCTTCTTCTATGTTCATCTCGTTCTTGGGTTTATTGCAAATAGCACGTTCATTGTTTTTTTTTGGGATTTCTACTCTCCTACACTGTTACGTTCTCATTTTTCCTCACTTTATTCTCTCGTCATTTCCTTCTTTTTTCCCCAGCAATTTTATATGTTTTATCAAACTACTTTCTCACACTATTTTAAGTTCTTTTTGTGTGTATGTATAAATTTTCTCTAATAAAAATTTAAACTTTAGCAATAAATTTGCGTTGATAGTTACATCATACAATTATTGATAACTTGGTTTTATTTTAATTTTATTTTAATAAGAGGTACATTATTAATAATTTTAGTTCAAATCATCTTATTTTCATATTTTGGTATAGATTAGATGACTACATGTAATATGGCTGGTTACATCACAAAAATAGTGTTATACACATATATGCAACTCCTATAGTAGTACAGAGGTACTGGTACACAATGAATTGTAGATTAGTAAGTTTTTAGATCAAGTTTACACTATCAGGAATTAAGGATCATAAATATTGTAATATTATATTAAGGACAAATGCACAGTTTTTTATATATAATATATTAAGAGTTTTTGGTGACTAGTGAACACGTATATCCTTATCTTCTTTTAAAGTCATTAATATCCCTATATTTTGATGAATTATGATCATAAAAATTGGTGCATCATTGATTGCATCATTTTTCGACATGCGTTAATTTATCTTACGATATAATACACGATATGATATAAGATACGCTATTATGGAGAAATGATATACGAAATGTATCATTATTTGACAACTACCTACACAACATTTGGGAGAGGTCGACTTGACACCTCCTTACTTATAATAGTACATATTGTACATGCATAAAATGTACAATCTTTTGAGTTAGATAATAAATTTGTAGTATTTAATTGATCAACTGACTTCTTTTTTAAATGAAACAATTTATTTACAAAAAAAGAAAGTTTGAATATATATTTTTAATTTTGAAAAATAGCCTATACCAAAAATTCGATACATTGATCCAAAATTGCCGATTTGGTCGATACTGATCACAATACCAAAATTGTTGGCAAATGGCAACCTATACCGTTCTTCATACCGAGAATTTGAACCTTGATAGAGACTTGAGTCACTATACTGTACACACACATGGGAAAACATGGTTTTCTTTATCTTTTGCGCTATGCATGCCAATTGAGTTATCGAGCAAGTAACTATTTCCCTGAAGGCTCAATTACTTGTTTGAACTCTTGTTTGATTATTCCTTCAATCAAGGCTCCCTTTACTAAGGAAACCATTTGCTTTTGTTAACTAACAAATATCTTGAAAATATTTTCAAGTTTAAAATTCTGTGTCCGCGTGTCACTTGTACATGTACATGCTGAGGTTGGCTGACGAGGTGCTAGACTGTCCCCTTATTATAATAAATTTGATTCTTAGCACTTCTGTTGTTGCTCGTCTATTATGAATGAGCAATGCCTTTATTATCTTTTAGTATAGCAAATAGCAATTTGGATAACAGCTTACTAAGGAAAATTTATAGAGGGAAAAAATACCCCTTGGATTGACTCATATAAAGAATTTTATAGAAAAGGGTCAAAACTATGCAATGACAATTTAAAATGTTGGAAGCATATACATGGAGGATATGGTGAACAATATTTTGGTGGGAAAATGTAAGCTGAAAGATTGCATTTATTAACCCACATCCCGGAGAACAGTAAAGTTGTGTGCATCATGAGACAAAGTTGCTCAGAATATAGGTGTGAACTGTAAAGATTTCCAGATTTCAGTAAGACAAATTTCTGGTAAAATAAATTGAAAGTTACATGCTGGTGGATGGAGAGAGTGGAAGCCACCAAGAAGTTTCAGAACTAGTTAGTACTGACTTTCAAATCTCCTGCTGGCTATGCTTTGTGTTGAGGCAAGCATAGCGTGATCGTTTAATAGCGCCTAGCACTAGTTAGTACTTTTAAACAGGTATTTATTTTATATGTATAGATGTTATGATTCTTATAATCGTAGCATTATGCTGTATTGCCCTCTGCCAGTAATGGATGACGAAAATTAAGTAGTAAGTTTAAAAAGAAATTGTTGGAAGATAATAATATTTGAAGTGAACCAAATGCTGTAAAAATTTTTATGTGGAAAGAATTTTTTGGTGCTGTAGACTGATGCCAATTGGTTTTTTTTACTGACTATAGAAGTAGATGGACATAATTGTGACTTTTCAAATGATGTGTTATGATTTATGCCCTCCGTCTTTGCTATTTGACAATTTAGGTAAATCTGTCATTCCAAATTGCATCTTAGGATTTTAAACCACTTAAATATAAACATAGAATGCAAGAGTTTAATTGAGCATGCTAGAAGTTATTCAAGTATTCTTAGAGGAGAGCGTCATTCTTATGAAATAACCAATTCAAAATGTTGGAAGCATAACCATGGAGGCTATGGTGTAGATGTTTAGGTGAGGAAAAAAGGAACTGAAAGTTCATATTATATACATTCGGAGAATGTAAATGAGACAAAGTTGCATAGCATGTAGGTGTAAAGGGGAAATTGCAGAGGTTTCTGGATTTCGATAAGTAATTATTCAGAATTTTGATAACCTGAAAGGCAAGTTATGTTGGTGAAGGGAGTTGAAACCAGCAAGAGGTTTCAGAACTAGTTAGTAATTACTGTCAAATTTGTTGTTGGCAATGCTCTGAGTTGATGTCCATTACTATATGGTGTAATGCCTAGCACTACTTAATACTTAATTTATATATGGCATAGATGTTATAGACTTATAGTTGCTTACGATCTTAGCAGTATGGTGTAGTTCCATCTGCTATATGTGTGAATCAGGTAGCAACACTTTAAACGCAGATGTATGAAAACATTAATTATAAAGTGGATCAAAATTTAGTTTAACTCTTATGTGGAGAAAAGAAGTTATCGATGCTCTTATCTGATGCACGACGATTTTTCTTGCTCACGAATACATTTGATTCAAGTTAAAGTTGAGATAGACAAAATCGACTCGTCGAATGATGTTTAGCATATATGGTCTGGGTCTTTGCTATTGACAAATGAGGTGGACCCCTCGTTCCAATTAACATCTTAGGATTGTAGACTGCACAACTATAAAAACTAAAAATGTAAGAGTTTAATTGAGCATACTGGAGGATATTATAGTGCTTCAATCTACAATGACACAGTCAAAAGATACTTTCATGGGCTGGGCGGAGCCAGGATCTTCCAATAGCTTGGGCACTCAAGGAAGTCACATAGAACAAACTGAAAACAAATCTTTTGCATTGTAAAAGCAAAGAAACATTCTGAGGATAGATATCATAAACTTTCTAAAGATCAGTATCAAAAAATTTCAGAGGATAAAAGAAAGACTTGTTTTCATTGCTTTTACACGCTTACTCTTTATATAGATGCCAATTCTTTAAAAAATATATCTAACATGACCAAGAGGAAAAGAGCAACAATGAACAAATTATGCATATAAAATTTAAATTTTAAACAAGATGGACAAACCTTCTAATTAGTCAACAACGATCTTCCACTGTGTTGTTGATTGTAGATCCTATCCAAAAACTCTATTTCTCTTCCTAGAGAAGATTACGATCAACAATGCTTTTTTCTACTTATACATAATTCCTGTCAATTTATTTAGTAGATTATTTAGATAAGAACAAATTAATAATAGGGTGAGAGGATTAAAAGTATTTTTTCTATTAGGATTTAAAAATTTTAAGATGTGATTATAAATGTGAAGTCTCTCTAAAGACTAGTGTCAGCCTTAAAGAGACGATGGTTTTACATATTTTAGAATTTTCTCCAATTCACGTGGGGGCCCATATCGTTTATTTTTTTTTAAAAAATAAGAACCAATTTATGAGATTGGGCTAGGTATGGCACCTAAAAGGGCATTTGGGCTTTAGGTCTGACACTGTATTTGGGTTAGATAAGGCAAGTGCCGAATCTAGGAACCAATGTGCCTACGCCCTTGGGTGCTTTGATGTAAAGGATGTACATAATAAACATCTGCACAAGCTTCTAAAAAGTACAATCTTTGTTTTGGGTTAAAAGAGTCTAGGGCAAGTGACTGAGGATGAAGTCTCTCAAATTGCATGGCGAAGGAACTAAAAGCACTTGATTTGGAAGGAACAATGCCTTTTAATTGGGATGTATAGTGAACGAATCTTGAAGCTATGCTTGTATGTTTTTCATAATGTTACCAAACTATTCTGTCAGAAGGCTTGAAGCAGTGTGAGATTTGAGAAAGAAAGCAACTGTCATTTGGTTTTCTTAGGCAATGGACTAATGGCACTATCAATAATTCATTATCTTGTTGTGCAACTTGGCACTATCTATCTAGACTTGATTGAGTTGGGATTAAAAGCTTTGTTGTCTTTTAGATATATAGGATAGAACATATTGTTTTCTGACCAGTGACAACCATACTAGAGCTTTTAGGGGCTATGGCCATCCCAAGGGAAAATGGAAACATTAAAACTATATTGTTGGCCCCTCTTGAAATTTAATTAGCTTAATGTTTAAGAGTATAACAAAATAGATTCACAAACAATTTATTTCAAAAAAGATTTTTTTTAGTCTTTGTAGATTGCTGCCTCACTACATGTATATCTTGAAACTGGTTTTTTGGGTGCCACCAGTGCCACGTGTTAGCAGGTAAACTTGTCGAGGTGGAGGTCATGACTTTAAAATTAAAAACAACAATGAATTTATATAACCATTTCAATTTTGGGCATAATAAAAAGCTCATATCTTTATACCTTAATCTAAGTTCGATAAATATTGTTTAATACGAGTATAATGTCTACAAATTGATAAGTAGCTCATCTGAAAACTAATGAAATACGGGAGATTAATAAATTGTCTCAAACACCCCACTTAATTTTTTGTTTGTTTTGTGTTTATGCGGTTTTGATTTGTTTTTTGTTACTATTAAAATTTTTGATGGTCCCTCCCAAGTAAAAATTCCTAGTTTCATCCCTGGTCGTTCGGTAACATAAAATTATAAACACGACTCCGATATCCGTGATTTAGAACTTTGTCTTCTATATATCTCACAATGAGAGAAACAAAAATGATACTAAAAGAAGGGAATTTAATCCGTGTTGGGAAAAATTTGGGATTACACGGGCGGAAACAGACACTACCCTTTTGACAAAATGGTGATTAAACAGGAAGGGGAGAAAAAGAGAGGAGGGGGGGTGTGGGTGATGGGGTTTAAACGAAAATGACAACCTACCCTCTTTTTCCATTCAATATTTTGGAACCTTGAATTTTGTCCTTATGTTATCTATATTTATCGACACCCACCATCCGACATGAACAATTTAGACTGACACTACTCCATTATGCAATGGTTGGTAACTGGATCGTGAAGTGGGGTCGTGGTTAGAAACTGGGATAGGACTAGGAACTTTTACGTGGAGAGAGTATACAAAATTTATATAGCACTAATAACAAATAAAAAACCTACAAACACGAAAAAAAATCAAGCTGTGTGTTTGTTGGAGTCGATTTATTTATCTCACGTATTTCTTTATTTTTTCAGTTAAGCTGCTAAACAATTTTAGACAGTATAGTTATCTTAATATTTATCAGACTTAAATAAAGGTATAAAGATATAAGATTCTTATAATGCCAAAAATTGAAATGGCTAAAGAAATCCACTAATTTTAATTTATAGCCATGACATCCACCTCGACAAGTCTACATGCTAACATATGGCATTTGTGGACCCCCTACAATCTATACTCAACACATGCTTGGCAACAGCACAATAGTCTACAAAGATAAAAAAGTGTTTTCTTTGGACTTTATTGCGTAGGAATTTATTTTGCTGTACTCCTAAACATCAAGCTAATTAAATTTCAAAGGGGCCATGTAGTAGTTTCAATGTTTCCATTGTTCCTTGGGGTGGCCGTGCCCCTACAAGTAAAGGTTCTAAATATCAGATTTGATATTGTTTCGGCCTAAGACATTTTCTTCCAGATATACCTATACACACACACACTATGAACCGCAACATCATAAGTGTGATTGAAGCAGTCAACCAGAATATGTAATTGTTGACACGAAACACACACAAAAAAGAATATTGCAATATATCTTAAGGTACATTCATCGTCTACATAGTGTGCCAAATCAATTATAAACAAACAATTATAAACAAGTAAAATATATAAGGAAACCGTGGCTAAATGGCTAATGAAGAAGCACTCGATAGATTTGGGGATTTAGGGGATTTAGGGCATAAGAAATCTCTAATGTTCTTTAAGTGGTTTTAGTTATATAAAAAGTGGTCGGCTCGGGATGGGTTTCAAAATGTTTTTATGAGTAAAAAAACTGGGTCATATAGCAAAAATAGAAAAGCCCAAAATTGTATAATTTTGGGCGATTATTTGGTATGGAAATGTCCTCTCTCATTCTCTTTTAGCAGCTTTTTTTGTTCTAATCGTAATTTCTCAGGGTCCAAACAGAAACAGGACATTTAAAACAGTTTTTGCATATTAATTCATGGTTAGAACTTGTGTATAGTAGCCGAATGACATTTTAACCCTAACCATTAAAACTCCTTTTCTGTAATAATTATTTCTTTCTTAACCCATTTTGTGCCCCATTTTTACCGAATCTCAAACTAGTGATTCTGTGCAAATTTTGATTTGATTTGATTTGATTTAATTTTAATTTTAATTTTAATTTTATTTTCTGCATCTCTAGCTCCGAAACTTCAGTCAGATTTGTTATCAAGTAAATTTTGATATAAATATTAGGGATGATAGATAAAGAAAGGAGAAACTCTTGGATGCAATTGAAATATGGGGAGTAAAAGTTGCTAACCGTGAATAGAGGAGATTAAATGGTATGAGGTCAAGAAAAAGTTGGTGCAGCTGCAAATCAACATGGGTATTTCATGAGAAACGGGGGTGGATTCCTTATGTTACGGTTTTGGTAGAGAATACATGTGGTCGATGGTAGGGGTATTATGTTTATAATACCTTTCTATCATTATGTTAAACGGAGTATACCATCAGTTTAAACTGCTGAATATCAGAAGGTTATTGTTGGAGTGGGCCCCACATTGTTAAGGATGGATGAATACACTAATATTGATGAATACACTAATATTGATCTGTGGGTCCCCACATTGTTAAGGATGGATGAATACACTAATATTGATCTGTGGGGCATATACACAATTAAAATACACATTATTTTAGAACATGGGTGTGCATGCCAGTGGTCTATGTTGCAGTCATTACTTAAATCTTGGGTCCCAGGTCCATATCGGACTTGTATCTGACGTGTATTTGTTCATCACGGTCCCAGGTCCATGTCAGTTACCTTCATCATGGTCCTGTGCTGTTTGGAACCTGAGACATGGAGGTAACTTAGACTGTGACAAGAGGTGGTTAAGAAAACAGGGTTTAGTTGTGTTGGGGTCACGGTTACTTATGGTTAAAGATGCCTATTGGATATTACTTCAAAAGGTGCATATAGCAGAATACAAATTACTCAATGGATGATAGCTGATTATACAGTCTAGGTTAGTAGGAAGTTGATTCAAATATAACAGTCAGAACTTATTGTCAAACCAACATTGATTAGTGTATATTGCTAAATAGCTTATATCACATTCAAAAAATAAAAAAAAATCAAAATCAAAATTACAGTTGGATTTCCTTGTAAACCAACTCCACTCCCGTTTTCTTAGTCTTTCAGCATGAAATGCAAATCCTGGAGAAGATGCTTATTCGGCTCTTTCATAGGCTATTTAAGTATTTCTTTTCTTATAAATTATGTGGAGAGTTTGCTTCTGTACCTTAAAGTATGAAAATGTCATTCAGGCAAGTTGTTATATTTGAGAGGCGTATTTGATGCTTCCAATTGTGAGCTCTCTAGCCTTTTTAGCAAAAGAATCAAGAATGAGGCCAAATTGATAATATCATGACATTTGGTTTTTTAATATTGGAAATACCTACTTGTATTTATCTCCTATTGGTGACTACATTTTAGAGAAAAGATAAATAAAATTTTAACTCAATATTCTCTTTATTGGATGAGGAAATATTTAGCCCATCATACATTTGATTAAGATACTCTGTCCGTTGAGTACATCTACTTGCTGTTGTGATTGTTTAAACTTCTACTCGAATTATGATATGAAATTATGAATAATGAATGCAGGTAACACCAAGTGCACATTTCCAAAAAGACCTTGGTCTAGACAGTTTGGATACGGTAGAGATTGTTATGGCCTTGGAAGAAGAATTTGGTTTCGAGATTCCTGATAACGAAGCAGATAAGATTGACTCCATCAATCTTGCGGTTGATTTTATCGCCTCTCATCCCCAGGCAAAGTGAATGAACTCTGAGATGGTTTTCCTTTGTATTGTTTTTTAAAAATTATCTTTAGCTGTTAAGCTAAAGACAGTAGGTTGTGAAGGACTTCTATTTCTGAAGGCTATGCAGTTAAACCTGCGTTTGTTTCAGACAATTTATTCAGAGCCAAAGTGCTATTACCTATATGACAGTTTCCCAAATTTGCCTGGTTGGTTGCTTATGTTAAACTGATGCGATTGGTCGCTTATGGTCAACTGATGCCCAGCCCTGTCGAAAAATAATTTATTTAATCTATTTGAATCCGGAAGTCTATTCATCTGTTTTCAGTTTTTTCTGGTAATTATTGTTTTGATCAATTTATGCAACTAAATACTGTTTGCCATTCTCTTCAAGTTCCTTGTGTAGACAAGAGGTGAAATTGAAGAATATTAGATGTGGATTTTCAGATAATTATAATGGCTCTTACTGGATTTTTTGCCGACTTTGATATTCTTTAGCGTGAACCTCATCTAGCTAGTGGGATTAGCTGTATATACACATATAGTTGTATATATACATATGCATATATATACACACATGAGTGTTTTATTTCTGTTGATCAATAGACAAGATTTTTTTATATAAAAAAGTCATTAAGCAAAAGGAATCGGTCTGGTAATTATGAGAGAGGTGAGTCACACTCAAGATCATTTTTGTTTCAAATCTTCAAATGTATGGTTTAAGTTCCCCATGTGTATTTTTTTTTTTTTTTTTTTTTTTTGATCGTATCATGTGTATATTTTTGATCTTGTAATTTTGATGATCTTCATTGTTGTGTAAACTAGGAATTAAATAAATCTCTAGTCTTGGACTATTTTCTAAAACCCCACAACATACTCTACTGATCATAATAATACAAACATTGTCAGGGATTTGGATTCCGACCAGCTCGAGATCTCGCCATTAATGGAGAAGAAGGGGGTTAGGGATTGAGAGGGATAAGAAGAGATCTGAGATTGGAGAAGAAATCACAATTTTCTATTACTTGAAAAGGAAACAAATTACAGCTGCTTATATAAGGGAAGGAGGAAGGTTGTTACGCTAGGCGACAAATTCTTAACATGTGCCTAGCGCACCCTTTCTACACCCGCCCTCATTCAATACAAATAATACGTGCTTTCTATGTAAACTACTGATATATCAGATACATTTCTCTACCGCTATTCTGGCTATCTCTGCATTAACCCATGGACTTCCGATGAACTCTGAAGCTACTTCGACGATGGTTGGGAGGTCGACGCCGGCGTCCCTGACAACTCCTCCCCCCATAACAGCGAGCTTGTCCCAAGCTCGAAAGAAGAAAATTTCGCACGGATTTCATCAATTATCGACCCACGAAGCATCCATCGGAGACCCATCTTTCAGCTCAGTCTCCCCAATAGCACAATTTGGATCCTCTGGAACATACTCTTCTTGTTGGGCTGTAGACGGAAACTGACTCCACAATCAAGTCACCTTCTTCTTGAACATTTTCAATCGTCTTGGGTTCAGAGATTTCTGTCACCTTTCCCGATGTCAACTGCGAATGCACAACGACAGTAGCATCAGCCACATCTGGTTCGTTTGCAACAACATCTGCTTGGTCAGTCATCAAGTCAATAGGAACTGGATCCAATATGGTGCCTTCTTCCAGGGTATTAGGATTTGTGTTGGTTTCTGACAACGTCATCTCAAGGGCAGAGGCTACCGAATTCCTAGCTTGATCAGCATCAGCCATTTCATCATCTTCACAGCTCTCCTTATCAGATACAGGAGCAGTCGTAGTAGTAGCAGAGGTAGTAAAATCCAAGAACTTTAACGTACTATCATAAATGTCAAATGATACAACCTCTGCAGATGGAGGGAATAAAGATTTTGCAGGGAATTTAGCTAAATACTTTCCATTAGACACAATGGGTTCCAACTCGATGAGGAAACTTCGGGACCAGTTATTTTGTAACTTACTTCTACTACCTGAATCAACATCCTCAAATGCATATTTAACATTTTCAGTGACCACAAACCCTTGATATGGAAAAGACTCATCATAAATCTTCACTGTACGAAAATAATCACCCGTTGGTTTAGTTAGCAGATTTGAATCACAGGAGAGACAGGAATGTTTATCCGCATTTAGAAACTTCCCCATTATTTTGCAGTCTTGAAATAGATGATCAGTAATGGCAGCGTTCTTGCTATCTAGACATGTCATAATTATATTCCCCACATGGTGATGGAGTGCATTGTTGAAGGGATACTCAAAAAAAAAGATCGACAACTCTCTGTATGGAACCAGAGTTAACCAAATCCTTCTCAGCGGTTTCATCACCAGTTCCTAGTAACACTGAAAGGAATTCCACAATTTTTAGGCGCTGCTTCCCCAGTGGAGGTCTTACTTCACCGTAAGTAGTAGGTAGGACATTCTCGTCAGAAAATACATCCAGAAGTTCAAGCAAAACGCCCAATTTGGGAAGCATAGCACTAATGGTCTCTGGATCAACATGAACAGTTGGCTCATACAAATGCTGACTTCTGAAAGAATGTACCAGAGAAGTTGAAGCTAATCTTTTAGGATCCAACAAAGAGATGCATACCGGCAATGAGTAGACAAGGGCAGACTTAGAAAGTGAATCTGAATATGATATTCTCAGAGAAGTTTCTTTAATATGAACATCTGTTTGAAAACTCAACTGATCGCTATTAACAGAGCAAGGAATCCTTTGGGGAGTTGGATCGATATAACTTTTTGTGACATGGTTTTGGTCTTCAGAAATGGAAAATGATGGCATCTCTATATTCATCTCCGGAATGATGAGTTCAGCATGAGAATCATTTGACTGTTGCTTTGGAATAGAGCTGTCCTCTTTTAAGCAAGGCTGGATTGTCGAAGTATACTCCAAGAACAATTCATAGTCATTGTTAAGATGATTAAAATTCTTCTGTGCAGGCTTCAAGCTTTCTTTTGATATCCAGTAAACTTTACCAGCTTCAATCTGGTTGTACAACTGGTCTGTTACCAGGTTAAAACAAGTCACTCGGATTTTCCCACCCTCAGAGTCTAGAAGGTCGAAAGCAAACACCTGACCCTCTCCTTTATTACTGTGGTAGCGCCTTAGTTCTCCCTTGGATGTGAAAAGACTACTCCCATTTTCATCCCCAAGCCTCAGGGAAGAGATCACAACTTCTGCAGACTCATCATCAAAATATACATCCTCATCTGCATCATCATTATCATAAGTGTTGTATCTGAAGGCCTGACTAAGATTATTTGCTAAGGCTGTTACATCATAGTCTATATCATTGATCTCCTCATCATCACTATCCCTGGTCCTATCTTGCAATGTACTTGGACGGCCACAAATATTAGAATTAACATAGTTTCCAGCAGCAAATTCAGACTTTGGGTGTAGGGAATTCAAGTTATTCATATTCCTCCCAGGTATAGCTCCACCATGAGATGGATTGCCTGTCATTATTTCAGATCTGGGATTTGCAGAAGTTCCACTGCCCATCATGTTTTGTGCAGTGACAGAACCACCATCCAAGTCACTATGCGAACCAAGAATAGCAAAGGCCAATTCAGCATCCTTCTGTTGTCTCTCAGATTCATCCTTAGTGTTTGAGTTTATCAGCTCTAGATGATTGTTTATCTGCTTATCTTCAGTTGGCTTGGTCATCAATACTTCCCATTTCTTAACTGAGGTATTTTAAAAAAAAGGTGGAGGACGACCATTGAGTAACACTTGGCCATAGTGAACACCGGAGAGAAACAACAACTTACAAATAACGAGTTTTTGAGTGATGTCATAAACAGACTTCCTACAAGTTACCCAATCACATCTCTCCTTCATACACCCATGACTCCACTGGTTGGCATCTTCATTAAAGAAAAAAGCAGCATACTTCACTTGTTGAGTTTCATTAACTATATCTTCCAAATTGTACCCAGTTTCTTCTTGTCCTTCATTCTCTTCCTTCACAATACTAACATTTTTCAATTTCTTAACCTCAGCCAACTCAGAAACAGGACTATTATCTCTACTCTCTGGTTCGAGCATTTCATCAAACACTATGGATGACTCCTCATTGGTATTTCCATTAGTTTCAGAATTCATCAATCTTTCAGCATCTAATACATCTCTCTTCTTTCTGATAGTAACAACAACATCACTCCCCTCACCCACTTCATCTCCAACAGTAGATTCGTCAAAATCTTCCAACTCAGTAGAGTCAAATTGATCTATCAATTCCTCTAAGAACATGGACCAAGAAATTTCATGGATTCGTGGTTTGATGTGCCTATGGAACCATTGTGATGCTCTCCCTCTTAGATGTAGCGTAGCACAGTTCAATTTTTGAGACTCGGAAATCTCATGAACGCCAGGAATCTCATAAAAATCGAAATATTTCTCTATTTCACAAATCCATTCCCTTGGATCACCTTCTTTAAAAACGGGAAACTTTGGAAACTTCAGCTTAACTAGAGTACCTTTCAAACTAGTAGAGATGAAATTAGGGTTAGTTACCTCCTTGATCGGAATTTGAGGATGAACGATCGGGTACAAAGGAGGATTGAGCGGTTGGGAATAGGGCTGCTGTAACTTCGATATCATCGCATCTATTCTTGACAACGTTGCCTCAAACTTCCATTCCATTTTGATCGACATTGCTTGGATCTTCTCCCTCACGTTCGACGTGCCTCCAAAGTATCACGAATCGCCTTCGGTGAGGGACGGCTCTGATACCACTTTGTCAGGAATTTGGATTCCGACCAGCTCAAGATCTCGCCATTAATGGAGAAGAAGGGGGTTAGGGATTGAGAGGGATAAGAAGAGATCTGAGATTGGAGAAGGAATCACAATTTTCTATTACTTGAAAAGGAAACAAATTACAGCTGCTTATATAAGGGAAGGAGGAAGGTTGTTACGCTAGGCGACAAATTCTTGACACGTGCCTAGCGCACCCTTTCTACACCCGCCCTCATTCAATTCAAATAATACGTGCTTTCTATGTAAACTACTGATATATCAGATACATTTCTCTACCGCTATTCTGGCTATCTCTGCATTAACCCATGGACTTCTGATGAACTCTGAAGCTACTCCGACGATGGTTGGGAGGTCGACGCCGGCGTCCCTGACAAACATACTCTACTGATCATAATCAATTAGGATTTATGCACACCAAACCAAATTAATTAGGACTGATAACCAATCCTATCATGGTTATAAAGAACCATCCGGTGATCAAGTTGGACTCTTGATGAGGGGACTGCACAATTCCTTCATAGACGGAAGAGCACCTTGCCTCCACTATATTATACAATGCTGTTGCGCTCCCACACGTGTCAGACCTGGCTGAACCAAAGCACCGATGTTAAAGGTGCTCATTTGTTTCATCATCAAGAACGAACCTTGCAAGCAGTGACAAGAGCCGCAGTCCGAATTCAGTACTATTTCCCTTGTTTTGCAACAAAATTGCTCGGATCCTGGCATCTTATGCCTCAAATACAAAAATGGGTGCACACCATTTCAATTATCAGCTAATTGCAATCATATATGATAGCATATTTATATTACAAGTTGTGTATATTATCTGTACAAGTGTATAAAGTGGTGAAGGTCATGCGGACTTGCAGTGGAAAAAAGCAATTCTTCGTATTCCAGCTAATTAACTGAAGCAGCTTTGAAAAGCTCTTTCCATTTTTCAGGATCGCTACCAGGTCCTTCTCCCTGCAACATTCAAATTCATGTATTTCAGTAAATATCAAAATGTTGTTGTGAATCCATAATGTGTATGGTCTAAACTAGAATACGAGTGAAGAAATTTACCGCAACTATATTTTTCGATAAACATTGCAGAATTGTGTGTGTGTGTTGATAATCCGCCATAGCCACCCATATCGGGGGAAAAAAGGATTTCCAATATCCCTAATTAATTCCGTCTAAGGCTGGAATTGAAATGTGATGTATCGCTTAACCCAACTGCACTACAAGTGCTTGGCAATATGTACTATTACATATGTATTAATTGTTTTATGGTTTATTTATCAGAAACTATCCCAATGTTTGGGGGTTCTTACCCTGATGTGTAAATTCACCGAAAGGGATAATAGTTCGGACCCAGAATAGGTTTTTTTTTCTTCTGATAAATGTGCCCTGTTTTACTAATGTTTGTTGATTAAATTTCAAAGAAATCAGTATCAGTATGTGTTGAGGATTAAACTGAAGACAAGTATTGAGTAACAAGATGAAACTGTAACTACTTAAGATCAAGATTAGAAATAAATACCTTGACTGCACTGCACGTCGTTTAAGCAAAGTGTTTAGATCATATGAAGTGTATGCTCCATCGGTCAGTCATCCAGCCCTGACAGGCATATTTATCACTGAATCAACACATACTGGAAGTTCATCTTTGGTAACGAGAATTTATCAGAGAAGCACTGCACATCAGGACAGAGAAATACACCTGATAATGATGGTGAAAGGGATGCCAGAATTGCGAACAAAATCCTCCCCCATTTTCTTATAGAACACCAAATAGATTCATGATACTGCAGGAAAAAAGGAAAAAAGGAATCACCTATTTAATGAGAACACCAGTATCAATAAATGAACCACATATTCCATGATTCTGTTACTCATAATATATCCCAATTTCTTAGGGAAAAAAAAATGTAGTTGAATTTTGAAACCATGTAGCCAGTTGATTATCCCCTGAGACAGTTTAGTGTTATTTCACCTTAGTTTTAAGAGACAATCAACAGCATTTTAATTGCTTCTGGTCAAGCTAGGCTCTTCTTCCTGTTTTTGTTTCGTGGTTTCTCTCAATAAATATTATACATATGTATTCTGACTTCTAGAACTGTCCAATTCTCCATAACCTATATGCATGCACTATAATCGCACGGGTGTTCCATACCTTTTCATCGGACAAAATCGTTTTAAAACATCAGCAGCATCAACTCTGATTACTGAACAAACCTACCTCGAGACGATTTGGGCGCTTCTATCAATGCAAGCATCGTCTAGAATGGCTATTCCAGTAGTCTAACTATTTTTATTTCAGTACTTAGATTTGTTTTTGGCATTAGGTGTAGAGTAGGTGGTAGAAACATCCAATAGTAGTGTACCACTTAAGGTAGTAAAAGAAAATATAGTAAAATTGGTACTAGGTGTAGCATTACCCTTAGTCATGGATAATGCTAAACCTACTACTAATTTTACTACATTTTCCTTTACTACCTTAAGTGACACACTGTTAGTGGAGATTATTGTAGAGTAGATGGTAGAAATATCCAATAGTAGTGTGCCACTTAAGGTAGTAAAAGAAAATATAGTAAAATTGGTACTAGGTGTAGCATTACCCTAGTGATATACAGTAGTTTTGCTATTTGCACTGTTATTTTCTTAATTTTGGATATTTGTATTGGAATTTTTTTAGTCATATATAATACTTTTTTGCTATTTGCAACCTTGTTTTTTGAATTTTGTTGAGATTCTGTTTTGAGCCTATATATAAGCCTTTAGTGTAATACCCCTAAATTCTTACAATATATATATATATATATATATGTGCATTGACATTATTATTTTTTCATACACTACACTATTATTTTTTTATGTTAGTATGATTAGTTTATTTTAAAAACCTAATATGTTTTCTTATAAAAAACCCAACTTGTTTTCTTTTAAAAACCCAACACCTCCTTTCTTAAGCCCAATCCAATAAGATTTAGGGCTTAAGTACAATTACATAAAGTATAAGGGGTTATGTGCAAAAGTGGAGGACACCTAAGCCTTCTACACTTCTCCACACACCTCTCCTTCCCTCTTTTTCCTTCTTTCTGCAGACAACCAGCAGACAACAGCAGCAACTGCTGTGTTTTCTTCCTCTTTTTTCTATATATACATGTGTATTAACTCCAATTACTACTACTACTACTCACTACTACCTTACTACTCCTACATCTCTCTCTCCCTTTCTTCTTACTGCCGACAGCAGCTGCAGCCTTCTCCTTTTCCCTTTTTCTCTATTTATTTACCTCCTTCAACTACTACCTTCTACTACTAATTACTACTACACTTTCCACTACTACTTGCTACTACTTCAACTACTAGTACCTAATACTACAAACTTCTACTACAACTCCTACTACTCCTACTACTACTACTAAACTACCTTACTACTACTACTTTTGGATTGGAGCAAGAAGTCAAGAAAGAATCAAGGAGCAAGGAGGAGAAGATAGCAGCTTGAAGCTTGCAAACAAAACAAAGTGGGTATTCTCCTTTTCCTTTTGATTACTTTTATGACTTTATTATATAGAAGTTGTGTTTGTTAAAATTATTGAATTGAAGTAGTAAGGTTATGTTAGAAGTTTTATTGTTAAGATGTTGTTGGCTGAGATTATTAAATACTTTAGTTTATATAGAGTAAACATAGCAAGAAAAATGTATGTTTACTCCAATCATGTTCATTGTTTTGATTATGCATAATAGGTTGAAATGATTAGGTGAAATAAAAAGTTGTAATTAGGAAAGAGACACAAGTATAAATTATATATGCTAGTAGGGTGGAATTGATGAAGAAGTTGCATGCATGATTAATTATAGAGATTCTATATAGATATAAATTATATAGAATGATGATTGTATGTTAGTAGATATAAATTATATAGAGTGACGTTGTATGATTATATGCTTAGCTCTTATAACAAGGAAAACTTATATAGAAGAATTGTGGGAAGTGTATGCCTAGTTAATATAATTATTTAATGGGATATTTTAGCAAATGCCCCCATTCAAAATGTGGAAACCAGCATATACCCCCACTATTTTTAAAAACTAAGAAATACCCCTAGTTTGGATGGAATGGTTAAAATTCCGTTAAGTTAACTTACGTGCATCACATGTAACACAGTAAAATGACCAAAATACCCCAAATAAAATTATTTTAGCAAATACCCCTATTCAGAATCTAAAAACTAGCATATACCCCCCCACTATTTAAAAAAAAGGGATATTTTAGCAAATGCCCCCGTTCAAAATATGGAAACTAGCACATACCCCCACTATTTTTAAAAACTAAGAAATACTCTTAGTTTGGACGGAATCGTTAAAATTCCGTTATGTTAACTTACGTGCATCACACGTGACACAGTAAAATGACCAAAATACCCACTACATAAAGTAAGGGTTTCTTGAAGCAAATCTGAAAAGAGAATGAACCGTTTCCTTTCTGCTTTGCAGGTCCGTATGATTTTTTCTCTGATGGCCATCTACCCCACCTTGTTATATTAGGGTTTTTAAAGAAGAAATACCCCAACCCTAATCAGTCATTGACTCATTGTAAGCATTTTCTCCACCTTGTTATATTAGGATTTTTGATTATGTTTGTTTGATCGTTTCAACTTGATCAATTTTGTGAGGGTTTTTTTTCTGAATTCTTTTTTTAAGAAAAATTGGTTGTAGGAAGAGCCATGAATTCGAGAAGGTTCGCATCCGAATCTTTGTTCTATTATTTTGTTTATATTTTTATTATTCGGATGCGAACCTTCTCAAATTCATGGCTCTTCCTACAGCCAATTTTTCTTAAAAAAGAATTCAGAAAAAAAAAACATCACAAAATTGATCAAGTTGAAACGATCAAACAAACATACCCTAATATAACAAGGTAGAGAAGATGCATACAATGAGTCAATGACTGATTAGGGTTGGGGTATTTCTTCTTTAAAAACCCTAATATAACAAGGTGGGGTAGATGGCCATCGAAGAAAATATCATACGGACCTGCAAAGCGGAAAGGAGACGGTTCATTCTCTTTTCAGATTTGCTTCAAGAAACCCTTACTTTATGCAGTGGGTATTTTGGTCATTTTACCATGTCACGTGTGATGCACGTAAGTTAACTTAACGGAATTTTAACGATTCCGTCCAAACTAAGAGTATTTCTTAGTTTTTAAAAATAGTGGGGGTATATGCTAGTTTCCATATTTTGAACGGGGGCATTTGCTAAAATATCCCTTTTTTTAATAGTGGGGGTATTTGCTAGTTTTTAGATTCTGAATAGGGGTATTTGCTAAGATAATTTTATTTGGGGTATTTTGGTCATTTTACTGTGATACATGTGATGCACGTAAGTTAACTTAACGGAATTTTAACCATTCCATCCAAACTAGGGGTATTTCTTAGTTTTTAAAAATAGTGGGGGTATATGCTAGTTTCCACATTTTGAATAAGGGCATTTGTTAAAATATCCCTTATTTAATTAGCTTGTAGAATAGAAAACTACTCGTTTATGATGGTATGAACTACTTGTTAGTTAGTAATGCATAGTAGAAATAGTAATTCAAAGTAGAGTTAGTCGTCACTTAAAGTAATGGTAGTAAGTGGATAATGGTAAAAAGCCATAGTTGAATACTTAGCTAACTGATTTATGATAGTATGTAATGTTAGTAAGATAGAAAAATCACTTCTAGTTGCATGCTTAGCCAATTAGAAACTCATGATAAAGTAAAGTAGATTGTAGTAAAGTAAAGAACTATTGGTGGTAATGAAGAGATTGTAGGAATGAATACGGCGACTGATGGAATACCGTATGCATGTATATGCGGGTATGCATACTTGAACATTTACATATGGTAGTGTGGTGCACATTGAGTGCGTTAGTTTGGTGCCTGTGTGGTAGCATGATTTGAAAGCTAAGTTGAACCCAAACTAAATCAGTGAGACTTGTTGAGATTCAACTAGGTTGGATTTACTTTGAACCTAGTTAGTGATATTTTATTGTGATATTTTATTGTAAATGTGAACGATAAAACCTTGAGTACTGATAATTTCACCTAAAAACCAAGTGGTGATTAATGAAGGAATTAAGCGGATGAGTTTTGACCTAAATTGAGTAAAGGTGTTAGCCCTAAGTAGTGTGACTCATAATTGGTAAGGACAGGTACTAGTTGGGCATTGTACTCTCCTGTCAAGGGGACACGTGCGGCGTGGTCTCATCTGGGACACGTGCGACGTGGTCTCGTCTGTTAATTTCTGGGATTTAGTGACAGAGATGTTGAAATCTAGGGGAATGGACCCTTATGAGTACGTTATGTTCTAAGTTATCCATATGAACAAAGAGCTAGAGTGTAACTCTCAGTTTCTGGCGGAGTAGGGAAAGGCCCTACCGATTCGCCCTATGTTCGGATAACTTATGGTAGAGTCCGGGTGTGAAGCAGGACCACCGATTCCGATAGGATTGCAGCGGAGCTGAATGATCACCAGCCTGTCGGGAGTGGAGAGAGACCACCGGTCGGCAGAGTGGAGAGTGACCACCGATTCCGATAGATCGGGGTGATCACCGACTTTCGGGAGTGGAGAAAGACCACCGATCTGATGCAGTAGACGGAATAGACCGTATTTTCTGCCGCTATACCAGTTACTAAATAAATGTCAAGAACAGGAAGAAGTATAAAAGTAGGATGCATGGCGAGGGATTGAACCCTACTACCTGGAGAATACGAACTCGGTTTGGAAAGTATGTAGTATGGGATGCATACGTTTCCAAATTAAGTTTGCATTAGATTAAGAGCATGGTGTGCATATGAATTGTGCATTAAAATCTAGATCATGACATACACCGACACTTGTGGTTTGACTTTTATATTTTTCTTCTGCATCAAATATTGATTGTTGAGGATTTTGGAGATTGTGGTTTTCATCCGTGTTGCGTCAGTTGTATTCAACTGACGTGCCCACAGTTTGCTAATGCAGGATCGCTGATCGTGGAGCAGGGGACTCGAGCTGCAGAAAGCATTCAAGTGGAGGATAAAGTTTCCATGTGCAATGTAAGTTTTCAATTTCCAGTAGTTTTCCTATGTTGTGTACTCATTGAAGTAAAGATTCTGGGTAAGTGTCACGAGCTCCCAGTGTGTGGAACTCGGGGTGCTACATTTAGACTAATGAGAAATAATGCTTTTGATTGACTAAAATTATTGAGATTGAATTTTTTTCTTCATACTTTTCTTTTGTATGAGACATTAAAATAAAATTAAGATTTGTGAGAAATCCTAAATTATACCCCAAATTCCCAAATTATTATCTAACCCTAACCCTAATCCCTTCATCCCCTCAGCCGCTATTCTCCCTCTCCTCCTTCCTCCCGAAACCCATCAGTAACCACACATTGACCTCCCCCTCACCCCACTGTTGCTGCCATCTCGACCCTACACCCCTGACGCCATAACCACCCCTTCATCACCAATGCAAACCCCTTCTCCTCCACCTGATCACACCCCCTTCCCCCTTCCAAAATCTGATGCCTCTCCCTCTCCAGTTGACCACCCCAAGCCCTTTATCCATCGCAAACCCCTTCTCCTCCACCTGATCGCCCCCCCTCTCCTCCAAAATCCTACGCCTCTCCCTCTCCATCTCCATCCAACCACCCCGAGCCCCTTATCCTTGCCGTCGTCAACCTTCCCCCCTCTCGCCGTCGACAAACCCCTCCAGCCAGCGCCACCGCTGTCACCTGCGATCCCCGCAGGCCACTGGCGCTCTGGCCCTGCCTCCTCCTCATCATCCCGAGTGCGACAGAGAATCCAATTGGGTTCAAGATTAGGTTAGATCTGATTGATGGTTGGTAGATATCGGTGTTTGGTGTTGGGCAAGATCCACATTCAGATCCAACAACTTCTTCCTCTCCTTCTGTGGCGCGATTTGTTCATCGAAAGCTTGTAACTTCTTTCCATTCCTCATTATTTATGTTACTGCCTATCGTATCTATAATATTATCTAAATTATCTGCCGTCCATAAATATTGAGTGTGTGCTTCTAATTGCAAATTAGAGTACAAATCATTATTGCATATCTTACTTGTTAAGAAGGATTACATATAATTGTTGATTGTTATGCATGAATCTTTAATTGATCTTGTTAATTTATTTCATTTCTTAAAAATCCATCAACCAACCATTAGTTTTAATTTCTGACTTAATCCGCGTTACATGTTGGTAAACTCAATCTTTTGATATTCTTGAAAAAAATTTCTACTTAGGGTTAAATTTACATCACTACCACTCCCTAGGATTGGCATTCGGGTTGACCAGACCGGGTCGGGTCGGATCGGACCCGTGCAGGTTGTAGCCATTTAAGGGCAGGTCCGGGTCGGGTCGTGGGCTTAACCAGGCCGGGTTCGAAAGTGTAAAGTTCGACGTGGTTGACCTACAAACTCATTAGGGTTGAACACATTTCGGGTCGGGCTGGGTCGCGGGTTGGCCCAATTATTATGTTTTTTAATTTTTCAAATTTTTTTACGACTTCACTTACAAAAAATAAAATAAAAAATTACAAGTATAACTGTATAAGACTATAAGAGTGAAAAAATGCATATATTATTCATTTCAACTACTATGAATTTTTTTACAAGTTTTTTTTATTTTTTTATTTTATTTTTATTTTATCTTTTAACATAAAAATAAATAAATAAAAATTGTATAACAAGTATAAGAGATTAAGAATTAAACAAGATTGTATATATTATTCAATTCAACTTTTTTCACATACAAATACTGTTAAAAAATATAGAAATTTCTTGAATTACATGTTGAAGGGAGAGTTCGAGATAGCCTAGAATTAGATTGAAGAGAGGGTATTGGACTACTGTCGTGCACCTCTACTTAACCTAAACCTAGGATCTCATCACCCTAAATTCCATAATCTTGTTGTTGGACTTCAGGCGAGTTGCATCCACTGATTGATGTAGATGCTGCTTTTCCTTGAGTCCTGTGTTCAGCCTTCATCTAATCTTTCGTGCACACGAGCATCTCCAACGAATCTGGCTTTAAGCAATTCCTATAATCTGTTAGAACTCTGCCACTTGTGGAAAAAGTATTTTCTGAAGTAATTGTGGAGACATGAGGAGTTAGTAGTTAGTAGATCTCTAGCCATATGTGAAAGAATAGGAAAAAGATTTTCATGTTCTTTCCATCATTGTAGCACTTCAATCTTAGTTCACTATGTTGTTGATTATTCCAATTTTTTTCATTAGGTGCATTAGTCCTAGGTTTTTTTTTGATTGAATACAAGTAAGTAAATTAGCAGTGACATCTTCTAATGTATTCTTACCCTTACCTGTAGAAGTAGAAGAAGAAGAAGTAACTATACTAGTTGTACTATTAGATGCAAAAGTTATATCATAATAATCATACAAGTTATTTAATGTCGATTCAAAGTTAGTTAAAAATTTATTATAATCATATTCAGAATCATCTCCAAGTAAAGTAAAAAACATTTCAATCAAATTTATTACAATCCATGGCAGTAGCAATATAATACAATATAGGAGCAGGATTAAAATACTTCAAAATTTTTGTATAAGCAGAAACAACAATATGGCTAATGAATTAGTCTGAAATTATTTCTTGAAAAGTTTGCATCATAGTAATGATTGAAATAAAAATACTAATAGAAGTAGAATCATAAGATGTAGAAAACTTCAAAGTTGCGGTTTGAAAGGGTTCCAAAAATCGTAATAAAGATTCGGAAAATACCATGATTGAGGAGTTATTTGAAATTTTTTCATGTTTTTTTGCAAGACAAAAATCGTTTATAATATCTTTGTATTGAGTAACAACATTTAGTAAATCGAAAGTAGACTTCCATCGGTGTTTAACATCTTTAGAAAATTTTCTAAAATGTATTCCCATATTTTACACAATTCTGTAAATTCTTAAAGCATAGGACCACTCAAAGCAATACAATGTACACAATTTCTAATTGCAATTATATATGAATTGGCTACTTTCAATGCATCTTATATACATAAATTTATATGCACATCTAACATGAAAAATTTCATTACATGGAGGCGCTAATTGTAATTTTAATGTACTAATTGAAACATTATTGTTAGATGCATTATCAAAACTAATAGTAAAATTTTTGTCACGAATATGATATAAATTACAAACTTTTAAAATACGTGTTGCAATAACTAGTTCACTATGGAGATATCGTTATAACATTTCCAACAATCGGAAGTTAACGATACTCTACAAGTTAAAGAATACAAGAGTGCAATTAAAACATTTCTCATTTCGTTGTAAAGTTTAAAACAATCGGACATTAGTGTGTTTCAAGGAATTCTTCTAAAATGTAGATTTAGTGCATTTTGGTTGAAAGACTACATTCCTACTATCGGAATAGGAAAATGGTAGCTCATTCTTAATAACTAGTCGGGCCATTTTCTGACGAACAAGTTCGGGATCATAGGGTTGACTATCTATTTGTCCAGTCCTAGGGTTTATTTTTTATTGGCCTTGTTGGTCTTGTACTAAGTCTTCGTGTACATTTAAAATGTATCGTTTAATTGTACACGTTTCTTCATCGTTCTTCCATTTGTAGCTCTTGTCACACTGTTTACTAATCTTATGTCTTACACCCAGATTATCCTCATCGGGGATATAGTCATAAAATCTGTACTAATCATTTGTTTCCCCCCTAGTTTTTTTACTAGTAGTGGGTTCGTTTTGTTGTGTTTGTGTGCCAACATTATGCAATTATTCTTCTATGTTGTATGGAGGGACATCGTGAGATCCTACCATAGAATTCGGTATAAATTCGGGCTCTACATGTGGGACTATTGGAGGCTGACGTGAAGTACCGGTGGAATCTTGTTCACTTTGGCTACAGCCGCTACCTCGTGATCTAGACATGGTAATAGTGTATATGAAAAAATAATAATTTCTAGTGTTTTACTAGTGTATGTGAAATACTACAAAACAATCTAGGAGGTATATGTTAAAAAATAAAATCGAAAAAACAATAGGTGGTTGAGAGAGAGAAAAACAAAAAACAAATAAACAAATATGATACAAAAAGTTAGAACTATAACAAAAATCAAGACAATAGGAGGGTTGTGAAATTTTGATAACGTACTTCTCGGATAATTGAATATAGAAATGAGAGAGAAAATAAAAGTAGAGAAATGTAGTAGACGTAGTCACGACATCACGTAGTCCGGTAGTCGTTGAAAGAGAGAAAGAAAGCTTATTTGTTGGAGGAGTTGAAGTAGACGTAGTTGAGAGTTGAATCAACAAAATTCGATACGATAAAAATTTTTCACTTATTTGTTGAAAAAAATTGATTTAATTGACATTGATATGAGTAGTAGTAGTAGAGAGAGTAAGAGAGTATGGTGTGGAAATTATTAGATTGAATTAAGGGGGTATTTATGGGGGGGAAATAAGAAGAAAAAAAAGCCCAATGGCCGTAACAGAGCCAACCCGTTGGCTCTGTTTTTTGCATTTTTTGGTCGTTCGACCTGCGGGTTGAACGTTTGATCCGAGCGAGTTGCGGGCAGGTTAACTTGGTCAACGGGTTCGTGGGTTGCGTCGAGCGGGTTGGATTTCCTAAATTTTCAACCTGGCTCGACCCGGATCGACCCGGACCCGAACCACCTATTTGCGGGCCGGGTTCGAGTTGGCGGGTCGCGGGTCAACCGGGCCCGGTTCCCATCTCTACCACTCCCTAACAGTTGTCATGTATTACACTGTATTTAGTGAATGTATGAATTTATTTTATGAAACTCTCTTTACATATACAGAGTTGAGCAGGCTACTTTTAGAAGAATCAATAAGTACAAGTACTTTCATGTAAAATTTGATGATTTAGCATTCAAATTGAAAATCAATAGAATTGAAAATTGATCTACATCATTAAAATTACTGACAAAATAATTCAGAACATTTCAAATAGTTTTTCTGCCCTAGAGATCATAGTATCAAGTTTTACGAAATAAATCTAAAATGACATTACTTGCAGTCACTAGATGAAGGGTAAAATTTGTCAAAATTTACTAAAATTTGGTATGCACTTTAGACGGTATATATCACATCCAATGGTGGGATTTCAATGTGGATGGTCAATCACCTAACTTTGTCTGAGAGTATTTGCATTGTGGATATTCTGAAAGTACATGCTCAACTCTATGTACACATAAAAATTTGCAGTTCATTCAGACTTGCCATTATAACATGAGTCTGATTTTCGGGTTATCTTGTTGAATGCTAAAAAAAAATAAAATCCAACAGCTGTTATCATGGGTCTAATACTACTTTTCACCTGATTCCAGTCTTCAGCTGTCTCTTTTTATTTACATTTATCAAATTTAGTACAAAGGCCACCCCAAAATTTTGAGATAAAGGTTTTGATGTTGTAGTTGTTGTAATTATTTTTGCAATTATGAAGTTAAAAATTGCATGTCCCAATAGACACAACAGAAACCTATAATATTTAACTTCCTAATGGAGGGAAAAAAATTCTCCGGTTTCGCTTATTCATCTATCATCAAACATCAGGCATCATAGTTATAGATTTTGAGAGTAGCTAGAAACACAAAAAAATAATTATGCTTGTGACTTTAATTGAGATGAGTATCAGAACCATTATAATACCAAAAACATACAATGTAGGAAATGGTTTAAAACAAATGAATTTCAGTACCTCCATGGTAATTCATCAAATTTCGTAACTCCGACAGATGAAACAAGAACAAATCTCTTTCAATGTTGGAGACAAAGCCCGACAGCAGATTCCGAATGCCTTCCCAATCCTCAAAAAGGTGACATAACGTTTTGCCTCAATTCTCACAAAGAATAACTTCATTATGAATCTAATAGCTTTCAGTAGAAATAAAATCTTCAAATGTAACGAAGACAATGCATGAAATATCCAAATTTTTTCTTAATATCCAAATTATAACTGATTTACAATTAGCAGCGAAATGGATCCTAGTTGGTGTGGGCGACGTTTACCAGAGAAGTTTATAATTTGAGCTCTTCTTTGACCGAGCCTGGTCAAAGAGAGGGGTGCAGTTTAGACTCTTTCATTTTAGGGGGTTTGGAGGGATCAGGTGCGATGTCTACCTCGTCGCGTTGTGGTGATGAGAGTCAACAAGGACTAAGCGCGCAGGGGGGGGGGGGGGGGGGGGGGGGGGGGGGGTTCTTAATGACGGCTGGTAGATCTCTCTTTTCTCTTGGCTTAACCCTAAAATCATACACAATACAATATATATTGGATTCCTCATCTCTAATCTCAGCCGTTCATCTATTCAGCGTCGGGACGGTCGACCGGTCTTCTCCCTCGACTACACGAAATCCAACAGAGAGCGGGTCGGTCGACTGGTCTTTCCTTCAAGATACAGAATTGAGTCAGATGACGGGCCGGTCGACTGCGCGGTCGACCGATCGACTTGCCTGAACGGTCGGGGGTGCGGTCGACCGCAACTCTACTATAGCATTTGCTACTCTTGACTTGTAGCTCCCACTTCAACTCTCCTTCCCATCTATATTCTTCAACTCATCATTATCGTGTATTGGATCCACAAACCCCAACACTAAGCAAGTTCTCAAATGGGGTCTTTTGCAAATTAACAAAATAAAAATGACAATTATTTAAATGCAAACAAACTCAGACCATTGGAGAACAAACTATTTAAATATAAACAAATTTATATATACGCTTCCAAAAAAAATTTAATTGTTAACGCATGTTTTTTATATGAAATGCCTGGTGGCAAAAAGAAACTTGGACAAACTCTAACAGAAAAAAACGAAATATATCATCTCTAAAAGGTAAATAAGATATATTAGAGAACACGATCAGAATAAAATGGTGATGAATATATGTATATGAGCTATACGCTCAGGTTACCTCAAAAAAATATATGTATATGAGAATACTAGTTGGAAGCTTAAAATGTAGAATAACCATATGCACTTGAAAATTTGGTTAGAAATTTATCATAAACAGGTAAATATGATATACCATATAACATTGAAAAAATATTATTGAGTAACATACATGGGCTAAGTGAAAAATAATATTAAATTCATGAAACAGTAAAATGGCATGCATGACTATGTGAAAAATAGTTAGTTTTAAAAATAAAAATGATTGAAAAATTAATTGGTCCATGCAAATTTGAACCTACAACCTTCACATTATTAGCAAAACACTCTAACCAACTAAGCTAATAAGCCAACTGTTAATACAATGTAATTATATCAGAAAATATTATATTTTACTTTTTAACATTGTAAATACTTAAAAATATGGGGCCTTATAAAATTGGGGGCCCAAAGCAGTTGCTTATGCTGCTTGGGCCCAGATCCGCCTCTGGGGAGAACAAGGACTCAATCTGGACAGGAAGTTGTCAGATTGGTGGAGTGCCTGCTGCGTCTCCCATGTGGTTTTTAGGGTTGACGTTTGGGTCACTGCTGTGGGCGATTGAGGGATCGGGCGATAGTTGGAGAGGATAAATGATGTACAACCGAGGGAGTGAGTGAGAGAGTGAGCCCAAATTGGCATGAGAAATTATCTTTGGAGAGGTCGGACGATCAATAAGATTATATTTCGATGTATTTTTTGTTTATTGGTTGGGGTGTATGAGTTCCAGATTCCAACCTGTTGGGATCTGAACTTCATAGCCCTTATTTTTGGTTGTATATTTTGTTAAATACTTTTTAATAAAACGCGGGAGGGCATTTAACCCACCGTCTAATGATAAAAAAAAAAGAAAAAGGAAAAAAAAAAAAAAAAACTATAGTTCATTAAATATTCTCATTTGTTACTGATATTAGAAAAGTACTTTATAATTCCATTTACCAGGACAGCAGAGATGATCTGTAAATAAAAAAGAAAGTATAAGTATCATAAATGATCCAACTTAGCTGAAGCCCAACTTCAACTCCAGAGAACAATAACTTAGGGAACGAAATGAATTACTTATATATATATATAGTTTCAACTTAAGTTTTTAGAGCATCTGTAGTCGTTTGCTAAATATGTATAATATGCATATTTTGTCAAAAATAACGCTGCAGTCATTGGCTAAATATGCATATTTTGCATATATCGTTACAGTAGACTGCAATATATGAGACTCGATATAAGAATTATGCATAATATGAAGGACAGAACTCGAAGTGCCGTCGCACAAAAAAAAATATTTTTATCGTCGGACGGTTCAAGTGCCGTCCCTCCAAAAAAATTGAATTTTTCTAATTAATTTTTTTAAAAAACAACTAGTTTATAGTATAAATGCATATAGCAAGCTTCTTACCCTTTTTTAATTACAAATTTTGGTTGGACGACACTTGATGTGCCGTCTGACCCTTTTTAATTATTTTTTTCTCCGACGGGACTCGAAGTTCCGTCCCACCTTTTAAATTGTTTTTTTTTTCTTCCGACGCAATGTGAAGCACCGTCTGTTCTCCGATTTATATTATTTTAAATTAAAGTGGTAAAATATAGCTTTCGACGACTGCAACGAAATGATAAATTGCTATATGCATTTATCCATTTATGCATTTTTAACTATCACGACTGCGGATGCTCTTAGAAAGGCTTTCCTTTAGGGTCTGTTTGGTTGGAGGGGAATGGAGGGGAGGGGAGGGGAGGGGAGGAGAGAGATTTTTTAAAATATTTTTTGTTTGGATCATTTTTTAGGAGGGGAGGGGAGGGGAATGGAGGGGTGCAAAATCCCTCCTGAGCCAATTTTGGCTCCCCTCCAATATTGGGGGGATTTGGAGGGAAGAGAAAATAGGTCTAATTTTTTTAAGTGATTGGACTAAATTACACTTTTTAGATCTAAATCCCTAAGATCTCTTAGTGAACAAAATACAACAATTTGATTCCCCACAGTTCAGAAGCCCTTCATGACAACAGACCAACGATGGAGGACCCTTGAATGACCTTACTCTTACAAAAACTTACTTTACAGACCTCACAAGGAGTTGCAGTTCAATCACCCTGTAGACAATAGAGATGGCGGTGGTTCCCAGATGCTGCAATTGACATTTGACATTAACCTTTAGTCAATAAACATGAGGCAAGGATATCAGAGCATATTCCGAAGTTCGATGAACATTTTCGCTAAAAATGAAAAGCACCAAATCGTATATTGATTTGTCATGTATTTGTGCAGGTGAAACTCATTATCTAATTAAGTAATACATGAAAAAACGATTTCATGAAGAATATTGCTGAAGTGGCAGACGCAAACAGAATGTAAGAATTACCATATAGCCATTCTTTGAAATATGCATGGAGGGCACTTGCTATGTCTTGCTTGCAGTTCTCGTCAACTTGCAAATCCCTTAAGGTTTGTTGGGTTTCAACCAAGGTTGAATGCTGAAAGAAAAAATCGTTGCATCTAATGCATTACTAAAACAGTATCAATGAGCCAAGTAAAAAATAAAGTGATCTACAAAGTACTTGCGTCAGAATTTGCTAATGAGAGACAAGTACATGATAAGAAAAATCATTTGAGATGGCACAATTTCTGTAAAGCAGAATTGTTCAAAGACAACTTACTTTCTTCTTCAAGGATCCCAAATAAATCCCAGGAAATTGAAAAGGGTTTTCTTTTGCAGAATCTACTGATTCAGCTCCAAACCATGTAAGAATCTGAAATTCAATAATGAGAGAGCAAGTAATATTAAAACCATCAGAGGACAAGGTTGTCGTTCTACTACTTTAATAATGTATGAAGAAAAAAAATTTAGAACATGATCTATGAAATGTTGAACAAGTCAATGAGAATTACTAACTAATGTTTCATATCGAAAAATTTGTGAAAAGGTCAGCATCAAGACACATAGCAGATTCAGCTAGTTCATCGGACACCCCCAGTGAGACAAAATTGAAGGTTGAAGCTGAACTGATGTTCGAGCAGTCACTAAGATTTCTCATTCACATGCGACCCAATTATGCCTATTGTGTATTCCCCCCCTCACATACAGCATTGTCATTGCATCTGGGATGAAGATTAGGTCAGTTGAGATTAGCCACATACTGGTTGAACTTCTGAATACGATCACAATGGAACTTGTTGGCCATCTTTACCACCAACAACATTCTGCAAATACAACCTAAATTTTTTTATAATATATATATATATATATATATATATATATATATATATATATATATATATTCCCCTTGAGATATCATTCTAGAATCCATAGTTTAGCATTCTTAGGCTAAAGACACTAGTACTACCAAACATCTATATTGATTGCTATAGCAAAAATATCTATCAATCAATCTGCCTTCATTATTTTGTTTATTGATCTTCATTATTTTGTTTATATTACCAAATTAGAATTAGAAACAATAATACATAGACTCTCCTAAAATATAAATGAGTATAAAAGTAATTTAATTATAAAATTCTTTTCCTCCCCTTGTGAACCAAACAAGAAGATAATTATTTTCCCTCCCTTCCCCTCCCCTCCCCTCTTTTGAATCAAACAGAGTCTTGATTAATATCCCTCCACTCCCCCCTCCATTAAAATCCTTCCCCGCCTTTGAACCAAAAAGACCCTTACACAATAAAGCCACTGGAATGAAGAATTGGTAATGATTAGCAAGAAGTAACATAACTGCTGGATATATTGGTATATTCTCACTATATGAATAATATTATGTGTAATATTATTCTATGGGTAACACGTGTGTTACACGTACTAATTGAATGGACATCGGAATGCGGGTCGAGTGGGTTGAGAACCCAGTACCCAAACCAGTATTTATTCTATAAATACTGTCTTGTGATAGCAGTCTAGGTATTCCAATCTTGATACCTAGGGTGAATATATCAAGCAACTTAGATCTAGATATTAACCATAATTCTCAATTGTTAATTTCTCACAAAATCTAACAATCTTGACATATATTACAAATTAATTTGTGAGATTTGAGAGAAGAGATTTACCGGAACCCAATGCCGTCTCCATGCGCCGTCGCAGCCGTCGAGGCCATCGTCACCGACGATTGCCATCTTGGTCGGCGTCGTCGCTCTCATAGACGAACGCCACAACTCATCGCCTCCTTCGTGTGAGGCCATCGATGATAAAGCGAGGCATCGATCTGGGTTCGTTATCAGATCCAGCCCTTGCTCCGACGATCAGCTGCTGACCTCATCGCCGCTCGTTGATGTCGCCGCTTGCATACAGTCCCACATGTTCTGTTGACCCCCTTTTCTCTGGCCACCTAGGGTTTATGTGTCAAACCCTGTTGCAGCGAACCCGACCCGCAAGCCTATCTTCCTTCTCTCTTCTCTGTCGTGCTGTGTAGTCGGATCCAAACCCGATTCATTGAGAAACTAAATTCTGGCTTTTGGTTTGTGAAGAAGAAGACAGTGGGGTTCTCTTGCTCTGGTTTTTGGATTGTGAAGAAGAAGACAGTTGGGTTCTCTCTCATTTGAGTGACAGGGGTTTGAGTTCAATTCAGAACTGCCCACAACCTATTTGTTGAAATTCCCCCATCGAGTTCAATCCTTGAAATTGAGATTGGTTTGATTAAAAATGGGTGAGATTTGCTCAAAGAGAGCAACAATGGATTTGTCCCTTATTGGGTTTGGCACAGATTGAGATACTCTGGATTGTCGATAAGGCTTTCCTCCAGATTGAGTCTGATGTGTGGTGTTTTGGATGCAGTATGGGATTGATCGGATTTGTTTCGAAATAGATTTGACTCTAATCAATTGAAGGGGAAAAGACAGTGAAAGATAAGTTCTTTACTTTCCTCGTATTAAATTTTTTGTTAAATATTTTGCTACGTGCTGGAAATTTAAAAATTCGTTTTAAGTTTTGTTTTTGAATTATAGAATTACTATGATGCTAAGTGGTTAAGTTCGAGACTGTATTATTCATTTTTTTAATTAAATACAAGTTGAACAGTTGTTTTGGCTATGTGCTAAAATCAAATATCTATTTTTGATAAGTTAAACTATATGTTTTGACTATAAAACTGAATCTCCAATTAAATTGTTGTGAATTAGATAGTGCTAATAATTTGTTTAATTGGCTAATTTTTAACAATTTGATGAATGTAGGAACTTCAAAGTTACTTACAAATTGTGTGCATTGGAGACGATGGACATGCATCACGGTTGAATAAGTCTGCACTACGCAGGCTTCTCCATCGAATTTGGAAAAACACTTCTAACTTGAAGTGTCGGTATGATCTACTTTAACCTCTTAGTATTTTCATGTGATGAAAGTGTTAATGTTTTGTGCGTTTGATCACATGATTGAAAGTTTTAGATCATAGTTATTCTCGCTTAGAAAATTAGCATGTTTAGGGTTGTTAAGTGCTTTATCATACTATGTGTATAGATATTTTGACAAATCCATTGTTTGCAGTTTGCGTGAGATCATATATTTGCTTCTCTAATGAAATATATATATATATATATATATATATATATATATATATATATATATATATATATATATATATATATATATTTGGATGTATAAGATGTATAACAAATGTCTGTAACTTAGGAGAGAGCATATCTTAATATACGATATGACTCCGTTAGTTATGTTTTGTTCTTTCTCGTTCATTGTACTGCGTGTGTAAAGTTGAATTATAACATGTTAGTCATTATCTCATTTAGCATCATGAAGATGATGAAGAACGAATAAAAGGAAAGAATTCTTCACTCAGTGTGTTTGAGCAAGTGGACATTGTTAGAACCATTAGAGAAAGCAAACAATTTTGTAAAATGTGATAGAGTAATCTTGTATTAACTCTTATAATGTGCATATTGTAGCGCCCCGAATTTCCAATATAATATCTTAGAAATACGTGGCACAATTCACAGCATCAACTTCAATGTAATATTAAACACAGTCCTAAAATCAGATAATTTTTATTTCTACTTTTTATTACAATAATCATTTACATAATACAGCGGAATACAAAACACCTTGGATTACAAACTTTCTCTTTTACAACACCTTCTATTACATAATTTACACAAAAACTTTATTACATCAATTTATCTCAAGCATCCAAACCCCAAGCTCTAAGCAACAATAACCTGTAAAATATGAGGCTAGAGATAATCCCTAACTCCCAAAACTAAATGGGTCAGCCATAATGGTGTGAGTGACATAAAACAAGCAACATAATTAATCATAAAACACTGAGTCATCAACAACATGTATTAACAGCAAGAATAAATGAAATAAGAAAAAACAAATAAGTAAAGCATGAAAACATCAAGGAATATAAGATAGTAGATAGTAATACATGAAAACGTCAAGTGAATCTAGACTAAGTGTCAAGTGTAGAAAAACAGGAAAACACAAGCATAAAACCAATTCAGGAAAACACAAGCTCTATATGCTGACTCTCTAATGCATACTTGTTGGATTCTATGCATTCCATAGTACATAGGTCCGGTGTAAGCCCTTAACGATCTCCACTTATAGGGATAACCCCTCGTTATGCAACTAATCCTACTATGGTGATGGAAAACAAGATCCAGAATACTCCGCGAATAGGCACCACAGTCCTCGACACGCAAGCATCTTGTAAGATAGCTCAAAAACAATCGAAGAATCATCTCCCAATCTCGTGTACCCGACGAATAGGCTTGCAAGGCCCTCGACGTACAGATACACCAGGTACATTTCGTGAATAGGCCTGCCGACCCTCGACACGCGAATGCACCCTGCATGCTCCGTGAATAGGCCTGCAGACCCTCGACACGCGAACACACAAATGTCCTCTCGAGACATAACAACAAACAGTCCTGGAATGCATCCGTTGGACTAATAAAACCATGAGCCTATACTTACGTTTTCCAAGTTCCATCACATCCCCACTAGTGCCTGTCCTTAAGTTGATTATTATTAAAAACACAAAATTCTCATCTCTAGAGTTAGTGTATCCTGCCGGACTTAAATACTCAACATCAACTAAACCAAGACCCCCTAGGTCTAACTCAACAATCTCAACTTGCCGATTCACAGGACTCCCACTCAACTCCTAGAGATCTCAATAAGACCAAAACTCACAAATCTGTCGTCAAAACGATCATAGGAAGAAACCTCTCCAATCAACAAAACTCAAATCTTTATAAAATTCCAGAATCCAAATCCAACAATAAAATATCTTGAAAACATATGTTCTGTAGAAACAATAATATTTAGAATAGTAATTTATAGATCCAAAAACTTTTAAAGAATCAATCATTTTAAAATAGCATCAAAATATCTCAAAACACATCAGTAGCAGTCGACTGCAACCCAGAGTCGGTTGACTGTCGAGAGCGAAAATCCAACATTTTTAAGAAAATAAATTCTAAGTGTTGACGGTCGACTGTAAAAGTCACTAGTTGACTGTCCAGAGCGAAAATCCAACATTTTTAAGAAAATAAATTCTAAGTGTTGACGGTCGACTGTAAAAGTCACTAGTCGACTGTCCAGAGTGAAAATCCAACACCTCCAGAAAATATCAAAACAGAGCAGAGACAGTCGACTGGAAAAATGGTTCAGTCGACTGTTCCGCACGAGATTTCAAGAAAAACAAGAAAACACAGCAGCCAGGTAGCGACAGTCGACTGTTGAAACATCCCAGTCGACTGCCTCACCTACAGACTGCCGTTTGGTTATGCATATTTCAACTGATACGAAGATTTACTTTACGAAAACAAAATCTATAAAAAGTATATTTCTGATATGATCAAATGCAACTTATAGAATATACAAAGATCCATAAAAACCAATCAAAATTGCTTGAATTGATAAAATAACTTTTTGATGAATTTCTTCAAGATAAAACATAAATGTGTGCATATATCAAAACTAGAGTTTTTTAAGAATCAATCATACCTCAAAATAACCTTGTTTTATATTCCAAAACATATCAATACCAAAATAAGTTGAGATATAGTCAAATCCTTCGTAAACACACAAAAACTCAATTTCTTCTAAAACAATAAAAAATACTATATTCATGAAAACGTTCGTACATGTTCGTGCACCAAAGAAAACTTCACCAATCCATAAACTAAAATAACAAAATATTCAAATATCAAACTTAGTATTTGAGTAAATCCAAATTCAAGTGAAATTTTTCACACAATCACAAATTCCCAAATTTAATCAAAAATGTATAAATCCCCAAATTTAGTCATCACAACTCAAATTCTCAAGACATGGTCTTTTAATCCATTACTCATTCTCAAAATTCGTCAAACTCAAACTCAACTATTCTCAATAGTTGATCCATAAGCAAATTTATCATTTATATGGCCAAGTTGCATTCATCCAACTCACCAGTAGTCCAAAAATCTCTTCTTTAATCAATTAATGCATAATATCCATCATACTCAATCAAATAAGCAATATTTCCAAAAGAAATAGCCTACTCAAAATTTATATTAGGTTCTCCTACAATCCAAAATCATCCACATGCAATTCTACTCACAACAACTAGGGTTCTTCTCAAAGATCCAATTTTATCATCCATCCAACATACATATTCATACCAAACCCTAGCATGCTTTCTAATAGATGAAACACCACATACCACATACATAAAACAATACAACAAAACAATTTACATCACTCAGCTCGATGGAGAGATCAAACGAATGTAACAAAGCAAGATGAAGAATCCCTCCTTTGCAAAGAATCCAAGTTCCCATCTTTAAATCTCCAAGAAAATAAAAATAATAAAACCTTTGTGTTGTGCAGCGAAAGACGGCTGCACTTCACCTTTTAAATAGGCCGAAATTAGGAGAATTAGGGTTTTAAACACATTTGCAAAATAATTCTTTTAAAATATATCTTTACATAAATAGATCCCTATACTTGGAAACTTGATAAAACAAATTTAATTGAGATTTAAAACAAAAAAATAACCATCCTAAGTCAGCCGGAACTGTTTGAAAAGTCTAGAAAAATAGTTTTGCACTTTCACCCCTCAAAATGACAATTTTGCAAAAAGATCATTCTTTTGTAATATTTGCAAATAAGTCCAATAAATATCAGAAAAATCTAGAAAAATTTCAATTAATCCCAAATAATAAATAATAATTTTCCACAAAATAATTTTTCTTTTTTGAACTTTTCAAGAAAATATTTGCACGTGTTTTGCACGTGTAAAAAGATAAATCTTAAGAAAATATTTATTAAATCTCCAAAAAATCATTTTAACTCATTTTTCAGATCTCAAAAATAGTATTTAAAAAATACGGGGTACTACACATATATTGTCAATCGCATGTATAAGTTGAGTTTAACAAATGAAACAATTAATCATAATAGTTCTAATTGTGTTATTGTACATAGCATAATTGGCTAGGATTTGAGAACTATATATTCAGTTGTTTGTGAGGAAATGTGATCTAATTATCAAAACTGTGGGAAAAATGGAGTTAAAAGCTATTGAGTCAAAAGTTTTAACATCCAAGTTGTTTTGAAATTTAGAATCACTATGAACTATATATTAAATTGTTTGTTCTTGTTAAAACTTATAACTCTACTAAATGACACTTCATTAAATATGACAAATGTGAAGTTTGAATTCAGATTTTGATCACTGGAAAATCATTTAGTATGGTCTTTAGGAGTTCACAACTTTTTGAATCAATACATTCTGATAATTGTGATCTCAGTAGCTTTGTGACTATGTGAGATAATTGTTGGTTAGAAGTATTTAATCGCTTTTGTAGATGATTAATATAAGTCTGTCATATACATGAAGAATGAAGCACTTGTTATTCTTAATGAATTTTTAAAAAAAAATATAGTTAAATGCTAAAAATTAAGAGTTCAGATTTAAGAGAGGTGGTGAATATGTTTTAACAATTTAAGAGAAGTTTGCATTTGGCATAATCTCCACTTCACTCTACTTACAACAGTTAAACGATATTGATAAAAGTTAGAATCAAACAGTTAGTGAAATGTTGAATTCTGTATTATTGATTGTTGTTGGTCCTGTGAAATTATGATTGATGTTGTATTGTTAATCATATCTCTAATATGTTGCTACACTCTAAATTGAATACACCTTGTAGATCATGGCATGAAAACATAGATAATTTTGTTATAGTGAAATTTATGTTGTGATACATCTGTTAGAGTACATGACTCTAGAAGGCCTAAGTTAGGACCTATAACAAATATTTGTGTGTGTTTAGAAGGTGCAGAATGTAGTTCGGTGGACAGATGTTGGATCTATCTAATTTGTGTTAGGAGAATCTAGACTTGCACAATTTTTTGAGGATATGTTTATCAGAGATAAATGTATGAAATAATCTAGTCCTACAGACATGGTCTATGATTCACAGTTGGAATCAATAACCTTCCTTACTGACACTTAAAAATCTGAATGACAAATAAGCTAAGAGGAGTCTTTAGTAGACAATAAGATAATTTTGTATCATACAATAATACTTTAATTTAGTTGATCTATCGAAAGGGGCTAAAACTATAGTAAGTAAGTGGGGTTTTTGTAGGAGAAACTTAATTTTGATTGTTCAGTAGCATTTTTAATACATTTTAATAGCTAACAAATTAACTGAGAAAAATGGAGTAGAGTTATTTGATGTTGTTGCCGCTAAATTTGGTGTGGGGGCAAACAGATAGCATTTGTGGATTCTTAGGGAAACTGAATAGTAAACCTGTATACCTGTTCCGTCGGGGTTTGATCGTCGCTCCCGCCGTACACCTGCAAAAAGTGCGAAACACCGGGGTTGTTCCCGGCGATGCACCCTCCGACGCTCAAGTCAGTAATCTGGAAGTATTGTGCAATCTAGCTACCTAAATAAATAGATAAACTAGACACAAATTAAAACCTCGCAAGTGTACGAATCGTTTATAGAAGCGTAGCAATAGCAAGGGTCGATCCCACAGAGATTGTAGAAATTAACTTACCAATCAATAGAAAATGTGAGAATGATAAAGAGTTGTTCTAAAGGTCTAAAAGAAATGAAAAGATTAAGATATACTGAATCACAAATATTTATTAAGTAGTTGGGTTTAGATCTCCACCGATAATCAATAATGCTAAGTTACCTTCTGAACTTCTTCTTATTACTCATGTTTGTTCTCTTCAAGGGCATGGTATCTACTCCTTAAAGTAATGTTTCCCTAAGCCCAGAATTAGGCATGGTATCTACTCTAATTCGTTTATTTCATTAAGTATTTATTATGGTATCTACTAAGTTGCACTTAAAGAAAACATAAGAACAGTGGAAACGAACAAACACTCAAGGTTCTAGAAATTGGTATCAGATCTAGATCCCTTAAGTTGATTAAACCAAGAACCCCTAAGGATTCCCTTGTTACAAGTTATGAACACGAGATACGGGTCGTCTCAATATGCTCATATAACAGATTCAGATAGATGGTAATGCAAACTTGATATTCTCAAGTTCTGTATGTCAGTTGACTGGCTGTCACCTCAGTCGACTGCTCTCAGAACTTGAGAACAAGTTTGATTATCATCAATCTATACCAATTCAATCAGATTCAATCAATAAGTACAGTAGAAGGATTCAGAAGAATATAGCACTACATAACTACAGCTTCAATCTACCCAACTATGAAATTAGTTCCACATAATAATACTTTTATTGATCAACAAGTTCGAATACATGGTTAACATAAAAGAATTAGAAAGAGAAGGAATAAACTGATGTAGTTCGGCTAGATGACTCGGCTGGCTGTCACACAGTCGATCGTCCGTTCCTTTCCTTATGCTTGATCTCCTCTCTCCTTCTTCAATGCTGATACCGTACTGCTCTTCACTTGATGATTCAGAAAGTTGTGTGATTTTGTGATTCGGGAGCCTCCGCGTATATCTCCCTCCAGAATAATGCTTCTTGGTTGGTATTTATAGAACACGGCTAGAGAATTAGGGTTTGCACTCTTCTTTTTATAGAAAAGTCATTTTCTTTTATTTATTTCCTCCCATGTTGCTCTGCGTGTTATTTCTTTCTCTTTTCTTCTATTCTTCCTTTTCTATTCTGATTTGGATTAGATTTGGACGAATCTTCAAATATCTTATCTTTCAACTCTGCCGCCTACCAGTCGACTTGTCAGCAAACCAGTCTATTGTGCCGAGACTTCTGAAGATTTCATAATTGATCATACAAGTCGACTGTGCTTTGGAATAAGTCGACTGCAACGAGCGGCTGTGGAAAATCAACTTCTCTGTCCAGTCGACTGCTGTGGGGAACCAGTCGACCGATGATCTGCAGTTTTCTGTGTATCATCCTTAAAATCCTGAATCTGCTTCGTTTCTCCGTTTTAGGCTGTTTCCTATGGAAAAGAGAAAATAAGAGTTAAATACCACATATAGAGCTTTTAAATGTCTAATTGCATTAAGATTATTGCTCCTAAATGTGAATAATATTGTGTTCATCAAATACCCCCAAACTTAGATTTTGCTTGTCCTCAAGCAAAAAGTGAACTTATGAACAAGGGAAAAATAATAGTACTCTCAACCAAGAATTTTTTATTATGTGAGCATCAGCATATTAAACTATAAACAATTTCAGATAAAGTAAAATTAAACATACCCACTTTCTCTAGTGCAATTGTTTAGACATAATCCCCAAACCCAATCATATTTGTCATGCAATTAATTTTAATTATAGTATGTAACAACTCCATCTGTGATTATCCCTTTTCTCCACTACAAACCGAGTAGCAAACTACAGTTTTTTTTTTTTAGTCTCTTCTCTAAAGTTGTCACTTGCCTTTTTACGCGAATGCAAAACATTTGTGATGAATCCACCCGGTTACTCAGCAAGTCACAAACTTTAAAGTGCTTTGCATACTCATATTTCAAGTTGCCGTTTGACGTAAAGGTAAACATTGGTGATGAATACCCCTAGTTACTAAGCACCCAAAACATTGGAGTAGATTGACTTTATTCAAATATATATATATATATATATATATATATATATATATATATATATATATATATATATATATATATATATATATATATATATTTTATCACTCTATTTACTTAAACTCAATTTAGGACTAGATCTAAAGGGAATAATCACCAGAAAAAGTATCACATTTGTTTATTATGTATAATCGCATGACTCATATAATTTTGTAAGGCATTATGAAACTCAACAATCCTAAAGTAAATAAGTATCCTTACTATTACTTTATAAGAAATTGTTTATCCTAAAAAAAATTTCAAAAGACTCCAAATATAACTAACTAATACCCCCAAACTTAGATGGAACATTGTCCTCAATGTTCGCGCAAAGCTTAAAATATAGGCATGTGTTACCATCTAGTAAGAAGGAGAGACTAAAAATAAAAAGATGAATAACGAAAAGAAAATAAAAGGAAAGTGTAAATACTCTCCTGAAAATTGGGTTGCCTCCCAATAAGCGCTGTGTTTTCTGTCTTCAGCTAGACTTGATGAGGTCATGCCATGTATTGAATGGTTTGAAGATTCACATATTCCTCTTGCGGTTCTATGCTCATCTCTATGTATGGCTTCGCTCTATGCCCGTTCACCTTAAATGTTTGATTCTTCTCTTTGCTATGAACCTCCAATGCACCATGTGGAAAGACTCTTGTGACAATGTATGGCCCATACCATCTTGACATGAGCTTGCCTGGAAAAAGTCTTAATCTTGAGTTGTATATCAGTACCTTCTGTCCTTCATAAAACTCCTTCCTTGCTAGCTGTTTGTCATGGTACAACTTGGTCCTTTCTTTGTACAATTTTGCATTTTCATATGCGTCGTGCCTCAACTCTTCAAGCTCATTTAGTTGCAATCTTCTTTTGTCACCTGCTTGTTTCATATCAAAATTGAACCTTTTAATGGCCCAATAAGCTTTGTGTTCCAACTCCACTGGTAGATGACAGGCTTTTCCAAAAACCAAACGGTATGGTGACATGCCGATGGGTATTTTGTATGCTGTTCGGTAGGCCCATAATGCATCATTCAAGCGCAGCGACCAATCCTTCCTCCTTGTGTTGACTGTCTTTTCCAAAATGCTCTTGATTTCTCTGTTGCTAATCTCCACCTGCCCACTAGTTTGAGGGTGATATGGGGTGCCCACTCTATGTGTGATACCATATTTCTTCATCAAAGAAGCAAATGGAAAGTTATTGAAGTGGCTCCCTCCATTACTAATTATTGCCCGTGGTGTACCAAACCTAGTGAAAATGTTCTCCTGCAAAAACTTGACAACAACTTTGTGATCATTAGTTTTTGAGGGGACAGCCTCGACCCATTTAGACACATAATCCACACCCACAAGAATATATAAATAACCAAATGAGTTAGGAAAGGGACCCATGAAGTCGATTCCCCAAACGTCAAAAAGTTCGATTACTTGGATGTTTTGCAGTGGCATCTGATTTCTAGAAGAGATGTTGTCTGTCCTTTGGCATTTGTCACAAGTCCTGCAAAAAGAAAAAGCATCTTTGAATACTTTAGGCCAATAAAATCCAGATTGTAATACCTTGAGTGCTGTTCTTTTTGGTCCAAAATGTCCTCCACATGCATATTGGTGGCAATGTTGTAGAATACTTATTTGCTCTTCTTCTGCCACACATCTTCTTATAATTTGATCAGGGCAAAATTTGAACAAATAAGGATCATCCCAATAATAGTGCTTGCACATAGCCACCAGTCTCTTTCTTTCTTGACTTGTCATACCTGGAGGGAAAACATGAGCAGTGAGATAATTTACAATATCTGCAAACCATGGAAAATATGAGCAGTGAGATACCAGTCGACTGGTCCTGTTACCAGTCGACTGTCCCGGTGATATGTTTATTTCAAATAGGTGTTCATCCGGGAAATTTTCATTAAGTGGGAGAATTCTTTCTTCCTCATGCAGTAGTCTGGACATGTGATCTGCCACAACATTGTCACTTCCTTTCTTGTCTCTAATCTCAAGATTGAATTCTTGAAGCAACATCACCCATCTGATCAACCTAGGCTTAGCATCCTTTTTGGCAAACAAATATCTCAAAGCAGCATGGTCAGTGAAAACAATAACTTTAGAACCAATTAAATATGATCTAAACTTCTCTACAGCAAAAATAACAGCTAACATTTCTTTTTCAGTAGTGGAATAATTTAGCTGTGCATCGTTTAAAGTTCGAGAAGCATAGTAAATAACATGGGGTGTCTTATTGATTCTTTGACCTAAAACAGCCCCTAAAGCATAATCACTTGCATCACACATGAGCTCGAAAGGATGGCTCCAATCTGGTGCCATGACAATAGGTGCAGAAATGAGAAGATTTTTCAATGTAATAAAAGCATTTGTGCACTCTTCTGTCCATGCAAACTCAACATCCTTAGTCAACAAGTCACAAAGGGGTTTGGAGATTTTTGAGAAATCTTTTATAAATCTTCTATAGAACCCTGCATGTCCGAGAAAACTCCTAACACCCTTGACTGTAGTGGGAGGGGGTAGTTTTGATATTATATCGATTTTCGCTTTGTCTACCTCTATGCCTCTTTTTGACACCACATGTCCTAAGACAATACCTTGTTGTACCATAAAATGGCACTTTTTCCAATTCAGCACTAAATTGCATTCTTCACATCTTTTAAGCACAAGCTGCAAATGGTTAAGGCATTCATCAAAACAAGATCCAAAAATGCTAAAATCATCCATAAATACCTCGATGAACCTTTCCACCATGTCTGAAAATATACTCATCATGCACCTCTGAAATGTAGCTGGTGCATTGCACAATCCAAAGGGCATCCTCCTGTATGCAAAAGTACCAAAAGGACATGTAAAAGTGTTTTTTTCTTGATCTTCTGGAGCAATAGCAATTTGATTATAGCCACTATAACCATCTAAAAAGCAATAATGGCTATATCCTGCTAATCTTTCTAACATTTGATCAATAAAAGGAAGAGGGAAGTGATCTTTCCTGGTTTCGTTATTCAGCTTCCTGTAGTCTATGCATACCCTCCATCCTGTAGTCACTCTAGTAGGGATAAGCTCATTTTCTTCATTCTTCACCACGGTGACTCCACTTTTCTTAGGCACTACATGTATAGGACTCACCCACTTGCTATCTGAGATTGGGTAAATGATTCCAACATCTAGTAGCTTCAAAATCTCTGCTCTTACCACTTCCTTCATGTTTGGATTAAGCCTTCTCTGTGCTTCCCTGCTTGGTTTTGTGTTGTCTTCAAGAAGTATTCTATGCATGCATTTGGATGGACTTATTCCCTTGATATCTGCAATGGTCCATCCTATTGCACCTTTGTGTTCTCGTAGTACCTTCAGTAACTTATCTTCTTCCTGTGCACTCAGGTTCGCAGCAATTATCACAGGTAGCATTTGGTTCTTGCCCAAGTATGCATGCTTCAAATGGTCGGGCAGCTGCTTAAGCTCTTCGTCTGGAAGTCTCGGTGCAGTCGACTGGTTCTGTCCACCAGTCGACTTGTATGCAGAAACAAAAATGTCATCAGTCACCAATTTTTCAAATACAGGTGCAAAGTTACCTGAGTATGACTTTGGAGTTTTAAGGTGATGTACTGTCTCTGCAATCCCCCAGTCATCGTATTCCTGTTCAACATTAGATAAAGTTAGAGATTGTGTAATTGTGGCTTGTAGTGGTTCGACGATATGTACCTGAAATGTTTGATCAACAATCTCCTGAACCACATCAACATTATAGCATTCATGATCATCAGGTGGTAATTTTAGTGTATCAAACATTTTAAATTCAACCTTCTCTCCATTTATTTTCATGCTTATAGTACCCATTTTAACACAAATTTTTATATCAGCCGTACTCATAAAGGGCCTACCTAAAATGATTGGTAGAGAAGATGGCATTGAAGAGTCCTCCATGTCTAACACAACAAAATCAGCAGGCAAAATGAAATCGTTTACCTGAACTAGGACATCTTCCAAAATACCTCTAGGTCTTTTGATGCTGCGATCCGCCAATTGCAACGTGATGGATGTTGGTTGGAGTTCCCCCAATCCTAGCTTTTCATAGACGGTGTATGGGAGAAGATTGATGCTTGCCCCCAAGTCTAGTAGTGCTTTCTCAAAGAAGTGCTCACCAATCCTGCAAGGAATGGTAAAACTACCTGGGTCCTTTAATTTGGGAGGTAATTTCCTTAATAATATAGCACTCACTTCCTCCGTCAAAGCCACATCCTCCCTAACCTGAAATGTTCTTTTGTGAGTACAACATTCTTTCAAAAATTTAGCATAAGAAGGAATTTGTTTAATAGCATCAAGTAGGGGGATATTAATTTCTACCTTTCTGAGAGTTTCAAAAATGTCAAATAAATGTTGTTCTTTCTTTTGCTTGACTAACCTTTGAGGGAATGGTGGCAAAATTGTCCTTTCTTTGTCACTTACCTTGTTGGAACCCAAAACTTTTGATGGTTGTGTTTCTGTTTCTTCGGTGTGTGCTACAACCTTGTTTTCAATTGTCTTACCACTTCTGAGAGTTGTTACTGATTTGAGCTGTTCTTGGCCTCTAGGATTTGGTATGGTTTGTGAAGGGAGTTCTCCTGCCTTTCTCTCACTCAACTCCTTTGCGATTTGCCCGATTTGGGTTTCCAATTTCTGAATTGCTTGCCCTTGTTGGTTGCTTGTTTGATGTTGTTGTTGGAGCAATTGAAGAACGGTGGATTCAAAATCCAACTTCTTCTGTTCTTGAACTGGCCTATCAAACCCACTTCCCATTTGGAAGTTCCATGCATGTCCTTGTGAAGATTGGGTTCCTTGATTGTTGCTCCATGAGAAATTTGGATGGTTCCTCCACCCTGGGTTGTATGTGCTCGAGAATGGGTTGTTCTTTGGTGGAAACACTCCTTGCCCCACATAGTTTGCATGCTCCTGATCTGTGAACGAAGACATGGGACATGTATCAGTTGTATGATCACTATGAGAACAAATTGCACAAATTTCTTTTGTTAGATTTTTCGCATTGCCCATTGTTATCATTGCATTAACAAGCATATCAATTTTTTTATTCATGTTTGCCATTTCCACTTGTATGTTATTACTACCAGAAATTTCCTAAACTCCCTGTTTTTTAGAAATGCCTCTTCCCCTTGTTGAGAATTGCTGTGAGTTCTCGCTAAGTTCTTCAAATAATTCTATGGCCTCCTCACCACTTTTCCTCATCAAGATCCCGTTGCAAGCTAAATCCACAATTGCCTTGTTAGTATCATTTAAACCCTCATAAAAAGCTTGTACCTGATCATCTTTAGGCATGTTGTGCGTAGGACACTTGAGAAGTTTGTTCTTGAAATCTTTCCATGCTTCGAAAAATAAATCTCCATCCTTTTGTTGGAAGAGTTGAATCTCCCTTTTCAGCTGTTTGGTCTTTTGGGCTGGAAAGAATTCTTTTAAGAACTTTGTTGCCAATTACTCCCATGAATTAATTGATCCTGGTTCTAAGGAATTATACCACAACTTAGCATTAAGTTTTAAAGAAAAAGGAAACAAGATTAACCTGATTTGTTCAGGGGTGAGCCCTTGGACGCTTTGTGTCCTGCAAAGATCGAAAAAATCTTGTAGATGGAGATGAGGCTCTTCATCTGGCTTGCCACTAAAGTGGGAAACCATGCTAAGTAATTGAGGAGATAGATGCATGTTTCCTGTGACATTAGGCTGATACGCAATGCAGGAAGGTTGCTCGATATTCTTAGGCGTGAACTTGTCCTGCATTGGCACTCGATTTGGCATTTCCTCACCCATTGCTGTATGTGAACTGGGTCTCTGAGCAGTCGACTGGTTTGTAGAGACAGTCGACTGGTTTGCTGCAACTAGCTTACCTAGTCTATGCAAAGTGCGTTCTGTTTCTGCGTCAATAGGTAGTAGTTCTGGACGAAGTGATCTCCTTCCGTGCATCCACCAAAATCCTGTAACCTAAAAGAAAAATACTTATTAATAAAATTAAAAGAAAGAAAATAAAAACTTTCTACTGATCTGTAAGTTAAAATACTAGACAATCCCCGGCAACGGCGCCAAAAACTTGTTGTGCAATCTAGCTACCTAAATAAATAGATAAACTAGACACAAATTAAAACCTCGCAAGTGTACGAATCGTTTATAGAAGCGTAGCAATAGCAAGGGTCGATCCCACAGAGATTGTAGAAATTAACTTACCAATCAATAGAAAATGTGAGAATGATAAAGAGTTGTTCTAAAGGTCTAAAAGAAATGAAAAGATTAAGATATACTAAATCACAAATATTTATTAAGTAGTTGGGTTTAGATCTCCACCGATAATCAATAATGCTAAGTTACCTTCTGAACTTCTTCTTATTACTCATGTTTGTTCTCTTCAAGGGCATGGTATCTATTCCTTAAAGTAATGTTTCCCTAAGCCCAGAATTAGGCATGGTATCTACTCTAATTCGTTTCTTTCATTAAGTATTTAGCATGGTATCTACTAAGTTGCACTTAAAGAAAACATAAGAACAATGGAAACGAACAAACACTCAAGGTTCTAGAAATTGGTATCAGATCTAGATCCCTTAAGTTGATTAAACCAAGAACCCCTAAGGATTCCCTTGTTACAAGTTATGAACACGAGATACGGGTCGTCTCAATATGCTCATATAACAGATTCAGATAGATGGTAATGCAAACTTGATATTCTCAAGTTCTGTATGTCAGTCGACTGGCTGTCACCTCAGTCGACTGCTCTCAGAACTTGAGAACAAGTTTGATTATCATCAATCTATACCAATTCAATCAGATTCAATCAATAAGTAAAGTAGAAGGATTCAGAAGAATATAGCACTACATAACTACAGCTTCAATCTACCCAACTATGAAATTAGTTCCACATAATAATACTTTTATTGATCAACAAGTTCGAATACATGGTTAACATAAAAGAATTAGAAAGAGAAGGAATAAACTGATGTAGTTCGGCTAGATGACTCGGCTGGCTGTCACACAGTCGATCGGCCGTTCCTTTCCTTATGCTTGATCTCCTCTCTCCTTCTTCAATGCTGATACCGTACTGCTCTTCACTTGATGATTCAGAAAGTTGTGTGATTTTGTGATTCGGGAGCCTCCGCGTATATCTCCCTCCAGAATAATGCTTCTTGGTTGGTATTTATAGAACACGGCTAGAGAATTAAGGTTTGCACTCTTCTTTTTATAGAAAAGTCCTTTTCTTTTATTTATTTCCTCCCATGTTGCTCTGCGTGTTATTTCTTTCTCTTTTCTTCTATTCTTCCTTTTCTGTTCTGATTTGGATTAGATTTGGACGAATCTTCAAATATCTTATCTTTCAACTCTGCCGCCTACCAGTCGACTTGTCAGCGAACCAGTCGATTGTGCCGAGACTTTTGAAGATTTCATAATTGATCATACAAGTCGACTGTGCTTTGGAATAAGTCGACTGCAACGAGCGGCTGTGGAAAATCAACTTCTCTGTCCAGTCGACTGCTGTGGGGAACCAGTCGACCGATGATCTGCAGTTTTCTGTGTATCATCCTTAAAATCCTGAATCTGCTTCGTTTCTCCGTTTTAGGCTGTTTCCTATGGAAAAGAGAAAATAAGAGTTAAATACCACATATAGAGCTTTTAAATGTATAATTGCATTAAGATTATTGCTCCTAAATGTGAATAATATTGTGTTCATCAGGAAGACTGTGAGAGAGGGCAAAAACTGGTGAAAGATTGATTACCTCTTAATGGAGATGGATAAGGGGTATTTATAGGCGTCTTAGGGAATAGATTAGGCATGTAATTCCTTGTGTATAGATAAGGAATGTAATTCCCAATCCCCAGTGAAAGGATAGATATGAATCAGGGCCGTTGATTAATATTAATCAGAAACCCTAATTCTATCCTGTCGGACCGGGTTTGTTGCGGGTTGAAACCCGCACCCAGTTGAGGTGGATCTATTCGTGGGTTATTGGATCTGTGAGATGGAAACCCAGTACCCGCTTCTGACCCGCTTGTAGGTGAAATTACCGTCTTACCTCCGAACTTCAGGATTCGTGCCCAATTTGAACGATCTCGATTAAACCCCTATTTTTAGCCATGTCACGAGCCCCCCACTCCTAAAGGCTGAGGGCAATCAGTCTTTGAGGAGTAGTTTGACTGTTTTAGTGGCTAGTGTAGTTGTATCGGAGTCCGAATGGGTGTTTTTGAATCCCGAAGTGGGTGGTAAGGTAACTCCTTCTTTTTTGAAGCCATATGGTGTATCAAGTTTTTATCTATCTTTTCGGGCTATTTATTTAATTTTGCGATGTGTTAGCTAGTCGTTCGGGGGTCTTAGCAGTATATTCTAGGCAATAATTGTTCGTTCGGGGGCTCAAAAATATTCCCCCAAATTTTTAATTATCTCCTAGAATTTTTAGCTAATTTTCCTGAATTTTTAGCAATTTTTCGCAACTTTTAAATAAATAAAATGATTTAAATAAATAAAAATTGATTTTTAAATACTTATTTATGACGTGGCGTCATCTGAGCCCTCGATCAACGCGGAGCGCGAATTTCTGAACGATCAGACGATCCTTGTTCCTCGGCAGACATTTCCGCCGTATACGAGGGTCGGCACCTCGGCACCTCGGCTCGGAGAACCAATTCCCCAGCTCGAAGGGTCGGTGCCTCGGCTCGGTAGATCCGAGGGACGTGGCATCATCTGGGCCGTCCATCTCAGCGTGGATCCCCATAAAATGCTATCTTGTCATTTAGTGGACGTGGCAAGATCTGTGCCGTCCATCACGACGAGCGCGCTTTTTTACAAGATCCAACGGCTGATATGGGTCGGCGTGTTTTTTTGCCATATACGAGGGTCGGTACCTCGTCACCTCGGCTCGGTATTTTCGCGCTGTTGGCCGAGGTGCTGAGTTGGCTGTTTTGAAGGAAATGTCTCTTGAGGGTTCCACCCTTCCGTGCCTAGTAGCTCGGCTCCTCGGCTGAGCTGTTCTGTAGCTTGGCTGGGCAAGCCGATATCAGGCAGCTCAAAAGGTACGCGTGGCCGGATCTGGGCCGTTCATCATGGCGCGCATCACGAGGATGGGGTTCAGATCACGAGAAAATGTTATCTTGTCGTTTTGTGGGCATGGCGCAATCTGAACCGTCCATCTGATTCTGTCGCGAATTTTGGAGAGATCCGACGGTGACTTCGCCTCGGGATGATTTTTCTCCATATACGAGGGTCGGTACCTCGTCATCTCGGCTCGACGCATCAGGGCTGTTTGGCCGAGGTGCTGAGTTGACTATTTTGAAGGAAATGTCTCTTGAGGGCTCCACCCTTCCGTGCCTAGTAGCTCGGCTGCTCGGCTGAGCTGTCCGGTAGCTCGGCTGGGCAAGCCGATGGCAGGCAGTTCGGAAGGTACGCGTGGCCGGATCTGGGCCGTTCATCATGGCGCGCATCACGAGGATGGGGTTCAGATCACGAGAAAACGTTATCTTGTCATTTTATGGGCGTGGCGCAATCTAAACCGTCCATCTGATTCTGTCTCGGATTTTGGAGAGATCCGACGGTGACTTCGCCTCGGGATGATTTTTCTCCATATACGAGGGTCGGTACCTCGTCATCTCGGCTCGGCGCATCAGGGCTGTTTGGCCGAGGTGCTGAGTTGACTATTTTGAAGGAAATGTCTCTTGAGGGCTCCACCCTTCGTGCCTAGTAGCTCGGCTGCTCGGCTGAGCTGTTCGGTAGCTCGGCTGGGCAAGCCGATGGCAGGCAGTTCGGAAGGTACGCGTGGCCGGATCTGGGCCGTTCATCATGGCGCGCATCACGAGGATGGGGTTCAGATCACGAGAAAACGTTATCTTGTCGTTTTGTGGGCGTGGCGCAATCTGAACCGTCCATCTGATTCTGTCGCGGATTTTAGAGAGATCCGACGGTGACTTCGCCTCGGGATGATTTTTCTCCATATACGAGGGTCGGTACCTCGTCATCTCGGCTCGGTGCATCAGGGCTGTTTGGCCGAGGTGCTGAGTTGACTATTTTGAAGGAAATGTCTCTTGAGGGCTCCACCCTTCCGTGCCTAGTAGCTCGGCTGCTCGGCTGAGCTGTCCGGTAGCTCGGCTGGGCAAGCCGATGGCAGGCAGTTCGGAAGGTACGCGTGGCCGGATCTGGGCCGTTCATCATGGCGCGCATCACGAGGATGGGGTTCAGATCACGAGAAAACGTTATCTTGTCGTTTTATGGGCGTGGCGCAATCTGAACCGTCCATCTGATTCTGTCATGGATTTTGGAGAGATCCGACGGTGACTTCGCCTCGGGATGATTTTTCTCCATATACGAGGGTCGGTACCTCGTCATCTCGGCTCGGCGCATCAGGGCTGTTTGGCCGAGGTGCTGAGTTGACTATTTTGAAGGAAATGTCTCTTGAGGGCTCCACCCTTCCGTGCCTAGTAGCTCGGCTGAGCTGTCCGGTAGCTCGGCTGGGCAAGCCGATGGCAGGCAGTTCGGAAGGTACGCGTGGCCGGATCTGGTCCGTTCATCATGGCGCGCATCACGAGGATGGGGTTCAGATCACGAGAAAACGTTATCTTGTCGTTTTGTAGGCGTGGCGCAATCTGAACCGTCCATCTGATTCTGTCTCGGATTTTGGAGAGATCCGACGGTGACTTCGCCTCGGGATGATTTTTCTCCATATACGAGGGTCGGTACCTCGTCATCTCGGCTCGGCGCATCAGGGCTGTTTGGCCGAGGTGCTGAGTTGACTATTTTGAAGGAAATGTCTCTTGAGGGCTCCACCCTTCGTGCCTAGTAGCTCGGCTGCTCGGCTGAGCTGTCTGGTAGCTCGGCTGGGCAAGCCGATGGCAGGCAGTTCGGAAGGTACGCGTGGCCGGATCTGGGCCGTTCATCATGGCGCGCATCACGAGGATGGGGTTCAGATCACGAGAAAACGTTATCTTGTCGTTTTGTGGGCGTGGCGCAATCTGAACCGTCCATCTGATTCTGTCGCGGATTTTGGAGAGATCCGACGGTGACTTCGCCTCGGGATGATTTTTCTCCATATACGAGGGTCGGTACCTCGTCATCTCGGCTCGGCGCATCAGGGCTGTTTGGCCGAGGTGCTGAGTTGGCTATTTTGAAGGAAATGTCTCTTGAGGGCTCCACCCTTCCGTGCCTAGTAGCTCGGCTGCTCGGCTGAGCTGTTCGGTAGCTCGGCTGGGCAAGCCGATGGCAGGCAGTTCGGAAGGTACGCGTGGCCGGATCTGGGCCGTTCATCATGGCGCGCATCACGAGGATGGGGTTCAGATCACGAGAAAACGTTATCTTGTCGTTTTGTGGGCGTGGCGCAATCTGAACCGTCCATCTGATTCTGTCGTGGATTTTGGAGAGATCCGACGGTGACTTCGCCTCGGGATAATTTTTCTCCATATACGAGGGTCGGTACCTCGTCATCTCGGCTCAGCGCATTAGGGCTGTTTGGCCGAGGTGCTGGTTTGGCTATTCTGAAGGGACTCCGTAGCTCGGTTTGGCAGACCGGTGGCCGAGTCGTTTACTTGGTGATTTTTGGGTCCCTTCCGTTATTCGAAACGTCGCAATTCTCCGCTTGGCGCTTTGGCTTAGTGGGCTTTTCACGTTTCTCAAGGAGGCCCAACATTTTAGGGGTTATAAGTTCTCGCCCCCACTCCCAAGCTCATTTCTTACTTTTTTACTCCCAAGACTTCACTTTTGTTCTCTAAGTTCTCTGCTAGCAGCGACTTTCGCTCCAAGGCGGTGCTGTTAGCTGTCGCGTGGGCCAGGCTATTTCCGGCGAGCGCATTCCGACCGTGAACGTCACTTCAAAGGTCAGTTTACTTAGCCTTAGCCTTTTTCCTAGAGATGTCACGAGTGAACTTGGGGAGTGGGGCCTCATCCTCGGGCGATGATGGTGCCGAGGAGAGGAGGAGGTCGGAGATCCGGAGAAAGGGTAAACAGGTTGCCGAACCGTCTGCAGCTGAGGCGAGGCAGGAGAAGAAGAAGAGGAGGGTGGCGACCCAATCTCCCGTGGTTGAGGTGGTCGTGCAGAACCCAAAGCAAGCTTCCGAGATGGGACGATATCCCTCTGTTCTGTCCGGGCATTCGGGTGTCAGGCAGTACGAGGGCGACCTTTTGGAGAAGGCGGTCTATGGAAAGTCAAAAATCCTCGAAGAACCCAACCCGGCTCTTCCCACCGAGGTCGACGAGCTTATTTCGGTGCTGTCCGAGAAGGATCTCCTTCGGATCAGAAAGGGATTCGCCATCCCGCCGGAGTACAAGCTGATGCTCCCCGGCCCCAGGATGCGAGCGAATTCCAAGCTGTCATCGTCGGACATGTGCATGTTCGACTTCGACTCCTTGAACGCCGGACTGCATTTTCCGCTGCATCCTTTCATCCTCCAGATCCTCGGCTGGTTCTGCCTCGCGCCGACCCAATTCATGCCGAACACATGGCGTCACGTGAATGCTTTCTTGCTTTAGTGCCACAGAGCCAAAGTGGTGCCGGACTTGACAGTCTTCCGAGGCCTGTATCGGATAAACAGGCAGTACAGGACGGAGTATCGGTACTACTTGGGGCCGAGGAAGGGTGTTAGGATTATAGAAAACCCCGACTCAATTAAGGGTTGGAAAGAGAAGTATTTTATAATAAGGGGTGAGGCGATACGGCACATTCCGACCCGGTGGAAAGTGGAGGTGCCGAAATTTGCGCGAGCCGACCCTGTATTGTCTGAGGCCGAGGAGGAGGTGGCGAGGAAGATAATGGCCCTTCCGCTGTTGAGTTGGAGGGAGTTGACGGAGGAGGTGTTGTTCGGGTCCGGCCTAAGCCCCATCGACCCGAGTATGCTCCTGACATCTCATTTATTTTCGTTTTTAAGTCTTTAGTTCGTCTTGCTAATTTGTTTTTTGTTGTCCGATGCAGAAGCGATGAAGATTGATTTCAACTCTATGATGGCCGATAGGTCCAAGTTGGCCGGGGGCAGAAAGAGGAAGAGGCCGACCGAGGCTGCATCGTCGACTCCGCAGCCCACTGTCGCTTCTACCACCACCCCACCTCCTCCGGCTACCGAGGTGCCTTCGGAGGTGGTTGTTGCCGAGGAGGCCTCAATCCCTGTTGCCCCGACCGTGATTGAGGGGGCCTTTGATGTCAACGCGGCGCTGGCGCTCGAGGCTCCTCCGTTGACTAAGGCGGCTGAGGAAATCCTGACCGAGCAGCACAAATAGTTGTTTGTGCCGAACTGGCGGGTGAGGAATCATGACGGATTCCTCGGCAACTCGCAGATGTCAGTGCAGGTCGTCAAGCACTTGGCGACCCCGAAGGACAGAGCCGCGCTGAAGGCGGGGACGGTCGGCGACGACACCTATGAAGTCGCTCGGTCGCTCATTTCGGTAAGTGTCTTCTTGCGAATTTCTCCAAGTTTGTTGCTCGGCTTGCGCATCACTCTGATCGTTGTCTTTGTAGGCCACCTGCCACTTCGGCCACCTCCTCGAGACGTTTGCCGCGCAGGAGAAGGAGCTGAGGGCCGCCAGTGACAAAGACAGGACGGCAAAGGTCAGGGCGGTCAAGGAACTTGAGGCCAAGCAGAGGCGAGCCGAGGCCCTGGAAGTCCGGGTGGCCGACCTTGTTGCCGACCTGGAGAAAGCCAAGGGGCGCCTCGACGCGGAGTCTGCCAAGGCCGCCAAGGCCGCCGAGGAGCTGGCTGCGGCGCTGAAGTCCTTGACCGAAGAGAAGGCGAAGAAGGAGGCCTTAGCGACGAAGATCAGGGCCGAGGTGGAGAAGGAGGCTGAGGCCGAGGCAAAGAAGCACATGGCCGAGAACATGGAGAGGTCCTATCAGAGGGCACTCGATCATGTTCAGGATCGTGTCCCCAGCTTCGAGCGGGTTGGCTACAGACTGTGGCCAAGATCGCCTTCAGGCGGCGAGGAGGAGGGGGGCGAAGGCGACGAGGACGAAGGCGACGACGAGGAGGAGACCGACCCCCTTGCGGCGAATGCCCAAGTCGAGGGGAGGATCGAGGGGCCATCTAACGACGCGCCCGAGGTCGACGCGGCGACGCAGGTGGACCCCTGATCCCCTCGCAAATTCTTTGTAGTTTGTTTTGTTTTTTCTTTCAAAAGTGTAATGCCTTTTGCGGACTGGCCACCGCTTTTGATAATGAATGAAAAGTGTTGTTTTGATTTTGGATCTGTCTAAGTGTTTGGTCTGGCTATTCAGTACTTCAATGTTGTCCATCTCTTATTTCAGATTGCCGAGCCTACTGCTATCTCCGCGGCGGCTCGGCGCCGTGCAGAGCTGTTTCGGCAGTCGCGGGAGGACCGTCTTGAGGGTGAGGTTCATCTGACGAGGAGGATACTTTACAACTTAGAGATTAGACATAGCGAGGTGTTGGCCGAGCTGCACCATCTACGGATAGTCGAGGCCGAACTATCTGCGAAGGAGGAGGAACTGGTGCGAGTTTCGGCCGAACGAGATGACTTTGCGAAGAAGGTAGAACAGCTGCAGAGGGTGACGGTCGATAAGAGCATCGAGGTGACCCATTTGCGCCGCGTTATTTCTGACAGTGCCGAGTATCCGGGTTCGGCGAAACTTCCTCGATTCAAAGTGATTGTAAAGGATGACACGTGGAAGGACCGGATCGTCGAACTAGAGGAAGAGGTCGCTCGGCTCAAACCTCAGCCGGTGAGGGCTAACGTCCGGAGCACCTCTTGCACTCGCGAAGAAATTGAGCGAGGGATTACGTTCTATCAAGCCGCGAGCCGAACTCCCATCATAGGCAGGTCGGCAGCCGATGCCCAAAGCGGCATAGCGGTGTCTTCAAGTGGTGCTTCGGTTGGAGCGACTGCCAGGGTCAGCGGCGAGGAGGCGTCTCAATTCGTTGGTCTGGAAACGAGCTCGGGGGCCAAGAAGCGCCGACCCAAGGTATCGTTGAACCGGAGCGTCCCCCTTCCTCGGGGTGAACGGGTCGTGTCTTATCTTCGGATGTCTTTAGGACCGTCCTTCGGACTGTTTTTCGAACTCTTTTGTTGTAATCTTTTTGTAGATTTATCCAAGTTATATTAATAAAATTGGAGTTGATTCATCCGAACTGTTATCTGTTAGCTTCTCATTGTGGGCTAGCTAGGGTAGGCTCGAAATGAATCCGCGAGGCAAGTGTTTGCTTTATCGAGCATCTTGGCCTCGAAGCTCACACTTTTGCCGTGGTTCTGAATCTTGCTCGGCGCCTTCAGATGCGGCTTGGTTCGGCGGCTAAGGTACAGCTGTTTCGAAGCTGCGGCCGCGCGGCCCGATCAGGAATGCGGGCCCTCGGACGTCCGAGCGTGGTTCTGAAAGGATGGGGCCAGTACCCTAAGGGTATTAATGGCACTCCGGGATCCATGGGGGGCGTTTCACCTTTCCAAGGGAGTTGAGAACAGTGCCCCTCAATTAATACGCGGCGCTCCAGCCCCCTAGGTGCGACTTTTGGAGTCCCGAGGGTCATAATGACGGTCTCTTGGGGGAAGGCTATAAATCCCACACCCCCCCTTGTAGTTTGTCATTGCAGTCTAGAGCTCTTGTGGCATCGATGGCGTCTGCCTTTGGGCGGATGCTAGTTTTGAAAAAACTTTCGCCTCGAGGGATTCGGAAGGGTGGTCATTCTACTGCCTTGTTCTTTCCCCGTTCCTGACGTACCTGATGTGGGTGTCAGGGGCGGGGGAGGACAAGGCAGAAGAGTTGGCGACCGTAGGCCGGTCCTGAGGGAGAGGCTCTTTGGGAGGAGAGGTGGTCGCTCTTCCACCATGGTCTCCTCCTGACTCTGACGGCTCCGTGATGACCAAAGTCCCGAATCCGGGGGAGGTCCCCCGGTCCCCTAAAACCTTAACCCGAACTTTTTGAGACTAAGTTTTTGCTTCGTAATAGGTTGGCAGTGTTCATTTGGCTCGTCGGCCGAGGCGATTGCGGAAGAAAGTTGATTCGGATTGCCGGTTGCTTAACGTTTGGGGCCGAGCGAGGTGAGGTGATCAGGGCCGTTGGATGGTGGCACGAATCTTGAGGCAGGTCTAGTCCCCAAGAAAACGTTATCTTGTCGTTTTGTGGACACGTGGCTGAATCAGATCCGTTGACCACACTCTCGCACACATTTTGAGATGATCTGACGGTGGTTTCGCCTCGGAAGGTTTTTTTGCCATATACGAGGGTCGGTATCTCGTCCGCTCGGCTCGACAGTCGTGGGGGCAGGTCGGAGTGGCCATCTAACCCCGGCCCGTTTGGGGACGAGCCGGTGAGGTAAAGTCGAGCCATAGGACCCCGACCATCGTTAGGTTGGCTTAAGAGTTGTGGGAGCAATTCCGAATGGCGAGCTACTTCTAGCTCGCTTAGGAGCAAACTTGCGAAGTAGAGTCGAGCCAAGTGTTGGACTCCGAACCATTCAACGGCTGTGGGAGCAATTCCGAACGGCGATCCACGTCCGGCTCGCCATGGGCGAGCCGGGGAAGTAAAGTCGAGCCGAGTGCTGGACTCCGAACCATCGTTAGATTAGTTTAAGGTTGTGGGAGCAATTCCGAATGGCAAGCTACTTCTAGCTCGCTTAGGAGCGAACTTGCGAAGTAGAGTCGAGCCAAGTGTTGGACTCCGAACCATTCAACGGCTGCGGGAGCAATTCCGAACGGTGATGTACTTCTGACTCGCCTATGGGCGAGCCGAGGAAGTAAAGTCGAACCGAGTGTTGGACTCCGAACCATCGTGAGATTAGTTTAAGGTTGTGGGAGCAATTCCGAATGGCGAGCTACTTCTAGCTCGCTTAGGAGCGAACTTGCGAAGTAGAATCGAGCCAAGTGTTGGACTCCGAACCATTCAACGGCTGCGGGAGCAATTCCGAACGGTGATGTACTTCTGACTCGCCTATGGGCGAGCCAAGGAAGTAAAGTCGAACCGAGTGTTGGACTCCGAACCATCGTGAGATTAGTTTAAGGTTGTGGGAGCAATTCCGAATGGCGAGCTACTTCTAGATCGCTTAGGAGCGAACTTGTGAAGTATAATCGAGCCAAGTGTTGGACTCCGAACCATTCAACGGCTGCGGGAGCAATTCCGAACGGTAATGTACTTCTGACTCGCCTATGGGCGAGCCGAGGAAGTAAAGTCGAACCGAGTGTTGGACTCCGAACCATCGTGAGATTAGTTTAAGGTTGTGGGAGCAATTCCGAATGGCGAGCTACTTCTAGCTCGCTTAGGAGCGAACTTGCGAAGTAGAATCGAGCCAAGTGTTGGACTCCGAACCATTCAACGGATACAGGAGCAATTCCGAACGGTGATGTACTTCTGACTCGCCCATGGGCGAGCCGAGGAAGTAAATTCGAACCGAGTGTTGGACTCCGAATCATCGTGAGATTAGTTTAAGGTTGTGGGAGCAATTCCGAATGGCGAGCTACTTCTAGCTCGCTTAGGAGCGAACTTGCGAAGTAGAATCGAGCCAAGTGTTGGACTCTGAATCATCGTGATATTAGTTTAAGGTTGTGGGAGCAATTCCGAATGGCGAGCTACTTCTAGCTCGCTTAGGAGCAAACTTGCAAAGTAGAATCGAGCCAAGTGTTGGACTCCGAACCATTCAACGGCTGCGGGAGCAATTCCGAACGGTGATGTACTTCTGACTCGCCTATGGGCGAGCCGAGGAAGTAAAGTCGAACCGAGTGTTGGACTCCGAACCATCGTGAGATTGAGGAGTTAAAAGCAGAGAGATGTAACAGCATCAAAAATATGAAAAAAATTTATTTATTAATATCCAATGATCGGCTGCTTCTAAAGTTGCTATCCGTTATTACAATGAAAAATAAAGGAAAAATCACTACTAGTAACAGGAAGGGAATGGTTTGACATCTCGAGTTACTTAGAGAGGCGTTGTTGCTCTCTCTTGGTATTTCAAGAGATGGTCGGCATTCCAAGTCCTGGGAATCTCCCTGCCCTCGAGATCTTCTAGCTTGTATGCACCGGGGCGGATCACTTTTGAGATCTTGTAGGGTCCCTCCCAATTCGGGGCCAATTTGCTTTTCTGTCCTGGGAACGAGATGGCCAATTTTTGGAGGACTAGGTCCCCTTCTTTGAGGTCCGTTGGGCGGACTCTTTTGTTGTATGCTAGCTCGATCCTCCTTCGGTAAGTCTACTGGCGTATGGCAGCTCTCTCTCGGATTTCATCTATCAGATCTAGACTTGCTCTGAGCTCTCTAGCTTCTGCTCTTCTTCATAAGCTATCAGACGAGAAGAGGGTATCCCGACTTCTAGGGGGATGATGGCCTCGGACCCATAGGTGAGATTAAACGGACTTTCGCCTGTTGGGTCCGCTTGGTGGTGCGGTAATTCCAGAGCACGTTAGACAGCTGATCGACCCACAAGCCTTTGGAACACTTGTCTAACCTCTTCTTAATGCCCGAGAGGATCTGTCGGTTGGCATTTTCGGCCTGGCCGTTCGACTGAGGATGGGAGACGGAGGAGAATCGGTGTTGTATGGCGATGTCTTCACATAAAGCTCGGAAGGCAGCCCCGGTGAATTGCGTTCCGTTATCCGTAACCAGGATCCTGGGGATGCCAAACCGGCAGATCACACTTTTCCAAAAGAACTGAACGACCTTATGTTCGGTGATCGTGGCCAGGGGCTCGGCCTCTATCCATTTCGAGAAATAGTCGACTGCTACGACCAGAAACTTAAGCTGTCCGGGGGCTGGTGGAAACGGCCCTAGTAAATCCATCCCCCACATGGCGAAGGGGATCGGACTTGATAGGGAGGTGAGTGGTGCTTGTGAAAGGCGTCAGATGTCTGAATACTTCTGACAGGAGCTGCATTGCCGAACGTGTCGCTCAGCGTCCCGTAGGAGAGTAGGCCAAAAATAACCATAGTTCAACACTTTGCGCGCTAGAGCCCTGGACCCAGAATGGGCCCCGCCGATGCCCTCGTGGAGTTCCTGCAGGGCGTAGTCGGCTTGTCCGGGGGAAAGGCACCTCAGGTAAGGCCGACCGTCCACCTGGGTGAAGGAGCGTTTATATAGAATGCCTTCGATTAGTGTATAACGCTCGGCTCGGGTTCTGATTCTTCTTGCTTCCTTCGGATCCTCGGGGAGGAGTCCGTCCCTTAAGAATTCGACGAGGGGTTTCATCCAATTGTCTTCGAGGAGGACATGCAATGTTTCGATGGAGTCAGGTGCTTCGTCCTCTATGCTCGGCTTCAGGAGGACTTCTATCAATACGGTCTGCTCAAGGCCTTGAAGGGAAGAGGAGGCTAATTTGGATAAGGCGTCGGCCTGAGCATTTTCTTCTCGGGGGATCCTTTGGATGAGGGCCTCTTCAAACAGCGCCATGAGGCTCTTGACCTTGGCTAAGTATCTAACCATCCTGTCATTGCGTGCTTCATATTCGCCGAGGACCTGATTGACGACTAGCTGGGAGTCGCTGAAGATTCGGAGGCATTGCGCCCCTGCATTCCGGGCCGTTCCAAGGCCGGCTATTAGCGCCTCGTGTTCGGCTTCGTTGTTCGAGGCTTTGAAGTTGATACGGAGGGAGTATTGAAGTATGAAGTCATCTGGGCCTGCCAGAATGACCCCTGCCCCGCTTCCCTCATTGTAGGATGATCCGTCAACGTAAACCGACCACACAGGTGGTCCCTTCACTGCTTGGTCGGACTCAGGGATAGTACTTTCCACAATGAATTCGGCTAGCGCCTGAGCCTTGATTGCGGTCCGAGGCTGATAAGTTATATCGTGTTGACTCAGCTCGATAGACCATTTCATCAGTCGTCCCGAAGTCTCGGGCTTATGGAGGACCTGCTTCAGCGGCTGGTCGGTAAGAACGACCACCGAATAAGACTGAAAATACGGGCAGAGCTTTCTCGCGGCCATCACCAGGGCATAGGCCATTTTCTCTATCCTCGGGTATCGGAGCTCAGCAACCCGAAGCACTTTGCTGACATAGTAGATGGGCTTCTGGGCCCGGTCTTCTTCTCTGACTAAGACCGCACTAAGCGTTTGCTCGGAGGCTGCCAGGTAGAGGTACAGCGGTTCGCCAGGTATTGGTTTGCTGAGAAGAGGTGGATTGACGAGGTAAGCTTTAAGCTGGTCGAAGGAGTCTTGTTGTTGCTGCCTCCACTCAAATCCTTTAGCCCCCCTGAGGGTTTTGAAGAACGGGAGGCACTTCTCCCCGGACTTCGACAAAAAGCGCCCTATGGCGGCTAGGCGACCAGTCAACCTCTGAACTTCCTTGACATTTCTGGGAGGGGCCATGTCCAATATGGCCTTAATCTACTCCGGGTTTGCTTCAATTCCTCGTTGGCTAACCATGAAGCCGAGGAACTTCCCCGATGAGACGCCGAACGCACACTTGTTCGGGTTGAGTCTTATATTGTGCTTTCTCAAAACGTCAAACGCCTCTTGGAGGTCGGTCACGTGATCAATGCCTCGGATGCTTTTCATAAGCATGTCGTCAACGTACACCTCCATATTCCGGCCGATCTGAGCCTGGAAAACCTTGTTGACGAGGCATTGGTATGTTGCACCCGCATTCTTTAGACCGAATGGCATGACTCTGTAGCAATAGAGGCCTTGGTCGGTCACAAACGAAGTCTTCGGGATATCCGGGGGGAACATTCTTATCTGATTGTAACCTGAGAAGGCATCCATGAAGCTGAGGAGCTCATGTCCCGAGGTTGCGTCAATCAGAGTGTCAATACTCGGCAGAGGGAAGGGATCTTTGGGGCAGGCCTTGTTGAGGTCGGTGAAATCAATACAAATTCTCCACGTCCCGTTAGACTTTTTCACCATCACCATATTCGATAACCACTCAGGATAGTTCACCTCCTATATGAACCGGGCCTTCAAGAGTTTGTCCACCTCTTCTTTAATAGCGAGCTGGCACTCGGGGGCGAACTTGTGCCTCTTCTGCTGAACCGGTTTGGACCCCGGATCAACGCTCAGGCGGTGGACCAAGAGTTCTTCGGATATACTAGGCATATCTGTGGCTGACCAAGAGAAGAGGTCTTGATTCCTTCGGATGCATTGCACAATGTCTGAGTATAGGGCGGACGGGAGGGTCTTGCTGACAAAGAACTTGCGGGCCGGCTCCTGCTCAGAGAAGAGCACTTCTTTCAATTCGTCCACCGGCTCGGACGTTGGTCGAGCAACATCTTGGGAGATTTCCAGAGTTTCTAAGGAGAGGACGGGTCCGAGGGTAGAGGTCATGTAGCACTTGCGGGCCTGCTCCTGATTGCCCCTTACTTCCCCTACTCCGGCCTGAGTGGGGAATTTCATTTTGAGATGATAAGCGGAAGGGACAGCTTCAAGGGCGGCTAGACCGGGCCGACCCAAAATGACGTTGTAGGCTGCTGGGACATCTACGACCATGAAGTCCATCGACTCCGTTCGGGTAGTAGGAATTTTGCCAGCGGTTACGTCGAGGGTAATTATCCCTTCGATAGTCACTGGCACTCCCGTGAACCCATGGAGCGTGTAGCCGGCGGGCTTGAGTCTGTCTCGGGAGAGCCTCAGGCCTTTGAAAGCGGCAAGGAAGAGGATGTTTACGGAGCTGCCATTATCCACAAGTATCCTCTCCACTTTGAAGTTCGCCATGTGGAGACTGATGACGAGCGCGTCACAATGAGGGGTGCGGACACCTTCGAGATCTTCGTCAGAGAATGTGACGGGCACGCCGAGGCCTTTGGGAGGAGAGGTGGTTCGGACTGAGTTGACTTCTCTTATAAATGCTTTCCGAGAGGAGTTCGAGGAGCCCCCCATTGGGCCCCCATGAATGAGGTGGAGGACTCGCTCTTCCTCAAAGTCTGGCGTCTCTTCTCGTTCCGGACGCTTGTTAGCCCCCCGAGGCTGGGGAGGAAGTTCGGCTCGGTCCTTTCTTACAAACTTCGCCAGCTGCCCCCTCTGGATAAGGGCTTCGATCTCGTTCTTCAGAGCACGACAATCGTTGGTGTCATGCCCATGGTCCCGGTGGTAACGACACCATTTTTCTTTATCTCTTCTTTTGGCGGGGGTGTTCATCCTCGGAGCAGGGGGTAAGACCCCTTCTTTCTCGACTTCCATCAGAATAGTTGAGACGTTTGTGGTGAGGGGAGTGAACTTCTTGAATCTGGGGGAAGGTCGGCGCTGGCCGGCATTATCCTTCTGGAGCTTCTTAGCCCCTTCTTCTTCTGTTCCTTTTCTCTTAAACCCGGAGGAAGAACCCTCCCAGTTGGGTTGGTGCTCGGCCTCTTCGGACCGAATGTACTTTTTGCTGCGAAGGAGAAGGTCGGAAAAGTTCTGCGGAGGCTTCTTGGCGAGGGAGGAGCAGAGGTTGGAATTGAGGACATTAGATTGAAATGCTGCCGCAGCGACCGACTGGTCGAGGGATGCTATGGATCTGGCTTCAGCTGTGAACCTCTTCACATAGTTTCTCAATTTTTCCCCCTTCTTCTGGCGGAGGTGCAATAGGGATATGCTGGTCTTCTCAGCCCTATGGCTGCTTACGAAATGGGTGACGAAAAGGGTCTCGAACTGTTCGAAGGAGAATATTGAGGCAGGGGCAAGGCGTGAGTACCATTCTCGAGTTGGGCCCTTGAGAGTTGCGGGGAAGGTCTTGCAGAGGAGGGCGTCGGAAGCTTGATGGAGGAGCATCAGGGTCTTAAAGCTTTGACGTGATCGACTGGGTCGGTCTCCCCGGTGTAAGTCTCAAATTGGGGAGGTTTGAAGCCGAACGGCACAGGTGCATCTACAATGGTTCGGGAGAAAGGGGGTCGGCTAGGACGTAGAGTCCTCCCCCTAAGCTCCTCTTCTCGGTCTATCTGATCCAAGCGCCTCTCTACTTCATGAAGATGGCGGTACATGGTGTCATCCCTCCGACGGTAATCAGCCGAGCCCCTAGACTCGTCTTCGTATGAGGATGAGCGAGGGCTACGGCGATGGTAACCTCGGGAGCGGCGAGGACTTGGGGTATGCCGGGAGTTGCTAGGAGCAGGACGAGGAGATGGGGACCGTCGGCGAGGTCTTCGGACTGGAGGAGGAGATGGGGCCTTCGGCTCATTGGGGTTTTGACGGAGGTTGAGAGCCTGCAGGACGATCGCTTGGAACTGCTGGAACTCGGCACGGGTGATTGGTGCCTCATTATTCCTGGGCTGTTGCCGACCCGCGGGGGAGTGCCTTCTTCGGTAATGCTCGGGGGACTCTTTCCTCCCTCTGCAGACGGGGGACCTGTAGTACCGGTGGCGCGGAGACCGCTCGCCCGGATGGTGTTGGCGGGAGGTCCCCTCTCGGGCCCGCTTTTCATCCAGGTGGCGGCGGAGGTCATCATCTTTCTGGCGGTTGAGGGCGGTATTGTGGTGACCAGAGGCTCGGGGATGATGGGAGGCCATAGAGTCCGTGGAGGCATTGTGGATGGAGACGTGCTCTTGATGAAGAGGTTGTTTCTGAGGGTTAGGACCCTTTGGATGCGGCTGATCAGGAGGGGGAAGGTTCTGTTGGAGCGGGTCTTCCGCAGTAGGGGGAAGTTGCCCTTGTTGTTGAGCGGGATTATGGGGGACTTCTTGCTGCTGATCAGGGTTGGGTCCTCGGTTGGACCCCCTTGACCTGACTTTCCGAGGTGGCATGGCTGGAGAAGATCTGTATTCCAGGAAGAGGAGAGGTTTCTATTCGTTAGTTTCCCATAGATGGTGCCAATCTGTTGCCGCTAAATTTGGTGTGGGGGCAAACAGATAGTATTTGTGAATTCTTAGGGAAACTGAATAGTAAACCTGTATACCTGTTCCGTCGGGGTTTGATCGTCGCTCCCGCCGTACACCTGCAAAAAGTGCGAAACATCGGGGTTGTTCCCGGCGACGCACCCTCCGACGCTCAAGTCAGTAATCTGGAAGAGTGTGAGAGAGCGCAAAAACTGGTGAAAGATTGATTACCTCTTAATGGAGATGGATGGGGGGTATTTATAGGCATCTTAGGGAACAGATTAGGCATGTAATTCCTTATGTATAGATAAGGAATGTAATCCCCAATCCCCAGTGAAAGGATAGATATGAATCAGGGTCGTCGATTAATATTAATCAGAAACCCTAATTCTATCCTGTCGGACCGGGTTTGTTGCGGGTTGAAACCCGCACCCAGTTGAAGTGGATCTATTCGCGGGTTATTGGATCTGTGAGATGGAAACCCAGTACCCGCTTCTGACCCGCTTGTAGGTGAAATTACCGTCTTACCCCCGAACTTCAGGATTCGTGCCCAATTTGGACGATCTCGATTAAACCCCTATTTTTAGCCATATCAGATGTCTACTCACATGTTTGTCATATTGCTACAATAAGTATTCCTCTTATCCTTACATCTATTGAAAATTTTGTTATTCATAAAGGATATTTAAACAGTTTTGTACTGGAAAGTTTTGAACTAATATGTTTAGTAAACAAGATTTACAATTTAGTAAAATCATTGTATGTTCTTAAAATATGTATAGCCGACGAATAAATAATTTGACAAATTTCTGAAAGAGCCTAGTATATGAATCAAGTAATTCAGATCAGTGCCTTCAACTTTGTGGTGTGTCAAATATAATGGCTATTATTTACTTGTGCTGTTGACAAGCCTGTTCTTGGAAGTGACCTCTCTATTACAAATGAAGTTAAAAATTGTGCTATCCAAGAAATTCAACATGAAAAACCTAGGTATTGTGGACACCATAGGTATAAGGGTGAGTTTCGGTTGGCAAGGGATAACTCTTAGTTAAACTCATCAAATCAAAATGTGTTTCACTAATAATCCTATACACATTTAAGTGCCCTTAAGTGGCTAATGAGATATCTGGATGGTACTTAAGACTTTGCTTTGTGCTACTTTAGTCATTCTTCGAATGAATGGCTGATCTGATGTATTATGATGCTCAGAATTTAGTGAAAGTCCATAATTAGTGGATATGTGTTTACACTAGGAGGAACAAAAATGTTATGGAAATTAAAAGGTAAACTAGCATTGTGCTATCATCCATGAAATCAGACCTCTATGTGTTATGCTCTACAGGAAAAAAGGCTGAGTGGATTGAAGAAATTGTTGCTAGTTATCCATTAAGAAGTTTAAGTAACTCTCTAATTCTGTTATGCGACTATCACGATACAATACACTGTAGCCCATAACTCACTTTATAATAGTAAGGGGAGTATATTAAGGCTGAAAGAAGCCTAGTTGAACTTTCTCATAGATAAAGTGCAATTGCGACAAGTATGGCTAATGCGCTTGCTAAGAGACTTGAAAGTGATCTAATTATCAAAGCTGTGGGGGAAATGGAATTGAAAGCTATTGACTCAAAGTTTGAATATCCTAATTGTTTTGAAATTTAGAATCCAATTGGAGCCATAGAGAAGTTCAAATTTAAGCATCAATTTTAGGCAGTTGACATGTTTTAGATAATTTTAATGATTCCACATAAATTCCACAAATATATAATGTTATTCCAATTTTGATGGTATTAAATATCTAAGAAATTTACTTAGAATAATCATATTATTTCAATACGAAACATGAAAACTTGTCGATGTGTTTCCGATGTTTAGAATGTCATTATATCATTCCAATTTTGATGATATATCTCTTTTATGGATGCTTGTTTCATTCCAATTTTGATGATTCGGAATTAACAATAATTGATTTGACTGTTCTATCATTCCAATATGAAACATAGTATAGTTCTTGTGCAGAAACTATAATAATTCTTGTTCTTTATTTAGTTAAAGAAACTTGATTGTGATGCTTGCATTACATTTTTGCTAAGCTAATTATGAATTGTACTAAGTTCTTTTGTGGAACTAGATACTTTGTGAAATTTGTTGGAATTCTTAGAGATGTGTCTCTTGATATTCTTGTTTTCAATAAGCTAACAAAAATGGAAGAGTTGAATTTGTTAACATAGATTTCAAAAAAATGATTTGCTCAAAATGGAGGAGTAAACATAAAGCAGTGTGCAATGATAGAGTTTCAGTTTATTTCTCTCGAGAATAAATTAGTCACTTGCTTGGTAAAACTTCTGTTGAGTTTAAGACTCTTGTGTTTGTACAGCTTAAAACTCTTATTTTGTTCTTGAAGTTTATTTGCTTTGACTGATTTTGAAACTATGACAGATTATTCCAGTTGGTTTAGTCATTGTGAACTATTCTGTTGTGATATGGTTTGAGAACTATTTAATTATTTTGGTTTAGTCTTTTTGAACTATTCGGATTTATAATTGATTTAGTCCTTATGAACTGTACATTGAGTGATGCATTTCTTCTATTTAAAGACTGCTATCACTCTATCAGCCAGTCAGCTTCATGTTGAACTGCTGAGATAATCCAGTACGTTTATATATTGAGAATATAGGAGGTGATTGTTGGATATATTGGTATATTCTCACTATATGAATAATATTGTGTGTCATATTATTCTATGGGTAACACGTGTGTTACACGTACTAATTGAATGGATATCGGAACGCGGGTTGAGTGAGTTGAGAACCCAATACCCAAACCAGTATTTATTCTATAAATACTGGCTTGTGATAGCAGTCTAGATATTCCAATCTTGATACCTAGGTGAATATCTAAAGTAACTTAGATCTAGATATTAACCATAATTCCCAATTGTTAATTTCTCACAAAACCTAACAATAACTACAATGATTAGTTAAGAATGCTCGAGAGAAAAATATTTTTTCTAAACTTACTTGGGTGGAAACGGTAAGAAAAGATATGATAGCTTGTGGTCTTACAGATATTGCGCTAAACCGAACAGAATGAAAAATAGGATACACGTAGCCGACCCCAACTAGTTAGATAAAAGGCTTTTTTGTTGTTGTTGTTGTTGTTGTTGTACTCTTTCAGGTTTATTATCTCCTTCCCTTAGCTTTGAAGGAAATGCTGTAGTCCCGGTTGAGCAAATCACATGAGTGACTTCCTATGAAACAAGAGTCCTATAATTTGATTTAACAAATTACAAGAAAAAGACAGTCTGTCCTCTCTTCCTTTTCAAAAAGTGAACAGTTACCAGAGGAGGCGATTTTAAAGCGATTCTTTTGCAACTGTCCTCTCCGTCGTTCCTTCGCCAGATCCGGCCAGATCTCACCTCCTTCCACCTTTCTCCCTTCTTTATTTGTGTTCAGCTCGTCTTTATCTCCAAACCCATCTACCCTTTTCCCCTCTCCTCCTTTTCCTTGGTGTTCCGTCTCTCCCCACCGGTGCTTTGTTCTGAGCTTTCCTGCCGCCTCCAGGGCCGCTTCGCGTCTAGCCGCTGCCCAGGGCAGCATCGCAGCTCCGGTGCTCTCTTGCTTTCTCCAGCAAATCGTTTTTTCTCCCCTTGGCTGCGCTTCCTCTGGCGCCTCCCGCCGGTGTCGCTCCTCCGTCCGTTCGCCAGTGGTTCCATTCTGAGTAAGTTTTCCAACCAGGAGAGTCCCCCCCCCCCCCCCCCCCCAGCTGCGATCCAGGCCCCCATCTCACCCGATCTCTGTGAGTTTTCTTTCGTTTTAATTTTTAGCGTTTGTCTCGGAAGTTTTGTTTGTTGGGTGGATCTTAGGTGCATTTCGTTTGCATCACTGCTACTGCTATGCGCTGAGTAGTGTCCCATTAGCTGTATTATCATTCGAGTTGTTTGTTTGTTAGTTCTGGCATTGTGCTCCCCCCTCCCTGGGGATCTTTTTGCTAGCGCTTATTTCATCTCATCTCGGTGCTCGGACCGAGTTTTTCTTCTAGCTCGTCCGTCCTATCTTTCCTCTAATTATCTCTATTTTCTCCACTCTTTTTCTCCCGATTGGAGAGTGCGGCTTCTCCTCTTTGAGAGGCACTGTTTTGTATTATCACTGGTTACGCTGATTCTTGTGAGAGTGCCTCCATTCGGTTAGTGGTTTCTTTATCCATTACCTTTCCTTTATTGGAGCTTTGTTTTGATCCACTCTTGGAAAGGTTTCTTCCATGAATCCTTTCAAGGCTGTAGCGAGCTCTTTTCGTTCAGCTACGGATCAGGACTCGAAGTCGGAATTATATTCTTCTCCTTGGGATATCATCTACCCCTCGTAGGGTTCTCCCATTGTCTCTAACTCCCCTTCGCCTTGTAGGCCCGATCATCATCGGGTCTACTTCAGGTGCCTCCTTCCTGGGCATCTTAAGCGGGAATGTATGAATAAACTGAAGTGTTTATTCTGTAATAAGCTCGGTCACTCTTGCAGTCGATGCTTCTCTCTTCAAAAACTTCTTGGCTGGCCCAAAGGTCATTCCTTACCGGCCAAACTCCTCACCTTTCTTAATTACCCCCTCTTAAAGCTCAAGCTTCTGAATAGCTTGGTTAGTAAGTTCAGTAGGGATAAGAGCAAGGACCTAGACTCCTCTGTCATTGTTGCTCTGTCAGCGTCGAACTCCTCCACACCTATCTCTTCTCCTCGCGCATCTCTAGTTACTCTTCATCGGCCTAATTTTGCTTTCCTTTTTAAGGATCGTAAAGTATTTACGAACCTTGTCTCCATCCCTCGCCGGGACTTTTTCAAGGCTCGCCCCCGCCCTTTCTCAGCGGCTCCGTCATTGTTCGGGATTTTGGGTAAAAATCCTGACTGTTTTAAATACTATTTCTCGTATCTTTCGTGGTCTCGTTGTGCGAAGGAGATTGCTCTGCACTCCCGCATTTTTGACCCCCTTACGCATCCTGATAGAGATATTGTTTATCTTAAGGCCCCTGCTTTATGTTATAACTATCCTTGTGCTTTGAAGATCTCTGATCCCTTACGTTCTGCGTTCTCTGTTCATTATCCAGGCTGCCTATACTCCTGGTATAAACTTTTAGGGGTTCAGTCATGGCTCTATCAGGTCCTGAGGGATCTTAAACTATTCTTGCTCTCCCTTCCCCTCAAGTATTCTAAGAGTCTTGATGCCCCTTCTATTCCCTGTTGGGCCGGCACCACCAAGATCATCCCATCGGCCTCATCGGTTGCTCCCAGCAGTCTCAGTCCCCCTCCGTGCCCCTTAATTGTAGACGCCTCCTCATCTGAACGTGAGGCGTTTTCGCCCCCTTCTGTGAGGGCTGCCCATCCCCCCGTCAAGCGAGGTTACAATAAGAAAGTTATCGATCTTTCAAAGATTCGAGTGAGGGCTCGGCTTCTTGCGAGGAAAGCAGGTTCCGTGTCAGCTTTTCAGCAAGGGCACAGTTGAGTATTGCCTTCTCGTTGACATCCCTGGTGTATTACCGCCGTTGTTCCACTGCGATCCCTCTAGTCTGCTAGTGGAGTTGGATGTCGTCGGGGGGGGGGGGGGGGGGGTGTAGTCCTCCAGTTTTCTTGGATCGGTTGCTTAGGTCTAGCTCCTTTTTCGAGTATGGATGTTTGATTTTGGTATCCTTTGGCTTGCGTCTCCGGGCCGTTTGCTCCGTTCTCTGGTATCGGTGTGGTGCGTCTGGCCGTGATTATGCCCGCTGTTTTGCTGCTTGTTATTGTATTTCTTTATTGTTCACTTTTTTCTGTTTTACCCCTTGTAAAACCATTGATAATTGTTTGTATTATTACTGTTTTATTGATTAATATATTTTTTGATGGCTGGAGCCTTTTGGCTCTATCCGATATATCAAAAAACAAAGCAAATTACAAATACATACTGATATATCTAAAAATTACAAAACGAAATCCAGATATCTTAGGAGCAGGCAACAGTACCTGTAAACTGTCCCGGATCGTCTTGTACACCAAACAGAGACACTACTTTCTCAGGATTTCTAAGCAATGTGCGAGATTTTATATTTCGGGTTAGCAGAGATCAGATACTACAATTAACTGCCCTGGAAAGAGATCGTATCCAGTGAGAACAATTTGAAAGTTTGAGCAGCTGATAAAGAAATTCTATAAAATGTATTACTCTTATGGATACAGATTTCTGCACTATACGTTGGTTGGATACATCATACATGTAACATAACCACAGCAAGCCAATCAATTCTATCATGATGATACCATGTCTTCTTGTAACCAACTACAAGTATTATTGTAAGACAAATAGGCTTCATCAAAATATCAAATATTGTTGCTATATATAAATATTAACCAGCTGACACCAACTCTCTATAAACTGGTCCGAAATACTAAAGTAATAGTGGCCAAGGAAAACTATGGAATCTAAGTGAGGAAGCCTACAGATGAAAAGGTCTGCTGTTGATGAAATTTGTACTTATGCCAGAAAATCTTAAGAACAAGTCTACTACTCTTGTCATTTTTACTCCAATCTATATAATAAAGCTATCAAGTGGCTCACAATCAATCCCTCCTAAAATCAAAGGCCTAGATCAAACCTTACAAAACATATTTTCTCTCCAAAATTTCAAACCCCAAAATTAAATTTTTTCCCCCAAAACTAAAAAACTTATTACTTTATCACTATCTCTCTCTCCTCTCTTCACTTTTTCATATTTCTCTCTTTCTCTCTCTCCCTATCTCTCTCTCCCATTCTTTCTATATATTTACTTAGAAATTTAGATTATCAAATTTTTAATGTTTTTTTTTCGCACATGTTATCAAATTTAGAAATGTTTTTTTAATGTCTACTATTTACAGACTTTTCGTGTTTTGTATCGTTCCCATGGGCAAATCTAGTTCAATTATAATATTTGGCTCTAACGCACGTTGCTTTATTCTACTTCTCAAATACGTAACTATAGAATTTGGCTCTATAATAAGACCGTTTACATTGCTGAGAAGAGCTTCAGAGCAGGCAATTGAAGGACAAAGTGGAGGGAATTTTTTTTTTTTGAAAGGGAAGGTAAACCAAAATTATCTGGAACCAATAATTTTCATCCCTCGTATAAGATTGGGCCTACCCACATTAGTTATTGGGCTGAAGCCCATTAGGGAAGTCGCTATGATAATTTTCCTTAAATGGCTTCTGGTTTGGTGTTGTTTTCGATATGGGACTAAACAGCAGCACATTCCACCAGATCATTAGTGTAGTGGTTATTTGGTTTCTTGTGTGAGTCCCTAATCTTATTAGCCAAATGGTTTCACTTAATGATCTGCTTAAGGTTAAGTTACAAAACTAGGAGAACTCACTCATCTAATATATGTTGTCACTTAATGATCCTGAAAGGATGACTCTGATACCGATTGTTAAAAATTTAGGAGAACTCACCGCTAAAAGCTAGCTATTAGAGAGAGGAAACCCAAGTTTATCACTACCCAATATGGGTTCCCCATATCACTAATTAGCAGAAAAAAAAAAAAAATGGTCAATCATAAACATTTTTTTCTATTCAAATTGAAACTATTATCATTAAGAGAATCAAACAACTGCACCAGGTAATTTACATGTGTGATGCACGTCTTAATAAAAAATACATATTTTTTAAAATAAAAATTTCGATGTAATCTGGCCTCGAATTTGAAATATCTTTTATATTAGTTATGCACGGACAATGCACGTCTTAATAAAAAATAATTTCTAAAATAAAAACTCTGACGTACGTAGTAAGGACTCGAATCTGAAACATTTTTTATATTAGTTATGTACATACGTCACACACATTAATAGAATGACAAATAGCACTAAGGCCTTCTCTCATTATAATATTGGAGATTTTGTTTCCCATATCACTGATTAGGAGAAAAATAATAAAATGGTCAATCAGAAACCTTTTTTTCCATTCAAATTGAAACTATTATTATTAAGAGAATCAAACAACCGCAACTGCAACTAGCCCTATTTCAGCTGCAGTACAACTTAGGGGGTGTTTGTTTGATAGGAAACTTCCGGGTGACTTGAGGAGGAGAGTAACCATAAGAGCATCCACAGTGGTGTTTCTCATTTTATCAAAAATGGCTGCAACAGTAATAGCAATAGGATCGATCGCTGTAGTGGTTGTTTGCTATATTGTTTGCATTTTGCCAAAATTTGAGTGGGACGGTATATGATATACCGTCTCACAAAAAAGAAAACCTCTCAGACAAGAGATCTTGTCTGAGGAGTTTTTTAAAATTAAAAAAAACCTCTCAGACAAGAGATCATCTCTTGTCTGATTCAGACAAGAAATGATCTCTTGTCTGAGGAGTTTGCTATAATTTGAGAATTGCTATATTGGTTTCTCATATATGAGAAACCGATATAGAAAATTTGCTATAAAATGGGAAAATGAAAAACCATTGCAGCGCTTGTTTGCTATAAAATGGCAATTTGCCATTTATAAAAAACCACTGTGGATGCTCTAATAGATTGAGAAGTACCGTAATTCAGATTGAGAAGAATATAACAGTTGGCTGTTGGCTTTATTTACACCATCGAAACTAGTATTTTACACGTGCTATGCACGTGGGGGTAATTTTGGGAAAAAAAATCGAAAAGGAAAAAAAAGAAAAAATGAATTACACTGTAGACTCATCAGGCATCACCCCATTCCTATTATATATGTAGAGATATATGAAGACTAAAGAGATAGAGATAGACGTGCGTTGCACGGGTTGGGATATGGACAAATCTACTATTTTAATGGGAGAGTTGGGATTGTAAACAAACAAACCCTAATTTTGTAACTGAGCAAACCCGTGCACTATACGGCCAAACTAAATCCACCAAATATACCCGTGTGATGCACGTGCAGCCCCTAAAAAAGGAATATTTTCGCAAATGCCCCCATTTAAAATGTGAAAATTAGCATATACCCCCACTATTTTTAAAAACTAAGAAATACTCCTATCTCTAATATTATAATGGGAGAAGGCCTTAGTGTCATTTGTAAATGTTTTGTCAATCTACCAACCCGTGCAATACACGTGCATAACTATTATAAAGGAGGTTCTATGTTCAAATCCAGATTATGTCTAAATTTTTATTTTAAAAAACTATATTTATTAAGACGTGAATCTCACGTGTAAATTACTAGTCTACTATTTTAATGGAAGAGTTGGAGTTGTAAACAAACAAAGCCTAATTTTGTAACTGAGCAAACCCGTGCAATATAAGTCCAAATTAGATTCAATTAATAGAAACATTTGTAGACAAACAAATCCGTGTATTGCCCGTGCATATCTAATCTAATATAAAGGAAGTCTTAGATTTAAGACTAGACTACATTAAAGTTTTTACTATTAATAAAAATATATTTATTAAGGCGTGCATCGCACGTGAAAATTGCTAGTTACACTAAGGCCTTCTCCCATTATAGATTATAGTAGTGGGGAGATGAATGCAGTTTGCCTGTTCTAAAAATCTCAAAATTTTCCCTTACTGCTTGATGAATAAAAAGAACAATTTACTTGGTGCCTCACTTCACAAAGCAATAATTGTGTGTACCCTACACGAGTTTTGCAGAGTCTATAAAAAATGGGAAACCGTCACGGCAAGTAAAGTGAAATAATCCCTTGCCTAACTCCGGTCGGTCACGTTGCTGATTTGACGTTCCTACTCCAAACCCTACACATGCAGCCTCAAAACCAAAACCTTTCACATCCGAAAAACCAAACATCATACATATATACATAGAGTTAACTCACAAACACGCGTCTCAGACTCTTATCATTTGGCCTCTTCCTCTTTGTCTTCTCCCTTGTTGTTCGTTCCTTCATTCATTCACCAAGTTTTTAACCTGAGGACAAAGAAATGAATGAAAATAGAAAACAGATACATACATGCATTTATTCCATGAAATCCAATACAAACAAATCTGTTAGCACACCGCCAAGAGAGGAGGGACCCAGCCGGTGAATGACTCCACATAACAACAACTTTAGTTTTGTACAGTTCGATGCCTCCACTTGCGGACGTAGGCTAAACAACAATACCTCCTCCCATTCTTGCAACTTTTCTATTCAAACAAAACATGACTCTGTTCGTTTCTGTCTGCATTGCATAATTGTATTTGAATTTGAATTGCCACCAAATGCTTTGCTCATTTTTGTTCAGATGTTTGCTATGGACAACAAGAAGAAGACGTGAAGAAAATTGCAGGAACTGTAATTTATTTATTTTTTTGGGTGCAGATTAATTAATTGGCAAATTGATTTATGTTTGTTTCTGTGATTTGGAAAGATTTTAATGTGGAGCAGGTGATGTTTTGTTAATTAAAAAAGCCCTGTGTAGTTATAGTGGTTTATGAGCTCTAATTAAATGATTCAAAAACAGGTTGAAATCTTTCTGAAGTGAAGATACTAATAAGGCAAAGCTAGTAAAGAAAGTTTCGTGTCTCGGTTAATACTGCAACACAATGTATTAGCATGCTAGTGGTACACATTTTTTTAAAAAAGAGAATGTTATATTTGAATTACTAAAAATTTCGTTGTGTTAATAAGAGTGAGGCACAAGGAAAACTTATGCACTTAGCATGTGGGATAGGGCGCTGAGGCACTGGTGATACGTCGAAAAAAATGTGAGCATCACTAGGTCTGTCCGTAACTGCGTGAGTACTGTTTGACCTCTTTTTAGATGAAGTGTTGGGTGCAATCTCTCGTAGACTTGTTTAGATATTGTATTTGATTGTTTGGTTACCTACAACAAGTAGTTCAGTAATTGGGTTCAATCAGACCAATCACTGCAGGGATTATATGATCTTTGGTATGACTTGGATCAGATACTGATGGTTGAGTTTTCATACTGCAGTTTTCACTCTGGACAATTACAATGATTAGATTAATTACATTTTATTGTTGAGTTTTCTTAATTGTGGTGACTGACATGCCTGTTTTAGACCAGAATTACTGTTGGAGGTCCTGTAAATAGACTCTCAGCTTAATGTTGTGCGCGAATACGAATCAAACCAACAATCAAACCAACGCGGAAACAAAGAGAGAACCAGCGAGAAAACACAGAAAAGCAAGCAACACAAGAACACAAGATTTACGTGGTTCGGCAAAACGATGCCTACATCCACAAGGGGCGGTTGGGGTTTCTTTACTATATTCTCCAATGGGCAAACAAAGCCTTTACAAGAGATGACGGCTTCAAAATCCGAATTAGGTGTTACAATTTACAAAACCCTAATGGGTGTATTTATAGGGAAACTATTGGGCCTTTCGAATTGGGCCGAATCTGGATCCAAAACCCGCCGACAGTCAACTGGTCTTCATACCAGTCGCCTGGTTACTTCGGGACAGTCGACTGATCAGTCGACTGCTGCTACTGTATCTTCAGTCTTTGAACTTTCTCTCTGGACAGTCGACTGCTCCTCCATCCAGTCGACTGAAACTCTGAAACTTTCGAACACTGCAGATACCAAATACCAGAATCGAGCCATTATCCTACAATCTCCACCTTGGCGAGATCTTCCAAGTCAAGTATCCAACAATCTCCACCTTGGTGAAATCTTTCAAGTAGCCCAAGCAATCTCCACAAATACTTCAAAACAACTGCTCATCACCAAATGCAACAAACGAACCCAAACTCCACCTTAGTATGATATCACATACTAAACAAACCAATAGCAAAGTACTATCCCAACTGCCCATGCCAAATTATCAAACATGCAAAATATTAGCCAGGTTCATGCAATGCTTGAACTTGGCTGTCCCAACAACTTTGGTCAACATATCCGCAGAATTATCAGCTGTTCCAATCTTCACCAAATGAATATCACCATCCTTTATCAAATCACGCACAAAATGATAACGAACATCAATATGTTTGGTCCTCGAATGATGAACTTGGTTCTTCGCTAAATGAATAGCACTCTGACTGTCACAGTGTACCTCCACCTTCTCCCGATGAATTTCCAAGCTCTTCAAAAGTCCATGTATCCAAATGGCTTCCTTCATGGCCTCAGCAACCGCCATGTATTCAGCCTCAGTAGTAGACAACGCTACAGTGGACTGCAAATTTGACCTCCAACTTATAGGTGCCCTAGCCATAGTAAACAAATAGCCTGTAGTAGACCGCCTCTTATCTAGATCACCTGCATAGTCAGAATCAACATACCCAACCAATAACCTGCTAATATTGTCATCCCTTTCAAATTTCAAACCCACATCTGTGGTGCCACTTATGTACCTCAAAATCCATTTAGCTGCTTGCCAATGCTCTTTGCCTGGATCATGCATATATCGACTAACCATACTCACCGCCTGAGAGATGTCTGCTCGAGTACAAACCATGGCATACATCAAGCTTCTAACCACACTAGTGTAAGGTACATTCGCCATATACTGTCTCTCTTCATCTGTACTTGGAGACTGAGAAGCACTAATTCTGAATTGACTGGCTAAGGGTGTGCTAACTGGTTTAGTTTTCTCATCTATACCGAACCGTTTCAGCACCTTCAAAAGATATTGCTTCTGTATCAAACTTACTATGCCCTTTGCCCTGTCTCTAGCTATCTCCATCCCAAGTATCTTCTTGGCTTCACCAAGATCCTTCATCTCGAATTCAGAACTCAACTGATTCTTCAAATTTTGAATCTCCTTAGCATTTTTAGAGGCAATCAACATGTCATCCACATATAATAACAGATATATGAAAGAACCATCCTGCAATTTCCTGAAGTAGACACAATGATCAAACTCACTTCTGGAATATCTCTGCACCTTCATAAACTGGTCAAACCTCAAATACCACTGCCTTGGAGATTGCTTCAACCCATAGAGAGACTTCTTCAACCTGCAAACACAACTTTCCTTCCCAGCAATTTTGAACCCATCTGGCTGCGACATATAAATTTCTTCATCTAGATCTCCATGTAAGAACGCAGTCTTCACATCCATCTGTGTCAATTCAAGATCAACCTGTGCTACCAAAGCTAACAAAATCCGAATAGAAGGATGCTTCACAACCGGAGAGAACACTTCATTATAGTCAATTCCTTCCTTTTGAGCATACCCCTTTGCAACTAGTCTAGCCTTGAACCGAACACTGCCTTTTGGACCTTCTTTCTTCGTATACACCCACTTGCAACCAATTGCTTTCTTCCCCTTTGGTAGTTGCACTAGATCCCAAGTCTTATTCTTATGAAGAGAGTTCATCTCTTCATCCATAGCAACTTTCCAATCTGCATTTTCTGAACTTCTAGTAGCTTCTTTGAAGTTGGAGGGAACTTCATCATCCACAATGGGAAGAGCAAATGCAACTGTATCTGTAAAACGAGACGGTCGTTTGATATCTCTTATTTGCCTTCTTACTGCAATTGATTCTTCCTGCTGGATAGGAACTTCTTCATCATTCTCAGTATCAACCACATCATCTTCATCTTGGACAGGAACAGGATCTTCAACTGACAACTTTTCTAACTCCACCTGTTGGAAAACTCTCCTACCAGTCGACTGGTTATCGCCAACAGTCGACTGTCCCGAGCTCCCACTCTTCTGCTGTTCAGGACCACCAGTCGACTGCTCCTGTACACCAGTCGACTGTCCCGAGCTTCTGCTACTTACCTGTTGGAGAACTGTCCCACTCTTCTGCTGTTCACCAGTCGACTGTCCCATACCACCAGTCGACTGTCCCGAGCTAATCATGCTGGTCTCATCAAAAGTCACGTCCCTGCTGATTACTAACTTCTTCTGTTCTGGACACCACAACCTGTAACCTTTGACACCAGTACTAAAACCAACAAATATAGCCTTTTTGGCTCTTGCATCAAGTTTAGTTTCAGTTACATGAAAATAAGCAGGACAACCAAATATATGCAAAAAACTATAATCAAATGCAGGTTTACCACTCCATACCTCAATAGGCGTCTTGCCTTCAAGTGCTGCTGATGGTAAACGGTTGACAATGTGGCTTGCATATATAACAGCTTCTGCCCAAAATGTCTTCTTCAATCCAGACTGTGCTAACATACATCTCACCTTCTCAAGTAAGGTTCTGTTCATCCTTTCTGCAACCCCATTTTGCTGTGGAGTCTTCCTAACTGTGAAGTGCCTTTGGATCCCTTCATCTTCACACAACTTCAGAAACGGATCGTTCTTGTATTCCCCTCCATTATTTGACCTCAGAACCTTAATCTTCCTACCAGTCTGATTTTCAACTTTCTTCTTCCAACTTGTGAACAATGTCAAAACTTCATCTTTGTGCTTCATGGTATATACCCAAACTCGTCTGGAGTAATCATCAACAAAAGTAACAAACCAGTGTCTACCACTCATAGAAGGTGTCTGAGTAGGGCCCCAAATATCCGTGTGCACATAATCGAGGATACCCTTTGTCTGATGTACAGCTGTACCAAATTTCACCCTAGTTTGCTTACCCAAAACACAATATTCACAAAATTCCAACTTGCACCCTTTAGCATCTTTAAGCAACCCTTGCTTCACAAGCCCCTGCAAGGCCTTTTCTCCTGCATGCCCGAGTCGCATATGCCACAACCTGGTAGAGTCGGGAACAACCTGTTTAGGCTTCTCAGTTACACTGGCAGCCTGACCCAAATATGTTTTTCCCTGCAAGAAAAACAAGTTCCTCTTTCTTTGCCCTTTCATCACCACGAGTGATCCGCTAGTCACCTTCAGAATGCCACCTTCACTAGCAAATTTCAATCCACTGGCCTCCAAAGCACCTAGTGAAATCAGATTCTTTTTCAAATCTGGAACATACCATACATCTGAAAGCTCCCTAATAAGACCATCGTGCATTAGCAATTCAATCTTCCCGATTCCTACCTTCTTACAAGGTGCATCATTTCCCATCAAAACTACACCACCATCCATATACTCCAAAGAAGTAAACCACTCCTTTTTCCAAGACATATGATAGGAGGCTGCTGTATCAAGAAACCATACTTCTTGATAAAGTGAGGGACTAGAAGCAAGTGCAAAAGAAAAATCCTCGCCACTTTCTAAATTATCAACAGTCACATTTGCAGTCGAATTTTCCTTATTTCGTAGCTTTGGACAATCCTTTTTCCAATGCCCCCTCTCATGACAGAAAGCACATTCATCTTTGGCCGGTATTTTCCTGTCCTTCGAAACTCCTCTCGATTTGGAACGAGATTTGTTTCCCTTTTTCCCAGATTTGGACTCAGATCTGGTCTCAGTCCTGCCCCTTACAATCAAAGCTTCAGAAGTTTCTCTATCAACCATTTTATCCCTTCTCCTAGTTTCATTATTCAACAAAGCATTTGCAACATCTTCATATTTCACAGTATCCTTTCCATATAATAAAGTAGTTGCTAAATGATCATAACTTTCAGGTAATGAATTCAACAGAATTAGGGCTTTATCTTCATCCTTAATTTGCTCATCCAAATTTAACATATCAGCCAACAATTTATTAAATGATTCAACATGAGCATTCATAGACATACCTTCCGTATAGGTGAAGCGAAAAAGTCTCTTCTTCAAATACAGTCGATTCTCCAAACTTTTCCTCATGTATTTGTCTTCGAGTTTCTTCCACAACACCGCAGCAACGGTATCCCTCATCAAATCATACTTCTGAGCCTTCTCAATAAAGAGCCGAATAGTCCCACACGCAACTCGATTCAACTTCTTCCAATCTGCTTCGGACATATCCTTAGGTTTTTCTACCTCCAAAGCAACATCTTGTTCTTGTTGAACAAGAACATCCAACACCTCACATTGCCACATCCCGAAATTGTTTGTCCCATCAAAATTTTCAACTTCAAATTTTGCGTTGTGAATCGTTGTTCTTGACGAACTTGATCCCACAACATCCTTGGTTGCATCTGCATCACCCGCCATCTCCCTCTAGGTCGAACCAACGGCTCTGATACCACTTGTTGTGCGCGAATACGAATCAAACCAACAATCAAACCAACGCGGAAACAAAGAGAGAACCAGCGAGAAAACACAGAAAAGCAAGCAACACAAGAACACAAGATTTACGTGGTTCGGCAAAACGATGCCTACATCCACAAGGGGCGGTTGGGGTTTCTTTACTATATTCTCCAATGGGCAAACAAAGCCTTTACAAGAGATGACGGCTTCAAAATTCGAATTAGGTGTTACAATTTACAAAACCCTAACGGGTGTATTTATAGGGAAACTATTGGGCCTTTCGAATTGGGCCGAATCTGGATCCAAAACCCGCCGACAGTCGACTGGTCTTCATACCAGTCGCCTGGTTACTTCGGGACAGTCGACTGATCAGTCGACTGCTGCTACTGTATCTTCAGTCTTTGAACTTTCTCTCTGGACAGTCGACTGCTCCTCCATCCAGTCGACTGAAACTCTGAAACTTTCGAACACTGCAGATACCAAATACCAGAATCGAGCCATTATCCTATACTTAATACACCAAACAATGGAGAAATATAAGATATCCAATTCAAAGAAGCTTTAATAAAATATGGTGATACTGCATAATAGTTCTGTGTTACAGAGTTTGAACTCACTTCAAATATTAAAATGACATCTTCTGCAAGCTTCTGCAGAATACAATTCATTATATTGGTTATCATCTCAAACATTTGAATCATTCATTGCATTGATATTAAATTTTTGAGGGGTCTCGAATTTATAATAATATTCCCCATCCTCTTTGTTTAAGCAACCACCACTATATAAGTTGTTTTCATACAACAACAATGTTAATACTATATTACTTTTCTCAAAGGACTCACTCTTGTTCAACTCAGCTGATGCCAACATGGAAAAAAGATGCGGCAGTCTAGCTTTGGTTGTATCTGTTCATAAATGAAACCAAAAACAAAATAAATAAATAAAACTCTCATAGATACAAATACATACATATGCCCAAATACTAGTTTTGGTCAGTCGATGCTAATGAGGCTAAAACATAGGAATATTGTCACATTAACCAAGGAGCAAAATACCGAGGACACAAATAAACCAACATAAGAAACACACTTCACCTCTTCAGGGGATGCCAATTGACTCGTCTACATGACAATACAGAAAACTAACCCCTCAAAAAATGACAAGTATAAGAAGGAAGGAATCACTACACAGTACATCCTTTCAATGAAAGTAACGGAGATCAAGGAAAGACAAAAAAAAAATCGACCAAGAGAATGAACGATTAAAGAAACATGATTCCTCCCCCTCCCTTCATTTTCACCAATTCGTTGTAAAGTGTACACTTCATAGTGACCTGAAAGAAAATTATAGCTTTAACTTCTATACGAAGTTACTTCCTTCCTTCCTATTCCGTCTATAACCAAACAAACCAATCAATTATTTTCTTTTGGTTGTCGCTGCTGAATGCGTCTTTAAGCACAAGAATCCAATGGAGATATGAAATTTTAGCTAACATCTTTATGCAGATTCATTATTTTCTGAGTTGATTTTTTTTTCTTTTCAATTGATTTCCTTGTTTCTATTCCTTGACATTCCACAAATTAAACAGATTAAGTCAAGCCAATTTTGTCTGATGAAGAAATAGTCACCGAGATCAACAAAACATGCACCATATATAGTTAAAAACATTGCATGACCTACTAGATTACAAACCTCAGAAAAGAAAACATAAGATGAGAAAAGGGCATATATTCGATAACATAACATGAACATCTACAACAAACACTACCATCCCTTCTTCTCCCCATGATATTATGCAATCGAAAAACCAAACCAAACAAAACGTAAAACCTATACATACATCTCCAAATACAGATTTAAAAAAAAAAACGAAAAAAAGGATAGGAAAATGAAAGAAAAAAAAAACAAACTAATGAAGCCACCAAATGTTCCATAGAAGAAAAAACCGGAGGAACACAGAGAGAACAACAACGAGAAAATGAAGCACCGCCGCCATCTATCATCTAGCTATAATCGAGATATCTAGATGTATCTCATTCAAATCTCCTGCATCTCCATGCAGAGACAGAGAAGAGAGGCCTCTCCTGCCAACAAATGAAGAAACACCCATTCTCCTCCTTCATCTGATAAGCCTCACATCCAAACCCCTGCAACATTCTCGTAGCTTGAAGCAATCCATAGTAGCTCAACGGCACCCTCCCAAATCCGGCAATGTCCATCCTCTGTATCCACCTCTCCAACTTCTCGTGCCTCTCTTTCCTCTCCATCCCATCACATGCAATAATGTTCTTGATCTCCTCCCCAAATAACATCTTCTCCACTCTAACTCTTTCGATCGACTGCCTAGCAACCGTCGACTCCAGGCAATCAAACAGCGTCGCGTAGAAGTACAAGGCCTCCATAAACCTCTCATTCATCGTCGCCCCATTGTGATTCGACTCTTGCTCTGTCACCACCATGATTTTTGGGGACAACCCCCATAGGGAAGCCAGGAAATTCTCCAACCTCATCGAACCAGGCACCATCCCAAAGGGCGAAGGCGAAGACGAACCCGAACCCGAATCAGGGCTTGGAAGGAATCCATTTCCATTCAGATTGTGGTCCTTCTCCAGCATCTCCCCCAGGGTCCCTCCTCCATCTCCATGGCCCTTGTGAAACTTTCTATGGAGCTGGTGCAAGCTAGTCTTTCCAGTCGGAGTCGGCGTCGGCGTCGACGCTGCGGGGGGAAGCTTCCCGTCTTCGCAAGCAAGAAGAGAATGCAGCTGAAGAGAAGAGCTTATCGCCAGAGCCTCCCCTGTCTTAACCCGCAGGGACTCCATATCAAGATTGTCCAACCTGCTGCTGCTTACGACGACAGGATTGAACTGAAACGGAATGTCAAGTTTCTCAGCCTCTTCGGACAAAACCCCAGCCATGTGGTTCAGCAGCTCCCGGTGCTCATTCACACCGGTGATCCTCAAATGAGGTGGACCCTCGGGGCGAGCATTGAGAGCCTTGAGTAAAGCTACCCACTGAGCAGGATCAGATGCATTCAAGTCAATAACATGTACCATCTTCTCTCCATCCATAGCCTCGATGATTGCCTGGTTGGAAACAAGATAAGCGATGCGAAGGAAAGGGCACAGGTCAAGAAAATGCTTCCGTGCCTGGGCAGCTTCTACAGCAGGTTGAGGGAAGCGTGCGGTGGAGTTAAGAGCTCGGTAGAGGCCCGGCAGGGAGCGGAGGATACGGCGGGCAAGGGCGTCAGTGAAGTAGGATGCAATTCGCTGCATGGCATCGCCATCGGGGGATGCTAGATGGGAGATGTGGTCTAGGAAGGAATTTGCATGGTCGAGGTTGAAGGCAGCGACATGGTTGGCGCAGTTGATGAGGAGGTGGATGAGGTAGAGGCCGCGCTCGTCTGATTTGAGTTCGCGGACCCACGGGGATGGGATTGGGATGGGGATGGCGTATGGGGAGGAGGTGCCGCCGACGCCGAGGGTGCTGGGGGAGAGTGACATGAGGGAGAAGGTCTGGAGTGGTGAGGATGTCACCGAGGACGAACCTTCCTCTTGTTGCACCATTTATTATTAAATTATCAAGAAAAATTATTCCAACTCAGCAACAGCGCTAATAACTCGGTTTGCTTTTGAACTAGTGGTGGTGGTGGTAGATAGAACAGAGGAAGAAGAAGAAGAGGGTCATGGTTTAATTGTAATAAAAAGGGAGAGGTGAGACTCTGGGACTGGGAACGAGGAGGTAACTAATATAATAAGTAGGTTCGGTGGAGTTTGGGAGGGTTTTGGGAGCATTAGGCGACAAAAGCGAAGCTTTTTTGTCTTTGATTAATTTGGTGTGTATGTTTGTTAGCGTAATTGAGGAATATGGAATTTATGAGAAGATGAGCCCCTCTTTCCATGCTCCTTCAAACTTCATACTTTCTACTGTTTCTTTCTTTTACTACAGTTACATTCTGCACACATATTTATTTATATTTAAATTAGTAATTTACACGTGCGCGATGTACGTTTTAATAATTTCAAAAAATTAAAATAAAAACTCTGACATAAGAAGGATTTGAACCTGAAATCTCCTTTATATTAGTTATGTACGTGCGTTACACATGTTGGTAGAATGACAAAATGACAAATGACACTAAGGTCTTCTCCCATTATAATATTAGAGATATAGCTTCAGTTTCAAACTAAGAAATTCATTTGTTTTATAATTTTACTAGGTTTGCCCGTTGACACGTGCCTACGGCACGTCTTCGGAACGGTGCATCTTGTTTGATCATATAAAATTATTTTGGAAGTCCAGCAAATTAATTGAAGTAGCAAATATATTATATGAGAAATTTTTTGGGGTCCAGAAAAAACATATTATATGATTTTTTTTTTGAATTAGTTTTGAAGTTTTTAAATTACTAATTTTTTTAGTTTTTAGTTTTTTTAATTTTTTTAAAAAAAATTAAAATTTTTATTTTCTTAATTTATTGAATAGGAGAGGGAGGGAGAGAGAGGGAGAGAGAGAAAGAGAAAAAAAAAGAGATAAATATAGGAGTTGTTTTGGGTGGGGGATTTGAATTTGGATTTTGGAGGAAACTTTTGGGGGAGAAATATATTTTGTGAGGTTAGATCTGGATCTTTGATTTTTGAGAGGAATGAAGGAGAACCACTTGATAGCTTTCTTTGTATTTTATTATATAGACTAGGTGTGCCCGTTGACACGTGCCTACGGCACGTCTTCGGAACGGTGCACCTTATTTGATCATATAAAATAGTTTTGGAGATCTAATAAATTAATTGAAGTAACAAACATATTATATGAGAAACTTTTGGGGGTCCAAAAAAAACATATTATATAATGTTTTTTTGATTTTTTTGAATTATTTTAAAAGTTTTTAAATTATTATTTTTTTTAGTTTTTTAGTTTTTAGTTTTTTTTAAAATTTTAAAATTTTTATTTTCTTAATTTTTTGAATAGAAGAGGGAGGGAAAGAGAGAGGAAAAAAAGTTAAATAAATATAGGAGTTGTTTTGGGTGGGGGATTTGAATTTGAGTTTTGGGGAGAAAAATATGTTTTGTAAGGTTAGATCTGGACCTTTGATTTTTGAGGGGATTGAAGGAGAGCCACTTGATAGCTTTCTTTGTGTTTTATTATATAGATTATTAATGGTTCTTTATGTATTTGTTTGATGGAGGGGTAGTTTACCCGGAACTACTGTGGTGTTCTGATTTTTAAACAAGTTTTTGTTAAAACTGCTATTACTGTTGCAATGTTTTTTTATAAAATTTTTAAAGAGATTAAAAGTGGCCCAACGGTCACCTGTTTCATTAATAAAAAATTAACAAAACAACATTATTCAAAATATTACAAACTACCTCAATGATACAATCTAGATAAGCCATTGTAGCCATTAACATAAACTAAAAAGATACATAGGGTCCAAATACCATCAAAACTACATCAATGAGGGAGAGAAACCCTCACGTAGAAACTGGTATGAATTCTCCCCCTACTCCTCGAACTCCGAACGCAACATCTTTCTGACCTCTGCTTTACCTGCCCACGAGCAGATAAGACTCAAAATTTGTACAACAACAAGTTAAAATTACAATTAATAGAGCGGAAACAAGAATCATTTAGGATCCAAACACTCGTAGCTACAGATATATCTCATACCTTCCTACTTTCCATCCTAATGTGTGCCGATCTCCAAGACCCCTATAAATCATTAACTTGAATTGGCAAATCTAACGTATCAAAGCTCATCCCCAAAAATTTTCACGTCAGTTTAGCCTTAGGGCAACTTAAAAAAATGTGATCGACATCCTCCCCATCAAGATTACATCTGGGGCACCTATCATCTATTGGGACGTTACGTTTCCTAAGATTAACTTTAATTTGATAGAATAGCGTTGTTCATAACGAGCCATAAGAAAGCTTTCACCTTGTTGGGTGCCTCCATCTTCCAAATAATATTAGCTTGTTGAGATTTTATTCCCCCGTCGTTCAGGAATAGATACATGGATGCCAGTAAAAAATTCCTACTAGGGTCTAGAATCCATTTCCTGATATCAGTCCCCTCGTTTGGGTATTGCCGGCCCCCTCACCGCAATCCATTCTAGGAGTCTCTGTAACTCAGATATAGCCTCTGACGATTGGTTATCCCTAAATTTAATCTGTAGACCGTCGTTTTTCTACACATCTGACACTAGTAAGTTAACGTTGACTGTTTCAAATGCCACTTATTACTGTTGCAATGTTCTTGAAATCTTACCTCAAAAAAAAAAATGTTCTTGAAATCCTTACAGGCTACAGTATATTTATGCTTTCTTTTTTTTTCTCCTTTAAAAAAAAAAATGTTTTCTCTTTTAAGCTTCTGATAGTCGGTCAACAAGATTTTCCAAAAAAAAATATCTACCTATTCTTTCCTTTTTCTACTACCTAGTTAAGTGGTACATAGATTTAATATTCTAAGAAAGTAGATTTACCAAATAACGTGAACGGTAAAAGTAACTCTTCATATTTGTTGTATACAACTGAAACTTTTACACATCTCTATGATCTTATGTAAAATTCTACTGTAGTCTTACTAAGTACACATCATTCAAGAATTTAAGTTCTTTGAAGAAGGAAAAAAAATCACTACATAATTTAAAGTTAAAAAATTGCTGATTATAATTTGCTACAACCCAGTGGTTTCTTTTCTTTTTTATAAGGGAAGAAATAGTAAACCTTCAAGAACTAAATATTTATCCAAGCTACTTATCTAGGGAAGGGGGTAAGAGCTTGTCATATATATATATATATCAATATATGTACCTAGTATGAAATGTAAGTATGGAGGATGGGGGGGGTGGTTTGTCTTGAAGTGTGGAGAAGTAGAATAAGGGTTGGAGTCCTTATTCCTTATCCCACAATCATCCAAGCATGCCCTAACACAACAAAATTCCCACTCCCACTCCCCCCTCTCTCTCCTCTCTCTCTCTCTCTTCTTTTGTTCTCTTGTTTTACTTTAGGAACGATGGTGATGTTGGATTTTGAAACCCCCTTTTGAATGCTTCCAAGCCTCCTCATTTGTCTTCTTCCCACCACTCACCACTCTTATCCTCAAAGGTTTTAATGATAATAGAGACAAAGTAGGTTTTGAGAAGAGGACAAGGTGTGGGACTGTGGTGTAAAGAGCAAGGCTCCCTCTTCTTGTACTTATCTACTTGGGACATTTTGTTTTCTCTCTCCTTTTCCCAGTTCCCGACAACAACTTTGTTTGTGTGTTTGTTTGATAGAAGGTAATTAATTGCTAGAACTGTTTATGTTATCAAAGGAGGGGGAAAGAACAAGGGGATTAATTTTACATGCAAAATAGTATGATATTACTTTATTTAATTTTTGTTTTTACATTGTAGGTTCTTGAATGGTGAATAGACTTGCTTTGTGAATTCCGTGATTGAGACATGGTCAGCCATATTTGATGAAGCGTGTTGATGGGTGCATAGATTAATTGAGTATTGATTAAGAAATTGGTGATGGTGAGGTTAGCATTGTTTGTGTGTGTTTGTGCTCGTTGAGCTCGGTGCATATGGGCACGTATAACATTAGCATTATATAGGATGACGCTGGTGGTTGCTGAGATTATGATCGACAAAAGTTTTGGATTAATTAAAATAAACATGTATTCTTTTAATATTAAAATTTTATTTGCAAGTTTCAAAGTTTCAAAGATTTAAATTTGTTTTTCTTAGGATCACTTTACGGACTTTGTTTGTAGGAGATTCAAACGATTTCTAATTCACAATTCACAAGAAATGCATAAAATATAAATAGCACGGGTCAAGCAAGGGAAAGATGAAGTGAATTACCTGCACTTCAAGTTGCACCATAAATACAGTAAAAATATAGCTTTTTTTAAACTGAAAGATGGTTGACGCAAGCGTCTTTCATTAATGAGACAATAACGAAAAAATAGTTCATAGCACATAACACCTAAGTTCAAATGAAAATGCAAAAAAAAAAAAAATTAAACAGAAAAAAAATGCAGTTATGCCTGCTTATTCTTCATCGTCTTCCCCTAATTTATTTGTCATTTGCTTTTGCTCAAGTGAATTGGAGCTCAAAGTATTGGAGCTCAAGTGTCAGGATCAATCGACCCAAGCAAAGAATCCTTTTTTGCCCTCTTTCTAGCTGGAGTGAGACATGCCCAAGACAATATAAGAGAGAAAATTTTGTTGATCACCTCCGTTATAGAATCAACTTGATTATTAAAGCTACAATTATTCCTATCAAGCCAATTAACTCAAATTGTAGCAGCAACAACTAAATCTCAAGCAGACCTATCTGAATAGTTAATATGAGCATTACACCACACTCCCAATAGCTCTCCCACATAATTCGGTTTTTTATTTATCTTAAAACTAGTGGTCACCTTTTCCCAAATAGACTCACATCTTGCACGATGAAAAAAAGGTGGTCAGTATACTCTGCTAAATTCGCACATCTCGTATAAATCGTTGCTGATAAGGTCAAAGAGATTGGAAAATATTATTGGATTATTAGGATGATTATAACTGAGTATAATGACTCATATATATATATATATATATATATATATATATATATATATATATATATATATATATATATATATATATATATATATATATATAGTAGGGAACCAAATACTAAATTGATACATACCCAATATGAGACTAAATATATATAATATAATATCTAACACCCTCTCTCAAACTCACGATGGGTCAAACAGTGTGAGTTTGCCCACCAAGTAACGAAATCTCTGGACAATATGAGACTTGGTGAAGAAGTCTGCTGTTTGCTGTAAAGAAGTAACAGACTGAAGTGAAATGGTTTCTGTTTCAAAGCGCTCACGAATATAGTGACAATCTATCTCTATGTGCTTTGTTCGCTCATAAAAGACCGGTTTGCTTGCAATGTGCAATGCACTACGGTCATCACAATGAAGATGAGTAGTATCTGTGAGAGTTACACCCATATCTGATAACAACTAACGAACAAGAATAATTTTTCTAGTAGTGGCTGCCATTGCTCTGTAGTCAGCTTCGGTTGAAGAGCATGCTACTGTTGGTGTATGCCCTAGAGGCCAGTTGTGTATTGACATTACTAATTTACATTGCATTATGAAATTTATTTCATATATGAGGTATTTTATTTATTGTGTTATTTATTGTGATTAAATGAGCATAATAAAGTCCTTAGAATAATAGGTTCAGTACCAAGGGATATCAAGTGCATGACTTGATTGTGATATCCTATTGGTTGTAATCAGAATACTATTCTTAAATATCCCTAGTCAAATATTATTGTGAACTAGGACAATAATAATGCATAGAGACTAGTTTGTGTATAGACTAATGACCATATCTCACGGGTCATGGATATGAGATATCAAGTCTTCTTATGGGTACATATTAGAGTAATAATGCACTGGACTGACCCACCGTAAGAATGTTGCATGGATCGTTACGTGAGTGTCATAAGCGGTTCTCACAGTGACCATGGTGTATGTAGTCCTTTGACTTGAAGTCACTACGGTTCCCTACATGAGAAGTTATATATTTTAATGTCGTCAAACGTTTGCTTGTAATAAGCTGCACTACAAGACTAACAATCTTTACCGACATTTTTTTGCACATTTACCGGGGTTTATAAACCCCGCTGTAGATACCACCGGCGTTTTTTACGACCGCCGGTATAGGTTAAAACTACACCGGCGGTTGGAAAATGCCACCGAAAGGGTGGTTTCGTTTGGAACCTTTTTTTTTGCCATAACCTACACCGGCATTTTTGAAACGCCGATAAAGGTGAACACTTTTGCTGAAAAAACTACCCCGGCGCTTGTAAAAAACGCTGGGGTAGATATTTTTTTAAAAAAAATTTAAAAAAATAATTTAAAATTTAAAAAAAAAATCATCACTAAAATCTACATTATATATAAGCAAGGATATCGCTTAAAACATGAGTTACATACAAAATAGACCAGCAAACACACAAACAAGAAAAATATAATCCACCCCAATTCAACAAAGTTAAAAGTAATGATGAACGATTACAATATCAAGTGTATATAGTCCTCACAACTTAAAAATGCCAGCAAAACATATTTTTAAAATCACATACAACATGAGTATGTATATCGAGCAGAACAAAAATAATAATAATAATAAGAAAGCCATGATAAATCTCACCTCCATGTTTCAGTCCTCTCCTGAAGGAACTGAGTGCATATCCCCACAACTTGTTTAAGCACCAGACCGACTAAAAATTAGCAAGGAAAATGAAGCCATTTATAGGGAGTATCTTAAATAACTAATCACTTAAATAAAAGGGAAGAGTAAACTAAATTGAAATAACAATTATAATAATAAAAATAAAAATAAAAATACCCAAATACAAAATAGAAACCACCAAAATGAAGAACACTAATATGAAGAGAAAACAAATCAAAGAAGAAAGAAAAAGAAAGGGGCGGCGAAGATTCTCATCTAGACATCTATACATATGCACAAATCTCAAAGCAACATTAACCAACTCCTATATCATATACTAGTTATGAAGACCAAATACAAAGTCTACTAACCTATTCAGCAATACAAAGGCAATCTAGCATAAAACCAACCAACTCATATATCAAAGAAGAGAAATAGCAAACCGAAAGAATGTATTTGAGTGAGTTTCACAAACACCAAATTAACCAAATGATACAACATAAGTTCAAAATATTGTACTCTCATAAACATAATAATGTGATCTCATCACATTCATAACCAAAATATGGAGTTCAAAATATTGAGTTACAAAGATTATTTCATCACTAGTCAAATTCAGGCAAACAAGATAGTAACTGAGATGAAACTTATACTTTTATAATACTCATGAGATAACTGTCAATTGAAACCACAACATAAGTTCAAATAGGATTATTTCATCACTAGTCACTCCTCTGTAATTCATAGTATGCAACTTCAGTTACATAATCCATCTCATCATCACTTAAAACCAATGAGAAAGAACAATCTCATTTTCAAACACAAGCAACAAGCATGAACATTATCTTAGAAAATGATACTCATCTAAACATCATGATATAATTGTATATAAAGTTTAGATAATAAAATTTCCATCACTAGTCGCTCCCATATAAAAAAATCATAGTGTGTAACTTCAGATACATTATCCATCTCATCTCCAAACTCAGACAAAAGACCAAAAAGCAACTCGTGAAGCTGCACTAACCTGAAACAAGAGTTTCAAATCATACATTTGACGCTAACCTGAAGTAGTTTGCCTTCACTGCAAGAAAGATGAAGCTGGTTTATTAGATGAGGAAAATCATACAATCTAGTAAAACAATCCAAAAAAATGTGAGAGGAGCTTGTTGATAGTGGGAATTAACCAAAATAGAGGTTGAGGGGCTCCCTGTTTTCAAAGTGATCACTTGATCCACATTATCGACCTCTACTTCATCTTCTAGAGATTATCCAAGGAATCCCCATCAAAAGAGAGGGTTATGGAAATATCTAAGCATGGCCTGCACCATGCCATCCACTTGAAAAATAGAAAAGGAGACGATGATTTTCAAACAAAAAAAATTTGGTGGATCTCTCTCATTTTATTACCAGCTCATCATCCACATCAACCACATTATCGACCTCTACTTTATCTTCTAGAGATTAACTTCTTAACTTTGGTCATGCCAATTTAATACAATGAGCAACATCCTCCTCAATTTCCCATGAAGCAAAAATGACACTTCTGAGTACTTGGTGGCCAAATTAGGAATTATACCCTCATTTATTCTCAAACTTCCATGGAAGTTGCATTCCATATACTATATTAATCTGGAATATATTATACAAGCATACCTAGTCATACAAGCATACAAGTATACCCTCAAGAACATACAAGCAAGCTAAATCAGAGAGTTGGGAAAAATTGTAGAACCAATCTCAAGAACTTACCAACTACATCATACCTAGGGTTTGTGTAGAAATTTCAGAAACAAAAATTTTAAAAATAAAACGATTCAGAAATTTCAAGAACAAACCTAGGGTTTGTGTAGAGAAAGGGGCGACGACGGGGGAGGGGGGCAACGATGGGGGGAAAGGGCTATGGCAGGGGAGGGGGGCAGCGATGGGGAAAGTGCCGACGGCAGGGTAGGGGAAAGGGCGATGGGACAGCCATGGGGGAAGGGGCGACGCCGGAAGAGGGGGGCGGTGATGGGGGAAGGGCCAACAGATGGCTCTGGAGGAGGCGGCGATGGGGAACGTGGCGACGTCGGGGGAAGGGGGCGGGGGAAGGGATTGGGGCGGTGATGGGAGGAGGGAGATGGAGAGAGAGAGATAGAGTAAAAAATTGGGGTGAGGGATTTAGTAAAATGGGAGAGAGAGATAACGAGAGTGCGTGCATTCACTTATCCGTTACCTACACCGGCGTTTCACAAAAAAACACCAGTGTATACCTACATACGCTGGCATTTTTTACATACGCCGGTGTAAAGTTGGATTTTTTTGTTCCTTTACATTAACTTGGTTCTATAGTGGCGTTTCTACCAAAATGCCGGCGTAGATACGCCGGTGTAAAACTCTTTTTTTGTAGTGGTGATTATAAAATCTACTATTGGATATACTACAAATCATGTGGAGGGATGTGAGTGACTTAGATATGATTTGTCCCTTTTACATAAATGAGCGGTACCTACAGGCCCCTTGAATAAGTGAGACTGCAAATGTATGGCCGTGCTCAAATGAGTTCAAATGAGTCAATATGAGATATTGAGCTTATATGTTTTAGTAAGTCTACTCGGACATCAAGAAACCAAAGATTGATCTATACAAGAGTGACACACTCTATACTTTGTCGTCAATTAAGATATCTGGACTGTAACACCCCACAAAATAAAATGATTTATTTTTCATTATTAAATAATATTAAATTGGTAAAGTTGACTATTTTCTTGAAATTGCAATTTTGCACGTGCAACACACGTGCAAAGTTAGGAAATTTTGAATTCTTAAAATTTAATGGTTAATGTTTAATTTTTTGCATTTATTTATGATATTTTAATTTTCAGATTTATTTGAATTTATTTGACTATTTTATGAATTTCTTAATTTTACACATGCAAATATTTTTTGGTGCAAATCTCCAATTTTAAATTTTTGGATACATTCTCATATTTATAATTAATTATATCCTAAATTTTGGGATTTTTCTGAGTAAAGAAACTATTTTTATAAATACTTCGAAAGAGATGGTCTTTTATGTAAAAAAGCCGTTTGGATCTCAAACAAATAATGAAAATTTATTTTTACTAATTTTTGGGCTTTCCATGGTCATCATTGAAAATAAAATCTATTTAAATTTTATTTAGAGTTGATTTGGTAAAGATTTAAACGAATATGGTGTTTTTACAAATATGGAATTTAAGTGGATCTTGTGCAAATATTTTCTTGGAAAGTAAAATTCAGAAATTTTAATTGGAAAATCTAATATGTATTAGTAGATATTATTTCTGAATTTTCTGGATTTTTACGAATATTATTTGACATATTTGCAAATATTACAAAAAGAGGGACTTTTGTGCGAAATTACCACTTGGAGTGAAAACTCTAGATTTTTGGATTTTTGGGCTAGTCATGATGCTTAGTCAACTCAAAGGTAAAAATTTTACTTTTGCTTTAATAAATTTGGTTTATTTTGCAAGTTTTGATAAAAAATGGTCTTTTTGCAAAATTGCTACTTAGAGGGCAAAAGTATAATTTCATTTTTCTGAGTTTTACAACAGTGTCGGCCAAATTTGGAGTGTTGGTTTTGTTTTAAATACAAATTGAATTGGTTTTATCTAATTTCGAAGTATAAGGATCTATATATGTAAAGATATATTTAAAAGAGATATTTTGCAAATCTATTCAAAAACCCTAGATACCCTATTTCCGGCCTATTAAATGTAAGGTGCAGCCGTCTCTTTGTTGCACTACACAAAGGGATTTCGTTATTTTTAATTTCTTGGAGTTTCGAAGCGATGATTTTGAATTTTGCAAAAGAACGACCTTTTCTTATTCTTTATTAATTCGATTTGATTTCTTCATTGAGGTGGGTGACATATATTTGTTTTCTTACCGTTCTAAGCATGTTGTATGTGATGATTTATCTGTTAGAAAGCATGTTAGGAATTTTATAAAGAAATAATAAATTTTGATGAGTAGATGAACTAAAATTGAATCTTTTCATAAAACTATGCTATGGATGGTTAAAAATCTATATAGATGATTTAAATTTGTTAAAGAACCTAATAGAAATCATGGGTATGTTGTTTTCTATCATATGCTTGCTGATTTGATTGAGTTTAAGGAGTTATATGTTGTTTACTTCAAAAAAATGAATAAAAACCTAACTTTACTGTGGATGAATGCATATGTGATCTATTGGGTGATTTTGATGAACATAACTTAACTGATACACGTTGATATTTGCATATAGTCATGCATAAATTAATGTAAGAGGCTGTGCATATGTGTTATGAGTTACCAGATGAGATATTTGATTAAAAAGGTTGAGTTTTTAGGTGAAGAAGGGGTTTTTGTCCTCGGGTCTGTAAGAGAACAGGCCGAAGGTTGGGTTTTGATGGTTTTTGATGTTTTCCATTGGATTTTGATGTTTCTTGGGTACTGAGTTGGTTTTGAACAGTATACTACATATATACAAAGGATTCTTGATGCTTAACTAATGCACAAATACACACATATACATATTCACATTCACATCTACTGTTTTTCGAAGATTTTGTGAATTTTGATGGGGTTTTGATTGGACTTCAGTTGTTTTGATTCTTAGATGAGTTTAAATTTATTACTCCTATTTGGTGAATTTTAATGCTAAACTGATGCTTAAACTCTTATATGAATATATATATATATATATATATATATATATATATATATATATATATATATATATATATAAGGAATGCTTCAATGAAAACGTACTATAGCGTGAAAAACGTGAAAACAAACCTAGACCGTTGTTGGGAACAACGACCTAGGTTATAATGCATTATAACCTAGGCTGTTGTTCTCAACAACGGCCTAAGTTGTTTTCACAGGTTTTCACAACATTTGCATTTTCAATGGAGCATTTCCGTGTATATATATATATATATATATATATATATATATATATATATATATATATATATATATATATATATAAGGAATGCTCCAATGAAAACGTACTATAGCGTGAAAAACGTGAAAACAAACCTAGACCGTTGTTGGGAACAACGACCTAGGTTATAATGCATTATAACCTAGGCTGTTGTTCCCAACAACGGCCTAAGTTGTTTTCACAGGTTTTCACAACATTTGCATTTTCAATGGAGCATTTCCGTGTATATATATATATATATATATATATATATATATATATATATATATATATATATATATATATATATATATATATATATATATAGGGTAAAAGGGATATGAGCAACTTGCTCATTTAGTAAATGAGCAATTGATGAGGTGGCATGCATGTGATTGAAATTTTTTAAAGTGGTTAGTTGTCCAATGTATCACATGCATGCCACATCATTAATTGAATTTACTAAATGAGCAAGTTGCTCATATCCCTTTTCCCATATATATATATATATATATATATATATATATATATATATATATATATATATATATATATATATATATATATATATATATAAGTTGGCTGTTTTGAAGATTTTGTGGAAATTTTCTTTTATGTGATTTTAATGTGATTTTGATTTTTTCTATGAACTCCTAAACGTTATACAAGTTATATTTAGTCATCTCAGGAATTTGATTTTGCAAATTTAAGATTTTACAAAGAATTATAGAAGTATGAGTAAAATGTGCACGAAATTTAAAGTGGCAGATTTTTGGACTTCATAGTCGACCGACCACTTTTGAACTAAAGTGGCAGTTGACTGGCAATTCTTGAGTTTCGGATTTATGTAGGACAGGCGACCGGCCATTTTCGACAGTCGACTGTCATTGTTCTGGCGGATGGGTTTTCTTGAGTTTTGGATTTTCACAGGACAGTCGACCGGCCATTTCCGACAGTCGACTGTCATTGTTCCGGCTGATGGGTTTTCTTGAGTTTTGAATTTTGGCAGGACAGTCGACCGGCCATTTTAGATAGTCGATTGTCATTGTCCTGGCTGATGGGTTTTCTTGAGTTTCAAATTTTCGCAGGACAGCCGTCCGTCCATTTTCGATAGTCGACTGTTATTGTTCTGGCTGATGGGTTTCTTGAGTTTTCTTCGTTTCTTTTAAACGGTTATTTCCTCGATATTATGGATTATTTCTCTGCTATTTTAGATGATGTTTTTACTATAGATTACAGTATTTTACAGAGAGTTATATTTTATTTATAATAGAATTTTAATTGTATTCTTATGACATTATTAAGTGAGTTATATGTTTTTTCAAAAGAATTGATGTTTTGGTGATACTCTACGTCTTTAAAATATGATTTCCTGTTATTTGATGTGTAGCACCCCGAATTTCAAATATGATATCTCAGAAATACATTGCACAATTCCCAGCATCAACTTCAATTGCAGTATTAAACAGAGCCAAAAACACAGATAATTTTTATTTCAACTTTTATTACATCGATTATTTACAAAATACAGCGGAATACAAAACACCTTGAATTACAAACTTTCTTTACAATACTTTCTTTTAGAAATTACATAAGCTCTTTTAACATTCTATCACAAGTATCCAAATCCCAAGCTATAAGCACCTACCTGTAAAACATAAGGATAGAGATAATCGCTAACCCCCAAAACTACAGGGGTCAGCCATAACGGTGTGAGCGACATACGAGAAAACAACATGAATAAAACATAAAGCATAGAGTCATCAACAATATGTATTAACAGAAAGAATAAATAAAATGAGAAATAATAATAAGTAAAGCATGAAAACATCAAAGAATATAAGATAGTAAATAGTAATACATGAAAGCATCAAGTGAATCTAGACTAAGTGTCAATTGTAGGAAAAACAGGAAAACACAAGCATAAAACCAATTCAAGAAAATATCAATGCTATATGTTGACTCTCTAATGTATACTTGTCAGATTCTATGCATTCCATAGTACATAGGTCCGGTGCAAGCCCTTATCGATCACCACTTTATAGGGTTAAACCCCTCGTTATGCAATTAATCCTCCTACGGTGATGGAAACAAGATCCAAAAAACTCCGCGAATAGGCACCACAGCCCTCGACGCGCAAGCATCATGTAAGAATAGCTCTAAAACTAGAGAATCACCTCCCAACCGTGTACCCCACGAATAGGCTTGCAAGGCCCTCGAAGTGTAGATACACCAGGTACATTCCATGAATAGACCTGCCGACCCTCGACAGCGAATGCACCCTGCATGCTCCGTAAATAGGCCTGCAGATCCTCGACACGCGAACATACAAATGTCCTCTCGAGACAGACAACACACAGTCCTGGAACGCATCCGTTGAACTAACAAAACCAAGAGCATATACTTACATTTTCCAAGTTCCATCACGTCTCCACTAGTGCCTGTCCTTAAGTTGATTATTATTAAAACACAAAAATCTCATCTCTAGAGTTAGTGTATCCTGCCGGACTTAAATACTCAACAACAACCCTAAAACCCAACTGGTCTAAATCAACAAACCTTATCTGCCGGTTCACATGACTCCCACTCAACTCCTAGAGATATCATCAAGACCAAAACTCACAAATCCATCATCAAAACGATTATATGAAGAAACTTCTCCAATCAACAAAAACCCAAATCTTATATAAAATTCCAGAATCCAATTAAATATTAAATCTATTAAATAACTGAAATTTATATTTTTAAGTTGTAGAATATCACAAAACACCAATTCCTTTGAAAGCACGTATAACCCAAATAAGGTCCAAAAGAATACTTTTAAAGCTCCAATATAAAGCTCTATAAAACTTTTTTAATCTGTAGCAAAATATCTTTTAAAACAATATAGTACTGAAGGAACAATCGATCAAAAGAAACATCAGAAAACTCAAGAAAATATTAGTCAGAGCAGTAGCAGTCGACTTCATAAAGTAGTCAGTCGACTATCCCGCGTGAAATCCAAATTCAAAAAAATCATCAAGCAGTGCAGTAACAGTCGACCGCATACTGTAGCCAGTCGACTGTCATGCGAAAAAATTCGAAGACTTAAGAAAACCATAATCAGAGCAGCGGCAGTCGACTGTGTAATCTAGACAGTCGACTGTCCCGCAGGAAAATCCAACACTTACAAAAAACATTAATTTAGAGCAGAGACAGTCGATTGTATAAGGAAGCCAGTCGACTGTCCGCAGGAAATTTTGAGACTTCAAGAAAATACTTCAGCCAAGACCCCGACAGTCGACTATCGACATTGGTCGGTCGACTGTCAGTCCTCCCGACTGCAGTTTTAGTTATGCACATTTCAACCTATACGGAGTTTTACTTTATAAAAAAAATCTGTAAAAGGTACAATTCTGATATGTTCAAATACGACTTGTAGAGTATATAAGAGTCCATAAAAACCAATCAAAATCACTTTGAATTGATGAAAATAGCTTTTTGATGAATTTCTTCAAAATAAAACATGAATGTGTGCATATATCAAACTAGAGTTTTTAAGATTCAATCATACATCAAATAATTATGTTCCAAACCATATCAATGCCGAAATAATTAAGATTCAATCAAAATTCTACAAAATACACAAAAATCCAATTTCTTCAAAAACAATGAAATAAGATATATTTGCACATGTTTGTGTGCCAAGAAAACTTCAAAACTCATCAATTAGAAATAGTGAAATATTTAGATTTAATCTCAGTACTAAAACCAATCATATCCAATTGAAAACTTCTCAAAACTTCACAAAATCACGAAATACCCAAATTGATCATAATGCATAGATCTAGATCTAAATTCCCTCTCTCAAAACTCCAAGACTTAATTCTTAGATCCAATAGCCATTAAATTCATCCACAATCATCCATAATAAATTGTCCATGCATATAAGCATCATAACAATCACCAATCAAGTTTCTACTCAACGAAAACCCCCAAATAGAGTTTATGCATTAATACAAAAGTAAAGGTAATCTTTTTATTCACTTTTATGCAATATCATCATACAACACATCATGATAGATTAAAACAGCAAGTATATGAAGGAAAACATCCTACTCATGATTTATAATGGGTCATTCAACAATCTCAAACCATCCACATGCAATTCTACTCATAAATAATTAGGTTTTCATAAAAGATCCAATTTTAATTCATCAATTCATCCAATCCATCATATATATTCATACCCAAACCCTAGCATGCTTTCTAGTAGATGAAACACCACATACAACATTCAAAGAATAAAACAAAACAAATATATCACTCACCTAGTTGAAGAAATCGAACGAAGACAAATAGAAAAATAAAATAATGAAATTCTTTGTGTTGTGCAGTGAAAGACGGCTGCACTCCACCCTTAAATAGGTCGGGATCCAAGGTTTTAGGGTTTTGAACACATTTGCAAAAATACTCCTTTTAAAACACATCTTTACATATATAGATCCATATACTTGGAAACTTGATAAAACCAATTTATTTGAGATTTAAAAATAAAAACAACCATCATAAAGTCAGCCGACACTGTTTGAAAAGCCCAGAAAACGAATTTATATTTTTACCCCTCAAAATGATAATTTAGCAAAAAGATCATCTTTTATCAAAACTTGTAAAATAAATCAAATTCATCAAAACAAAAAGTAAACTTTTTAACCCTGAGTTGACTAGGCATTATACCCAGCCCAAAATCCGAAAATCTGGAGTTTTCACTCCAATTGGTAATTTTGCACAAAAGTCATTTTTGTAATATTTGCAAATATGTCCAATAATTATCGGAAAAATCTAGAAAAATCACAAATAATCTCAAATAATAAATATGAGTTTCCTCGAAATAATTTTTGGCTTTGAACTTTCTAAGAAAACATTTGCAAGTGTAAAAAGGATAAATCTTAAGAAAAAAATTTATTAAATCTTCAAAAATCATTTTAATTCATTTATAAATCTTAAAAACAATATTTAAAAAAATACGGGGTACTACATGATGGGTTTAATATTTTATTTCAATCCTGGAATTTCACGAGTACTTCAAATGGATTTGGATTTTGTCGTTTTCTTATTATAAACATTTAGATGATAGATTTATAAGTTTTATTGAAAGTTTTGGTATTGATGGTTGAGTTATGAGTCTTTAGAGATTGAGTGGGGCCCTAACTACCGGCGGTTGAGATTTTAGTTTTTGTTCAGTTGAGTTAAGCCTGGTATGGTACACCAACTCTAAGAGATTCGCAATCTATTAAATAATTAATTAACTTAACAAGATAAGGACTGACACTAGATGGTGATATGATGAAATGAAAACATGGGTTATGGACCTCAGTATGGCCTGCGGTGTGAGATAATCTCCGGAATTATCGAGGTGTGAGTGAAATAGTCTTCGAAATTACCTGTAGTGTGGGGTTGATCTCTGGAATTATCGGGGTCGATGTGACACTCATGGGGTATTCGTGTGATGAGGCACCATAGCTTACGGTGTTGGGTATTCTCGAAGATTCCCAGGTGTGAGTGAAATAGTTTTCGAAATTATCTGTGGATAGAGATTGACCTCTGGAATTATCGAGACATGGGCTAATACTTACAGTTTATCTAAATCTCGTAGTAGTCATCATAGTAGGATTAGTTGCATAATGAGGGATTTAACCCTATCAAGTGGAGAACGTTAAGGGCTTGCACTAGACCTATGTAGAGTAGGATGCATAGAATCCGACAAGTATGCATTAGAGAGTCAGCATATAGCATTGGTATTTTTTTGACTTGGTTTTATGCATGCTGTTTCCTGTTTTTCTACACTTGACACTTAGTCTAGTTTCACTTGATGTTTTCATGTTTTATTTATTGTTATTTCATATTCTTTTCATTTATTCTTACTGTTGATACATGTTGTTTATGACACTACAAAAGAAAGTAGCTTTCCCGGCGATTATTCCCCGGCATTTTACTAGTAGCGCCGGGGTAGGGAGCCAGTAGGAATTGGGCGCCAGATGGGATGGTCATACACCGGCGGTCGATTTAAAACGCCGGTGAATGTTAGTATTCACCGGCGTTTTATCTAAACACGCCGGTGAAGTTTATTATTCACCGGCATTTTTTATTATAAACGCCGGCGAATATACTGGCACATTCACCGGCGTTTCCAATTAAAACACCAGTGAATAACTGGGAATAAAAACCACGAACCCTAATCGTTCGCTCGCCATTTACCCATTACCCCAAAAAAAAAAGAGGGAAAAAAGGCGCTTCGTTTCCCTCCTTCCCCGCTCTATTTCCCGCGCGTTTGCCTCCGCCGCTTCGTCCTCTTCGACGGCCTTCGACCATTCGAAATCGTCCCTTATTCCCTTCGTCCTTTTCGATTTCGTTCTTCCCTCTCTCGATCTGGAGGTGAATCGGCGGTCGCCCCCTCTCTCTCTCTCTCCTACGCCCCCGCCCTCGTCGCCCCGCTCCCTCCCTCTCTCTTCGGTATGATCTCTTGATTTCCCTTATTTTCCAAAAAAGGCAGCTTTTTTCAGTTTATTCATTTCGATTTCCTTAGCATGAACGGTTTAGTTGAGATGAAGAATTAATAGAAAAATATATGCTTAGATAATGGAAATTTTCATCTTCTTTTACTGTTAATGAAGCTGATTTCATGCATCTGATTGTCTTCATGGCATGTTTGTTTTTTTACCCAAAATGGGTTCACTGTGAACTGAGGATATTGTATAGGTACGTATGCCAAAATTCTCTGGCCGGATATGCACCACACTTGGGTTTTAGATTTAGTTGGGCACAGTGAATTAGTAGAGCAACATATAAGCTCAGTTAATGGGAAATTTTCATTTTCAGATACTATTAAAGTAACCTGATTGCAATCTTTGGCATGGTTTTTTAACACAAAATGGGTTCACTTCCAAACTAAGTATGCTGCATAGCATACCCGTTTTCTTTCACTGTTAATGAAGCTGATTTCATGCATCTGATTGTCTTCTTGGCATGCATGTTTTTTTACCCAAAATGGGTTCACTGTGAACTGAGGATGCTATAGGTACGTATGTCAAAATCCTCCGGCCGGATATGCACAACAATTGGATTTTAGATTTAGTTGGGCTAAAGAAGTAGTAGAGCAACATATAAGCTCAGATAATGGGAGATTTTCATTTTCAGATACCGTTAAAGTAACCTGATTGCAATCTTTGGCATGGTTTTTTAACACAAAATGGGTTCACTTCCAAACTAAGTATGCTGCATGCATAGCATCCCCAGTTTGTATAGGTTCACTTCCAGACTAAGTGAACTGAGGATGCTATAGGTACGTATGCCAAAATCCTTCGGATACGCACAACAATTGGGTTTTAGATTTAGTTGGGTTGAAGAAGTAGTATAGCAACATATAAGCTCTGACAATGGAAAATTTATCATTTTCAAATACTGTTAAAGTAACCTGATTGTCAATCTTTGGCATGGTTTTTTATACGAAAATGGGTTAACTTCCAATCTAAGTATGCTGCTAGCATCCCCATTTTCTTTTTTTGTTGTTAGGGAAGCTTATTTTCATGCATCTGATTGTCATCTTGGCATGTTTTTTTTACCAAAATCGGTTCACTGTGAACTGAGGATGGTATAGGTACGTATGCCAAAATCCTCCGGCCGGATATGCGGCTACAATTGGGTTTTAGATTTAGTTGGGATGAAGAAGTAGTAGAGCAACATATAAGCTCAGATAATGGGAAATTTTTCATTTTCAGATACTGTTAAAGTAACCTGACTGGAATCCTTGGCATGGTTTTTTAACAAAATGGGTTCACTTCGTAACTAAGTATGCTGCATAGCATCCCCAGTTTCTTTCACTGTTAATTAATTGAAGCTTATCCCATGCATCTGATTGTCATTTTGGCATGTTTTTTTGACCAAACTGGGTTCACTGTGAACTGAGGATGCTATAGCTCTATGCCAAAATTCTCCGGCTATGTACAACAATTGGTTCAGCCTGCAAAATATATGCTTACATACTAGACATTTTAATTTTTCTTTTACTGTTTCTTTTGTTTAGTATTATTATTATTATTATTATTATTATTATTATTATGAGATAAGTGATTATTAGTAGTCATGAACAGAATAGTTCATGAGTCATCAGATCTTCTTGTTACCGTAGTTACAGCAGGACGCACTCATTATTCGGCCGATTCCTCTTCATCAGCAAAATACCCTTTACCATCATCATCTCCTTGAACGGAAAGCCAAATACAGGGGAGACTATAGTCGATTTTTTTTTATGCTCGAACACAGGGTGTGTGATAAAATACCGTCTAAGGTGGTTGTGATCATTTCCACAAAAGGTCGTTTAGGGTTTGGTGAATAGAGTAGATTGTATTAAGAAGTAGTTTTTTTTTGTACATTTTTTGGAGCCACAATTTCTTTATTTTACAGTTAAAGATTATATCGTTTATTTATTTGCAGCTAGGGATGATTTTCAAATAGGTGAAATTTAATATACAAAATGCCTTTTACTGTTATTACTATTTAATATATCAAATTTTAATTTCAGACTGTGTGCTATTGATATAATGGATAGAAGTTGGATTAGTAAACCACGATTATCCAAGGAGTACCGTGATGGTATTAAAGATTTTATTATCTTTGCCAAACGACATTCCCGTGATCCCAACCTAATCCTTTGTCCATGCCTTCGCTGTACAAATTGTATGCTGAGGACATGTGACGTAGTACATACACACTTGGCTGTCAACGGTTTTCTTCAAGGGTACACAAGGTGGTTTTGTCATGGAGAGGATCATACGGCAGCTCCTGTTCGTCCGGTTGTATTAGAAAATGAGGCTGAGCCCTTAGTGAACGAAGACTTAAGCGTTCCCGATGAGATGCATGCTTTGTTACAAGATGCCATGGGGAATCATAATGTTCCTTTCCACACCAATGACCCAACAACCGAAGTTCACAATGAGTCAATAGAAACAAACCAGATTGGTGGTGGGGTGGACGAGGAAATGTCTGGCCCCACCCATGAAAATAATAAGCAGCAAGAATCCTTCGCTAAGTTACTTGAAGATGCTAGTATCCCGTTGTACCGCGACTGCACCAAATTTTCTAAGTTCTCATTCATTGTCAGACTATTTCAGATTAAATGTTTAAACGGGTGGTCTGCTAAGTCCTTCACTATGCTACTTGAATTGTTGAATGAAGCATTTCCTGAAATCTGTATTCCAAACTCAGCCTATAAAATCAAAAAATTCCTAAGTTCTCTCGATCTAGGATATGAGAAGATAGCAGCATGTCTAAATGACTGTATGCTTTTCACGAGTGGTAAGGAAAGTCTGGAGAATTGCGAAGTGTGTGGTTCTTCGAAATGGAAAGAAAGACCAAATCAAGACGAGGGAGCCAGCGGATCTACTAAGCGAAGTAGAAAAAAGAAGCCTGCCAAAACATTGCGTTACTTTCCTCTGATCCCTAGGTTACAAAGGTTGTTTATGTCCACGAAAAATTCTTCTGATATGAAATGGCATGCTGAAGGCCGCACTAATGATGGGATTCTTAGACATCCTGCTGATTCTCAATCTTGGAAAAGATTTGATGAAAGATATCCTGATTTTGCGGAAGATCCTCGAAATGTGAGACTTGGACTAGCTAGTGATGGTTTCAACCCTTTCAGGCAAATGAGTAGTACATACAGCATATGGCCGGTTGTGTTGATACCATACAATTTGCCGCCTTGGAAATGCATGAAGCAGTCCTCATTTATTTTGTCCATGATAGTTCCTGGACCGAAAGGTCCTGGAAATGATATAGATGTGTACCTACAACCGTTAATAGATGAACTTCAGAAGTTGTGGGTGGGTGTTCCAACCTATGATGCTGTGGCTAAAGAAACATTTTCTCTTCGTGCCGTGTTGTCTTGGACAATCAATGATTTTCCAGCATATGCAAATTTATCTGGATATAGTACTAAAGGACGTTATGCATGTCCATGTTGTGCTGACCAAACTAGTTCAAGGTGGTTGTACAATGGCAGAAAGTTTTGCTATATGGGTCATAGGAGATGGTTGCCTGACACACATATATTTCGGGCAGAGGCAGCGACATTTGATGGCACCGACGAGTGGGAACATGCTCCTGGGTCTTCCTCTGGTTCAGATATTTTGAGGCGGGTAGATGGTCATCAATTCAAATATGGAAAGGAACCAGAAGTCAGGACAAAGGGCAAGAAAAGGGCAAGGCCGGAGCAAGATGAGGAGACCGATCTATATGGCGAGGATGAGGATCAAAACTTGACGAGTTTAGGTGCATGGAAGAAGAAGAGTATTTTCTTCAAGTTGCCGTAATGGGAATTCAACTTACTGAGACATAATTTAGATGTGATGCATATCGGCAAAAATATAGGTGAGAATTGTATAGGAACAGTTATGGGAGATGATCGGAAGACAAAGGACAATCTGAAGAGCCGACTTGATTTGAAGTCAATGGGCATCCGACATGAGTTGCACCCAGAAGAATTGCCGAACGGGAAAGTGCTCCTACCTCCTGCAATCTATTCAATGTCAAAATCGGAGTTGGAGTTGTTTTGCAAAGTACTACTTGAACTGAAAGTCCCCGATAGCTATTCTTCTAACATGGCAAAATGTGTCAACTTTAAAGAGAAGAGGCTTCAGGGGCTAAAGTCACACGACTACCACATCCTAATGCAGGATCTCCTTCCTGTGGCCCTAAGGTCTTCAATGTGTGAGCAAGTCACTACTGTCCTGAAAGATCTTTGTAGCATATATAAAGGTATTTGCTCAAGAATGCTTCGTGTTGAAGATCTGGACCAATTGGAGCAGCAGGCGGCATTGACACTTAGTAAAATGGAGATGATATTTCCTCCATCGTTTTTCAATATTATGATTCACTTGATAATCCACCTTGCTGGTGAAGCCAGAATCGGTGGTCCTGTTCACTATCGGTGGATGTACCCCATTGAGAGGTAAAATAATTCGTTCATCTTACGAAATTGAATTTTCAAAAGCTCATTTCTTTTAATCCCCTAATCCGCTCTAGTTTATTAATTGTACATGTTCAGGTACCTATACCGGCTAAAGGGTTATGTGAAAAATAGAGCATATCCTGAAGGGTCAATAGCCCAGAGATATCTATCAGAGGAGTGCTCACATTTTTTTTCCAGGTATTTGTCTGGTGTGGAGACATCTTCCAGTAGACCACGTAGAAATCCAGACATTTCCAACCTTGATGGTGCACAATATCTTTTTGATACCGCTGGCACCACTGTTGGTAAAGTTGATGCATTTGAGCTCGATAGCTTAGCGTGGGAACAGGCACATCGATATGTGCTAGACCATCATGCATCAGTGGAACCATTTCGAAAGTAAGTTGCTTTTAAATGTAAATCGAATACAGTGAAAACCGCGGAGTTCGATATTTTTGATACTTTTGTTATTCCTAATTTCAATTGCTTGTTTTTTAGCGAATTTGTCAGGGACATCAAACGAAGGGCTAGACCAAGAAGACTACCACCACGTGAACAAAACAAGCTGATGAATGAAAAATTTCATAAGTGGTTTGAATCTCATGTAGGTGAATTACAGTTATGCAAGTTAATCTTTATTATATCTATATTTTCTATGGTGTTGATACGATTTGCGCAAAATTAATAGGTACATTCTTTGGGTCCTGAAGGTGCGTCATCTGAAATACAAGTACTTGCCAAAGGTCCCTATCAGATGGCCAAAAGATACGGAGGATACATATTCAATGGTTTTAGATTTCGTACTAAGGATCGTGAATCTAATTTGAAGTCTCAAAATAGTGGAATGGTAGTGACGTCTAAGACTAGAAGTTATGCTTCCAAATCGGACACGAGGCCTGTAGATGGGGATCTCGACTACTATGGAGTGCTCACGGATATCATTGAGTTGAATTATTTTGGCCATTTCCGTGTTGTCTTATTTCGTGGGGATTGGGCTGAGTTTGATAGGAATTTTGCTAACAACAAGGACAAGCTTGGCTTCACAGTTGTGAACTTCTCAAAATTGATTCACATCGGTACACACATTAGCCATGAGCCATTTGTGTTTCCATCCCAAGTGCAACAAGTGTTCTACATTGCAGATCCAACCCTGCCAAAATCGTATGTGGCTATCCCTATGCAACCAAGAGATGTATTCCAACTGGGCGATACTTCAGACGATGAAGACGGTGAAGACATGAACAGTTACATTGCTTCTGAGTTTCCTGTGTTTGATGTAAACACAACCGATCTTGGAATTTGCGGGACTTGGCTCCGCAAGGATGGAGAAGAGGGCGATGTACTGGAAGATGTCGTATTGTAGTTTACATAATTTTTTATGCAAGTTTATTATATGTCTGTAATTTTATGTCTTAAATCTTGTTGTAATATTATGTCTGTAATTTCGAATATGTTCATTATGAATTTAATACACTGGTTTAATTGTCTTTCTATTTTCTACTGCTTGGTATTATTTACATTAAACTATGCTTAGTGTCATTTGAACCAAACTATCATTTGAACCAAGTTATCGGATCCTTGACAGGTACAACATGCCGAGGCGTGGAAAGAGGGTAAATATAAATGATGGCAACGAGAGCCATGGGGATGAGCAGCCACTAAACAATAGTGGCAGGCAAACATATGAGAGTGAGGGTAGCACGCCGCCCACTGTCAAAAAACATCGGTAAGTCTTGAAATTGGTATTTTTAAAGAGATTATGTTACTTGAATGCATGAAAGACACGTACTAGTGTTTGTGAGTCTGCATTGTGGCTGTCGTCTATGTCGCATTTCGTCTATGTTTCTTAAGTGGGCTGTGATTAGAGAGAAAGGGCTGGAGTGGAGATCTGGAAACCCAAAATAGAGACATCTCGTTTATTATAATCTACACTTATTGTTGGACCAATCCCCTTTTGCTGTTGTTGCTGATGTCTCTTTGTGTGCGTGTGTTGAAGAGAATGAAGGGATGAGAGAGAGACGAGGAAAATGCCGCTATGTTGGCCTGGTGTATCCTCATTCTCTACGATCCCTCTTTCTGGCTCCATATATGGCTTCTATATTAAATTGGTTTCCTTCCACGATGACAGTCCGTAATACTACACTTGATATGAGCCCATGTTCATAGCTGCATCCTATTGCATACTCACAAACAACTAATACTTGTCGGCCTTGCATCGTATGCCCAACCCCATTTTGGCACATAACCTGGTATAGATGACATTGTACTGATTTGGAGGAGGTGAAAATGGGACCATAAAATAGCTTAAGAAGACCATCAGGTTTGTGAAATAAGCTTCACTAACAGTGAAAGAAACTGGGGATGCTATGCAGCATACTTAGTTTGGAAGTAGTCCCATTTTGTGTTAAAAAAACCATGCCAAAGATTGCAATCAGATGCATGAAATCAGCTTCTTTAACAGTATCTGAAAATGAAAACTTTTCATAATCTGAGCATATATGTTTCTTTAACAGTGACTGTGAACAATTGTTCTTAATTGGGCTGTGATTAGAAAGAGACGAGTTGGAGTGGAGATCTGGAAACCCATATAGAGACATCTTGTTCATAATAATTTATTATGGTTGTTGTTCTTGTCGCTCTTGCTGTTGTTGCTGATGTCTCTATGTGTTCGTGTGCTGAAGGGAAAGAAGGGGTGAGAGAGATATGAGGAAAATGCTGCTATGTTAGCCTGGTGTATCCTCATTCTCTACCATTCCTCTTTCTGGCTTCTATATTTGGTTTCCTTCCACGATGATAATTCCAGTTAAAACTACACTTGCTATGAGCCCTGTTCGTATTTTTATTCCATGAAGAATTGATCTATGACTACAATCTCCATTCAAAACCCAATTGTTCACTCAAACATGCTCCTTGTATCTGAACTCAAACATCACATTAATAAACATCTTTTCTGATAATGGCTACAATTGTGGAAGCTCTCTCTAAGTCTCAATTCTTCAAGGTTTTGTTGCCTACTTCTTTACAGAAGCTGGTACTCTATTCTTCTTTAAAGAGAGGAGAATGGAGTACCAACTTCTGTAAAGAAGTAGGCAACAAAACCTTGAAGAATTGAGGCTTAGAGAGAGCTTCCACAAGTGTAGCCATTATTAGAAAAGATGTTTATTAATGTCATGTTTGAGTTCAGAAACAAGGGGCATGTTTGAGTGAACAATTTTCCAAACAAGCTTCACTAACAGTGAAGGAAACTGGGGATGCTATGCAGCCTACTTAGTTTCTTTAACAGTGACTGAAAATTTCCATAATCTGAGCATATAAATTTTTCATAATCTGAGCATATATGTTTCTTTAGCAGTGACTGTGAACAATTGTTCTTAATTGGGCTGTGATTAGAAAGAGACGAGTTGGAGTGGAGAAGGGAAAGAAGGGGTGAGAGAGAGATGAGGAAAATGCCGCTACGTTAGCCTGGTGTATCCTCATTCTCTACCATTCCTCTTTCTGGCTTCTATATTTGGTTTCCTTCCACGATGACAATTCCAGTTAAAACTACACTTGCTATGAGCCCTATTCGTATTTTTCTTCCATGAACTGAGGATGGTGCATAGGCTGGTGCCTGGTGTATCCTCATTCTCTAGCATCCCCAGTTTCTTTCACTGTGAGTGAAGCTTATTTCACAAACCAGATGGTCTTCTTAAGCTATTTTATGGTCCCATTTTCACAAACTGTTAGTGAAGCTGATTTCAAGCACCTGATTGTCTTCTTGGCATGTATGTTTTTATACCGAAAATGGGTTCACTGTGAACTGAGGATATTGTATAGGTACGTATGCCAAAATTCTCCGGCCGGATATGCACCACACTTGGGTTTTGCGATATAGTTGGGCTGAAAAAGTAGTAGAGCAACATATAAGCTCAGATAATGGAGAAATTTTCATTTTCGGATACTGTCAATGTAACCTGATTGCAATCTTTGGCATGGTTTTTTTAACACAAAATGGGTTCACTTCCAAAATGAGTATGCTGCATAGCATCCCCAGTTTCTTTCACTGTTAGTGAAGATTATTTCACAAACCTGATGGTCTTCTTAAGCTATTGTATGGTCCCATTTTCACTAACTGTTAGTGAAGCTGATTTCAAGCACCTGATTGTCTTCTTGGCATGTATGTTTTTAAACCAAAAATGGGTTCACTGTGGTCATCAGATGATGGAGAAATTTTCATTTTCAAATACTGTCAATGTAACCGGTTTTTTTAACACAAAATGGGTTCACTTCCAAAATGAGTATGCTGCATAGCATCCCCAGTTTCTATCACTGTTAGTGAAGCTTACTTCACAAACCTGATGGTCTTCTTAAGCTATTTTATGGTCCCATTTTCACTAACTGTTAGTGAAGCACATTTCAAGCACCTGATTGTCTTTTTGGCATGTATGTTTTTATACCGAAAATGGGTTCACTGTGAACTGAGGATATTGTATAGGTACGTATGCCAAAATTCTTCGGTCGGATATGCACCACACTTGGGTTTTGCGATATAGTTGGGCTAAAAAAGTAGTAGAGCAACATATAAGCTTAGATAATGGAGAAATTTTCATTTTCGGGCACTGTCAATGTAACCTGATTGCAATCTTTGGCATGGTTTTTTTAACACAAAATGGGTTCACTTCCAAAATGAGTATGCTGCATAGCATCCCCAGTTTCTTTCACTGTTAGTGAAGATTATTTCACAAACCTGATGGTCTTCTTAAGCTATTGTATGGTCCCATTTTCACTAACTGTTAGTGAAGCTGATTTCAAGCACCTGATTGTCTTCTTGGCATGTATGTTTTTAAACCAAAAATGGGTTCACTGTGGTCATCAGATGATGGAGAAATTTTCATTTTCAAATACTGTCAATGTAACCAGTTTTTTTAACACAAAATGGGTTCACTTCCAAAATGAGTATGCTGCATAGCATCCCCAGTTTCTATCACTGTTAGTGAAGCTTACTTCACAAACCTGATGGTCTTCTTAAGCTATTTTATGGTCCCATTTTCACTAACTGTTAGTGAAGCTGATTTCAAGCACCTGATTGTCTTCTTGGCATGTATGTTTTTATACCGAAAATGGGTTCACTGTGAACTGAGGATATTGTATAGGTACGTATGCCAAAATTCTCCGGCCGGATATGCACCACACTTGGGTTTTGCGATATAGTTGGGCTAAAAAAGTAGTAGAGCAACATATAAGCTTAGATAATGAAGAAATTTTCATTTTCGGGCACTGTCAATGTAACCTGATTGCAATCTTTGGCATGGTTTTTTTAACACAAAATGGGTTCACTTCCAAAATGAGTATGCTGCATAGCATCCCCAGTTTCTTTCACTGTTAGTGAAGATTATTTCACAAACCTGATGGTCTTCTTAAGCTATTGTATGGTCCCATTTTCACTAACTGTTAGTGAAGCTGATTTCAAGCACCTGATTGTCTTCTTGGCATGTATGTTTTTAAACCAAAAATGGGTTCACTGTGGTCATCAGATGATGGAGAAATTTTCATTTTCAAATACTGTCAATGTAACCGGTTTTTTTAACACAAAATGGGTTCACTTCCAAAATGAGTATGCTGCATAGCATCCCCAGTTTCTATCACTGTTAGTGAAGCTTACTTCACAAACCTGATGGTCTTCTTAAGCTATTTTATGGTCCCATTTTCACTAACTGTTAGTGAAGCACATTTCAAGCACCTGATTGTCTTCTTGGCATGTATGTTTTTATACCGAAAATGGGTTCACTGTGAACTGAGGATATTGTATAGGTACGTATGCCAAAATTCTCCGGCCGGATATGCACCACACTTGGGTTTTGCGATATAGTTGGGCTAAAAAAGTAGTAGAGCAACATATAAGCTTAGATAATGGAGAAATTTTCATTTTCGGGCACTGTCAATGTAACCTGATTGCAATCTTTGGCATGGTTTTTTTAACACAAAATGGGTTCACTTCCAAAATGAGTATGCTGCATAGCATCCCCAGTTTCTATCACTGTTAGTGAAGCTTACTTCACAAACCTGATGGTCTTCTTAAGCTATTCTATGGTCCCATTTTCACTAACTGTTAGTGAAGCTGATTTCAGGCACCTGATTGTCTTCTTGGCATGTATGTTTTTATACCAAAAAATGGGTTCACTGTGAACTGAGGATATTGTATAGGTACGCATGCCAAAATTCTCCGGCCGGATATGCACCACACTTGGGTTTTGCGATATAGTTGGTGCTGAAAAAGTAGTAGAGCAACATATAAGCTCAGATAATGGAGAAATTTTCATTTTCGGATACTGTCAATGTAACCTGATTGTTTAACACAAAATGGGTTCACTTCCAAACTAAGTATGCTGCATAGCATCCTCAGTTCTTCTTTTGTTGATAGTGAAGCTTATTTTCATGCATCTGATTGTGATCTTGGCATGTTTTTTTGAGCAAAATGGGTTTACTGTGAACTGATGATGTTATAGGTACGTATGCCAAAATCCTCCGGATACGCACAATAATTGGGTTTTAGATTTAGTTGGGCACAGTGAATTAGTAGAGCAACATATAAGCTCAGTTAATGGAAATTTTCATTTTCAGATACTGTTAATGAAGCTGATTGCCATCTTTGGCATGATTTTTGAACAAAAATGGGTTCACTTCCACACTAAGTATGCTGCTAGCATCCTCATTTTCTTTCACTGTTAATGAAGCGTATTTCATTAAGATCCAGGATGGCAAATTTTGACTGGGCTATGATTGGATTGTTTAGTGGATGTGGTCTATGTTCTTAATTGGGCTGTGATTAGAAAGAGTGGGCTCGAGTGGAGAACTGGAAACCCATATAGAGACATCTTGTTCATAATAATTTATTATTATTGTTGTTCTTGTCGCTCTTAAGGTGGTTGCTGATGTCTCTTTCTGTTCGTGTGCTGAAGGGAAATAAGGGATGAGAGAGAGATGAGGAAAATGCCGCTATGGTAGCCTGGTGTATCCAAAGTCTCTACCTTTCTTCTTTCTGTTTCCATTTCTGGCTTCTATATATATTTGGTTTCCTTCCACGATGACAGTTTCCTAAAAATACACTTGATATGAGCCCTATCTTATTTTTCTTATTTTTCTTATATTTGGTTTCCGTCCACGATGACAGTTTCATGGATTGTCTGAACAATCCATGAAGGACATGCTTAGATACTGAATTTTCATTTGTTTTATTGTTTTAGATAGTTGATATTCCCAATCAGAGGAGAATATAAAGGTTTCAAGTTAGATACTGAATTTTCATTTGTTTTTGTTATTTTAGATATATTTAAAAACAAAATTAAGTACGGAATTTTTAGCATTGCAATGTAATTATTTTACCTCTGTATATAGCATTAACAATTCCATTTGCAGTTGGCACTTTCATCTTATAATTCGAGACACAGGTAGTTCTTTTTGCAAGTTCAAAAAATATGTATATTCTGTATTGTGATCTACTGTTCAATTAAACTATTATTTTTTATTCACAGAGCGGTCGTCAAGATGAAGGAAATGCAGATGATCAGAGCTGAAGCTACTCGAGGGGTATGAATCTGCGGTCCTCCTTGCTGTTCTTATGTCCTCCTTGCTGTATGGTTGTTGTTCTTATGTCCTCCTCCTTGCCGTTGTTATGAGAGTTATGTCATACTTTGAATTTGGGATATTTTGGATATTTGTCAGACTGGTTTGTTTGGATATTTTGGATGTTAGTCTCTATATTAATTTGTTAATTATGACATTGTTAATTAATCAATGAATTTGGACGTTGATATGACACGTGTGAAACTTGATTATCTTTAATTATTCTTGTGTTTGGCTGTGGTTTGCGCAGTAGTATGCAACGAAATTGATTGAATCAGTTGTGAGAATTAGTTTACAGGTTATGCAAATGAAACTGTGAATTGAAATCGAACGGAAAAGCGGAGTATCGAAAATAAACGGGCATAGCCAGAACGGCGTTTTAAAAAACGGCGGTGTATATAATTTAATTGTCGGAGTGTATGATACACCGGCATTTCAACGCACGCCGGTGAAAGTTTTCAGCTGTAACGGCACAGGTATACACCGGCGTTTTATAAACGCCGGCGTATATAACTACACCGGCGTTTTTAGTCGCGCCGGTGTTCGTAAGCAGGGAAAAATAGGCGCTTACAAACGGACATACACCGGCGTTTCTTGACCGCCGGTATACTTTCGATATACACCGGCGTTTTTATTTACGCCGGTGAATGGTTAAATACCGGCGGTTTACGACCGCCGGTGTATGTATATAGGCACACAAACACGGCACCCAGAAACGGACATACACCGGCGTTTCTTGACCGCCGGTATACTTTCGATATACACCGACGTTTTTATTTACGCCGGTGAATGGATAAATACCGGCGGTTTACGACCGCCGGTGTATGTATATAGGCACACAAACACGGCACCCAGAAACGGACATACACCGGCGTTGTATGACCGCCGGTGTAGTCCTAGTATTTACCGGCGTCCACCAAAAACGCCGGTGTAGGACCCTTCGTTTCAGCGACGCCCGCTTCGGCGGCAGTTGGACCGGCGTTATTGTAAACGCCGGTGAAAGTTTCCCCGGCGTAAAAAAACGCCGGTATAGACGGAAAAAACCGCCGGGAAAGCTACTTTCTTTTGTAGTGTGACTTTATCTTTTATGTTTTATTCATGTTGTATTTTCTTTTAATGTCACTCACACCGTTATGGCTGACCCTGCAGTTTTGGGGGTTAGGATTATCTCTAGCCTCATGTTTTACAGGCAGGTACCTATAGCTTGGAATTTGGATGCATGAGATAGAATGATATTATGGCTTATGTAGATTGTAAAAGAATGTGCTATAAAAGAAAGAATTTGTAATCCAGGGTGTTTAAACTTTTCGCTGTGCTTTGTAAAAAATTAATGTAATAAAAGTTGAAAAGTTTTCTCTATATTTTGGCTATATTTACTATTATAATTGAGGTTGATGTTGGGAATTGTGCCACGTATTTTCGAGATATCATATTGAAAATTCAGGACGCTACAGAGATTGGTATCAGAGCATGTTTCAATTAGTAATTTTAAACATTGTACAAGGAATAAATATAAATGGACATTTGAAGTGTAAGAACCTAGGTGGACATTAGATGTGTGAGTACACAAGTGGACATTAAATGTATGGATACCTAGGTGGACATTAGAAGTGTGAGTACCTTGGTGGACATCTGATGTATGTGACTTGATTGTTTGATCATAAAGGCCTGTAATGAGATTTAGACTGTTTGTATGTCTAGACTTGAGTAAAATTTCTTTATCGCAAGTATATTGGTTATTTTTGCATAAAGCATATACTTTTCTCACTAGCTTTTAACCCCTTTTGTCTGCTTTATGCATTTGATATTTTATTATGTAAGGTATTACCATTTCAACTTGTATCTTTTCTATCTTACTTACTAATATTCACTATATCTTTTCCTATTTTACTCATTTTATATAATTTTGGATTCTATGATTTTCGCCAGTATTATTTTATTCTATTTATTTTCAGTTATAAAATTTAATTATCTTCCGCTACATTCTTTTAATTATTTATTTACTTGTATTTTTTTTTTAAATGTTCCTTAGTTTTGTATTTCTCACTCTTGTAACCTATCACTTTTACTGTTTTACATTTGTTTGCTTACTAGATAACTTTTGTGTAATTAACTTATTTCTACTTTTTATTCGGTTTCTTTTATTGTCAGTGACTGATTTTATTTTAGTTTCTATATCTCTAACCGGGTTTATATTATTTCTATTCATTAGTACAAACATTTAAGCTTTCACTAATCGTCTTATTTTTCTTTTAAAATTATTTCCATGACTTTACTATTGGTTATTACTTTTTATTCTTTTATCCAAATTATTATTTTGCAACTTTTGCCATAATTCAACAGTGCATCCTTTAGCGTTTCACAAGCTCCCTTTTTTTTTGCAACTCTTACTCCATTCCTTTTTGACATTTTTATCCTTCTTACTTTCAAGCGCTTTTATGTTACTCGTATATTTTGCTATTACTTTTATATATTACATTAAGTTTTGAATTACTATGTGTTGAGTAGGGCTGCAAACGAATCGAGCTATTCACGAGCTATTCGGCTTGAGCTCGGTCAAAGCTCGGTCTAAGCTCGCTCGAACCGAGCTCGAGCTCAAAACTGAGCTCGTTTCGTAAACGAGCCGAGCTCGAGCTTGGGTTTTTTTTTAGGCTAAGCTCGCGAGCTATTCGGCTCGAATACAGTCAAAACCGAGCTCGAGCTCAAAACTGAGCTCGTTTCGTAAACGAGTCGAGCTCGAGCCTGAAGGTATTCGGCTCGGCTCAATTGCAGCCCTAGTGTTGAGTTATTATTGATACTCCTATTTTCCTTCATTATTATTTTTACTATATTATAAATTTTGGTTTTGCATATTTACTTTCATTTTTATATATATGCTTGGATTTTTCGACACTATATTTTTCAATATTTTGTATTGTCTTATTTATTTCGGAGCATTTAAACTTGATTTTAATATTTACTCATATAAATATGATATATCTCTGCACATTTAAATTTTTACTATTAATTATGTTTTGCACCTTATATTCTGTACATTTATTTTTACTTACTGTGTACTGCTTTTGTTATATTTACTTTTCACCTTTTATAGCTACTTATTAATTTTGTTGATTTATGCTTTCCGAATGTACTGTATGCACCCACTATTTATATTTTACTTAATTTTTATTATAATTACATTCTTGATTTCTACATGTACTTTCTACTAATTACTATATGTACCATATATTTCAACATACTTACTTTGCATATCATTTTACATCTGTTTAATTCCTACATTACTGTATAATTTTATGATATATTTATTATGTAAATTTGCTACACTGCATATTTATTTTCTCATTTACATTTGCATTGTGCTTATGCATGTATATCATTCTGTTTTTCTCCTTAATTTTATAAATCATTTTCACTACTACTATTTTGTACTATTGTGTTTGATATTTATAATCTATACATCTATTTTAATATTCTATCGTATGACTTTCAACTCCATTTCTTACTTTTGCTACTATTTTTTTATATATCACGAATTTCAAAACACAACATCATACTTAAACTAAATGTCCAATATCCCTGTGCATATGGAAGGTTACATCTTCCATTTCCCCATTTTTGTGCAACCTAATGTCGTGATGGCAAATATGCAACTCGATGTCAATGGAGGCAAATTTCGACTGGATGTCGGGGAGGCAAAATGTGCAACCAAATATCCAGGTGGCAACCTGTAACCTGATGTCGTGAAGTAAAATCTACAACTTGATGTTAAGGAGGCAAGTCTGCAGCCATACATCGATGAGGTGTACCCACAAAAATAGAATAAAATAAAAAAAGAAAAGAAAAAAAGAACATTTTCTACATATTTGCTAATTGATATTCCAAGACTTTTACTCATATAATGATACTAGTGGTAAAAGAAATCTTTTTTTTTTGACATTTTGTTTATACAATTACACTTTATGTTTCCATATAAGTTAAAATAGTATAGCTGATTTTACTCTATTTTGTGTTTACAAAATTTTTACATTTATGTTAAGATTGAGTACATCAACTATGGTCTAATGTTTCCTGTTTTTCTACACTTGACACTTAGTCTAGTTTCACTTAATGTTTTCATATTTTATTTATTGTTATTTCATATTCTTTTCATTTATTCTTACTGTTGATACATGTTGTTTATGACTTTATCCTTTATATTTTAGTCATGTTGCATTTTCTTTTGATGTCACTTACACCGTTATACTTGTAGTTTTGGGGGTTAGAGTTATCTCTAGCCTCATGTTTTACAGATAGGTACATATAGCTTGGAATTTGGATACATGAGATAGAATGATGTTATAGGTTTTGTAAATTTTAAAAGAATGTGTTGTAAAAGAAAGAATTTGTAATCCAAGGTGTTTAAATTTTCTGCTGTGCTTTGTAAAGAATTAATGTAATAAAAGTTTAAAAATTTTCTCTCTGTTTTGGCTATGTTACTATTACAATTGAGGTTGATGCTGAGAATTGTGCCACATATTTCTGAGATATCATATTGAAAATTCGGGGTGCTACATGGACAACGGGACTAGACTACATGGTAACATTGGTCACGGATAGGTTATGTCTAATCATTGACATTCCCGTTACTTGAGTAGCAGTGATGTATTGCTAGATACCGCTCACTCTTTGTAATACTAGAATATGATTTTAGTATTACTGTTAACGTAACGAGAACCTACAGGGTCACACACTTAGAATGGATCGATATTGGGATTTAAATTCAGAAGATGAATTTAATTGGGAATCCAAGTAAGACTTGGATACTTGACATTGGTTGGACATTAAATTAGATTAAATGTGCTGACTAAAGTTCAGAGGCCCACACACGAATCTAACCCAATTTGGATTGTGAGCCCAACAACCTCATTAATCTCTTAAGGTTAATTATATGAAGCTATATATATGATACATATCCGTGAAAAGGAGTTACACGAGAAAATCTTAGCAGTCACAGAAATTGTGAGAGAGAGATCGTGAGGAACAGCCCCATCCCGTAGCTAGCACTGCAGCGTGAGTAAAACTTGGTTTTGATCCGTTCGTGTGGATACCTTAGAGGCATCGCAACATTGCAGTGCTGTGATCGACATATCTTGGAGACAGAAGATCCATCCATAAGGTATAATTCTTAAACACGATTTATGGTTTTTGCATGGATCCATGGCTAGGTTTCAATAATTTTTTAAAATTTTCCGCTGTGTATTCAATCTGTGTTTTCCATTGAAACCTAACAGCTACAACTGCCTGTTTCTTGTTTTTCCACGAGATTAATGAATCACGAAGAAATAGACATAAACCTGTAGTAGACCGTCTGGTGGTACGATCACCTGCCCAAAATGAATTAGAATACGTGTGGAGCTCTAGGTTGGATGTGGAAGGCATAAATAATGAGCGAGTAATAGTGCTCTGAAGATATCCAAGGATCCGAAGAAGAGCACTGTAGTGAACCGATGTAGGAGCGGAAACAAACTGACTAACAATACTGACCGCATGAGCACTATCGGATCTGGTCATGCATAAATTGACAAACTGTCTAAAAATCTATTTGTATTTAGTGGGTTCAGGAAGGAGCTTACCATCTTTGGGACGAAGTTTTACATGAAGCTCTAAGGGAGTGTCGGCTGATCGACTGTCAAAGAGACAAGCAGCGGAAATAATATTTGATGTGTATTTTTGTTGGGAAATAAGTATCCCCCGAGATCCATGGGCAATCTCTAGGCTCAGAAAGTAGCATAATCTGCCAAGATCTTTCATACGGAACTACTGGTGAAGGTACTTCTGTGTAGAGGCAATGCCTGCAGAATCGTCCCCAGTGATAATCATATCATCAACATATAATAATAGAATGACCCTCCCCTGCAGTGGTGAACGCATAAATATAAAATAGTCCTGTGAACTCTGACTGAAACCAGCCCTGGGTGATAACACTACGGAAACACTCAAACCAGGCTTAAGAGGCCTGCTTCAGACCATATGTAGCCCGACGCAAACGAAAAACATGACGAGGAGGAGTGGTAACACCAAGAGGAGGATGCATGTAAACAACCTTAGATAAAGTATCATGAAGAAAAGCATTCTTCACGTCCATCTGGTATAATGTCCACTGACGAATAACGGCAACGGCAAGGAGAGTGCGAACTGTAGTCATCTGTGCAACCGGAAAAAAAGTCTCATCATAATCAATACCATGCTCCTGAGTAAATCTTTTGGCAATAAGACGAGCCTTTTGTCGCTCAATGGAGCCATCAGGTCGATATTTGACCTTGAAAATCTATTTGCAGCCAACAAGCTGGACGCCCACAGACAGTGGAACAACATCCCAAGTGCTAGTTTGATCAAATGCACTGAACTCTTCTGCAATAGCTTCCCGCCACTGAGGATATTGAACAGCTTCTTGGTAGGTTATGGGCTCACGTGTAGAGTGTATGATAGTGAGATACACATGAAACTATGGTGAGTATGAGTCTAGGGTGACAAAACCAAATTGTTCAGAAGGACCAGTGGCATTAGGTGTGCAACGAGCCGGTTGGATGCCCGAGGTAGAACGTGCAGACTGACAGGCCGGTTGTGGATGAACAGGGTGGGGAGGTGAGATAGGTTGTGTGTGTGCATGCAGTTGTGGAGATGTAGGTGGTGAGAGGGCATGCTGCTTTGGGGATGCAGATGGTGTCTCCGTAGGAGGAATAATAGGTGGAACATCAGTATGAGATGGGAAAGGAGCTAAATGAGTGGGATCAAATGGAATGCTTGAAGGTCTGGCCGGGGAAGGAGGCGCAACAACAGGGGAGTCAAGAAAACTAGTATCCTCATGAGAGGTCAAGTAGTAGGGAGAGTCTTCCACAAAGGTGACATGTCGTGAAATACAAATACGGCCTACCACAGGATCAAAACAATGATATCCTTTATGTTCAAGGCTGAGACCCAGATGAACATACTTAGTAGTCTGGGCAGTGAGTTTTGTTCGCTCAGTGGGAGAGAGAATGGCATAACTGATGCATTAAAAAGTACGAAGAGCATACTGTAGTCTGGTGATGAGTGATGTAGAGCCTCATAAGGTGTTGTACCAGATAAGACAGATAAGGGAGTGATGTTAATGAGGCTGACAGACGTCATAACAGCTTCAGCCCAGAAAGAACGAGGAACATAAGAGAAAAGTAGAAGTGCGTGATCTGTCTCAAGAATATGTTGGTGCTTGCGTTTAGCTACACCATTCTGCTCATGTGTGTGTGGGCAGGATTGTTGAAAGAGTGTAACATGAGATTGAAGAATCGATCTCATAGCAATGGAGGTGTACTCATGAGCACCATCGGAGCAAAATGTTTTGATACGTACACCAAACTGAGTGTGAACGATGCTTGTGAAGAACTAGTAAATTTCACGTATTTCAGAGCGTTGGCGCATAAGAAACACCCATGTGTGTGTGAAGTCATCGATGAAATTGACATAATAGAGATAATCTTTGTGAGAAGGTGTAGGAGATGGGCTTCATATATCAGAGTGAATAAGTTGAATTGCACGAGTGGACTGAGAAATAATTTTATTGCTGAAAGGAAGAGCTAAGTGTTTTGCCAACTTACAATCCTGACAAACAAATAACGGAGTGAAAGTAAAATTCTCAAGAACACCATTATGGATTAATGTTTTCAAACGAAACTCACTAACATGACCTAAGCGTCTGTGCCATAAGTCGACATCATAACTAACGACACCAGCAAAATTCGAAGTGAAATTATGAGCATGAAGGAAATCTAGATGATATAAATATCCATGTCTTCTAGCTCGTCCAATCGTGTGACCAGTCCGAGGATCCTGTATGGTACATCCCAATGAAGTAAACGTAATGGTAAGACCACTATCGCATAAAGCACTAATGAAAATAAGGTTCATAGATAAATGTGGCACATAAAGGATGAAGGGCAATGTGAGTGTGAGAGTGTGAATAGATCCGGAGTCTGTAGTGTAGAGTAGTGAGCCATCGACAATGTAAAGTGACGGTGAGTGCGTGTTAAGGGGAGTTCTAGTGGTGAGGAGTGTATAATTTCTAGTAAGATGATGTGAGGCACTAGAATCTAAAAGACAGGAAAAGTTCATACCAGGAGTAACGGACAAAGCGATGGTAAAGGAGCCAGTATTAATAGACTGACCTGAGTTTGGAAGATCTAGCTGAGCGAGATGTCGCTGAGGAATATCATAAGGAGCAGGAGAAGGCATAGGTGGAGTAATCTCCATTGCACGTGATGGATGAGAAGGAACACTGAGAGGAGGTAAACCATGTTGTTTATGGCACTGCTGTGCTAGCACCAAGAGTTATAGGTGCAGGATGAAACACTCGTGATGAGTATGACCATTCCACTAACAGTGGGTGTAAAAACGGGGACGACGATCAGGAACACTGCGATGGTCAGATGCAGGAGGCATGGGTCCGGAGCAAGGTTTGCGGGAGGAAAAGGGACGAGGGGCAACAGTTAGAACACTATCACTGTCGGAGGACAGGGTAGAAGCTGGAGTGGAGAGTGCATGTAGTCGAGTTTCTTCAGCCATAAGTTCTGCTATAACTGCTTCAAGATAAGGAACTGGATCGCGGTGAATCAACTGAATACAGAGAGACTGATATTCTGGTTGAAGACCCATCATAAAGAACATAAACTGACGCCTTTCACGAGTAACACAGACATCAGTATCTTCGAGTTGTTGCAATTCGCGCCAGATATGGCGCATGGCTGTGTAATGCTCCTGAATGCTGTGATCACCCTAACGATTAAGGAATGACTAAACAAGAAGCTGGTACTCACGGGCTCCGCTAACCTGAACATAATGAGTAGTCAGCTGAAGCAAAGATCCTGAACGAGACGAATACAAAGTATATCTACATGGAGAGAGTGGTCGACGGAGGAGATAATAAAGGCAATGATACGATGATCATGATCATCCCTAGTGGCTTTGGAACTGCGGACCAGTTGCTTGTCGGTTGCTGACGCGGTATCTACGGGATCTTTGGGATGGGGAATAGAGCCATCAAGGTGACCCTATAAGGAATTTCCGAGAAGAGTGGCCTCAAAAAAAGCAGCCCAATCAGTCTAATCAATCTAATATTTGGCAGAGGAAAGGGGAAAGTCGGTGAAAACTGGAAGATACTGTCGAAATTGAGGTTCCATGGAGAAGCACAGGTACCTATAATTTGAGTGTGTGTGTGTGTGGGGGGGGGGGGGCAACGGGTATGGGGTCGGGTTTAGGGTAAGAGAGTTAGACGGTGCAGGTAATAGAGTTTTGATTTGGGTTGGGTTGGATATGAAATAAGGTAAATAGGGTTTTGGTTTTTGGGTTGTATTTGGGGCAGAGAGATTAGGGTTTTGGAGGAGGATGCCGGCGGTGGAGTTCGGGGGGATTGGCGGACGGGGGGGGGGGGGGGGGGGGGGGGGGTTAGGGTTTCTCCTTGTTGAGGTATAACAGTAGGGAGTAGAGGGAGACAGGCTATTTGCGACGACGGGATTGGACAGCGGTGGGACTTTGGAGTGGGAGGAGGTGACACAGCTGGGGGCATCGGGATTGGGGAGTCAATAGCGAGGTAGACGATGATGGCCGAAGATGTAGACTATGTGTTTCTTGATGGGGTCTTCTTCTTCTTCTTCTGTTTCTTGATGGTGTCGGGATTGGGTTCTTCTGTTTCTTGATGTTTTTCTTTTCTTTTTTGTTGTTGTTGGGATTCTAGGGTTTTGATAAGAAATGAAAATTTGTATAACTGTGTTCTGATACCATGACAAGGTCAGGGAGATTGGAAAATATTATTGGATTATTGGGATGATTATAACTGAGTACAATTACTCCTATATGTATAAGAGGGAACCAAATACTAAACTGATACATACCCGATATGGGACTAAATATATATAACACAATATCTAACAGTAGCAACTAGAATCTTACGACGGTTATGATTTTCTTTTGTCATAATTGCATTATTAAGAACAAGCTAAATAAACACTTTGACCTTGTTCGGAGTATGAGTTTTTATAACACCCCGAATTTCATACACTGAAAATTCGTGACACACCCAGAATCTTGTACTTCAATTGAGTACATAAACATAATATAATACATGAATATGCAGAAATCTTACTGCAAGTCCAAACCACTTGGATTGATAAGATGACAGGCACAGGATGTCACACTTCTATGCTAACACCTTATGTACCCTTACCTGCATAATCATTTTTTTGGGGGGGGGGGGGGGGGGGGAGGGGGGGAAGGGTCAGTTAGAGGAAGCTTCGAACAGCTAGTAAAATGCAATATGGTAGCAAACAACAATACAAAATGGAAGGAAGCAGAAATAGCAGTGTAAATACTGAAATAGCATGATCATGTACGATGCAAATAACAATTGTAAGCAAGTGCAATCAAGACTGTAAGGTATAATCAATTAGTAATCGGTATCGGTAATTAATAGTTTCAATCGATGAGAAGTATCTGTGTTAATGCTCAGTGTAAATCTTAAGTCTATCAGTTTTACTAACCTATCTAATGCAAGCAATCATGCATCCAATACTACATGTTCGGATGCATAACACTCAAGTAAACGTTTGGACTTAATAATGAAGTCTACATGATTATGTATTCAGGAATCATTAATCAGGTAATCAGGAATTTTGTAATCGGGAATCATAAAACCAGGAATCCTGTAATCAGGAATTCATGGAATCATGTAATCAGTAATATAGGAAACACTAGTCCCCCTTCCGAGTACACTCTCCTATATTTTCCATACTGATTCGTACCCTTTATAACCCCGACTTGTCATTCTTTTATTCTATTATCATAAATATGTGGTTGGTGCAGTCGGTGTAGAAACAGTAGTATCAAGGTGGTAATCAAGAGATGCATGCAATACATGATAAAAAGAAAAACCATCAACCTACTATATCAGTACAAGTTATTAACACAAAAATAATAATATATATATATAGTTAAGACACATTAACTACAATCTGAATAACAGTATACGTCTGCACTTAAACTTACTTTTCCGCTTCTACAGGGAAGCACAACCAATGTCGTCAGGGTTCGAGATACTAGACTCTCTTCCGATTCTTACACCTATTCACTCGATATTTTTTTTACAAGTTTAGTGTTCAGGCAGCAACATAGGGTCAAGTTCTCGTGCTTATAATTACACTGAAAATGCATTATTATGCCTCACAAAAATTAAAAACTAACTCCTAACAATGTCCATTAATATTAAGGTTAATATAGATTTTAATTCCATTAACAATCTATTATTTCAATTAATTCACCGGGACGATACACCTCAAACAGTATTCTAGAAATTTACAACGTGTCAGCACTAAAACATCAATATCTCAAAATCTACAATTTGTATTTCAAAACTGTAAGATGTTCTTCATTCTACACTCAGATGGCTACAACATACATGTATAAAGCTCTAATTTGATTATAGGGAGATGGGTCAAAGTCTCAGTACAAAGTTAGGAAAAAAGACATGGTAGAAAATCTAATACTTTCGTTTTAAAAATCTTGGTTCACAAAAATAAAAACTTATGACCAAAAATATGTTATCTTTCATATTCAGTAATTAAATCATATTTCTATGATTAACATTCTAGAAAATCATTACTTTCACAATATTAAATCTAAGAATTCAATTATACTAATGCATAGCAATACAATTAAAATAAATCTTGTAACATGATATATATATATATACACACACATTTGTGATTGTGGGTGGTGTATGCAACATGATGATCATGACAAGGAAATTATAGGGGGTTTTCTATGAATATCGAATCGAAAGGAAATCAAATAAAAACGGTTATTTATGGATATAACAAGCGGTTCAAGATTTGAATCAATCAAGAAAGGATTATGAACAAGGAAATCTTTGCCTTATTTTCCCCATCTTTTCTCTCTTCTTTTCAGTTAACACCTCATCTCCTCCACCAATATTTCGCCAAGTGTCCCCTTTTTCCTGAATTGTTGTTTTGCCACCATTGATGTTTGACAGTTGCTCCTTTTTGTTCATCAAACGGTCCTGCTTGCATACCCCTTCATCCGACGCTCCTCCTTTCCCCTTGCTTTTGAACCCTGATGAGTGACCCAGATTACTTACGCCCAAATCGAATGACTTATGTATGTCTTCAACCTCTGGCTCCCTAGAGTTCTTTGCTCCCGAATCTACTCTGACGATCGCCGGAGTTTGCAGAAAATATGTTGATTTTATTCACTCCACAATAACTTTAACTTCGTAGCACTCATTATCAAATTCCGCTTGAATAGTCGAAGGTACAGCCGCAAAATTTTCGATTCCAACTCGAATCCTAGCAAAAGTCTGTTCGAGTTTGAAAATTGGTACTATAATCAATGGCCATAACGTGTCCAAAACCACGAACTAAGTTATGAAATCCACATCTAACCCAACAATGATAGGAAAAATTAAAAACTCTAATCCATACCGCTGATAGCGAGTTCACTTTCATGGTCCTGTAGCTTCTACTCCATTTGGGTAATGTGACATACCAATCCTCTCCTCTAATCTTCCCTGAGATAGGACCTCTTTCAATCTTTCCTTTGTCTTACAATGCGCCACCAACACATCTTGTTTCGTGCCTTGAACCACCCACTTCAAACCCTCCTCAAGTGTCGTGTTGATCTCGAGGAGTTTTTTTTCTATATCATTCATCTAAAGGTGACCCGTATGAGCTTTAATCACTACGTACAACTTGAACGTTCTCTCAAATTCTGCCATAATCGGCGTCGGCATGATCACAGCCTTAATAATGCCCCCGCGCAAAACTCTCTTCAGTTTTGCTGAAGCTTGAGGTTGTTGGTTTCTCCGATGGCGATTGTGAGTGCGATTATGGTGTTATTGTCTCCTTCAACTTAGCACTAGGACACTCCTTGGACGTATGTCAATGTCGCTTGCACACGTAGCAAAACCACTCTCCCTTGCACTAGTTAATGGTGTGTTCCCAAGTTGCACACTTATGACACTGTAGCCCCCTCTCTTCTCGCACCGGGTTAGAATTCGATGAGCTTCTTCTTGCCGTCTTCTTATCTTTCTTAGATCGATATAGGATCCACTCTCCTTCTTCATCTTCTTTCTTCTTAATCACCTCTAGGTCCGGTGAGCTCCTTTCATTGGTCGTTCTACCCCGATCGGAGGCCATTATCCTCTCCTTTGTCACTGAGGCATAAGACCTCTTATACCTCACCAGAGCTGGAACAACTTCTACGTTTTTCTTCGGCGGTCTATGTCTCACTCTTTCCGTCACACTCCTATTACATCGATCATCATCACCGGTCCTCGAATGATCTCTCTGATCCATTCAGGGGCTCTGTTTGAAAATTGAGGATCTTGTTGAGTCTTCAACACAATCAATGCAAACTACAAAACAAAACTAGATAACACCAATCACACAAAGCACACACGAATTGTCCCAGTTGGGGCTTTCACCTTAATCCGGGGGAGGAAGAACTAATATGTTATTTCAACTGGAGAAGATACAAGAATGTTACAATTCTCACCGCGACCCTCTCTCAAGCCTAACTGTAAATTGCTTGCTGTTTGCAATGGAGAAACCTCACACCCTTTCAGAGGAAGTACTATATTCTTCTATTCGGCACTCAATAGAATCATATCGTTCTATGAGTCGTTACAATTGATTATACAGGTTTAGAGAAACCCTAGTTTAGATATCTTGATACAATAGCCATTCGATGTATACTGAAGAGATAAACATACAATTAGAGCCGTACGATCTAATCAGAAGATGAAGTGGGCTTCAATCGAATTAACAAATCCGCATCCAAAAAATCCATCAGCTTGGCGGGCAGTCGATCGCACATAGTTGCGGTCGACCGCAACTCCCAGTCTTCCAATCCGAGAAGGGGACAGTCGACCGCACAGTCGACCTGTCGCTTCTCTGTCACTGTTGTTGCTGCTGACTGTTTTTCTTCTTTTTCGATCTTTCGCTTCAAACCCTCTACTTGTATAATGATCTTCTCTTCACACTGAATAAGTATACAAGACATAAAACCCAACAGGCCCCTCGTCGGAACTCTACCTCTGTTCCGGACATGGTCAGCGTTTAGTCGTCCCCTAGGTAGCCTCCGGTCCTCTGGCTCCTCCCTTACACGCTTTGGCACGGCAACATGGTGGTTGACGGGGAGCTCCTTAGTTGGTATGTGGCTTTCCTTAGTAGGTCTGTAGCTCATTCCTTCTTAATTCGGTTGGTCCCCACATTGTTGTAGACGTGTATACACAAATAACGATTTGTGGGGGAGAAAATATGCAAAATAAAAAGCTAGAAGTAAGGTCAAAATCCGGATTTGAGTTCTATTATTAGACCTTTATCAGGCCCATCTTACGTTTCTTCCCATACATATAATTAAACCCATGGGCCAAGACTAGGCCCAATTGTTCCCTAAAGATCCTCCCTTCTCTGGTTTATGGAAGGAATTTGCATAATTGCATGCTCTCTCGCTCTATCAGTGATCACAATTACGATTCCAACTAGATTTTAAAAAAAAGTCAACTTATTAACTGGGGATTGCTTTGAAGTTTGATAAATTTCGTTTCCCCCTTGTTCTTACAGTTATGAGCAAACTTATACTTTAGTTTGCTTCGTCAAGTTCTTGTTTCTTGTTGCACAACTTGCACACCATATTGCTATAATGCCAATGAGAGCATAGCTTTCCTTTAACCTTTTTTTGGGTACTGGAGCTAATTGGTTGAGTAATAATGAATTCAGAACAACATCAATAACGGTAAATTATCCATTCCTGATGTTTGATGTTTGCTACATTAACGAAAATTATATTTCCAGCAATATGTGTGATAACTTCACGGATTGAACATTTGTATTTTCATTATAATTGCAGTAAACAACTGGTAAAAGTAGAACAACATGCCTTCAATCTCATCCTGTATACAAGTATGAATTTGGAATTCCACTCTTCAATACACTTATGTTGGTTGTGTTGCTCACTTTAAGAGCAAAACCAATCTCCTCCTTGCTTTTAGTCCCATATCGGATGGAATATAAGCTTAGTGAATGATTATATTACAATTCCTTTATTGTTCCTTTGTGATCTTGTGTGGGGAGCCCGTGGGCCACATGCGTGCCGCCGCCGCCTGGCTTGGGTCAGGTCAGTTCGGCACGGCACACGTAATGGGTTGGTTTTGGCACGTGTAACGGGCACGGGTGCGCGCCCATATCTGTCTGCCAATCCAATTTGCTCTTCAAGTTCGGGTTGAGACCCAAAACTCCATTTTGTTGTTTTATTTCTCATTTATTTGACTGTTTCCCTCCGGATTTGCTGCGAACGTTGGATCGGTTATTTAAGATCCGAAATTTTTGCCATCTTTTCTGTGCACGTTTTTGCGTGGGATCAGCAACGGTTTAGGACCTTGCTGCCTATATATTCCGATCTTTGGTCTGTTACTGAAAAACACATTGCTTGCAGAAAACTCTTGCTCTCGTTTATTTCTCTCGTTCTGCTGCTCGCTTCACTGGTCCGGCCTTTCCGTCTCCCTCTTCAGTTCTGGGTAAGACTAAGTCCGGGTCGCATCTCTCAACGTTGTGTGCGACAGCGAGAAACCGGTGATACCGGAGGTTTTACCACTAGGAGCTTCTGAGAAAAATCTGCACATAAAATCTCGGATCAACTCTTAAAACAGTGCGTTCAGCATGACTTCCCCCATAAGCCGATAACTTTGTTCTAATTTATTTTAGTTTATTATTTCGAGTTGGAGTAAATCAAAGAATCAAGGAGTTTTATACAACAACTTAAACATTACCTAGATCTATTTTTGCATGTGTTACTCTGCCCTCTGCGCGCGTTTGTACCTTATCGTACAGATTATTATAAACTTCTTGATTTTCTAGTTGCAGAAAATCAAAGAATCAAGGAGTTTTATACAACAACTTAAACATTACCTAGATCTATTTTTGCATGTGTTACTCTGCCCTCTGCGCGCGTTTGTACCTTATACGTACAGATTATTATAAACTTCTGAGTTAGTTATACTGACCCTTTGTTAGTTTTCTCTACCGTCGTTTAAATCTTACAACAATCGTTTCCTCAATATATCCTGCATGTGCTTCTCCCAATTTATATTAGATGGCTTTTTTCTGCTTTAAATGCTTCATAGACTTTGCCCATTCAGTCAAAATTTTGTTTAGATGGTAATCTATTACCGTTAAATTTTTGTGTGATTCTTTTTATGATTTTTTACACTAAGTAGTTTTCATCCATTCTATTCCTACTATCTTCTTTTACATCTTATCCTTCAATTATGGAGCTCTCTTCTTTATAGTTTCATCACCTTGTTCCCAATTTTCATTCTGCTTCTTCGCATCCACTTCTTGATGCATATTCTGATATAATTAACAATATAATACTAACCTAGCACTCTGAATAAAGTTTTACAATCCTTGAACTTACCAATTTATTTGACTATTAATTGTCCACTTTTAAAATATGCACTACAACAAAAGAGTTCTACCCCGGCGTTTCTACGCCGGCGTTTTAGTAGGCACGCCGGTGTAGAAACCGGATAACCTAAAAGAAGAAAAAATCTAACTCTACCCAGGCGTTTCTCAAAAACACTGGCATAGATAGGTATACACCGGCGTTTTGCTTGGAAACGCCGGTGTAAGTCACGGATAAGACCTATCTCCAGCGCTCGCTCACTCTCTCTCTCTCTCATTTTACTTTCCCCCAATTTTTTTTTTATCTCTCAGCTCCCTTCTCCCGCTCCCCTCCCCGACGTCGCCCCTTCCCCCATCGCTGCCCCATCGCCGCCCCCTCCCCCGACGTCGCCCCTTCCCCCATCGCCTCCCCCCCTCCCCCGATGTCGCCCCTTCCCCCATTGCCACCCCATCGCCACCCCCTACCCCGCTGTCGCCCCTGCCCCATCGCTGCCCCATCGCCGTCGCCGCTTCCCCCATCGCCGCCCCCTCCCCACCGTCGCCCCTTCCTCTACACAAACCCTAGGTTTGTTCTTCAATTAAGAACAAAAAAATTATTATCTCTTCTCACTCTCTCTCTACACAAACCCTAGGTCTTGGATTGTTGTTGTTTGATTGTTCTAAATTCCATCGACTTTATATATATCTGTTCTTGATGTGGGAACGGCGGTGAGCGGAGGAGCTTGAATTAACGAGGCAGATCTCAATGTAAGCGATCTGTTCTTGATTATGTAGTACTTTTATTTTCTAAATGTAATTTTAGAGCTTCCGTCCATGTTTACTTGGCAAGTTTATGTCTATATTGTTGGAACCTTTGTGTAGGTTTAATGATTCAGACTCGGGACACTGATTTGCATTTCTATGTTTCTTTGGAATTGGTTATTTGCCCAATTATGAACGTTTCATTAGTGATTGCTTTTGATGATGCTCTTAGTTTATCTTATGTGGTGAAGTCTTGGATCCTCGAATTTAATATAATTTTGTTAAAGTGATGAAAATGAGTGTCTCATACCTGATGATCTGCTTGGTTCTATGATTGTTGATATTCAAGGAGGTTATAGTTATCGTATTATTAGTTGTTTATTCATTTATGGTCCTTTACAATGATTAAAGGAGTATTATGTAACCTTCGACATGTATTGCTGTATAACTAGTGTGAGGTACACTTTCATGGGTAGTTCATGTAAACCCGCAATTAACTCTCTTATCTTAGAATGCTCGAATTGTTTGAATGCTTGAAGCTATCTGAAGTAATGCATGGAGAGATCTAGAGTAAATGGGTTTGCTTGTCAGGTTTTTAGGGTTAGGTGGTTGGAATAATGTTTTTGCACTTGGTTCTTCAAAAGCCGTTGCCTTGTTTTCAATGTTTTGTATAGGCTGATTTTCCTTCCTCAAGTTGTTCGACGTGGTTTTGAGTTTTTGATTCACTTCCTCTTGAAAGAAAGGATAAGTCACATGAGGATTTTTGGTTAATAATTGGTGAGCTTGGAATGAATCTTTAACCAAAAGCTAGTTTGTGAGATTGGTTTGCTCATTTGTTGAGTTGGATCTGTTGATTAATTTATTTGGTAGTGCTTTATGTTTACTTAAGTTTGTAACATGATCAAAATTAATGGACTTGATTTTATGAAACTCGTTCATACAAATGCACATGAGAAAATATTTATGTTGCAACTGGGGTTAGTAGATAATAGTTAGAAGAGGAATGGAATGTTAGCATATGATAAAAAATTGTGACTTTGATGCTTGCAGCTGGGATTTTTGGTTTTTTGAACAAGGGATAAGAACATATGCTTCTTTGTCACTTTGATGCTTGCAGTTGGGATTTTTAGTTTTTTGAACAAGGGATAAGAACACATAAGGTTCTTTTTTCACTTTGATGCTAGCAGTTGGGCCTAAAGAATTTTTTGAACAGGGGATACAGTTCACTGATTAACTTAGCATTCATGTCTCCTTCCGGCATATGCAATTTATTTTTCATTCTGATGCTTGCAAGTGTTATTTGAGGTTTTCGGCACAAGGGATAGCTCAAGTTTTTTGTTTGAGCATGCATGAAGGTCTGGTAAGAACAGATGGTCCTTACTTTAAATACTGATGTTTGTTGTTGTGTTATTCGGGGTTTTGAATACAAAATAAATTTAAGGATAATTGATGCTTGCAATACTGATGCTTACCATGGGAAGTGATGATCAATGAGCAATTTGTTTGATCAGTGAGTCATTCATAATCTATAATCTGATCCCGCTACAGTAAACTAACAGACCACATGATTATGGTATGATCATGATCTTATCAGATCTGGTACGCATCAGTATTTAAGCGAGCTTGCAACAGCTCAGTTATCCTTCAATATCTGTTGTGTTGAAAACCACGAATACGAAATAACAAGCATTAGTATTTAAAGTAAGGGACCAAGTGTTCTTACTAGACATTCATGCATGCTCAGACAAAAAACTTGAGCTATCCCTTGTGCCGAAAACCTCAAATAACACTTGCAAGCATCAGAATGACAAATAAATTGCATAGGCAGGAAGGAGACTTGAAAGCTAAGTTAATCAGTGAACTATATCCCCTGTTCAAAAATTTCTTTAGGCCCAACTGCAAGCATTACTGATTTTTTTTATTTTTAATATACCTACCCCGGTGTTTTACAAACGCCGGGTTATGTGTTGTAGGGAAACAACCCAAATGAAAATACGCCTACGGCGGCATTTTCAAAACGCCGGTGTAGGTTCCCATCTATACCGGCGTTTGTAAAAAACGCCGGTATAGACCCCACTATACTGCGACGCCCGCTTCCCCGGCATTTATACCTGCGTTTTCAAAAACACCGGTATATTCTACACCGGTATTTATAAACGCCGGGGAATCCAAAAAAAAAAGACGTCGGAGAAGACGATCTGTGTTGTAGTGATGTGAAATGCCCATCTCTCTCTCTCCTAAGTTTGTATATTTTTAATATCATAAGATCATACTGAAATGTAAAAAAAATAAAAAGATACTATGCCTTATTTTGTTCTTAGTACATATCGGTGAACTCATGCAACCCTTTGTACCTAGTACTAAATGTTTGCAAACATGCTCATTTAGATGTCCCTTTTATTTATAGAATTTTCTTCATCCATATGTTACTGAAGCTCTCTTTGCAAGTTTTATTTTATATATTTGGTTAGTTTCCAATGCAGTTATCTAGGAAAGAAATTCTATGTTTTGTTGATTATATGAGCTGAAAGTTACTAAGACATGATTTCCTATCCTAATTAATTCGAAGCTCTTTTTTAAAATAAACAAAGTTTTGGATGATTTTACTGTTCTTAAAATTGATATTCATTGTGGGATAAAACATTGATATCATGTTATACTTTTCAATGCTGTTTGCTAATATTAATAGTTAATAACATCACAGGAAAGACTCATATACATGCTTTTTTCTTATTTAATGGTTAATAATCTTGTGATAACTAAAAAGAAACACTAAATACAGTTAAATGTACTTTCATATACATTAGTACTTAGTGAATGTGTAAATTGATTTTGCTTGAACATCATAGAACTAGAACTTAATCGTTGGTATGTAAACGAATGTTGAAGCAAAGACACTTCAATTTTACAGCGAGGCATTATACACATTTTAAGTTGTATATCATCATATCTGGGTGCTGGCATTCATTACTGGTCACACCGTACTTGTCAAAAATATCAGTAGGCAAAATCTTTTTTTTTTTTGATGTGAACGGATAGAGTCGAACGACTCCAGCCACAGCAAAAATATATTAATAACGAGCAAAATGTACAATAGCGGGTTTTACAAGCTGTAAAACGAAGAATAAATCGAGTACAGACTAAATAAACAAGCTACTAAATCTAAAGAATCTCGCGGCAGCCCTCCCGAGCGCAAAAGAGGAAGCAGCAGCAAACAGCACCCCCCTCGAAGGGAACGCCAGTGAAGCCCACAGCGCGGCAACACCGCAGGAACGATCAGGAAGGCGGACATTCCGAGCAGCCCAGAGCATAAAAACCGCGATCATCGCAAACCACCATCGCAGCATCCCCTGGAAGAGCGCGAAAGGAGGAATAGCCACCAAGGGCAATAACAAGAATATACGAAATCACCTCGCAACAATAAAACCTATCGCAGGATAACGATGAGCACAGAAGAAAGCAATAAGCCCAAACAAATATCAAAAATAATCCCACTGGAGCACAACAACAGAACGAAGGGGACAGTCCCACAAAAACCGCAACCAACATCCGCGATAACACCATAAACAAATAACCATAACACAAACCGCAGAACTAGCACCAGGGCACAATCAATACTGCATCTCAGCGAAGAAAAGACAGAACAAGACAATAGAAACAAACCGATAACACATCTAGAACAAACAGGAAGGATAACCATGTAAAACACAGGTCCAATAAAGAAGTCATAACAACAGAGCGCATAAACAAACGAAGATAGAAAGACGTTAGCATGAGGGCTAAAGGGTTTAAACCCCCACAAAAGAACCACCAAAACTTCATAGTAACCAGACCACCAGGGCAACAAAAGGCCGAACAGAAGCAAAATTACAGCCAGCAGCAAAGCATCGAAGCCCAGAAGGACCGGGTCGATTTAAACATCCTGCGATAAGGAGAACATGAGGAGTTACAGCGAGAAACAAAATATAAAGTCAACTAAACAATTAAATTGAAGAAAAGCCTCATAAAGTGAAAAAAAGACCATGAAGAGATAAGGCGAGAAGAGGTCATTAAAAAGCATTAAGACAGTGAAGAACCGAATAAGACTCATGTAAACGGGAGTTGTTAAAAAACTCTCGATCCTTGGCCAGAGCATTGGAGGACCAAAACTTAAAGTAGAATAGGAGATCGTCAATCAGATGGGCGATAGAGGAAGCTCGATGAGAAAAGAGTCTACGGTTCCTCTCCGACCAAACGAGCCAAATAATGATGTGAATCGAGAGCTGCCAACATTTGCGAAATCTAGGGGGAGGAGAAGGGGCATTCCAAATAGCATCCAGGCTAAAAGGCAAGGCCTGGTTTTCCCACGCAAGAGAGACCAACTGCCAAAGCGGGGAGATGAAAAAGCATCTCACAAAGAGGTGGTTAATATCTTCAGAAAATTCTGAGCACAAGGGGCAGAGTTGCCCCCAAGCAAGATTGCGTTTGTTGAGGATCTCGACCGTCAACAATTTGTTGTGGATAGCAAGCCAAGTATTAATTTTAACCTTAAGGGGAGCACAAGAATCCCAGACAAAATAGGCGGCGGACGAGGTAGTACCACGAGAATTAAGGAAATTATAGAAAGATTTGACAGAAAAAATCCCAGAAGAATTCCATCGCCAGGCAATCCCATCATTAGGGTGCCAAACGATGCGGGAGAGAGCTGAGATCAACTCGAGCAATTCCGAAATCAAGACCGAGGGGAGCTCAGTCTCGAAGGGAATAACCCAAATTCTATTGGAGTTAACAATATGGAATGAATCGCTCACAGATGCTTCAGGGAGAGAGGCATGACGATAAAGATTGGGATAGGCAGAGGAAAGTTTAATGTTGCCAAACCAGAGATCATTCCAAAAAAGAGTTCTAGAACCAACAGAGCATCTGTGGGAGATACCACACTGGAAAGCAGCCGCTGCTTTCCACACACCCTTCCAGAAAGGAGAGGCTAATCTGTGAGTGGCGGAGGGGAAAGACCACCAAGGAGAGTTAGAAAGATAATGGCCTTTGATGCATTGGACCCACGGAAGGTGATCGAAGAGGTGGAATCTCCAAAGCCACTTACCAAGCAAGGCTAAATTTTGGTGCCTGAGATTGAGGATACCTAGACCACCGTTAGCCTTAGAGGAGCAGGCCACGTTCCAATTGCAAAGATGCGACCCAATTTTGAAACCGGGGGATCCGGACCAGAAAAAATTGCTTCTAATTTGATCTAGTCTTTTGATGACCCATGACGGGAGAAAATAGAAAGACATCAGGTAAAGGGGAATGGCCGAAAGGACAGAGTTGACCAGAATTAATCTGCCCCCTCGAGAAAGACACTTACCCGTCCAGACATTGAGTCTGGCTTCAATTTTGTCAATGATGGGGAACCAATCCGATCTATGGAGCTTGCCCCATCTGAGAGGAATACCTAGATAGGTGATGGGGAAAGAGGCTATAGGAAAATTAAAAAATTGGGAGACTTCTGCCTGACGGCCAGAATCCCCACCAAGCCAAGTCACCGAAGACTTTTGGAAATTGATGGACAGACCAGAGGCCAGCTCGAAGCAGTAGAGAAGAAGTTTCAGGTTACGCAAGGAAGAATGATCAGGTTTGATAAAAATGATGGTGTCGTCGGCGTACTGCAGATTAAGAATACCATCAAAGCCTAGAGTGCGGCCGAGACCCTCAATGACATGAGCCTCGCGGGCATTACGCAAGAGCCTGCTGAAAACATCAGCAACAAGGGAAAAGAGAAGAGAGGAGATAGGGTCTCCTTGACGAAGGCTGCATTTGACCTTAAACTTATGACCTTCAGAGCCGTTGACAATGATGGAAGAGGTACCAGCCCTAAGGCTGGATTTAATCCAAGAGATCCATTTTGGACCAAAACCTCGATTAAGGAGAATATCGAAGAGAAAATCCCAGCTCACATTATCATAAGCTTTTTGGAAATCCAATTTGAGGAGGATGCCCTCAGATTTGGAATGATGGCAGAAGGAAATAATCTCCTGAGCCGAAGCCACACTATCGAGGATGAAACGGTCCTTTATAAAACCGGATTGGACCGGATCAATAAGGGGCGATATAATCGAGCTGAGTCTCGTCGCGAGAACTTTCATGATAATTTTGAAAGTAGTGTTAATAAGACTAATAGGCCTAAAGTCAGATATCGCATGAGCTCTCACCTTCTTGGGGATAAGAACGATGTGAGCGTAATTGATACGATCAAAAGAAAAGGAGCCGTTGTGCAAGTCATTAAAAATGTTAAGGAGGTCAAGCTTAATCCAGTCCTAAAACTTTTGAAAGAAGAAGGCCGGGTACCCGTCCGGGCCCGGAGCAGAATCGCTTTTGAGCGCGAAAACCGCGGATTTGATCTCCTCCAGAGTAAAGGGATCCTCAAGGGAGGATAGGTCAACCGAGGGTGGGCCGTAAAGTTGGGCCCAATCCAGCGAGATGATACGAGACTTAGGGATCCCAATGAGATGTTTGTAGAAAGAGAGGAACGCTTGGTGAATGTCATGATCCGAGACAAGGTCAATACCTTGGTCGTGAATCAAGGAAATGTGATTGTTACGCTGATGGAAGGAAGCAAAATTGTGAAAAAAGGCTGTGTTGCCATCGCCTTCCTTAAGCCATTTCACTTTGGCCCTCTGCGCCCATTTAGCATGGTCTTGCAAGAGAATATCGGCGTAATCTCTCTTGCAGTCGAGGCGCTCATTACGGGCAAAATCCGAAATGGGGCCATGCTCCTCTAATACATCAATAGCTTCGATGGAAGAAAGGAGGAAACTTTTAAGGAAGTTGGTGTTGGATTGTCTGCCTCTGTGCCAGATCTTACAACCATGCTTAATGGCATGAAGCTTGAGAAGCAAAGAGGCAAGACCAGACGAACCAGAAACAGCACCAAGACATTCTTCCACCAAGTGAACGAAAACTTGGTCTTGCAGCCAAAATTTTTCGAAACGAAACTGATGTCGATGAGGAAAACGAAAGTCTGAGTGCAGAGCGATGGGAACATGGTCAGAAGAGGGGTTGGGGAGTGCCTTAGCAAAAGAGGATTGGAATTGGGTTAACCAAGAGGTGGAAACGAGGAAGCGATCAAGTTTGGCAAGAATCGGAGGAGACCTCTGATTAGACCAGGTGAAAGATCTACCATTGATGGGAAGATCAATGAATTGCAGATCCCTGATGCAGTCATTAAAAGAGGTGGATTGAGAAAGGGAAAAGGCCGCGTTCGATCTTTCGGAAGCGAATCTGGTAACGTTGAAATCACCACAGCAAATGCAGAGACCGTTGGAGAACTGTTGGAGAGACCTAAACTCGCTCCAAAACAACGGCCTAAGAATGGGAGAGGACGGCCCATAAACCGAAATAACCGTGATCACTTGGTTAGGTGCCTTCCAAAGAAGTTGGACAATAAGGAAAAAAGAGAGACGTTGTGTAGACAAAAGAGAGAAAACCGAATCCTTAAAACCGAATAGGATATCACCGCTAGCGCCCGAGGCGTCGAGAGAGATCCAGTTGGAGATGACGGATCCTCCAATAGAACGGAAGAGACGGGGGAAGGAAAAAAGAGAGAAAACTGGTATTCAATAGGCAAAATCTCAAACTGGTATTTGAGCATGTGTCAGTTAGGTGGTATTCACATACACACTTAACTCTATTGATGTTTACGTTGTTCAACTCTTAATTAGGGTTGAGTTATACTGATTGGAAAACAAGAATTTAACTACTTCTGGAAGGACTTCGAATAAAATCCTTCCTGTTGAAATCCATTGACGCACCATTCAAAGTGCAACTCCACTAGGTTAACTTCATGGTTACCGAAACGTCATTATCTTAGAACACGATGGCGAGGACACTGATGACAATAATTGTCCTTTTAATAATGTCAGGAAATTTGATTCCCTCTTCTACAAGGATATTATTGAGTTAAACAATACGATCAATACAAACCACAAATCTAATACTATATCACACCAAATGCAGCAAAGCACACAACTTTGTCCCAGTAGGGGCTTTCGCCTTAATCTAGGAAAAAAGAAAAACCGAGATGTTATTCAACTAGAGAACATACAACCATATTGCAGTTCTCACAACGAACGTCTTTCAAGTTTCACCATAAAATACTAGTTGTTTACAATTGGAGAACCTCTCAAACTATCATCAACGAAGTACTTGTTGAAGAATCTACCCCACAACTCCTAGTGCTAATAGCGGAAACACACCACAAACAATACAAACTTTCAAGATTTAGATGAACCAAGAACAAGCCACCACAATATATACAAGATCTCACAAGAACACAATCAATATGCAGAGATAACCAATACTTCTTATTCCCCAAGAAATACAAAAATTACAGAAGAGATTACAACTCTCAATCTCTCTCTCTCACCTTTGAAACACTTGATACAATCCCCTCTTGAAGTTGAACAATGATAACGGCTCACCTCTTGATTACACAAATTGATGGATTAGATCCACACAAACCATAGAGTCTACAGCTATATATATTGCCCCCAAGTAAACCCTAAAAGATAAACACAAATCCAGCAATTGGGCCTTAAACTCGTAAGCCCAAAAACAACCAGCGCCGAAGTCGGTTGACAGCACCCCCAAGGTCGGTCGACCGCAATGTGTAGAGTCAGACCCGAGACTCGACCGGTCGACTGCACCCCCAAGGTCGGTCGACCGTCCTCTCCTATGTTGGACCCTGTACACTCGAAGAACTCTCAGCAGCTAGGGTCGGTCGACCGCATCCCCAGGTCGGTCGACCGCAACTCTCCAGGCTACACTTCTTCTACTTGCTGTTGTCTTCTCTTGCTGTCTTTGTCTCCTCCTCTTCTTCTCCAACTTCAAGTACTCAGTGCCTACATGTATTTGAGGCCAAAATCCTAACAATACTCTCTCTTTTTCCTCTCATTGGAGGCCAATTACAACAATATAGAGATTTAGAGAAACCCTAGTTTGATATTTTGATATAACAACCATTAGCTATTTCTGAAAAGATAACCTTACGATAAGTCATACGATCTAACTTGAAGAGCAAGTTTGGGATTCAATCGAGTCCCCTAGACACGCACTCGAAAGCTGCATCCAGTTGCACGCGGCTGACTGCCAAACTTGTAGTCGACTGCACTTGGCCTCTCGCCAAGCCTGAGGTCCCCTTCTCTGCTGCTACTGCTCTTTTTGCTCTGCTTGCATCCACTCCGCTTCGATCGCCTCTATTCCTCTATCACTTCATCATTTTCGTATCTAACTTAGTATGCATGACATAAATCCAACAATCTCCACCTTAAATTGTTAGAACTTGAATATAAAATAATAAAAATCCCAACAGAATTTGTGAAGAAATCAAAATCAATTGAAGAAAAATAGTAAGTAGAAAATTTGTACAGAGTCGAGATTTGAAATCTCTGTCCTTAAAGCAGAATTTGCCCCATAGTGTGACGGTTACCGACAAATTGCTTCCCAGGATACAACTGTACCTTCTCTGAAGAATGCAGCACCCTTGCTTCAGAGACAACGAACTGCTGTCTGTGTTGTACTCTCAGTTAACACTTGACTCTGACACAGAGGAGAGGAAGAAGAAAAGAAATGTAAAAATTCTGTGTCTGTATGTAAGCCTCTGTCTGGTTATATAGAGGAAATTGGATTGGAGACTGTTCAGCAGCTGCCATTACTCTGTAACAGCAGAGTAATGGGGACTCTTCATATTCATAACTGGTGAGCCATTACTCTGCTGTTACAGAGTAATGGGCACCAGTTACTGAATCTGAAAAGCCTTTTCAGTTCAGTAGGGGAAGAGTTTGTCTGGGCAAAAATAAAATAAAAATTTAAGCCAGACCAGACCAGACCAGACCGAGCCGGGGCCGGAGCCGGGCCGGGCCAGGCGCGCGCGCGTGTGTTTGTCATTTTGGCTAAGTCCTCTCTCCACTACACGTTAGTGGTAACCCCCGGGCTACGCCCTTTAGTCCAGTTTTCTAGTATATATACTAGACAAAATCATTTTCAATTTCAGATATGGGACTATCTATTTTCTCCAAGTTGCCAAGTTAGTACATTTCAAGTACCCAACTTTGGATCAACATTTCTCATTCATACGGAATTTGTTTTTGGCAAGTGAGTATACTACGGAATAGTGCTCGTCGAGAGGATCGCAATCCACTCATTTTCCGGTGCCGCCGGTGGCCGGAGCTTGCCGGAATCCGGCCCGAAAAACTGCAAAAATTAATTCCAACAATCCCCCACATGAATGGAAATTACCAGACCATGTAATCCAGACACGACAGGAAAAAAAAACACGACAGAAAGACTCTGAGAGTACAATCGGAAAATCACTGCATCAGGAATGGTAGTAATTTTTCAACTTTGAACCACCCTTAGTAATTAGCTATCGGATTCACTTGACCAGGTAGTGATCATGATGTCTTGAACTACCCGGGCGTTCATGTGAACCTAGACAATAACTATCACACAGTTTCATCTCCTCACAGAACTAAGTGCTCTTGTTGTGTTCATTTTGGCCTTGAACATCCCTGGTTAATCGTGAGTGAACTTGGAGAATGTAGCCTCTCTTCATTCTCCTAGAAACGGCCCCATTTCACACTCACAAGGTGATTACCCATAAAGAGTATCCTGCTATATCCCACTTTTATTTCAAAGCTATGGGAATCATTAAAAGCCAAGCTTATCCTAACTATTTGCAGGCAGCACTTGTTTTATCATCCTAAGAATGGGTATGAGATGTTAATCTCTAAGTGCTTTCGTTGATTCAACAAGATTTAGTTGTCCCTTTGAACCTAGATCTTGGGATCTCCAATTTCTAGGTAGGGTTTCCATCAAGTATCCTCTTTCGTCATAGGCTTTAAACCCATTCCTCTTGATGATCTCACAACCTGCTCTCGCGACAGACCTTTAGTAAATGGATCCGCTAGGTTGTCGGCCGATTTTATATATTTTATAGAGATTACTCCATTTGAGAGCAGTTGTCTAATGGTTTTGTGTCGCCTTCTGATATGACGAGACTTACCATTATACATACAACTCAGTGCCCGTGCTATAGCCGATTGGCTGTCACAGTGTACACATAAGGCAGGCACTGATTTTTCCCACATTGGAATATTCTCTAAGAAGTTTTGAAGCCATTCTGCTTCCTCTGCCGCTTTGTCTAAAGCAATAAACTCAGATTTCATGGTGGATCTGGCCAATAGCATTTGTTTAGAGGATTTCCATGACACAGCTGCACCACCAAGTGTGAAAACATATCCACTTGTGGATTTTGAGTTCTTTGAGTTCGATATCCAGTTGGCATCACTGTAGCCTTCCAGTACTGCTGGATATCTGGTGTAATGCAGCGCATAACTCTGAGTATGTCGCAAGTAGTTCAATACTCTAGTTATTCCTTTCCAGTGACTTCGTCCTGGATTACTCGTGTATCGGCTCAGTACGTTTACCGAATGTGCTAGGTCTGGTCTTGTACAATTTGTTAGGTACATCAGACTACCAATTACACGTGCATATTCCAGTTGTGATATGCTTTCACCTGTATTTTTGAACAGGTGAAAACTTGGATCGACGGGACTTTTTGCTGTCCCATTGGAATAATTCTTGAATCTTTCAAGTACTTTCTCAGCATAATGAGCTTGAGACAAAGTAATCCCCTCAGATGTCCTGGAGACTTTGATTCCTAGTATGACATCTGCAACTCCCAGGTCTTTCATGTCAAACTTACCACTAAGCATGCTCTTAGTTTGTTTGATAATGTCGTTATTGCTTCCAATAATGTGCATGTCGTCTACGTATAGACAGACCAGAATGTATCCGTTTGGAGTATCTTTGATGTAGATACATTTATCACATTCATTTATTTTGAAACCATTTGACATCATAACATTGTCAAATTTTGCATGCCACTGCTTTGGAGCTTGTTTCAGGCCATACAGTGATTTTACAAGCCTGCACACCTTATTTTCCTGTCCAGGAACTACGTAACCCTCAGGTTGTTTCATGTATATTTCTTCTTCTAAGTCCCCATTTAGAAATGCAGTTTTAACATCCATTTGATGTATTTCCAGGTTACGTAGAGCTGCAATAGCTATCAACATTCTTATGGATGTTATTCTTGTAACTGGGGAATATGTATTGAAGAAATCTAGGCCTTCTTTTTGCCTAAATCCTTGTACCACAAGTCTAGCCTTATGCTTCTCTATTGAACCATCTGGTTTCAATTTTTGTTCGAAAATCCAGTTGCATCCTAGAGCTTTACATCCAGAACGCAAATCGACTAACTCCCATGTATGATTTTGCATAATAGAGTCTATTTCACTTTTGATTGCTTCCTTCCACATAGGAGCATCAGGCATAGACATAGCTTTCTTGAATGTTCTGGGCTCATTCTCTAACAGAAAGGCCGTCACAAAGTCAGGACCAAATGATTTTGATGTTCTAGCCCGTTTACTTCGTCTAGGCTCATCGGTATCCTGTTCTGGTTCATCAACTGAAGTGCTTGCATTCCCTTGTTTACGTGTACGTTTAGGGTACGTAGTATCCTTGCACGGAAATACGTGTTCAAAGAATGAAGTATTTCTTGATTCCATTATTGTATTTACATGGATATCCGGTATATCCGATTTGTATACCAAGAACCGATATGCACTACTGTTATGTGCATAGCCTATGAATATGCAATCAATCGCCTTAGGTCCGATGGTGACCTGTTTTGGGTTAGGTACTGCCACTTTTGCTAGACACCCCCATACTTTGAGGTATTTATACGAAGGTAAGTTACCTTTCCACAATTCATATGGTGTCTTGCTGGTTTTCTTGTGAGGTATTTTGTTGAGAATGTAGTTGGCAGTCAGCAACGCTCCCCCCCACATGTTTTGGGGTAAGCCAGAATTCAACAACAAGGCATTCATCATCTCCTTTAGAGTTCGGTTTTTGCGCTCGGCAGTACCGTTTGATTCGGGTGAGTAGGGAGCAGTTGTCTGATGAACTATTCCATGTTCCGAGCAGAACATGTTAAATGGTGCATCATATTCTCCTCCTCTATCACTTCTAACGATTTTAATCGTTTTGCCAAGTTGATTCTCAACCTCAAGTTTATATTCTTTGAATTTATCCAAAGCCTCATTTTTGCTATGTAACAAATATACATAACAGAATTTTGTGCAATCGTCTATGAAAGTCACAAAGTACTTTTTGCCACCTCTGGTCTGCACATATTTTAAGTCACACATATCTGTGTGAATAAGACCTAAAGTTTCTGTGTTTCTTTCTACAGAACGTGATGGAGTTTTAGTGAGTTTTGCCTCCGTGCAAACTTCACATTTTTCTGAGTTATCTACCTTAAATTTTGGTAGCAAATTCATGTTAACTAATCTACGAATAGAATTTACATTAACATGGCCTAGTCTTTCATGCCAAACAGAGGAAGACTCAACAACATAGGCAATAGGAGTTATTTCATTAACTTTGGGAACAGCAGGAACAATAGTTTTAGGGATGACTGTCATTACATTAAACTTGAACAGTCCATCCTTTACATATCCTTTCCCCAAGTATACCCCATTCTTGGACAGTACAAAATTATCAGAAACAAGTATAACTTTAAACCCATTCTTGCTTAGCAAAGAACCTGATATTAAGTTCTTTCTAATATCTGGGACATGCAGCACATTTGTGAGTGTTAGCTCTTTGCCTGAAGTCATTTTCAGCACTATCTTCCCCGTTCCTTCAATTTTGGAGGTGGAAGAGTTTCCCATGAACAGCTGTTCATCTTTGTTGCACTTCTGGTAGGAGGTGAACATTTCCTTGTCCGAGCAGATATGCTTGGTGGCTCCAGTATCGTACCACCATTCATGAGGATTGCTCCCTACAAGATTGAACTCTGATACTACAGCACAGAGGTCCAGGTCAGAGAGACCAGTGGACAAGTTCTCAGCTATATATGCGTGGGGTTTTTCATTCCCTTTTACATGTCCTGTTTTTGAATGATTACTGTCCTTACTGCGGCACTCAGAAATTTTGTGCCCCAGCTTACCACACTTGTGGCATTTCCCAGCAAACCTCTTTGCAAGAGGTTTTTTGTTTGAGGACTGTGGCAGAAACTTTCTCTTCTTGCCCTTCTGTTCGTGCTCCACCACATTGGCCTTTTCTATGGACTGATTTCCATAGGACCTGTCACCCTTGCAATTCTCTTCTTCGATCCGCATCCTGACAATTAGATCTTCAAGAGACATCTCCTTTCATTTGTGTTTGAGGTAGTTCTTGAAGTCTTTCCACCCAGGTGGAAGTTTTTCAATGAACGCTGCAACCTGGAATGGTTCGCACAACGTCATATTCTCTGCAGCAATATCGTGCATTATAACCTGCAGTTCTTGGACCTGACTCACCACAGTTTTGGAGTCAATCATCTTGTAGTCCAGAAATTTGCCGACAACAAATTTCTTGGACCGACGTCTTCTATTTTGTACTTCTTTTCTAGGGACCCCCACAGGAGTTTGGATGTCTTGAAGACACAGTAGACGTTGTACAGAGAGTCTACCAAGCCATTCAGGATGTAGTTCCTGCAGAGGTAGTCGCCCTGAGTCCACGCATCAACTGCAGCAACGGAGTGTGCTTCCATTGGCGCCAGCATCGGGACAGATTCATTGAGGAATCTGTCCAGCTTCAATGTGGTCAGGTAGAACTGCATCTTTCCCTGCCACTTTTTGAACCCAGTTCCATTGAACTTCTCCGGTTTTTCTCCCACGGTTATGTGCGTGGGCAGAACGACCGAATGTGCCGCAACCGATTGTGCAGTCACATTCTAGGTCACCGGTGTTTGGGTACTGAGAAGCCCAGTAGCAACTTCAGTGGGTGTGTTCTCCATGTTCTGATTTTGTTCTTAAAATATTCGAAACAGAAACTATTAGTTGGTTTTTTCCGAACAGCACCTGTAAACAGTCTTCACAAAACTGTTAGAATCTGTGAGGAAAAATTCTGCTTTAAGATTGTTAGAACCTGCATATAAAATAATAAAAATCCCAACAGAATTTGTGAAGAAATCAAAATCAATTGAAGAAAAACAGTAAGTAGAAAATTTGTACAGAGTCGAGATTTGAAATCTCTGTCCTTAAAGCAGAATTTGCCCCGTAGTGTGACGGTTACCGACAAATTGCTTCTCAGGATACAACTGTACCTTCTCTGAAGAATGCAGCACCCTTGCTTCAGAGACAACGAACTGCTGTCTGTGTTGTACTCTCAGTTAACACTTGACTCTGACACAGAGGAGAGGAAGAAGAAAAGAAATGTAAAAATTCTGTGTCTGTATGTAAGCCTCTGTCTGGTTATATAGAGGAAATTGGATTGGAGACTGTTCAGCAGCTGTCATTACTCTGTAACAGCAGAGTAATGGGGACTCTTCAGATTCATAAATGGTGAGCCATTACTCTGCTGTTACAGAGTAATGGGCACCAGTTACTGAATCTGAAAAGCCTTTTCAGTTCAGTAGGGGAAGAGTTTGTCGGCCGGGTGCGCGCCGCGCACGTGCGCGCGTGTGTGTTTGTCATTTTGGCTAAGTCCTCTCTCCACTACACGTTAGTGGTAACCCCCGGGCCACGCCCTTTAGTCTAGTTTTCTAGTATATATATTAGACAAAATCATTTCCAATTTCCGATATGGGACTATCTATTTTCTCCAAGTTGCCAAGTTAGTACATTTCAAGTACCCAACTTTGGATCAACATTTCTCATTCATACGGAATTTGTTTTTGGCAAGTGAGTATACTACGGAATAGTACTCGTCGAGAGGATCACAATCCACTCATTTTCCGGTGCCGCCGATGGCCGGAGCTTGCCAGAATCCGGTCCGGAAAACTGCAAAAATTAATTCCAACATAAATTGCATACTATGAATCCACACTTGTGTGATTTAAATCTTTTAGACTCTTTAATTCTCTTCTTGTAAACAAATCGGTTATGTGGCTTCTTATGCTAGTTGAATCTACCTTCATCTATTTTTCTCCAGTTGGTATGCCCCCCAAAAGCACACCCCAGTAGGCATTGACACGGAGGTGCCACCCTCCGCACGAACTCCACCTACCCCGAGGCACTCTCCACCTCTCAACGATATTTGAACGTCGTAGTCTCGCTCGGATGATTCTCGTGACGGAAAACTAGATAGTGCTTTAGAAACAATGAGCTTCCAACCGCCTGGCCAAGGTTTCATGTTTATTCAAAGTTGGTAGAGGTTGTGCTAACTTTGTCCAATACCCCTCTCACCATTCATCACCTTACGACGACTTTCCCAAACTGATAGAATTCCACCAAGATCAGTGTACATGCTGTCCCGTGCTTCAAGAGTTCTCCTGGATATTAGGTTTATGTTTCAACAAAGGAACATATATGATCTCCTTTAGAGTGTGTCCTTTTTCGTCTATCATCTTTGACTTATCTGTTCTCTGACCCATTACTTCACAAATCTTAGCAATCTTCATTCTCACACAATGACATGATGCAAACTTATAAGTATAAACTATCTCCCTCTCGGAGCAAATTTGAGAAAAACTAACCGAATCAAAAGAACAATCGGAATCCACATCTAAACAACTTAAAACAAAAGTACAGTTTAAGTTATCACCTGATTCAGCAATACTGGATTTGGTGCCCATCTAACTCAACCGCTTGCAATAGTCTCTCATGTAATGCACAATCCCTATGCAATGGTGGCAATGGACCTTACCTTTACGTGCACTTTCCCTTCCATTCGAAGTACAATCCACATTCAAGCAACTCACAGAAGTTGATGCCAATTTCTGACTCGTGCATCATCCTCCAAGCCCTCGATCATACCTGCTATCGAAAACTTCTCTTTGGTAGATTGCCCGTCTAGCATGATTATCAAGTTTAATGAATTTAGTGGTGAATATATCAAGTTGGAAGCTTTTAGATCATTTGCGTGCGTTAATTGCCCTTGGTTCAGATAACTTCGTATTGAATTCCACTATATGATCTAGAAAACCGGTACTTTCCTTCATTGAGTAACCCAACAGCTTTCTTTTCTGGTACATCCAACTCTGTAAAGACTTTGATTCCGAGTAGTCAGTTCTGAATCTTGCCCAAATACTCACCATGCTTCTCCAATACCTGACTTCGCTCATCAATAACATCTGAATTAAACCCAAGGCTTCTGAATAAATCCCCTCTCAATTCTCCTAATTTGTGCCAATGGTCTTCCTTTATTTCCTTTTAGGGCTAGATCCAAGCCATGTTGAACCGATGCTTCATGCATGTCCACCTTCAAGAGATCAAAGTTGATCTTACCTTCGAACCGCTTGATCATCGTGATCTGATCTGCCATATTCTCCAAGGAACTCGAACAAACCCACGAATCTGAATCTCTGATACCAATTGTTAGGCAATTTGATTCCCTTTGCTACTAGGATCTTGTTGAGTTAAGCGGCCCAATCAATACAAACCACCAAGCCAATACTAGATTACACCAAAGCACACAACATTTTTCCGGTTGAGGCTTTCGCCTTAATCCGGAGGAGAAGAAATCGAGATGTTTTTCAATTAGAAAAGATACAAAAATATTATAATTCTCACTACGACCCTCTCTCAAGCCTCATCAGAAAATACTGGTTGTTTACAATTGGAGAACCTTTCAAATTATCTTCAACTAGTATTATACACGTGCTGTGCACGTGGGAGAAAATTGGGGGGAATGAAAAGGGAAAAAAAATTTACCTGCACGTGCGCTGTACGGGTTGGGTTATGGACAAAGCCCTTCTCCCATTATAGTAGTAGAGATGAAGTATTCTCTCTCTTGGCTCTCAATGGAGGCCAATTATAACAATATATAGAGATCTAGAGAACTCCTAGTTTGATATCTTGATACAATGGCCATTAGATATTCCTGAAGAAATAACCCTACAATAAAAGTCGTACGATCTAACTTGAAGAACAAGTTCGGGCTTCCATCGAATCCCCTAGACCCGCACCCGAAAGTTGCATCTAGCCGTGCATGGTCGACTGCCAAACTTGCGGTCAACCGCACTTGGCCTCTCGCCAAGCTTGAGGGGTGACAGTCGACTGTCCCCTTCTCTGTTGCTGCTGTTATTTTTGGCTTTACTACTCCACTTCGATCATCTCGATTTCTCTATCGCTTCATCTTCTTTGTATCAAACTTTGTATGCAATATATAAACCAAACAAATAATTCTTGATTTTTTTTTTATGATCTTCAATAGTACCTGATAGAGTCATGAATTACACGGCATTGGTGCTATCTTGGAGCATTCACAATCATTACACTAAATAATTGACGTTTATATGAAAATCATGCTGCTGCTTGACAACCATTTAATTTTGTTATTGTCTTGATGCTAATAAACCAAACTTTATGAACTTTAATAATTCGTAAATAATGAGTGCTTTCCCTTGGGGTTCATTCTTGTTGAAATCCCTGTACTGTAAAATTTATTCTACATCTAGCTCAAGTAAATTTTATCTGCTTCTGTTTACATTTCATCATTTTAAGCTTTCAACGGTGTTTCATCTTGGGCTACATATGAGAGTGAATGTTTTTCCAAAATGACACACTTTTGAAAAGTATTTACCAAACTGACCCACTTTCGAAACTATCTACTAAATTGACCTACTCATTATGTGAGATAGCGAGTTTAGTTCAACTGACCTCGCTATCTTGGATAGCAAATATAGATCTATACATTTCAGATAAAAATTTTAGGTTAAAAATTTCTCTGAAAAAATGAGTACATCAAATTTTTTTTAAAAAATAAGTACAACTAAGCTTGCTATCTGAGATAACGAGTGTAATTATATATATTTCATGTATAAGTTGCATGTTCAAAATTTTTTTGAAAAATAAGTAAAACTACACTCGCAATCTGAGATAGCGAGTTCATTTGAACTAGACTCGCTATAGAACTCCACTCGTTACACTCGTTGTTGTTCGAAACAATGAGTGTGTCAATTTGGTAAATAGTTTCAAAAGTGGGTCCCTTTGGAAAAAAATCTATCAGAGTAGTGTTTATTATTTGTTTTTTTGTTTTTTTAATCTCAGAAGCTTTTGAGTTTTCAATTTAAAAAAAAAAAATTCCTCTTTGGATACCAGGATGGAGTCTAACGATTCCAGCCGAAAAACAAAAACAAACATATATATGCACTATGAAGGTCTGTTACACAGAAAGACGTGCAGAAAGCTCAGCGTAACAGTCTGAAGCAACAAAAGACATGGACTCAATCTATTACAACTCGAGGGATAACATAATCTCAAGTAAGGACTGGCAGCTGCTTTTGTTGATTCTGATAAAAATACATACCTCATATAGACTGAAGGTAGATTAAACATAGATGCAATGTACAGGTATAATGAACACTTCGAAACTTCCATGTATCAATTAATGTCCTTGATAGAACACCTATAAAACTGAGAATTCCATCCACATATAATAAGTCATACCATTTATCCCAAACATCTACAACTAATTCCATCTTGTTGAGAAATCCATTATGGACTTCGTCGATTTATTCTCCTTGAATACAATAATAAGCAACATAGTCAGATAGTTACATCACACTAAATCATACATATTTTAGTGCATATTATTTTCCCTAAAAAACTTGCCACTGCTTCCTCCGATATTCCAGTATTAGTCACTTTACATACTTCAGCATTAGTCGCTTCTACTGTTAAGATTAAAACAGAGAAGAGTAAGAATTTGAGAAGGTTACTAATAACATAAACTATGAAATCTCACTGTTTCTAACCTCCCAAGCCGTTAACTGCAAGCTTGCATGATTCTTGCTTGCACAAAGCCTGAAGGAGCGGCATCTGGAACTGGCTTTTCCTGTGAGGGAAGTGGCATTACGGTTTCAATTGCCTCAACAATCAACGCCACCTTCTTCTTACGGTCTGGAGCCAACTTTGTGACTGCTCGTCGGAGTGCATAATCTATCATCCATTCCTCCGAGTTCTTTCTTTCCTCCGTCATCTGGTGCCTGAGATCGACCTTTTCTGCATCTGGGTCGGGCTCCACGTCGAGAAAATTTGGTCCTCGTGGATTGAAATCTCGGATCTGATTCACCTCATCAGTTGCCTTCTTTCTGATTCTTGTTCTTGCTTTCAACTTGGCTACACTGACTTCTTCCTCCTCCGTATTATGTGATCCCTGTGTTTCACCATCATCTTCCTCTGTTGTACCCTGATAGAGCTCTTCTATGTCATGACAGAAGTGAACAATTTGACCTAGAGATGCATCGGTGTCCTCGTCTTTTTCATTATCAATCTCCTCCACTGCTTTGTGTAGATTCTGCTTCTCAAAACCATCCAGATTGAGGGTACCACTTTCACTAGCTTCTTCTGGTTCTTCAGAAACTACCTCTTCAGACCCTTCCAAGTTTTCATCCGAACAGGTGACATCCGGATCATTCTCTTCTGAAATTTCTACTTCTTGCAGTTTAGAAGCCTGATTCATAACATCATCTTCACGAGAGTCAATAACATCGCTTTCCAAATTATCATCACCAGGGGCTTGTGGATTCACTTCTCGTGCTATCTCTCCATCGGCCCGTTCAACAGAACCATCATCTGGGTATTCAGAGCACTCTGTCACATTGTCCGGAAATAAGCTCTTCAGTTCCTCTTCCCGATCAAAATCAAAACTTGACGCCTTGTTTTCACTCCCTGCCATATCTTCACTGGGTTTGCCTGATTCATTCACAGGCATCTCTCCACAATCTTGTGTTACTAAGCTCGGGTTGCTCTCTTCCTTGGCACCTTCCACATACTCTAAGAAACCTATCATAACATCCACTCTGTCATTAGAAATCTCACTGCTCTGATCCTCATCATCTTCAACAATTTCATCTCCATCATCTTTGTTCCCTTCACTCTCCTTCCCAAATCCTTCATTGCTCTTTATTTCATCTATTATCTCTTCATTAGGCTTGCTGCTAGTATAAATATCGACAAAGAAATCATCGTTCCCTAAACCTATCTCCTTCTTATCCCTCCCCAGACCTTTAACTCTGAATGAAGGGTACCCTTTCAGTTTCATGCTCTTCTGGGTCTTGATCAACTTCCTTCTCGCCGACACGAAGCACCTCAATGGAGGCAAAGGCTCATGCCTATGACCATTCAAAGAGCAGTAGGTAAAAGGACAAACCCTCATCGCCGAAGTCCCCTCAGCTTCAGTACCTCCAGGGTTGAGGTCCAAAGCTTTCGGAAACTTGGAATCTTTCAGTGTTGATGAACAGGTTGCCCTGTTCACAACCACCACACCTTTCAACTTCTTGATCAAAAGCTTCGTAGGTGATGATGGGTTTGAGTTCTTGGGATTATTTCTTTTCCTACAATCAGTTGTAGTTTTGCGAAGTATAGGTGTTACCTGAAGCTGCTCCTTTCTTGCATCTGAACTGCTTGTGGGCTTCATGTAATTTGGCGAAGTTTTGCTAGGACTAGTTTTGCCGGGCTTGGTAGGATTGGGAGGAGAAGACCCATGAAGGGTCTCCAAGTCTGCAGCTCGAATGGATCTCTCCAACTTCATCATCATCTTCTTCTTCAGATCATCTCCTCCTCCTCCTTTGGTTCTTGAATCATGGCTTCTCTTAGTTTGAGATTGAGGGACAATCTTTTGAGGTGCTTTCCTTTGAACCATGGTGAATGAAAGATTGATAGAAGCAAGAAGGGGTTTGTTTTGAGTAGCTTGAAGGATTTCTCTCTGGATTGAGAAAAGATTGTTTGCAAGGGAAGACAGAACAGAAGACTTGATGAGGTGAGAAGAACTAAGGAAAGGAAAGCTGAAGATGAGACAAGAAGAGAGTGTAGAATTGGCCAGCCAGATTTGAATATGGTGAGAGTGACACCCACTTTAGTTTTAGTGCTTCTTTGATGATGGATTGGATGGGGTTGGACCTTGGCAAAGTGTTGGAGATGCTGATTCCTCTTTGAATTGGTTTACTGTTGTTTAAATGAGTGTGGCCTTGGGATGCCAAATTGTTGCCTCCTCATGTTCGAATATTAGTATTTTTTAAAATAGGGTCCATTTTCATGTTCTTTAGACCATCTGTTTCCGTTTGAAGTTAAAATTTAGGTATTTGACTTTTAGAAATATGAAATTTGGATTAGCTATCTTGGTTTGAATTCAAAACATGAGATTGCGTTTGTTTTGTTATTTTGAAAAGAGTTTTCTGAAAACTGTATTCTGAATAGAGTTATTCTGAAAATGAGTTTAAAAGCTGTTTAGTTATATTTATTTCTGAAAACTGTATTCTGAAAGCTGTTTATCTGAAAAAGATAGTTCAGAAGCTGTTCTGTTATATTTCTAGCTGAAAACTGTTATCTGAAAGCTGTTTTTCTGAAAAAACGAGTTTAAAAGCTGTTCAGTTATATTTCTTGCTGAAAACTGTTATCTGAAAGCTGTTTTTCTGAAAAAACGAGTTCAAAAGCTGTTCGGTTATATTTCTTGCTGAAAACTGTTATCTGAAAGCTGTTTTTCTGAAAAAACGAGTTCAAAAGCTATTCGGTTATATTTCTAGCTGAAAACTGTTATCTGAAAGCTGTTTTTCTGAAAAAACGAGTTTAAAAGCTGTTTTGTTATATTTCTTGCTGAAAACTGTTATCCGAAAGCTGTTTTACTGAAAAAGAGAGTTTAAAACCTGTTCGGTTATATTTCTTGCTGAAAACTGTTATCTGAAAGCTGTTTTTCTGAAAAAACGAGTTCAAAAGCTGTTCAGTTATATTTCTAGCTGAAAACTGTTATCTGAAAGCTGTTTTTCTTAAAAAACGAGTTTAAAAGCTGTTTTGGTATATTTTTTTGCTGAAAACTGTTATCTGAAAGCTGTTTTTCTGAAAAAGAGAGTTTAAAAGCTGTTCGGTTATATTTCTTGCTGAAAACTGTTATCTGAAAGCTGTTTTTCTGAGAAAGAGAGTTTAAAAGCTGTTCAGTTATATTTCTTGCTGAAAACTGTTATCTGAAAGCTGTTTTTCTGAAAAAATGAGTTCAAAAGCTGTTCGGTTATATTTCTAGCTGAAAACTGTTATCTGAAAGCTGTTTTTCTGAAAAAGAGAGTTTAAAAGCTGTTCGGTTATATTTCTTGCTGAAAACTGTTATCTGAAAGCTGTTTTTCTGAAAAAACGAGTTCAAAAGCTGTTCGGTTGTATTTCTAGCTGAAAACTGTTATCTGAAAGCTGTTTTTCTGAAAAAGAGAGTTTAAAAGCTGTTCGGTTATATTTCTTGCTGAAAACTGTTTGCTGACATTTTTTTAGTTTGTTTTGGTGAGATTGCATGTGAGAGCAAGTAGTATCAGTAGTATGATAGAAGATTGCATGCTCGAACAAATAGGATGTTTTTTTTTTTTTTTGAATGTGAGTAGTAATTGGATTTTTTGGATTGCGTGGTGTATTTGGATAAATATATTTGGATAAATTGAGTACGCTGAACCTGCAGGCTGCAGTTGTTGAAAAGATTATATAAAAGAAGATTTTTTCTAGCAGAGCGAAACAATTTATTCAAGAAAATAAGCACTAGACAATAAAAAAAAACAATCCCATTTAAACATGCTCAACCAATACTAACTCCAATAATAGCAACTCCAAAGAAGTAAGCAGCAACTCCACTTCAACAAATCCAAATCAGCAAGTCTCCAATCAGCAACTCCCAAAGCAACTCAAAATGACAACAACTCCTTCAATAAATTCCAAGACAGCAAACACCTCCAATTGCAACTCCACTACAGTAAGATTCCAACACAACACCAAAGAGCAAACCAATAACCCCAACTTCAAGCTGGAAACTGTTATCTGAAACCTTAGCAGCATGTGAATCGAGCAAAAAACAGACGCCATCATCTCCACGGGTGCTGGAGCTGCCCGAACGCTCTTAGCACCGACCCACGAACAACAACAAAAAATAAAAATAAAAAAATAAAAAAATAAAAAATTAAGAGGATCCAAACCCGAACCCACTTTCCCTTCTTCTTCTCCTACGTTTGGCTCCAAAACCAAAAAACACACAGTTCGGCACCTTCTTCGAGCTCCACCCACGCTCGAACCATGAGCTCCGAACAAACTTCGCGCCGAACTCCATGCCTCCACTGCCGAGCTCCGGCTCCACGGCGCGAGCTTCGATCGCAGCCAAGCTCCGTCTGCAACCGAGCTCTCCTCAACCTCGACACCACCGTGTCGTCGCCAAGCTCTACCCACTATGGCCGAGCTCACACCCTCCGTCGTCTAGCTCCGGCGTCGAGCTCTCCATCCCGAGCTCGCATCCATCACCAACCGCCATGGCTGAACCACGAGCTCCATCATCGCCGATGCCGAGCTCGAACCCAACACCTCCGCCAGCGAGCTCCACCAAGCTCCGCTCCACTTCGACGAGCTCCGAAGCGCCGAGCTCCACCAGGCCTGTCTCCAAGCTCCGCCATGGCCGACCACCTCCACTTCCGACGGGTCTCCCCATCCCGAGTGCGAACCCATCGCCATGGCGTCGACAAGCTCCATCCTTCACGAGAATGCTTCGACGAGCAGCAAGGTGCCGAGATCTCCTCCTCACCTTGCTCGCCGAGCTCCACTCTCGCTCTTCCGACGTCGAGCTCCTCTCCTCTGTCTTCCGATGGGTACGGCTCAAAGGTTGAAGATCGGCACTGAGCTCGGAGCTCCGGAGTGGGAGCTCGGCTCTGCACCGGCAAGGCGGTCGGATTCTCGACGGGGCGCGGGGTCGACATCTCGAAGCCCGGCCAGGTGAGAGGGGGGAGAGTTTGGGAGAGATGTGAGAAGAGTTGTAAAGGAGCTGTTTTGGAAAATAGGGGGTATGAGTATTCTGAATATTGTTTGGAAAAAACACTTAAAACAAATGCCAACTCAGAATAGAGTTTTCTGAAAGAAAAAAAAAGAATACTAAAACAAACAGACTCTGAGTTTTTATTTATAAAAATTGACAGACAGTAAATGGTCTTTCGTCTCGTAATTTTTTTTTTAAAAATTATAAAAGTATCGGATGAGAAATCATTTTCCTCAGATTAATTTTTTTAAAAACTAAAAAAAAAACATCAGACGGAATTTCCCGTCTGAGAGCTTTTTGATTAAGAAATTTTAATTAAATCTTAATTTAATATTAACTAAATCTTAATTAAATTCTAATATGTATGCGTAATAATTCATATACGCTTATTTCCATAGAATACACTCAAATTCAATGGATGGAAATTCATTTTCCGTCCATTCATTTTTATTTAAAAAATGATCTGACGGAAAATTGTCAAATAGATTTTTAATTAAAAAAAAGGGTAAAGACAAAAGTTCATCTCTCGTCCGATCCTTTTTTTGGGATAAAAAGTTGAACGGGCGAAAGATGATCTTTCGATAGCAATATTTTACAAATTGCTATTTCTCGACCAAAATATAGCCAACTATTGTTTCTTTCAAACCCAAAATTTGGGTATTTGGCCAATGACTGCGCAATATTTTTCCCCAAATTTTGCAAAAATTGGCAAATAGCCAACGGCTACATATACTCTTAATAAGATATAAATGCTGTGGTGTGCCATTTTCGTGATCTTTAATGTCTACTATTATAATAAGAGAGTTGGAGTTGTAATTTGTAGACAACCAACCATCTAATCTTAACCTTTTACTTTAAGTGGGGATTATATTAATCATTTTTTTACTCAACTGTTGTTAGTTACCATAATATTCTCAAAGTTCAAATTTATTTACGATATAATTATTTGCAAAAGTACCCCTCATATGAAAATATATTTATTAGGACGTGCAAAGCATGTACAGATACTAGTAGGACATAATTGCTATGGTGTGAACAGTTCCTTCTGTATGACCTTACTGTGTTGGAATATTTCATTTTTAAAAAAAAGTAAATTCTTTCATCTTTTTACTACATATTTTTTAGAGAAACGGAAAAAAATGCAATATAGGAAAAAATTGCCTCATGATATCTTTAAAAAATCATATCCCCAATCGCAAAAGCATGATCCACACCGTTTAAGGTGTTTAGCATGCCATAAAATATATGAGACTGAAATATTATGAGAGTTGAACATGCTTTGCCTATGTATTTAAAGTTTGCAGCTGTATTGATGAAAAATTATTCATTTTGTAACTCCATAATGAAAGAGCAAAATATATTCATTTTTATTAATTTTTCTTCACTCGATGTTTTATAATATAAAAATCTAACATAAACGGTGTTGATAATAATTAGTATGCCATGAGACAACATTTCCTCCGAATATAGACCCCTGTATCCTCCACTTTTTATTGGTTTTTAGTATATTCAATCACTAACTAACTAGAAAATGGTTACATTCATACATTTAAATTTATGATAAAAAATCATATATATGTCGATTGGCATTTCTACTATGAGGTATTTCATTTTCCCAAATTTCAAACGAAGGCCTAATGCATGTTTACCGCGACTGTTTCGCAGCAAATAGTTTTTCTCTCTAACAATTTTTCAGAAACTATGTCGCTTTGCTTAGTAACTTTTAGCGGAAAAGCCTCTCGATTTTATTATTATGATCAGGCCCGGCCTCCACTTTGAGGCTGGTAAGGCGGTCGCCTCAAGCCCCTAGATTTTTTGCTATTTTATAGCTTCAAAATTTGTAATTTTTTTATAAATATAGGTACGTATTTTACACGTAAAAAATTACATTGTAATTAGGAGTCCAAAAATAATTATTTGAATCTTTCGTCTCGAGACCCGAGAACTCAGGCGGACCCTGATTATGATTGACAATTATCTGTTCACATGAATCATTCAGCTTTTTTATAGATTAAAACTAGGGGTGGCCGATCATACCGAAATGAGCCAACCGACCGGTTTTCCAACCGAACCAATCAATTCGGAACCGAAAAATTCGGTTACCAAAAGGATGGTACGGTACAACCGTACCGAGTTCTAAAATCCGATTCGGTTTCGGTATAAATATGGTTCAGTCGGTATTTTACCGTACCGTACCGAAATTGCTCATGCTAATAATGGGGATGTGGGAGTCGAGCCGGAGAGTTCTGGTGGTAGTAGTAGTAGTAGTAATGTTCCTAAAGAATCATACCAGAGCGAGATAGAAGAAGTGCGTAAAGTAGCTGTCGAGATATAACAAAATGTAAATTTCTCCATTGCTCTGGATCATGTTTGATACCAGCATATGAGTGATGTGATATGCAATAATAATGTTCTTCCTATATATCTATGTAGTATTTACACAGCTTACATTGCAATCTAGTGGAGTTTGCGTCGAAACTAAAGGAAGTCAGTGAATAATTAGCCACATACAGTTACCTAGTTCATTACTATTTGTGTTACCGAATGCAAAATAATAGTTATCATTGGTGTTTTGTGAATTTGTTATTGCCTATCGTCTTATTCTTCCTTTTCACAACATTACTTCAATTTCAAATATTTCCATCCTCCTTATTACTAGCTATAGAGTTGGATGTTTTCTGTCTCGATTTTGTCTTGCTTTTTCAAAATTGATTACAACTTGTTGTTGCAAACATTAGGCGAAAAAAATATGTGCACTATATGTGCCAGTCATATTTGGTATAAGACCAATACCGAATCGTACCAATCGAAGTAGTCGGTATACCAAAATTTCGGTATACCGAACTTTTTGGTTGGTAACAGTTTGCATATTTTCAAACCGAACTAGTTTGATATGGTAATGATACATTGTTAAAAAGTCCGATACCTTGCCGAATCCACCCCTAATTAAAACTCACAATTACACACATAAATCATTCAAATAAATAGTTATGATTAATTAATGATTACATGTTATCCCTTTCACGATTTTGTATGTGACTGCTCTGTTAATGAAAATATCTTTCTTAAAGAATTCTGACATTAATAGCTACTTCCTCACGTGCTCACCAGGTGTTACTTCTCACATTGTTCTCTTATATCTTGATGATTTGCTTTTTTTAAGGTTGAAGGTCCCCGCATTTTATTTATAAAAAAAATTAACAAGACATACAATAAAAAATAAGACTAATGAAGTTCAGAAAATTCAATAAGTTGGATTATGTAACTCACACACCTCAACCAATAAACAAAAATGCAATAAAACTTAATCCTACTGATCGGCCGACATTGCCACAACAAGTTTCACGTGCCAATTTGAGCTCATTCTCCCTCATTCCCTCAATGTACCCCGTTTGTCCTCGCCATCACTCACAACGACAACATCGTCGCCCCCAGCAATGATCCATACGTCAACTTCAAGCTCCATAAGAGAGACAACCACATGTACCCACCAATCTGACATACTCATGTCCATATTGTGACCTCATTCTCATCCTCTATCTTGACCACCGTTGACTATCACCATCACCTCGTGCCGGAGGCTGTTGTTGTCCTCGACGGCTTCGTAAATGCCTCCAAGCTCCTTAACATAGGAGAGACCCTAGGCACCCCTCACTTTGACCTGAATAGATCAAAGTTGAGCGCAAATTATAAACTTGCTCGAATACCGTCGCCCATGCCAATTAGAATTTATTTTCTTGCTAGTTGTAAGTTGGTTGTAATTTGGATATTCGGGAAAAACAGTTGGATATTAGGAAAACAAACTTGGTGGAGAACGAGAGGAGGAGCCCCCCCCCAAATCATCTACAGTTGGTCGAAGAGGGAGGTCGAGAGAGGGAGGGGGTGAAGGGAGATTTCGGTCGGGAGGGAGTCGGGAAAGGGAAGGGTTTCGGTTGGGAAGGAGAGATGAGGGAGGAGGGCGACGGGAAGGTAGGGCTACCGAAAGTGGAGGAGGAGAAAAGGGCTACCAAAGACGGCAGTGCATAAATATATCTCCATAAATTTATGCACTGCAAATGTAGCTTATTAGAGCATCCACAATGGTGTTTCTCATTCTATTAAAAATGGCACCTACAGTAGTAGCAAATAGCGATACATGCTGCAGTGGTTGTTTGCTATATGTTTCTCATTTTTGCGTCGGACGGTACAACATTTACCGTTGCGCAAATTTTTTTAAAAAAATAGCGAGCGACGGTATATGTTATACCGTCTCATTCGTTCGAATGAATAATTAAAAATTTTAATTACTTATTAACTATTTAAATATGTTAATTAAACAAATCAAATAATATAATAATAACTAAACCTAATTAAAAACTAACTAATCCTAATTAAATAAACCTAACCTACCCCTAATAAAGCCACAATTCAAGGACGGTACAACATGTACCGTCCGAGAATTTGTGGAATTTTTTTTTTTTGGATGAAATCTAGTCGTAGGATTAAAAATAATAATAATAATAATAATAATAATTTAAAAAAATATATAAAAGGGAAGGACGGGGTATCTTCTCCCAGACGGGGTATGTTTCCCCGTCCGACCCTTTTTTTTTTTTAAAAAAAAAGAAATTTTTAGACGGTATATATTTTCCCGTCTCACTCGATTAAAAAATCTTAAAATCGGAGCAACGGTATATGATATACCGTCCTTTATAATTTGAGAATTGATATTTCGTTTCTCATATATGAGAAACCAGTATAGCAAATTTGCTATAAAATGGCAAAATACTAAACCAGTGCAGACATCCGTTTCTTATAAAATGACAATTTGCCAATTATAAAAAACCACTGTGGATGCTCTTATGGTGCATATGTCAACCATTCTAGATTAATATTTTCAATGCAAATATAATGCCTAGAGATTTGTATCTCGTTTATTTTATATGAAATTCCTTGCCTCTATTATTTGTCTCTGACACCAGGCTAAAACTTCCAAATTGAGAAATTTATGGCTATACTTTGCACGAGTATTCTATCTATATAATAAAACACGAAGAAAGCTATCAAGTGGCTCACCTTCAATCCCCCCAAAAATCAAAGGCCCGGATCTAACCTTACAAAACATATTTTCCCCCCAAAAGTTCCCCCCAAAACTGAAATTCAGATCTCCCACCCAAAACAACTCCTATATTTATTAAAAAAAAAATTTTCTCTCTCTCTCCCTCCCTCTTCCATTTAAAAAATTAAGAAAATAAAAATTTTAAAAATTTTAAAATATTAAAAAATTAAAAATTTAAAAACTTTCAAAATAATTTTTAAAAAAATCAACTCTATGTTTCTACTTCAATTAATTTGCTGGACCTCCAAAACTATTTTATATGATCAAACAAGATGCACCGTTCCGAAGACGTGCCATAGGCACGTGTCAACGGGCAAACCTAGTATATAAATAAAGGATCAAAAGCTAACCATGGTCCATGGAATAAAGGAATTTTTTGACTTCATAGGCCAATTTTTGAAAATATTTGGGTTTTGTGTTTTAAGTGCCAGAGTCCCAACTATTAGCTTTTATGGGCTACTCTGTGCCACGTCAGCAGTGGCCTCTATTCCTAATAGCAAACTCTTCATTTTCGAGGTCGCTAATGGGAATAGCGGCCTATATTTTAAATTTTTTTGTTTTTTTTTGCGGTCGCTGTTCCCACTAGCGACCTTAGTATATATGAGGTCGCTGATGGGATTAGCGACCTCAAATGAATGTATTGAGACACTTAGCAATATCTAGACAGTTTTTTCTCTTTTGGATTTTTTTTTTTAAACTGAGGCCGCTATTGGGAATAGCGACCTTACTATACTTCGGTCGTTATTCGCAATAGCAATCTCAGTTTTAAATTATTTTTCCCAAGAGAGCAAATAATCTTTAGAAATCGCTAAGTATCTCAATATAGTCATTTGAGGTCGATAATCCCATTAGCGACCTCATATATACTAAGGTCGGTATGCTCAATAGCAACCTCAATTTAATTTTTTTTTTTCTTCCAAATTAGCAAAAGCTGTCTAGATATCGTTAAGTGTCTCAATATATTCATTTGAGGTCGCTAATTCCATCAGCAACCTCATATAAACTAAGATCGCTAGTGGAAATAGCGACAGCAAATAAAAAATTCAAAAAAATTAAAACATAGACCGCTATTTCCATTAGCGACCTCGAAAATAAAGATGCCGCTATTGAAAATAGCTGCCGCTGCTGACTTGGCACAGAATAGCCCACAAACGCTAATAGTTGGGATACCGGCCCTTAAACTCAAATATTTTTAAAAAGTGGCCTGTGAAGGCAAATAACTCGGAATAAAGTAGATGTAAGACTGAATGCGACTTTTGAATTCTGCGTTATTATATTTTATTTTTGATGACGATTGTCCATTTTCAATTGAGAGAGAAAAGACAATTTTGCTGGGACCGAAATTTCAAATAGGGTCGGTTGTAGATTGGGTGGTTGGCCGGCCATTTGTTTCTCACACTCCTTTGCTTTCTTTCCATCATCGTGATGCAGAAAAGTTTGAAAATATTATTCACATTGCTTTCTTTTCATTACCCTCAACTTTTCCGTGCTTTCGGTTCTCGAATCTTCGCTTCTTTTCATTTCATTTGGATTCTAGAACCAGCCGACAATAGTGTTGTTTTCTTTACTTAGGGGATGTGTCTAAGTAGCACTAATTTGTGAGCACCTGTTAGATGGAACAGGATACTTGTTACTAATGAAGAAAGCAACGTGAAGCTAATGAAGCAGCGGATGAACATGTCAAAACATAGTACATAGTTATCGATATTTTGGTACGAAAGTTGTTAGTTCTCTACCTCCGCAATTTTTTGTTTAAGTGAATGTAGAAGGGATTTTTGCATGATTTAATAATGTCAGTCTATGGATTTTGCAATGTGAGTATTGAGACTAGAGACAACTTATTCATCAAATGTCCGAGGAGTAAATCTATGCGGACTGAGGTTGTTAGGGCTCTAGAATCAATCGATTATTCAACAACGTATGATGATTTGTGTGTCGATTAGAAATCCACTAGACATATAAAGCACATGAAAAAGGCGTGGTACATAGCAACCACAGCAACAACTTGGATTATTTGGCTAAACCATAACAACTTTTACCTTCGTGGGACAAGTAATACTATTATTGGTTGACTAACTCAACTTATGCATTTGATAATATTTTGAGCAGGTTTGGTGATGGAGATTAATGCTAAGAAGATCCCCAAACTCTGCACTCATGGCAGTGAAGTTTGCCCTAGTGAAATACATGACTTCTCACCCTCTGATAGACATTACCAGTTTGGAAGCTCACCCCCACAAGGATTTTTTGTGATAGCTCAGCATACAAATTCCTCATTGATGGTGGAGTTAGGTCACTCTACTATGCTGCTATCAGGTTGAGTATAATTCTCTTGAAATGTACAGTCTTCATGGTTGCTTAGTTGGAATAAGATGCCTTCCGAAGAATCTTTGTGCACAAGAGGGTGGACTGGGGATGCAACATGCACAACTTGTGCACAAGCTCCTAAGTCCACCTTTTACATATTTTCTGAATGCCCTTCGACACTGTATGTTAATCATTTCACCACTTGGCTGCACACTAGGACACTCCCTACATCCCTGCATGAATGTTTTGTTAGAAAATGGGTATCTTAAACACCATTTATGAACCCGTTTTTGAGCAACTTTTGAGTAAGATTCTCTATGAATTAGTGAAAAATCTTGATATATTTGTGTTCGCCTTTATGAGTAGATCAAAATTGTATATTTATTTGTTCAAAACGGTAATCGAATGAATAAAAAATTGCCTCCTAAAGTGAGACACTTCAAATCTGAAAATCGGTTGAAAAATTTTAATCCCATATCAGAAAAATCAAAGGAAATAGAAGGATATATATAACAAACAATTTCTTGGCATCGTAAGATAGCAAGCCAAAAGGCTCTCTCGCATGCGCGCGTGCAAAAGGGGGGGGGGGGGGGGGGGGGGGGGTGCACTGTGCTGTTCTTTTACTTCCATTGTCCGATCGTTCGGTGATAGGTTTCAAGCGCTGTTCAGTTCGAGACCATGACGTGTTGCCTGTGTCAGCACTCTTCGGTCGTTGCACCTGGGAGATAGACGCATTCGCAAGCTCCAGCACCCGGACGAAGCAAATCTGTTTTAAAGAGATTGTGTGATACACAAGCCTCCACTCAAATCAGTTTGCTTTTGTAATTTTGTTATTTCATTTCGTTTTCTTTTTATTTGTTGGTTTTCTTCTTCTCCTCCGTCTCTATTTTTGTGCATGTAAATCAAATTTCATTTACTGCAAATAATTTTGTAACCAAAGCTGTAACTAATATGGCTAAAAATAGGTCTAAATCGGAACCGTTTAAATCAGGCACGAATCTTAAAGCTCTCGGGGGGAAAACGGTAATTTCACCTGCAAGCGGGTCCGGAATGGGAATTGGGTCTCTTCTTCAGGGCCCAACAGCCCATAAACGGATCTGCCCTACTAGATACGGGTCCTAACCCATTACAAGCCAGTTCAGAAGGATATGGAGAAATCCAGATCCGTCCTTATCTCTAAGAGGTGGTTTTAACCACTTCTATCCATCTACACCGGAAAATAGAGATTTGTTCTTATCTCGAAACAGATCCCTACGGCGACTATAAATACCCCTCTCCCCCCCCTACCGTTACGAGGCAATCAACCTTTGCCAACCTAAAGCTATTTCATAATCTTTTCTGATTACTGACAAGAGCGTCAGAGAGTTCGTCACCGGGATCAACCCCGGTATTTCAAACTTTGTGCAGGTCAACGGTAGCAGCGAGAAACCAGTCAAACGTCGGTGGAAGCATTCAGGTTTGACCCATTCGTTTTCCTACGAACCCAAAAAAATCATTTAGTTGCTCCCACACCAAAATCAGCAGCAATAAATTAGCACCGTCTGTGTGAATCGAATAGCAATCCAATCCTACTCCATCAGCAAAAGCGGTTCCTAGCTATGCCTCCAAAGAAAGGGAATTCCACGGTCTCCAACCGTAGAACAACTCCCATTCCTCCTCCGCCTCCAGAGGCTCTCCCTCCGCCCATCCAGCCGGTCCAGTTGCCGACCCAGCAGCTCAGGCAACCGATCCCTCAAACTGTTCAGCAGCCTAGACAACATCTTCCTCAGCAGCCTCACCACCAACCGGCCCCTCAAGGGCCTCAAAGGGCTGTTAGAGGACCCTCTCTCCGAAATCGCCAAAAGCAACCCCTTCATCAGGACCATGTCTCCATACACAACCCTTCTTCCGACTCCATTGTCTCTCGTAGCCCTCCAACACCGAAAGATCTACGTGACATTCTTATCAACCGACAGAACGAGATAGATCTTTAGACTCTCTTAGATGAGAGGCGGATCCGTGATGGGATCCCCCGCCGGGAGCATCAAAGGGACCGATCCCTCATAGGCCCAACAGCCAAAGGTCGAACTCTCCTAGAAAACGGAGGGAGTCCCCCCAACGCTGCCAGAGGAGTCATTCTCTGATTGCCCGTCCAGCGCCAAGGGGCCGCCGATACCGAGGGGCGCCAGTCTCGAGGATGGAGTTCTAAGACTTTCAGGAGGCAGTCCTACGGGCCCTCAATGTCGCCCCCAATAACGACCAACGGGCCCCCAATCCTCGACCGGCTCCGAACCATCGCCATCGCACTCCCAGTCCTCGGCCAGCTCTGAGGCATCACTGTCGCACCCCAGTCCTCGACCTACTCCAAGCTATCACCGCCGAGCCCCAGCCCTCTTCTGCATGAAGACGAGTCCTGGGGCTCAGCGAGAAATGACCGAAGAGAGGACTCGATCTACTGCCGTCTCCACGAGATAGAGAGACGCCTCAGCCAACTTGACAGAGAAGAGGAGCAACGAGCGAGGAACCTTTGCCCGAGCAGACCCCCATTCTCCTAGACCATTATGGAGGCCCCCGTCCCGAAGAACTTCAAGCCTCCGCATTTTGAGTCGTATACCGGGGAGTCAGACCCTGCTGATCACATTGAGAGTTTCAAAACTCTCATAATGATCCACCATGCCTCTGACGCCCTTCTCTGCAAAATCTTCCCAGCCACGCTCAAGGGGCCCGCTCGGGAGTGGTATTCCAGACTTGCTCCAGCTTCCATCTTCTCCTTCGACCAATTCGAAGGCCTTTTCCTCACGCACTTTGTGAGCAGCCACCGCTCCGAAAAGACAAGCACCTCTTTGCTTTTCCTTAGTCAAAGGAAGGGCGAGCGGCTGAGAGACTACGTCAAGCATTTTACCGCGGAGGCAAGATGTATTGCCTCTCTGGATCAGTCCGTAGCCTCGACTGCTTTCTAGCCCAACATCATTAACCCCGACCTCAGGGCATCCCTCGCCAAGAAGCCTCCTCGGGACTTCTCAGAACTCCTACTCAGGAGTGAAAAGTACATCCGAGCGGAAGAAGATCTCAATTACCCCACTCTTGAAGGATCATCTTTCGAAAACAAACAGAAGACTACCGAAGATGAAGGAGCTAAGAAGCTCCAGAAAGATAATAGTGGCCAGCGTCGCCCTCCTCCCCGCTTCAAGAGATTCACATCTCTTAATGCCAGTGTCTCGGCCATTCTGATGGAGGTCGGGAAGGAGGAAATCCTTCCCCCTCCTCCAAAAATGAATACCCTGGAAAAGAAGAGAAACAGGGAGAAGTGGTGCCGATATCACCGGAATCATGGCCACGACACGGATGACTGTCAGGCCCTCAAAGACGAGATAGAAGCCCTCATCTAGAGGGGGCAACTCTCCAGGTTTGTCAGGAAAGACAGTGCAGATCCACCTTCACCCCCCAGGGGGATAACACGCGAACCAAACAACATGCGGGTACCTTGAACTTCGAAGCCGAAGCCGTCCTGCACCTCATACACGGAGGCCCAATGGGGGAGATTCCAACTCCTCCCGAAAAGCCTTCGTTCGAAAGGTGAATGTCGTACAGAACCATCTTCCCCCTAGGGGCCCTGGGGTTCCTGTTACGTTTTATGATAGGGATTTGGAGGGCATCCAGATGCCCCATTGCGATGCTCTTGTTATAAGCCTCAGCATGGGCAATTTCGACGTACGCTGAGTCCTAGTTGACAACGGCAGTTCGGTCAATATTCTCTTCTTGGAGGCATTCTAGCTCCTTCAGTTGTCAAGAGTTCAATTCAAACCAGCCAGTTACACTCTTCACGAATTCACCGAGGTGTTGGTGACAATTGAGGGAGTTATAACCCTTGACGTGACCGCTGGAAAAACCCCGGTCGTCCGGACCGAGCCGATGGACTTCATGGTGGTAGACGTAAAAGTCACCTACAATGTCATCCTGGGTCGATCAGGTTTAGCCGCTCTCCAGGGCATACCATCGGCCTATCATATGAAAATGAAGTTTCCCACCTCGGTAGGAGTGGGAGAAGTAAGAGGGAGCCAGAGGGCGGCTATACCCTCGGGGGGAGGGTCGGTCATCTTCCTTGAAGCCCTCAAACTCCCACAAGGAAGTAGCCAAACCATCTCCGATCCGGTCAACGAGCTGGAAGAAGTTGCCTTCTCTGAAGGAGATGCTACCAGGACATTTCAGATCAGCAAGGCCATTCCTCCCACCATCAAAGATGACATATCCCAATGTATAAGGGAGAACCGCGATCTTTTCGCCTGGACCGCAGCTGATATGCCCGAAATCTCAGAAGAACACCTGATGCATCACCTCAGCGTTGCTCCGGGAGTTAAACCTATCCAGTAGAAGTGACGTAAATTCGCTCCCGAGCGCTAGCAAGCTATCAAAGAAGAGGTCGAGAAGCTCTTGAATGCTCGGTTCATCCAGGAGGTAAATTACCCCGAATGACTATCCAATGTGGTAATGGTTAAAAAGGCCAACGAAAGTTGGAGAATATGTATTGACTTCACCCACCTGAACAAAGCGTGTCTGAAGGACCCATTCCCTCTCCCGAGCATTGATGCTCTAATCGATGTGACCTCCGGGCACGAACTCCTCAGCTTCATAGATGCCTTCTTTGGGTATAACCAGATCCGGATGTTCCCTCCTGACATTCCGAAGACCTCGTTTGTAACCGACCAAGGCCTATACTGCTACCGGATCATGCCCTTCGGGCTAAAGAATGCCGGATCTACGTACCAACACCTTGTTAATAAGGTCTTCAGAGAGCAGATAGGCCGTAACATGGAATTCTATGTAGACGACATGTTGGTCAAAAGTGTCAGCGGGCGAGATCATGTCTTTGACCTCTAGGAAGCTTTCGGGGAATTAAGAAGGCACAACATGAGATTGAACCCGAGCAAGTGTGCCTTCGGCGTCTCGTCCGGTAAATTCCTCGGGTTCATGATTAGCTAGAGGGGCATAGAGGCCAACCCTGAGAAGATCCAAACCATACTCAATATGGAACCCCCTCTAATGTTAAAGAAGTGCAGATGCTCATGGGATGCCTCGCGGCTATAGGGCGTTTCCTCTCTAAATCAGGGAAGAAATGCCTCCCGTTCTTCAAAGCCCTGAGAGGAGCGAAGAGCTTTGAGTGGGGGCAACAATAGCAAGAGTCTTTCGATCAACTGAAGGCCTACCTAGTAAACCCCCCACTCTTGAGCAAGCCAAAGCATGGTGAAACCCTCTATATTTACCTAGCAACTTCAGAGTAGACCCTTAGTGCCGTCCTGGTGATAGAGGAGGATAAGATGCAACGGCCTATCTACTACGTGAGTAAGGTCCTTAGGGACGCGGAACTCCACTACCCGAAGTTAGAAAAGATGGCCTACGCATTGGTCATGGCGGCACGAAAACTTCGCCCCTATTTTCAGTCCCTTTCGGTGGTCGTTCTAACCAACCAGCCGCTGAAGCAAGTTCTCCATAAGCCCGAGACATCGGGACATCTAATGAAATGGTCCATACAGCTGAGCCAGAACGACATCAGCTACTAACCCTGAACCACTATCAAGGCACAAGCCCTAACGAAGTTCATAGTGGAGAGCACCATCCCCAACCCCTGTGAGTCGGTTGAGGAACCCCCGGTCTGGACCGTGTATATTGACGGGTGCTCGTGCGCCGACGGAAGTGGGGATGGGGTCATCTTGACCGGCCCCAATGATTTCGTTCTGCAATACTCCCTCCGTATAAGCTTCCGCACGCCAAACAACGAGGCTGAATACGAGGCCCTTATAGCGGGATTCTGTATGGCTCACAAAGCTGGGGCCAAACATATCGAGATTTTCAGTGATTCACAGCTAGTCGTGAACCAAGTTTCTGGGGAGTACGACGCGAGAGACGATCGCATGGCCAAGTACTTGGCGAAGGTCAAAGGGCTGTTGGTTTTGTTTGAAGATGCTCAACTCCAGCGAGTCCCCCGAAAGGAAAACGCACAGGCGGATGCCCTCTCAAAGCTCGCCTCCTCCTCCCTCCAGGGTTTGGAGCAGACCATCCTGATAGAGGTCCTCCTAAGACCCAGTATCGAGGAAGACAGCCCAGAACCAATGTGTGGCGTGCACTTGGAAGCAAGATCCCTAGCCCATAAAATTTTAAATTACGGATACTTCTGGCCCACACTTCTTAGCGACTCTGAACAGTACGTCCGCCAATGTGACTCCTGCCAAAAAATTTCTCCAATCCATTGCCTACCACAAGCCCAGCTTGCCTCCTTAGCCAGTCCGATCCCTTTCGCAATGTGGGGGATGGACTTGCTCGGACCTTTCTCCCCAGCACCAGGCCAACTGAAGTTCCTCGTCGTGGCAATAGATTATTTCTCCAAGTGGATCGAGACCAAGCCCTTCGCAACGATTACAGATAGCAAGGTCCAGAAGTTCTTCTGGAAGAACATCGCCTATAGGTTCGACGTACCCCGTATCCTAGTAACCGACAACAGAACTCAGTTCGCAGGGGCAACCTTTCGCAATTTCTGCACCGACCTCGACATCCAGCAGCGGTTCTCCTCAATATCCCACCTTCAATCTAACGGCCAAGCGGAGAATGCTAATCGACAAATACTCTTTGGCCTAAAGAAGAGACTCGATAAATCCACCAAGGGGTTGTGGGTCGAACAGCTTCCTAACGTGCTATGGAGCTACACGAAGAGAGCCCCTAATGGAGAGTCCCCCTTCAATCTCACTTATGGCTCCGAAGCCATCATCCCCCTAGAGGTTGGCCTACCTTCGCCCCGTTTGATCACCTACAATGAAGAGTAGAATGTGAACCAGCTTCACAGTAACTTGGACCTCATCGATGAGATCCGTGAAAAATTTTCCATCCGACAAGAGATTTACCGACGTAGGATAACACAGTCTTACAATAAGAAAGTCCGCTCTGCTATTCTTAAAAAAGGAGATCTAGTGCTCCGAAAGTTGTCAATCTCTTTTCCAAGCAAGAAGAGCAAGCTGGCACCCAACTGGGAAGGTCCATATAGGGTCTCCAAAGTTATCTGTCCTGGTGCGTATCAACTCGAAGACTCGGGAGGTAAGAGAGTACCGAGGACTTGGAATGCTGACCACTTGTTGAAGTACCAAGAGGGTGTTTGAACACCGCTCCAAGAAACTTCACGCAACTTCTGAGTCCTGCAATTTCTATTTGATTTTTATTTTTCCCTTTTCTTCTACCCTGTTAACGTTTTCAAAATATAAGAGTGGCTTGCAACCCAGAAGCAGCCACTTAGTCATCTTTAATAAAGGCATGTTACTTCCTGGGAATTTTTTGTCTAAAATAATTTAGTCGGTTCGCTTTGAGGTGTACGAAACTCTCTAAACGAAAAGTTCGGAGTCCAACACTTGCTTTGATTTCGCTTTAACTACTTGCTTATAAGCGAGTACGAAGCGGTTTACGATTCAGAATTGCTCCCACAACTGCTGATACTCTCTAAACGACAGGTTTAGAGTCCAACACTTGGTTTGATTCCGTTTTAACTACTTGCATATAAGCGAGTACGAAGCGGTTCATCATTCGGAATTGCTCCCACAACTGTTGATACTCTCTAAACGACAAGTTCGGAGTCCAACACTTGGTTCGATTCCGCTTTAACTACTTGCTTATAAATGAGTACGAAGCGGTTTACCATTTGGAATTGCTCCCATAACTGTTGATACTCTCTAAACGACAAGTTCGGAGTCCAACACCTGGTTTGATTCCGCTTTAACTACTTGCAAATAAGCAAGTATGAAGTAGTTTGCCATTCGGAATTGCTCCCACAACTGTTGTTACTCTCTAAACGATAAGTTCGGAGTCCAGCACTTGGTTCAATGCAGCTATTGCTACTTGCAAATGAGCGAGTACAAAGTGGCTCACCATTCGGAATTGCTCACACAATTGTTGACACCAGCAAACACTAGCAAAACACAAACTCTCTCAAAGAAGCTCGAGAAGTATATTATTCCATCAAAATTTAAGGTGCAAGTCTAATTCTAGACCAAAAACTCACATTATTACATCGAGATACAACTCATATGAAACAAAGACTACATGATTACAAAAGCTTGTCCTAACCCCTTCTAGGGAGCGAGATGCTTTTGTTAAGTGATAAGCGAGGCCGGCAAGCGCCGTGTTGCTGTAGCCTCACTTCCGCAGAAGTCTCCAAACCGGAAAGCCAAGTAGCATCATTGGCACCTAAGAGCCGTAGGGTCACCCCAACAGATGCTCTGCTCGACGAACTGGCCACCCCACTCTGTGCATCCCCATGGTGTCTCTTGACGGGGGGCGAGCGTGGCGCCGACTCGTGGAACGAATTTCCTTGTCATACTCACCTTTAGGGCAGGAAGTGCTCCTGACGTTACTCCCCTCGGAAAGCCGTCGCAGGCAATGGTTCTTTGCCTCTAGCACCACGACATGTTCCTTCAGTGAGTCGTCCGTCACTATGACCTTCAGGCGAGGCATTCAGCTCGAGCTACCCCCATGAGAAGTCTCGGAGATAGTCCTTCGAAGGTGCGCCACTTCCAAACTCTTCTCGAGCACTACGTTCTTCGATCCATCTCGCTCAGCCCTAGTGTCGAATAGAGACTGACAGAGGAACTTGAGTCTCAAGCCTTGGCTGAAGGCCATCGAGGAACACGTCTCCTCCTCTTTAGGGGGAGCTTCGAGAGCCTTCTCCTCTAGGCATTTTAGCTCGGAGTCTCGACGGATCAATGTCAGCATTAGATGGTTCAACACCGACTATAAAGCCTCTCTCGAGTTCGAGAGAGGCCCAACTTTGCGGCCCCTAAACCAGATCGAAGGCGCGACACTTCGGCAATCTGTTGGAGTAAAAAAGAATATAAATTCCCAAGTCAACTACTACGAGGCAACTCAAAAGAGAGACGAACACTCGATCGTTTCACAAATCAAACCAACACTTGCTCAAAGAAGGATTTTTCATTAAAAACTTCACAAGTACAAAGAGCGGTGGCCAATCCGCTATAAGGCAATACAAAAGCAAAACATAAAAAATCAAAGAAGAAGGACGAGTAGACTTAGGGTCAAGGAGCCACCTTGGGGGACTGCTCCACGATCTCCCTCAGCACCTCCACGATCACTGTCTCTGGGTTCACCACCACTACGTCTTCTTCTTCTTCTTCTCCTCCTTCCTCTTCTTCTTCTTCTTCTCCTTCGGCTTTGACTTCTGCTATGGCCACCACCTCCTCGCCTTCAACGGGATCGTACAAGCTATACCTCAAGCTATTGAAGCCGGGGATGCGAGCCTCTACATGCTTGAGGGCTCGGGCGTAGGACTGCTCCATATTCGCATGTATGTGTGCCTCCGCCTCGGCCTGGATTGTCGCCGCAGCCGCGACCACCGCTGCCTCCCGCTCCCTCTGCATCTCCTCAGAGGCCTTCATGGCCTTCTCCTTCTCTTGCTCGGTCCTTGCCTTCTCCTCGTCTGCCCTCAGCGCTTCCATTGCGACACGCTCGTTTGCCTTAGCCAAGGCCGCCTCGAGAATACCGATCTGAGCAGCTTGGGACTCCAAGAGATGCTGCTCCGCCTCGTAATGCTTCAAGATCTTAGCTCTCTCGGCCCGATCCCTGTCGCACGTTGCCTTGAGCTCCTTCTCCTGCTCGGCAAACTACTCTAACAAGTGGCTGAAGTGACACATGATCTGAAAGTCAAAAGTGAAAAGACTTGAGTGTCGAGCGCAACCAAATTTCAAAATTCTGAGGGTACAACAAAGGCACTTACCGACATCGTGGCCCTGGCAATCTTGAGCGCATCGTCGCCCATGGTCCCCGCCTTCAAGGCCACCCTGTCCTTTGGGGTCGGCAGGTAATGCAGAGCCTGCATGCTCATGGTGGCATCGCCGAGGAAGCCTTCGTGTTTCATCACCCTCCAATTGGGGACGAAGAGCTTCTTGTGCTCCTCGGTAAGGATGGCTTCTGCCTCGGCGGTAAGAGGCGGCGCTTCAAGCGCTAGTGCAGCTGTCACGCCCCGCTTCCCAAAAAAATATGGAATACGAGCACGTGACGAAGCCCAGCGAATGATTTTTACATCATCCATAAGCTGTAGGATCGACTCAGCATCATAACAAGAATATAACCAGATTTATATATAACCAAGCATGCATGAATAATTATTAAGCAACAGGAAACAATTTAAACAAATAATAATATTCAAATAGTTCCCATATCTGGATCAAGTGTAAACTCGGGAACAAGTCTTATACAGCAGAAGAAATAAATACCTTAAGAAAAGCAACAGGTCCTTGCTCCAAGCAAAACCTGAAATGTCTGCTCGCCAATTCCAGCAGATAACTTGTCTCCCAAGTCTGCTTAATAAATATAAACAGGAAAACGAAGGGAAAACAAGAGAAAATGCCCTTAGTGCAAGCTAGGGCCACAAATAGTAAAAGCAAGTACAAGAAAGGGGAAAACAAGAATTGGAATCAAGAATAAGCAAGGTTATAAGAAGTAGTGGTAAATTCAAAGACTAGCTAGCAAGAGGGAACATCATAATGACTAGATTGGATAACAACTGCTAGTGGTGAATCACATGTCAGGTATACTTATAGGGGTATTTAATATCAAGCGACAACCTCAAGTCTAGTGTCATATGTTATTTTGAATGTCAGGTTTCAAATGTCAAGTCCAAGTATCAAGTTCCAGGCTTTAAGTCTCAGGTGTCATGTTTCATGTATCATATCATCAGGTATCAAGTGACAGGTGTCAAGTTCAAGTCTTGGAATTATTACTATCTAGGTAGCACGACATGCATCCATTATACTACATGGTTGCTACAGTCAAATCAGTTACGTTTAGACCTAGTAATGGAGTCTATAGGGCGGTGTACTCAGGCATCAAACAAGCAGGTGATCAACCATGGGCTCTAGAGGTGGCCCCCGTAGGCTCTAGAGGTGGCCCCCGTCACCCATGACGTGACACTTAGTTCTACGTGGCACTTAGTTCCAGGTGATTTCAAACTTACATCATGTAATCATATAATGGGCTCTAGAGGTGGCCCCCGTAGGCTCTAGAGGTGGCCCCCGTCACCCATGACGTGGCACTTAGTTCTACGTGGCACTTAGTTCCATTTAACATACAACTTGGGAAACACGGGCCCCCTTCCGAGTACACTTACCTATGTTGTCCACTCTATAGTCTTTCCCTCAACCCGGCTTGTTACATTTGTTCAGGCAGATTTTGTATTCTTGTATTTATACAGGTGAAACAGGGTTGAAATAATATAATTTAATTCTAGGAAAAATTGGAGATGTCCTATAGGGTGTCCAGCAACTACATATAAAATTTGGGGTCAAACACTCGCTGTTTGCACCGCTGAAATAATTCGCAAAGTCAATATATACAGCAGTTTTTACAGAACTGCGCCTACTGACACAGCTGCAGTATAACGGCCATATCTCCTAGACCGTAACTCCAAATTCAATCATTCTGGAGTCTATCGACATCTACACATCCTGATCTACGTTTTGTATTCAGGCCTCGGGTCCAAATTCCAAAGATAAGAGGGTCGAAACCGCAAAAGAAAATCCAGACAGCAACATAGGGAAATAGTTCACTAATGTAGATTTCATAGAATTATGTAATTTGGTGTCTAAAATCATTATGTGGCACAAATACATGGTAATGGGAATCAAACAGCGAATAATAATATTTTTCAAGTCATAATGATCATAAATTGCCAAAACACTAAATTTATATGCGTCTACAATTTCTAGGGGTCCTTAATTCATATGTCCATGTGATTCGCAAGTTCAAGGAGATAAAAGAGTCCAATTGAATTATTATTTAATACGAGGAAGTTTTGTGACTCTTAGATTGGTGAGTTTGAAGGTTCAAATTGTTTTACTATGATATTTCAAAGGAGAGTCACAAACTAACTACATGTGGTATTTCAAAGAGACTTGTACTAGGACAATAAGATGTACAAGGTTACTTGCCTTAAATGACGATTAAAATCTCCGCTTGTAGAAGCAAAAAGAGTAGAAAAATCCCCGGAAATATCCTCGAAATGCGCGTGCAAAATTTGATCGAAGATCGAGCTTTCCTTGCGCACAAGATCGGCTCAGAACAGCGAACAGCGGCTTCGGATTCGCTGCGGGTAGAACAGGAAACACCGAACGCAGCGAATCAGATCGCTCTAATGCAGCGGATCCGATCCCAGAACAGGGAACAGCGAGTCTGGATCTGGTGTGGACGAACAGCGGACAGCAATCACCAGCGCGGATCTTGATGCGATCTGACGGCTGTGATTCGCTCCCGCTCTTTCTCCTTCTTCTTCGTTCGGTTCTTCCAAAACAGAGCGAGAGAGAGGGGGGTGCAGCGGCGACGGCGGGGTTCTTCGATGGCGGAGCTACGTCGGGAAGCGACGCAGCGACGGCGATGAGGCGGACGACGACGGCGATGGAGACGCTCTGTTCGTGGTCGAGAACAGGGGAGAAGCGGTGTGGGGTTCGTCGGCGCCTGGCGAAGCAGCGGAGATGGTGAGGCGGTCGAGGGGGGTGTGCTAAAGATGGTGAAGAGGCGGGGATCTTGACGGAGGTGGTGAAGTGGGAGTAATGGCGAGAAATGGGTGGGTTCGGAGTTGGGTTCGATGGCGAGGACGATGGCGAGGGGTGATCTACGGTGGTGAGAGGGCGATGGTGACGGAGTGGAGGATGACGAGGCGATCGGAGATGGGTAATGGGTTGAAGATGGTTTGGCGAACGAAGGATGGGGACGAAGGAGAAGGGGATTAGCGGCGGGGTTAATTAGGTTAACACAGTAGAGATTAGGGTTAGGGGTTGGGGTTAGGGTTTAAATACTAGGTTAGCGGGTTTGAGGGTTTTAGGATATCCGCTTCGAATAGGGCCCAACAGGAGAATTGGTCAACATGTATCAAAATAGAGATTAAAGGGATAAATGAGAAGAATTGGTCAATTCTTCATAAAGAACGACACAAAAGGCAGACAAATGAATCTGATAAAATGACCCCAAAAATTTGAGTCGAGACAAAATAATGATTTTATTCGAACTGAAATAAAATACGGAATCTCAAATAGACAAAAGAGTACAGATGAGAAAAATACGGTATAAAATACAAATACAGGAAACAGGAGTTACAAATCCTACCCACCTTACACAAAAATTTCGTCCTCGAAATTTGCTTAGGCGGTACATAGGACAGGGTAAAGTAACTTAGGGGCGGGTAACAAACAAGGGATCCAAGGAGAAGTCAACTTGGTGGTAACACAAAAATAAGAAGGGAGTGGATAACAACGAGATCAAATGGATGGCATGAAAGAGGATAACAGTATCTAAATGATCCAAGTAACACAAGATAATAAATACGATGAAGGAGTTGGCAGAACTGAAACCAAGGAGATGGATGGCAGGAAGGAAATGATTCCAATAATGAATGGGTACATGATGGCAGGAGGGAATGCAAGAAGGAAATAACCGGTATCAAAAACGAAGAAGAACACAGAACACCACAAGACTTGCAAGATAACAAGGCAAGGAGGTGAACGAATAGAAAGAGTTGGAATCGAAGAAGGGAGCGACAAGGGAAAGATGCACCATGCAATGAGTCAATAGACGAGAACAAAAGCAAGAGATAGGGGACAGCAAATGGTGCAAGGAATGAAACAAAACAAAATACAAGGAAGGAGAAGCAACAACATGATCCTGGGTCCTGTGGGTTATGGGCCCACCACGTTTCCGCTGCGCTACTCTGATGGTGACACTCCATGCTCCAGACATGTCGTTGTAGACAACGTGACACCATGCGACGATTCGAGCAGGAAGAAAGGATGAGACACCAGAATCAAAGAGAGTATGGGTTCCAAGTAGAGATAGGCGATAATGCAAAATGGATATAAGGCTTGAGCTTCAATTCAAATAATCAAAATATATAGTATATATATCAAAACTAATGACTTTAACAGGAATACTCATAACAACAAATGTCAACAATAAAATCGATAGTGATAGAATAGTAATAACAATAACAAAAATAAATACAACAATGATAATAATAAAATTAGTAATAATAGTAATCAAATAATAATAATAACAATAATAATAACAGAAATCAAAATCATCATAACAATACAGGTAATAATAACACATTAAAAATATCAACAATACTAATACTAACGATAACACATACATGACATAATAGAATTTAACACACTCATGGAAATAATGCATTAATGATAATAATGATAGCATTAAAAATAATATCAATAATGATAATAAATAATATGATAATAGCAATAATAACAATATTATCAATAAAGTAACAGTAATAATAATAAAAATAATAACAGTAATGAAGGTGATAAAAACAACAATAATAACATCAATTGAAACGACAATGATAATAATAATACCAATAATAACAAAAATATTCTTTTACCATCAGTTTATGTATACAAGTAACGAGTCTTGGAATATCAATTAGCAATAGGTAGAAAATCTTGCCTCCCTAACATCAAGTTGCATATTTGCCTTCACGACATCAGGTTTCAAATTGCCATCCAAATATTCGGCTGCTCATTTTGCCTCGCCGATATTCAGTTGCAATTTGCCTCCATTGACATCGAGTTGCATATTTGCCGTCCCGACATTAGGTTGCACCGAAGTGGTGAAATTGTATATTAAGCATGCTTAGGCTCAAAACAATTTAATAATAATAATAATTGTAACGATAAAAATAATAATACTAATAATAAAATAATAACAAAATACCGATACTAATAACAATACGAATAACAATGATAAGAACAATGATCATAAAAATAATAATAACAGTAATTGCTAAAGAAATGATAACAATAATAACAATATTAACAATAATAATAAAATAATGAAAATAACAATAAGAATATCAATGGTCGTAACAACAACAATAATACTAGTAATGATAATGAAAATAATAGCAATAATAATAATAGTAGTAATAACAGCATTATACAACAAAATAAGAATTGTCTTATCAAAATAGTCCGGTAAAAATATATAGTCAATCAAAAGTGAAAAGTGAAGTTAAAATACACCACTGTTCGGAAAAAAACAAATTCTTTATTAAGAAACATTTTTTTTTTTATATAGGAGATCGAAAATAAATATAACAATTAATAATCGAAACATAGAAAGTATTCGGAAAAATAATTATAAAGAGAAAAATAAGTAGGAGAAAAATGAAGCTACATCCAATAAAGAGTTAAAGAAGAAGATGACTAGAAGGGACGAAAGAAAATTAAGGAACTGAATGCGAAGGAAGAAGGATGAGGGGCAAAATCGGAATTGAAGAGAATACAGCAGAGAAGAAATAATCAACGTGGTACTCAACATGAATCAACAATAAAAGTGAATGCAAGGCAGGGAAAGCAATGAACGACACACGAGTTGAAATGAGAATGAATTAACGAGGCAAGCAGAAAATAAGAGATCGCTTGCACCGGAAGCAAAAGTATATGGGTACGGAAAGAATAAATTGTACCCAATAAGAAATCAACAAATCAGAACGAATGCAAGAGATGGAAGGAAGCAAGGAGTCAAAGAATTGGATATGAAGAAATTAAAATGGATGGGATAAGACTTGTATCCAGATCGAGTTGACTATTAAATTATTCATGTGGTTGCATGGCCTGTTTAATGTTGAGTTAATCCTGACTGAGTCAAGCGTGTCTAATGTATTAGTCAAACTAACACATTAGCCAAACCTGAGCTCTGATACCACTAAAAACCTTGTCACGCCCCGCTTCCCAAAAAAATATGGAATACGAGCACGTGACGAAGCCCAGCGAATGATTTTTACATCATCCATAAGCTGTAGGATCGACTCAGCATCATAACAAGAATATAACCAGATTTATATATAACCAAGCATGCATGAATAATTATTAAGCAACAGGAAACAATTTAAACAAATAATAATATTCAAATAGTTCCTATATCTGGATCAAGTGTAAACTCGGGAACAAGTCTTATACAGCAGAAGAAATAAATACCTTAAGAAAAGCAACAGGTCCTTGCTCCAAGCAAAACCTGAAATGTCTGCTCGCCAATTCCAGCAGATAACTTGTCTCCCAAGTCTGCTTAATAAATATAAACAGGAAAACGAAGGGAAAACAAGAGAAAATGCCCTTAGTGCAAGCTAGGGCCACAAATAGTAAAAGCAAGTACAAGAAAGGGGAAAACAAGAATTGGAATCAAGAATAAGCAAGGTTATAAGAAGTAGTGGTAAATTCAAAGACTAGCTAGCAAGAGGGAACATCATAATGACTAGATTGGATAACAACTGCTAGTGGTGAATCACATGTCAGGTATACTTATAGGGGTATTTAATATCAAGCGACAACCTCAAGTCTAGTGTCATATGTTATTTTGAATGTCAGGTTTCAAATGTCAAGTCCAAGTATCAAGTTCCAGGCTTTAAGTCTCAGGTGTCATGTTTCATGTATCATATCATCAGGTATCAAGTGACAGGTGTCAAGTTCAAGTCTTGGAATTATTACTATCTAGGTAGCACGACATGCATCCATTATACTACATGGTTGCTACAGTCAAATCAGTTACGTTTAGACCTAGTAATGGAGTCTATAGGGCGGTGTACTCAGGCATCAAACAAGCAGGTGATCAACCATGGGCTCTAGAGGTGGCCCCCGTAGGCTCTAGAGGTGGCCCCCGTCACCCATGACGTGACACTTAGTTCTACGTGGCACTTAGTTCCAGGTGATTTCAAACTTACATCATGTAATCATATAATGGGCTCTAGAGGTGGCCCCCGTAGGCTCTAGAGGTGGCCCCCGTCACCCATGACGTGGCACTTAGTTCTACGTGGCACTTAGTTCCATTTAACATACAACTTGGGAAACACGGGCCCCCTTCCGAGTACACTTACCTATGTTGTCCACTCTATAGTCTTTCCCTCAACCCGGCTTGTTACATTTGTTCAGGCAGATTTTGTATTCTTGTATTTATACAGGTGAAACAGGGTTGAAATAATATAATTTAATTCTAGGAAAAATTGGAGATGTCCTATAGGGTGTCCAGCAACTACATATAAAATTTGGGGTCAAACACTCGCTGTTTGCACCGCTGAAATAATTCGCAAAGTCAATATATACAGCAGTTTTTACAGAACTGCGCCTACTGACACAGCTGCAGTATAACGGCCATATCTCCTAGACCGTAACTCCAAATTCAATCATTCTGGAGTCTATCGACATCTACACATCCTGATCTACGTTTTGTATTCAGGCCTCGGGTCCAAATTCCAAAGATAAGAGGGTCGAAACCGCAAAAGAAAATCCAGACAGCAACATAGGGAAATAGTTCACTAATGTAGATTTCATAGAATTATGTAATTTGGTGTCTAAAATCATTATGTGGCACAAATACATGGTAATGGGAATCAAACAGCGAATAATAATATTTTTCAAGTCATAATGATCATAAATTGCCAAAACACTAAATTTATATGCGTCTACAATTTCTAGGGGTCCTTAATTCATATGTCCATGTGATTCGCAAGTTCAAGGAGATAAAAGAGTCCAATTGAATTATTATTTAATACGAGGAAGTTTTGTGACTCTTAGATTGGTGAGTTTGAAGGTTCAAATTGTTTTACTATGATATTTCAAAGGAGAGTCACAAACTAACTACATGTGGTATTTCAAAGAGACTTGTACTAGGACAATAAGATGTACAAGGTTACTTACCTTAAATGACGATTAAAATCTCCGCTTGTAGAAGCAAAAAGAGTAGAAAAATCCCCGGAAATATCCTCGAAATGCGCGTGCAAAATTTGATCGAAGATCGAGCTTTCCTTGCGCACAAGATCGGCTCAGAACAGCGAACAGCGGCTTCGGATTCGCTGCGGGTAGAACAGGAAACACCGAACGCAGCGAATCAGATCGCTCTAATGCAGCGGATCCGATCCCAGAACAGGGAACAGCGAGTCTGGATCTGGTGTGGACGAACAGCAGACAGCAATCACCAGCGCGGATCTTGATGCGATCTGACGGCTGTGATTCGCTCCCGCTCTTTCTCCTTCTTCTTCGTTCGGTTCTTCCAAAACAGAGCGAGAGAGAGGGGGGGTGCAGCGGCGACGGCGGGGTTCTTCGATGGCGGAGCTACGTCGGGAAGCGACGCAGCGACGGCGATGAGGCGGACGACGACGGCGATGGAGACGCTCTGTTCGTGGTCGAGAACAGGGGAGAAGCGGTGTGGGGTTCGTCGGCGCCTGGCGAAGCAGCGGAGATGGTGAGGCGGTCGAGGGGGGTGTGCTAGAGATGGTGAAGAGGCGGGGATCTTGACGGAGGTGGTGAAGTGGGAGTAATGGCGAGAAATGGGTGGGTTCGGAGTTGGGTTCGATGGCGAGGACGATGGCGAGGGGTGATCTACGGTGGTGAGAGGGCGATGGTGACGGAGTGGAGGATGACGAGGCGATCGGAGATGGGTAATGGGTTGAAGATGGTTTGGCGAACGAAGGATGGGGACGAAGGAGAAGGGGATTAGCGGCGGGGTTAATTAGGTTAACACAGTAGAGATTAGGGTTAGGGGTTGGGGTTAGGGTTTAAATACTAGGTTAGCGGGTTTGAGGGTTTTAGGATATCCGCTTCGAATAGGGCCCAACAGGAGAATTGGTCAACATGTATCAAAATAGAGATTAAAGGGATAAATGAGAAGAATTGGTCAATTCTTCATAAAGAACGACACAAAAGGCAGACAAATGAATCTGATAAAATGACCCCAAAAATTTGAGTCGAGACAAAATAATGATTTTATTCGAACTGAAATAAAATACGGAATCTCAAATAGACAAAAGAGTACAGATGAGAAAAATACGGTATAAAATACAAATACAGGAAACAGGAGTTACAGCAGCTCTGACGGAGAAGGACTCAGCAGAGGGGTCGAAAGGCGTGGTTTAGGGAAGGGTCGCTTGTGGAGTGGAAGGAGAGGTGGAGACCAAGTCCACTACTGGCATCGTCGCCGATGGTGCCTTGGTAGCCCGGCTGACGAGGGTCCCATCGTCGTCCTCTTCCTTATTTTGTTATCTGAATCCTTTTTGGCACTCACCCCTTGCTTAAGTAACATGGCTCGAAAATCCATACCGGGGGCCTCTGAAAAAAATGAAAATCGAAGAAGTTAGCATGAGAAGAGAACAATATTCAGAATAAAAGAAGGACAATAAACGAAGCATACTATGGTCGATCGGACTAAGACCCCACCAAAAAGAAACCCCTCGGTTATATCTTTCCAACTCGGGGTCGGAAGACTGAGGATCTTCGACACGACCTCTTCCTCCTCCATAGTCTGCACAGGCTCGGCCTTCGCCCACTTCGGAACGTCTTCCTTCCACCTCGTTGGGAAACCCCATGGTTGGGGACCTCGAATTAGAAAGTAGTTCTCTTTCCAATGGAGTCCGGATTCTCAATCAGCTTGACACCCTTCTGTGGTGACAGGTAATATCGGTACTCCATTTTGCTCATACAGTTGATCCGATAAAGACTACGAAGCAAGACGAACCGAGGCTCGACCCCTACTGCCTGGCATTGGAGGATGAAGCCTATGATGTGCCGCCACATATTCGGCATGAACTGGACCGGGCTCAATCCGTACCATTGTAGCACATCGATCACGAAGGGTGGCAAGGGCAGTCAAAGGCCATCATTGAGCACGTCATATGGGAAGACGCATGTGTCAGGCAAAGTCTCTGAACACGCTCAGAATCCCGGACCGAGGAGGAGCAGAGTATATTCCTTAGTATCCTGAATCCCATCCTGATGCACTACAGATCCCCCTAGGTCAGAACCGAGGATATGTCATCAACCTCAGAGTGTTCCCTTGGATTATTCTCCTCGTATGTGGCCGACCTCCCGTATACCATCTTGGATAGAAGGTCTTCAGAATAATCCCTCACCTTCCTGAGGCTTGATAGCATCGACAGTAGCCTGCCCAACTCGCCAACTCTCCTCACGCCCTCCATGATCATCTCCACGATCGCCAACCCTGATACTTCCTTCTCCTTGTCCACCATCGAAGAGACCACCACTGGTCGGCCGCTCTCTTGGTCCAAGGTAGAGGTCTCATTCCTTGACGACACTCTAGACATCTTGTAAGATATAAAATAAACTATTAAATTACCTTGACATGACAGCTACGGTCGGAATAGTTCTCTGAAAAATTGATCGCTTGGCCATGACCGCTAGCAGAGCCACCCAAGAGCTAAAACAAATTGTGAGTGAAAATTGAAGAATGCGTAAGTGGGGAGAGGGGGTAGAATCTTATAGTAAAAAAGGAGATTCGCATGGGATTTCAAACATTTTGGACCCCCGCAAAGGCCCATCAGAAGCCTAAACGACAGAATCTGCGAATTGGCAAAAACAACCGCCTTACAATTCGTACCAGATCTTTATCAAGCGGCTACTCCGGATCTACAATCCGAGCCGTGTATTGGCAAAAAACAAATAATCCTTCGTGATTTGTGCCTGATCGTGATCAACCACCCTGATTGTGCCACGTAGCTCAGATTAGAAATTTGAGCTACCGAGGCACCGAGCTGCAAATTGGCAAAAACAACTGCCTCATAATTCGTGCCTGATTGTGATCAACTGTCCTGATTGTGCCACGTAGCTCGGATCTGAAATCCGAGCTACCGAGGCATCGAGCTGCGAGTTGGCAAAAACAATTGCCTCACAATTCGTGCCTGATCGTGATCAACCGCCCTGATTATGCCACGTAGCTCGGATCTGAAACCCGAGCTACTGAGCTACCGACCTTCTTATGAGGGAAAAACACCTAAGTGCCAAAGGAGCCATTCGATGGCTTAGAAATTCGTGCCGAAGGTTGATGAACGCCCCAGATTTGGCCACGTCGATATTCTGCCAATTAATTCCTTTTTCTTATTTATTAACTCGAATTAATTATTTAAAAATTGCAAAAAGTGATTAAAATTCAGAAAAATTAATTAAAAATTCTAAAAAGTAATTATAAATTCAGGGAAGTATTTCTGAGCCCCTGGATAAATAATTATTAATTAGAAAGGTTAATTAGTACTCTTTGAAAATAGATCACCACTTTACAAAATCAAATAAATGATTCGAAAAATTGTAAAAAAAATTGGGGAAAATCCCCAAAAATCTAGAAGAGCCTAAGAATGATTTTGGGTGTTCTTCTAGCTCAGAAAAACATTGTTACTCCTCAAAAAGATCCGAACTCCCTTTCAGAACTCCGATAAAGTCTCATACGCCATTGAAACAGCAAAACTATTCCCCAAAGGTTGAACACACAGTCTTTAGGAGTGGGGGGCTCGTGATATGGCTAACAATAGAAATAAATTGGAACCATTTAAATCAGGCACGAATCTTAAAGCTCTCGACAGTAATTTCACCTGCAAGTGGGTCCAGAATGGGAACTGGTTCTCTTCTTTAGGGCCCAACAACCCATAAACAGATCTGCCCCACTGGATACGGGTCCCAACCTGTTACAAGCCAGTTCAGAAGGATATGGAGAAATCTAGATTCGTCCTTATCCCTAAGAGGTGGTTTTAACCACTTCTATCCATCCGCACTGGGAAGTAGAGATTTGTTCTTATCTCGAAACAGATCCCTACGATGACTATAAATACCCCTCCCCCCTACCTTTACGAGGCAATCAGCCTCTGCCAACCTAAAGCCATTTCATAATCTTTTCTGATTACTGACAAGAGCGTCGGAGGATTCGTCGCCGGGATCATCCCCGGTGTTTCGAACTTTGTGCAGGTCAACGACAGCAGTGAGAAACCAGTCAAACATCGGTGGAAGCATTCAGGTTTGACCCATTCGATTCCCTACGAACCCACAAATTCATCTAGTTACTCCCACACCGAAATCAGCAGCAACAATAATAAACTTAAAACAAATTTTCATTTCTTTGATTTTATTTCCTTGATTTTTTAGGCACTATTTTTTTTTCTCTTTTTCATTCTGAAAATTTACACTCATGTTGAGTGTTTTCAGATTAAAAAATGATAACTTTATCGGAGAATGTTGTTGTGGCTGAAACAGCCCAATTCACGACTGTTGGAATAGTCCACTTGCCCACTGTTGGTGTGACACCATAGTTGTACCTATCTCACTCTTCCATGGGGAGAAACCTGAGAAGTTCAACGGGTAGAATTTTAAGAGGTGGCAATAGAAAATAATGTTCTACTTGACCACTTTGAATCTTGCAAGATTCTTGAACCAAGAAACTTCAAATCTTAAGAAAGATGAGCAAGATAACCATGTCATTGCCGCTGTGAAGGCTTGGAAGAGTGTTGATTACCTATGTAGGAAATACATAATGAACGGTTTAGTTGACTCGTTATATAATGTTTATATTGACAAAAGAACAGATAAAGAACTTTGGAAATCCCTAGACCATAAATATAAAGCTGAGGATGTTGGCGCCAAGAAATTCATTGTGGGCTGCTTCATAGACTATAAAATGGTAGATTCCAAAACAGTAATCAGTCAGGTTAAGAAATTCAACTGATCTTGCATGAGATACATGATGAAGGTATAAACTTAAGTAAAAAATTTCAAGTTGCTTGTATTATTAAAAAATTGACAGCAGGCTGGAAAGACTTCAAAAACTACCTAAGCATAAGCAAAAGAAAATGGACAATGAGGATCTTATTGTCAGACTTCGTATTGAAGAAGACAATAGAAAATCAGAAAAAGTCGGAGCCATCAGTCATGCGGCCAAGGCTAATGTGGGGGAACATCATAGTCAACGTTCCGAAAAGTACAACAACAAGGGGTCCAAGTTGGGGCCTAATGGAGGAATCTCTAAGAAGCCGAAGTTTCAAGGCAAGTGCTTCAACTGTGACAAGCTAGGTCACAAGTCTACTATTGCAGACTACTCAAGAAGAACATGAATTGAGAAGCAAATATAGTTGAAGACATTGCTCAAGATGCTTCTGATATCTACCTTTCAGCTGTGGTCTCGGAGGTGAACTTGATGGGTTCAAACCCCAAGAAATGATGGATTGACACTGGAGCTACTCAACACGTGTACTTCAATAGAAGTATGTTCTTCACTTTCGAACTATTAGAGAATGGAGAGAAGATATTTATGGGAAACTCGACCACTTCAAAAAATAAGGGTCAAGGCAAGGTGATCTTGAAGAAGATTTCTGGGAAGGAGTTGGCTCTGAACAATGTTGCATATGTTCCAGAAATCCGTAAGAACCTGTTATCTTGTTTGTTGCTTAATAATTACAGATTTTGTTTAGCGTTAGAGTCAAACAAATTATTTTTTTGAAGAGTGGAATGTATATTGGTAGATAATACATGAGTGTTGAAATGTTTAAACTCAATGTAATGACCATGGTAAAAAATATCATTAAGGCTAACTCTTTTACTTATATGTTTGAGTCTTCCAATTTATGATATGGTAGACTAGGACATGTTAATTATGATACTTTGCACAAACTAATTAACTTGAACCATATACCAACATTCCAAATTAATTCCAAACATAAGTGTGAAATTTGGGTTGAGGAAAAACTAACAAGATCATCGTTTAAAAGTGTAGAAAGAAACATTGAACCTCTTTATTTAATTCACACTGATATTTGTGATTTAAAAATGATACTGTTGCTGCTGAGTTTGGTGTGGGAGCAAACAGATAAATTTGTGGATTCTTGGAGAAAACAATAAAGCAAACCTGTTGACCTTCACCAATGTGTTGACTGGTTTCTTGCCACTGCCGTTGACCTGCAAAAAGTGCGAAACACCTGGATGGATCCCGGCGACGCACCCTCCGTCGCTCTTGTCAGTAATCTGAATGATTAAGAAAGAGCTTTAATTGGAAAAGTATTGATTACCTGGTAACAGTGGGGGGAGAGGGGTTTTTATAGTCGCCTTTAGGGATCCGTTTTGGGATAAGAACATATCTCTACTTCCCGGTGTAAATGGATAGAAGCGGTTAAGATCACTTCTTAGGGAAAATCATGAATCTGAATTCTTCTTTATCATTCTGAACTGGTTTGTAACGGGTTGGGACCCGTACCCAGTAAGACAGATCTGTTTAAGGGTTATTGGGCTCTGAAGAAAGATCCAGTCCCCATTTCAGACCCGTTTGTATGTGAAATTACCGTTTTACCCCTAAGCTTTAAGATTCGTGTCCGATTCAAACGGTCCCGATTTAATCCCATTTTTAGCCATATTCGGAGCCCCCCACTCCTGGAGACTGAGTTTTACAGTCTTTAAGGAGTAGTTTTGTTGTTCTAATGGCGTACGAAATTTTATCGGTGTTCTTAACGGAGTTCAGATCTTGTTCAGGTGTAACGGTGTTATTCTGGGTTTGTAAAATTTCCAAAAATATCCTCAGCATTTTCTGGATTTTTTGTGATATTTCCAGATTTTTCTGAATTTTTTCTATTTTTTTGAATTTTTTATTCATTTTTCGAATTAAATAATTAATTATCGAAAATTTTAATTAATTATTCTAATTTAATAATTATTATTTTCAGAATTTTAAAATAATTTTCTGAATTAATAATTATTTTTAGAATTTTTAATTAATTTTTTTGATTTTTAATTAATTTTTCCAATTTTTTTAAATAATTAATTCAAATAAATAAATTAATTAATTAAATAAATATTACCTGGACATGTGGTGCATTTTTGAACGTCGATCATGATCAGATGGCATGCATCGCAAAGCAGATCATTCTCTGGACATGTGGCGCATTTCTAGACATCGATCATGATCAGATGGCGCGCATCACAAAGTAGATCATTTTCTGGATACGTGGTGCATTTCTGAGCGTTGATCATGTCATGGCACGAATTTTGAGATGATTGGATGGCTTGTGTAGCTCGGCAGCATTTTTCTCCACATGTGGAGGTCGGTGCCCCGGTAGCTCGGCACCCATCCTCGGATCTGGCCGATCGTTGAGGTGACACCACGTGGCCTTTTCTTTTTTTCTTTTTTTTTTCTCTTTTCTTTTCTTTTCTTTCTTCTTCCCCTCTCTGTTTCTTTCTCAATCACGCCTCGGCTTTGACTCCGCCCTTTACCTCCATTCGATTTTGACCTTACCGCCTCGTCCCCAACCTCTCCACCTCTCCGACTTTGTCTGGCGAGGAGGTCAACGACGAGGGGAATGGAGCTCGGCAACGAATGAGATGGAGAGTGGAGTTCGCCACTCAACGGGTCCGTCGAGAGTAGGGCTCGATGGCTGGGTTCGGCAGTGGAGAGGGCAGTTCGGAGCTCGTCGAGGTGAGCTCGACGATGGAGGAAGGGGTGAGGAGCTCGACAAGGGGTGAACTCGGCAGCGGAGCCATGGCATTGTGGCAGAGGGAGTTCGTGAGAAGGTGGCAAACCCATGGCGATGGAGGAGTGCTCGAAACAGTGGAGAGCTTGGCATGGTTGGAGCTTTGACGAGGCCATGGCGAGGGAGGAGCTCGATGGTCACGAAGCTTCGACGAGGAAGCTCGACGGTAGTTGCGTGAGCTTTGCGAACGAGGAGCTTTGGCGACGAGAAGAGCTCGACAGTGGCTCGAGCTCGGTAGCATGAGGTTGGCGAACCCATAGCGGTGGACGAGAGCTCGAAGAGGAGGAGCTCGAGGTGGGTTCGGAGCTTTGTGAGCTCAGTGACAGAGCTTTGGCGATGGGAGATGAGGTCGACAGTGGAGATAGCGAGGAATGGAGGTGAGCTCGGTGTTGGGTTCGATAACGACGAGCTAGGCCATGGAGAAGGTCGGCGGGGATGCTGAAGGAGAGAGCTTTGACGGCCGGGGAGAGTTGGGTTCTTCTCTTTTGTTTTTTGGGTGCCAAAACTATTGAAGAAGAGGAAGGGGAGGAAACAGGTGGTTCGGGTTTTTGATTAACCCTTCTCCGCCTTCTTTTTATGTTCTGTTTTGTTTGTTGGGCGAATCTGAGCACAGATTTTGAGGTAAAATTTTTGCCATTTTGTAGCTGGGTAGCTCGGTAGCTCGAATTTCAGATACGAGCTACGTGGCTCCATCTGGACGGTTAATCACGATCATGGCGCGAATCACAAGGCAAGAGGCCCAGATCACGAGAAAACGTGATCTTGTCGTTTTGTGGAGACGTGACGAAATCTGAGTCATCCATCAGCCATTGGCGCGAACATCTGGACGATCTGACGGTCCAAGGAGCTCGGGGGCATTTTTTCCAAATACGGAGGTCGGTGCCCCGGTAGCTCGGCATTGTGGCTCAGGGGCATCTTTCTCCGAAGGGGCACCTCAGTAGCTCGACGTAGCTGTGTTGCGATCCACTTTTTCGGTGCTATGGAGGTCCAATCAGGGCGTGCGACCCCTCGTTTCGAAGCTAACTCAGAGGTCCACAACTTCTCTTTAGGAGTGGGCTGAAGAATCACCCCTCTTCATGGCCAAAATAGCCCCGCAACATTCTTGTCTTCATGAAGTTAATGAGTGTTTTAGTCTTCAAAATCTTCGAAGAGGAGCTCCACTCCAAGGAGCGAAGAAGATGGACTAGGAAGATCCTCGTAAGAGCCATGGGAAGATCCATTCTTGGGGGCGAGTGCAAGGACCAACTCCTAGGGAGAGTTCTAGCTCGGAGCCCATTGAGAAGAAGGGCACTCGTGAGGCTGTAATACCCCGATTTTCATTTAATGAAAATTATTTTATTTTGCACGTAGTGTGCACGTGCAATATTTTTTTTGGTAGAATTAAATCTTATGATTATTTTCTTCATGATGAGTATATGTATATAAATATGTGCCCTTTAATTATTTTTATAAAGGCCCTTTTTTCAAATAGACAAAAAGCCTTTCTTTTTAAAGCCCAAATTGAATTTATTTATTTTCTTTTTATAAATTATTATTTTGGCCCATAAACTAAAACCCATGAGCTATTTTTATACTACTTGTAATGTAGAACACATTTTAAAGATTATTTTTTTGTAAAATATAATGTAAAATTTTTTAAATGGTGACAAGTTGCATGCACGTGCATTGCACGTACACGTGCAAATGCACCATACTTGTGCATGGCCGGTTTTGATCTTTGGAGGGAAAAGAAAATTTTCAAGTGGAGTCATGGGTGGTGGTTACTTTATCATGGTTGGTTATTGTAACTCCTCCTTGAATCTTAGCATTTTGTTCCTAACTCCTAAGTTAATCCTAGCCTTCCATTTTCCGAAAATTTTAGTATAAATACCCCCCCCCCCTAGCCTAGTTATTTTGTACTAATTATTCCTCCAAACCTATAGTTTAAAATACATTACTAGTAGTTTAGTAAGTGAGTTAAAAGATTGAGAGTTGTGTGTGGGAGTTTTGCTTGCATCAAAGAGGGGAGGCCGGCATCAAGAGGAGCTCGAGTTTGGCATTTGGAGGCTAGTGTGTGCATCGACAAGGAGGAGGATCGCGCTCTTGGCACAGACATTTGTTTAGGAGGTGTTGCTAATTGTACTTCTCTCCAATTAAGGTGGGTAATTTTCCGTATTTCTAATTAGGAAGCATGCTTGATTTGAATTAAAATGGTGATGCATGAAAAAGATTAATAAGAGTACATTTTAATTGGGAAAAAAATGGCTTATTGATTGATTGAAATGTTGATATGCAAATTGTATGTGGCCCTATCATGAAATTTAAGTTGTGAGTAAATTGATTATAGTCATGGATTGTTTGAAGAAAACTTCATTATTAACATCAAGGACTATATGCAAAAGTTAGTAAATTGACAATGTCGCTTTATATGATTAAATGGTCTCTTGTGATAATGTTGTAATAGATGACTGAAAAGATATAATTTTTGTGTTGTGAAACGAATAAAAACAGAAAATTGATGTAGAGGTTATTGAAATCAAAATTGGATAAGAAAGTCGAAAAAGAAAATGTAGTAGTAGTAACTTACAATTTAACCAAATTGTATGGGAAATATATGTTTAATTATTAGAAAAAATTATTTTAACATACTGGAGTATAATTTATGATGGGAATAGCCAATCTGGAAATTTACAGTAAGTTTAATAAGGGTAAAATCAAGTGAGAGCTTCTTGAACATCGAAATGTTTTACTAAACAGAGGGGATTAATTTAATTAAAGTTCGAGTTTTACTATGACAACTTGAGCATATAGCTCAAGTGGTCGGGATGCTCTTATTTGCTACAGTGGGTTCGGGTGTCTCATAGGTTGCTGGTTCGAATACCGTGAGCACCATATATATTGTTTTGTATTTTTGAAAACTAAAGTAACGGCAGCCGAGAGCATTTAATGCTTTCAGCCCTTCTTTATATCGCCTAGCGCGTTTGGCCTAGTGATCTGTGCCTGTGGCTTGTTTCCCTGTGGTCGCTGGTTCGATCCTTGGTCTCGGCCTGTGTTTATGTTGTGGGGAAAAAATATTTTTTTGGGCGTTTTGATGATTGTAAAATTATGAAAAAAATATGATTATTATCCTAAAAATCTGTGGGATTTATGAAAAATAATTTGGGAATTATTTACATGGAATAGAGTATGTTTTGAGAACAAATGTATAAATAGAACTATGGTTCTACAATTATATCTTGTGGAGGTTATAATTCGCACAAGGACTTGAAATAAAATGTTAGAAAAGAAGTATAAGAAAGTAATTATATGAAGTGAAGTGATGTGAATTATTCTCATTGGAGAATAGTGTGACAATTATGAGTTGTGAATACTCATTTTGACTATATAACTAGTGATGTGATTTTAATGTGGAAATAATATTGATGAAATACATTAGGAATAATTGAATTCTATGTATGTCTATGGACTCATGAATAATTTGAAATCATGTGATTGGAAAAGAGAAATGTTATTGAGGATGAAAAACTCAAACATATATGAATTATGAATTGAAATTGAAAATTAGAGAGTAGCCAAAACTCACACCGGCAAGTGAAAGTGATGAATAATTATGATTATTGATATTGAAAAGACCAGTTTGGGTCATTGTGAAATGAAAGAAATAAGACCGGTAGTAGTGAGAGGGCTAACTCTAAGAGATTGATTTTGTTCATGATTTCATTAAATTTAAGGATTTAGTACATAGTGAAAAGGTGATGAAAGTGAGAGAAAAACACAAGTATGAGAGCCTCGAGTCTGCGATGTGGGTGTGATTCACAGAATGCATGCTTGATGCGTCAAGACATGGTGTGGGCACTACTCACAGAAGATCGGGATCTTGGCGACGCTTGTGGGATGTTTGGTGACTGTAAGAGGATTGTATATCATGAAGGAGGCTGAATTGCCACAGAATGCATGCTTGATGCGTCAAGACATGGCGTGGGATTCCCCTCCAGGTTTTCTGTACACGAGCTTGTACTCATAGATCATCTAAGATACTTACCGTAGTTACAGTCGTAGATTAAGTCATGACGAGGGATTGAACCCTACAAAGATGAAGAACGAATAAGAGGCTTGCCCTCGGACCTATGTAGTATGGGATGCATAGAATCCGAACAAGTGTGCATTAGTGTCATGTAATATAGATAATTGCATTAAGGACTAAGTGTAAAATCACAATACGACATCAATAGGGTATTCCCTTTAGTTTGATATGTGACAAGTTTGTGTTTGTTAAATATGGAAAATCAATTATACTATTTCCGACATAGAGAGGATGGCCGTGTATATTGTTCGTCGGTTGAATAAACTGACGTACCCACAATTTTATATGCAGGTAAGTGACATGATAAAGATTAAAGACGAACAAATGCTTAGAGATTATTCAATGTTGTTGTACATTTATTTAAATATTGTAAATTTACTTCCGCTGTGCAATGTAAAGAGTAAAGTTCTTCATGTAACTCTGATGTAAAGTGAAAAGTTTTAATTTTCTTGTAAAATTGTACTAAATGAAGTGTAAAGATCCTGTGAAATCTCAAATTCAGCGTATTTTGGAATTCGGGGCGTTACAGAGGCGAACGCAGTGAAGAACATCACAAGGCTCTAAGAGAGAGAAATTTGTGAGACGAGTTTGAGGAGCAACTCTATGGGAGAGTTTTGAGCTCCGAACTCGCTTAGAAGAGGTCCGCTTTGGAGGCGAGCGGAGCGAAGAGCTTGGCTCTAGGAGAGAGCCATTTGGGAGACAAGTTTGAGGAGCAACTCTAGGAGAGAGTTGTGCTCTGAACTCGTTGAGAAGAGGTCCGCTTTGGAGGTGAGCGGAGCGAAGAGCTTGGCTCTAGGAGAGAGCCATTTGGGAGACAAGTTTGAGGAGCAACTCTAGGAGAGAGTTGTGCTCCGAACTCGTTGAGAAGATGTCCACTTTGGAGGCTAGCACGGTGGAGAGCTTGGCTCTAGGAGAGAGCCATATGGGAGACGAGTTTGAGGAGCAACTCTAGGAGAGAGTTGTGCTCCAAAATCGTTGAGAAGAGGTCTGCTTTGGAGCCGAGTGGAGTGGAGGGCTTGGCTCTAGGAGAGAGCCATTTGGGAGACAAGTTTGAGGAGCAACTCTAGGGGAGAGTTGAGCTCCGAACTTGTTGTTTAAGTGAGATTATCAGCGGTTGTGGGAGCGGTTCCGAATGGCGAACCACTTCTAACTCGCTTAAGAGCGAGCTATTCGAAGCGGAGTCGAGCCAAGTTTTAGACTCCAAACTCGTCATTTTAGAAGAGTTCAACGGCTGTGGGAGCAGTTCCGAATGACGAACCACTTTCAACTCGCTTAAGAGCAAGTTTACGAAGCAGAATCGAGCCAATTTTTGGACTCCGAGCTCGTCGTTTTAGAAGAGTTTAACGACTCTGGGAGCAGTTTCGAATGGCGAACCACTTCTAACTCGCTTAAGAGCAAGTTTGCGAAGCGGAATCGAGCCAAGTTTTGGACTCCGAGCTCATTGTTTTAGAAGAGTTTAACGATTGTGGGAGCAGTTCTGAATGGCGAACCACTTCTAACTCGCTTAAGAGCAAGTTTGCGAAGCGGAATCGAGCCAAGTTTTGGACTCCGAGCTCGTCGTTTTAGAAGAGTTTAAGGGCTGTGGGAGCAGTTCCGAATGGTGAACCACTTCTAACTCGCTTAAGAGTAAGTTTGTGAAGCAGAATCAAACCAAGTTTTGGACTCCGAGCCTGTTGTTAGAGGGGTTAACGAGTTTTAGGAGCAATTCCGAATGGTAAGCTGTCCTGTCCTTGCTTGTTTGCAAGCGGATAATGCAACGTCGAACCAAGTGTTGGAATCCAAACTCATTTTTTAAGCTTAGTAAGTTGTGGGAGCAGCCATGTAGGAGAAGCTGGACTCTGAACTCACAATTTAACGAGTCGTAGATGTGACTCGGAGAGATAGAGACGAAGCAAGAGAAATAATTTTCAATGAAAAAATGCTAAGTTTTATTGAGATAAACTAAGTGGCCGCTTCAATAGGGTGAGCCATTATTACATGCTATTGGCCGGGTTACAAGCATCGACCTTATTGGAAATCAAGATCCTACTTCTACGATAAGGTGAAGGCCTCTTGGGAGGAGCTAGGTTCTCCCTCCATTGGACCTCCTTGAATGAGGTGAAAGACGGCCCCAGGTTCTGAGTCTTGAAGCTCGGTGGGCCTCTCTGTTCCTTTGTAGGCTCCTCAGGAGGGAAGCTCGATCCCATCATTTTGGACGAACTTGGTTAGGTGTCCCCGCTGTATGAGTTCTTCGATCTCTTCCTTGAGAGCCCGACAATCATCCATGTCGTGGTCGTGGTCCCTGTGAAAGCGATACCACTTATCCCTGTTCCTCTTCTTGCTAGGGGTATTCATTCTAGGGAGAGCACGGAGTAGCCCTTCCTTGTCCACCGCCATAAGAACTTCTGATATATTAGTAATGAGGGGGGTGAATTTCTCAAAACGAGGAGTCGGGCGGCGCTGGCCATTGCCGTCCCTCTGGAATTTCTGGGACCCCCCTTCGCTCGTATTCTTCCGTTTGTTCCCGGAAGATGTCTCCTCAAGTGTATGGGGTTGAGAGCCTCTTCCGCTCGCATGTACTTCTCCACCCTAAGTAGGAGTTCTGAGAAGTTCCGAGGAGGCTTCTTGGCAAGGGACGCCCTGAGGTTGGCATTAGTGACGTTGCGCTCGAATACGGCAGAGGCTACTGATTGGTTGAGGGAGGGAATGGACCGGGCTTCGGCAGTGAAGTGTCGAACGTAATCCCTTAGGCGTTCACCCTTTTCTTGGTTGAGGGTCACCAGGGATACACTTGTTTTCTCGGTCCGGCGACTACTCACGAAATGAGTAAGGAAGAGCCCTTCGAACTGATCAAATGATAAGATGAAGGCCGGGACAAGTTGAGAGTACTCTTGCAGGCCCCTTCAGCGTGGCAGGAAAGATCTTGCAGAGGAGGGCGTCTGAAGCATGGTGGATCATCATGAGAGTTTTGAAACTCTCTATGTGATCTGCGGGGTCCGACTCCTCGGTATACGGCTCGAAGTGAGACGGCTTGAAGTTTTCTGGGATGGGGGCCTCCATGATGGTGCGGGAGAATGGAGGCCTGCTCGGGTGGAGGTTTATCGCCCGTTGTGCTTCTTCCCTATCAATTCGGCCAAGGTGCCTCTCCATCTCGTGGAGACGGCAGTAGACCGAGTCTTCTCTTCGATCATATCTTGCCGAGCCCCGGGACTCATCTTCGTACGAGGGTGGATTGGGGCTGTGGCAATGGTAGCTTGGAGATGGACGAGGTGCCTGTTGCTCGTGGTTGGGAGCGGTGTTGAGGGCCCACAGAACGGCCTCTTGAAACTTGGAACTCCGCCCTTGTGACTGGTGCCTCTCCAGCTTGGTGGTCCCTATGTGTGGTTCGGCTTACTGGAGAATGAGTTCTCAGCCGATGACGCTGAGGGGAATCTCTTCGCCTCCTTGGGGAGGGTATCTTCTGGTCCTCGGTCCGCGGGGGGTCCGGACTCTTGAGGCCCCTAGGTGCTCAGGTTGATGGACTCCTCCATGGGCTCGCCATCCATTCAGGCAAGTTCGGAGGTCGACCCCCTTTTGGCGGTCGACAATCACTTGACGAAGATCCCGTTTGGGAGGGATTTGAGAAGCCATAGATTCAACTGAAGGATTGGGACCCGCGACATGGTCATGAGGAGGATGTTGCTTCGGATGACTCCGACGGGAGCCCCCCGAGACCCTGGAGGGGCCTGTTGAGGAGGAGCACCTTGAGCTGGAGGAGGGGGAAGGAAGAGAAGTGGATTTTCGGCTGGAGACCGTTGCCTTCCCCTTCTGTTTTGGATGCATGGCTTGAAACTAGTCTCGCTGATGAAGTTAGGCCTGGTTGCTTTTTCGTTCCCACAGACGGTGCCAATCTGTTGCTGCTGATTTTGGTGTGGGAGCAAATAGATAAATTTGTGGATTCTTGGAGAAAATAATAAAGCAAACCTGTTGACCTTCACCAATGGGTTGACTGGTTTCTTGCCGCTGCCGTTGACCTGCAAAAAGTGCAAAATACCGGATGGATCCCGGCGATGCACCCTCCGATGCTCTTGGCGGTAATCTGAATGATTAAGAAAGAGCTTTAATTGGAAAAGTATTGATTACCTGGTAACAGTGGGGGGAGAGGGGCTTTTATAGTCGCCTTTAGGGATCTGTTTCGAGATAAGAACATATCTCTACTTCCCGGTGTGAATGGATAGAATCGGTTAAGATTACTTCTTAGGGATAATCATGAATCTGAATTCTTCTTTATCCTTCTGAACTGGTTTGTAACGGGTTGGGACCCGTACCCAGTAAGACAGATCCGTTTATGGGTTATTGAGCTTTGAAGAAAGATCCTGTTCCCATTTCAGACCCGTTTGTAGGTAAAATTACCGTTTTACCCCTGAGCTTTAAGATTTGTGTCCGATTCGAACGGTCCCGATTTAATCCCATTTTTAGCCATATCAGATACAAAGAAGATGTGGTAATAAATATTTTATTACTTTTGTTGATGATAGCACAAAATATTGTTATGTGTATTGCTTAAAGCAAAGATGAAGCGATATAGAAATTTGTTCTCTATAAAATGAAGTTAAGAATCAACTCAACAAGAAAATTAAAGCGCTAAGAAGTGAACGAGGTGGAGAGTATGAATCGTTATTTGCTAAAACTTGTACTAAGCATGGGATTATACATGAAACCATATCGTCTTATTCTTCCCAGTCCAACGGTGTTGCTGAGCGAAAGAATCGTACTTTGAAGAAAATAATGAATGCAATGTAAATAAGTTCTGGTTAGCCACAAAACTTGTAGGGAGAAGTTATACTTTCAGCTAACTACCTTTTAAATAAGGTGCCCAAAAAAAAGAAGAGAAAACTCCATATGAATTATAGAAAGGAAGAAAGTCATCCTATAATTACTTGTGAATGTGGGGATGTTTTGCCAAGACGGTGGTACCTCAACCTAAGAAAGTAAAAATATGACCAAAAATGGTAGATTGCATTTTCATTGGCTATGCACATAATAATAGTGCTTATCGATTCTTGGTGTACAAAACTGATATCTCTGATAGACCAAAGAACAGGATAATTGAGTCAAGAAATGCATCATTCTTTGAAGATGTATTTCCATATAAGTCTAAGGAAGAACCGAGTTTTTATAAACGAACACATGAGACTATCAGTGGAGATAGTGAAAACCAAGATGAAGAAATTGAGGAGGAACCTAAACGTAGTAAAAGATAAGAACGAAAAAAAATCTTTTGGTCCAGATTTCTTGACTTTTATGCTTGAAGGTGAACCCCAAACTTTCAAAGAAGGATGAATTCTAGTGATGATCCCCTATGGAAAGAAGCAATTAAGAGCGAAATTAATTCTATCTTGCAAAATCATACTTGAAACCAAGTGGATCTTCCACTAGGTAGTAAACCTTTAGGTTCCAAGTGGATTTTCAAGAGAAAAATGAAATCTGATGGATCAATTGATAAATACAAGGCAAGACTTGTTATCAAAGGATATAAATATAAGGAATGTCTGAATTACTTTGATATATATTCTCACGTGACAAGAATAATTTTCATTCGAATGGTTCTTGCAATAGCAGCATTGCACAATCTTGAAGTACATCAAATGGATGTGAAAACAACTTTTCTTAATGTAGATTAGATAAAGAAATCTACATGGAACAACCTGATAATTTTTCAGCTTCAGAATAAGAAAAGAAAGTATGTAAACTGGCAAAGTCATTAAACAACTTAAAACAAGCAAGAAAACAATGACTTGAGAAATTTGACAATGTTATGATGACAAATGGTTTCAAGATCAGTGAATATGATAAATGCATATATGTCAAAGACACTAAAAGTGAATATGATTGTATGTAGATGACATGCTTATTGTTGGAAGCAATGATAAGATGATTAAATCTACTAAAAACATGTTAAACTCGAGGTTTGACATGAAAGACATGGGACTAGCTGATGTTATATTGGGAATTAAAATCACAAGAAAAACAGACGAACTTGTTTTAAGCCAGTTACATTATATTGACAATATTCTTGAAAAATTTGACAAAGATAATTATGAAATTGTCAGAACTCCAATAGACCTAACTTTATATTTATCCAAGAATAAAAGTGAGAGTATTTCTCAAAGTAGAATACTTTAGAATCATAGGTAGTCTAGTGTACTTGATGAGTTGTACAAGACCAGACATAGCCTATGCAGTTAGTAAACTAAGTAAATATACGGGTAATCATGGAAGCGAACATTGGCAAGCAATTACAAGAGTACTTGTATTTTACTCGTAACTATGGGCTGCATTATACAAGATATCTGGTTGTACTTGAAGGATACAGTGATGCAAACTGGATATCTAGTGATAATTCAAAATTCACTAGTGGCTATGTGTTTACACTAGGTGGTGCAATAGTTTATTGGAAATCCCCGAAATAAATAGTAATCGCTAAATCCACGATGGAATCTAAATTTATCGCACTGGACAAATATGGAGAAGAGGCTGAATGGTTACACCATTTAGTTGAGGATAATCCAAGATAGACAAAGCCTGTACCTCCAATATGGTTACATTCAGATAGTCAATCTGCAATTTGTAGAGCATAGAGTAATATGTATAATGGTAAATATAGACATATTTGTCAAAGACATAAAACCATTAGCCAACTACTCTCTAGTGGTATTATCTCTGTGGACTATGTAAAGTCAAAGAATAGCATTGCAGATCGGCTAACCAAAGGGTTAAATAGAGAGTTAGTTAATAAATCATCGAGGAGAATGTGACTACAGCCCATGAAAGAATAAGTCGACCCAATGGACATCTAAATTGGTTGACTGGAGATCCCAAGATCTAGGTTTAAAGGGACAAATAAATTGTAAAGACCATGTTGGATCACTGTGGGGATTTTCCCATGTCCATTCCTATAATGAAATAGTAAGGTAAGGGGTTAAGCTAGACTTTTAATGATTATTATGCGTCGGAAATCCGAGCAGAGTAATGCTGGTTACTCTTAACTAAGAAATTACCTATGTGAGAGGGAAGAATGACCGCTTCCAAGGGAATAGTGTAGGACAATATTCCTATTAAACTCTTGCAGAACCAGACGTATGTTCATGGTCAAAACGAACATAACATTGAGAACTGAAATGCGTTAGAAAGATTCTTGTATGAGATATGTCATCGTTTACACAAATGACAGAACAGTTCAAGAACATTGTGTCTACTGTTTAGTTAGTAAAGTAAATATATTTTTATAAGGGAAGGTTCAAAGGGTAACACCTACCTATCCTATGCAGGTTTTAACCGCTGAAATCTATCACCAAGTCTGTCGTGTCTTTATTCGTCAATTTCATTCATGTGGGGAATGTTAGAAAATGAGTATCTTAACATCATTTACAAACTAGTTTTGAGCAATTTTTCAGTAAGATCCTCTATGAATTAGTGAGACATCTTGATGGATTTGTGTTCTCCTTCATGAGAAGATCAAAATCATATATTTATTTGTTCAGAACGGTTATAGATGAATGAGAAATTGTCTCCTAATGTGAGACACTACATTTTTGAAAATGGGTTTAGGACTTTAGTCCCATATCGAAAAAATCAAACAAAATAGAAGGGTATATATATTAAACCCTTTTCTTGGCATTGTAAGATAGCAAGCCAAGAGGCTCTCTCTCTCGCACGCGCACGGGGGGGGGGGGGGGGGGGGGGGGGGGGGGGGGGGGGGGGGGAGGGGGAGGAGGATGCAAATCTCAGATCGGATTACATGCGGCTTGTGTGCGCCTGCATGTCTGGCAAACACGAATGTTGGACCGACTGAACCTCACCTCGTACATAGCCTCTTTTTGCTACAATTTTGTTTGTCCGATCTGTAACAGCCGAAATAAATGCAGAAACGATTTTTTCTACTGTTATAGTGACTATATTCAACCATTTGTCTGTCGTTGCAGTATGTGCATTCAATAAGATGTCTGCAGTTACTTTTTCACCCTGGCTCTATAAATACAGACATTTTCTCCCCTCGTGATACACACCAGAAACTCTCCCCCCTGTTCTGTTCTTCTACTTCCATTGTCTGATCGTTCGGTGATAGGTTTCAAGAGCTGTTCAGTTCGAGAGCGTGACGTGGTGCCTGCGTCAGCACTCTTCGGTCGTTAAATCCTGGAAGATAGATGCCTTCGCAAGCTCTAGCACCCGGACGAGGCGAATCTGTTTTGAGGAGATTGTATGATACACAAACCTCGACACAAATCGGTTTGCTTTTGTAATTTTGTAATTTCATTTATTTTTCTTTTTATTTGTTTGTTTTCTTCAACTCATCCTTCTCTGTTTTTGTGCCTCTAAATTAAATTTCGTTTATTGCAAACAATTTTGCAACCAAAGCTATAACATTTTTTTCCTTCTTGGTGTATTGCTCCAACTAGACCTCATGTGGTAAAAGCTTGGCATGTTTTAACTATAGCGGCATGTTGGGCCATCTGGCTTGAGAGAAACAAGAGAATTTTTACTGCGTCTTCAAGCTCTTTTGGTTCTGTGGTGGCTAACACAGGATTTTGGGCATCCTATTGGGCCTCTAATGCAGGGGAGAAGAAGCAAGATGCTGTGTTGAAGGCTTTGTAGGTTGAGAATGCAATGAATGTTATGCTACTGGGGACTACTGCAAATCCAAGCATAGTGAGTAGTGGGGAGTATGGTGACTACATCTTTCAGTGATGAGGCCCAAACGACTACTTTCAATGTTTCTCTGTCTTTTGGAGGCTAAACCTCATTGTATGGATGAATCTAAAGATTATTCTAACTCTGTAGTAACTTGAAATTCTAATTATGGTCTTAGCTCTGAAATTTATTTAATGTATGAGGAACTGAGTGTTTAGAGTGCGAGGGTCGGTATGAATCTGTAGTTGGAGTAAGTAGAAGTGCATGACAAGAGCTCTCCACCTTATCTTTACTCCTAGCTGCATATCTCAGATAACTCACAAACCCTTCTCATATTACTATTTTATGATCAGTTTCTAAACCAAGACTTATGCATGTTTTGGCTAACACTATAAGTCATATATGGGTATGAGGTAGGCTGTTATAGTCTACCTTCTTTACTTCAAAAAAAGAAGAAATATAATTTATACCATTAAAACAATATATTAAGTTAATTGTTTTACTGTATTTCCTTCCTTTGTTTTGAAATAGAGAATGGTATGGGTTGGATGACGTGGCCCCTCCTGGACCACAGGATCCCCCTCAAAACACGCGCGCCTCTAGATCATCCAGATCTGCCACGTCAGTGCTGGAAAACCGCCTGGGCCTCTGCTGTTAGGTTTTGTGAGGAAATTAACAATTGGAAATTAGGGTTTTATCTCTAGATCTAAGTTGCTTGAGATATTCACCCTAGGTATCAAGATTGGAATACTTAGACTGCTATCACAAGCCAGTATTTATTCTTAAATACTGGTTTGGGTATCGGGTTATAAGCCCATAAACCCGCATTCCAATATCCAATCAATTGTACATTTATTACACGTGTTACACATATGCACGTGCTATATTTATATAGAGAGAATATACCAATATATCCAACAATCTCCTCCTATATTCTCAATATATAAAGTACAGGATTATCTCATCAGATCAGTATACAACTGACTGGCTGATAGCAGTCCATAAAGGAAAAGCATCATAAAGGTATAATTTCATAAGAACCAATAGAATTATAAAACTGAATAGTTCAATCAAGACTAAACCAATATAATTAACTAGTTCCAAACCATATCCAATTCAGAATAGTTCACAAAGACTAAACCAACTGGAATAATCTGTCATAGTTTCAAAATCAAACAAAGCAAATAAACTTCAAGAACAAAATATGAGTTTTAAGCTCATGAACACAAGAGTCTTAAACTCAACAGAAGTTTTACCAAGCAAGTGACTAATTTATTCTCAAAAGAAATAAATTGAAATTCTATCCTTGCACACTGCTTTATGTTTACTCCTCCATTTTGAGCAAATCATTATTTTTGAAATTTATGTTGACAAATTCAACTCCTCCATCTTTGCTAGCTTATTGAAAACTAGAATATCAAGAGACACATCTCTAAGAATTCCAACATATTTCACAAAGTATCTAGTTTCACAAAAGAATTTAGTATAATTCATAATTAGCTTAGCAAAAATATAATACAAGCATCACAATCAAGTATCTTTAACAAGTAAAGTACATGAACTTTATAGTTTCTACACAAGAACCATACTATGTTTCATATTGGAATGAAAAGATTGTCGTTTCAATCATGATTTAACATTGAATCATCAAAATTGGAATGAAACATGTATCCATAAAAGATATATCATCAAAATTGGAATGATATTTAGGACAATTTAATCATCGGAAACACATCGACAAGTTTTCATGTTTCGTATTGGAATAATATGATTATTCTAAGTAAATTTCCTAGATATATAATACCATTGTGACAGTGTAAAAATGGCCTGAGGCCCATCCAAGGCCCAATACAATTCCTACTCAGAAAAGCAAGAATACCGATCTGGTTCGGCTCCGGACCCCTTCAGGGTCGGCGCCGACCCTCGTGTTTGCCCCCACAGTGCCGGCTTCCTCGTACTGACGAGCCTCAGTATCCCCCGGAGTCCGATCCGGAGCAGTCCCTCATGCCGTCCCCCCTCTCTGACGGGGCAGAGGGATGACCTGGCGCAGCCTAGGCCCTCCGATTCCCCCAGATGCACAGAGGACTCACGATGGGCCACGTCAGCTCCAAATACCGCCAAGGGTTTCGCCACGTCAGCCCTATACCACTCCTGGTATCACCGCAACCGCCCTAAACCCCCTGGGCCTTCTGCCACGTCAGGCCCATGGGCTTTCGGATCCAAACCCGGCCCCCAAGCGGAACCAAACCCGGTTGGGATTCTCTATAAATACTAGACCCTCATCCACCTTTTGAAGGTAATCAATCTTTTACCACTTAAATATACCTAGTTATTGCTACTCTCTCACAGAGACTGACTAGAGCGTCGGAGGGTCCGCCACCGGGACAAACCCCGGTGTTTCAGGACCGTCTGCAGGTACACAAGACCTCGGATCCTACCCTTCCGATCCGAGCCCAACCTTCAAACGCCTTTCCAAGCTCATCGTAGGCCCCAGAAGGTCAATCGAAGGTCGGCAGACGAGCGGCAATCTCCTTCAATACAAATTGAGTTCGAACTCACACCTGGTGCTTCCACACGTGCCCCAGAAATAAACAGCATCAGGTTGGCGCCGTCTGTGGGAAGAGCTGCTCCAGAAGCCGATCCGACCCAGACCCTCAAAGGCCATCGACAGCCGAATCCTCATGGCAACCAAAGGCAAGGGGGCTGCTTCCTCCGTCAACCAACGGGGCTCGCCCCCACCCACCAATAAAGCCAGGCCACGCCCGTCGAAACACAAGGCTCCCTCTCGGGAGTCCCAAGGGAGCGTCGGCCGGCCAGAACAGCCCGACCTCCGGGGAATAATCCTCAACCGCAAGATTACCCGCAGCAGGAGAAGGGCCGCTTCCAACCCGGCCCCGAACCGCCCGAGGCCACCGTCCGAGGTACGCAGACCCGCGCTCAGCCGAGTCGGAAGACAACCCTCGGACCAACCAAACCGGGCCGAAAGAGCCCCCGTCACTCATAAGGAATTCCAAGACTTCCGAAAAGAAATGCTGGGAGCCCTCCGACGGGCCCCCAGGGAAGAAACCCTCCATTCGCAAACGGGGTCGGACGCCGAAGCCAGCGCGTCCCGCCCTTCAACGATCCAGCCGGGAGACGATGACGTACTCCTAAGACGCCTACAAGAAATGGAGGACCGCCTCGATCACATAAGGGACGGCGACCAAAGAATGGCTCAGGGGTACAAACCTGTCCGTCCACCCTTCTCCGCCCCCATCCTCCTAGCAGAAATACCCCGGAATTTCCGGCCCCCTCAATTCGAGACCTACGACGGCGAGGGAGATCCTGCTGATCACATGGAGGGTTTCAAAACCCTCATGATGATTCACAGCGCCTCGGATATCCTGCTCTGCCGAGCCTTCCCCGCCACCCTTCGGGGTCCTGCTCGCGAGTGGTTCTCGAAACTCGCCCCCGGCTCCATTTACTCCTTCGACCAACTCGAGGGCAATTTTCTTGCCCATTTTGTCACTAGTCGGAAGGCCGAAAGGACCAGCGCCTCATTACTGGGGCTCAAACAGATAGAGGGGGAATCACTCAGAATGTTCGTCCGGAGATTTACCGCTGAGGCAAGGTCGGTCTCCTCCCTCGACCCAGGCGTCGCTTCAGCGGCATTCCGACACAACGTCCGCCCCGGACAGCTGAAGGCCTCTCTGGCCAAGAGACCCCCCATCGACTTCCCCGACCTCCTCAATAGGGTCGAGAAATACATTAGGGCAGAAGAGGCCCTCAACCCCGAAGATGCCAGGGATGCCACCGGGAAAGGAAAGCGGAAGACCGAGGAAGGCGAACCACCGAAGAAAGCTCCAAGGGACCCGGGGGCCATAAAGAAGGTCCCGCCAGTCCCCCGCTTCGAGAGGTACACTCCCCTGACGCATAACATCTCCGCCATCCTCTTGGAAATCGAAGACAAGGGCATTGTCCGACTACCCCCCCGATCTAATAACAACAAGAATCGAGACCAGCGCTTTTACTGTCGCTTCCACAGAGATCACGGGCACGAAACCGACCAATGCCGAGCCCTGAAAGACGAAATTGAAGAACTCATTTCCAGAGGATACCTCCGAGAATTCACCCGAGAAGGCCCACGGGATCGGCGAGACGCTAGGAACCGGAGGCAATCGCCTCCGAACCCTGCTCCAAACCAGTCCCAGGATCGGGACCCCGACTCCGAGGGAGCCGCGGATATCCCTTTCATCTTGCACTGTGTCCACGGAGGGCCGATGGGAGGCGGATCAAACACTTCCAAAAAAGCCTTCCTTCGAGAGGTGAACGCTGTCAAAGACAACCCCTCGCCCAAACTACAATCAAGGCCGGTCTCCTTCTCAGGGGAAGACCTTGAAGGTGTTCGCTTGCCCCACTGCGATGCTCTCGTCATCAACCTCCACATGGCTAATTGTGAGGTCCGCAGGATCCTCGTCGACAACGGTAGCTCGGTGAATATTCTTTTTCTCGAAGCCTTCGAAAAACTCAAGTTACCCCGAGGAAAACTCAAACCAGCTGGATACACCCTGCACGGGTTCTCAGGCGTCCCCGTCGTAATAGAAGGGATTGTTACCCTCGACGTTACCGCCGGGTCGACTCCTGTCAAGAGGACCGAATCCATGGACTTCATGATGGTCAACGTCAAGGCGGCCTACGACGCCATACTTGGCCGGCCTGGACTATGCTCCCTACAAGCGGTGCCTTCGGCTTACCATCTGAAGCTCAAGTTCCCCACCCCTCAAGGAGTCGGCATCGTCCGAGGCAGTCAAGAAGCAGCGCGATCATGCTACATGACCACCGTCGATGGAGGCGTGTTCCCCCTCGACGCCGGACGAGCGTAGACTATGGCCCGGCTATGTGTAAATCTTTTGTTTTTGGTGTAAACCCGCGTTTGTAAAGGGCTGCCTTAGCGGCCCTCCCTACCTTATACTAAAAATATGCCTTTTTATCCAAACCCCAAATGTCTCGATAATCTCAATACGAGTCCGGACCGAAGGTCCTTCCTAAGGCCCCACTTCGATCCCTCGCGGAACGATGGAGCCAGACCTTGCCTCCGACATTTCATACCGCATCACTGGCCGGAGCAAGGAGGGAAAAGGATTCCTCTTTCATACCCCTTTATTTTTCGTCCCAAAGAGAAAAAATAAAACGAAAGAAAAAACAAGACCGCTCCACTCTTCTCAAATCAGATAGATCAGGGCCCCCCCCCGGGGCCCAACGAGGGACAAAGAGTACTTCGACCAAGCAACTAGGGGCCCCCCCCCCTCGCTGTGATATTCCTTAGCCTCAGCCCCAATCGACGGTCCAGCCACCGAACTCTGGGCGTCATCCGGTTGCGCCCACTGCAACAACAGCAACGCAGAGGGAACCCCCTCCGCCAGTCGACCCAAGGATGAAGAGAACGAGGCTCCCAGCATCGCCTTGTAACGAGGCATCTCCGTCTCCTCCTCCACAAAGACGTCGCGAGGTAGCCCCCCAGGGGAGGACCTCGGCTCCAAGGTACTTAGCCCGGCTCGTCTAATGTCCGTCCCGCCGAGCTCCCGATCCCACATCACTCTTCTCAACCGACGCGCCTCCGCACTCAAGACGGCGAACTTACTTCGATAAAAATTACAGGCTTCATCGGTGTCCCGAGCCCCCCTTCGGTGGCGAGCCAGCGCAGCTTCCAGGACCTTAACCTTACTCCGGAGTCGTGCCACATAGAAACTACGGGAGTCTCCTTCAGGAAGGTTAGCCGCGACCTACAAGATAACCAACCAACTCAACACTCATTCTCAAGAAGATCCAGAAATGTCCGAAGTCAAACCAACCGGCCGGTCAAAAAACTTTTCTTGCCACTATAAATCCAAATGTTTCTTACAAAAAATGCGGTGGCCAGTCCGCGGGAGGCAAACACAATCGAGGGAGAGAAAAAGAAAGACGAAAATTACACAACTCATTGACCCACCTCCGCGCCGACGGACGGATCCACGGGAGCTTCGGAAGAGGGGTCGACGGCGGGCCCTGCTTCACCCAGAGTCTTCGACGTTCCCTCGATCTCCATATCATACTCAAAATTGGACAGATCGAGGGCCGGGAAGAAGTGCCTCACGTGGCTGAGGGCCCTCTCATAGCTCTTGTCCTGGGCCGCGATCACCATCTGCTGGCCCTTGCGCAACACCTCCTCCGCCTCCTTGGTAAACTTCGTCTTCAGGGAGGCCACCTTCTTCTCCCACTCCACGTCCTTGGCCTTGAGCTGGAGCTCCAGCTGCTGTTCTCTCTTATGCGAACCCTCGAGTTCGATTCGCATCTCCTTCATCTCCAGCTCGCTCTTTTCCGCCCGAGCTCGCTCTTGAGCCAGGGACGCCTCGTACAGGTTCTTGATGTTGGCCCCCTGAATACAGGCCTACAACCAACGACAAACAAAGATGAGACCTCGGCACGTAAATCAACAAAGAGGGACAGAGTCGACAGACTTACCTGCACAGTGGCCTGTGCCAGGCGGGCGAACGCCGCCTCTACGGGCTCGCCCTCCATCGCCTTGCGATCGCCAGGGGTCGCCAGCTTTTCCACCACTTCGACGGCTTGGGCCTCCTCTGTCAGGCGGTCCCCCATCAGAACCGACCAGTCAGGAGCCCACCGCTGCCGCAACAGCTCCACCACCGGATCCTCTTCCTCGGCCTCGACCCAGGGACCTTTCCCCTTGTCGAGAACAGAGGCCCCTGCTCGGCCCGGGCCCTTCGAAGAAGCCACGCCCTTGCTCGTCTCAGAGCGACCCCTCTTGGTCCTCGGCTCGAGTTGAACCTCCGAGATAACAAGGGGCAGCTCCCTCGACCTCTTCGCCGCCTCCGCCTTCTTCTTCTCGGCGTTTTCCTTCTTCATGACCAGCCGCCTTGCCTGGATCGATGCCTCATCCATACCTGCAGAAAAAACCATTAAGAGCAATGAGCAAGAAAGTAAGAAAGGACCCGGAGGAAAGGAACAACTACATACGCATAACAGCTGGGCTCAGTCCAGCGTTCGCCAGAGCGGTCTCCGTCACCTCCGTCCAATCAATGCTAGGTGACTGGCGGAGGCGCTCGACAAACCCCCACTCATCTGCCGACAGATCCCCCTGCCTCGGCGGTGGGTGGCTCGGCTTGGAGTGGTTCCATCGAGTAGGAATGTCCCATGGCTCTTCACTCCGGATCACCAAGTACTTCTCCTTCCATCCCTTGATGGAATCGGGGTGGTGGCGAACGACCTTCCCCCCGCTCCGGGGAGAGATATAGTATACACCCTCGGCCGACGGATTGACCATCAACATTGCACGGAACACGTTCAACCGCAGGGGTACTTGCTGCTCCTCGCACATCAGCATAAAGCAGATGATCTGCTTCCAAGAGTTCGGCCCGTACTGCATGGGCGCCAAGGAGGCCCAGTTCAACACGTCCCTAATGAACGGGTGGACCGGCAACCTCAGGCCAGAGATAAAAGCGTCCACCGGGAAGACACAGTACCACGCTGACAAGGGATCGGTGGGACGCAGAGTAGGGCTCGGCATCAGCAGTTCGTGACCAGGCCCTATATGATACGCCAGCTGCAGAACCTCTAAATCCCCGTCCTCCAAAACGGTCGAGATCGCGTCCATCATCACCCTCCCCCGGCTCGGCGAAGAGGGTTGCACTCCGAAGAGCTCTTGGTCAGAGAGATCGTCGGGATACTGACGGAAATGCTTCGGCTGGACGGGCGAGCCAGTCATCAAGTTACGGAAAACAGGCGCCTTGCTCGAACCGCCGGTCCTCGACCCCGGTTTTCCTGGGGCCCTCTTCTCCTTCTTAGCTCGCTCCGACGGTCCTCGACCCTGAGCGGTGGATCTCCTCACTGTATTGCCCTCGCCACTCTCCTCATCGGAAGACAGCTCCAGCACGCGAATGCCGTCCGAACCCTCGCCGGCTCCCTCCGACCCACTACTCTCCACCACAAAGGGACGTCGAGTACGCGACACCCTCGGCTTGTGTGTCGCTTCCCCCTCACCTACGGAGCCCTCCCAAGAAGCCAAGCCAGTATGGCCCACAACGGGCACCGATCCCTCCTCGAACACGGGCTCTTCCCACGACGTCGACGGAGAGTCAGGCTTTACTTCCCCCCTGGACGACGACGCCGACGAACCGGACTGAGCCCTATCCATCTGTGCCTAAAGATAAAACAAACTTACCAAACTAACCTGGGACCGCTTCGGAAAGGCGAACCGAGTACGGCAAACTGCAAGAGCAAACGCTGAAGGGGTGGGAGATTTTTTGAAGAAAGAAGCAGCAAGATTGTAGTGGGCGAAAGGGAAAAAAGGGGAATACTTATATGAGGGAAGAACGGCTCCTCGACTTCTGCTACTACTGTTCACTGATTGACGCACAACTGCCGCCTAGAAGATCGCGCCACGTTCTCGAAACCTGTGCGGGGGACGTCATCAGACGCCAGACTGACGGCCTAACTCTGGGGTCGGGTCGGGTGAGATACACGACGGAGAAAACATTTTTTTTATTTTAAGGCACCGTCATATGACAGACGCCCCGGGCTCCAGCGTTCGACCGGTTCCCCTCTCACCCTCGAGCAGCCCGGGACTTACAGCCTCGGCAGCCGAAACCCCGAACTGTTCGAGGGTGGAACAGAAACCGCCATCGCCTACAACCCTATCAAGACGGACTGACAGACCCCCGACGGGAGGTGGCCCCCCCCATCCGAGGCCCTTCAGCCCCAAGGCCGGTATACGGTGGATGCGTCTTTTCGTCTGGATCTCCCCCGGGCCAAACCTCCATGACAGGGCAGTCTGACCCGGAAAGGGATCCAGACGGCAAAACCACCACTAAACCGAAGCTCCTCTCCCCACAGCACGGATATAGGCCGTCACCCCTCTCGCCCTGATCTCCCGTAGACCTGGCCGCCGTATCAAGGTCCATCAGATCCAAGAGAAGATCAGGACGGCAGAGTAACCACCTCTCCGACGCTGCTAGGATCGAAAATATTAGCCAAAGACAGGCGTCCGCCGAAGCAGACACCTCTGAGAGCCCAAGGGCCACCCCTGTTTTGATCATACCTACAATGGAGGGGGGAGGTATTTATAACCTCCCCCAGGGACTAACCGTTGGGACGCCGGGAAGGTCAATCAACGGAAAACCATGCACCATCTACATTTATTAGGCGGCGCCATTAAATGCCCCTAGAAAATTGGACCATCACACCATTCTCGGAGAGCCTTCAATACACCACACGAATGGTGGGATATCCCCGCTCAGTCACTCTGAGGCGCCAATCGGTCGCCATCCCCCTTGATTAGCCCGAGATCCCTCGGCCGGCTCGGGGTCGGGTCTAGCACCAGGGCAGTCTTCTCAGGAAGGCTTCACGGCTCGCCATCGCCCTTGCCTTCCAGTAATCCCTCGCCAAGCTCGAGGTCAGGTCTGGCACCAGGGAGGTCTTCTCAGGAAGGCCAACGGCTCGCCACCCCCCTTGTTGGTCCATAATCCCTCGATCAGCTCGAGGCCGGGTCCAGTACCAGGGGAGTCTTCTCAGGAAGGCTTCACGGCTCGCCATCGCCCTTGCCTTCCAGTAATCCCTCGCCAAGCTCGAGGTCAGGTCTGGCACCAGGGAGGTCTTCTCAGGAAGGCCAACGGCTCGCCACCCCCCTTGTTGGCCCATAATCCCTCGATCAGTTCGAGGCCGGGTCCAGTACCAGGGGAGTCTTCTCAGGAAGGCTTCACGGCTCGCCATCGCCCTTGCCTTCCAGTAATCCCTCGCCAGCTCGAGGTCAGGTCTGGCACCAGGGAGGTCTTCTCAGGAAGGCCAACGGCTCGCCACCCCCCTTGTTGGCCCATAACCCCTCGATCAGTTCGAGGCCGGGTCCAGTACCAGGGGAGTCTTCTCAGGAAGGCTTCACGGCTCGCCATCGCCCTTGCCTTCCAGTAATCCCTCGCCAAGCTCGAGGTCAGGTCTGGCACCAGGGAGGTCTTCTCAGGAAGGCCAACGGCTCGCCACCCCCCTTGTTGGCCCATAATCCCTCGATCAGCTCGAGGTCGGGTCCAGTACCAGGGGAGTCTTCTCAGGAAGGCTTCACGGCTCGCCATCGCCCTTGCCTTCCAGTAATCCCTCGCCAAGCTCGAGGTCAGGTCTGGCACCAGGGAGGTCTTCTCAGGAAGGCCAACGGCTCGCCACCCCCCCTTGTTGGCCCATAAATCCCTCTATCAGCTCGAGGTCGGGTCCGGCACCAGGGGAGTCTTCTCAGGAAGGCTTCACGGCTCGCCATCGCCCTTGCCTTCCAGTAATCCCTCGCCAAGCTCGAGGTCAGGTCTGGCACCAGGGAGGTCTTCTCAGGAAGGCCAACGGCTCGCCACCCCCCTTGTTGGCCCATAATCCCTCGACCGGCTCGGGGTCGGGTCTGGCACCAGGGTACTCTTCTCACGAAGATCCAATGACTCACCATCCCATTTTCTACAACCATGAGCACTCCTCCACGGCTAGCTCCCGCACCCCCTGCAGGAGTGGGGGGCTTGTGTGACAGTGTAAAAATGGCCTGAGGCCCATCCAAGGCCCAATACAATTCCTACTCAGAAAAGCAAGAATACCGATCTGGTTCGGCTCCGGACCCCTTCAGGGTCGGCGCCGACCCTCGTGTTTGCCCCCACAGTGCCGGCTTCCTCGTACTGACGAGCCTCAGTATCCCCCGGAGTCCGATCCGGAGCAGTCCCTCATGCCGTCCCCCCTCTCTGACGGGGCAGAGGGATGACCTGGCGCAGCCTAGGCCCTCCGATTCCCCCAGATGCACAGAGGACTCACGATGGGTCACGTCAGCTCCAAATACCGCCAAGGGTTTCGCCACGTCAGCCCTATACCACTCCTGGTATCACCGCAACCGCCCTAAACCCCCTGGGCCTTCTGCCACGTCAGGCCCATGGGCTTTCGGATCCAAACCCGGCCCCCAAGCGGAACCAAACCCGGTTGGGATTCTCTATAAATACTAGACCCTCATCCACCTTTTGAAGGTAATCAATCTTTTACCACTTAAATATACCTAGTTATTGCTACTCTCTCACAGAGACTGACTAGAGCGTCGGAGGGTCCGCCACCGGGACAAACCCCGGTGTTTCAGGACCGTCTGCAGGTACACAAGACCTCGGATCCTACCCTTCCGATCCGAGCCCAACCTTCAAACGCCTTTCCAAGCTCATCGTAGGCCCCAGAAGGTCAATCGAAGGTCGGCAGACGAGCGGCAATCTCCTTCAATACAAATTGAGTTCGAACTCACACCTGGTGCTTCCACACGTGCCCCAGAAATAAACAGCATCAACCATCAAAATTGGAATGACATTATATATTTGTGGAATTTATGTCGAATCATCAAAATTATCTAAAACATGTCAACTGCCTAAAATTGATGCTTAAGTTTGAACTTCTCTATGGCTCCAATTGAATTCTAAATTTCAAAACTTGTTGGATGTTAAAGCTTTGATTCAATAGCTTTTAACTCCACTTTCCCCCACAGTTTTGATAATTAGATCACTTTCAAGTCTCTTAGCAAGAGCATTAGTCATACTTATCGCAATTGCACTTTATCTATGAGAAAATTCAACTAGGCTTCTTTAAGCCTTAATATACTTCTTTTACTATTATAGAGTGAGTTATGAGCTACAGTGCATTGTAGCTTGATAGTCGCATAACAGAATTAGAGAGTTACTTAAACTTCTTAATGGATAACTAGCAACAATTTCTTCAATCCATTCAGCCTTTTCCCCTGCAGAGGATTACACATAGAGATCTGATTTCATGGATGATAGCACAGTGCCCGTTTGCTTTTTATTTCCATAACATTTCTGTTTCTCCTAGTGTAAATACATATCTACTAGTTATTGACTTTCACTAAATGCTGAGCATCATAATGCATCAGATCAGCCATTCATTTGAAGAATGACTAGAGTAGCACAAAGCAAACTCTTGAATACCACTCAGGTATCTCATTAGCCTCTTAAGGGCACTCAAATGTGTATGGGATTATTAGTAAATCTGCAGATCATACCTACCTCAAAGGCTATATCTATTCTAGTGCAGATCTTTGTATACATGAGACTGTCAATTCCTTTAGAATGATCTACATGTCTCATAGTTGCACCATCATTATGTGTCAACCTTTTATCATAATCATAAGGTGTTTCAAAACACACTTTCAATCACTATATCCCCACTTTTGAAACATATTTTGATTTGATGAGTTTGACTAAGAGTTATCCCTTGCCAACTGAAAACTCACCCTTAAACCTATGGTGTCCACAGTACCTAGGTTTTCATGTTGAATTCTTTGGATAGCACAATTTTAACTTCATTTGTAATAGAGAGGTCACTTCCAAGAATATGCATATCAACAGAACAAGTAAATAATAGCCACTATATTTGACACACCACAAAGTTGAAGGCACTGATCTGAATTACTTGATTCATATACTAGGCTCTTTCAAAAGTTTGTCAAATTATTTATTCGTTGGCTATACATGTTTTAAGAACATACAATAATTTTACTATATTGTAAATCTTGTTCACTAAACATATTAGTTCAAAGCTTTCTAGTACAAAACTGTTCAGTACAAAACATCAAGTACAAAGCCTTTTAATTATCCTTTATGAATGACAAAATTTTCAATAGATATAAGGGTAAGAAGAATATTTATTGTAGCAATATGACAAACATGTGAGTAGACATCAAATAAATCTACCCCATTTTTCTCAGTCAATCTGTTAGCCACTAAAAAGCATTAAAATTGCTACTGAACAATCAAAATTAAGTTTCTTCTACAAAACCCCACTTACTTACTATAGTTTGAGCCCCTTTCGGCAGATCAACTAAATTAAAGTATTATTGTATGACACAGAATCATCTCATTGTCTACTAAAGACTCTTCTTAGCTCATTTGTCATTAAGGTTTTTAAGTGTCAGGCTGGTTCTTGATTCCAACTGTGAATCATTGAACGTGTCTGTAGGACTAGATTATTTCATACATTTATCTTTGATGAAGACATCCTCAAAGAACTCTACAAGTCTAGATTCTTCTAACACAAATTAGATAGATCTAACATCTGTCCACAAAAACTACATTATGCACTTTCTAAACACACACAAATATTTATTGTAGGTCCTACTTTAGGCCTTCTATGGTCATGTACTCTAACAAAAGTATCACAACACACATTTTCTTTTTAACAAAACTGTTTGTATTTTCATACCATGATTTACAAGGTGTATTCAGTTTAGAGTATAGTAACACATTAGAGATATGATTAACAATACAACATCACTCATAATTACACAAGACAAACAACAGTCAATAATATAGAATTCAACATTTCACTCAGTGTTTGATTCTAACTTTTATCAATACCGTTTGACTGTTGTAAGTAGAGTGAACTAGAGATTATGCTCAATGCAAACTTCTCTAAAGTTGTTAAAACATATTCACCACCTCTATCAAATCTGAACCATTGATTTTTAGCATTTAACTATAATTTTTAATTCATTAAGAATAACAAGTGCTTCATTCTTCATATATATGACAGACTTATATTAATCATCTACAAAAGCGATTAAATACTTCTGACCAACAATCGTCTCATCTAGTCACAAAGCTACTGATATCACAAATATCAGAATGTATTGACTCAAGAAGTTGTGTGCTTCTAGAGACCATACTAAATGATTTTCTAGTGATCATAATCTGAGCACAACTTTCATATTTGTTATATTTTAATGGAGTGTCATTTAGTAGAGTTATGAGTTTTAACAAGAACAAACAATTTAATATATAGTTCATAGTGATTCTAAATTTCAAAACAACTTGGATGTTAAAGCTTTGACTCAATAGCTTTTAACTCCATTTCCCCACAGTTTTGATAATTAGATCACATTTCCTCACAAATAATTGAATATATAGTTCTCAAATCTTAGCCAATTATGTTATGTTCAAGAACACAATTAGAACTATTATTATTAATTGTCTCATTTGTTAAACTCAACTTATACATACGATTGACAATATATGCACTTTATAAGAGTTAATACAAAATTACTCTATCACATTTTACAAAAATTATTTGCTTTCTCTAATGGTTCTAACAATGTCCACTAGCTCAAACACATTGAGCAAAGAGTTCTTTCCTTTACTCGTTCTTCATCATCTTCATAATGCTAAATGAGATAATGATTAACATATTATAATTCAACTTTGCACACACAGTACAATGAAAGAGAAAGAACAAAACGTAACTAGTAGAGTCATATTCTACATTAAGAGATGCTCTCTCCTAAGTTACAGACATTTATTATACATCTTATACAATTTTTATTTTATTTTAAAATTTAGAGAAGCAAATATGTAATCTCACACAAACTGCAAACAATGGATTTGTCAAAATATCTATACACATAGTATGATAAATCACTTAACAACCCTAAACATGCTAGTTTTTAAAGTGAGAATAACTATGATCTAAAACTCTTAAACATGTGATCAACCGCACAAAAACGTTAACACATTCATCACATGAAAATACTAAGAGGTTAAAGTAGATCATACCGACACTTCAAGTTAGAAGTGGTTTTCCAAATTCGATGGAGAAGCCTGCGTAGTGCAGACTTATTCAACCGTGATGCATATCCATCATCTCCAACACACAATTGTAGGTAACTTTGAAGTTCTCCTATTAATTTCTTGGCTTCAGCTATAGAATAGTTATCTTCTTCAAAAGCTCTTTGAGCTCATGAGCACTGAAAGGTTGAGGCATATATCACGCATGGCTCTGAATCATGAGGAGACCTCACCATAGACTAAATCATGCATTCTTCACCGTGGAAGGCATTTTCAGGCATACTCGGTTTGTATTTCAACAGCTCTGAGAATTCATTGAGTAGGTGAAGCTATTTGAGAATCCATTCCCTGTTTCTTTGGGCTAATCAGAGGCGTCGAACCAGCAAGTTGAGGGAAATCCACCTACAATGAGGAGAATAAAGAAGACGGCTATTGCTTTCCACGATAAAGAAGCGCTCTTCACCGACTCCCAATACACCTTCCACGGCTCCATCCTCCATGTCAAAAAATGGATCTTTTGTGAAAATACACCACCCACACTGTGGGATTTATTCCTCTCCAATTTGTCATTAGAGTGAAACTCTATAGCAGTTAAATGCTTTCCATGCCTCCATATTTATCCAACAGTTTTGTGCAACCATTCTTTAATAAATCATGCTTCCTTTTTGTGAATGAAGGATCTCTTCGGATGGGAGAAGGAATCATATCTTAACAGAGACCGCCGCGCAACGATCTCGGCATGGGAGTCGTTGATGACGTCACCCCTAGGGCTGAGAAGCGACTTCCCGATGCACTTGGTTCCCGTTACCAAAGGAACGACCTCAAGACTTTCAGAAGGAGAAGAGATGAGGAAGGCGGCCATTACGGTGGATTCTTTGCCCTACAGTTTCCCCTTTTTTGTGAGAGATCAGTAGAGGGAGTCGACGATGGAGAGAGAGTCCCGACGGTGGAGTTCTCCACGATCAGCGACGGCGGCTTCTTCGATTTTCGATTTTTACGAGATCCGACTGCTCTATCTGAATCCGACGGGATTCAACAACCACTGGTATCCCTCTTAATTAATCTCACAAAATTAATTTAATATCTCAAGATTGTTAGGTTTTATGAGGAAATTAACAATTGGAAATTAGGGTTTTATCTCTAGATCTAAGTTGCTTGAGATATTCACCCTAGGTATCAAGATTGGAATACCTAGACTGCTATCACAAGCCAGTATTTATTCCTAAATACTAGTTTGGGTATCGGGTTATAAGCCCACAAACCCGCGTTCCAATATCAATTGTACGTTCATTACACGTGTTACACATATGCACGTGCTATATTTATATAGAGAGAATATACCAATATATCCAACATCTGCCACGTCAGCCCGAAAACCGCCCGGGCCCTTGCCACGTCAGCCCTATACCGCCCGGGTTTCCACCGCTTCACCCCCACGGGCAACCGGGTCCGGACCCGGCCCGAAACGGGTCCAGACCCGGTTGGCATCTTTTATAAATACCAGATCCCTACTCCTTTTCCAGGTAATCAATCTTTTCCCACCAAAACCCTAGTTACTGTTACTCTCTCTCAGTGACTGACTAGATCGTCGGAGGGTCTGCCACCGGGACCAACCCCGGTGTTCCGAGACCGTCTGTTGGTACATGAGACCTCGGATCCGAGCCCCACGATCCAATCCGAGCATCCAGTCTTATTTGATTTGTAGATACCGGTCCGAGCTCAGTTATCTCATTGTTCTCTGTACGACTTGTAAAATAATCACCCAACTAAGGTCTCTATTGGGAATAGCGACCTTAGTATACTTTGGTCGTTATTCGCAATAGCGACCTCAGTAGGAAACTTAATCTCCTTGTTTTTTGTAAAGTTTGCAAAATAATCACACAACTAAGGCCTTGATGCGGTTTGTTTTTGGTCGCTGTGTGGATGCACCAGGTGTGAGTTCGGACTCAATTTGTAATGAGGGAAGAGTGCGGCACGGGAGGCTCGCTTCGGCGCTTGAGGATCGGCTCGGATCGCCTCGCCTCGAGTACCTGCAGATGGTCCTGGAACACCGGGGTTTATCCCGGTGGCGGACCCTCCGACGATCTAGTCAGTCTCTGTGAGAGAGTAGCAATAACTAGGAAAATTTGGGTGGCAAAAGATTGATTACCTGAAAAGGTGGGTGAGGGTCTGGTATTTATAGGGAATTCCAACCGAGTTTGGATCCGCTTGGGGGCCGAGTCTGAACCCGAAAGCCCATGGGCCTGACGTGGCAGAAGGCCCAGGGGGTTTAGGGCTGACGTGGCAGTACCAAGAGTGGTATAGGGCTGACGTTGCAAAGCCCTTGGTGGTATTTGGAGCTGACATGGCGGATCATGGGGCTCCTGTGCTCCTGGGAGAATCTGGTGGCCTAGGTTGTGCCAGGTCATCTTCATTCTTTACCAGGCTGGGCGGACGGCCCGTGGGGCTGTCGTGGATCGGAGGCCGAGGGCCATCGAGACTTGTCGGATACGAGGAGACCAGGTTTGTGGGGGTGAACTTGAGGTTCGGCGCCGACCCTGTAGTGGCTCGAAGCCGAGCCAGATTGTTGTTTTTTCCATTTTTGAGTGAGAGCTGTACTGGGCCCTGGTTGGGCCCCAAACCATTTTTACCCCACCACAGGCCTCTATTAGGAATAACGATCTTAGTGCAATTAAGGCATCTATTCCGAATAGTGACCTTTGTACAAGTAAGGTCTCTATTCGGAACAACGACCTCAGTTTCAAAAATAAATTGATTGTTATTTTTTCAGAGAGCTTTTGCTCTCTAAATTTTGCTAAGTATTGGAATACAGTTCATTGAATAATTCTAATCTTATTAACGACTTCATATATGCTTTGGTTGCTAATAGGAATAACCACAGTAAACAAAAAAATTGATTTTATTTAAAAAAGAGGCAACTATTCCTATTAGTGACCTCTAAAAAGAACGTGCCGCTAATGAGAATAGCGGTCGTTATTTGACGTGGCACCAAATTACCTACGAGCAGTAATTGTTTCAAAATTGTTCCATAATCACAAATATTTTTTAAAAGTGGCCTATCAAAGCAAAAAAAATTCCATTATTTGTTCTGTCCCAAAATCAAAATCCCCGAGTAGCCATCATATTCACAGCCACCCATGACCTTCCGACCATCAAAATTCAAATTCAAATCCGTATTCCTATCCCATCCCACCAAGAAATTCAGACCCAAACCCAAAAATCAAGAACCCATCCCTCTCCTCTCCCACCTAAAATCCATCCCGGACCCCACCATCGCCCTCACCTACCTCCTCTCCTCCCCCGCCCCCTCCATCAACTACCCCACCATCTCCTCCCTCCTCCACCGCCTCGCCCGATCCCGCCTCTTCTCCCACATCCCCACCCTCCTCTCCTTCGCCCACTCCCACCGCATCCCCCTCACACCCCACCTTCTCAACTCCCTCATCACTCACTTCTCCAATGCCCACCTCCCCAACCTCGCCCTCGACCTCTTCCACTCCCTCCCCCACCCCTCCCTCCAAACCTTCAACTTCCTCCTCAACTCCCTCGTCGACAATGCATCCCTCCCCCAAGCCCAATCCCTCCTCTCCCAATCCAAACGCAAACCCAATGTCGTATCCTACAACATTCTCCTCAAGGGGGTCCTCGCCCAAGATGGGCTCGGTGGCGCACGCCACGTGCTCGATGAAATGTCTAGGAGACGGGTTTCTCCGTCAGTGGTTACTTATAACATTTTGATTGGTTTTGTGAGCCGGAACAGGGATTTTGGCCGGGCTGTGGGGTTGAAGGACGAGATGGTGCGGAAGGGGTTGACGCCCAATGCGGTCACATATGGGGTTATGATGGAGGGGTTGTGCTTGGAAGGGAAGTTTGCGGAGGCGAGGAAGTTGATGTTTGACATGGAGTACCAGGGGTGTAAGGTTGAGGTGTCGAATTATGGGGTGTTGATGAGTGATTGTGGGAGGAGAGGGGATTTTGAGGGGATGAGGGAGTTGGTTGCGGAGATGAAGAGGAGGAAGATGAAGTTGGATGGGGTGACATATAGTATTTTGGTGAGGTATTTGATTGGGGGTGGGAGGGTTGATGAGGCATATAAGGTGTTGGTTGAGATGCAGATGCAGGGATGCGAGGCAGGTGTAGCGGTGTATCGGATGGTGGTGGATGGGTATTGTGGTGTGGGGAATTTTGATAAGGGTTTGAGGGTTTTTAGTACGATGATTTCAAGCGGGCATTGTCCTCGTGTGGAGAGTTTTAGGTGTTTGATATCGGGGCTTTGTGAGGGTGGGAGAGTGGATGATGCTTGTCTTGTTTTAGAAGAAATGGAGAAGAAGAAATTGGTGTTGAATGATGAGGTTTGGGGTGCTCTTGTTCGGGCCATATGCAGAGGGTATGATGGTCAGATTGGGCTTTTCAGTGAGTTAACTTCCATTTGTTCTGATGATGGTGGGGATTGAGAAGGTGAGAGGTATGTTAAACTTATTAATCAAAGGTTTTTTTTGTTATACCTGTTCAGATAAATTTAAATATTTGACACTATTGATCAGCTTTGCATGAAAATTTTGCATAATTCATGTACCATTTAGAATACAACTTTTTATTTAATAATGTGGAAGGTTTTCTTTCAATGTTTACCATTTTTTAATAAGTCTCTCAGATGTATGTAATAGCAATAAGAAGTCTAGTGAAAGGATTAACCAGTGCATATATCAAAATAGTGTAAACTGAAGTTAAGGTGATGAAGAACTTAGTATGATTGCAAAGACCTATAGATTAAACAACTACAAAGTACATTTAAATTGAATTTGTCAAATGATCTACATGGCTAGATTATCTGAGTTACAGATTTAAAATGATTTGAAATGAAGCTGCTAGATTCCAGATGATGCCTATGCTGAACAGTCCAAATCACCCATCCTAAATAGTCGGGGAATTGCTTTTCAAAAGAACTCTCATGCGTGATGTCAGTGATAATATCACAGGTCAGAATATTGGTGTTGGGTTTCTCCAGATATTGGTATTGGTACCAGTATCAGTTGGATCATTATATTGGACTGCTTCGTCGGTTTGTTTGTTATCAGTCTTTTTTTCAATAAAATAAAATTTTAATTCAATTTTTTATTAAGTATTTTATTTAAAAAACTCAATTATTTTTTGAAAACTTAAATGATCAATTTAAATATTTTTAAATATTTTTTCCTCTTAAGCAGCATTTGGAATATACAGGTACAAACTTGTCTCAGTCTACATTGATTTGTTAAAAAGTAATTTCAAAATTGCATACACTTGTTTAAGTTGGCAAGTGTTATCCTACTGGTTAAGTTGCATATAGAATTGTATAATTAATTAATTAATTAATCATTCTAAGAACTAAAATAAGGTATTTAAAAATAGTTTTAATGATTATATTTTGCTTTAAAATATTTGCATTATTTCTAAAAGGTTATATATATATATATATATATATATATATATATATATATATATATATATATACTAGATTTGCCCGTGGGCACGTGCCTACGACATGTCTTCGGAACGATACAAAACACGAAAAGCCTGTAAACAGTAAAACAACAATTATGTAGCTCAAGTTTGAATAGTATGACAATAATTAGTTGTAAATAAAAGTCCATGTTTCCATTAGTATATGTTGAAAAATAATTATAAATGGGGGTATAAAATCTAACTTCTTAGAACTTTAAGTGTGGAGTTGAAGAGATATTTACTATTTTCAACATAATATGTGCGAAAAAAAACATTAAAAATCTGAAAAATCTAAATTTCTAAGTAAATATATAAAGAATGGGAGAGAGAGATAGGGAGAGAGAGAAAGAGAGAAATATGAAAAATTGAAGAGAGAAGAGAGAGATAATAATAAAGTAATAAGTTTTTTAGTTTTGGGGGGGAAAATTTGGTTTTGTGGTTTGAAATTTTGGAGGGAAAATATGTTTCATGAGGTTTGATCTAGGCCTTTGATTTTAGGGAGGATTGATTGTGAGCCACTTGATAGCTTTCTTTGTAATATATATATATATATATATATATATATACAGAATAACTTAAAAACAAAAGGGTATATATGCAAAATTTACCAAAGATCATGAGAAATATAGATTATTATAATTATTCAGGGGCATATTGTTTAATTATCAGAAAGACAAAGGGAATTATAAGATATTATAAACATTCAAGAGCATAATTGCTAAATGATCAAAAAGAAGTTACTCTGTCTTTGAGTCTAAATTATTCACGCCACCTTGATTCCTCCTCAAAATCCGGCTTGATCTCCTCCTCCCAACTTCCCCCACCCCCTCCACCTTGATTCCTACTTGGGTTGCAGTTTTGGTGTTGGATTGATCCGAAATAACTGATTCGGTTTCAGATCTCTGCCGATCCTGCGGTGGATTGTTTATCTCGAGGATTTGAAGGGGGGATCAGATCGCACCCCTTCAAATCGATCCAAATGTTTAAGGATATTTCAAATGGATTTTGTATTGTTGTTTCATAATAAGAAACAACAATCTATACCTAATATCTTTCTACCTAGGCTATTGATTCTCCTCAATCCTTGGTAACTCTGGTCAGATTAAAATTGTGCCAGGCTATGTTGTATCATATTCATATGTGCTCTTAGCTTTTCAAAACCGAGTCCTCATTCCCTTCTGATAGACATTCCCCCTTAATTTAGGAAAGCTTGGTGGCAGATAGGTATTCTTTTAGGATTGTGGCATGCCCCTCTCTCGTCCATACTTTCTGGTGTACAAATTTTGAACTAATTAACAGAAGGTCGACAATATAGTGCAAGAATAATTTTCTTGGGCCTATGGTGAAAGATAGAACAACCTATGCTTTTGTTAAGATAAAAGCATATATTTAATTTCAAGATTCTAAGTTCATGTTTTTGTTGGAGAAAATAAACAAAACTACAGGAGTTATATCATCTTATAAACTTAGTGTCTGTAGGTGAACCTCCTTATGATCCTTTTAAGGACCGAAACCAGCGAGGAAGGTTCATATGAAAGCAAAAAATGTGTGTTTCTTAAAGAAGTCCATTCTTATTTGGGTTGTCAATTACTGGGATTCTAAATTATAAGATTGATTAATTTCTATATCTTTGTGATGTTTGGGAGGGTAGTGCAACTATTCCAAGACTCTGTGAATAAAGGGAGCATAACAATTGGAACCATGTAGAAGATAGAGGCTGATAGAGATGTTCTTCAATAGTGAAAGCAACAATGATAGGATTCAATTTGCCTATGGCTTTTCACTTGCTATCAGCTCCTGACTAGGTTTAATTTCAGGGAGATCAAATGAGTCTGGACACCCATGCCTAACTCAATCATCTAGTAATAACTCCTTATTGCATATTCACCATCTTTACTTAATCATTTACTAGTAACTCGTTGTTATTGCATATTGTCCAGTGTTTGCACATAATTATAGGAGATAAACTGAAGTTCAATTATTTAGAAATCATTTGATCAGACCCCTCATTTATCAAGTTAGTGTTTAGTAAGTTAGAATTCGCAGAGCCACCTTTCCCTACATTAATGAAAACTAAATGAAACTTCCCTTGGGTGAGGACAAACTTGACGAAGTTCATGTAGGCTCTCTTCTCTTGTTTTAAGACTTTATGACCAAAGCAAAAACGTTGCAGCTGCTAACAGAATTGCCTCCATTAATAGTCTATCTAATGTCTGTTAATTAAACAACTTCACAAGCCACAACTGATAAAGTTATCAAAATACAAAAAAAAAACTTGGAATTATTTTATCACACTATCAAGAAGGAAAGAAGGAAATCTCAAACCAACTATTCAACATCAATCAGTGTTAAAAAAAAAACAAAAAAAAAACCACTTCAAAGGTCGTAGAAAGGTAATGAAACCACAGTGTTTCCAATCTCAAGTCTCAACAAAAAAAAAGTTTAAGCTTTTACTATAGGAATGTCAAATATGACGCCTCAAGAACAGGACTTCATCTTCTTCATTATCACTACCAATCCGAAGAAGATGACATAACCAAAGTAGGGAGCAACCTCACCACCATTCCAGCCTAACTTGTCAAATCGTGTATCGTAATTTTTTTGTTATATACTCAAAAAAGTCATTTTAGTGACCTTAAGACTGTACTTTAAAAACATGAATAAATTTATAATATGGATTGCATTGACAACAAAAAACAAGTGCTAAAAACCTTTTTGCGTGTTTATAAAAGCTTACAACTATATAGAAATTTGAAGATCAACCTTTACTTTTTTACATGGTTATAATTATTCTCAAGTACAACTACATGGACATGGAGGGTGTGGGGTTTTGGTGAGTGGTCCACACGTAATGATGTAACTCTCATGTTTTGCATTCTATCTTATTCAAAATCTTATTTTTTAGCCCCAAAACCTTCTATTTTCAGTTCCAGAGTATACCAAAAGAAAAAAAACACAAAAGCTATTGACAGTGCTAGCAAAGAAGACAAGAAGAAGAAAAGGATGATAATAGAAGGAAGAAGGGAGGGGATCACACTTGACGGCTTGACGGTGAGATATCAAAGTCGAAGTCTTTGTCGGAGTTGATAACGATGGGAGATCCTGAAAACAGCGTGGATTTATGCAAATACCCACGAAGTGAAAAAAATCTCTATAGTTGATGAGGATTTCTAGTTCACCTAAAAGATTTTCCAGTTTCACATTGGCTCTTAACATTTGTTTTTGCTTGCAGTCCACGGTGTCAAATATCAGCTGCGACCAAGATGATACTCTGAGCCGGTCTCAGTTTTTGGCTTACCGGATACAATATTTGTCTAAAAACATGTTATCTACTGAGACTTAAGTTAAAAGGGAAAGGAACCTGAGTATAATTATAGTATATTCTTTCAACTATAGATTATACTTTTATAGTATAGTTTTATAAAGTATACTTTGATCATATATTTTATTTTAAAAAAATATCTATAAGAATATGCCTATGTATTTGGACTTCGACTTTGAACAAAGTACTGCTTCACCTTTTGCTTTAAGCTTAAATATTTTTACTATCTCAGGATTTTTAGTTACTTTAAGAAGGCCATTTCAAAGGATTCTAAAATTAGAAGGTCGATACAGAGTTGGACTCCAAATTCACAAACCATGGACATAAGTGCTCCGATATTATGTCTCATTGACCGATCTATATTGGTTAGAGTATCTGCCAGAATTATCCACTCTGTTCCATATGGGTTATGCACCTTGCTCTTATCTCAGTCTGACCCATAAGCATATGCAGTTAAAATTTTGCCAACGTTCAATAGTTTCTACTTTACACCAACTTGTTCTTCTGAATGTCCTGAATTCCTGATATGGGGAAATGAGATGGACACTGAGGGATATACGACAGTTTTTCTCACTGTAAGGAAGGCTGCATTGCATTTCCTAAAATGGTTGTCAGAGTTGTACAGAAACATTAGATTGTCCCTGATTCTTTTAATTAGAATTAGGTTCTGTTGAAAAAAATTGTTGTCCGTTTTATCAAAGAAAAAAAATATTATTTTTACTTCTATGAGTTACATCTACGCATGAGCTTTTGTTGTTGGTTCTATTATGTCTAACTGCATAAATACTGTCAAATCCAATAGGTTAATGGAGTATATTATATCTAATCCTTATCGACTGTAACTGTTGTCTATATGTGAACTTTTATCTATAATCAACAACTATATGTTAAAGGGTTAGGGGAGAGAAGTTTTGAAACTATACAAAGAAGGGATAAAGAAAGAATAGAAATGGGAGTTTAGTTTACTTGTCCCTAGGAGGAAAAATTGGAATAGATGTGAAAACTAAGGTTTGAAACATTCGATCAGTATCATCCAAATTGACCTGATCAGGTAGAATTTTGCCAATCCCTGATTAAAAAGGGTGATCTGGGTTTCTGGAAAAATTAAAAAAAAATTCCTTATTGAGTGTATAGGATGAGTTGCGATGCTCGATATGGGGCCAATACAGACCAGCATTAGGTTACTTGACAGAAATTATGCATGAAATTGAAACCTAGATTTGTAAATAATAACAACTCAACAAGATATATGGTAGTACATCATGATGTTGGTCGCAAACCCTATATATGCTAAGGAGAGCTCCAATAATGATTAACCAACCTGTTGAGTGTTATGAAGAGATATATCTGTGATGGGAGGGATGCAACTGAGAGCAGTGAGAAACAAGATGTGAGGCAATGGTTCAGTTGGAGAGGAATGTTGTGTATATGATATTTAGGGGGAGCAGTGGCTCAGACAGAGAGGAGTGTCATATATATAATGTTTAGAAGGATAGAATGAAAGCTGGAGGACAGGATATGTTGCTAAAAATATGTTTCTATACAGAATAACATATACACATGTTTCCATATATTTAATAAGTAAATATTTCTTACATTTTATGTTTCTATATAGATTAATAACAACTCCTTGTTTTGGCTGTACCGTAAAAACATACCTCATATTCTACATTCACCTGAGCCTTGCATCAAAGCTTGTGCTTTTTGACATAAATCCTCTACAGCGTTGATTGAATGTTAAGTCATGTGAAAGCCTTACATGAGCTAAAAGAGAGCCAAACAAAGCCAAGGAAAGACTTGCCGGTAATTGCAACTTAGGTTACCTTCTTATTTGTGAATGGCGGCAAGTCATCCTCGGCTTCATTCCCCTCTCTCTCCCACCTCAGGTAAGGCTCTCCCACGAGCATGAGCGCATGCCTTGCATGTTTTTTCTTCTCTTCTTTCGATTATATGTTTTTACTATGCATTTAGTCACATTATTATCTCTTTATATATAGACATTACCTGATGCAGTGTTAAGCATATTCTTAAGGGCATCCAAAGGGGTCCCACATTCCATATCATCTTTGTCTCTTCTAAGATTGGTGGTGGGAGTAATGTAGAGTGTTTTTGTTTGACTCTTGCTGGAATAAATTTTGGAAGGGGTGGATTTCAGATTTCAGTTTTTTTTTTTTTTTTTTTGGTAATGAAAATATTTGCAAAAAAAAAGGGACAATTGCCAAACTATTTATGCTCGTGGATTTAACAACTAAACTCGCCGTTCCCAATAGTGAGTTTAGTTGTGTCATGCTCGCCATTGGGACACAGTGAGTTTAATGCAATTTTTTTGAGAAACTTGTTGTTCCCAACGGTGAGTTTAGTTTTAAAAAAAATTTAAAATAATTCACTGTTCCCAACAACGTGTGTTTTTGTACTAAACTCGCTATTGGAAACATCGAGGATGTAGGAAATTTTGCCGAGGAGAGTCAAACACTCTTGGACTTGGCGAATTTTTGGAAAAAACTCCATAGTTCTAATTTTATTAGATACTCGATGTTCCCAACAGTGAGTTTAATTTATTTTTTTTAAAAATTAACTCGCCGTTCTCAACAACGATGATCTTATAGCTATACGCTCTGTTGAGAACAATGACTGTGAAGTTTTTCCCATTTCCCAGAGAGCGAAAATTCTCTGTTAGACTCGGTAAAATTTCTAAATGAACTACATAGAATAGATTGCTATTCTCAACAACGAGGACAAATATACCAAACTTGCTGTTGGGAATAGTGAGTATACTGGGTCCCCACTTGCCATACCTGACTCAATTCAACTCTTCTCTCATTTCTCTCTCTCTCAATCTTTCAATCCATTCTCCACATAAACCCAAAACCCTAGCTTCCTTTTTCTTAGCATTCATAAAGGTGCGGTGAATGTTTTCATAGATTCCGAAACACGTTCATTCTTCATTCCTTCTCAGAATCAAGAATATCATCTCCATAAAGGTATTATTTCTATTGTTCAAAACTTGTTTATATTCTTTAAAATTGTAAAATCTGAAACATAATTTATGTTTCTATTGCTTCAAATTGAACGATTAGGTTTGAGATTTATCAAATTAGTTACTTATAGTTAAAAATTATGTGTTAACTATGTTGATTGTGGTGACATTTTGGATGCCCACTTAGTGTTCTACGAAATGTCCAATTGAGTGTGGATTGATGATTGTTATAAAAATTAATTAATTTATTTACGCGTACGTATGGAATACAAAATCCTATTTGGTATGGGGGAGAAAGTTATCGTGATCCGAAAGTGGGATACAGTTATAGAGGTGCTGAACCCGAAGTAATTCGGGTTGATCATAACATTAGAAAACATGAACTAGTGAATAAGATATATGAAATTACTAGCTGAGATTGAGTTGAATGGATGATTAAAATCCAATGTCACACTCTGCGTCAAAAGATGAAGGGCGATATTTCATGGCCGTTCCCATAATCGATGATGATGCTCTTGCTGCAGTGATTGGACGGTCGCTAGATCAATACTCTAACTGGACAGTTGTTGAGCTATACCTTGAGAAAATTCTGATGCCAATTCGTCAGTGTAATATTCTTAGTACTCCAAGCACATCAGGTGAAGTCCCGACTGAAGAATCAAGGAACATCGCCGTTGGGTTGACGAACACCCGTGAAGATTTGAGGATCATCGAAGATGCATTTTCAATCCCAACTGTACCAAATAACATGGAAGGCGGGTTGTCTGGTCCTTCTCAATTCATACACGATTTGGCAAACAATGAAAATATGTGTAATTTATTCAGTCGTGCATGTATGAACAACGATTTATTAGATGTCGATGAGGGAGAAGAATGTGATGAAGATGAAATGGGTGAAGAACACGAAGAAAATGAAGAAGCTAATGTAGCTATTGTTTGTGGTGAGACACAAAGCAATTGTGAAGACAACGTCCAGTCCAATGAAGGTCGTAGAAACTCCTATTCTCAACAAGGGTTTATTGCACATTCAGTTGAATCTGAATCAGTTGACTGGGTTAATAATGCAGTTGTCCATCAACATGAATGCCCTTCAATTCCTGATGCCGGCGAAGATGCTCTATACACTGGGCAAATGTTTGAAACAAAAGAAGATGTCCAATATGCAGTCAAAACATTTTCAATTAAACAACTCCGCGAATTCGTAATAGTGAAATTAACGACCACCGTGTACAACGTCAAATATAAAATGGTACCAAAACTGTATACAAAAGCGGAGAGGGCAATAAATCCATCACTTGGGAGGTTTAGCAGTACCAGTTGTGCTTGGAGATTTCGTGCGGTTGTTCCAAAAGGGCAAACATACTTTATTGTGAAGATGATAGACGGGCCACATTCACGTGTTAATCCATCAATTAATCAAGACCACTCAAAAGTGGATTCAAAGCTAGTTTCGGATTTGATCTCGCAAGTTGTGAAGGCACAAACTGGAATAACCCCGAAGGCAATAGGTGAGATTGTTAAACTTCGATTCAATTATCAAATTTCATATAACAAGGCATGGCGTGCAAAGCATAAAGCTATTGAGCGGTTATACGGAGGGTTTGCAGAAGCATATGAGAAGTTGCCTGCTCTTTTATCAGTGCTACATGTTTCAAATCCGGGCACTGTTGTACATTGGGATAAAGTCAGCACCGAGGTTAGTGAGGAAACATTCAAGTCAGTGTTTTGGGCATTTGGGCCCTCGATTGAAGGGTTTAAATCATGCAGGCCAGTTATAAGCATTGATGACACTTTTTTATATGGTAAGTATAAATGATGTCTATTAATAGCCGTTGCTCCTGACGCAAACAACCAGTTATTTCCTTTCGCTTTTGCACTAGTCGATGGTGAAAGTATAGTTATATGGTCATGGTTTATGTCTTGTATTTGAGAATTTGTAACGGATCGGCAAAGATTGTGTGTCATCTCTGATAGATATTCGGGTATTTTGTCTGTGATGGAGACACAGAACGTTGCATGGAATGAGCCTCATGCATATCATAGGTTTTGTATGCGACACTTTGCTGCAATTTTTTGAAACCAAATTTCACGATAAAGTTTTGAGGAAAAAACTAAAGGTGGTTCCATGTCAAAATTAACCAAAGAAGTTTGAGAAGAAATTGGTCGAAATAGAGAAAGTCAAAGTGGGGGCTGTCATGTGGCCGAAGGAGAAACCATTTGAAAAATGGTCAATATGCTCAAATGGAGGACGTTGTTATGGAATGATGACTACAAATATATCTGAAGTATTCAATTCGGTTTTGAAAGGTGTTCGTAGATTTCCGGTGACCGCAGTTGTCGAGATGATATTCTGTCGCCTCAATCTATACTTCACCCAACGTCATCAATTGGCTTAGAAGCTTCTAAGTGACGGCAAAGAATTCACTCCCGTAGTACAAGAGATTCTAGATGTGCGGTGTAAGAGGGCGAATATGCATGAGGTTATAATGTTCAGTCATACATCGGATGTGTTCCAAATTAGAACGGGATTTAGAAAGGTTCGTGGTCATCAAAAGGGTGGTAAATTGCATACGGTGGATTTGGAATCACACTTTTGTACGTGTCAGAAAATTCAACTATACCATGTTCTGTGTTTCCATGTTTTAGCAGCATGTGCATTTAGGGCTATTGACTATCGCCCTTATGTAGATCAATTCTTTTCAGTGAAAAACTTAATTATAACTTGGGCACATCTTCTATCCTATGCCTGACGAAGCATATTGGCCAATCCAAACTAGTTCAAAACTTATCGCTGATGCAAGTCTTAGAAGATGCCATGGTTTTAAATCTCGGATCTCGGACTCGTCTCAGCAAGAGGTGTTTCGTCTCGGATCGGAGATATCGGAGGAGATCTCGGGGAAATGGGAGCATATCGGATGTTAATTTTCTATACTCAATAAATATTTTTTTTGTTACTAAATAAAATATTATATGTCCTACATATCATTTATCATATAAAATAGCGTATAATGTAACTAATGACATGAATCAATTACAGTATATCTTCGCATAATTTAACAATAATATAGAACAGAATGTAATATAAGTATATAACTAAATTGAATTTGTATTGATTAGAAAATGTGTGTTAGTTAATAAACTTACCTGACTTTGCATACATACAAACAATAACAATACGAAATCCTCACATTATTTTAGCTTAATGTCCTATATTGAAAGACATATATGCAAAAAGTAAAACAAAATTTTAAAATATATTCACAATAACATTTGTGTCTATTTCGACTGATATTTTGCCAATTTCGGCTGATATTTCGGTAATTTCGGCTGAAATCTACACATTTCGGTCCAAAACAATGTAGCATATAAAATATATGACTTTGTATCGGCAAGCTAGCCAAAATGAAATTTCGGCTGTATCGGAGGAAATTTAAAACAGTGGAAGATGCAGAAAAGGTTGTCCGCGGATCAAATGTATTCACAACGATATGGATGTGGGGATGTGGGAGATGATATGAGCCGTCCAGTTATAACTTGTTCAAAATGTGGTTTAAAAGGTCACAACAAGCGTTTCTGCCGAGGAACGAACATAGGCCAGATAATTAGTTGTTCAAAATTTCCTTACATACTCTTGCATATGCACAATCCACTTTAAAATAACATATATTCTCTTACCATATTTACATGATCATCATCGCGACAAGGAACAAGAAGACCGAATATCTCGTCATCATCATCGTAGCAAGAAAGATGATGACTTAACTCAATTTTATTTTTGTAATATTATTGGATCTAATTGTAATAGAATCTCGTGCTTCTTGGAGGTTGTAAGCTACCTATTTATTTTCTTGTTGTGTTTATGTTAGTGGTTGTTGTGTTCATGTTGAACTTGTATTACTATTTCGAATCTTTTGTGGTTGTTGTGTTCATATTGAACTCGTATTACTATTTCAAATCTTTTGTGCTTGTTGCGCTTAGGGCTGTAAATCGGACCGAACGGGATCGGACAATCATATGTTCAAGCTCGGACCGAAATTTTACTTGAACGGGCTTATGTCCGGCTCGGTCCAGATCGGACAAATTTTTTATAGTCCGGACTCGGTTAGGTAAAACATCGAACCACAATAATACTCGGACGGACTTATGTCCGGCTCGAGCTCGGTAAAATATCGGACCGAATAATTTGTTCATGTTCGGTTCGTATAACAGTTCGGACGGTCCACGGTCGGGCCATTTTTCGAGCCGGACTCGGACGGACGACGGACCGTCCTGTTCATTTTACACCTCTAGTTGCGCTCATGTTTGTGGCAATTGTTTACCAAGTTGTGATCCTTTGCTTGTAAATGAAGTTGCTTGTAATAGACGAAGGAATTGTGGTGTTGTATGTAACGCCCCGAATCCCAAATACACTGAATTCGAGATGTTCTACGGATCTTTCCGCTTCATTTAGTACAATTTTACAAGGAAATTTGAACTTTTCACTTTACATCAGAGTTTACATGAATACATTTACAATTTACATTGCACAGCGGAAGTAAACTTTACAACAATGAAATAAATGTACAACAACATTGAATAATCTTTAAGCATCTGTTCTTCTTTAATCTTTGTCATGCAATTTACCTGCATATAAGACTGTGGGTACGTCAGTTTATTCAACCGACGAACATTATACGCGGCCATCCTCTCTATGTCGGAAATAGTATAACTTATTTTCCATATTTAGCAAACACAAACTTGTCACATATCAAACTAAAGGGACTACCCTATTGATGTCGTGTTATGATTGTGCACTTAGTCCTTAATGCAGTTATTTATGTTACATGACACTAATGCGCACTTGTTCGGATTCTATGCATCCCATACTACATAGGTCCGAGGGCAATCCCTTAATCGTTCTTCATCTTTGTAGGGTTCAATCCCTCGCCATGACTTAATCTACTATTGTAATTACGGTAGGTATCTTAGATGATCTATGAGTACAATCACGTGTACAGAAAACCTGGAGGGGAATCTCACGTCATGTCACGACGTATCGTGAAGACAGCCTGTGGCAATTCAGCCTCCTTCATGGCACACGATCTTCTTGCAGTCACCGAGCATCCCACAAGCGTCGCCACCGGGACGGTACCCTGGAGCAGTATCCACGTCATGTCACGACGCATCGTGAAGACAGTCTGTGAATACTCTCACGCCGCCAATCCAATGGCACTCATACTCATGTTTTTCTCCTACTTTCATCACGTCTCCACTATGTACTAATCCTTAGTTTTTATCAGAATCATGAACAAAAATCAAAGCTCTAGAGTTAGCCTCTCCACTAAATCGGACTTATTCATTCATTCAAACATGACCAACCTTGGTCTTTCTTTTCAATTTTCATTTCATTTATTTCCAAATGCCGGGGGAGACTTAGCTACTCTTTTGTTTCAATTTCCAATTCACAATTTCCAATTTGAGCATTTCCAACTCATAAATTCATTTTCATAATCAAAAATGGATTTTCTTTTTCAATAACATGATCTCTAAATTGTTCAATAATCCATAATCACACATGGAATTTATATACTTCATCAATTATTAATTTTCACATTGAAATTCGCATCACTAACAAATATTCACATTTCATATTTTTCACACTATTCTCAAATGAGAATAATTCACATCCAACACACAATAAAATTTCTTTCTTTACTATATTAATATTCTAATCCTTCCAATTCTTTTTGCAAGATATAATTTTCACAAAAATATAAATATAGAACCATAGTTCTATTTATAGATTTTATTCTCAAATCATGTTTTAATTCATGCAAATAATCCCCAAAGTATTTTTCTTAAGTCCTACATATTTTTAGAAGAATAATCATATTTTTTTCACAATTTTTTGATCACCAAAACGTTAAAAAAAAAAAGTTTTTCCAATCTTGCCGAGGGCAAGATTCGAACCCAGCACGCAGAGAACACGGCCAAAGGCACCGGCCACTAGGCCACTTGCGCCAGCAGTATAAAAGGATAGCAGAGAGTATATGAGGCTCTCGGTCACTGATTCTTATTTTTAAAAAAATCATGAAACAAAATATGGTGCCACAGGGTTTCGAACCAGCAACCTTAGACCGAAGGCTACTGTAGCAATCAGAGCCGTCCCGACCACTTGAGCTACGCGCTCAAGTTGTTAAGAACGCTACTCAAAACTCATTTAAACCAATTCTCTCTGTTATTAAAATGTCTCGATGTTCAACTAGTCCTCATTTCACTTTGCTTTTATAAAAATTGTTGTAAAATTGCAGATTGATTATTTCTCGTCTAATTTACATATCAGTATGAAAAAATAATTTTTTTCAACAATTAAGACATATTTTCATATGATTAATTCGAATTCTACATTATAACTACCACACTCTTCATTTCGACATTTATTAACAAATAATACCTCTAATCCCTTTATTAGCAAACTTCACATTAATTCTCTGTTTTTAACCTTTTACCAAACATACTAATCTATATCTTAATTCATTTATTTCAATATCACACAATGATCCATTTAATCACATGAAGTATCATTGCCAATCTACTAACTTTGTGTACATAATTTGTAATGTAGATAATGAGACTTTCTTTAACAATCCATGGTTATAATTAATCCATACAAACTTAGATTTTTACTAATCAAATCACATACAATTGCACACCCACATTCCAATCAATTCATAGGTCAATTTTCCAATTAAAAGTGTACTCTTATTAATATTTTTCATGATTCATTCATTCAATTTAATCTAGCATGCATCCCTAATTGGAAATATAGAAAATTTACCCACCTTGTATGGAGAGAAAAAAAATACAACTAGCAATCTCTAGACGAATGTCCTTGCGACGAAATGCTCCTCCTTGAACACGTGCACACAAGCCTCCAAGCACACCCAAACAAACTGAGAGCTCCTCCTTCCTTGATGCCGGCCTCTCCCCCTTCTAGTTGCAAGCAAAAATCCCACACACTCTCAATCTTTTAACTCACACAATCACTACTAGATAGAGTATTTTAGACTATAGATTTGTAGAAAGTAATAAGCACCAGAATGACTAGCCATGGAGGGGGTATTTATACTAAAATCTTGATGGAATGGAGGGCTAGGATCAAGTAAGTGGTTATAAGATGGAGGGCTAAGATGAAAGTAGGAGTTACATTAACTACCCACAACCAAGTAACCACCAAGCATGATCTCCACTCAAATTTTTGGTTTCCCTCCCAAAAGAAGCAATCCGGCCATGCTTTGGGAAGTGCATTTGCACGTGTACGTGTAGTGCACGTGCATGCAACTAGGTCCAAAAATTGTACATTAAATTTTGTATAAAAATAATCTTTAAGTTGTATCCAACATTACAAGTTGTATTTAAAAATAAATTAATTCATGGGCTTTAGTTTATGGCCCAAAATACTTATTATAAAATAATAAATTAAATTAACTTTGGGCTTTTTAAAAAGAAAAAAAAGCTTTTTATCTAATTGAAAGAAGGCTTTATAAAAATAATTACAAGCACATATTTAAAAATCTATACTCATCATAATGAAAATAATTACCAAAAATATTGCACGTGCACACTACGTGCAAAATAAAATAATTTTTCATAAATGAAAAATCAGGGCATTACATTGTATATAGCAAAGAATTTGTTTGTGTATTGAACAAGTGTTTCTAGTTCCTCAATTAGCAAACTCGCTCATCCCCACGGCGAGTTTAGAATTTTCACTATCGCTGTTGGAAAGAGCGAGTTTGCTGCTTCTAGAAATTAGTGGATGCTTTTCTCAGTAAATTCGCCATTCTCAACAGCGAGTTTAGTTTTTTCTCTATCGCTCTTGGGAATAACGAGTTAATCTAAGGTAGCCAACCGAGACATTTTGACTCTGTGAAACCACAAAAACCACACAGTCGCTGTTCCCAACAGCGCGTTTAGTATAAACACTCTCGCTGTTGTGAAAAGCGTTTGTGTTAAGGAGAAAACATATAAAAACATGCTGTTCCCAACAGCGAGTATGTATGTACTAAACGCGCTATTGGGAACAACGACTGTGAGGGTTTTTGTGATTTCACAGAGAGTCGAAATGCCTCTGTTGGCTCCATAAGAATTACTATTCCCAAGAGCGACAGAGAAATAACTAAACTCGCTATTGCGAATGGCGAGTTTACTGAGAAATGCATCTGATATGTCTAAAAATGGGATTAAATCGAGGCCGTTCAAATTGGGCACGAATCTTAAAGCTCTCAGGGGTAAAACAGTAAATTTCACTACAAACGGGTCGAAATGGGAACTGGGTCTTTCTTCAAAGCCCAGTAACCCGAAAAACGGATCTGTCCTATTGGGTATGGGTAGCAACCCATTACAAACCAGCCCAGATATGTAAAGAGTAATTCAAATTTTTGATTATCTCTAAGAGGCGGTTTGAACCGACTCTCTTATCATGAAATGAGTTTAAACTCTACATCTTATCCAAAAACACCAGGACATAGGAATAAATGATTATCTCTAAACTGTCTCTAAAGGCGATTATAAATACTTCTCCCCCCCCCCACCATAAAAAAGCTAATCAATATTTTTTCCACAAAATGCTCTTTTATAATCTTCCTGATTACTGTCTTGAGCGTCGGAGGGTTCGTTGCTGAGATCCATCCCGATGTATCGAACTTTTTGCAGGTTAACGGTAGCAACAAGAAACAGTCAAATGCCGGAAAAAAGTCAACAAATTTGCCTTTATTGTTTCCAGAAGAATTCACAAATACATCTGTTTGCTCCCACACCAAAATCAGCAGCAACAACATCCACTAATTTCTAGAAGCAGCAAATTTGCTCTGTCTAATAGCGAGAGTGAAAATGCTAAACTCGCCATTGGGAAGAGCGAGTTTACTGATTGAAGAACTAGAAACACTTGTTGAATTCGCAAACAAATCCTTTGCTACATACAACACCACAATTCCTTCGTCTATTACAAGCAACTTCATTTACAAGCAAAGGATCACAACTTGGTCAACAAGATGAAACAACACAACTTCATAGAATATGAAAACATGACAACTTCACAATATACTACAATTTTTTTTTTACCAAATTGTCAACTTTCATACTAAAAGATAACATAAAGTTGACAACTTCATAATATTTCATCAAGTTCACAACCACATAATTAGAACCCAAATTGTCAACTTCCCTAACTCGGCGTGTACCTAGTTGTCTACTTACGTTGTTGGTGTGCGACAACTTTACGCTTCTTTGGAGTTGGGGTTTTTTGTGTTATTTGAGATACGAGAAGCTCGTCGTCTTGAGGTACTCTTTGCCGTTCAGAACCTTGCCCCTCATCTCCGGTTGAATCTCTTCTTCGGGTTGTGTTGGCACAATGGGAGGTGGTGCACGCCCATGTTAGCTTGACAAACAGTGTGCTTCCATAAATACATCGATTGCGGGCCTCTCACCAACAACATCAAGAGTTCGTCTACACGGTGCTAGAATCTCGTGTGCAAACTCTACCATGGCATCAGTCACATCGGATGCGCTACTTGACAAACGTCGAACCGTCATTCTAGCAATCTCCCATGTGTTCTCCGCCTACAATTTTATAATGTAATATTTAAATAATAATAATAATAATGCGGTTAGAAGATGTGTTTCGAATTTGAAATATCGAATGTACAAACGAACATATTAAACTTTCTTACAGTGGTTGTCAAAGTCTTCGCCTTTGGTTGGATCATCGGTTGTTGAGATGAGTGGCCAGGAGATGGTTCCCTATCTCGCATTGGTATTGGAAGTATCACTTGGGCGGGAGGATTGATAGGAGGTGCGATTATCAACCGCGTGATCCTAGTATACCACGCCATATACGCGTTATGCATTCGTCCATCATACGGAGGAATTCCGCCAATGACCATTTCCCTCCGGTGCTCATTCCAAGAGTGGACATAACTATGGTGATATCCGGCTCAGTTGATATCGGGCAAATGACCCATTCCTGTGACACCATGCAAGGTACTATCATACGTTTGTGCGGCTGGTATATCTTGTTACCGAATTGTCGAAGTACTTGATCTACATGAGGATGCTCTACGATGAAGAAGTGGATAAGAGGTTTAGTTGTCAACCATAGATGACTATGTTCTGTACAACACAGCGGCAACATCTCCAATCTTTCGTCGGTGTACGGTTCCCACACTATGCATTCCGCACGCAACTGATCGAGCTCATCTCGATAATATGAGAGGGGTCCATGGGGGTTATCACGATGTGTGTGGTCGCCAGCCCAATAAACACCAATAGGAGCAAACTTATCGATTCCAAACACCCCCAAACTCCACACCGGGTGTTGGACTCTAACGCGCGACCGACCAATGTGGAATCACTCCTAGCTCCATATATGTAGTATCAACATCGGCCCTACCACCTGTATATTGTTCAACGAAGCATGACATAGATTTCTATAAAAGACGGTCAAAGCAGCACTACCCCAACTAAACTAGTCAGCTAGTCTAATGTCCGTGATCAATTGCAAATACATCAACGATACTTGGTTGCCCGTTGAGTTGGGAAATACCACATCACCAAAGAGCCTCATAAGATAGGCTCGGGTGTATCACTCTACTTGATACTTAGACAACTCTGGATTCAAGTAGTTATCGAACGACTTCATTAGCTAGGGAAGCTTAAGAGATGGACCAATAAAAGCTTGTTCAGTCGGATCCTGACCGAGGTATTGTCGTACAAGATGAAACTTATCGGCGGCCCAACTTTCAGTCACGGCTACACCATCTATCGGATGTCCAGTAATTAAGGCAACATCTTGTAAAGTCACCGTCATCTCTCCATGCGGTAGGTGAAATGAATAAGTCTCTGATCGCCATCTCTCGACTAGAGCAGTTAGGAGACCCCGATCCAACTTCACTATCCTCATTAGGGTAACTCCATAGAATCCTGCCTCCACCAAGTATGGGATGATGTGATCGTGTAGAGGCAACGTTTTGTGCTTTCGGAATGTCAAGTCCTTCGACTCACCTTGCCACACAAGATTCGATCGGTGAGATGCTTGCATTCTAAGTAGTGATGGGTCTATTGGACCGGGACCCCCAGGTGCATCTGCATGTGTATGTGGTGTTCGAGGGACATTGATAGGGGTGTCAGTAACATCCTGCAATAAAATTATAGTTGTTGTTAACTGATACTGGTTGGATGAAATAGATATATACCATGGAGTTCGGAACTATAAATAGCAACTCTTACCACTGCAGGAGCTTTTTCCCGCTCGGATGCACTAGGAGGACGGCATCTAGAACCGCTAGGTCGTGTCATTTTGAGCCTGCAAAAATTGTAATATATATAATTAATTACATTGTATTTCTCTATTCTATGCCTACAAACAATTCTTAGGTACAACTACTACATACGAATGTAATTGATCACAAACAAGTCACCAATAACAAAGGTGGGGTCACCACTTATGCATTAAATCGAACACCGAATGAGCATAACGAAGAATTCGATCACTTATGCAATTCATCGAACATTTTATGTGCATAACATAAACCCAACCTTAACTTCAAACCAAACACAACCTCTCTTCAATTCCTCACCTTAACCCTAACCCTACATTTAATTTAAAGTTAAAGCATACTCCTAATCCTAACCCTAACCCTATCCATATACATTGTATGAGTCAAGTAAAAATATACCTTTATGTTGTCAAAAAATGAACTTAGTGGCTAGAGATTTGTTGGGGAATGTTTGATATTCTGCCAAGTGAACTTGTCAACCAACGATTGAGGTAGTAGACGAAGATGGGAGCTAGGGTTTTGGTTGAATCGGGAAGGAGATGAGTAAGAGTTAGAAAGAAACATGGTGAAATGATACAGTTAGTGTATTCGGGTTAACAAAGTTGTGGCCCAGTAAACTCGCCGTTCACAACAAAGTGTGTAGCTATAAGATCATCGCTATTAGGAACGATGAGTTAATTTAATTTTTTTTTTAACTAAACTCGTTATTGGGAACAACGGGTATCTAATAAAATTACAACTATGGAGTTTTTCCCAAAAAATCACCAAGTCCAAGAGTGTTTGACTCTCCTCTACGAAATTTCCTACATTCTCCCTGTTTCCAATAGCGAGTTTAGTTAAAAAACCCTCGTTGTTGGGAACAACGAGTTCTTTGGTTTTTTTTTTTTATAACTAAACACGCCGTTGGGAACGAGTTAAAAAAAAATAGCATTAAACTTGCCGTGTCCCAATGGCGAGCATGAAACAATTAAACTTGCCGCTGGGAATGACGAGTTTAGTTGTTGAGTCCATGAGCACAAATAGTTTGGCAACTGTATCTTTTTGCAAATATTTTCAAAAATTGCCATAAAATAAAAAAAATCTGGATTTCACTATCTTATATTCAAAATTAAAAATTTTAAAAATGTATTTATTTTAAAGAAACTGTTGTCGTAAGTGAATCTGTCGGTGGCAGATAAGATCTTGAGGAAGTCATATTTGAGGTAAGATCTTGCAGTAGGGGGTGAGTCCGAAACCTTGATTAGGTTAGGTTCTCCATCCTTCAAAACTCATTGATGAAACCCTTACGAACCAATTTGCAGTTAATGATTTTCTCATTACATACTTCGCACATTTCATTCTAAACAACATGAAAGCCATCATCCTAACATTTCGTGGTCGGCTATATGAAAATCCTTCTTCCCCACTCAACTCGTTAACTCTTTCTTGTGTTTTTATTAATAGCATCTACCTATGTTTGTTTGGGTATACCTGTACTCCTTTTTTCTCCATAACTTCCATTATGGGTCTTCGGAGTAATGTATCCAACCCATCTTAATCATTTCTCCCGCATTTTATCTTTAATTGTGCAACATCTACTTTTCTGCGTGCAATCATTTCTTACTTTGTCTTTTAGTGTGTTTCCTTTTCATTCTAAATTAGTAAATTACACTGACACATGCATGATGTGTATATAAATACATACAAGTAATGTTGGGTTTATGTCTTGCATACGAGATTGGATAAGAAGACGATGAGACGATGGAGGAATCGAGACGATCGGAGACGGAGTGGAGCAAACGGAAACAGTCAGCAGCAGAAGGCCATAGGAGTTGCGGTCGACTGGACCTTGGGGTCGGTCGACCGTCCTACTGCAGCGAGGCAACGGTCGACTGCGCGGTCGATCGGTTTGCTCTCGGGCTGGCTTTAGAAGGTTGCGGTCGACTGTACCTTGGGGTAGGTCGACCGATGGCGGCGCTGATGGGTTATTTGGGTCGGATCTTGGTGATTCGTGAGAAGCCCAACTTGTTCTTCAAGTTAGATCTGACGGCTCCTATCGTAGGGTTATCTCTTCAGGAATATCCAATGTTTATTAAATCAAGATATCAAACTAGGTTTTCTCTAGATCTCTATATATTGTTGTTATTGGCCTCAATTGAGAGGCAAGAGCGAGAGTACTTCATTGAAGGAGAGATTAAGTAATTCTCTAATTGTAAACAACTAGTACTTGCTGGTGAAGCTTGAGAGAAGGTCGTGGTGAGAATTGTAATGTTCTTGTATCTTCTCAGTTGAATAACATCTTGGGTTTCTTCTCCCCCGGATTAAGACGTAAGCCTCAACCGGGACAAATTTGTGTGCTTTGGTGTGTTTGGTATGATCTCATATGCGCTTGGTGGTTTGTGTTGATTGCATCGAATAACTCAACAAGATCCTAAAGAGGGGTTTTCGGTGGGAAATCCCTAACAATTGGTATCATAGCTTTCAGGTTTAAGGGTTTGTTCGAGTTCCTTGGAGATGATGGCAGATCAAATCACGAAGATCAAGCGGTTCAAAGGCAAGATCAACTTTGATCTCTTGAAGGTGGACATGCATGAAGCATCGGTTCAACAGGACTTGGATCTAGTCCTAGAAGGAGACAAAGGGAGACCAATCGGCACAAAGCAGGAGAAGTGGAAGAAGATTTATTCAGAAGCCTTGGGTTTAATCCGGTTGTCATCGATGAACGAAGTCAGGTATAGGAGAAGTATAGCGAGTCTTTGGGCAAGATTCAGAACTGACTACTCGGAACGTCATCATAAGGTCGGATGTACCAGCAAAGAAAGTTGTGGGGTTTCTCAATGAAGGAAAGTACCGCTCTTCTAGATCATGAAGTGGAGTTCAATATGGATTTATCTGAACTGAGGACGTTCAACGCAGATGATCTAAGGATTTCCAAATTTATCCAACATGATAACCGTGCTAGGCGAGAAATCTACCAAGGAGAAGTTTTTCATAGCAGGTATGATCAAGGGGTTGGAGGAGGATGCACTTACAAAGGAGAGTCAGAAATCGGCGTCAATTTCTGTGAGTTGCTTGGAGGTGGATGGTACTTTGATTGGAAAGAAAAGTGTATATCGGGGTAAGGTCCGTGTCCACCAGTTCAAAGGGATTGAGCATTACATGAGAGACTGTTGCAAGCGATTGAGTCAGAGGGGTGCCAAATCAAGTGCCACTGAATCAGGTGAAAGCTTAAACAGTGCTTTTGTTTCAAGTCCTTTAGATGTGATTTTCGGTTGTTCTTTTGATTCGATTAGTTCTTCTCAAGTTTGCTCCGAAAGGGAGATGGTTTCTACATGCAAATTTGCATCATATCGTTGTGTGGGAACGATGGTTGATAAGATTTGTGAAGTAAGATGTGAGAAAACAAATGAGTCGAAGATAACAGGCGGAAGGGGACACACACTAGAGGAGGGCATAAATATTCCTTTGATGAAGCGGAGCCTTATTTCCATGAGAACTCTAGAAGCTCAGGACTGCAGGTACACAGATCCAGGTGGAGTTCGTTCAGTTTGGAAAAGTTATCGCAAGGTGATGAAGGGTAAGAGGGGGATTGGGCAGGTTCAGCACAACCTCTACCAGCTTTGTGGGAACAGAAAACCTTGGCCAAGTGGTTTGAAGCCCATTGTTCCTAAAGCACCATCTAGTATGCCATCACTAGAATCATCCGAGCGAGACTGCGACGTTCGAATATCGTCGGAAGGTGGTGAGAGCCTTAAGGTAGGTGGAGTTCATGTGGAGGGTGGCACCTCCATGATTACATCTACTGGTGTGTGCCCTTGAGGGGGCATACAGCGGGAGAAAAACAGGTGGAGATAGATTCAACTAGCAGGGGAAGCCATTGAAACGAGTTGTTTGCAAGAAGAGAATGAAAAGAGTCTAGAGGATTTTAAATCACACAGATGTGGATTCATGCGTATACAATCCAAGGTGGAGATTGTTGGGTTTATTTCTTGCATACGAGATTGGATAAGAAGACGATGAGACGATGGAGGAATCGAGACGATTGGAGACGGAGTGGAGGCAAGGAAAACAGTCAGCAGCAGAAGGCCAGAGGAGTTGCAGTCGACTGGACCTTGGGATCGGTCGACCATCCTACCGCAGCGAGTCACCGGTCGGCTGCGCAGTCGATCGATTTGCTCTCTGGCTGGCTTTAGAAGGTTGCGGTTGACCGTACCTTGGGGTAGGTCAACCGACAGTGACGCTGATGGGTTATTTGGGTCGGATCTTGGTGATTTGTGAGAAGTCCAACTTGTTCTTCAAGTTAGATCTGACGGCTCTTATCGTAGGGTTATCTCTTCAGGAATATCCAATGGCTATTGTATCAAGATATCAAACTAGGTTTTCTCTAGATCTCTATATATTATTGTTATTGGCCTCCATTGAGAGCCAAGAGAGAGAGAGTACTTCATTGAAGGAGAGATTGAGTGATTCTCTAATTGTAAACAACTAGTACTTGCTGGTGAGGCTTGAGAGAGGGTCGTGGTGAAAATTGTAATGTTCCTGTATCTTCTCAGTTGAATAACATCTTGGGTTTCTTCACCCCGGATTAAGATGTAAGCCTCAACCGGGACAAATTTGTGTGCTTTGGTGTGTTTAGTATGATCTCATATGCGCTTGGTGGTTTGTGGTGATTGCATCGAATAACTCAACAAGATCCTAAAGAGGGGTTTTCGGTGGGAAATCCCTAACAATTAATGCCTGTAATAAGTTTCATCTCCGTTTGAATACTTGTGAGTGGAAAACAAGTGTGCCCCTGGATACATATAGCTGTTCTGCTGCAAATCATACCGTTGGAATTCTTAAAAATAGTGTTTTTTGAGGAAAAAAATGTGACATCGTCACCACTTCATTAATCAATAATTAACGAAATAATTAGTACAATAGTATTCATCGATCTGTTCCTAAAATGGAACAGTGGAGAACAATTGCAAAGCTAAGCCTACACTCCTAATTAGTCCAACCCCTAGTTAAACTTGTAGATGAGGTCTTTGCACCCTATTCTCCGACCCAACCCTTCCAGATGTAATTTGAATTTCAAAAAATCTAATATGAAATTCAAAATCCATCAAAATATCTCTCCACCGCAGAGACTTTCTTCACATTCTCCCAAACGCCCACCATGGCAACAACCACAGCCACCATCTTCTGCTGGCATGCTTACTCCTCTTTCAACAATGTTGTCGTCATGTATTCGCCAAACCAACCCCACCTGTCGCCATTTTCCGATTGCGTCAAATCCAGCCATCAACAGCAGTTGTTGTTCTCAACCGACATGCCGATGCTGCTGATGAATTTCTCCACCAATTAACACCACCGCCTAACAAATGTGATGCTTGTACTCGTCGATCTCTCCACAAATATAATTTGAATTTCAAACAAAATCTAATTCAAAATTCAGATTACATAACGATAATCTCTCCCTAGTCCCCAATCTATTATTTGAATTTAAAAAATATATATACAAATTTAAATTTCATTAAATTCTCCACCTCCACTTTCCAAAACAAATTTGAATTTGAATTTTAAAATTCCAAATTGAAATTCAAAATTTAACAACATGGACACTCTTCCCAATATGTTTTAAATTTCAAAAATCTACATTAAAATTCAAACATGATCCAAATCTCCCTTCACAACTCATCCCCAAATAATTTGAATTTCAAACCCTAATTTGAAATTCAAATTAAAAAAATTAGTCAATAAATCATCTCCACAATCAATCAATCTCAAAAATTTTCCCTTCCCCTAATTTCTTCTCCGGCCAACCTTGGCCTCCTCGGCTAGCCTAGCCACCTTCAGCCATCACCACGACATCCCCCTTCTCGACACCCCTCGAGCTCGACCACCTCACCAGCCGTCGATGCCAACAGCACCACCAATCTCCTGTCGACATCCTCACCACGTCCTCACAAGCCGACAATCGCCTGCCAACAGCACTGCCGAACCATCTCGTTCGCCGGTAGACACATCACCAACAACCCGACGATCCACCTCCGATGCCAGCACCACCAATCTCCGCCAAAAGCTACTCCCTTCGACGACAACCATCAAAGCTCCCTCAACGTCGTCAACACCACGACGATCCACCTTATTCGTTAGTACCACCAATCGCCAACGACAACCATCAAGGCCGCCTCCACGTTACCCGATGACACAATAACCACCCTCGATGCTAGCCACTTGACATCGCTATCCTTCGCCGCGCTGACCGCCTTTGAAAAAAAAATCAAATCGAGAAGCCCTAGTCGGAACCTTTGACGACATCTACACCGCTCTGGTAGCAGGATGAGGCTGTGAGGGGAAGGAGGAGGAAAAGGTGGTGAGGGAGTCCTCCCACCTCCCCGATCGGCGCCTCTTTATCGGTGTTTTGTTTGTTGGATTTTTTGGGAGAGCTTTTCTCTCTAGAGTTTACAGAGAGAGACTCTCGTTTAGTTGTTTGTTGTTGTTGTTTAAAAATATTGTGTTATAAGATAGAGTTTATATGTTTGAATTATTATTATTATTTTTGGTTTGGATCATCCAGATGTTGTAATTTCTAAGCAATGATGTTTATCTTTACATTATTTCTACGTGGTGGCTTTATGAAGGGTTTGAATGAAGAGCAGTTAGTTGTAAGAGCATCCACAGTCGTTTGCTATATTTCTCAAATTCTCATATTATGAGAATAATATGAGAATCGACCTCTGCAGTCGTTTGCTATTTTGTTAAAAAATAGCAAACGAGCTACAGTCGATTCTCTAGCGAATTTGAGAATATAGAAGACGATACATGATGTATCGTCTCAATATATTTAATATTCAACTTGTCTCGTCCCGTATATATATATATATATATATATATATATATATATATATATATATATATATATATATTAAATAGGGTCGGACGATACATGTTGTATCGTCCTTCCCAAAATAATTTTTTTTTTCCCAATTTTTTCAACTGATCAACGGATCAGATTATTCGAAAAAAAAATCAAAAAATACACACATGTCCCGTCCAGGTAGGGGGGGGGGGGATTTAGTGGGTTTTAAGGTTTAATTAATAGTTTAGTAGGTGTTTAAATAGGATTAGGGTATATTTTAATATTTAATTTATTTAATTAAGATATTTTAATAGTTAATCGGTAATTAATTAAATCTAAAAAAAAAAACGGACAAAACAAGTTGTCTCGTCCTACTCAAATTTTAGCAAAATATAGCAAACGATCACTGCAGACCTTTCGATCTATTCCATTTCTATTCGTCCCATTTTGTCAAAAAATAAGAATTGCCATTGTGGATGCTCTAAGTAATGTTTTAATATGTAATATTTTCATTTTTCAGAATGCTTAATACCCAACTAAATTTACTTACCATAGGAATTTGAAAAGTAGTAAAAAAAACATTTCTTTTCATTCTTCTTTTTCATGCATTGTACTAATCATAACAGAACTCAGATTTTCAGCATTCAATAATTCATAAACCAAACCTCTTTATCCGCAACGCTGTTGTTGAAGCTTCCCGGATCCGTTTCTGTGAAAAAAATCAAAAACCAATCACAACTCACTTCCAATTTAAACAAGGCAAATTTCAAATTTCCCTCATCTTTCTATATAAAGCAACCATTATCCAATCTTCCCCAAATAAGCAACAAACGGTTGAAAAAAAAACTCAAAACAACTAACTCTCTACTCAAACTCAAGATCTAGCTCGAATCCGAAACCCTAACCCCTAAATTCCACCTACAACATTGCAGCCCAGATCTAGTTAGTACTACAAACCCAAAGATTCATTGACATGCATCGAAGATTTTGTCGCATTGCTGACCGCTATAGCGTCGATGGCGTTCTCGTTGGCGATAGCGGGGGAGAAGAATAGGAGGAGGATGAAGAGTTGAGAGAGGGAGAAAGACACACAGGGATCAAGCTAGGGGGGGACGGCAGTATGAGGGGCGGGCGACGACGGAAGGAGGAGGGGGTTGACGACGAGGGAGGAAGAGGATTTGGAGATCGGGAATAGGTGAGGGAGGGAGAAGATAAATGAAAAAATTGGGGAGAGGGGGAAATGAAATAGTTGGGGAGAAATTTGGGGTCCTATCCCGGCGTGTTTGGTAAAAGCGCCGGGATAGACCATCCTATCCCGGCATTTTATGCTAACGCGGGTAAAAACACGAAAAAAGAACAGGTACAATAATTGAAGTATTCTATCCCGGCGTTTCGAATAAACGTCGGAAAAAAACGTGCGGAATAGACGTTACATTTTGTAGTGACAGTAGCCGGAAACTTTAGTAAAACCTATACTGGAGGCAGTGCTTTCACAGGAATTTCTGTACGTGTTATGATTATAGTATTTGATGGAGAAAATAGCTAAGTTATTTTGTGCTTCTTCTAGTTCCTGAATAGTACATGCATGAATTCTTCGTGTACTTGCTGCATGTCATATCTGTTCTACTGCAAACTGCACCTTCTTAGCATCAACCGTACTCCATGCCATTCTGGTGTTGTCGTGAAGGCACTAGCACCTACTATTTTATTCTTTCTGTGAACAGTACACTAGCCACAAGTTTGCCTCTTCGCCATGCCCAAGGTGTGTCTCCATGCAAAAAAGAAGAAGAAGTTAAATTAGTTATAATATCAGTATTTTCTTTCATGTCGCCTAGGATCCCTCTTTGATAGGGAGAATAATAATCATGTTTGTAGATATAACATGCTTATGCGCATCTAGGCCAACAGGCATTGACTAATTAGTGTGTGAATACCTTTCACAAACACATGCTATTCCAAATGGCTAAAGTATTTTAATCTATGACTACAGGTGCAGATATACTTACAGTTTTGAGTAAGGTACACTTGATGGACTCTTTGATACCCTTCTTGACCCCATTTGTCCCTTTGGAAGAGGAGAGGACGATCAAGGTTATCTCACCTTTAATCGAAGGACAAAGAACATTGATCAGTGTTTTATGGAAAAGAATCGGATTCTGTCAAACCCAAGAATGAAATCCGGAGGTGAATGATGAGATACTGTGCTCCCCCCCTCCCTTGACTTTTAACACATAAATTTGATCCGCAATCTGTTTCTTAGAGATCTGATAATTGTCTAGGATTTGCGTGGGCATCTTGTCTTCTGGTGATAGGTGTCTCATCTCAATGCCAGAAGAGTTGTATTAATGTGTTAAGGTATTATGAATGTTGGTATACTGAGTTTATGTAATGATTATACGAGGAAACTCTTGTGCAGACGATGCAGTGGAGGATTATATGATACAGATATCTATATTAAATTTGGGGAAATGAATTAACTCTCACTTAAAATTGTTTCTGGTATTAATTATAAATGTATTCGTAGCAACTTTGATTTTTATGTTTGTCTGTTTCTCTTTGTAAAAAAAAGTTTGCCTGTTGAGTTTAGTAGGTGAATATTTTCCAAAGTGACCCACTTTTCGAAAATATTTATCAAACTGGTCTACTTTAGAAACTAATTACCAAACTAATTCAGTCGCTGACCCACCCAAACAGCGCGTTTAGTTCAGTTAGGATAGTTAAGGTCGTTGTTTGAAACAACGAGTTTTGCTTTATATTTTGAGACTGGACAATATTTCTTCATGTGTTGGAGAAAATTTCTATAACTAAACTTGCTATTTCAAACAGCAACCCTAATTGAGGCTTGGGGTGATTTCTTAAAGTGTTGGAGAAAATTCATGTAACTAAACTCGTTGTTTCAAACATAGAGTCTAGTTCAATTTTGATGCTTTTCGAAACAGCGAGTTTAGCTATAGTGTTCTGAGGCTTGGCGAGATTTCTCCAAGTGTTGGAGATGAAGAAAATAATTTTGGGGAAAATAATTCTTATTCTTCTTGTTGTACTTTAATCTTTACTGTATACATCTATATATAAGGATTGCATTCTTGGAGAAGAAGAAAAAAGAGATTGAGAGAAGATTAGAAAGATGAGAGATTTGAGGAATCTGTTTCCTATATTAGGAAACAGAATATACAATTACTATATTTCAACACTCCCTCTCAAGTTGGTGCATAGATATCGAGCATGCCCAACTTGTCAACAAATTTCAAGAAGAGCCGAGTCGAAACGGTCTTGGTTAGGATATCTGCGAGTTGATCTTCTGACTTCACTTTGGATATCTCAATAACTTTCTCATCTAATTTTTCTTTGATGAAGAATCTGTCCACCTCTACATGTTTCGTCCTATCATGCTGAACTGGATTAGCCGCAATATCACATGCCGCTTGACTGTCACAATACACCTTCATAGGTTCCTTTGGACCATAGCCTAAGTCCTGCAACAGGAGTTTTAGCCATAAAGCTTCTGTTATACTTAAAGCTACTCCGCGATACTCAGCCTCTGCACTAGAGCGTGCAACAATATTTTGCTTCTTGCTCCTCCATGTAACTAAATTTTCTCCAACAAAGGTGAAATATCCTGAAGTGGAGCACCTATCGATTGTAGATCCTGCCCAATCAGTATCAGTATATGCCTCAACCTTCAAGTGACCATGTTTCGCAAATAAGACTCCTTTTCCTAGGGCTGACTTAATGTATCTCATAATTCTCATTACCGTGTCCATATGTTGTTCTCGAGGTGCATGCATAAACTTCTTACCACACTTAAAGCATATGACAAATCTGGCCGTGTATGTGCAAGATACATTAATCGTCCAACCAATCTCTGATATCTTTCCTTATCACACCGCACTTGATTAGCTTCGTTGCATAGTTTCAGTCCTTCTTCCACTGGTTTACTAATTGGTTGACAAGCGGACATTCCAGTTTCCTTCAATAAATTCAGAGCATATTTTCTTTGAGAAAGGAATATCCCCTTTCTTGAGCGAGAAACTTCAATACCAAGGAAGTATCTCAAAGGTCCAAGATCTTTCATTTCGAACTCTTGTGACAAGTAGTTCTTTAATGTCTTCATCTCCTCAGGATCATCTCTAGTTACTATCATATCATCAACATAAATAATAAGAGCAGTAATTTTACCTTCTTTCCTTTTTAGGAATAGAGAATGATCAGAATTACTCTGATCGTATCCAAATGTCCTCATTGATTTTGTAAATCTCCCAAACCAGGCTCTTGGCGACTGCTTTAGTCCATACAATGCCTTCTTCAGACGACATACTTTGTTGCTGTGTTGGACTGGTCTGTTCGACCCTGGTGGAAGATCCATATAGACTTTTTATGTCAATTCCCCATGCAAAAATGCATTCTTCACATTAAATTGTTCCAACGGCCAGTCAAGATTTGCAGCAAGTGACAGTAGAACTCGAATAGCATTGAACTTTGCCACAGGTGCAAATGTTTCATCATAATGAATTCCATAAGTTTGAGTGTACCCTTTGGCAACCAGCCTTGCCTTGTACCGCTCTATCGAATCATCTGATTTATATTTCATTGTATAAATCCATCTGCATCCTACTGGCTTTTTCCCTGCTGGCAGCTCGACTATCTCCCAAGTCTCATTCTTCTTCAAGGACTTCATCTCCTCATCCATAGCTGCTTTCCACCTTGGATCGGCTAAGGCTTCCTGCACACTGTTAGGAATAGATACAGCAGATAATTGATTCACAAATGACTTATTTGATTCAGACATTCGGTGAGTGGACACATAATGACTCATGGGATACTTAACTTTACTAGTGGGATTAGGCTCGTAAGTGGGTTTTGGGATACCTCTAGTAGTACGGTTTGGGAGTTCTCTTCTTGGAGCTTCGGATAACGATGACGATTGGTTTTGGGGTTCTGCTGGGAGTAGAGATAGATCTGATGGTACTGGTGGTGGAGATGGTTCAGGTGGTGCTGGTGCTGGAGATGGCTCATCTTCATGGAGGTTCGGCACTGACTGCAGATCTTCGTGAAAATTTTCTGTAACCCCTGTTTCCCGAAATACATATTTTCTGAATATTTTTCGTATTTTAATTATTTATAAGTTCGTTATTATTTTTAAACTCGACTTGGACATTCTAATAAAATTCTTTTCGAACCGGAAATTAAATTACTTCGAAAAATAGTATATTCCAACTTTAATGATTATTTTCTAAGTGATCGACTATTTGTATCTTATTTTATTTATATCTGGATTTTATTAAACTTGTTTATCTCAAGTCTCATTTTTGATAGGTATATCAAAATTATTATTGATGCTAGTAATATTGATATTATACTTGATTGATGAATCGAAAATCTATTATATTTTACTTAGCAGTATTTGGGTATTAATTCGATGTACACAAATTAACTTATCTTTTTGCTACTATATTATTATTGATCTATTATTCATTGCCTCTAATTGTATATTTTTCTTATTGGTTTTTAATACCTATTTTAATACCCATTACCCATTTAATTTAAACCCAAACCCATTATCCTAACTACCCTAACTCGTTACCCATTAAAAACCCGTACCCGAAACCCTATACTCTAATCCCATATATAACCCATCTAACCCAAACCCTAAACGATACCTTCACTGTAGCCGCCTCTTACCCTCCTTCTTCCACCTCTCGTCTCTCCCAACCCGAAGCCAGCCCCGTCGCGCGCCATTCCGCTCCTCCTGAGCGCCAGCAGACGACAACAACACTCCCGACGTGCCCCCATGGCGCCAGCCCGCGATGACAGCACCAGCGCCAGCAGATATGGCCACCATCGCCTCGACCTCCCCGTGCTCCGCCAGTCGCCGACCTCCTCCTGTTCACCTCGCGACACTGTCAGCAACGCGCCGCAGCCATCCCAGTCGCAGCACCCACCAGCGCCCACTGCAACCACCTGCGGCAGCAGGCACCTCCCGTCGACCGCCCCCCCTGCGGTGCTTTCCCCCAGTCGCGCCCCTGTGCCGCACCCTGCCATCAGCCTCGTGCCGCAGTCCAGTTGTCGCCGTCGCCAAGATCATATCCCTCTCGCTCCCTGTACGGTGAAAGAGGGAAGAAGAAGAAGAAGGAGGAAAACAGTGATAGGTTGGGATTTAATCTCAACCGTTGGATCCTCCGAAAATTGTGATTTGATTAGATCTGATCCTTTCAGCCAGATCGGATCTCAGCCGTCCATCCGATCTTGATCCTCAGCTCAGATTTAAGCAGATCCAGCCATCTGATCACATCTCAGCCGTCCGATCATCATCTTGATCATGATCTTCGATCTCGGTCGTTGATTGGTCGACCAACTTGATCTCGGCCTTTAATCGTATCGTTCGTCCTTTGCTTGGTGAGTAAATAATTGATCTATTTTTGTTCTTATTCATCAATTGTCAATCATGATATATTTTGGTTCCCTTCTAATTCTCATATGTTTTATTTCCGATCTCGACCGTTGGATTCGCTGGATCTTCATCTTGATCGTGATCACCATCGAGATCCATGCCCGAGCGTGATTACGGTGATCGTTTGCTCGTCGCCGTGACGCCAGGGTTTCGTCCCCGTTATTCTCAATATACCGGATCTAACGTCGTCCTAAAGGCAAGTCACTTCTATCGAATGTATTTTTCTTGTATCATATTCGATAATTATTGTTGAAATTCCGCAAGTGGATCTTATTTTAAAATCGTAAAATATTGTTGTATCAATCGTCAAGATGCCACGGATTTACACGAGCGAATCCAAGTGGTAGTCTCGACATCGTGCCATCTTTTTGCCTCTAAAGTATAGAGATGTTCATACACCATATAGTTATAGTTATTGATTATAAAAATAGGGAATTGTAGACACATTTCATATCATGAAATTAAATGACAAATAGCTATAGTAGATTGTAGAAATTTGTTGATCGTTAATGTGATTGTTATTGCTAATTTGTTGAATTGTAGTTATTAAAATGTTAGACATCACCTATATTAATACCATGTTCGCCTAAGATTGATTCGCTGCGATTAAGATTAACTAAACTCCAATTTACTATTATTAAATTTTATTTTTACCATTTTACTTAAAATGAACATATAGACTATTCAGAAAATTACGCTAATCTGAACCTTAACGTGCTGTTTAGACCTAGAACACTTCATTAAAATCAGAAACTCCCTGAAAGTAAATCGTAGCCCTATCTGTCTAGATGTCGATAGACACCAAAACTTTCGAATTCGGAGTTATACTGCTCCAGTTATGAACCTTTTACCACAGCTGCGCTGTAATTCCAGATTCACGTACATAACAACTTAGGCTAGTGAATTAAGTGAACTATTAATCATATATGGCCTAAATAAATTACAGATTTGTGAATAACATGTTTAGGGTGTTAAAAAGTATTTTTACTGATTTTTATAATATTTATTTACTGCCTTTGTAATTAAAATTAGTCAACATCTACACCCAGCCAGAAACTAAAACCTATAAAGAACACCGAATTTCACTTAGCTACCTTCGTCGGAATGTAACTTTTAAGTATGCGTTGGAACCGGGCGGGAGTCTAGTTTCTAGACCACCTGATGGATCCACATTTGCTGCCCTGTAGCAACGGGAATGCTGATTTTGGTACAGCAACCTACTGCTGTCCAGAATTGGGATTCTATATTTTATAATGTACAATTGTGTTTATAATGTTATATTTAGTGTATTTAATTGTATATAGTATATTGCATGATCTTAGGGTTGTTTTGTCACATTCTCTAGCGTCCCTTATTAATTGCATTATTGTATGATAATTGAGTAAAGAAAGTAAAGCAAGCCGGGGTTAAGGGTTGATTAAGGTAGTTGATGACATAGTGACTGTACTCGGAAGAGGGGCCCGTGTTTCCCTAATTATCGGTCTATCGGTCTATCGGTCTATTGGTCATATCGGTCATCGGTTAATTGTAGATTACTGACTCAGTATCTCAATTGATTCGATCATCGGTCATTAATAAATAATGTTCCCGAGTACATGAACTATAGAATCTACCACCTTGGTCTAAACGAAATTGATTGTATGCATGGAACCTGTAGTATGGGATGCAGTAGTACGTGCATTAGCTAGGTTAAAAGAATGAATAATAGACCTAAGGCTCTCATCGCATTATCATTGCATATTGTTATCTTAATGAACAGTGTTCTCATTATTATTGTCATTATTGGTATTGTTTATCGTTATTATTGGTAAACCGTATTTAATGCATATTACACTGTTATCACATTTACACTGTTCAACACCATCGACTGCATCGTTTATTTGAATTCATTGTTATGCCACCATTTCCATTGTTTCACTGTTTCTCCACTTGCATGTCCACGACTTGCTCTAAGGACAAATTATTCTTTCTTTTTAGATGAACAAGTAACAGGTGTACAAGGAGAATTTTCAGAAGACATTGGTGAGCAGTTCTCTACGATTGGAGCTGGAGCCTATCGAGCTATTAGGTAAGTTATTGTATTTCAGATTTGGTTATTGAATTTCATTATCGTTTATGTGATTATGTTTTTCTGCGTGGTTGTGATTCATTTTCTTATATTGTTGAGTTAAGACTGGTACAGCTTATGGATGATATGAGTTGACGTACTTATATTATTCGCTGGGCCTCAGTTACGTGCCTGTGTTCCCGTATTCTGGGAAGCGGGGCGTGATATTTTCTTCCTCAACCAAGTCTTCATTCGAGTGATCGTCATTACTTACATCTTGATTTTCTCCTCTTATATCTGATTGTTCAGTTTGAATAGTCACCACTTCATCATAGGCAAGAGTTTGAACTTCACCTCGGTACTCCCCCTGAAGTTCAACCTCAGAGAAGAAATACATCTCATCTTCATGGAACACAACATCCATAGTCACAAACATCTTTTGAGTTGGTGGGTGATAGCACCGATACCCTTTCTTATTCTGTGCATATCTCACGAAAACACAGCGGACAGCTCGAGGAGTTAACTTATTGCGTTCATATTGATGAAGATGAACAAATGCAACACCCAAACATACGAGGTGGCAAGTTGATGACTTTTGGTGCATGCACAACTTCAGTTAGTGCTTGAAATGGTGTGAGGAAATTTAGGATATTAGAGGGAACTCGGTTGATTAAGTATGCAGTAGAAGCAAGGGCTTCTCCCTAATAAATGAGTGGCATATTTTTATGGATGAGAAAAGCACGGACCACTTCGAGCAAGTGTCTATTTTTCCTTTCTGCAACCCCATTCTGTTGAGGTGTATACAAGCATGTAATCTGATGAACAATTCCGTGTTCCACCAAATATTGTTGCAAATTTGAACTCAGGTATTCTCCGTCATTATCACTCCTAAGAACTTAAATCTGTGATTTATACTGAATCATAATATGCTTGTGAAATTTCTGAAACAAACCACTAATTTCACTTTTCGACTTCATCAAACAAATCCAGATCATACGGGTATAGTCATCAATAAAGGTCACAAACCATTTGGCTCCTCCAAATGTAGTGGTTTTGGATGAACCCCAAATATCAGAATGAATAATCATAAAAGGTAGGGAGCTTTTACTTGGACTTGGAGGAAAAGAGACACGATGACCTTTTGCGAGTTCACACACATCACACCGAAAGGCAGATATATCCAACTTCAAAAATAAACTTGAAAATAATTTCTTCAAATAACCAAAAGAAGCATGCCCTAGACGTCGATGCCATAGCCAAATGTCTGATTTTTTCTTCTCATTTTCGGATCCTTCCACACTTAGAGCATGAGTCAACTTGCTCGAACATTCAGATTCTAAATCCAGGTAATATAGCTTCTCGTGCCTAACCCCATAACCAATCGTCTTGCGAGTCCGAATATCATTAAACACGCAATGGGAAGGCCAAAAGACTACAATACAATGTAAGGCAGTAGTTATTTAAGCAACAGATAATAGGTTGAAATTCAAGGATGACACAACTAGGGTCGTATCTAAGGTTAGGTTGTTTGTGATATGTATGGTACCCTCGCCAGTAACAGTGGCAGGATCACCATTGGCAGTGGACACAGTCGATTTAGTGGATGGTTGAAAATTTTGAACTTGTCTAGAATTAAAAGTTATATGGTCGGTAGCACCCGAATCAATTATCCATGCACTATTCATAACAGAAGCAGAAATATTAAATACCTTACCATCATTACCTGCAGCTGTGACTAATGTAGAGGCGAGTCCAATACTCTTCTCAGCTCTATCAGTTTGTCCCATGGTAGCACCCGAAAAAAACCGAATCTGATCGACACAACTTGGCCAAGAACAGCAACTAGCAACACAACAAACAGCACCAACAGTAACACAGAAAGCACCAACACCAACAAACACCAATCAGGGATTGGGAGCTCGGGAGGACGACAGGGAGGATCAGGATCGAGATCTTCTTCTTCCTCAGATCATATTTGATCAATCAGCAACTCAGCAAACAACTCACTCAATAAACAGCAAGAGAGAGACAACAGCAACAGTGAAGAGTCGACGGTCGGCCAAGGGGCAGCGATGCTGGTGACCAGGGGCGAGGTCGACGTCGCCGGAGGAAGCGCACGGGGGCGGCATCGCAGGCGAGCGGCTTCGGGGTGGTCGGAGAAGAAGGACGGAAGGGGGGAATCGGGATTTTTTTTTGTTCTGCTGTCGATCGAACGGAAGAGGAGAAGGGGGGGTTCGGAGGTTGTGCTGGCGGCGACGATGGGGGTCGCCGGAGGGAGAAGAGGTGATGGGGTGGTCGGGAACTCGTCGGAGAAGGTGATCGGAAATTGGGTTTTAGGGGATTTGGAGATCTGAAGCAGGGAAGATGAAGGTGAACGGGATCTGGAGATCTGTAGTCGACGAGGATGATGATCGGTGACGGGATCAGCAACGGGATCAGTAACGGGATGATGATCGGTGACGGGATCAGCAACCGGATCTTTGGATGACGAGGAGGCAGATCTGATCACCTCTTCTTCTTCAATTGGCCTAGATCTGGTTAGGCTCTGATACCATGAAGAAAATAATTTTGGGAAAAATAATTCTTATTCTTCTTGTTGTACTTTATTCTTTACTGTATACATCTATATATAAGGATTACATTCTTGGAGAAGAAGAAAAAAGAGATTGAGAGAAGATTGGGAAGATGAGAGATTTAGGAAATCTGTTTCCTATATTAGGAAACAGAATATACAATTACTATATTTCAACAGGAGAGAATTCATATAACTGAACTCGCTGTTTCAAACAATGATCCTAATTGAGCTATACTCGCTGTTTCAAATAGTGAGTCTAGTTTAATTATGGTCGCTTTTCAGAATAGCATGTTTAGCTATAATGTTTTGAGACTTGACGAGATCTCTCCGGAGAAATTTCATAAAACTAAACTCGTTGTTTAGCTCAAACAGCGAGTGGGCCAGTCTTATAAATAGTTTTGAAAGTGGGTCAGTTTGGTTAGTATTTTTCAGAAAGTGTGTCGGCAAAAAAAGTCTTAGATAAATATGGATGGCTGGACTTCCCTGCTTAAGCTTTGGACTTGGTTTTATTTGCATGAGGTTCAGTGGTTAACCTAACTTCAATTTATTATTACTAGCTATTTGCATGCGTGCGATGCACGTCTTAATATTTTTTTCTTTTTCAAATCAAATACCAGAAATTACAAAACAGCACAGCATTAATTTTCTAAAAGTTTCTACAAAAACAAAAAAATCAAACACTTACTGGACATCTTGTTTAGACTCAAACGACTCACAGTTGTACTTCACCATCCATCAAACCTGTGTTCTTTCTACAAATGAATAAATTAACCCAATTAGAAACAAAACCCAATAATTTTCCCTATAAAAAAACCCATGAATTTTCCCAATAATTTCCCCTATAAATAATCCGGATGGATATATAGGCAGCATTAGACATTTGAAAAGCCATGAGTTAAACAAATTGAATTGCATACATTTGAAAAGCCATCAAACAGAGAAAACTAAGATGGCATACAGTCCCAAAATATGCATGCAATTAAATACTTTTTGATTAACCATTAATTTGAGAGATGAACTTTTGATATAAAAGGATAAGTTCCATTTTCAAGCCTAAGAGTTGCACAACAGAAAATATGAATAGTTAGTTCTTCAAAAAAGACAAAAAATCAGTCCCTAAATTCGAGAATTTGTGTTAGAATATGAACAATCACCAAATCAATTCAATCTTGAAGCCAGTCATGAACCAAAATTTTCACAACCACACACCAAAATATGAAATTATCTTTTTTTATAGATGATGAATCAAGAACCTGTCTAAAAATCGCATCCGAACTCAAAGGACTCTCCTTCACCCTCCTATGCGCCCGACGGACGGAACACGTAGTTAAAAGCATGCTCATTCACACCGCCGTTCTACATTGCCTCCTTCACCTCCTTCACCTTCTCCACCACTCCCTCCTCTTTGATGACGCCATCCCTGATGACGTGAGCATCGTTGATCGTCTCCACGCTCGATTCTTCGCCGGAGTCGACTGCCGCCGGAGAAACGGAAGCCGAATCGGAGCAGATTCGTCGCTGGAGAAGGGAGACGGCTTCGTCGTTGTTGTTGCAGTTGATGCTTAGGGTGTCTTGATCACTCGAATTCGCCATTGAAATCGAATATCTTTACTCTTTTCTTTGTTGCTTTTTTTTCAATTTATTTGGTTTTTAAGTTTGGGAGAGGAGGAATACGATACGGAAGGATTTTGTTTCTTTTTCAGGGATTTTGAGAGAGAGAGAGAGACGGTGGGGATTTTGAGAGAGAGGGAGAGGAATCGACCGGGGGGTTGAGATAGAGAGAGATTGAAGTAAATGTGAAGCGAAAATTACGTTTGTGCCTTCTGATTGTTTAGGAATTAGGGGCAAAAATTGACAGAATTAATCCTATATTTTTTTTAGCCTTTTATATTTATGGGGACATGATATTAAAAAGCTGCCAAAATAGTGCTTTGCTTAATAATAGTATAGATTAACAGTAAAATTCATGAAAACCATGGCGTTTACTCTAAAAATTAAAAAAATCCTATGTTATTTATTTTTTCATTCTAATCAAATGACCCCTGTGCGAAGTCATCTTCTATTTTATAATTTTTCTCATATATGAAATGACCAAATTATTCCTACACAAATATTTATATATTTGAAAAAACCTCATCGCTTTCTATCTCTTCTTTATTTTATTTCTTTTTAATATTATGTAAGAATATCTTTTGTATTTTAAATATAGCGTTTAAAAATAATATAAACTACAATGATAATGCTAATAATAATAAGGCTAAATTTAAAAAAATACACAAAAGTATGGCTCAGTTTTAAAAAAGTACACAAAGATTTTTTTTAAAAAAAAAACGACACAGTTTAAATTAAGTCCACGGGGTTAACTAGGGTTAGGGTTAGGGTTAGAGTTAGGGTTAGGGTAGGATTTAAAAAAACCACTTTCATCTTTCATTTTGTTTAAAAATACCACATTAGTCTTTTATTTTGTTTTACAAAACATCACTTAACTAATCATGTGTTTAAATACCCCCCGGAACTAATCCTAATCCTAACTAACCCAGTTGACTTAATTTAAACTTTGTGTTCTTTAAAAAAAAAAAAAAAACCTTTCTGTACTTTTTTTAAATTGGCCCAAATCTCTGTGTATTTTTTTTTAAATTTATTAGCCTAATAATATTAAACCACTCATCAGCTTCTCTCTCTCCACCGATCAAATACTCCATCACCACCATATAGTGTAGGGTTATTGTTGCCGCTAAATCTGGTGTGGGGGCAAACAGATAGTATTTGTGGATTCTTAGGAAAACCGAATAGCAAACCTGTAACCTGTTCTGCCGGAATTTGACCGTTGACCCCACCGTTCACCTGCAAAAAGTGCGAGACACCGGGGTTGATCCCGGCGACGCACCCTCCGACGCTCAAGTCAGTAACCAGAAATGATTATGAAAGAGCGTAAAACTGGCAAGAGATTGATTACCTCTTAATGGAGATGGATGGGGATATTTATAGGCGCCTTAGGGATCAGATTAGGAATGTAATCCCCATAATCTGATAAGGAATATAATCCCCGTAATCTGATAAGGAATGTAATCCCTAATTCCCAGTGAAAAGATAGATGTGAATCAGGGCCGTTGATTAGGATTAATCAGAGACCTTGATTTTATCTTGCTGGACTGGGTGTGTTTCGGGTTGGGACCCGTACCCAGTTGAGGTGGATCCGTTCGTGGGTTATTGGGTCGCGAAGAAAGACCCAGTTCCCATTTCAGACCCATTAGGAGGTGAAATTACCGTTTTACCCCTGAGCTTTAAGATTCGTGTCCGATGTGAACGGTCCCAATTTAATCATATTTTTAGCCATATCACGAGCCCCCCACTCCTAGAGACTGAGTTTTTTCAGTCTTTGAGGAGTAGTTTTGTTGTTCTAATGGCGTACGGGATTTTATCGGTGTTCTTAAGGGAGTTTGGATCTTGCTCGGGGGTGTAATGGTGTTATTCTGGGCTTATAAAATACCCAAAAATATCCTCAGAATTTTCTGGATTTTTGGTGATTTTTTCAGATTTTTCTGAATTTTTCTCATTTTTTTGAATTTTTTATTCATTTTCCGAATTAAATAATTAATTATCGAAAATATTAAATAATTATTCTAATTAAATAATTATATTTTTCAGAATTTTAAAATAATTTTTCTGAATTTATAATTTTTTAAAGAATTTTTATTTAATTTTTTCTGATTTTAAAATATTTTTTTGAATTTTTTAAATAATTAAAACAAATAAATAATTAAATATTACCTGGACACGTGGCGCGATCGTGTGCGTTGATCACGATCAAGCGAGCGCGCATCGGGAGGAGGGAGAGGAGGCCATTTTTTTGGTGTAACAAGCTCGGTGCCAAGAATGCTCGGCAAAAAGTGGCCGAAGTCCATGTGGACGCCACGTGGCAGTCAACTGTTGACTTTTTGGTTTTTTTTGTTTTTTTTTCTTTTTTTCTCCGCTGCTTCTTTTTCTTTTTCTTCGTTCTTCGTCCTGTCTTCTTTCTTCTCGCCCAGCTTCGGACTCTGTTCCCTTCGTTTGATCCGTTCTCCGAACTCGTCCCCATCGTTAGAGCACCCCGAGCGGCGAGCGGAACTTGGCGAACGTGGAGCGTCGCCAGCCTTGATCGAGGGGCTCGAAGGTGACGAGTTCGAGCGTGGTGGCCAGCGAGGTTGGGCGAGCTCGGGGTTGGAGAAGAGCTCGACGGAGCTTGGGGGAGTAGAGCTCGGAGGAAGTGGTGAAGAAGAGGAGCTTGGGGCTTCGGCTGAAGTGGCGTAGAGCTCGGCGACGAACGGGTTCAGAGCTCCGTGAGGAGGTAGCTGGCGAGGGAGGGAGCTCGTGAAGTTCGGTAGCGAAGCTCGACGGAGGTGGAGATGTGAGCTTGGTTCGATCGGTTCGGCACTGTAGGTCGGCGAGGTTGGGAGCTCGGCAATGGAGCTCATCGGAGTTGGTCTCGCAATGGGCTGAGTTCGGCATCAAAGATGGTGGGTTCGTCGAGGAAGGTGACTGAGCTCGGAGGTTGATGGTGAGCTCGGAGATAATGGAGCTCGATGAGGGAGGCGACGGAGCTCGTGTTCGGCGATGGAGGTTGGCAGAGGAGCTCGTAGCTCGGTCGATGAGCTCGGTGGGAAGAAGCTCGACGAAGGGGAGGCACGGCGAAGGTGGAGCTCGCTCGAGGTGGGAGCTCGACGGAGCTTGAGGAGATGACGGAGCTCGGAGCTCGGCATCATGGTCAGCCATGGCGGAGCTCGAGAAGGGAGCTGATGGCGAGTGGAGACGAGCTCGGCAGATGAGCTCGGTGACGAAACGAGCTCGGCAGATGAGCTCGGTGACGAAACTTCGTGATGAGTCCGAAGCTCTTGCAGGTGGCGGAGACTTTGTGAGCTCGGCGATGGGAGACGTGCTCGAAGATGGAGGTGTGAGCTCGGCGTCGGAGGTTGAAGAAGACGGAGTTCGGCAATGGAGCGTGTCGAGATGGGCACGAAGCTTTCGAGCTTGAGCACGAGGGCGACGTTTTGAAGAGGAAGAAGAGGTGTTGGGTTCTGCTCTGTCTGGTTTTTGTTTTGGCGCCAAACCTGCTGACAATGAGGAAGGGGATGGGGGTTCGGGTTTGGATCCCTTAATGGGTCCGAACCTGACCCTGTGCCTTTTTCACAATTTTTTTTTTGTGTTATTTGTGGATCGGTGTCAAGAGCGCTCGGCAGCTAGTGCCGAACCCCAATTTTCCCCTACAACAGGGTCGGTGTCAAGAGCGCTCGGCAGCTGGTGCCGAACCCCAATTTTTCCCTGCAACAGGGTCGGTGTCAAGAGCGCTCGGCAGCTGGTGCCTGTTGTGAAATCTAGTTACCTAAATAAATAGATAAAACTAGACACAAATTATAAAAACCTTGCAAGTGCACGAATCGTTTGAAGAAGCGTAGCGGCACGCAAGGGTCGATCCCACAGAGATTGTAGATTTCAACTTACTAATCAATAAAACCTAAGAAAATATCAATCATAATGTTTTGTTCTAAAAGTCTAAAAGAAATGAAAAGATTAAAACTAAATTAAAAAGTGTCACGATTTGAGTCACTAATATCTATTTAAGTAGTTGGGCATTGATTTCCACCTATAGTCAGTAATGCGAAGTTATCCACTACTCTTATTACTCATGTTTGTTCCCTTCAAGGGCATGGTATCTACTCCTTAAAGTACTGTTTCCCTAAGCCAAGAATTAGGCATGGTATCTACTCTAATTCGTTTCTTTCATTAAGTGTCTAGCATTGTATCTACTAAGTTGAACTTAAAGAAAACATACGATCAGTGGAAACGAACAAACACTCAAGGTTCTAGAAATTGGTATCAGATCTAGATCCCTTAAGTTGATTGAACCAAGAACCCCTAGAGATTCCCTCGTTACAAGTTATGAACACGAGATACGGGTCGTCTCAATATGCTCACATAACAGATTCAGATCTACAATACACAAACTTATAATCCTAGGTTCGGATCAGTCGACTGGCTGTCACTTCAGTCGACTGCAGTCTACTGGCTGTCACTTCAGTCGACTGCCCTAGGTTTCTGAACTAGTTTGATTACTATAAATCTATTCCAATACTCTCAGGTTTAATCAATAAGCAATAACGTAGCATTTAGAAAAATATAAGCATCACATGACTACGGTTTCAATCTACCCAACTATTAAATTAGTTGCACATAATACAACCTTTATTGATTAATATAATAGAGTTCATGACTACAATGAAAATAAAGAGAAGAATAGAAGAACACTGATTTGTATGATATTGATCTTGAGCCCAATCAGCAATGTCTTCCTTCTTTGATGCTAGCTGTTGATGGCCTTTCTTGGTCGGTCCAGCCGTCTTTAGATATTCTGAGCATCCCGCATCCCCTGCATCTTGGTTGGTATTTATAGAACACGGCTAGAGATTCAGGGTTTTTACCCTTTTGCATAAACGCCCTCTTCTTTTATTTATTTCTTTCCTTATCTGATTGGCGATATGTATATCTTTCTCTTTTCTTCTTTCTTTCCGTATCTGCTTTGATTTGTATTTGGATTTGGATGAATCTTTAATTATCTTATCTGTTGACTCTGCCGCCGATCAGTCGACTGGTGTTGGATATAAGTCGACTGTGTCGAGACTTCAGTGGGTTCATGATTCATCAGCCCAGTCGACTGTTGTTGGAAGAGTCGACTGTGCCGAGCAGCTTCAGCTTCTCTGTTCAGTCGCCTGTTGGCATACTCAGTCGACTGATCTCTTCAGTTCCTTATGTATCATCCTTAAAATCCTGAATTTGCTTCGTTTCGCACTCTTATGCTGTTTCCTGTGGAAAAGAGAAAAGGAGAGTAAAATACCATATATAGAGCATTTAAATGTCTAATTGCACTAAAGTTATTGCTCTAAAATGTGAATAATATTGTGTTCATCAAATACCCCCAAACTTAGATTTTGCTTGTCCTCAAGCAAAGAGTGAATTTATGAACAAGGGAATAATAATAATAGACTCAACTATCAGACTAAGAATTCTCATGAGCATCAAAGTAAAAAGTATAAACAATTTCAGATGAAGTAAAACTAAGCATACCCACTTTCTCCAGTACAATTGTTTAGTCATAATCTCCAAACCCAATCATATTTGTCATGCCATTAATGTAGTTATAGTATGTGATTACTCAATCTGTGATTGTTCCTTTCCTCTACTACAAACCGAGTAGCAAACTAGAGGTTTTTTTTTTTTTTTTTTTTTTTTTAAATAGTCGCTTCTCTAAAGTTGTCACTTGCCTTTTGACGCGAATGCAAAACATTGTGATGTATTCACCCGGTTACTCAACAAGTCACAAACTTCAAAGTGCTTTGCATACTCATATTTCAAGTTGCCGTTTGACGTAAAGGTAAACATTGGTGATGAATACCCCTAGTTACTAAGCACTCAAAACATTGGAGTATATTGACTTTATTCAAATATATATATATATATATATATATATATATATATATATATATATTTTATCACTCTGTTTACTTAAACTCAATTTAGGACTAGATCTAAAGGAATAATCACCAGAAAAAGCATCACATTTGTTTATTATGTATAATCGCATGACTCATACAATTTTGTAAGGAATTATGAAACTCAACAATCCTAAAGTAAATAAGTATCCTTCTTCTTACTTTATAAGAAATTGTTTATCCTAAAAAAAAAAATTCAAAAGACTCTATATAACTAAATACCCCTAATACCCCCAAACTTAGATGGAACATTGTCCTCAATGTTCGCACAAAAATTTAAAATAAATAAATAGGCATGTGTTACCATCTAGTAAGGAGAGTAAAAATAACTAAAGGAAAATAATAATGATTAACCGAAAGAAAATAAAGGGAAAGTGTAAATACTTCCCTGAAAAATTGGGTTGCCTCCCAATAAGCGCTGTGTTTCTTGTCTTCAGCTAGACTTGATGAGTTGTGCCATGTATTGAATGACTCGCGGCTCACAACTCATCTTATTATAAGGTTTCCCCCTCTGCCCATTCACCTTGAACGTTTGATTTTTTCGTCAACGCTCTATGTGGGAAAACCTCTGCAACAATGTCTGGACCGTACCATCTTGACATAAGCTTGTCTGGAAGGGTCCACCTTAGTGCACCTTTGTAATTTTGTAAGACTCCCTGCAGCCTTGCTTCTTCGTTCATCCTGAAATTTGCAGCAACCGTCACAGGTAATGTCTGATTGTCCCCCAAATATTCCAGTATTAGCTTCAAATGGTCATGTGGTGACCGCAGCTCCACTGCTGGTGTCCTGGTAATAGTCGACTTGTGTTGTTCATCAGTCGCCTTGTCGTGTTCATCAGTCGACTTGTCATGATCACCAGTCGACTTATCCTGGAAAACACAAGTGTTATCAGATACCAATTTTTCAAATGCAGGTGCAAGCTTACCTGGATATGACGTTGGAGTTTCACTGTGATGTACTGTCTCTGCAATCCTCCAGGCATCGTATTCCATTTCAACTTGCGATAGTAGTGGAGGGTGTGTAATTGTTGCTTGTACTGGATCAACACTATTTTCCTGAAATGTTTGGTCACAAATTTTCTGAACCACATCAACATTATAACATTCATGATCATCGTGTGGAAATTGTGGTGCATCAAACATTGTAAACTCAATCTCTTCCTCTCGTGTTGTCCTTGATTGGTGCTGTTCTTGTCCTCTAGGGTTAGGTATGGTTTGTGATGGGAATTCTCCTGCCTTTCTTTCACTTAACTCCGTAGCAATTTGACCAATTTGCATTTCCAATTTTTGAATGGCCTGTCCTTGTTGATTGCTTGTTTGTTGTTGCTGTTGGAGTAGTTGAAGAATGGTGGTTTCGAAATCCAAACTTATTCTTTTCTTGTTCTGGCCTATCATACCCATTCCCACCCTGGAATTGCTGCGTATGCCCTGGTGCGAATTGATTGCCTTGATGGTTTTGCCACCCTGGGTTATACGTGTTTGAAAAAAAATTGTTCTGGGGCGGGTACATTCCCTGTTCTTCGTAGTTTGTGTGCTCCTGATCTGCGAAAGAAAACATGGGACATGAATTAGTTGTATGGTTAGATTGAAAACAATTTGCACAAATTTCGTTTGGTTGGTTTTTTACGCCACCCAATGTTGAATTTACAAGCATATCAATCTTTTTGTTCATGGTTTCCATTTCTAATTGCATGTTATTATTATGAGAAATTTCGTATACTCCCTGTCTTTTCGAAAGACCCCTCCTAGTTGAGAATTGTTGTGAGTTCTCGCTGAGTTCTTCAAATAACTCTATGGCCTCCTCAGCACTCTTCCTCATCAACATTCCATTGCAACCTGCATCTACAATTGCTTTGTTAGCGTCATTTAAACCCTCATAAAATGATTGTACCTGGTCATCCTTAGGTATGTTATGCGTAGGACACTTGAAAAGCCTGTTTTTGAAGTCCTTCCATGCCTCGAAAAACAAGTCATCATCCTTTTGTTGGAAGAGTAGAATCTCCCTTTTTAGTTGTCTGGTTTTCTGGGCTGGAAAGAACTCTTTCAAGAATTTTGTCGCCAATTGTTCCCATGAATTAATTGATCCTGGTTCCAAAGAATTATACCACAACTTAGCATTAAGTTTTAAAGAAAAAGGAAACAAGATTAACCTGATTTGCTCAGGGGTAAGCCCTTGGATGCTTTGTGTCCTGCAAAGATCAAAGAAGTCTTGTAGATGTAGATGCGGATCTTCATCTATTCTGCCAAAGAAGTGGGGCACCATGCTGAGCAATTGAGGAGATAGATGCATATTCCCTGTGACTTTGGGCTGAAAATCTATGCAAGAAGGGTTCTCAATATTCTTAGGAATGAATTTGTCTTGCATTGGTACTCGGTTTAAAAAATTTTCACCCATTATTGCTTTTTGGAAAAAAATCCTCTGGACAGTCGACTGATCCTTGGGGCAGTCGACTGGTCTGCCTGTGCCGAATGTAACCTGAAAGAAAATGTTAGAAAAGAAAAAGAAGAAATAAAATAAAATAAAAAGAAATTTTTTTTACTGATTTGTAAGTTAAAATACTAGACAATCCCCGGCAGCGGCGCCAAAAACTTGTTGTGAAATCTAGTTACCTAAATAAATAGATAAAACTAGACACAAATTATAAAAACCTCGCAAGTGCACGAATCGTTTGAAGAAGCGTAGCGGCAAGCAAGGGTCGATCCCACAGAGATTGTAGATTTCAACTTACTAATCAATAAAACCTAAGAAAATACCAATCATAAAGTTTTGTTCTAAAAGTCTAAAAGAAATGAAAAGATTAAAACTAAATTAAGAAGTGTCACGATTTGAGTCACTAATATCTATTTAAGTAGTTGGGCATTGATTTCCGCCTATAGTCAGTAATGCGAAGTTATCCACTACTCTTATTACTCATGTTTGTTCCCTTCAAGGGCATGGTATCTACTCCTTAAAGTACTGTTTCCCTAAGCCAAGAATTAGGTATGGTATCTACTCTAATTCGTTTCTTTCATTAAGTGTCTAGCATTGTATCTACTAAGTTGAACTTAAAGAAAATATACGATCAGTGGAAACGAACAAACACTCAAGGTTCTAGAAATTGGTATCAGATCTAGATCCCTTAAGTTGATTGAACCAAGAACCCCTAGAGATTCCCTCGTTACAAGTTATGAACACGAGATACGGGTCGTCTCAATATGCTCACATAACAGATTCAGATCTACAATACACAAACTTATAATCCTAGATTCGGATCAGTCGACTGGCTGTCACTTCAGTCGACTGCAGTCTACTGGCTGTCACTTCAGTCGACTGCCCTAGGTTTCTGAACTAGTTTGATTACTATAAATCTATTCCAATACTCTCAGGTTTAATCAATAAGCAATAACGTAGCATTTAGAAAAATATAAGCATCACATGACTACGATTTCAATCTATCCAACTATTAAATTAGTTGCACATAATACAACCTTTATTGATTAATATAATAGAGTTCATGACTACAATGAAAATAAAGAGAAGAATAGAAGAACACTGATTTGTATGATATTAATCTTGAGCCCAATCAGCAATGTCTTCCTTCTTTGATGCTAGCTGTTGATGGCCTTTCTTGGTCGGTCCAGCCGTCTTTAGATATTCCGAGCATCCCGCATCCCCTGCATCTTGGTTGGTATTTATAGAACACGGCTAGAGATTTAGGGTTTTTACCCTTTTGCATAAACGCCCTCTTCTTTTATTTATTTCTTTCCTTATCTGATTGGCGATATGTATATCTTTCTCTTTTCTTCTTTCTTTCCGTATCTGCTTTGATTTGTATTTGGATTTGGATGAATCTTTAATTATCTTATCTGTTGACTCTGCCGCCGATCAGTCGACTGGTGTTGGATATAAGTCGACTGTGTCGAGACTTCAGTGGGTTCATGATTCATCAGCCCAGTCGACTGTTGTTGGAAGAGTCGACTGTGCCGAGCAGCTTCAGCTTCTCTGTTCAGTCGCCTGTTGGCATACTCAGTCGACTGATCTCTTCAGTTCCTTATGTATCATCCTTAAAATCCTGAATTTGCTTCGTTTCGCACTTTTATGCTGTTTCCTGTGGAAAAGAGAAAAGGAGAGTAAAATACCATATATAGAGCATTTAAATGTCTAATTGCACTAAAGTTATTGCTCTAAATTGTGAATAATATTGTGTTCATCAGTGCCAAACCCCAATTTTTTCCTGCAACAGGGTCGGTGTCAAGAGCGCTCAGCATCTTGTGCCGAAGTCCAAATTTTCCATGTAACATGGTCGGTGGCAAGAACGCTCGGCAGCTTGTGCCGAAGTCCAAATTTTCCATGTAACATGGTCGGTGTCAAGAATGTTCGGCGAAGGGGTGCCGAGGTCCATGGAGGGTTCTCGATGTTCCCGGTGCTACGGAGGTCGGCTCGGGGCGTGCGACCCCTTGTTTCGAAGCTAATTCGAAGATCTACAACTTCTCTTTAGGAGTGAGAGGAAGATTCACCCTCCTTCATGGTCAAAATAGCCAGGCAATACCCTTGTATTCACGAGGTTGAGGAGAGTTTTCGATGTTCCCGGTGCTACGGAGGTCGGCTCGGGGTGTGTGACCCCTTGTTTCGAAGCTAATTCGAAGATCTACAACTTCTCTTTAGGAGTGAGAGGAAGATTCACCCTTCTTCATGGTCAAAATAGCCAGGCAATATCCTTGTATTCATGAGGTAGAGGAGAGAGTTTTGGTCTTGGGGATTTTTGAAGAGGAGCTCCACTCCTAGGGGTGGAGAAGATGTGCTGGGAAGACCCACGTAAGAGCCATGGGAAGACCCACTCTTTGAAGTTAGTGCAAGGAGCAACTCTAGGGGAAAGTTGTGAGCTTCGAACTCGTTGAGAAGAGATCCGCTTCAGAGGCGAGCGGAGTGGAGAGCTCGGCTTTAGGAGAGCCATCTGGCAGACGAGTTTGAGGAGCAACTCTAGGAGAGAGTTGTGCTCCGAACTCGTTGAGAAGAGGTCCGCTTCGGAGGCGAGCGGAGCGAAGATCTTGACTCTAAGAGAGAGCCATTTGTGAGATGAGTGTGAGGAGGAACTCTAGGAGAGAGTTGTGAGCTCCGAACTCGTTAAGAAGAGGTCCGCTTCGGAGGCGAGCGGAGCGAAGAGCTTGACTCTAAGAGAGAGCCATTTGTGAGACAAGTTTGAGGGGCAACTCTAGAAGAGAGTTGTGAGCTCCGAACTCGTTGAGAAGAGGTACGCTTCGGAGGCGAGCGGAGCGAAGAGCTTGACTCTAAGAGAGAGCCATTTGTGAGACGAGTGTGAGGAGGAACTCTAGGAGAGAGTTGTGAGCTCCGAACTCGTTGAGAAGAGATCTGCTTCGGAGGCGAGCGGAGCGAAGAGCTTGACTCTAAGAGAGAGCCATTTGTGAGATGAGTTTGAGGGGCAACTCTAAGAGAGAGTTGTGAGCTCTGAACTCGTTGAAAAGAGGTCCGCTTCGGAGGCGAACGGAGCGAAGAGCTTGACTCTAAGAGAGAGCCATTTGTGAGACGAGTTTGAGGGGCAACTCTAGGAGAGAGTTGTGAGCTCCGAACTCGTTGAGAAGAGGTCCGCTTCGGAGGCGAGCGGAGCGAAGAGCTTGACTCTAAGAGAGATCCATTTGTGAGACGAGTGTGAGGAGGAACTCTAGGAGAGAGTTGTGAGATCCGAACTCGTTGAGAAGAGGTCCGCTTCGGAGGCGAGCGGAGCGAAGAGCTTGACTCTAAGAGAGAGCCATTTGTGAGACGAGTTTGAGGGGCAACTCTAGGAGAGAGTTGTGAGCTCCGAACTCGTTGAGAAGAGGTCCGCTTCGGAGGCGAGCGGAGCGAAGAGCTTGACTCTAAGAGAGAGCCATTTGTGAGATGAGTTTGTGGGGCAACTCTAGGAGAGAGTTGTGAGCTCCGAACTCGTTGAGAAGAGGTCCGCTTCGGAGGCGAGCGGAGCGAAGAGCTTGACTCTAAGAGAGAGCCATTTGTGAGACGAGTGTGAGGAGAAACTCTAGGAGAGAGTTGTGAGCTCTGAACACGTTGAGAAGAGGTCCGCTTCGGAGGCGAGCGGAGCGAAGAACTTGACTCTAAGAGAGAGCCATTTGTGAGACGAGTTTGAGGGGCAACTCTAAAAGAGAGTTGTGAGCTCCGAACTCGTTGAGAAGAGATCCGCTTCGGAGGCGAGCGGAGCGAAGAGCTTGACTATAAGAGAAAGCCATTTGTGAGACGAGTGTGTGGAGGAACTCTAGGAGAGAGTTGTGAGCTCCGAACACGTTGAGAAGAGGTCCGCTTCGGAGGCGAGCGGAGCGAAGTGCTTGACTCTAAGAGAGAGCCATTTGTGAGACGAGTGTGAGGAGGAACTCTAGGAGAGAGTTGTGAGCTCCGAACTCGTTGAGAAGAGGTCCGCTTCGGAGGCGAGCGGAGCGAAGAGCTTGACTCTAAGAGAGAGCCATTTGTGAGACGAGTGTGAGGAGGAACTCTAGGAGAGAGTTGTGAGCTCCGAACTCGTTGAGAAGAGGTCCGCTTCGGAGGCTAGCGGAGCAAAGAGCTTGACTCTAAGAGAGAGCCATTTGTGAGACGAGCGTGAGGAGGAACTCTAGGAGAGAGTTGTGAGCTCCAAACTCGTTGAGAAGAGGTCTGCTTCGGAGGCGAGCGGAGCGAAGAGCTTGACTCTGGGAGAGAGCCATTTGGGAGATAAGTTTGAGGAGCAACTCTAGGAGAGAGTTGTGAGCTCCGAACTTGCTTTTTAAGTGAGAGAATCAACGGTTGTGAGAGCAATTCCGAATGGCGAACCACTTCTAACTCGCTTAAGAGCAAGTTATTTGAAGCGGAATCGAGCCAAATGTTGGACTCGGAACTCGTCGTTAGAGGGATTCAACGGTTGTGGGAGCAATTCCGAATGGCCAACCACTTCTAACTCGCTTAAGAGCAAGTTATTTGAAGCGGAATCGAGCCAAGTGTTGGACTCCGAACTCGTCGTTAGAGGGATTCAACGGTTGTGGGAGCAATTCCGAATGACGAACCATTTCCAACTCGCTTAAGAGCAAGTTATTTGAAGCGGAATTGAGCCAAGTGTTGGACTCCGAACTCGTCGTTAGAGGGATTCAACGGTTGTGGGAGCAATTCCAATTGGCGAACCACTTCTAACTCGCTTAAGAGCAAGTTATTTGAAGCGGAATCGAGCCAAGTGTTGGACTCCGAACTCGTCGTTAGAGGGATTCAACGATTGTGGGAGCAATTCCGAATGACGAACCACTTCTAACTCGCTTAAGAGCAAGTTATTTGAAGCAGGATCGAGCCAAGTGTTGGACTCCGAACGCGTTGTTAAAGCTTAGTAAGTTGCGGGAGCAGCCATGTAGAAGAAGCTGGACTCCGAACTCACCATTTAACTAGTCGTAGATATGACTCGAAGAGATAGAGAAGAAGCAAGAGCAATGATTTTTAATAAAAAATGTAAAGTTTTATTGAGATAAACTAAATGGCCGCTTCAATAGGGCGAGCCGTTATTACATGCTGTTGGCCGAGTTACAAGCATCGGCCTTATTGAAAATCAAGATTCTACTTCTACAATAAGGTGAAGACCTCTTGGGAGGAGTTGGGAGATTCTGAGTCTTGAGGCTCGGCAGGCATTTTTGTTCGCCTGTTTGCTCCTCAGGGGGGAAGCTCGGCCCCCTCCTTTTGGACGAACTTGGTTAGGTTTCCCCGCTGTATGAGTTCTTCGATCTCCTCCTTCAGAGCCCGGCAATCATCCGTGTCGTGGCCGTGGTCCCTGTGAAAGCGGCACCACTTATCTTTGTTCCTCTTCTTGCCAGGGGTATTCATTCTAGGGAGAGCGCGGAGTAGTCCTTCCTTGTCCACCTCCATAAGGACTTCTGATATATTAGCAATGAGGGGGGTGAACTTCTCAAAACGTGGAGTCGAACGGCGCTGGCCATTACTGTCCTTCTGGGATTTTTGGGACCCCTCTTCACTTGTGTTCTTCCATTTGTTCCCGAAAGATGTCTCCTCAAGAGCAAGGGGGTTGAGAGCCTCTTCCGCCCGTATGTACTTCTTCACCCTAAGTAGGAGCTCTGAGAAGTCCCGGAGAGGCTTCTTGGCAAGAGATGCCCTGAGGTTGGCATTAGTGATGTTGCACTCGAATGCGGCAGAGGCTACTGACTGGTTGAGGGAGGGAATGGACCGGGCTTCGGCGGTAAAGCATTGAACGTAATCTTTTAGGCGTTCACCCTTTTCTTGGTTGAGGGTCACCAGAGATACACTTGTTTTCTCAGCTCGGCGGCTACTCACGAAATGAGTAAGGAAGAGCCCTTCGAACTGATCGAATGAGAAGATGGAGGCCGGGGCGAGTCGAGAGTACCATTCTCGTGCAGACCCCTTCAGCGTGGCAGGGAAGATCTTGTAGAGGAGGGCGTCTGAAGCATGGTGGATCATCATGAGAGTTTTGAAACTCTCTGCGGGGTCCGACTCCCCGGTATACGTCTCGAGGTGAGGCGGCTTGAAGTTTTCTGATATGGGGGCCTCCATGATGGTGCGGGAGAATGGAGGTCTGCTCGGGCGGAGGTTTGTCGCCCGTTGCTCTTCTTCCCTGTTAATTCGGCTAAGGCGCCTCTCCATCTCGTGGAGATGGCGGTAGACTGAGTCTTCTCTTTGATCATATTTTGTCGAGCCCCAGGACTCATCTTCGTACGAGGGTGGACTGGGGCTGCGGCGATGGTAGCTTGGAGATGGAGGAGGACTGAGAGTTTGAAGGTGATGGATCCTAGTTGGCTCATGAGTAAGTGGCCTCTGGTCGTTCTTCGGGGCGACATTGAGGGCCCGTAAGACTGTCACTTGGAAGTCTTGAAGATATGCCCTTGTGACTGGTGCCTCTCCAGCTTGGCGGTCCCTATGTGTGGCTCGGCTTACTGGAGAATGAGTTCTCCGCCGATGACGCTGAGGGGACCCTCTTTGCCTCCTCGGGGGAGGGGATCTTCTAGTCCTCGGTCATCGGGGGGTTCAGATTCTTGAAGCTCCTGAGTTCTCGGGTTGATGGACTCGACGAAGGGCCCGCCATCCATTCAGGCGAGTTCTAAGGTCGACCCCCTTTTGACGATTGGCAATCACTTGACGAAGATCCTGCTCGGGAGGGGTTTGAGAGGCCATAGATTCGACTGAAGGATTGGGACCCGTGACTTGATCATGAGGAGGATGTTGCTTCGGACGACTCGGACGGGAGCGCCCCTGGGCAGCCCCCCGAGATCCTGGAGGGGCCTGTTGAGTAGGAGCACCTTGAACTGGAGGTGGGAGAGGAGGAAGAGAAGTGGTTCTTCGGTTGGAGACCACTGCATTCCCTTTCTGTTTTGGATGCATGGCTGGAGAAGATCTGACTAACTGGAAGAGGGGAGGCCGCTATTCGTTTGTTTTCCACAGACGGCGCCAATCTGTTGCCGCTAAATTTGGTGTGGGGGCAAACAGATAGTATTTGTGGATTCTTAGGAAAACTCAATAGCAAACCTATAACCTGTTCCGCCGGAATTTGACCGTTGACTCCCGCCGTTCACCTGCAAAAAGTGCGAGACACCGGGGTTGATCCCGGCGACGCACCCTCCGACGCTCAAGTCAGTAACCAGAAATGATTATGAAAGAGCGTAAAACTGGCAAGAGATTGATTACCTTTTAATGGAGATGGATGGGGGTATTTATAGGCGCCTTAGGGATCAGATTAGGAATGTAATCCTCGTAATCTGATAAGGAATATAATCCCCGTAATCAGATAAGGAATGAAATCCCTAATCCCCAGTGAAAAGATAGATGTGAATCAGGGCCGTTGATTAGGATTAATCAGAGACCTTGATTTTATCTTGCTGGACTGGGTGTGTTTCGGGTTGGGACCCGTACCCAGTTGAGGTGGATCCGTTCGTGGGTTATTGGGTCGCGAAGAAAGACCCAGTTCCCATTTCAGACCCATTAGGAGGTTAAATTACCGTTTTACCCCTGAGCTTTAAGATTCGTGTCCGATGTGAACGGTCCCGATTTAATCCTATTTTTAGCCATATCAGTTATTTTACTTATTTTATATATCATAAAATTATAGTACAGGGATGAAGATTTTTTCCCATTTTGATATAGTATGGGGGATATTTTGGTCATTTTCTATATTAGAAAATTATAAAAAAAAATTATGACATCATGCAGGGGCTTATTGATCGATTAGAGGGTTTCTTAATTTTTTGAGCAAATGTTGGGACGTTTCGTGATTTTTACCCGATTATTAATATTCACATTATTCAGATTTTATAAGATTCACGTTTTTTCACGGTCTGGTTTGGTTGATATCCTAATTTAATAGTTTTTTTTTTTCAACAATTTAAATTTAGTCTAAATTTTTTGTCCATAACACAAATGTGTAAAAAGTGCATAATATTCATTGTCACTGTCATCTATATTTACAGACTGCAGTTGCACTCTTAAAGCTTGGAATGCAACACACGTAGTAAATTTTGTTCGATTCACATTACTCCCCAAATTACAGAAGGGCATATGCAATGAAAGAAAAGCTTAGGCAAAACTAAGAAAATAAGTGTTTGGAAAGTCACAAGCTTCATGGAGAGAGAGGTCAAATTATGTAGTTAGGTTTCTGGGAAGACCCCATCAAAAAAGTATTGCGTTACAATATTTTTTTGATCCGAAATAGGCCTCTTCTTTAAACTAATTTATAAAATAGGTCTGTTTTAAAGATAATTCCTAGACAGATCTGTCCTCATAGACCGCAGTACCGAATTGCTGTCTCTTCGATTTCGTGGCCACAGTTCACAACTGCGGCCTAGTATATATCATACATATTTGACTAATAGGCTCGTAGACTTGGAAAAAAATGTCCAAGTGTAAAATATGAAAAATAGGAGGCCGCAATTCACAAAAAATAGGAGGCTGCAATTCACAACTGCGGTTTCGATAATACATAGGCCTCAGTTATATGGTTGAGTGTGTATTAGAAGGTTTTAAGAACTGGACCCCGTCGACCATATAACTAAGACCACAGTTGTGAACTGCGACGTATTATCGAGACTGCAGTTGTGAACTGTGGCTTCTTATTTTTCATATTTTACACTTGGGCATTCCCCCCAAGTGTAACCCCATTTCCGACAATAAGTACTTTTCATGTATTTTCTATAATTTAGTTTCTTATAAATTTATTTTGTGCTATATTCATTTCAGATATTTTATTAAAGTATTTTCTAATAGAAAATTTTATTCATTTCGAATAGTGATGTATTTTGATCTTATTTTCTATATCTTATTGATCGACTATTTACATTTGAGTCTAAAATAAATATATTATTATTATTGTATTATTTTAATGAGTTCGTCAAACCCGAATACTATTTTGTTATATAATTTTACTATGATTATTAATTGTTACATCTGATTATTTAATTTATTTTTTATTTACCAAATTATTTCATTTTCGTATTTGATTAGATTTTTCCTGGTGAATTTCAATTTATTTTCAAGCCCAATTTATATTCAATTCGTTTGTATTATTTATTTATTTAATTGGATTTAAATTTTCGTTCATGAACTATTATCTCTTTTTGTTGGGCTATCTATCTTGTGGATATTATTTTATTGGATTGCGGGTATTTTATTTGAACCCAATCGTCTTCAAACCCCTCTCTTATTGAACCCTAAAACTCAATTGCAGTTTGTTCTCAAAACAGACCCACTATTATTGGATCCTAACCCAATAACCCAATAATCTATTTGTATTCTATAAATGCAACCCTAATACAAACCCTAAAAACCCAAAAATACAATTTTCTAGCCGTTACCCGCTCTCCTCTCTCCTCTTTCTCTTTCCTCCCTCTTCCTCTCTCCTCGTCAGCCATTACCCAATCCCCAAAACCCCAACCTCTTAATCCGGCGCCATCTCCAGCGACCCCTCCCTCAGCCGTCGCTGTCCTCCCTTCGAACCACCAGCGATGCCCAGGCTGTCGACCCCACTGGCGCTCTGCTGCTTCTCTTCCCGATCGAAGGAAGCTGCAGCATCAATTAACGCCAGTGCGTGCACCGCCGCCGCCTGCCCTGGGTCTCTGCCCTCGACGCTGCTAGCCAGATCCGAGCCCATTTGCTGCCATTGCAGTTGCTGCCTTTGCTCTCTCTCCTTTTGCTATTTTGCTTTGGTTCCTCTTTTGTTCACGTGATTTGCATGTAATTTGTTAGTTCGTGGGTTCGTTACTTCGGGACCCTTATCCCGTTATTCTTGGTATTCAATTTTATCGTCTATAAGGCAAGTCACTGTCCTCTTGAATTGTTAATTATATCAAATTCAAGTTTTGTTGAAACTCTTGCAAGTAGATCCCTTCGTTTATCGTATTATACATTGTTAATCTCTTTCGTTGGGTATATTGTGGGTTTACACGAGCTAACCCCAATATTCTTGATATCATGCCACTTTTGACTGTAAAGATTGAATCTTCCATGCATTCATGTAGAACCGTTAATAGGGATATGCATATAATCACGACACAATTAAATTATTGTAGAGAGAATTGCTAGGTTGTATGTTTGATTGAGTGATTAATAATTGGTTGATGTTAAATTAGTGTATGTATGTGATTTCATTTTTATTCATCATGTTATTGCACCCATCATGCGAATTAAGAAGTTTATCGATTAGTAGAATTGATACCCATCATGTTTAATTAATTTACTTTATGAAAACTACCCAAAACCTGTATATTACTTGCTGGTCTCTATGTTGACTGCTATTTTCGACCAGTAACTAATCTCAAAATAAATTACTTTCTGAATGTAAATTGTAGCCTTATCTTTCTAGTTTCCAGAACATCTTGAATTTTTGAATTCCGAGTTGTGCAGAAAAAGTTATGCCCATTTTACTACAGCTGTGTTTTTTATTCAAGATTCTCAGATTCTTGTATCTTGCATGCTTAAATAATAAAAATGCTGATCAAATGATAAAATTTTGCTCTGATAATTTTTATATTGTTAGTAATCATGTTTAGGAGTCTAGAAAATATTTTTAATGAATTTATTATTGAGTTTTTACTGATTCTAAAATTATAATAACTTGATGTCGAATATCTGCTTGAACATAAAATCTGTAAAGAATGATCTGTTTGGCCTAGCTACTGTGGTTGGGTTTTGAACTTTAAATATGCGTTGTAATAATGTGGAAATCTAGTTTCTAGAATTTCTGATGGATTCAGATTTTGATATCTGAAACAGCGAAAAACTGCATTTTTGTACAGACTACTCTTGTTGTCCTGAATTTTATATTCCAGATTTTAATTGCTAAATTATTCCTATATCGTAGTATTGCATGAATTAAAGTGTGTATGTCGTATTGCATGATCCTAATGAGTTATTGTCATTTTTCACCATCCATTGTCTCCCTATTGTTAACATCGTTCATCTTATGTCTCATATTTGCATATTATATTGTTGCATTAATAAAATAATTAATAAACCGGGATTTAAGTGATTGACTGGAGTAGTTGATGATATACTGACTGTACACTGAAGTGTGGGCCATGTTTTCCAAAATTTGTGTGTTGACTATTGTTATTGTTATCAGTTTATTGTTGGATTACTGACACAGTATCCCAATTGATCGTGTATTGTTTTATTGTTATTGAGCCAACCAATATGCACCAATATTGTAAATAATGTTATCGTGCCATGTACATGATCTATAAAATCCATCACTAAGTCTAAACGTAACTTATTTGTATGTAGCAACCATGTGGTAAATAAATGAGATGCATGAAGTGCTACATTAGTTAGGATTAAAATGATTAATAGACATAAGGATTGACACGACATCGACATTGCATATTGTTCATCATTGTTTCTATTGATATCGAATATTGGCTAAGTGTTATTGTTATTGATCACTGATTATTGTTACCGAATATTGAATCATTATTTATAGCCATTGTATCGACTATCATGATATTGATTATTGTTATTGTTCTATGTTATTGATTCTTATTGATCAATTGAATTCATTATTATATCGTTATTCCACTGTTCCCTGCTTTCTCTACTTGTTGTCCACGATTTGCTCTGAGGATATTTTTTTTCCTCTTTTTAGATGAAGTGTTTACAGGTGTTGATGGAGAATTGCCTGATGGATTGGGAGAACAACATTGGTGAAAAAATTGATAGCATCGCCGCTTAATAAATTATTGCTTTGTCATGAAGACTTAATTATTGAACTATTGTTATTTCATTGTATTGTGAGCTTTTGATCCGAATATTGTTATTTTTGTTCCTGATGTTGGATTATTATTGGATTTGGATATTTCATATTGTTTATTCCAAGTATTATTGTTCATGAGATTATTATTATTGCCTGTGCAATCATTTTGTATTGATTATATTGTTGAGTTGATCGGATAAACAACTTATGGGTGACGTTAGTCATTTGCTGGGCCAATGTTATGTACTCGTATTCCGTATTTCTGAGAAGCGGGGCGTGACACCAAGTCTACAAGTCTATTAGCCAAATATGTATGATATATACTTGGGGCGCCGCATTTGTGAACTGCGGCCACAAAAACGAAGAGGCCGCAGTTCGAGTATTGCAGCCTACGAGGACAGACCTATCTTGAGAATTAGTTTCGAAACACCTATTTTGGGAATTAGTTTAAAAAAGAGACCTATTTTGGAAAAAATCTCTGCATTACAATACCTAGTAATTTACATGTGCAATGCACGTCTTATAAATTAAATCTACTTTAAAAAAAAATAAAAACTCCGATGTAGTCTGACCTCGATCTGATACCTCATTTATATTTATATTAGTTATGCACGGATTTGTTTGTCTACGAATGACAACCCCAACTCTCCCATTATAATATTAGAGATTAGATATTTCACTATATTATAAGATTATATTATGGATAAACTTCATAAAACCCTTCTGGGTTTTTGCGAATTTTTTGCACCCTACCCTACACATCTTTTTTCGGAAACTTACCATATTATCATAGAGATACTTTGTCACTTCAGTAAAAATTGACTAACATCGTTAATTTTAGCATAAAATGTCAATTTTGTCCTTCAATACTTGATAGTTTTTTTTTGCAAATTTGTTTCTCTTCTTTCTCACCCTCTTATTTTGACTAGTACAATGCACGTGCGGTGCACGTCTATAAAAAAGTTTAGTTATTAAATTAAATGAATTTGTATATTTTGATTTGATGTGCATAACACGGGGATGTTTAGTGGATGTAGTTTGCACGTATATTACATGGGTTTACTCAGTTACAAAATTAGGGTTTGTTTGTTTACAACCCCAACTCTCCCATTAAAATAGTAGAGATATTTTATCCTCTAATACAACTCTTATCCAAATCCAAATCCAAATCCAAATCCAAACTCAAATTCAAAAGTACTCTCTTTCTTCCCCCTTCTTTCTTTAATAAAAAGGATAGAGTCGAGAGACTCTAGCCCGGACACTTCCCCCTCTTTCTCAAACCCAACCCCAATCCACCCAAACTCATTTCCCTTCATCTCTTTCTGCTGTATCCCTCTCTTCTTTCTGAGCTTTCTCTCACAAACCAACCCAAATTGCACATGAATCCATCTAAAACCATTCCCCTCATTCTCCTCCTTTCTATCTTCTTCCCTCTCAATGTTCTTCTCTCATATTTAACCGAAGCGTGAATATGAACTTTTATCCAAACCTGAAACAGGGTGGCCTTATTTCACCTTTTCCTCAAAAAAAAACTTTTATCCAAACCTGATCTCGCACAAATTCATCCCCCCCCCCCCCCCCCCCCCCCCCCCCAATCTCAAAATCCAACTTTAAACCCACCCAAATTATTTCGTTCTTCTTTTTTAATCCACCCAATCCATTATAAATTTTAGAAGGTACTCTTAGAATATTAATTAAATGCTGATAATAAGAATTTTTTTAATTAAAGATAATAATCAAATACTCTTAGAATATTAATTAAATGCTGATTATAAGAATTTTTTTAATTAAAGATAATAATCAAATATAAGGGAAAAGGGAGGGTATTTTAGTCATTACAAAAAAAAATTAAGTATCACATGACGTAACGTGATGGGAAAATAGAAGGGGGGCAGAGCGGCTAAGGCGAGTTGCCAAAAAAAAATGGGTAGGATAGAGTGCAACTTCAGGAAAACTCATTAGGGTTTTGTGAAATTAATCCTCATATTATTTTGGAGAGACCTAAATTAATTTTATAATGTTAACTTGAATTGGCTACACTTCTGTAAGTCCAAAATTAAAAAAATGTTTTACTTTTACCTCAGAAGACTTGGCAAGTTTGTCGGCACAAAATGATGCAACAGTTTTTAAATTAGAGTTTAGATTACAAAATTTATGTAACTTGTGGATTGCATTTTCCACCTTTTTTTCAAACATAAATATATATTTTATTGGCCAACACTCTTTATAGCTATATACATCTTCGAGTTAGGATAACGAGAGTACTATCTAAAGAAAGATATTATTTATTAGGGTTCTTCCCTGTAGTTTCCTTCTAGGGTAATGCTACACCTACAACCTTTACAACCTTACAACCTTAGGTGGCACAATCTCATTGGAGATGTATACAACCAACTACAACCTACTCTACAATACATTCCAATGAAATTGTGCCACCTAAGGTTGTAAAAGAAAGGTTGTAAGAAAAGGTTGTAGGTGTAGCATTACCCTTCCAACTAATATTGAAATTCCATATTAGTTTCCAACAATTTGCTATTTACATATTAGTCATGCGATCAACTCTATCTCAATTGTAATATCATGAAATTACCCCCACTTGACACCATGGAATCCTTGAACCAATTTTGGGGAATAACTCCCAAAGAGACTTAGCTCACTTCCCACATTAAACTTTATATGCCCATATAGGCCGTTATTTCGTTTGAAAGATATGAATATCAGCAATACAAATGAAAATAATAGAGTTTCTTGTAGATTGCTCCCTTCAAATCTCCACTACAAATAGTAATATAATCCCCAGTGCTTTTTTCTATATTTTCCGGTGTTTTCGAAATGCCAGGAATTGGCTACATGGCGTTTCGTAAAACGTCGCCGCAAACGCCGTCCTTGTCCCTGCCGGAGAAACTATAAGATTCCCCGGCGCAATGAAACGCCGGGGAAAGCTTTGAAAAATCCCCGGCGTTTTATAAACGCCGGCGATTTACTTTTGAATTTTTAAATATTTTACCGTTAATATATCCCGTCATTGGTAAATAACGCCGAGAAATGTTTTATTCTTGCTGACTGAAGTTCCCACTCCTCCACAAATTATGAAACCCGTAGAATGATAATCATATTGTTGAAACTCACAAATTATGAAACTCATAGACTGAAGTTCCCACTCCTCCACTACTCCACAAATCATGAAACTCACAAATTATCAAACAAACACTCCTTGAAACTTTCATAAAACAAAGATCTTTCAACTTTCATAGTACTATATATACATCACATAAATGTAGGTCCCGCCACAAAAGAGCATGCACTCATGCATGCAACGTTTGGTGCATGCTGATGCATGACAACGTTTGATGAAAGCATGGCGTCTCTTCCAAAGCATGGTGTTTCTTCCAAAGCATGGTGTCTTTTCAAAAGCATGGTGTCTCTTCGAAAGCATGGTGTCTCTTCCCCTCCTATAAATTCTCACTATTTTCTTCATTTGAAGATACACTCAACTGAAGAGAAAAATAGAGATTGATAGCCACAGAGAGCTTATAAAGTATTGAGAGTTTTTTTTGTAAATCTTTTGAGATTGAGAAATAATATTTGTGTTGTTTTCTTCTCAAATTTATCTCTGTTGTTTTTCTCCCGATCCTAACAAGTGGTATCAGAGCGAGGTTGAGTTGTTGAGTGTCAAAAGCCTTTGCAGATCAAGAAGTCGATGGAGGAATCAATATCATCATCATCATTTGGAGCCATGATCAAGCTTACTGCCACCAACTATACACTTTGGAGACCTCGGATGGAAGATCTCCTAAGTTGTAAAGATCTCTTTGATCCTATTGAGGAGAAGGGAGAGAGACCTGAAGCTACCAATGAGGCGGACTGGAAGAAGATGAACAGGAAAACGATCGGTCAGATTCGACAGTGGATCGATCACAGTGTCTTCCATCATGTTGCCCAGGAGACGGATGCTTTTGCCCTTTGGAAGAAGCTGGCGGATATGTACCAGGCCAAGACAGCTCGAAATAAGGCCCTGCTGATGAGACGGTTGGTGAACCTGAAGCTACAGGGAGGAACTTCTGTAGCAGAACACACCAGCGAGTTTCAGAGCCTGGTGAATCAGCTATCTTCAGTGGAGTTACCACTTGAAGATGAGTTACAGGCACTTCTACTTCTCAGCTCTCTTCCAGACAGTTGGGAGACATTGGTGGTCTCCCTCAGCAACTCGGCTTCGACTGGCAATCTTACCATGTCTATGGTTAAGGATGCCCTATTCAATGAGGAAGCTCGGAGAAAGGATGTTGGCACAAAAGCACAAGCCTGCGTCACAGAAGTCCGTGGGAGACAGCGAGAGGAAGATCGAGGCAGGTGGAGGGGCAGGAGCCAAAGCAGAGGCAGATCGAGAGGCAAATCAAGTGATGGGAGGATGCCTGCATACAACTGCCATCACTGTGGCAAACCAGGCCACATGAAAAGAAATTGTTGGAAGTTACAAAAGCAAGGCGGTCAGGGAAGGTCACAACCAAAGAAGGAAGGAGATGCACAAGTCACAGTACTAGAAGATGTGGCTCTTTGCTCTCATGAGGATGAAACATGCCTCCATGTGTCGAATCAGGGCGTAGAATGGGTGGTAGATACTGCAGCATCTTGCCATGCCACTCCTCGAAAGGACATCTTCACGACGTACAAAGCTGGAGACTTTGACTCGGTGAGGATGGGCAATTCTAGCTTTGCTAAGATTGTCGGAATTGGTGACGTTCGGATGCAGACTGATGCCGGGTGCACAATCACACTGCAGGATGTTCGCCATGTACCTGAACTTCGACAAAATCTTCTTTCGGTGAGAGCCCTAGATGAAAAGGGCTATGATAACCGTTTTTGCAATGGCTCGTGGAGGATGCTGAAAGGTGTAATGGTGATCGCTCGTGGACATCTCTGCAGCACTTTGTACAAGACTCATGTGAAGATCAATGTGGAGAGTCTCAATATTGTTGAACATGAAGCTTCGCAGAAATTGTGGCACCAGAGACTCGGTCACATGAGTGAGAAAGGTTTATCAACCTTGATGAAGGAAAATCTTATCTCCATTACCAAGAATGCAGAGCTTCAACCTTGCAGCAGCTGTTTATTTGGCAAGCAGCGAAGAGTCTCTTTTAGTTCTTCTTCGACAAGGAGATCAGAGTTGCTCAGTCTGATACATTCTGATGTTTGCGGTCCCATGGAGGTGGAGTCGCTAGGCAGTAACAAATACTTTCTGATATTTATTGATGATGCTTCTCGGAAGGTGTGGGTGTATTTTCTGAAGACAAAAGGTCAGGTCTTGGAAAGCTTCAAAACATTTCATGCCATGGTAGAGCGTGAAACGGGGAAGAAGCTGAAGTGCCTCCGCTCAGATAACGGAGGCGAGTATACATCCAGGAGTTTTGATGCCTATTCCAAGAGTCAGGGCATTCGGCACGAGAAGACGGTTCCACGTACCCCGCAACATAATGGGGTAGCAGAAAGAATGAACCGAACAATCATGGAAAGAGTCAGAAGTATGCTCAGCACAGCAAAGCTGCCAAAGCCATTTTGGGGAGAAGCTGTTCGCACCGCCTGCTACTTGATCAATCGATCTTCATCAGTCCCGCTGAATTTCAACATCCCGGAGAAGAAATGGACCGGCAAAAATCCCTCCTACTCTCACCTGAGGACATTTGGATGTCTGGCTTATGCACATGTCTCAAAGGAGCTCAGGCAGAAGCTCGATGCGAGAACCACTCCATGCATTTTCATAGGCTATGGAGACGAGGAGTTTGGATACAGGCTATGGGATCTAAAGACGAAGAAGCCCATCAGAAGTAGAGACGTGGTGTTCCATGAAAATCAGACATATGGGGACACTAAAAAGTCTACAATTGCTGAAAGACCTGTCAGTACTCAGGACTTTGTTCCAGATACAGTACCAGTACAAGTTTCCACAGATGATGATGTGTCTGATCAAGAACTAGAAGCAGAACCAGAGGAGGAGGAAGAAGGGATTGATGAGCCTGGGGAGCCGCAACCTTTCACAGCTGCAGAACCAGTACAAGATAATGATACACCGCCTGAGACGAGTGAGCCTTAGCTACGTAGATCTGAAAGAGGCCATATTCCGTCTACTAAATATCCAGAATCAGAGTACATTCATCTTACTGATGAAGGGGAACCAGAGAATTTCCAGGAAGCATTGTCTCATCCAGATAAAGACAACTGGCTGCACGCTATGCGGGATGAGATGGACTCTTTAGAGAAGAACCATACCTACGATTTGGTTAAGCTTCCAGGAGGGAAGAAGGCACTAAAGAACAAGTGGGTATTCAAGCTCAAGAAAGATGGCAGCGAAAAGGTGGTGAAGCACAAAGCTCGGCTAGTGGTCAAAGGATTCCTTCAGAAGAAAGGCATCGATTTTGGTGAGATTTTTTCTCCAGTTGTAAAGATGACTTCAATCCGAGTCATGCTCGGATTAGCAGCTAGCCTAGACTTGGAGCTTGAACAAATGGATGTGAAGACTGCATTTCTTCACGGTGATCTGCATGAAGAAATTTACATGGAGCAGCCAGAGGGATACGAGGTTCCAGGGAAAGAGAATCTCGTATGTAAGCTGAAGAAGAGTTTGTATGGCCTCAAGCAAGCACCAAGGCAATGGTACAAGAAGTTTGATTCATTCATGGTGAGTCAAGGCTACAAGAGGACTGCTGCAGATCAATGCGTCTACATTCAAAGGTCCCCTGATGGAAATTTCATTGCACTGTTACTATATGTCGATGACATGTTGATCGTCGGACAAGATGCAGTGAAGATCAGATAGCTGAAGATAGAACTCTCTAAGGTCTTTGATATGAAGGACCTTGGGCCAGCTCAGCAGATTTTAGGTATGAACATCTCTCGAGACAGAAAGGCCCGAAGATTGTGGTTATCTCAAGAGAAATATGTTGAACGGGTGATCAAGCGATTCAACATGGAGGGTGCCAAGCCAGTTAGCATCCCACTGGCTAATCATTTCAAGTTAAGCAAGAGTTCGTGTCCCTCATCCAGGAAAGAGATCGAGGAAATGGAAGTTGTGCCTTATTCTTCAGCGGTTGGAAGTCTGATGTATGCAATGGTGTGTACGAGGCCGGATATTGCACATGCAGTGGGTGTGGCAAGCAGATTTCTCTCCAATCCAGGAAATGAGCATTGGGAGGCTGTTAAGTGAATTCTCAGCTATCTTAAGGGTACTTCAAAGATATTTGTGTTACGGGGGAGCTGATCCGGTTTTGGAAGGCTATACAGATGCAGATATGGCCGGAGATCTTGATGGTAGAAAATCGACTTCTGATTTTATCTACACTTTTGCAGGGGGAGCTGTGTCATGGCAGTCAAGGTTGCAGAAGTGCGTTGCACTATCTACGACAGAAGCAGAGTACATTGCTGCCGTTGAAGCTGGCAAGGAGATGTTGTGGTTAAAGCGATTTCTACAAGAACTCGGGATCAAGCAGAATGACTACAAGGTACATTGTGACAGTCAGAGTGCTCTGGATTTGAGCAAGAATTCAATGTACCATTCCCGAACAAAACATATTGATATTCGCTATCACTGGATACGCGAGGTGATGGATCAACAATTGTTGAAACTGATGAAGATCCACACGAAGGAGAATCCAGCAGACATGTTGACAAAGATTGTGTCTCGGGAGAAACTAGAGTTATGCAGAGACATAACTGGAATGGATGAGAGATGACGATTGGTGCAGATGTGGCGTGAGGGGGAGAATTGTAGGTCCCGCCACAAAAGAGCATTCACTCATGCATGCAACGTTTGGTGCATGCTGATGCATGACAACATTTGATGAAAGCATGGTGTCTCTTCCAAAGCATGGTGTCTTTTCAAAGCATGGTGTCTCTTCCAAAGCATGGTGTCTTTTCAAAAGCAAGGTGTCTCTTCGAAAGCATGGTGTCTCTTTCCCTCCTATAAATTCTCACTTTTTTCTTCATTTGAAGATACACTCAACTGAAGAGAAAAATAGAGATTGATAGCCACAGAGAGCTTATAAAGTATTGAGAGTTTTTTTTGTAAATCTTTTGAGATTGAGAAATAATATTTGTGTTGTTTTCTTCTCAAATTTATCTCTGTTGTTTTTCTCCCGATCCTAACAATAAAGTTCTTTCAACTTCAAAATATGCATCATATAAAGTTCTTTCATAACTAATTAGCCTTTCATAAAACAAAGATCTTTCAATTTCAAAATAATCACATAAAGATCTTTTAACTAATTAGTCTTTTAAAACTACTTAAGAAGCTATTTGAGAAACTCCACCACGCGTAACTCAGCTAAGTTCAAAATGACAATGGCGATAACCTACAAAATGAACAATGAGTCAATAAACCTATGAATCTATAAATCTTAGCAGCAAAATGAACAATTAGTGGTTTTGGTCAGCAAAATGGGTAATAGTAGTAGTACTACTATGAAGTATGATAGTTGTTTGGGTTTTCCATCTTTGCTGTTATCAGTATATCCCCAATGATGATTCCATTCCCAAGCACAAGTATAAACTGAAAAATGGTGTATATATGACTCGCCTGTTTGCTTCTGTCCATTATCAACCTGTAAACTACTGACTATTCTCCTGCAATCTTACTGATCCTCGCCTTGTAATCTTCCACATTTGATTTGTCCTATTTTCTATCTTTGCTGCTATCAGTATATCCCCTATGAAGTTTGTAACTCTGAGCTAAAGATTTGAGGGTGTAAAACACCGATCGAAATGAGCATTGTTAGCAATTGTCAGAACAAGAACTTCATTTGACTTGATGTGTATCCATTTTTGTATTCTGTCCTTCATGTGTTCTATTTTTCAAATATTTTCTGCAGCTCTGAATATTTTTTTCATTGTTTGCCTGATTTGGAAATTGGAAATACTTTCTGACTGATACAATTGTCTTACTATCTTCTCCTAAAACCCAACAACCAACAATTTTGGTGATGCAGTTTATCTATGCAATTGCAATGATGTTCAATATATCAGTTATATTGAATCTTTACTTCAATTGAGTGGCAGAATAATGTTTGGTTGGAAAAATGAGCCAAGCCCTTTTACCATTATTATTGGTTATTATTGGTAATGTTCTTGTCATCACTGACTAGGTATTATTGGTAATGTTCTTGTCACCACAGAATAAGGAGTATAATTTCTGTCAAGAAACCTTTAAAATTACAGTTTCAAATATCAGCTCTGAGTCAGTGACCAAGACGATACTCCTAAGTCATCTTGGCACTTGGTCTACCTATTCCAATAATCGCCTAAAACGTCGACATCAGCCAAAACTGAAGTTAAAAATTAAAAAAAAAAAAAAAAATGAGCACTAGCATGATATAACCCATATATTATTTTACTGCAGACGAATATACAATAGGACTGAGAGAGCATGAGAGGGACCACTTGTGAAAATGAATTTCAAATAATTTGATTTTACATATTTAGACTGATTTAGATGTGCAGATCAATTTGAACGGTTCGAATTATTAATACAAAGATGGGAAGGCCGAGTGCACATGGCAACCCAGTGCACTACGGAAGGGGACTATATATATATATATATATATATATATATATATATGGAAATGCTCCATTGAAAACGCAAATGTTGTGAAAACACGTGAAAACCACCTAGGCCGTTGTTGGAACACGTGAAAACCCCAACAACAGCCTAGGGTGTTTTCACGTTTTCCACGCTACAATACGTTTTCAATGGAGCATTTCCCATATATATATATATATATATATATATATATATATATATATAGGGAAATGCTCAGTTGAAAACGCAAATGTCTGCGAAAACGTGGAAAACCACTTAGGCCGTTGTTGGAAACAACGGCCTAGGTTATAATGTATTATAACCTAGGCCGTTGTTTCCAACAACGGCCTAGGCTTGTTTTCACGTTTTCACCAACATTTGCCTAGGTGGTATTCCAACAACGGCTTAGGTTGTTTTCACGGGTTTTCACAATATTTGCGTTTTCAATTGAGCATTTTTCATATATATATATATATATATATATATGAGAAATACTCCATTGAAAACGGATTTGTTTTTACGGGTTGGAAAATAGCGATCTGAGCCATTGGGTCGCTCTTGATCGTGATCAGCGGCTCAGATCGTTGCCGCCCATCACCCAGTATCACTTAAGTGGCGGAGGGTTAATTTGAAAATTTCGTCCTAAATAATTTTTCGCCTGATTCGCTCTGAAAAATTGATATAACCTAGGTCGTTGTTGGGAACAACGACCTAGGTTATAAAAAATTGTATTATAGGCCGTTGTTTGGAACAACGACCTTCATTTAATTTTTTATAACTTAGGCTAACAACGGCCTAGGCTATAAAATTTTGTTGTTTCAAATAATCTAGGCTATAAAATTTTATAGTCTAGGCTATTATTGAGAATCACGATCTAGGTTATAAAAAATTGAATGAAGGCCGTTGTTTCAAAAAATTGATATATTCGATAATAGTTATAAAACCATTATTAGGAAAGGGTAACTAATAATAGAATGAGGCAATAAATACTCACGATAATTTGCTTAAATGAGAAACAATAGGGTGGAGAAGGTAACTCAAATGTTGAATTTTTATTATTATTCATATATCTTGATCTATCTCTCACCCTAATATTCCTGGCTGTATCCTTTTTGTTGCTACATCAACTAAACTATTTCTCGCTGTATCCTTTTTCTATTAACTAGGATTTGGTACACTTTAAACTCGACCCATGTTCATTTCTAATCCATAACCCGAATCTAAAACTATCGAACACTCTAATTTACTCAATCCCCCTTATTATCTACTCAACACCGGCAAAATTTTACTTTTATTTTCTATTCCGACTAATATGTTGAGAAGGAGATACTTTTCATTGTCAATTTCTCTTCCACTCATCCCCATATCTGAAAGTAGAAAAACTGTGGCCCGTATAGCCAATAACTTCAGTTGAAATGATGACTTAAAACAAGTATCAAGAAGACGAATGTGAGAGATCGCAGCCATGTAGTCGAAGGCGTAAGGCGCAACACAATTTCACTATCCCGTAAAAAGTCTGAGGTGCAAGGTGTAAGGCGTAAGCCTCACTTAACCGAGGCACACTATTACTTTTTTAGGGTTTTTAAAATTTATAAATAAGATTATATAAATAAGATAACATAATAGCAACAAAATATATTATACAATGACCAAGATAACTGTGTAAGTTATCAATTTTGTAAAACTACAATGTATTCCTCTGTAATATATAACTACAATGTGTTTCTTGCCTTAAAGAATAAGTGATACAATGTGTTCCTCTGTAAAACTACAATAATATCATATTAGCCTTCAATTCATAATTTCATATAGTAATGAACATACAATATTACAGTATTACAGTAATGAAGATACTTACTATACAACATACAGTATTACAGTATTACAGTAATGAGCATACACTAAAACTACAATAGTATCAAATTAAATATTGCAGTAATGAGCATATAGTATTATAGTATAAAAGTATTAGTAAATGGTAATGTATTTTAAAATATTACAACAATAACATAAAGTTAGCTGACCATAAAATTTGGTCATGCTCTTGTTGGGTTTATGTATTGCATACGATGTTGGATAAGAAGACGATAAGACGATGGAGGGATAGAAAAGATTGGAAATGGAGCGGAGGCGAGAAATAGTCAGCTGCAGCAACAGCAGAAGTTGCGGTCGACCGTCCCTCATGTGCGGTCGACCGTCCCCTGCACGAAGTCGTCCAGAGAGGAGGATAGTCGACCGACTTGTTGGTGCGGTCGACCGTTTGCGACGCTGATGGATTTCGGACTTGAGTTTGGCTGATTCATGAAAAGCCCAACTTGCTCTTCAAGTTGGATCGTGTGGCTCCTATCGTAGGGTTATCTCTTATGTACTATCCAATGGCTATTGTAACAACATATTAACTTAGGGTTTGTCTCTAGATCTATATAAACAATTGTAACGACTCATAGATCCATGATGATTCTATTGAGTGCCGAATAGAAGAAGAGAGTACTTCATAGAGAGGGTTAGAGAGTTCCTCCATTGTAAGCAGCATCAAATTCCAATAGGCTTGAGAGATGGTCGTGGTGAGAATTATAATATTCTTATATATTCTCTAGTTAAAATAATATCTCGGTTCTTCCTCCCTCGAATTCTTGTGTGCTTTGTGTGATTGGCGTGATCTAGTCTTGCTTGGCGGTTTGTGTTGATTGTGTCAAAGACTCAATAAGATCCTCATAATTCCTAACAAGTGGTATTAGAGCTGTCAGGTTCGTGGGTTTGTTCGAGTTCCTTGGAGATGGCAGATCAAAAGACGAAGATCAAGCAGTTTGATGGTAAGATCAACTTCAATCTATGGATGGTGGACATGTATGCTGTTTTGGTTCAGAAGGACTTGTACCTTGCCCAAGAAGAGAAGAAGCCAACCGAAGTGAAGGAGGAGAAGTGGGATGAGATTTATTTGAAGGCCTTGAGTTTAATCCGGTTGCAATTGGAGGACGAAGTCAAGTGTAATATTCTTGAGGAGAAAAGTGTGGCGAGTCTATGGGCGAGACTCAAATCTGACTACTCGATATCGTCGTTGCTAGATCGGATTTATTGGAAGAGGAAGCTGTTTAGGTTCTCAATGAAGAATGGTATCCATCTTCAAGATCATATTGTGGAGTTCAATAAGGTAATATCTTAACTGAAGGCGATTAACGCTGATGATCTTAGCGAAGTGGATAAAGCTTTCAACTTGATTTATTCACTGCCAACTTCTTATGATCACTTGATAACTACCATGCTACATGGGAAATCAGCCAAAGAGATACTTACTGTAGCCGGGGTGATTAGGGTCTGAAAAAAGATGAACTGATAAAGGAGACTCATAAAGGAGGGTCTATTTCTACAGGGTGTTTTGCGGTGGATGGTGATGTTGGATCCTGTAGGCAAGGCAAGAAACACTAGAAGGGGGGGGGGGGGAAGTTTTGTATAAAAGTTAATAACAAAATTGAACTTTTTCTTCTGTCCAGTCGACTTCAAAAAGAGAAATAAGTCAACTGAGACATCAGATTAGAAGAGTATTTTAGACAAGTCTGATCAGTCGACTTATAGCAGAAAATAGTCAACTTGCCAGACAAGTTTTCGAAGAGTATGTTATACCAGTCTGATCAGTCGACTTAAAGAGGAGACGCAGTCGACTGTCCAGACAAGTTTTCAAATAAGAATTAAATGCAAGTAAAGAAAATGCAAGTTCAGAGAAATACAACCACAGAGTACACACGATGTATCCTGGTTCGGTCCTCCCGACCTACATCCAGTCCCCAAGCAACCCGCTTGAGATTTTCCACTATTCTTGAAAAAATACAAGAATACCCTACAGCGTTTAGAAAACAATCTTGTCCAACCCGTAGACCTCTCTTACCACCAGAGAGAGCAAACCCACTCTTCAATCAAGAGTGAAAACCTGACTCTACAACCTATAGTCCTACTCTCCAATCGAGAGGACCACTCTCACAACCCGAGAGTGAAAGAACACAATAAAATAGATACAATCAACCTATAGCCTTGTTTTGTGATTGTGATTTTTGTATAGTGGCTAATAGGTCACTTCTGAAATCAGTCCAAAATGAAATCAATATTATATTAGACTGAGATTCAGAGAACCAAGACTTAGAAGATTTAGAGTGCTTGTTTGAATACTAGTTCTCTTACAAAAGCAAAAACTTAAACTTTTTATCAAAATGCTTGGAACCTTTCAATGGTGATTCCTAGGCTCTATTTATAAAGAAGAATCACTAGGACGTTGTAAATCAGTTAATAAAACTGATTTAAAACGGATATAAAATTTTTGAATTCGAAAAATAAGTTTTAAATTCTGAAATCTGTCGAAACGACTTGAACAGTCGACTGGGTTGCCATGATGAGTCGACTGGCCAGAGTTTGAAAGAGTTCAAACAGTTTTGTACTGGTACAGTCGACTAGTGCCATAAGGCAGTCGACTGGTACTTAACAGCTGATCTAATTCAAACTGTTTCGACCTTTAATCTTTTGAAAAACACTCAATTATAAAGATGTGTGAGTGTGTGTGTGTGACAAGGCTGTTACATCAATCTAAGACTCAAAAAAAAATAAGATTACAATTTGTTTTACAAGGCATTTAATAACACATTTGAAGCACGGGTCTTGTCTTGAGTCTTGAGTCTTGAGTCTTGAGTCTTGAATATGAGCATGAGCCTTTGTAGCGTGATCAATTTCCTTTGAGAGCTTCATTGGAGCACTTTGCACTTTGTATCATACATAGTATGGACCTTGATACATCCTGCATTATATAAGAAGTAGCATAATTTTGCATTGTGTTGTAGTGATCAAAACCAAGAATCAACATGTGATACTTCAATTGGAAGGGATGTGACACACAAAGGTAAGATTGGTTGCCATTACTGTAGAGGAATTGGCATTACAAGAGAAATTTTCGCAAGTGGTTGATTCAGAAAAGTGCTACTAAAGAAGGGGAGCAAGCCCATATAGTCGGCGCAACTAAGTCAGGTAAAAATGACGATTATTGTTTTCTTGCATGTTTCAAGTTTTTCAGATATGGATTCAAGTTGGTATCTTGATTTGGGAAGTTCTTCTCATATTTGCTCCGAGAGGGAGATGTTTTCTACTTACAAGTCATCAACAGGCCACAGTGTGAGAACGGGGAGTGGTGAGAATTGTGAAGTGGTGGGTGAGGGAACTATTGAATTGGAGACGCCAGATGGGGTAAAGGGTTCACACTAGAAGAGGTCATGCATTTTCCTTCGATACAGCAGAATCTTATATCTGTAGTAACCCGTATTTTTAAATACTATTTTTGAGATTAGAAAATGAATTAAAATGATTTTTGGTGATTTAATAAATGTTCATTTAGAAATTTATCTTTTACACGTGCAAAACACGTGCGAATGTTGTCTTTGAAAGCCTAAAACCAAAATTTATTTTGGAAAAACTCATTATTTATTATTTAAGATTATTCGTGATTTTTCTAGATTTTTCTAATAATTATTGGACTTATTTGCAAATATTTCAAAAAGAAGGACTTTTGTGCAAAATTACCAAATGGGGTGAAAACTCCAGATTTTTCGGATTTTTAGGCTGGATATAGTGCCAAGTCAATTCAGGTATAACAAGCTTATCTTTTATTTCAACATATTTGAATTATTTTACAAGTTTTGATAAAAGAGGATCTTTTCGCAAAATTGCTATTTAAAGGGGTGAAAGTGCAAAACTATTTTTCTGAATTTTCCTACAGTGCCGGCAGATGCTGGAGGGGATCTTTTTGATTTTGAATTGATTAAAATTGATTTTTAACTAGTTTTCTAATAAAGGAATCTATTTATGTAAAGGTATATTGTAAAATGAGTATTTTGCAAACATTTTCTAAAATCCTAGAAACTTAAATCTCGGACTATATAAGGTTTTGTGCAGTCGGTCTTTTGCTGTACAACATAGGAGATCTCTTACTTTCTTATTATTTTGGATTTCTAAGGAGAAGACTTTGGATTTCTTGCGAAGGAGGGGCTTTCTTAATTTCTATTCTTCTTCGTTCGATCTCTTCAACAAAGTGAGTGACTTGTTTTGTTTCATTTTATTTTGTGTATGTTGCATGTGAGTAATATAAATTGTTTTGTTAGTTCTTTGAATGTTGTATGTGGTGTTTCATCTCCTAGAAAGCATGCTAGGGTTTGGGTATGAATATGTATATTTGATTGATGAAAAAAATTGAATCTTGTGAAACCCTAGTTATTTATGAGTAAAATTGTATGTGGGTAATTTGAGATTGATGAATGATCTATTAGAGATCATGGGTAGGCTATTTCTTTTGGATTAATGTTGGATTGATTGAATATGGTAGATTTCGTGCATAAATTTAATAAAGATGAGATTTTTATCACTTTGAGGATTGGTGGAATGAAACTTGATATGGTGATGGTATAAATTGATTATGTTTAGGAGTTATAATGGTGAATCGGTTTGAGAAAATTTGGAGAAAGAATTTATGAATCAAGAGATCATGTTTTGAGAATCGAAATTTGGAATCGAGTTGAGTTTGAGGAAATATATCCAAATTGGGAATTTTTTTTGAATTTTGGTATTGATATGGTTTGGACCTGAATACGAAGCTATTTCAATGAACAATTAATTTTTTGGAAACTCTATTTTGATTATATACACAATTCATGTTTTAATTGAAAGAAGTCAACAAATCGCTATTTTTATAAATTTAAGTAGTTTTGATTTAGTTTTTATAGACTATTATATATCCTTTAAGTTGTATTTGAACATATAAGGAATATGCTTTTTGTAGAAATCATTTTCATAAAGTAAAACTCCGTATCGGTTGAAATGTGCACTACCAAAAATCTGCAGTCTGCAGGTCGACAGTCGACCAATGAAATTTTACAGTCGCGACCTGGTTGCTGCGTTCGCTAGTTTTCTGGAAATTTCATTCTGGACAATCGACTGATGACTTTTTACAGTCGAATGATATTACTTAGAATTATTTTAATTGAAGTTTTGAATTTTTCGCTTTGGACAGTCGACCGATGGCTTTTTATAGTCGACTTCTAATACTTAGAATTATTTTCTCAAAGTTATCAGATTTTTCTCTTTGGACAGTCGACTGACGCTTGTCTATAGTCGACTGATATTGACGTATCTTGATATATTTGAATGTTCTTTTAAATGATTTATTCTCTAAATGTTTTAATCTATAACTTACTATTCTATACCTTATCTTCTACTGAACAAATGTTTTCAAGTTGTTTTAACTGAGCAATTTATGTTGGAAGATTGGTTTGGGTGTTTGGGCGTGAGTCTCTAGAGGGTGTGTGTGACCCTAGTATACCGGCAGTTGAGATATTTATGTTTGGGCCTGTTGAGGCATTTTAGTTGATCAGTTGTTGAGTTAAGTCCTGTGGGGTACACCAACTCTAGGAGATCTGTAAAGTAATTACATAACCTAAATGATAAGGACAGGCACTAGTGGTGCTATGATGAATGAGAACATGGGTTATGGACCTCAGTATGGCTCACGGTGTGAGATAATCCCTGAAATTATTCAGGTGTGAGTGAAATAGTCTCCGGAATTGCCTGTGGTGTGGGATTGATCTCCGAAATTATTGGGGTCGAGGCGACACTCATGTGATATACGTGCGATGAGGTGCCATAGCTTGTGGTGTGGGGTATTCTCGAAGATTCCCAGATGTGAGTGAAATAGTCTCCGGAATTATCTGTAGATAGAGATTAACCTCCGAAATTATCGGGGCATGGGCTAATACTAATAGTGTATCTATATCTCGTAGTAATCATAGAAGTAGGATTAGTTGCATCGCGGGGGATTAAACCCTATAAAGTGGAGACGTTAAGGGCTTGCACCAGACCTATGTAGAGTGGGATGCATGGACTCCGACAAGTACACATTAGAGAGTCAGCATATAACATTGATGTTTTCTCGACTTGGTATTATGCATGTGTTTTCAGTTTTCTACACTTGACACATAGTCTAGCTTCACTTGATGTTTTCGTGTTTCGTGGTTATTCCCTAATTCACTTACTCTTGTTTGTTTCCTGTTGTTGATGAATCTATGCTTTATTTATGTTGCTTGTTAATTTTTATGTCACTTATACCATTATGGCTGACCTATTTAGTTTTGGGGGTTAGAGGTATCTCTAGCCTCATATTTTACAGGTGATTACCTATAGCTTGGGATTTGGATGCTTGAGTTAAAGTGATGTAATGGATTGTGTGATTTTGTAAAAGAAAGTGATGTAAAGAAGGAGATTTTGTAATTCAAGGTGTATGTATTTCGCTGTGCTATGTAAATATTATTGTAATGAAATTTTGAGAAAAATTTTACTGGTATTTTGGGCTGTGCTTAATATTACATATGAAGTTGATGCTGGAAATTGTGACACGTATTTCTAAGATATCATATTGAAAATTCGGGACGCTACAGAGATTGGTATTAGAGCATGCTTCAATAGTAATAATAAACATGGTATAAAATAACCTAGGTGTGGACACTAGAGCGTGAGTACCTAAGTGTGGACATTAGAGAGTGAGTATCACATAGAGCTGAAACATGATTTTTTTTTTTTTTTTACTTTTGGGGTATGGTTGAGGTTTTGCCATAGGGTATTGATGTGAATATGAATTGTGTTGTGGTGCTCTAACTTTTACCCTCATTTCGTAGTATTCAGAATGGTTCGATCCAGAACCAGGAATGGTAACAATGGTGATGGAACTAAAAGTTCCCAAGGGGCAGGAGTTTATCTCGAGGCCGAGTTTATCAGGGTGTATCAGACCTTGAATGCACTAATGGCAGCTAATATGATGCAGAATCAGAACCAAAATCAGAATCATGGGGGTTGGACCAGTGTTTGTTAACGCTGATCCTATCAAGCAGATTGAGTCCTTCAAGAGGATGAGGCCGCCCGGGTTTGAGAGGCAGTCTGATCCAAATGATCTACTTTCGCTGTAGCCGCTGAGCTGATCTACTTTCGCTATAGCTGCCGAGCTGCTTCGATGTCACCGCCGATGTTGTTGAAAGGGCGGAGTAGGAGATTGATGAGGAAGAGTTTATGTTGAAGAGGAGTGCAGATTGAGAAGTTCGGGAGGTGGAGATTGAGGTTAGAATTTGGAATTGGGGATGATAAGATAAGAGAGAAATTGAGGAGTTACGGGGTATGAGAAGGGTTAAAGATGGGTAGGGTTGTGACGACGGGTTGGGTCGGGTCTGTTATGTTCAGGTGCATCTTTTGCTAGAGACGCAAGCCTAAAGCCTTTGCTAAAGTGCATCCATGCGCAAACCTGAGTGAAGCTTCAATCAAAGGGGGAGCCTTAATTGAGGCTTGAGGCTCTGAGGCTTGAGGCTCAAACTGCTGTTAAGCCTGAGCTTTGAGCCTGAGGCGAGCCTTCAACTACACTGGGTCGCAGGTTTGATTCCGGCCTTAGATAAAATTAAGGTCAAAAACCAAAGTACCCCCCAAACGTTTGGTCTAAGTACAATATGCTCATATAATGTTTGAAAAAGTACACTAAAATCATTTCTCCGTTAACTTAACCTCATCCGTTAAGTTATAATTATTGAATTACCTTTTTATCCTTACCCTTTCATAGTCAAATCTCTTCTTCTTTTTCCTTTTTCTTCATTCTTTTTTTTTCTTTCATTTTTCCTATTCTTCCATTTCTTCATTCCTTTTAGAATAATTGAAAAGTTATTTAAGTAGTTAGCTAAGTATCTGATTACATGTAATACTTGTAAAATGTGTAGAGTCAATTGTGCGGAATTAGCTAGCTTACTTGTTACACGCCAGGGTTTTTTTCAACATCACTCACTAATGTTCTAACTTCATATAACTCATTCACAAATTAATATTTTCATATTAGTCCCTCAACCAAAATGATCAGTCAAAGTTCCAGTTACAACATTATGAACATCTAATCCATTGCACATTTGCACTAATTTTCGATAAAAAAAAAAGTGAAGTAGAGTAGTGCAGAAGACAGTAAGATGCAAGAGTATAATACTATTTTGAGATAATGGAACTCTTCACTTCAGAATTTTCGAGTGTTTCAAAGTTCTGAATTTTCAAGATATGGAAGTTCAGGTAATTTTCATGATATTGCAATTTTAGTTTCTATCTGATCACTTTTAGAGTTGGTCCAGAGACCGATAGGAAAGTAGCATTTGTGAGTGAGTTCTATAGAATTAAAACATTTACAATTTGTTAGTGAGTGATGGGGAAACAACCTTACACAGGAACCAACAATAATATGTCTTACATAATTGTATCTTATGCTAAAATTCAATATACATCTAGTTAGTACTACAGAAATGGGTTACACCAATGAAGGCCAGCACAGGCATTTCTATCTCAAGAATTCTGAAGCACAACCACAAATGGCAATGCCAAATACCTACATATTATTAATGACCTTACCGATGGACCAAAACTTCAAAGTTGTGGTAAGGGTGAGGGTTTTAATATTTGTATTCTAACATGCCCTCTCAGGTCAAGCGCCTTCTAAGTATAACAGAGATTCTATTGATAAAATTGAGATTGAGTTGCTTTTCTCATTGATTCAACATGATATATATACAAGAGGCAGAACAATAGTTGCCTAAAAATGCCCCATGATGCGCTGCAATAGTTTGGGAAATATAAAACATATTTTAGGAAATAGTTTCCTATAACAAAGCAAGCACTCATATATAGCCTATCCTAGAATCAAGGAATAAACATCGCCAATGATATCGTAACACCCCCTCTCAAGTTGGAGCATGTAAGTCTAAAATGCCCAACTTGTCAAGAAGAAAATCAAATTGCTTCTTTCCCAAAGTCCTGGTAAAAATGTCCGCCAAGTGAACCGTCGTCGGTACATAAGACGGAGAAATAAGAACTTCCTGGATTGCATCTCGCACGAAATGACAGTCAACTTCAATGTGTTTCGTGCCATACCGGATTTTGCACTATATGCAATGAAGACTGACTATCACAGAAAAGAGGAATTGCCTTTGGATGATGAACTCCCAAACTCAAAAGTAGACCCTTCAACCATTTTAGTTCACAAGTAATAGAAGTCATAGAACGATATTCGGCCTCGGCTGAAGAGCGAGCTACAGTATGTTGCTTCTTAGTTTTCCATGAAATTGGCGAATGCCCTAAAAACACAAACCAACCAGTGAGAGACCACCTGGTAAGAGGACAGGCTGCCCAATCCAAGTCACACCAACCTGTCAAAGACAACTCACTGTCTGAGCGCAATAGAATGCCTTGACCCGGAGATTTTTTTAAATAGCGAACAACTTGTAATGCAGCATCCCAATGTTCCTATCTTGGTTCCTACATGAATTGCAACAGGACATGAACCGAGTATGCCAAGTCAGGGCGGGTAACCGCCAAATAAATAAGACGCCCAAGTAAATGTCTATAAGGTTCAGGATCTGAAAGATAAGGCCCCGTGGCATGCGCCAACTGATGATTCTGTTCGATCGGGAATGAAGCCGGCTTTAAGACCAACAATCTAGCCTCCGAAATAATATCAAGAGCATATTTCCTTTTACATAAGAGCAACCCTGAAGAGCTTCTAGTCACCTCAATGCCAAGAAAATATTTAAGCACACCAAGATCCTTCATATAAAAACATTTACTTAAATAGGCTTTAAAACACGTCACCGCAGCGGAATCGTTACCAGAAATTACCAAATCATCAACATACACTAGTACATTAATCTGTACAGGCCCTTTAGTGTAAGTAAATAGGGAATAATTGGAATAGGATTGAAGAAACCATACCCCTTTAAAGCAGTCACGAGCTTTGCAAACCAACATCGAGGTGCCTATCTCAAACCATATAGCGACTTACGCCAGCGACAAACCAAATTGGAATGAGTAGAGCTAAAGCCTGGAGGAAGTTTCATATACACCTCCTCATCTAAATTGCCGTGAAGGAAGGCATTATGAACACCATCTGATGCAACTCCCAATTCTTTGATGCGGTAACAGCCAGAAATGCTCGAATTGTTACCATTTTTGCTACTGGGGCAAATGTCTCATTATAATCAATTCCTTCAACTTGATGATTGCCAAGAACAACTAATCTGGCCTTTAATCTCTCAATGCTACCATCTGAGTTGTATTTAATTTTGTACCCCCATTTACTGCCTAGAGCTTTCTTGCTAGGAGGTAATTTTTCCATAGTCCAAGTGCCATTATCTTCCAAAGCACGAATTTCTTTTTGCATAGCAGTACACCAGTCGACATCTTTTGCAGCCTTCTTAAAGGACAGTGGCTCAGCACCTGCAGTTACAGCTGCAAGAAAATTTCAGTGTTTCACAGTATTGTCACAACTAACATAATGTGCTATAGGGAAAGGCGTACCTGAGGGAGTGTGATATTATGGATCAGGTGGAGCAAGAGATGGGATTTTCTTGATAACCATATGTGTCACGAAGTCTCGTAATTTTACCGATGGAAACTTCTCCTGAAGCCCGCGGCCCAAGTTTGCCTCCCCCGAGCCTACGGGAGATTCATCAACCCGCTCGCCATTCGTGGAGGAAGTTGCCACAGAGGGAACATCCCGAGCGTTTGGACATGGCTCGGATGATGAAGGTGGCGTCTCAGTAGGCCGGGACGTGTTGCTAGTTGGTGGCGAGACCATTTTAGGAGCAACTTGGCATCCTCATGCATCGTCCTATGATCGTCCATATCACCAATAAACTCTTCAGTATAAGGAACATCACGGTCAAGGGTAGGAGCAAGATTTGTGACGTCCACATTCAAAAAAGGAAAGACATTTTCATAGAACTTCACATCCCTCGACACAAAGAATTCCTTTTTCTCAAGGTCAAATAAATTCCATCCCTTCTTACCAAACAGATATCCCACAAAAACACATTTACGACTTCGACTAGTAAACTTGTCACCTTTACCTCGTTGATTATGGGCAAAGGCTAAACAACCATCAATGCATAAGTCACTGAAAGAAGGTGCACAACCAAAGAGAATTTCATAAGGAGACTTGTTGAAGAGAACACTAGACGGAGTCCGATTTATTAGGTGGGCAGCGGCCAAAACATATTCCCCCCAAAAATAGGTTGGCAAGCCTCCATGAAATCGCAATGCACGAGCAACATTCAAAATATGTTTATGTTTCCTTTCAACTCTTCCATTTTTTTGAGGGGTACCCACACAAGAAGTTTGAAATAAAATGCCATTTGCCACAAAATAATCTTTCATGCAGTTGAACTCTGATCCCTTGTCACTACGTACAAGTTTCAACTTTTGAGAGAATTGACATTCAATCATTGTAATAAAGGACATAAACATCTGAAAAACTTCTCTTTTATCAGTTAATAAATAAACCCACACAACATGAGAATAATCATCCACCAAAGTTAAAAAATAACGAGCACCACAAGAAGAAAGCTCATCATATGGACCCCATAAATCACAATGTATTAACTCAAAAATCCGAGTTGATTTATTTTCACTTAAAGGAAAACTATTTCTAGGATGTTTAGCACGATGACAAACTTCACATCCTTTATCTAAATGACCCCTAGAATCATGTAAAAAGGGAAGTAACTTCACTACTTTCTCGGAAGGATGACCCAATTGATGATGCCACAGCTCTAAGGACTTCGAACTAGCAACTGAAACCGCTTGCACCTTGAATCCTTGCTGTAGGTAGTAAAGTCCATCCCGTCTCTCACCCGTGCCAATCACCTCCCTCGAACGTCGGTCCTGTATAGCACGCAAGTTAGAATTAAATTGGACAAAATAATTTAGATCATCATTCAGTTGAGACACTGAAATTAAATTGCAATGTAATTTAGGAACAAAAAGAACATTTTGGAGCACTATTGTGTCCGTTAGTCTCACAACACCCTCCTTAGTAGCAATCACTGTTTGACCATCCGGAAGACCCACGGGACATGGAGAAACCACTTTAATATTCAATAAACAAGATTCATCACCGGTAACATGATGAGAGCAGCCAGTATCAATTATCCAATCACCCATTCCTAACTTACCATACAACCTGTTAGAAGAAGTAGAAGAAGAACCAAATGTGGCGGATAATGCTGCCCATTGTTCGGCAGTAAAGCTCGGAAGAGGTTGCGCAGCAGAAGTAGGACTCGATGTTGCAAGAGGTGCACTGTGATTAACATCGGGTGTAGCGGCATTAGCACGCACTTCGTTACGACCACGACCTGTCGAATTCTTTGTTGACGGAGTGGTTGGTTTGCCCTTCAAATTGCCTTTTTCCTCAAGATTAGAACCATATTTCTCCAAGTACCAATCTGGAGTGCCATGTATATCAAAGCATGTATCAATATCATGACCCTTTTTATGGCAGTGAGAACAAATCAAGGCCGCCTTCTCCGTTCTATCAAGACGTGGTTTGGATCTATTCTCCATACGCATAGCAAAACCAACTACATCGGGTTTCTCTTTGGTGATGCGTGTGATCCCCCGAACCCGCTAATCTTAAGAAATTTGTTGGAATGCCCGATTCAACGTAGGGAGAGGATCTTGCGACAAAAGAGTCGACCGCAATTGGGCATAATAATTGGAACACAGGCCAAGAAAAAATTGGTGCAGCCTATCGTTGGCACGCCGTTTTTCATGTTGTTTACCAACCTGACAAGTACATTTACCACACTTACATGAAATCAAAGGCTCATGTTTATCTAGTTCATCCCATAAAACATTCAATTTACTGAAATAAATAGCAACATGCATAAGTTTGGTGAATACGCAGACCATTCACAATCGAGAATCATTCATGCAAGTCATCCCATAAGCGTTTGGCATCATCATAGTTTGATAGCATGGAACGTACCTCGGGGTCAATCGTATTCGTGAGCCATGAGACAAACATTCATTGGATTTTGACCCAATCATGTTTCGTACAAGGAGGCATGATATTTGTGATTGTCCCGTTAAGAAAACCGAATTTGCGCTGAGAGGAAAGGGCGACGCGAATAGCATGAAACCACTCATCAAAGTTGTCAAGCTTCAGACGAATGGGAGTAATGAAGTAGCCAGGGCGATCTTGTGGCCCTAAGTAGAATGGCGAACTAGGATCAATCTTTGCCGGTGGTGGATCATTATTCAATGGTGAAGGTATGGCTTCGTCAGCCATCGTTTAGGAGAAAAAAAAAATGTTTCTGAAGCAACCTAAACCAGCTCTGATACCATGATAAAATTGAGATTGGGTTGCTTTTCTCATTGATTCAATGTGATATATATACAAGAGGCAGAACAATAGTTGCCTAAAAATGCCTTATGATGCACGGCAATAGTTTGGAAAATATAAAACATATTTTAGGAAATAGTTTCCTATAACAAAGCAAGCACCCATATATAGCCTATCCTAGAATCAAGGAATAAACATCGCCAATGATATCGTAACAATAGTGTATATTTGCTGTTAAAAATGAACAAAAAGAAGTATTCATAGAACTATGAAACATCATGTGGATAATTAAATTAGCAACATTATCCCCGTCAAAATGAAAACACTCATCTTCTTTCCACTCATAATTTAGCAAAAAAAAATCCCATTTTTCTAGGAAAAGAAGATGAGTGGAAAGAAAAGTTGGAAGAAATCTGAAGGGAATCTAGAAAGAATTTGATGCGGTTGATAAGGTTTTGGTTTCTCTCTTCAACACAATTGAACAATGAATCTGAGGTTTCGGAAAGAAGAAAAAAGGAATGAAGAAAGGGAATAATAGAGAAAAATGAAAGAAAAAAAAAAGAATGAAGAAAAACGAAAAGAAGAAGAGATTTGATTATGAAAGGGTAAGGGTAAAAAGCTAATTTAATAATTATTACTTAACGGATGAGGTTAAGTTAACGGAGAATGAGATTAGTGTACTTTTTCAAATGTTATATGGGCATATTGTACTTAGGCCAAACGTTGGGGGGGTACTTTGATTTTTGCCCTAAAATTAATTTAGGGATGTTGAAAAATCCTTCTCTCCCCATTGTGGGATTGCCCAAAAAAAGAAGAAAAAAAAAGACGAATGTTCTTATAAAACTGTAACTATTAATTGGCTGGATATTTCTTCTTTCTTGATTTTAATATCAAACGATGGTAATGACTATCATATATTATTAACAAATCCAAACTGAACAAGAGATGCACACTAGAGTTGCTTAATGCACATACATGGTAGCCTAAAAAATAATAGCACAAAAATGTGGATAGAAAAAAACAGCTTCTCTTTCTAGAAATTCTAGAGAGAGAAGCTCTCCCCCAAAATGCAAAAAACTAAAAACCCAAACCCTTAGATCTGAGTTTGTGGGGCGGTGGCTAGGGTTGCGCTGCCCCCCTCCTCCGCTCCCGCTCCCTTCTTCCCCTTTTCTTCTCTCTTCCAGATCTCATCATCTCTAACCCTCTTCTTGTCTCTCCAAATCCTTACTTTGGCTGCTGAGTGGGTTCGTCGGGTGCTGGCCTTCTCCTGCGAGGCGGGATGGAGGAGATCTGGTGGTTGTCGCCATCGGTGGGGGGTTAACTCCGGTGTCGGAGTAGGGTGGACCAGGGTAGGCCAGGATTGGAGGTTCGACTGTGCCTAGGGCAGCGCTGACGTCGATCGGGGGTGGCAGTGAAGAGCATTCGGTTGGCGATGGAGGATATTGGCCGGGGAACGTGGTGATAGGCCAGCATTGGAGGCTACATTTGGTAGGGCAGATCTTGGTCTTGGGTGTGGGAGTTGCTGACTAGCACTGGCGACATCGTGGATGGTGACGCACTCACAGTCGGGGCTCGAGTTGGTTGCGTCGGGGCTTGCAGCGGGAATGCTGTCAAGCAACAACGTCGAGGGGCATCGGCGAACTTGGGGTATTTGGGACTGTCGTGGGGGCATGTGGGGGAGGTCGGTTACAGAGTAGAGGGAGGGAGATTTTCAAATTTCAAATTTTGGCTTTGAAAGTTGATTTTGATCTAGAAAGTCATGTAGTACGGGGGAGATTTGAATTTCAAGTCGAGCTTTGAAATTCGAATGAACGGAGAGGAGCTTCTAAGATCCAAACTCGTCCCTAATATCCAAATTACAACCGATTCACAATTAGCAATGAAATGTACCCTATTTGGTATGGGCGACGGTTGTCAGGCAAATTTATAGTTTGAGCTCTACTTTGATCTTGGTTGGTCAAAGTGAGGGGTTCCTGTGGTTTCTTTCATGTCAGAGGGCTCGCAGGGATTAGGTGCAACGTCTACCCTCGTTGTGAGGTTGCGGTGAGAGCCATCGAAGGTGAAGTGAGAGGATGAGAACGAGGACTCAATCTTGACATGGAGTTGTCAAATTGGCGGAGTGCCTGCGGCGTCTCTAATATGGTGCTTATACTTGTCGTTTGAGTCACTGCTGGGGGCGACGATGGAGAGCATACAATAATTGGGGAGGATAAACGGTGTACAAGCGAGGGACTGAGTGAGAGAGTGAGCCCAAACTGGCACGAGAAATTTGCTCTAGCAGGGGGCGGCCGACCAGCAGGATTAGATTTCGTTGTATTTTTTGTTTGTTGGTTGGGGTGTATGAGGTCCAGAACTCAGCCTATTGGAATCTGAACTTCATCAGCCTTATTTTTTGTTGTATGTTTTGCTAAATCATTTTTAATGAAACACGGGAGATTTTTTACCCACCGTTTAACGATAAAAAAATAAAAAAATAATAGCACCATAAAAAAGGTTTTTAGCAGTTTTAGTTTTGGGTTACGGGTTAGAAGCAATTACTGGTTGGGTTTAAATTTATCCAACTTACAAAGTAAAAAAAAAATGCATGAAATGAGACCTTAATCCTATGTGGCAAAAAAGAGAGAGAATCAGAAATACTTTGTGGAAAAAGACACCGAAAGATATACTTAAAACTAAAGGGTTATTTCTGTAAAAAAACGGATATGTTCCTGACAAACTTGTTGCTGCAAAAATGGATGGAGATGATGCTGTACAAATTTAAGGATATTTTTCTTCAAGGAAGTAAATGGCCACTTGTTTTACTAAGAGCATCCACAGTCGTTTTCTATAAATGTCATTTTGTCATATTATAGCAAACGAAACTCTGCAATCGTTTCTCATTTTGCCATTTTATGACAAACGTTCTATATTCGTTTCTCATATATGAGAAACAGAATAGCGATTCTCAAATTATAAAGGACGGGAAAACATACCCCGTCCGGAATATGATACTCCGTCTCTTCCACTTAAATTTTTTTTTTTTTTTTATGATTCCCTCAGACGGAGAAACATACCCCGGCCGGGGTATGTAACCCCGTCTCTCCTTTTTTTTTTTATTAATAAATGAACAGCCATGATTGGCCGATTAGAAAAAAAAAAAAAAAAAACAAATGGTGGGCCGGTACATGATGTACCGGACGGGGAATGATTCCCCGTCCATGAAATGTGGGGGTATTAAATGGGTAGGTTTAATTAATACAGTTTAATAGGTTTTAGTTGGTAGGTTAGGTGGAATTAAATAGATTTAGTTAGTTTTTGGATAGGTTTAGTTATTATTATATTATTTAATTAATTAAATTAATATAGTTTAATAGTTAATATAGTTTAGTTTTTTTTTTGTTAAGAGACGGGGAATCGGGGAATGATTCCCCGTCCGGTATAAGATATACCGTCCTACACCTTTTTTAAATTAAAAAGAGAGGGACAGGATATCATATCCCGTCTCTAATCTAAATGAGAAAAATTTAGCAAAGTACCACTGCACGATCCTCGTCCAATTGCTATTACTGTAGCTGCCATTTTATAGCAAATGAAAAAAACGACTGTGGATGCTCTAAAGAGCAAATGGTGAAACCAACGCACAACTATACAATTGGGGAAACCCACATCAAAAAAGAAAAAATAAATTACAAGAGAAAGATCAAACACAACTTGGTCAACAACCTTACAATAAAATGGGGCACAAAGGGCTTCCTAGAAAAGATTGGTCGAACTTTGTTATGCTTATAAGTCTAATTACCCTAAGTTATAAGTAGAAAAATGAACTCACTTAATGTAGGATAATGGCTCGATTCTGGTATTTGGTATCTGCAGTGTTCGAAAGTTTCAGAGCTTCAGTCGACTGGATGGAGGAGCAGTCGACTGTCCAGAGAGGAGTTTTCGAAGACTGAGAATACAGCAGTAGCAGTCGACTGTATGTGGGAGTCAGTCGACTGTCGGCGGGTTTTGGATCCAGAATAGGCCCAATTCGAAAGGCCCAATAGTTTCCCTATAAATACACCCGTTAGGGTTTTGTAAATTGTAACACCTTATTCGGATTTTGCAGCCGTCATCTCTTGTAAACTTTGTTTTGCCCATCGTTGATTATAGCAAGAAGAAACCCAACCGCCCCTTGTGGATGTAGGCATTGTTTTGCCGAACCACGTAAATCTTGTGTTCTTGTGTTGCTTGCTTTTCTGTGTTTTCTTTCGCTGTTTCTCTCTTTGATTCCGCATTGGTTAAGTAGTTTTGTATTCCGCGCACAACACTTAATGTAAGCAAGATAGCTGCTGTAACGCTAGCTATAGGAGTGATATCCCATAAAGCGGCTAATTAATATCAATGCAACTAGAACGCAGCTTTCACATTAGGGCGTAGTATTGGACCAACTCTTGATGGACTGTAGTCATCTTCTAAATAAATCTAGCAAGGTCATTGCTATTTAATACTTTGCCGTAGGAAGTCTTCACCATTGTACACACATCAACCTACCCCATTCATCATGCATGTTAAACTCAAATATCCAAAAATCAAGAACAAACCTTCCAATAACACCTGTGGAAGGGGAAGTAGTCGTTGTAAATGAAAGATTTTAAAAAGAAAAACCAAAACAAGAAAAAGAAACTACTTTAATTTTTCTCTACTATTCTATATGTTCTCATTTTTGATTTATACATCTAACTTTGAGTAGATAAAGATTAAGTCATGAGAGTTTGTATGTAACTAGTTTTTTTTAGTTTTTTTTTTAGCACCGTCACTCAAAGATTTGGGGATAAGGCTCTGTGGTTGTTGTCATTGGTGTGGTTTTCTTGAAGCAGTGGTATAATCCTGTAGTTCCTTAATGATCTTGATGTGAGGGGATATAATAATTTTCTTCCATAAGCACAACCTTATGTTATCAATGTGGTTGCTTGCTTCTTTCGTATAGCCCCGAAAATCCAAATCAACCTTATCCTTCTATCACATCTTAGCACACAAAAATCCAAACCAGAATTCAAAATATAATAAAACAATTTGTTAAGATTATTAGATGAGAATAATTCTTTATTGATTGATTGAATAAACTAAATACAATATGGCTCATATATATAGGAGAGAATAGAAGACTAAACTAATATATAACCAATATGGGATTAAACTAATATATCATCTAATACCCGCTCTCAAACTCAAGTTGGTTCAAGCAACAAGAGTTTGGAATACTGACGATGTTGATGTGGAAGGAACGACAAACTGTGGTGCAGTGACGACGCTTGATGACGCATGTGATGGAACTGAGAAGTAGAGTGTTACAGAAGAAAATAGTGACACTACAACAGAAACAGACTCTACCGGCATTTATACCCTGGCGTTTTTACGAAACGCCGGGGTATTCTTATGTTATTTTGTGGGGGAGATAAATCGTTAATTTACACCGGCGCTTTTAGTAAACGCCGGGGTATTATGTTTTACACCGGCGCTTATTTGATAAACACCGGTGTATAATCAAGGTTTTTTTACCCCGCCGCCACCAATTTCCAAATTCCCCTTTTACTTTTCCTTTGCGATAATTTCTCTCTCTCTCTATCTCTCTCTCTCTCCCTCCCTCCCTCCCTCCCTCCAACGGTGTGCTTTCCCACCGTCGTCTCTTCAGCCGTGCTCCCGCCGTCGTCCTCTAGAATTCGCTCCCGCCGTCGTCCTCTCCCGCCGTCGTCTTCTCCCGCCTTGAGGTAGTATAGTTATTTATAACTTTTGATAAATTTTGTATTTTATGAATAAAATTATTTGCAATTGAGATTGTGTGAATGAGTAATTAGGAATTATGGAATCTTGTGGGGGAATTTTGACTGTTTAGGATTTGCTAAATTTGTGGATTTGTTAATTAGGGTTTGTAGTTTAATTTGGTTTTGTTGTTCAATAATTATAGTTTTATATGAGGAAGAATGGATAGGTTTGCTTCATTAATAGGATCGTTGACGATCTTGGTAAAGATATAGACTGTGTGGTTTATCCATTTGCTAGTTTAAGTTGTTGTTGCTGTTGTATATATTTGCATTAAGGAGAACTGAATCAATTTAGTATAATCCCACTAGGGAGTTGGGTGAGAACACACTAATGATATTGTTTATCAGCTATCTGCTGAAATGTGGGAAATAGTACTGAACAAGTAAATAATTTTAAGTTGTTGTCATGGTTATAATCTTAGAAGGAAGAAGGAGATTTTTTAATTTTTTTTTGTAAAGAGGGTCTACTATTTGTTTTTCCATTAATTGCTACTGATCCGTAAGGGTCATTACCTTTGTTTAGATGTCTTCTTTTAGTCTCGCAAATCATAATCTTATGCTTGTCTTGATGTATACCTGGTTTTTTTTTTTACTTCATCAACAATTCATTCCTTCACTCCTATAACAATTAAAAGTTCACTGCTACATCAACAATAACTAATAGAACATGCAAAATTTAATATACTAATGTCAAATGAATAATATAGTGGAGGTAATTACAGTTGTTAAAACATTGCATAATCTAATGCATCTCAGTTGTGACTTAATCTATTTAGAACTGTGTGTTATGACTTACACAAAGAAATACAAATTTTATGTAGTAACTGTAAGATAAGTAGGGAAGCTACAATGTTTTTATGCCTAAACTATAAGTTGTTTTTTATTCTTAAACTATAAATTTTCAAGCTCATGAGTAATCAATAGTTACTAATGGTTTAGTTAATACAAATACATTAGAAACACCTTGGATATATAGTCAGAATTAGTTGATTTTTATGCTTAAACCTGCTTACATTTTCATGCTGATAAATAAACACTAACTACTAATAGTTATAAGTAACTTCTTTGCTAACAATATAACTACCAAGATGTATTTGGAAATATACATAACCCACAAAGCTACTACACTCTCAGCATGACATAATATATTACAAAAACCTCATGCCTTTATAGGTGAAGAGTTACATAACCTACTAAGTATGTATAATACTAAAGATTATTCTGAAAATAATGTTAGTTCAAGTAATAACAGGATGTATGTGTACATGGAGTCTGAATAAACATGGAAGAGAATATTACGAATATGAGTTTAATTTGAGTGATAAAATTATATACAGTTTTCATTCCTGCCTTAACTTCTAATCAATACCCATATATCATCTCATACAGATAAAATTATATACTGTTTTCCGTCTACTTCGAGATGATGCTCCTCCCTGGTGCCTTGCTCTCATATATCATTGAACCAGAAGGCTTATTGAGGTATGCCAACAGTTCAATTTATTTTATTTTATCCAAATTTATTTTGTATAACTAGCTTTACTCCATAATAAATTGGTTTACTTAAAATATCATTCTGTATTGTTCTAGCTTGGTGTCAGGCATCCTTTCTGGAGCTATTGGAGTTCACTATGGTCATGTTTTCATTCATTTCAAGGTGACTCCTTAACCATGTTTTGTGTAATTAATAAGAAAGTAATAGTTATCATTTTCTTTTTTTTTTCTCTAGTGAATTTGATAGTAATTAACTCAGTTTTAGCTAAATATGCTAAAGTTCACACACTACAAAACAGAAGGTTTTACTGTAGAGTGCTATCCGGGAGAAGTGCTATTCGGGATATGTGTTGAAGTCACTTTAGTGCAGAGTTACTCAAAGTACTTCCTGATGATGTGAAGTTTGTTTTCAGGTTTTACTTACAGCTACAGATGTGGCATTGATGTTGCTGAGTGTCTCATACTTTTTATTGAACTCTTTTGAATTTTTTAGCATGGTATTCATTTATATACTGGAACTAGTAGTGAATAACGCAAAAGTCCATTCTGTTTACAAATTTATCGCTTCCTTCTTTCAGATATGCATGGACAAGGATGTGGTCAGCTGCCAGGTACCATTTCTTGCTTGTTTTTGTGTTGATTGTATTTGGTGTCTTTGTGTTTTTTCCTTATTTATGGAAGTTTCATACTTACAAGTTTACAGAATAATTAATCTTTGTTATAAATACATGACTGACATGTAAATGTAATTTGCGTATCATTGTTCAGCATTCTCAATTACACATAGCAGAGCTTATGTTAGGATCGAAGAAGAGTTAACTTTATCAGCTTTTTTTTCCCATGGAATGAGACACAAATGCCTTTTTGTTATATATGCTTGCTGGGGCTCTTGCCTGAGATCTTTCCCGTTCACTAGTTTGTCAATGTATCGGTAGGAGCTAATGTACAAATTGTAGGTAGGAACTTTAACATCCTCAGTCCACCTAAATATTCTATTTTCTTTATCTGAGAAATGCGATAGACCTGGAGAAGGTATTCAGTTGAAAAATGTAACGGGGACATGTTGCGCTTAAACTTGCTTACTTAGGGACTATCTCTATTATTATAACTATAGAGTTGGGATTGTGCCTTCCACTTATAAATGAATCATGTTTTAATTTATATTTTCTATGATTTATAATAGTAATTCTTCCTGGGCAACTCTCTTGTGGACTCTTAAGGATTTTTTTAGTCCATTTTTAGAGCAGAACGATGTGCATGTATTTGTGTACGTGCAACTTCCCAAGTCATAACTGTTCTTCACTGCGATGAAACATATCTGCTGAGTATGTTCAATTTCCAAACAATAAAAGTTCAAAATTTAGTGTCTTTGACTTATAATTAATGCAAAAACTATTACATGCATGCCCAGTCATGCTTTAAACTAGTTCTTGTACCTGTAATCGAACTTGAAACATGACATTCCTGATAAATTAGGTTTTAGACAATTTGTTTTTCACCTTATACACAAAGATTGGAGCGCATGACTTTATATCAGGTCTCATATCCTCAGCAAGTAGATGACATGATTGTAGCTAGTCATTAGGAATTGTTTGATAATCAATATTACTTGATTTATCTCTTCTTATATATCATAATAATCTAAGTTGGCTTTGGTACTTAACTTAAACATTTCTCCATCATCTTAATTTCCAGGTTACTTGAGTACACTGAGGATGCTCTGAAATCATTCACCATGGCTGCAGATATTCTCTGAATTAATCTTATCTTTAGACTTCTTAGTATTATCTGTAACTAGTAAGGCTCATATTCCTAGTTGGATTGGGTATTTTGTATATGTGCAAGTATGGCCCTTTTAGGCCTTAACTTTTTAAATACAAATCATGTTGATTGAAGCTTGATCTAATACTTTTTTGATATGTTAACTTTTTGTATAAATCATTTTGTATATGTTTAACTTTTTGAATACAAATCATGTATGCGATGAAGCATAACTATTTTTTATATAATGTATGTGAAAATGAATTTTTTATATCTTCATTCATTAAAAAAAAAAAAAATTTAAAAAATATGTCTACCTACCCCGGCGTTTTTCAAAACGCCGGGGTAGGTAAAAATGCAGTTTTTAAAAAAAAAAAAACTAAATGCACCGACGCTTTAAAAGTGCCGGCCTTTAAATAACATCTACCGGCGGTTGTCAAAGCGCCGGGGAAGGCTGCCCATGAAAGCCCGGCACGCGTACCACCGGCGGTTGGTGCGGCGCTGCTCAACGCGCCGGTAGGGTTTTCACCGGCATTTATAAACGCCGGTGAAGCTATACAAAACTGCTGGTGAAGCCTTCGCCGGTTGTAGTGTGGTGGCGCACTGTTGAGATCTCACCCCTAACTTGAGACAGTCGATGATGGGATCTCACCCCTGAACTGAGAAATAGACTGATGGGATCTCACCCTTGACTTGAGAATGGTCGATGATAGGATCTCACCCTAGACTTGAGAATTGTCGATGATGAGATCTCACCCCGGACTTGAGAATTGTCGATGTGGTGGGATATCATCCCTGAATTGAGAACTGGATGCTGATAACACCCCCTCTCAAACTCACGATCGTTCAACCGAAAGTGAGTTTGCTAACGATCTGGATGTAGAAGCGTAAGAACCTGCAAGAAAGTTTTTTTGTTTTTTTTTAATTATTTTTTTTTTAAAGAGGAAATAGAAAACGGGTTTGGGGGGGTGTTGGGTTTCGGGTATGGGTATTAGAAGGGAAATGGGGTTATGGGATCAAGGTGGAGGTGATCTGGGAGAAGAGCCGGCGGTTGTGGAGTTACGTGATCAGCTGCGTCGACGATGAGAGGACGTCGGCCACTCCCAGGAACTGGATCTCCTCTGGTTCGAGAATCATGGCGATCAAAATATTTGGGGGATGAAATTAGGGTTTGATTTTGGTTTTGGTTGCGGTTATGAGGAAAATGAGGACGGCGAGGAGATTGTAGGAGAGGAGGAGGAGAAAGGACCAGAAGAAGGTGAGCATGAGGCGGCCCCAGACTTTAGGGATGACGAAGAAGAAGAGCTTGGGAAAGGAGACGTCCTTGGTGGTGAAAAGGGCGGCGATGGAGTAGATGACGGCGGATGTGGAGAGGATGGCGAAGATGAGGAGGATTGGGTTCTTGAGGAAAGTCGACGGCGGGGAAAGTTGGTTTGGGTGTTGTATAATCTTGCTGATCCTGGAGTTGGGCAGCGTCGGCGGCGGGGAGAGTCGCCGGAGTTGATGATGACGATCTGATGCTGACGTTGATGTTGATGTTGATATTGATGATGACGGCTAGGGTTTTGGATCTTGTTGTTAGATGACGGCTAGGGTTTTAGAGATTTAGGGTTTTGGAGAAGATTAGGATTTTAATCAAGATCGGGAGAGGAATGTCGGGAGTGGAGTTATTCTGACGAAGACGAGAACCACCCCACCTCGATGACGAGGATCAAATTAGTATAGGCCTTATAGGACGATAGGCTCTGATACCATGTTAAGATTATTTGATGAGAATAATTTTTTTTTGATTGATTGAATAAACTAAATACAATATGACTTATATATATAGGAGAGAATAGAAGACTAAACTGATATATAACCAATATGGGATTAAACTAATATATCATCTAACACAATTAATATTAAATTTTTTTTTAATATAATAAAAGGTGACCATGTCACCGCTTCATCAATGAAAGGTTAATGAAACAAGTAGAATAACGTATAGAACATCCTCTAAGCAAATACAGAAATAGAAAGACAACATACAAATCAGGTGGTGAAATAGCACCCACCACCATCAAACCAACGAAAAAACCCAAAAGGTGGCCCTGAGGCCTGACCTGACACAACATAAGAGCAACAAAATGGTGGTAGCCACTAATCCAGCAAATACCTGGAGGTCTACTTTGCTTCCTTCCGCGGTCTCTTCTTCGCTCCTGCTTGACCTGCCCAAGCATCAATCATGGAAACAATTTTATGGATTAAAACTGGAAAACGACTATTAATCTGACGAAAAAACGAGTCATTTCGGCTAGCCATAAACCCACATAGTGGCCGCCACAGATATATACCAAAGTACCATATTATCATTTCGAAACCCTCTCTCACTCCACTCACCCCAGACCTGTAGTGTAGAATTGGGGACCTCGACTATCCCAAAACCTAGACATATGACCTCCCAAGTAAGCCTCAACTTAGGGCACACAAATAGAATGTGGTTGGTGTCTTCGTCTTGAGTTAAGCATCTAGAGCATTTGACTTCTAAAGGGATGTTATGTTTGCGGAGATTACATTTGGACAATATAGCGTCGTTCGCCGCTAACTAAAGGAACGTCTTCACTTTCAAAGGTGCGTGGGTACCCCAAATCTTGACTTTGTCGTAGCGAATCCCGCCATCATTCAGCCATTTATATATCGACCTGACAGAGAAGTTGTTATTCGTCTGTAGAATCCACTGCCACTCATCCTCCGAATGAATACTATTACTACCTTCTGTACTCAACAAGTCCCTAGTTTTTGAAGTTCCTCTCTGCACTTTGACGTAGGGGGGCAAGGAAATTTAATGTTCAGTGTACCCCTTTTCCAGACTTGGTGATGGAACATAATTAAAAGAACAGATCCCATAAGTTTCAAATCCATGCCTATGACCCAACGTTTACTTGTACTTCGATTTCAAGTGAATTTTGGCCTAAAATTTTAGGGTGTGTTTGGTGTGGTTGCAAGTTACAACCGCAACTGAAAATTTTACATTCCCTCCAATCTCTTCGATTCAATTGTAAAGATAACTGCTACGTTTTGGAGGAAAATGGTGGTTATAAGTTGTAACATGTAAGTAGAGGTTATGTTAGGAACTAAAAAAAATTTGCAGGAGAATCTAAATTTTCACTTGCACTTGCACTTGCACTTGTATCCCGACCAATGACACCATTAGGCTATTTATCGTTCCTGGAGGATGATCTAAAATCACATTGGTACTCATCAAATTGATCTTAAGATACGATTAAGCTTGGCAAGAACAGGGAAGGGTTTTCTCTGCATGGAGGAGAGGGGTAGTTATACACCTCATAAGTTCACACTTCAGTTATACGCCTCGCTCTCACCCTAGTGGCCTGCCAAGCGCCTTTTTTGGTTCCTAACACTTGCCCAATTGAACTTGTGTTGTGCGGAATACAAATCAAACCAACAATCAAACCAATGCGGAAACAAAGAGAGAACCAGCGAGAAAAACACAGAAAAGCAAGCAACACAAGAACACAAGATTTACGTGGTTCGGCAAAACGATGCCTACATCCACGGGGCGGTTGGGGTTTCTTTACTATGATCTCCAATGGGCAAACAAAGCCTTTACAAGAGATGACGGCTACAAAATCCGAATAAGGTGTTACAATTTACAAAACCCTAACGGGTGTATTTATAGGGAAACTATTGGGCCTTTCGAATTGGGCCGAATCTGGATCCAAAACCCGCCGACAGTCGACTGGTCCAATTACCAGTCGCCTGGTTCCTTCGGGACAGTCGACTGATCAGTCGACTGTTGCTGCTGTACTCTCAGTCTTCGAAAAACCTTCTCTCTGGACAGTCGCCTGATCCTCCATCTCAGTCGACTGAAGCTCTGAAGCTTTCGAACACTGCAGATACCAAATACCAGAATCGAGCCATTATCCTACAATCTCCACCTTGGCGAGATCTTCCAAGTCAAGTATCCAACAATCTCCACCTTGGTGAAATCTTCCAAGTAGCCCAAGCAATCTCCACAAATACTTCAAAACAACTGCTCATCACCAAATGCAACAAACTCCACCTTAGTATGATATCACATACTAAACAAACCAATAGCAAAGTACTATCCCAACTGCCCATGCCAAATTATCAAACATGCAAAATATTAGCCAGGTTCATGCAATGCTTGAACTTGGCTGCCCCAACAACTTTGGTCAACATATCAGCAAGATTATCAGCTGTTCCAATCTTCACCAAATGAATATCACCATCCTTTATCAAATCACGCACAAAATGATAACGAACATCAATATGTTTGGTCCTCGAATGATGAACTTGGTTCTTCGCTAAATGAATAGCACTCTGACTGTCACAGTGTACCTCCACCTTCTCCCGATGAATTCCCAAGCTCTTCAAAAGTCCATGTATCCAAATGGCTTCCTTCATGGCCTCAGCAACCGCCATGTATTCAGCCTAAGTAGTAGACAACGCTACAGTGGACTGCAAATTTGACCTCCAACTTATAGGTGCCCTAGCCATAGTAAACAAATAGCCTGTAGTAGACCGCCTCTTATCTAGATCACCTGCATAGTCAGAATCAACATACCCAACCAATAACCTGCTAATATTGTCATCCCTTTCAAATTTCAAACCCACATCTGTGGTGCCACTTATGTACCTCAAAATCCATTTAGCTGCTTGCCAATGCTCTTTGCCTGGATCATGCATATATCGACTAACCATACTCACCGCCTGAGAGATGTCTGGTCGAGTACAAACCATAGCATACATCAAACTGCCAACCACACTAGTGTAAGGTACATTCGCCATATACTGTCTCTCTTCATCTGTACTTGGAGACTGAAGCACTAATTCTGAAATGACTGGCTAAGGGTGTACTGACTGGCTTAGTTTTCTCATCTATACCAAACCGTTTCAGCACCTTCAAAAGATATTGCTTCTGTGTCAAACTTACTATGCCCTTTGCCCTGTCTCTAGCTATCTCCATCCCAAGTATCTTCTTGGCTTCACCAAGATCCTTCATCTCGAATTCAGAACTTAGCTGATTCTTCAAATTTTGAATCTCCTTAGCATTTTTAGAGGCAATCAACATATCATCCACATATAATAACAGATATATAAAGGAACCATCCTGCAATTTCCTGAAGTAGATACAATGATCAAACTCACTTCTGGAATATCTCTGCACCTTCATAAACTGATCAAACCTCAAATACCACTGCCTTGGAGATTGCTTCAACCCATAGAGAGACTTCTTCAACCTGCAAACACAACTTTCCTTCCCAGCAATTTTGAACCCATCTGGCTGCGACATATAAATTTCTTCATCTAGATCCCCATTTAAGAACGCAGTCTTCACATCCATCTGTGTCAATTCAAGATCAAACTGTGCTACCAATGCCAACAAAATCCGAATAGAAGGATGCTTCACAACCGGAGAGAACACTTCATTGTAGTCAATTCCTTCCTTTTGAGCATACCCCTTTGCTACTAGTCTAGCCTTGAACGGAACACTGCCTTTTGGACCTTCTTTCTTCGTATACACCCACTTGCAACCAATTGCTTTCTTCCCCTTTGGTAGTTGCACTAGATCCCAAGTCTTATTCTTATGAAGAGAGTTCATCTCTTCATCCATAGCAACTTTCCAATCTGCATTTTCTGAACTTCTAGTGGCTTCTTTGAAGTTGGAGGGAACTTCATCATCCACAATGGGAAGAGCAAATGCAACTGTATCTGTAAAACGAGACGGTCGTTTGATATCTCTTCTTTGCCTTCTTACTGCAATTGATTCTTCCTGCTGGATAGGAACTTCTTCATCATTCTCAGTATCAACCACATCATCTTCATCTTGGACAGGAACAGGATTTTCAACTGAACACTTTTCTAACTCCACCTGTTGGAGAACTCTCCTACCAGTCGACTGATTATTGCCAACAGTCGACTGTCCCGAGCTCCCGCTCTTCTGTTGTTCTAGACCACCAGTCGACTGCTCCTGTACACCAGTCGACTGTCCCGAGATTCTGCTACTCACCTGTTGGAGAACTGTCCCACTCTTCTGCTGCTCACCAGTCGACTGTCCTATACCACCAGTCGACTGTCCCGAGCTAATCATGCTGTTCTCATCAAAAGTCACATCTCTGCTGATTACTAACTTCTTTTGTTCTGGACACCACAACCTGTAACCTTTGACACCAGTACTAAAACCAACAAATATAGCCTTTTTGGCTCTTGCATCAAGTTTAGTTTCAGTTACATGAAAATAAGCAGGACAACCAAATATATGCAAAAAACTATAATCAGATGCAGGTTTACCACTCCATACCTCAATAGGCGTCTTGCCTTCAAGTGCTGCTGATGGTAAACGGTTGACAATGTGGCTTGCATATATAACAGCTTCTGCCCAAAATGTCTTCTTCAATCCAGACTGTGCTAACATATATCTCACCTTCTCAAGTAAGGTTCTGTTCATCCTTTCTGCAACCCCATTTTGCTGTGGAGTCTTCCTAACTGTGAAGTGCCTCTGGATCCCTTCATCTTCACACAATTTCAGAAACGGATCGTTCTTGTATTCCCCTCCATTATCTGACCTCAGAACCTTAATCTTCCTACCAGTCTGATTTTCAACTTTCTTCTTCCAACTTGTGAACAATGTCAAAACTTCATCTTTGTGCTTCATGGTATATACCCAAACTCGTCTGGAGTAATCATCAACAAAAGTAACAAACCAGTGCCTACCACTCATAGAAGGTGTCTGAGTAGGACCCCAAACATCTGTGTGCACATAATCGAGGATACCCTTTGTCTGATGTACAGCTGTACCAAATTTCACCCTAGTTTGCTTACCCAAAACACAATGTTCACAAAATTCCAACTTGCACCCTTTAGCATCTTTAAGCAACCCTTGCTTCACAAGCCCCTGCAAGGCCTTTTCTCCTGCATGCCCGAGTCGCATATGCCACAACCTGGTAGAGTCGGGAACAACCTGTTTAGGCTTCTCAGTTACACTGGCAGCCTGACCCAAATATGTTTTTCTCTGCAAGAAAAACAAGTTCCTCTTTCTTTGCCCTTTCATCACCACGAGTGATCCGCTAGTCACCTTCAGAATGCCACCTTCACTAGCAAATTTCAATCCACTGGCCTCCAAAGCACCTAGTAAAATCAGATTCTTTTTCAAATCTGGAACATACCATACATCTGAAAGCTCTCTAATAAGACCATCGTGCATTAGCAATTCAATCTTCCCGATTCCTACCTTCTTACAAGGTGCATCATTTCCCATCAAAACTACACCACCATCCATATACTCCAAAGAAGTAAACCACTCCTTTTTCCAAGACATATGATAGGAGGCTGCTGTATCAAGAAACCATACTTCTTGATAAAGTGAGGGACTAGAAGCCAGTGCAAAAGAAAAATCCTCGCCACTTTCTAAATTATCAACAGTCACATTTGCAGTCGAATTTCCCTTATTTCGTAGCTTTGGACAATCCTTTTTCCAATGCCCCCTTTCATGACAGAAAGCACATTCATCTTTGGCAGTATTTTCCTGTCCTTCGAAACTCCTCTCGATTTGGAACGAGATTTGTTTCCCTTTTTCCCAGATTTGGACTCAGATCTGGTCTCAGTCCTGCCCCTTACAATCAAAGCTTCAGAAGTTTCTCTATCAACCATTTTATCCCTTCTCCTAGTTTCATTATTCAACAATGCATTTGCAACATCTTCATATTTCACAGTATCTTTTCCATATAATAAAGTAGTTGCTAAATGATCATAACTTTCAGGTAATGAATTCAACAGAATTAGGGCTTTATCTTCATCCTTAATTTGCTCATCCAAATTTAACAAATCAGCCAACAATTTATTAAATGATTCAACATGAGCATTCATAGACATACCTTCCGTATAGGTGAAGCGAAAAAGTCTCTTCTTCAAATACAGCCGGTTCTCCAAACTTTTCCTCATGTATTTGTCTTCGAGTTTCTTCCACAACACCGCAGCAATGGTATCCCTCATCAAATCGTACTTCTGAGCCTTCTCAATAAAGAGCCGAATAGTCCCACACACAACTCGATTCAACTTCTTCCAATCTGCTTCGGACATATCCTTAGGTTTTTCTACCTCCAAAGCAACATCTTGTTCTTGTTGAACAAGAACATCCAACACCTTACATTGCCACATTCCGAAATTGTTTGTCCCATCAAATTTTTCAACTTCAAATTTTGCGTTGTGAATCGTTGTTCTTGACGAACTTGATCCCACAACATCCTTGGTTGCATCTGCATCACCCGCCATCTCCCTCTAGGTCGAACCAACAGCTCTGATACCACTTGTTGTGCGGAATACAAATCAAACCAACAATCAAACCAATGCGGAAACAAAGAGAGAACCAGCGAGAAAAACACAGAAAAGCAAGCAACACAAGAACACAAGATTTACGTGGTTCGGCAAAACGATGCCTACATCCACGGGGCGGTTGGGGTTTCTTTACTATGATCTCCAATGGGCAAACAAAGCCTTTACAAGAGATGACGACTACAAAATCCAAATAAGGTGTTACAATTTACAAAACCCTAACGGGTGTATTTATAGGGAAACTATTGGGCCTTTCGAATTGGGCCGAATCTGGATCCAAAATCCGCCGACAGTCGACTGGTCCAATTACCAGTCGCCTGGTTCCTTCGGGACAGTCGACTGATCAGTCGACTGTTGCTGCTGTACTCTCAGTCTTCGAAAAACCTTCTCTCTGGACAGTCGCCTGATCCTCCATCTCAGTCGACTGAAGCTCTGAAGCTTTCGAACACTGCAGATACCAAATACCAGAATCGAGCCATTATCCTACAACTTGTTTGCCTGATCAAGTACACAGGCGAGGATCCTGGATTCTGCATTGGCTAGGGCCTGAGGCGCCAAGGCACCGCCTTTTAAAACTACATGTGTGACCCTAGCCATGAAGTGTCCTTCTAGGATGAGTAATGCTACATCCACTACCAATTTCACTATATTTCTCTTTACTATCTTAGATGGCACACTCCAACAGGTGGGGGAAGAGGGAATAGGTGGGGGAACTCTCAAATAGAAGTGTGCCATCTAAGGTAATGAAGAGAATGGTAGTGAGATTTGTAGTGGATGAAGGAAAATTTCTGGAGAATGAAATCAATTTAGAGAGTGGTGCTAGGTTCCATAATTTTGTTAGTGTAAAAAAAAGAAGAAAACTTCCATATATCTCTCTTCCCTGTAGATGATGCCATTAGTAATTAGTTGTTGAGAAAAGGCTAGATGTATGTGATTATTACTCCTTAATTCTCATGGTTTAAATTTCTTTGCCTTCACAACATTTAAGAGGTTAATATGACTATATGAAGAGATCAAATAGATATCAGAGCCCGCCCCTTCGCTCTCTCTCTCTCTCTAATGGAATTGTAAGTGTGTCCTGAAAACTATGAAATTCATCATTTTAGAACTATTTAACTCGTTGAATGTGTTGAGGAGATGGGACTTAACATAAATTAATGGTCTTTGCGACCAAAGAATGAGAGAGAGAGAGAGGATTTGTTGGTCTTAAAAGCTGTAGATCATTCAAGAACCCAAACTTACTGAATTTTTTTATTGATAAGAAACTTAATGCTTCTTATATCTTACTTGCATAGAAAATGTCATTTGATGTATTTCTTTCTCATAGATAATTCAGAAAGATGCTCTACATCTCTCTTTTATGACATGAAAGATCTACAAATTTGATATAACAGGTTGTTCATGTGAGAACCTTACATGACTTGGAAGAGAGACAAACTAAAGCCAAGGATGACCTGCCAGAAGCTTGCAGAAAATGCTCATATTGCCTCTGCCTAAAGCGGCAAGTCATCCCTGGCTTTGTTCCTCTCTGTCCCTCCTCAGGTGAGGCTCTACCATGGAAAGCGAAACAAGCATCTCATATTCGTACTTCTCTTATTTGCATATATCTCAGATCACTGCTAGGCTATATATAGGCTTGATATGGTGTCACACTTGCTTAACCTAGCTCAATCTAAGATTCTTTCCTTTTTAATGTGGACACGAAGTAAGATAAAAGGACAACTGCATCAATTGGTAACTATTTGTTTGTGTGAATGATCATATCGTTATTTTTTTGTTGGTTGTTTTGGGAATAGAATCATTATTGGAGGTGAAATGAGATATTAGGAAAGTTTATGTTTGGGATGTGATCTTTTCTACACAGATCATGCTTGACAGCTTGAGCTCACAGGAGATATGACTTACTACGACTTCATTTGAGCAATAATTCCTGTATTTATTACGACACTGCTTTGTGTTGGCAACATGCATGGCATCAATTTTAGTCAAGATAGCATACCTATATGCCGAAGCCTTTGATGTCATCTAGTTACATGTGATTCTTCAAAGCGATGATGTGGAAACACATGCATGCATTTAAAATGCTGAGAAACATATATTTTCTTGTTCTAGGCGTGGGTGTGTTACATCTTCCATGTTAGTTAGGTACTGAAATCCCATGATTTAGCCTCATCCTTAAGAGATGCATGGTCAGTAATATGCTTGGTGCGTAGGATATACATGGATATGGTATTCAAATACATGACACGAGCTAGTGGTCGAGTATGTTAGGAAAGGATGTGGAAATGTACATAGGTACGTAGAAGAAGTGGTTGTAAACTGGTTATAAATTGGAAATTTTCCGTACTGACCCACTTTTTGAAAATATTAAGCGATCTTACCCACTTTCGAAAATATTTACCCAACTGACACAGTTTTGGACACGTCAGCATTAACCGTTATTAGAAATAACTATATAGGTTAATATCATGCTGTTCTTCCAAAAAAGACATCACAACATCCTTACATTTCTTATACAAGTGTGAACCTTCTGACTTGAAAAAAATTCCAAGTGCTGAAACAACTTATAATTAATGTCGTTATCCCCAAGAACGGTATTAGCATTACTAATGTCATTATTGGAGATAACGACATCAATTATAATACTCATTAAACTCTCTTCTTCCACAATCATTTTTTCAAACAACAACATGAGATAACTGTTGCTGTTCTTAGAAACGGCGGCAACAGTTCACAGAAATAGATTAGCCATGTATAAGTAATAAAATAAATTGTTGCCACTGTTCCAAATAACGACATCAGTTATCCCTGACAATGAATATTATAACTGATGCCGCTATTCCTAACAACAACATCTGTAATTCAATTATCGTTGTTTCAAATAACGGCATCAGCTATAGAATTTTTTCACACTTGCATTTTTTTAAAGTCAGAGAGAGTACGCGATTGAGAATAAGTTAACTGATGTCATTATTCCAAATAGCGGTATATCTGCTATTATTTCCAATAACAATTAATACTAACGTGTCCAAAATTAAATTAGTTGGATAAATATTTTTAAAAGTGAGTCAGATTGCTCGATATTTTTAAAAGTGGGTATGGTACGGCAAAAAAATCTATAAATTGAAACCTGCTTCTTGATGTGACACCTTTCTCATCCGCAGCTCACATCTGATCTAGCGATACCCACACATTGAATGCAACGTAATAAATCTTCCAGCCCATCTTCATTGTATCTTGCGTGCTACAATCACTTTGCATCTGCCTTAATTTCTCGCTGTACACATTTATAATATCTGCATTTCAGTCCCTTCAAATGCATATTTGTTAGGGGGGGCCCTCTATTTGTTTAATGAACTAGGTCCCTTGTCCCTTCCTTGAAGTTATCTGTACTAGTAGTTTACACGTGCGATGCACGTCTTAATAAATATAGTTTTTTTTTAAAAATAAAAACTCAGATGTAGTCTGGTAGGGATGGCAAGTGGGCCGGATCAATTGCTGACCCGCCCGCGACCCGTCCGTATAACCCAGTCCATGAAAAGGCGGTTCGGGTTCGGGTCGAACACGGGAACAGTAACGGGTCGACCCAGGTCACCGAAATAGCGGATCCAACCCGTTCAACCCGGCCCTCGGACCCGGTTAAAAACCCCAATCCGCCCGCCACCCGCGGATTGCGAACCGTTGGACCCGAACGTTCGACCCGTCCCGGATCGACCGTTGACCTGCGAGTCGAACAGATCGCAAAAAATCAATGCCCAACGGCACTGTTGTCCAGAGCCCATCAACGGCTCTAATGGCCTTTTTTTGGGTTTTTTTGGTTTTTTTGTTTTTTTTTTTTGTTTTGTTATTTTAACCCTATAAATACCCCCCCAAAACCCCATCAAAAAATTCACAAAAATCTCTCTTACTCTCTCTACTATTATAACTCATTTCTAAGCAATTTGTGAACAATTGAAGTATTGAACAAACAATTCTTGAAGGCATATACACGATCAAATTCCGATCGTATCGAAATCAAAATTCAACAACGTCTTCAACTCTTCAACTCTCGTCCAACTCCAAGTGATCAAGTCTTCAACTCTCCTTCAAGCTATCATCAACACTTCAATTCCGGAATCGCTTATTTCTACCTCTACTTCTATTCTTATTTTCACGAATTTTTTTATATACGCGTATCCACGGTGAACGGTATCAAAATTTCATACCTCTCTTCTTATTTAATTTTTGTTGTAGTTATAATTTTTGTTGGTTTTTTGATCTTCTCCATCTCAACCCTCTTGTTTTCTAGATTTTTATTATAACTCATCGCTCCAACATTGTGTAATTTTTTTTATATACATTACTATATTATGTCTAGATCACGCGGTAGCGGTCGTAGCCAAAGTGGGCAAGATTCTACCGGCACTTTCCGTAGGCCACCAATTGTCTCAATTAGTGAGCCCGCCGAAATACTATGATCCTCCTACCCAACAATGGGGTACATACAATGAGCTTGTAGAAGACATACAATTAGAAGAATAAGAACAACAACAACAACCAAACGAAACAATACAACCCCGTAGTGGTAGGAAAAGTAGAGGGGAAAGTAGTGATTGACATAAATTTTACGATTTTATCCCGGACGAAGAAAATCCGGGTATAGGTTTGAAAGTTTGTAAAACATGTTCTAAGGCATACAAATTCAAGAGGAGTGATAGCACCGGTACAATTAGTAGACACATCCAACATAACCATAAAGACCTTCTTGTTGACCTATCCGACCAACAAAAAATCAACCCTAGGATCGGTCTAGTAGATAACCACCCTTATGATCCTGATCTTGTTCATCGGGAAATGGCCCGATTAGTAATAAAGGAAGAGTTACCATTTTCCTATCCCGAGAGTAGGGATTTGGAAAATTTTAATCAAACGGCCTTAAACCCTCATTTTAGAAAAATCCCCAGAAATACTTGCAAATTGGATTGTTTTAAAGTGTACAATGAAATGTAGGATACTTTGATTGCAATTTTATGGAGTTTAACTTGTAGAGTTAGTTTAACTTTGGATTGTTTGACGGGTGTCAACAATATTCCAATGATGGGAATAACCTGTCATTGGATCGAAAATGATTGGATTCTTCAAAAAAGGATCATATCACTTGTCGCGTTGCCCTATCCCCATAGTGGTGCTGAAATAACAAACCATATTTTAGAAATTTATGATATTTTTCATATTCGCGATAAAATTATGTGTATTAGTTTTGATAATGCATCTAACAACAATGCAACAATTACTATTTTAAAATCCGCATTAAACCCTCCATCTGACAATATTTTTCATATTAGATGTGCATGTCATATTTTAAATTTATGTGTTCAAGATGCATTAAAAATAGCCGATCTATATATACTTAAAATTAGAAATTGTGTACATTTTATTGCATTAAGTCCCAACGTATTTCAAGAATGGAAAAATTGGTGTAGGATTTCAAATGTATCCTTTAGAAGATTTCCAATTGATGTTAAACACCGATGGAACTCTACTTTTGATTTACTACATGTTGTTACCGAATATAAAGCAGTTGTAAATAATTTTTGTATCGTAAAAAATATGCCAAATTTTGAAATGACTCCCATTGATTGGTTTTATGCCGAATCTTTGTTGAAATTTTTAGAACCTTTTAAAACCGCAACATTAAAATTTTTAAAATCATATGAATCTACTTCTAGTAGCATATTTATTTCAATAGTTACTATGATGCAAACATTTAACGAAATGTTAAATGATGCTTATGTTGGTGATATTGTAAAACTTGCATACAAAAAAATTTTGAAGTATTTTTATCCTCCTCCTATGTTGATTTGTGTTGCTACCGTTATGGATTCTCGTATCAAATTAGAAGGTACGAAGAGTTTGATTGAAATATTTTTTGCATTACATGGGGAAAATATAGAAATAGAAATAGAAATTGAATGCGCTTCTTTTTTAGTTAAATTTGAATCTACATTAAATAACTTGTATGATTGTTATGATAGTGCTTTTGTGTAACACCCCGAATTCCAAATACAACTGAATTCGAGAGTTCTACAGGATCTTTTCACTTTTTTCGTACAATTTTACAAGGAATTTAAAACTTTTATTTCAACAATAATTACACCAGAGTCTTTTACATCAATAAGCAGCGGAATTAATAAAATACAACAATAATGAATGTACAATTATTACAACTTTAACATTTAAGAAATCAACAGCATCCTCAATCATCTTTATATCTTCATGTAACTCCATTTCCTGCATATAGAATTGTGGGCACGTCAGTTGCTTACAACTGACGAAATATTATACACGGCCATCCTCTCTATGCCGGAAACAGTATAACGATTCTTAAATACTTTAGCATACACAAACTTGATCACAAACAAAGTTACAAAAGGGACTATCCTGCTGATGTCGTGTTGTGCGGTGCACTTAGTCCTTAATGCAGTTGTTTATATTATATGACACTAATGCACACTTGTTCGGATTCTATGCATCCCATACTACATAGGTCCGAGGGCAAGCCTCTTAATCGTCTTCATTATTGTAGGGTTCAATCCCTCGCCATGACTTAATCTACTACTGTAACTACGGTGAGTATCCTAGATGATTTATGAGTACAAGCACGTGCACTGGACCCTGGAGGGGAATTCCGCGCCATGTCTTGACTCATCAAGCATGCATTCTGCGGTAATTCAGCCTCCTCCCTGAACACGATCCTCTTGCAGTCACCAAAACATCCCACAAGCGTGACTAAAGTCCGATCATTCTGAGTTGTGCCCGCGCCATGTCTTGACTCATCAAGCATGCATTCTGCGGCTCACACACCCGCACCGTAAACTCTAGTTCTCATACCCGTGTTTTCTCTCACTTTCATTATATCTCCACTATGTATCTATCTGTAATTTCAGCAAGTGTCATAGACGTTCCATGATCACAAGCACGTGTCCAAGACCCTGGAGGGGAACCTCGCGCCATGTCTTGACTCATCAAGCATGCGTTCTGCGATAATTCAGCCTCCCCCCTGAACACGATCCTCTTGCAGTCACCAAACATCCCACAAGCGTCGCCAAGATCCCGATCATTCTGGAGTATTGCCCACGCCATGTCTTGACTCATCAAGCATGCATTCTGTGGATCACATCCGCATCGTAGACTCGAGGCTCCCATACTTATGTTTTTCTCTTACTTCCATCACAGCTTTACAAAGTTTATTTTAAAGAAAATCATCACAACCTAGAGCTAGCTTACCCTACCGGACTTAAATCAACAACAGAGACAGTCAGCCTACCTGGCTACTTCTCAAGAGACGCTCAACCCTCAACGGTTAGCTCTCAAATCATAAATAATACTGCCGGTCACTAGGGTCTCGCCCAGCCTCTAGATTCCAACAACTATCTCATTCTAGAGATCAACAATATTTCATAATCAATCCCCAATAATAATTTCATTTCTTTTGTTCACAAACTCTTTCTCAAAACATTTCTTTTATAATCTCATAACATGAGAACAATTAAATCTGATTTCTTTATCAATTCCATCTTTCACAACCTTGTGTGCATTTCACAATAAAACTCAATCACATATTAATAATCATAAAATCTCATATTCAACTTATTTAACTTTCATTTGTCAAGGATCAAATCCAAACTCAAGAACCAGAAAATAGTTCGGTTCAGTCGAATGGTGGTAGTATCAGTCGACTGTTCCGTGAGTACTTTGAACATCAAAACAACAGTCAGCTCGATCCAGTCGACTGTGAAAGCAGACAGTCGACTGCTCTACGAGACTTGAAACTTCAGTAATAACACAGTCGGTTCAGTCGACTGGCGACAGTATCAGTCGACTGTCCCGCGAATACCATGAAAACTCAAACATCAAATTTATGACAGAAGCAGTCGACTGTGAAAGTAGTCAGTCGACTGTCCTGCTAATGAAAACCAATTTTTTAACACTTACCAGTCGACTGTGGAAGTGAACAGTCGACTGTTGATCACACAAATTGCAGTCTGCATATATTTCCATAAAAATATAGATCATTTCCAGAATATATTCCTTTTAAAACAATATCGTTATCAACTGACAAGTTCCTCATTTTTCAATGAAATCTTTAAAATACTTCAAAACACATTTTCCAATCAATTTTCCAAATAAACTGTTGTCTTTTATCAAGATTTACTTATAAAAATCTCTATACTCAAAAATAGATATTTTGAAGTTAGAACCACACTTCTTTTATACACATTTGCATTATTTTGACCAATACTGTCTCAACATACATCAATTTCATGCAATCACTTCAATTCTAGCATTTCAACTAGCAATCATATCAATTTAAGCATAGCAATTTGCAACTACCACATCAATCAAAATTTAACGATTCATTTCTATATTAATTTGCATGCAATCAATTCAATTTCAATCAAATGAATCATATATCAACTATCATGCAATATCTACTCTTAAATTAGAAAGCATTTAAGAAACACCCACCTAAATTGAAGATTTGTACCCAATTGAACTCCTAGAATTAGGAGCTCCTAAAGAAACTCCAATTGCAACCCCCCCTCGAAATCCGTGCACCAAAGCTAGCCCCACACTCCATCTCCAATTCGGCAGTAACAATCATCAAGAGCATCTCCATCCCCACTCCATATCGGCAACATCAAGAACAACTCCCATCTTCTTTCATATACACATACTATGTATGCACATATATATACATTAGCATATGTATATAGGCAAGTGGAATGGTGATTTAGGTGGGAAAATGGGCAAGGTTAGGCTGGCTTTTTGGTGGGTTTCTTTCGGCATAGGCAGGAGAGAAGGAGGAGAAGAGATGAGAGAATGAGAGGCCAAGGGGGTATTTTTATAGATTTAACTAATAGGTAGTTATGGCAACCACCCAACATGTACACCACTCACCCCATGATTAAAATTTGCTTTCCCTCCCATTTTCAAAATTAAAACTTCAGAATTTTTCCTCCTCTCACAAAAGCCCGGCCCCAAAATTTGTGTGCACATCGCATGTGTGCACATGCACGTGCTTTGTGTACAAAAACAATTTATTTATTTAATCCCTTTAAAACAATTTATATATATATGTAATAAATATGTAAAATTAACTTAAAAATTATAATTTTCATGCACCATAAAATAGACACAAACAATTTCATGAAGTTTATTTTGAAAGAATAATACGCTTAAAACACGTGCACCGAAACACGTGCGTCGCCCGTAAAATCTCAAAAATACAAAAATTGATTTTATGAACCGAAAAATATTTATAATCAATTGGAATGCAATAGAAAGTATATTTAATATACATATTTGATAATATACTCAAACGTACGGAAAATACGTATATTGCACGTAGAAAATTTATTTTAACTAAAAATAGACAAAAATTGAATTCTATCTATAAAAAATGAATTTAAACATGTTTATAAAAATAAGTAATTAAAATCCATTGAAAACTTTGCACGTAACGGTGGAATACCCAAAATCGACACGTGCATCGATAATACGTAAAAAGCACGTAAAACTCAAAGATTGAAATTTTGCATTCGAGTTGTCTCAAATGTGATTTTAAGAATACGGGATTGCATAAATAATTGGAATTCAAAATACCTATCAAAATGCGTTATGGATATAATTAGTAACAGTACAAAATGCACGTGCGTAACACCCGAGGGCAAAATTGTCATTTAAATTTTGCGGGGTGTTACATTTTGGTTTTAGTAGTACAACTTCTGTAGTTAGTTCTTCTTCTGGTAGTTCTAAGAGTAAATTTGATGATAGAACATTTAATTTACTTGCACAAATTCAATCCAAAAAAGATAGGACTAATCAATAAAATGAATTAAATTGGTATAACCAATAAGATTCTGAGTCTTCTTCTTCTTCACTAGATATTTTACAATGGTGGAAAGACCATGAACACACTTATAGTATTCTTAAATATATGGCTAAAGATTTACTAACTACTCCTGTCTCTACAGTTGATTCTGAAAGTGTATTTTCTTCAAGTGACAGGGTTCTAACTGATTACAGGAATCGCTTGAAGCCCGACTCGATAGAGATGCTCTTTTGCACAGAAGACTGGCTGAAGGCTGAAGATAGGACACAAGGGAAAGCATTATCTACGTCCACAAGTGGGAGCAACTCGCCGGAAGAACAACAATAACAACAACAATAGAAACCAAAAGGAAGAATTCAATACCAACAACTGAACAACAAGTCAACAACAATAAATTGAAGGCTACCAACTTGAAGACAATTGTAACTAGATAAAAAAAATTGTATTAGATTTTTGCTTGTTATTTCAAATTAAAAATATTGAAGTAAATTGAAATTGTATATAAGAAATATGTTTATAAAATAAATTTGTGAATTATTTATTTCTTATTAGAAATTGTGAAACTTGTATAACTTGAAATCATATGAATAATATTTCAAATTTTTTAGGCAATTTCACTCTTACAATCTTATTATTATTATTATTATTATTTAAGGTTTAAAAAAAAACTATCTAAACAGGCCAGCCCGCGACCCGACCTGAACCGACCCGGGTTGAACCCGAAAGGGTTCACGGGTTGGGCGGGTCGCCATTTCTACTTTTCGACCCGGCCCGGTTACGCAACCAACTCGGCCCGAACCCGCCCAAGTCAACATCAAACCCGGGCGGGTCCGGCCCGGCCCGGCCCGTTCGACCCGATGTGTAATACCCCGATTTTCATTTATGAAAATTATTAATTATTTATTTTGCACGTAGTGTGCACGTGCAATTTTTGTAGTGTGAAATTTTATAATTATTTTTTCATTATGGATGATGTGTGTTCTTTAATTATTTTTATAAAGGCTCATTTCTCTTCAAATAAACATAAGCTTTATTTTTAGCCCAAATCTAATTTATTTATTTATTATAAAACTATTATTTTAGCCCATTAATTAATGCCCATGAATTATTTCTATTTTAATTACAACTTGTAATGTAGAACTTCTTTTAAAGATTATTTTTGTAGAAAATATAATGTACAACTTTTGTTAAATGGAGACAAGTGCATGCACGTGCATTGCACGTACACGTGCAAATGCACCATGAGTAGGCCGGTTTTGGGATTGGAGGGAAAAGGAAATTCAAGTGGAGTCATGGGTGGTGGTTACTTGATCATGTTTGGTTATTGTAATCCCCCCTTGAATCCTAGCCTTTTATTTCTAACTCCTAGTTTGATCTTAGCTAGCCTTCCATTTACTCAAATTTTTAGTATAAATACCCCCCCTAGCCTAGTTATTTTTTGTACTCTTTAATTCTCCAAGACCTATAGCATAAAATACATTATTAGTAGTATAACAAGTGAGTTAAAAGATTGAGAGTTGTGGGTGAGGAGTTTGTGTTTGCACCAAGGAAGGAGAGGCCGACATCAAGGAGCTCTCGGTTGGCATTTTGGAAGGCTCGGGTGCGCGCATCATGGAGGAGGAGAAAGCACTTTTGGCAAGGACTTTTAGGAGGTGTTGCAATTTGACTTCTCTCCAATTAAGGTGGGTTATTTTTCATGTTTCTAATTAGAAAACATGCTAGAATTGAATTGAAATGATGATGCATGAAAAAGATTAGTAAGAGTACATTTTAATTGGAAAAATGGCTTATTAGTCGATTGGAATTATTAATAAATAACTTGTATGTGTTTCCATCATCAAACTTAAGTTGTGTGTAAAATAATTATAGTTATGGATTGCTTAAAGAAAAACTCATTGTTAGCATCAAAAACTATATACAAATATTAGTAGACGAAATGTTGTTTCATGCACTTGAATGTATCTTTTTGTGACAATGTTATAATGAATGACTTAAATATAATTTGTGGGTTTGTGAAATGAATAAAAATAGAGAATTAATATAGAGATCATTGATGTTAAAATTGGATAAGAAATGTCGAAAAAGAAATGTGATAGTAGTAGCTTATAATTCGAACTAATGGTATGAAAAATATATGTTTAATTATTGAAAAAACTATTTCTAATTTACTGGAGTATAAATTATTATGGGAATGATTAATCTGGAAATTTACAGTAAGTTTAGTAAAGGAAAAAATCAAATGAGAGCTTTTGAACATCGAAATGTTCTATTAAACAGAGAGAATTGATTTAATTAGATTTCGAATCGTACTGAGACAATCTGAGCCTATAGCTCAAGTGGTCGGAAGGCTTCTAATCGCTACAGTGTACGGGGCTTCTCACAGGTCGATGGTTCGATTCCTGTTAGCACCATGTATTTTTGTGCGCATTTAAAAATTTATTAACTTCAGCCGAGAGCATTTAAAGATCTAAACCCCCTTTTATATCGCTTGGCGCGATCGACCTAGTGGTCAGCGCTTGCGGCTTGGTTCCCTGTGGTTGTTGGTTCGAAACCCGGTCTCGGCCTGGGTTTAATTTGTGGGAAATATATATTTTTGGGTTGGATTTTGATAATTAAAAATTATGAAAAAAATATTATTATTATCCTAAAATTATGTGAGACTTATGAAAAATAAATTGGGAGTTATTAAATAAAACAGAGTACATTTTTAAGAACAAAAGTGTAATTGGAACTATGGTTCTACACTCGTATTTTTGTGTAAGTTGTACTTTGTGAAAGAACTTGAAATAAAGTGCTAGAAAAAAAATATAAATAAGAAGGAATATATATGATGTGAAGTGGTGTGAATTATTCTTATTGAAGAATAGTGTGACAATTATGAGTTGTGAATATTCATTTTTACCATATAATTAGTGATGTGATTTTAATGTGGAAATGATATTTGATGAATTACTTGATGAATAATTGAATTCCATGTATGGTTATGGACTCATGAATAATTTAAAAATCATGTGATTGGAAAAGAGAAATGTTATTGAGTATGAAAACTCAAACATATGAATTATGAATTGAAATTGAAAATTAGAGTGTAGCCAGAACTTACACCGGCAAGTGAAAGTGATGAATGATTATGATTATTGAAATTGAAAAGACCAGTTTGGGTCATTGTGAAATGAAAGAAATAAGACCGGTAGTAGTGAGAGGGCTAATTCTAAAAGATTAATTTTGTTCATAATTTCCTTAAATTAAGAATTAGTACATTAGTGAAGAGGTGATGAAAGTGAGAGAAAAACACAAGTATGAGAGCTTCGAGTTTACGATGCGGGTGTGAGCCACAGAATGCATGCTTGATGCGTCAAGACATGGCGTGGGCACTACTCAGAATGATCGGACCTTCAACGAACACAAGCAAAGGTATTCTGAAAAAGAAACTGGGCGGGGCGACCGAAGAAGATGCGGGCTTGGGGCTGAATGATGTTGAGTTGCTTTCTTTTTCAAAGCGACAGGTGGAGGAGTCAATTCGTAGGGCATTGGAGAACTTCATTCAAACAAAAAATAAAGAGCTTCTTGGTGGGCCGCAAGGTATGGGCCGTTTGACGGATTCAGCAGAATTACAAATTGTGGATAATGATATTGGGTCCAAAGAGGCGGGAGATCCTCTAAAAGACCATAGCTGAGGTATGGGACGAAACGATAGTTGATCATGCTTCTTATCCATTGGTGGACAACGGGAAGTCTCACAGTGCTGAAGAAGAGTTCAATGAGAGGATGATAGCTGCTCTAGATGGTGTGCAAGACGAGAATTTTATCTCCGAAATAGATACTGATGTTTGGAATAAAGAGGTTCCACAAGGAGATATTGGTAGCACAGGAAAAAATCTTGGAGTGCCAGAGGAAGAGTAAGAGGCAGATGGTTAAATGGGGTTCGCAGGGACCTAGCGAGGGATTTGATGTAATACCTCGTATTTGCAGCGAACAGTCGACTGGTCCATTTAGCAGTCGACTGCTACTGCATAGTTGGGCCAGATTGGTTGAGAAGGATTTGAGAAGAATATTGAGAAATATAGTCCCACATGGGAAGTATACAAAAAAATAATTTGAGTATAAATATAGTTGCCTATGATCAAGAGTCACCTAATTGGTTAACCACCTTTTGAGAGGCAGCCTGTGATGGGCAGTTATACTACATAGTATCTAATTTGTCTTCTAAAAATATTAAAATTGTCTGAGTATTGGGGCGGGACGTTACAAATGGTATCAGAGCCGACTTTTGACACCGGGTGTAGTAGAGGTCAGTATGATCTGCGGTGCTGAGAGTCATTGATCTCCGGGGTCGGGTATATTCTGCGGTATTGAGAGTCACAGGTAGTGATTGATAGCCAGGTATCCGATCTGCGGTGTTGAGAGTGATTGATCTCCGGGATCGAGGACTATACTACATCGGCTAGAAAGGGCGGATCCTACACTAGACGTGTGCCCTATACTCAGCGAGGACGCTGATTTCTAAGGTGGGGTGTATGTAATACCCCGTATTTGCAGCGAACAGTCGACTGGTCCATTTAGCAGTTGACTGCTACTGCATAGTTGGGCCGGATTGGTTGAGAAGGATTTGAGAAGAATATTGAGAAATATAGTCCCACATGGGAAGTATACAAAAAAATAATTTGAGTATAAATATAATTGCCTATGATCAAGAGTCACCTAATTGGTTAACCACCTTTTGAGAGGCAGCCTGTGATGGGCAGTTGTACTACATAGTATCTAATTTATCTTCTAAAAATATTAAAATTGTCTGAGTATTGGGGTGGGGCGTTACATTTGATCAAGGCGGCATCAAAGGCTAAGGAACCAACATCTGCTTGTAGAGGTATTTCGATTAATAATTGTTCGGTTCTAAATTTGTTAAATGATGATTCGCTTATTTATTACGCAAGTCTCTACGGTCTAGCCATGGGCACTAATAAAGTTGAGCAGGTGCAGTTAGCAAATAAGATTAGGGGGGAGACCATATGGTTGACTTTATAGAGTCAGGACCCTAATAAGTTGGGTTGAAGATAGGTGTCATTACATTTTAGTTATGTTATACATTTTTGGAAATGTTAGGGGAATAAGGAAAAAACGTAAGAAAAGACTTATTAGCGATACCATTAGTAGGAATAATCCAACTATATGCGGGTTTCAAGAAACTAGGATGGAGAATCCGACTATGGAGGATCTCTAGTGTTTTAGGTGGGCGAAGAATTTTGATTGGAGGTTCAAATCGGCAATTGGATTCTCAGGGGGTATAGCAGTTGGGGTCGATAGGAGATCTTTCGAGATAATAGAGGAGCACATTGGGATTTTTACAGTGTCAATCAGAATCAGAAGGAGATGTGATGATTAGGAGCATACCGTCACGACGGTTTATGGTCTGTATGACTCGAGATTGCAAGGGCAGCTATGGAACGAGCTGAAGGACATTGGAGGAAAATGGATTGGTCCGTGGGTGATCGGCGGTGACTTCAATATTACTAGATTTCAGCACGAACACAATGGAAGAGGGCCATCCCGTATAGATCAGGATAAATTTAATGCCACTATTGATGAACTAAGGCTAATGGAAATGGGGCCGAGAGACAGGAAATTTACATGGACGAATATGCAGGTGAAGCCGATCATGGCCAAGCTGGACAGAATTATGGTTTCTACTGATTGGGAGGATGTCTTCCCGCTAGCTAAGGTCAAGAATATTTCGAGATACAGTTCAGATCACCTACCGCTAGCAATCGATTGTGAGGATGCAAACCCAACACCGCAACATCAATTCAGGTTCGAGAAAGCATGGACATTGAAATCAGGAATTTGTAAGATTATCGAGGATTCATGGAATGCAAGTACTTGGAACATTTCAGGAATTGGATGCTAGATTGAAAAGACAAGAAGGCTCCGCAAGCGGCTTAGGGGATGGGAAAAACAGGAATTTGGGGGAATCAAAATCAAAAGGGAAGAGTTGGCTAATAGAGTTTAGGGGCTTGAAGCAATTCAAGAAGTTAGGGATCTGCTGGGCCCAGAGAATGAAGAGATGTATAGGTGTAGGCTCAAAATACAACATATAGGGGATATAGAGGAACAATACTGGAGACAACGGTCAAGGGTACAGTGGCTTAGAGAGGGAGACACTAATACTAAATTTTTTTCACAAGGTTTCTAATGGAAGAAGGAGGCAAAATCACATCACCGGTTTGTCGGTTGGAGGAAACTGGACAAAGAATGAGGTTATTGTCAGGCAGCACATAGACGCTACATATAAAGGTCTATTGGGAAGAAGGAAGGCCGATAAGTGCAAGTTGACCCCAGACATATGGAGCTCATCAAGAATAGACGAAAGTGAGGGGATCGAGAACATCTTTTCGGAGGAGGAAGTGTTAAGCACCATCAAAGCCTTAGGGAAGGACAAGGCACCAGGACCAGACGGGTTTTCGGCTACTGGAGTATCATTAAGAAGGATCTTATGAATATATTTCAGGAGGTCTACGATGGAACCGTCGATCTAGACAGGATCAATTATGCCAACATCGCTCTTATCCCAAAAAAGGGGGACATTACTAGGGTGGAGGATTTTAGACCTATTAGTCTTCTAAATGGATCTTTCAAGATAATTTCGAAAGTGTTGGTCCAAAGACTATCCCCATAGTTGGATGATGTAGTGGGAGAGTCACAGATCGGGTTTATCAGAGGAAGAGATATTATGGACAGTGTGGCATCGACACATGAGATCATTTATAGGGGTTTTAAAGGAAATTCAACCGGCTTCCTGCTAAAACTGGATTTTCAAAAGGCATACGACTCAATCGAATGGGAAAGCGTTGATGAAGCATTACAATTAAAAGGTTTCGGAATGAGATGGAGGAAGTGGATGAAGATGTGCATTCAGGGAGGGAAGTCGGTCGTTCAGGTTAATGGAAAGATGGGAGACCAGATTATATGTCGCAGGGGGCTCAGACAGGGGGACCCTTTATCTTCTATACTATTCGTCATCGTAGGAGACGGATTGACTGAAATGATCCGGAGGGGTAGGGAGAAAAATGTTATTGAGGGACTCAAGATCAAAGGAATAGCAGAGTCAATCTCAATATTGCAGTACACTGACGATACTATCATGTTTGGAGCTGCTAAGGAGGAAGAATTTGTAGCCTTGGGTATGGCCCTGCAATGTTTTGAGGCTTGGTTAGGGATGAAAGTGAACCTGAAGAAGAGTTTCGTGTTGCCGGTAAGCAAAGAAATATCCATTCCTATCAACACTATCAAGGATTATTTCGGGTGTGAGAAGGGAAATTTTCCACTAACCTATCTAGGAATCCCCATTAGACCGGGAGGTTTACAATGGGAAGATTGGCAACCTTTAATTGATAAGGTGAAAAAAGATTGGCCAGCTAGAAGGGACGGTTCCTTTCTTTGGGAGGAAGAACCACGCTTCTCAACTCAGTAATTGGCACTCTTCCCATGTACCTAATGTCCATATACAAGTTACCAAAGTGGGTCATCAGCAAAATAGACAAAAGTAGGAGAAGATTCCTGTGGAAGGGGGCGGATGAGAACAATAAGGGATTTCACTTGGTTAAGTGGGGGAGAGTATGTAAGAAGAGGGAATTCGGTGGACTCGGAGTTATGGACTTAAAGGACATGAACAAAGCATTGTTGAGTAAGTGGTGGTGGAAAATAAAAAGGAGCGCAATAACTGGTGGTGTAAATCGTTCGCGGGATATCGAAAGAGGAGAAAATTTTGTTTTGGGGGGAGGAGCATCTTTGGAAAGGCATCGTTCTTGTGGAAGGGAGTGGCAAAAGTGGGATATATCTTTCACGCGAATACCAGCTGTAGGATCCGGGATGGAAAAGAAACTAGTTTCTGGAAGGATAAATGGTTCAGAAATAGGTTTCTGCTCCGTTTATTTCCAGAGGCGGCGGTTGCTGCATCTAATAACGACACTGTGGTAGCAGATGTCTGGCAAAATGGAAGGCTTTCATTGGAAGTTTCGACTCAGCTATCACTAGAAAGCATCAGCTAATTAGAAAATCTCAACAGATTTGTGGGACAAGAAGGAAGATATACCAACGAAAACGAGGATGAAAGAAGTTGGAATCTTGAAAGTTCTAAGACGTTCTCGGTCTCATTGATGTACAATTGGTTAAACGATGGGGGAGTTAGATGTGAGGCGGACAACATTATATGGGAAATTAAAGCGCCATTGAAGGTGAAAGTTTTCATTTGGTTGGCGATGAATGATGCGATTTTTTCTAAGATGAATCTAAGGAAAAGGAAACTACAAATCGCTGTCACCTGTGCATCTTGTAATACGGCCGAAGAGGACACAAATCACCTACATTTCACTTGTTTTAAGGCTAGGTCTGCCGGGGAGGTAGTGAGTCTAGGATTCGGGTGTTTAGAGGGTCCGAGTTCGAGTACTGGGGTTTGGGTTCGGTGGAGGGAACATTTAGTCAGGAAAGAGGATAGAGTAGCTTGGGATATTGCGGCGGCTGCAACGATGTGGGGACTATGGCTAGACCGTAATGACTTGTGCTTCCGTAATATTAACAATACTTTCTCAGTCTTGATGCATAAAATTTTCTTTTTTATTCATGAATGGGCAGGGCACGCAGGGACGAAGAAAAGGCTAAGGATGGAAGAGGAGGAGTAGGTGATCCTCAGCGGCAGCTTCATATCACATGACAGTTGTGATTGCTACTATTTGTATCTGTGTCTTACTATGGTTTTCTAGTTGTGACTGTAGGTTGTCTGTGTTTTGTTCGGATATTGAGTCATAGATTGTATTTTGTACTACTTTATTTCGTCAATTATCATTAATGGAGCGATGACAAGATCATCTTTAAAAATAAAACAAACAATATCTAAATCTAAAAGAAAACTTTCCTTCCATTTTTTCTTATATTTATAGCCATACTATGATTATTGTGTTTGTTTCTATTTTTAGTTTCATCCACAAAATATTTTCTATAATCATATCCTAAAAATATAATAAAATGTAATTAAAGTTGAAAAAAGAAGTGTTAAAACTTTTTTTTAAATAACATAAAAAATTAATAAGTTGTGAAGAAAATATGACAGTGTACGTATACTACGAGTTTTCAAGCAAGTTCCAAGTTGACTCGGTACATCCCCTCGGTGTCAACCGGTATTATGGACTATTATTCATTGTTCTAAATTAGCCAACATAACCAATTTTTTCGCTCACGTGACATGTAATATTTTTCTAGTAAAACAAATCCTATGTCCTTAAGTTGGCAGTAAATCAAAGTTGGCAGTATATCAGTTGCACCTGATAATTTAGGCTGACATGTCGGCTTGAAAATGTTGACCGACAAGTCAGCTTGAGATTGTTGACCAACCTTGATGTATTCAGTTCGACAGAACAATTTTTTTTGGTTTAAACTAAGTCAATTACAATTTATGACTTGTAATAATGATTCTCTCAATTGTACAACTCTAACATACAACACTATAGCTGATGATATAAATGAAGATTTGATTAGTTGTTGAATTGAAAATGCTCCTCTTACTTGTAAGACTTGTTAACTTTAATGTTATTAAAATAGTTCGCAAGTTGTTATTTAAGTTTGTATATGTTTCTTTATGTATTGTTTGTGATTTTATACAAAGATTTATAGATTTATTATTTGTGTTAGGTGAAAATAATGTCCTTTTCACTGAATATATGAGATAATCTAGATCATATTTAGAGCATCCACAGTCGTTCTTGCCATATTTTAGGTATTTGGCAATTGGAAAATAGGAAAAAAAGAATGTTGCCGCAGTCGTTGAAAGCTAAAATATAGCCGGACGGAAGATTATTATCCGTCCATTAAGAATGACGGAGTATAATCGTCCGTTCCATTTTTTTTTTTTTTTTTTCTTTTAATGCACTAGAAGACAAAAAATAATTTAAAAAAAAAAAAAATCAAGAAGAGGCCTGGGACGGTTCATAATGTGCCGTCAATTTGGTGGTGACGTGTACAAAATGTTGACTTTTTTTTTTAATGCACTAAACGACAAAAAAAAAAAAAAAAAAACAAAAAAAGGCCTGGGACGGTTCATTATGAACCGTTAATTAGGACGGACGGTGTTTTATATACCGTCCCTGTTTAAATTTTTTTTTTTAAAAAAAAAAACGCACAGACGGTTAAATATGCACCGTCATTTTGATCGGACGGTTGATTATCACCCGTCTGCTGAATTTTTTTTTTTTGTTTTTTTTTTCAAAAACTGGTTAATCATTGGCTAACGTACTTTCTGTACGAGACGGACTGTTATTTGCCGTTAATTAGATCGGACGGATTATAATCTTCCGTGAGCTATATTTTCCATTTGGCCAGATCGCCTGCTATATTTGGCACGCAACTGTTCATCGTATACCCAAATTTTGGGTATTTAGACAACGACTGCAGCTCGATTTTTTCTATATTTTCTAAATTTTGGGTATATAGCAAACGACTGTGGATGCTCTTAGGACATGTTATTACTTGAAATGACACAACTATGTGAATCACATGTCCTTGACATCGGCCATCCAACATGAAAATTCTTTGTCGTACATGACAATGATATCTGATATTTAGGGCCATTCCATGATTCTTATCATTCTATGATCTCTCAATTATACTAGTAGGCCAACCGACATGCAAATGCACTGCTATTCCCGCCTTGACTTTCTGTCAGCTCATCTTTCCTCTCATCTTTAAAAAAAAAATCATCTTTCCATTTTAAAAAAATTGTGGAACCCGACCAAATTCACGAATCCAATTCCACGGTACTTAGCTGTTTTGGTCCATCGGTTATTCTTGGTGTAGTCAAAATTTGATCCAAATTGGCCCATGCTTATCTGTCAGTTTGTTTTAGAATTTTTTATTTTAATACATAATGAAATTAACAATACCATGAATAATATATGGGTAAAAGGGATATGAGCAACTTGCTCATTTAGTAAATGAGCAATTGATTATGCGGCATGCATGTGATATATTGGACAACTAACTCTTTTAAGAATTTTCCAATCACATGTATACCACATCATCAATTGCTTATTTACTAAATGAGCAACTTGCTCATACCCCCTTTTCCCATAATATATTACTAAACTGAGTTATTTTGAATAAACTTGTACAAATCTTATGTGATTTTAGAAATCGAATTGAGTTATCTCTACTATTATAATTCCATCTGGTTAGTCAAGTGGTACCTTTTATTGCACTCTAAGTTGAACATACGCTTTTTGTCTAATGTTCCCCCAAACAAAGTATTAAATACAAAAACTTATGGTATTCCCGTAAGACTGTTTAGTTCTTATATTTACCAAAGCTTATGACTTTCCATACGACACACACATTGCACATGCAATATTTTGTAGGATAATGGCTCGATTCTGGTTCGTATCTACAGCGATCGAAAGTTTCAGTACATCAGTCGACTGGGTTGGAGGATCAGGCGACTGTCCAGAGAGGAGTTTTCAAAGGCTAAGGATACAGCAGTAGTCAGTCGACTGCATGTGGGTTCAGTCGACTGTCCCGAAGTATTTATCAGTCGACTGGTAAGATGATCAGTCGACTGTAGGCGGGTTTTTAATCCAGAATAGGCCCATTTCGAAAGGCCCAATAGTTTCCCTATAAATACAACCCATTAGGGTTTTGTAAGGTGTGACGAAAATTAGAGACCTCTATTCGGTTTTGCAGCCGTCATCTTTTGTAAGGGTTTGTTTTCGCCCATTGGTGATTATTTGAAGAAAAAGAGAACCCCAACCGCCCCGTGGATGTAGGCACTTGTTTGCCGAACCACATTAAATCTGTGTGTCCTTATGTTTGCTTGTTTTTCTGTGTTTTATATCGCTATTTCTCTCTCAGATTGGTTGTTTGATTCGTATTCCGCACAATAAGTGGTATCAGAGCTTTCGGTTCGACCTAGAGGGAGATGGCGGGTGATGCAGATGCAACCAAGGATGTTGTGGGATCAAGTTCGTCCAGAACAACGATTCACAACGCAAAATTTGAAGTTGAAAAATTTGATGGAACAAACAATTTCGGGATGTGGCAGTGTGAGGTGTTGGATGTTCTTGTTCAACAAGAACAAGATGTTGCTTTGGAGGTAGAAAAACCAAAGAATATGTCCGATGTAGATTGGAAGAAGTTGAATCGAGTTGCGTGTGGGACTATTCGGCTCTTTATTGCGAAGGCTCAGAAGTATAATTTGATGAGGGATACCGTTGCTGCGGTGTTGTGGAAGAAACTCGAAGACAAATACATGAGGAAAAGTTTGGAGAATCGGCTGTATTTGAAGAAGAGGCTTTTTCGCTTCACCTATACTGAAGGTATGTCTATGAATGCTCATGTTGAATCATTTAATAAATTATTGGCTGATTTGTTAAATTTGGATGAGCAAATTAAAGATGAAGATAAAGCCCTAATTCTGTTGAATTCATTACCTGAAAGTTATGATCATTTAGCAACAACGTTAATATATGGAAAAGATACTGTGAAATATGAAGATGTTGCAAATGCTCTGTTAAATAATGAAACTAGGAGAAGGGATAAAATGGTTGATAGAGAAACTTCTGAGGCATTGATTGTAAGGGGCAGAACTGAGACCAGATCTGAGACCAAATCTGGGAAAAAGGGAAACAAATCTCGTTCCAAATCGAGAGGAGTTTCAAAGGACAGAAAGATACCAGCCAAAGATGAATGTGCTTTCTGTCATGAAAGGGGGCATTGGAAAAAGGATTGTCCTAAGCTACGAAATAAGGGAAATTCGACTGCAAATGTGATTGTTGATAATGTAGATAGTGATGATGTTTTTTCTTATGCACTTGCAACTAGTCCCTCACTTTATCAAGAGGTATGGTTCCTTGATACAGCAGCATCCTATCATATGTCTTGGAGAAAGGAGTGGTTTACTTCTTTAGAGTATATGGATGGTGGGGTAGTTTTGATGGGAAATGATGCACCTTGTAAGAAGGTAGGAATCGGGAAGATTGAATTGCTAATGCACGATGGTCTTATTAGGGAGCTTTCAGATGTATGGTATGTTCCAGATTTGAAAAAGAATTTGATTTCACTTGGTGCTTTGGAGGCCAGTGGATTGAAATTTGCTAGTGAAGGTGGCATTCTGAAGGTGACTAGCGGATCACTCGTGGTGATGAAAGGGCAAAGAAAAAGGAACTTGTTTTTATTGCAGGGAAAAACATATTTGGGTCAGGCTGCCAGTGTAACTGAAAGGCCTAAACAGGTTGTTCCCGACTCTACTAGGTTGTGGCATATGCGACTCGGGCATGCAGGAGAAAAGGCCTTGCAGGGGCTTGTGAAGCAAGGGTTGCTTAAGGATGCTAAAGGGTGCAAGTTGGAATTTTGTGAACATTGTGTTTTGGGTAAGCAAACTAGGGTGAAATTTGGTACAGCTGTACATCAGACAAAGGGTATCCTCGATTATGTGCACACGGATGTTTGGGGCCCTACTCAGACACCTTCGATGAGTGGTAGACACTGGTTTGTTACATTTGTTGATGACTACTCCAGACGAGTTTGGGTATATACCATGAAACACAAAGATGAAGTTTTGACATTGTTCACAAGTTGGAAGAAGAAAGTTGAAAATCAGACTGGTAGGAAGATTAAGGTTCGAGGTCAGATAATGGAGGGGAATACAAGAACGATCCGTTTCTGAAATTGTGTGAAGATGAAGGGATCCAGAGGCACTTCACAGTTAGGAAGACTCCACAGCAAAATGGGGTTGCAGAAAGGATGAACAGAACCTTACTTGAGAAGGTGAGATGTATGCTAGCGCAGTCTGGATTGAAGAAGACATTTTGGGCAGAAGCTGTTATATATGTAAGCCACATTGTCAACCGTTTACCATCAACAGCACTTGAAGGCAAAACACCTATTGAGGTATGGAGTGGTAAACCTGCATCTGATTATAGTTTTTTGCATATATTTGGTTGTCCTGCTTACTTTCATGTAACTGAAACTAAACTTGATGCAAGAGCCAAAAAGGCTATATTTGTTGGTTTTAGTACTGGTGTCAAAGGTTACAGGTTGTGGTGTTCAGAACAGAAAAAATTAGTAATCAGCAGGGATGTCACCTTTGATGAGACCAGCATGATCAGCTCGGGACAGTCGACTGGTGGACGAGAACAGTCGACTGGTGAGCAGCAGAAGAGTGGGACAGTTCTCCAACAGGTGAACAGCAGAAGCTCGGGACAGTCGACTGGTGTAAAGGATCAGTCGACTGGTGATCTACAGCAGCAGAAGAATGGAAGAGTTCTCCAACAGGTGGAGTTAGAAAAGCTTTCAGTTGAAAATACTGCCCAAAATGAAGATGATGTGGTTGATACTGAGGATGAGGAAGAAGTTCCTAACCCTCCCCAGCACGAAGAATCAATTGCAGCAAGAAGGCAAAGACGAGATATCAAACGACCATCTCGTTTTACAGATACAGTTGCATTTGCTCTTCCCATTGTGGATGATGAAGTCCCCTCCAACTTCAAAGAAGCTACTAGAAGTTCTGAAAATGCAGATTGGAAAGTTGCTATGGATGAAGAGATGAACTCTCTTCATAAGAATCAGACTTGGGATCTAGTGCAATTACCGAAGGGGAAGAAAGCTATCGGTTGCAAGTCGGTGTATACGAAGAAAGAAGGTCCAAAAGGCAGTGTTCGGTTCAAGGCTAGACTAGTTGCAAAGGGGTATGCTCAAAAGGAAGGAATTGACTATAATGAAGTGTTCTCTCCAGTTGTGAAGCATCCTTCTATTCGGATTTTGTTGGCATTGGTAGCACAGTTTGATCTTGAATTGACACAGATGGATGTGAAGACTGCGTTCTTACATGGGGATCTAGATGAAGAAATTTATATGTTGCAGGCAGATGGGTTTAAGACAGCTGGGAAGGAAAATTGTGTTTGCAGGTTGAAGAAGTCTCTCTATGGGTTGAAGCAATCTCCAAGGCAGTGGTATTTGAGGTTTGATCAGTTTATAAAAGTGCAGAGATATTCCAGAAGTGAGTATGATCATTGTGTCTATTTCAGAAAATTGCAGGATGGTTCTTTCATATATCTGTTATTATATGTGGATGACATGTTGATTGCCTCTAGAAATGCTAAGGAGATTCAAAATTTGAAGAATTAGCTGAGTTCTGAATTCGAGATGAAGGATCTTGGTGAAGCCAAGAAGATACTTGGGATGGAGATAGCTAGAGACAGAGCAAAGGGCATAGTGAGTTTGACACAGAAGCAATATCTTTTGAAGGTGCTGAAACGGTTTGGTATAGATGAGAAAACTAAACCAGTCAGTACACCCTTAGCCACTCATTTTAGAATTAGTGCTTCTCAGTCTCCAAGTACAGATGAAGAGAGACAGTATATGGCTAATGTACCTTACACTAGTGTGGTTGGCAGTTTGATGTATGCCATGGTCTGTACTCGACCAGACATCTCTCAGGCGGTGAGTATGGTTAGTCGATATATGCATGATCCAGGCAGAGAGCATTGGCAAGCAACTAAATGGATTTTGAGGTACATAAGTGGCACCACAGATGTGGGTTTGAAGTTTGAAAGGGATGACAATATTAGCAGGTTATTGGTGGGTTATGTTGATTCTGACTATGCAGGTGATCTAGATAAGAGGCGGTCTACTACAGGCTATTTGTTTACTATGGCTAGAGCACCTATAAGTTGGAGGTCCAATTTGCAGTCCACTGTAGCGTTGTCTACTACTGAGGCTGAATACATGGCGGTTGCTGAGGCCATGAAGGAAACTATTTGGATTCATGGACTTTTGAAGAGCTTGGGAATTCATCGGGAGAAGGTGGAGGTACACTGTGACAGTCAAAGTGCTATCCATTTAGCGAAGAACCAAGTTCATCATTCGAGGACCAAACATATTGATGTTCGTTATCACTTTGTGCGTGATTTGATAAAGGATGGTGATATTCTTCTGGTGAAGATTGGGACAGCTGATAATACTGCTGATATGTTGACCAAAGTTGTTGGGGCAGCCAAGTTCAAGCATTGCATGAACCTGGCTAATATTTTGCATGTTTGATAATTTGGCATGGGCGGTTGGAATGGTGCTTCGCTATTTGTTTGCCTAGTATGTGATATCATACTAAGGTGGAGTTTGGAATTTGTTACATTGGGTGATGAGCATTTGTTTTGGAGTATTTATTGGAGATTGCTCGGGCTACATGGAAGATCTCGCCAAGGTGGAGATTGTAGGATAATGGCTCGATTCTGGTTTGTATCTACAACGAGTGAAAGTTCCAGTACATCAGTCGACTGGGTTGGAGGATCAGGCAACTGTCCAGAGAGGAGTTTTCAAAGGCTAAGGATACAGCAGTAGTCAGTCGACTGCATGTGGGTTCAGTCGACTGTCCCGAAGTATTTATCAGTCGACTGGTAAGATGATCAGTCGACTGTAGGCGGGTTTTTAATCCAGAATAGGCCCATTTCGAAAGGCCCAATAGTTTTCCTATAAATACAACCCGTTAGGGTTTTGTAAGGAGTGACGAAAATTACAGATCTCTATTCGGTTTTGTAGCCGTCATCTTTTGTAAGGGTTTGTTTTCACCCATTGGTGATTATTTGAACAAGAAGAGAACCCCAACCGCCCCGTGGATATAGGCACTTGTTTGCCGAACCACATTAAATCCGTGTGTCCTTGTGTTTGCTTGTTTTTCTGTGTTTTCTCTCGCTGTTTCTCTCGTTGATTGGTTGTTTGATTCGTATTCCGCACAACATATTTTTCTAGTATATTGTGATTTTTTTTGTCGACAGACTATACTTTGTATAAATGCTTCTCGAATGCCCATTTGCTAGGAATAATTATCATATCCGCAGATAAGGATGAATTGCAATAGAATGTCTCATTGACTTCTTAGCCTCAGAATATCGTTCGCAAGCTGAAGTTATTCCAAACAAGCTAAGAGTCGAAGGTATTATTGCCTGCCTTTTGTCTTATCTGATCGTAGTTGCAGAGAATTTTAATTTGATGTCAAGATGCAATTAGGTGGACTTCTAGTAGCAATTTGTTCCTAGTGTTCCTTCAGATGCTTAGGCAAATGAAGAGGTCTCTTACAAAGAAAGTGATGTTCTTGTTTTATCTTTGTTAAGTGCAAGCTGCATTTCATTTTCAGAAACTTCAAAGGGTTGAGTCCAGTAGTTTGAAATTCCCTCGTAGGAAAGAGTAGTGGGATTCTATCAAACAATTAAGATTACCAATTGCCTCCAGTTGACTCTATATTATAATTTGATATGATATCTTTCTCCAGAATCCTGTAGCTATATTCTCCATGTGGTACAGGATAGGAGTAAATATCGAGCAAATATAGATGCTGCAAAATTATATTCCGTTTTCTTTAGGCGACATATATACAAATATGAATATTATATGAATGTGGATTGGAGTAACGCATTCGAATCTTGACTAAACATGAATACTAAGCAAATTTTCTTCTACAAGAATAAACACTAGTGGAATTGGGTTAATATTTGGAAATTTATTTTTAATATAACTCAGAATTTTCTTATTTATGGTGTAATATTGAACAAATTTTTATGTATATTTAGAATGGATGTAAGTATAGAATATAATTATTCGTCAGATTATATGTACACTAGATTAATCACGTTCTTTGCACAGTTAGAATGCTCTCTCGTGGAAGATATATAAAGAGGAGGCCTTATTGTCTTGGTATTAAAAGTAGTCTCTTTGTAGATGGAAAGGCTGAATAATGAGTTAAAGATGAATGTCAATGATTATTAGAGAGCCGCCTCATGGATATGGGTCATGGTTTAATGACAACTAGTAGTCTACTTGAACCATCCAATTGCGTTACATCAGTATGTGTTCGAGGGCTGGCCCTGAGTACCCGGAGGCCCGAGGCGAACTCCTGAAATGGGTACCTCACCTGAAATGGGTACCTCATATGTTTTTAAAAAGAAAAAAACATGTGTACAAAATATTTGCACATTGTTCAACGCAAAATATGCAAAATATATATTATCGAATAACTGAAAAAGAAAGAGCTAAAGAGTGTTTGTTTTAAATGTGAGTTTCGGATTTCGGGTTGAGGGTAAGGGTTTCGGGTTTGAATTTGAATGTGGATTTCGGGTTTGAGTTTCTATTGATTTAAATATAGATTTGTTTTTAAATCACTCAAATTTAAAGCCTCAAATTCAATCAAGCCCAAACCCAAATAATTTAAACAAAATTCTAATTAAAGATCCAAATATTTATTTTTGGAGACCCCTAATAACATTTTTTTATGCGTAAAATATGTGTCTATATCTACAAGGGGGTACAAGTTTGGGGGCCTCTAAAATTGTAAATTATGCGGGGGCCTGAGACGACCGCCTCACCGGCCTCAAGGGTGAGGCCGGCCCTGATGTGTTCAAATACTAGTCCATTATTTCTTTACGCCTTTTGTTATGACAAGAACAATATATACTTAGCAGTGTATTTTGGAAACTTCTATTACAAGAATACCTTTAGGGGCGTTTGGTACAAGGATTTTTTTTTTGTTCCCAGGAATTATAAATCCTGGGATTTATGATTCCTGGGATTTATGATTCTTAGGAATCATAAAATATGTTTGGTAGGTCTTAAACATCTCTGGGAATCTTAGTTGGAAACTTAATTTTCTAAGTTTGGTTGAGATACACATTTTCTGGAAATTTTAATCTTATTGTCCAAAATACCCCTCTCATCCTCAAATAACAAAACAAAATATTTGATGTAAATAAAAGACCTGTGAATGCTCGTGCTTTTATTGAACATGCATATATAGCAGATCCTTGATTTTCATCAGTAAAAGTCCTGTGAATGCTTGTGCTTTTATTGAACATGCATATATAAAAGCTCTGAAAAATATTCAATCTTACTATGGAACATGCATATATAAAAGCTCTAAAAAATATTCAATCTTAATAAAAGCACGAGCATATATAAAATCTTACTATTCAGTACCAACATGCATATATAGCAGAGCTTTTATTGAACATGCATATATAAAATCTTACTATTCAGTACCAACATGCATATATAGCAGATCTCTGAGACAATAACGAGAAAAATAAAAACTCTGAAAAATAAAAGCTGTTATTGAAAGACCTCAGACTTACTATTCAGTACCAATTAGTTATTATCTCGGAGCTTTTATTTTTCTCGTTGTTGAATAAGTTCAATGAAAGATTATATATCACTAAAAATAATCTATGGTTTAGGGTTTTTTATTTTAGGGGCAAAATTGTAATTTAAAAAAAAAAAAATTTTCCCAAGCACTTGGGAATCTAAGAATCCCCCCCCCCCCCCCCCCCCCGATGGAAAAATTTTTGTGAGAATTGTGGCAAAAAAAATTCCTAGGAATGTTAGTGTCCTGGGAATTTGAATTTAAAAATTAGCATACCAAACATGGGAAACTAAATTCCCAAGTTAAGATTCCCAGGAAACAAAAAAAAAATCCTTGTAACAAACGCCCCCTTAATTGAAGTTGATAAACTCTTAATTTATGTGCAACACCAAGAGCAAAGCCTATCTTAGATCCTTGTTCCTTGGTCATGTTTCCTCCCTTTTCAGCTTTTTTAGGAGACATATGTTCTGTAAACATAACTGTTGCTGCTTATTTCGGTGTTTTGCTGCTTATTTCGGTGTTTGTATAGTGAGTTAATAATTGATGGAAACTACTAAAAACCAAACATGTGACCTTTGCCGTTAAAAGAAGTTAGAGCTTCTGAGATTGAATCTGGATCGTTGATTGACCTCATGTTATCTAAATTCGAAAGTTGTTGATGCGGCCGATGGACCTGCAAAAAGCCTGAAACACCGGGGGGTGGCCCCTGGTGACAGACCTTCCGACGCTCAAGTCAGATGCAGAAAGAGAAAGAGAGAGAGAGTAAGAGAGTGAAAACTGGCAAATTGTTGATTACCTTCTGACTGTAGAGGAGGAGGGGTATTTATAGGCCTGAGAGACATTTCAAGAGATTGATTCGTGTCCGTTGGATCGGTTTAACTACCTTATCTCTTTCATGTCTCTCCCCTTCAAGTGATAAGATATCTATGTTAAGAGATAAGAGATTTGACTCCTATCCTGCATGGGCTGGGTGTCTCTCCTAGTATGCCTAGTCTGTCACTTTTTATGGACTTGGGAGAAGCCCATGTCTTGGAGTGGGCCCAGACCTGTAAAAGAGGTCTGTGATGGCTAATCTTCCTATAGATGCTTTGAGATCTGTGCAGGAATCGTACGACTTTGATCTGCTACGATTTTTACCTTCATCATAAGCCCCCACTCCCAGAAGGTGATTTTCTTGGATTTCGAGAAGTAGTACGTCTTATTGTTAGAATCTGATGTATAATCTTAGCCGTCAGAGTGTTCGGAGATACCTGAAACTGATCTATGACTTCTGAAGGCAGTAAATATTTTCCTGGATTTTCCATAGTTTTTTGGATTTTTCCAAATTTTCTAGATTTTTTCTGGATATTTTCCATATTTCTTCGGATTTTTCCGAATTTTTTGGAATTTTTTCAAATTTTCAAAATCACCTTTTCAAATTTTATAATTAATAAATTCAATTTGAATTATTTTTTCAAAATTTTTAATTGATTTTCTGATTTAAAATAATTATTTTTGATTTTTTATATTAATTTTTCAATTTTATAATGGTTTTTAAAAGATTTTGGAGAATTTTTATGAATTATCGGAGCCGGTGCGAGTTTTGAGGCAATCTGAGACGCAGATCGAGCCCAGCTCGCGTGCTGAGGGAGATCAAACGGCTGAGATTAGAGAGGATCACTAGGGTCTGGGGATGATGGGGCGACGTGGATGTATCTGAGCCATCCGTTATGCTCGAGCTCGAATATCTGAGACATCAGAGGGTCAGGAATCGGCGCGTAGACCTCCTTGCTCGGCGGAACATTTGGCCAAGCTATGGCCATTCGTTTCGATTCTGATGGCTTCGCTGAGCTGCGAGGACCTCATGCCTTTGTAGAGCTATGAGTTGCCATCGTTGTTGAGCTATGATGATCGAGTTTCTCCGAGCTCTGGTTTTTCGACTTCGCCGACCCATCTCTCTCGCTGAGATATTAAGCTTCACTCTTGGACGAGCTATGGAGATTTCGATGTCTTCGCTAAGCTATCTTTGCTGAGCTATCTTCGCTGGGCTTTAGAGCTATCGCCGAGCTATCTTTGCGGAGCTTTAAGCTCTGTTTTTGCCGCCGAGCTTTGTCACAGAGCTATGGAAGCTGCGACTTTGGCCGAGCTACGGGAGCGCTCCACTGAGCTATGGAGATTTTCACCTCGCCGAGCTATAGGACTGAGGATTTCATGGGTCTTGGGTCAAGTTTCGTCGAGCTCTGTTGTGGGCGAGCCATGGCGAAGTTGTCGACTAGTTGTTTCGATGGAGCTCTAACGAAGCGAGAGCTCGGGGTCTTGGAGTCGGTGTTGCGAAGGAGGAGAAGGGTTCTCAGTCGAGCTCTGTGATGGGCGAGCTTCATTTTGAAGTGGATTTTTCGGTGCCAAACTCTGAAGAAGAAGAAGGAGAAGAGAAGAGCGGTGCGGGTGTGGGTCTGATATCGGGTTTGGATCTGACCCGTTAACACCCTTTCTTTGTTCTTCTGTTTTCTTCTTGCGGGTTTGGGTCGCGAATCTGACCCGTTTGTACCCTATCTCCTTTTTCACAAATTGGGCTTGTATATGCTTTGGAAATTTCTCATTTTTGCAACTCTTTTGGTTTTTGGAGATTTATTTTTTGGAGTTTTTCGGGCTTGGGTTTGCATATAATTTTATATATAAATATTTTTGTGTATATGCAACAATATATATATATATATATATGGGTAAAAGGGATATGAGCAACTTGCTCATTTAGTAAATGAGCATAATGAGCAATTGATTATGTGGCATGCATGTGATACATTGGACAACTAATCCTTTGAAGAATTTTTCAATCACATGTATGCTACATCATCAGTTGCTTATTTACTAAATGAGCAAGTTGCTCATACCCCTTTCTCCCTATGTGTGTGTGTGTGTGTGTGTGTGTGTGTGTGTGTGTGTGTACCCAGCTTTTTACTTCATAACCCTCGGTGGGTGGATCTTGTGCACATATAGCTGTGCTAGGAGAGCTGTTGTGGACTTGCCATTTGATCTCGACAAGTTGTTGTGGCATATCCGGGATAGATTTGAACGTTTGAACCGACCGTTTGCGCCCGGTGAGTTTTGGGGCAACTCTGAGATAGATTCGATGTGGAAACTGCTGTTTGGTCCCGACGAGTTTAGAGATGACTCTGAGATCGAGTTGAACATTCAAGCTTGCCATTTCCGCTCGGCAAGTTTAGAGAGACAACTCTCTGACTGATCAAGTATTGATAAAGTACTGCAAATTTCTCTCTACTTAACCCGTTATTGGGGATAACGGGTTAAGATCACTTAACCCGTTATCCTGAACAACGGGTTAAGTAAGGAGATATTGGCCGTACTTCATCCCCTACAGACCAAGTTTTCAAAAAGTATTGCCACTATCTATCTACTTAATCCGTTATTGACGATAACGGGTTAAATGATCTTAACCCGTTATTCCCAATAACGGGTTAAGTAGAAAGAAATTGGCAGCACTTTATGAAAACTTGGTCTGTAAGGGATGAAGTCCTGCCAATATCAATCTACTTAACCCGCTATCCACAATAATAGGTTAAGTTATTTTAAACCGTTATCCTAAATAACATGCTAGGTTTATCCAATGTTGGCAGTATTTTATCTTCAAAATGTAAGTTTGTATAAATTTATTTTCGCAATTTTCCACAAATAAAAAAATCCAATAGCATAGATGTATTGCACAAATACACAATTTGCACAGATACATAAAATTCACTCACAACCTTCAACACAAATATTCATTCGCTAACTAATTACAACAACAACATCCACAACATGTATGGTTCACAAACACAGAAATTGCACACATACACAAATTGCACTAAGATTAAATACAACACCAATAATATATTTATAAATAAAAAAATGTTGACTCGGCATATATATTCAATGACCCACAACATCACGACCCACAACAACATATGTAGTTCACAAATACACAAAATGCACACATACACAAATTGCACTCTGATTAAATACACCAGTAATCTAATTGTACAAAAAAGAAATGTTCAATTGACCACATATATACAATCAAAAGTATGGAACTTTTCAATAATTGATTCCTTCCATGGGCACGATTTTGCTTCATTCCGGGCCTACACCACACAAAAAAATTGGTTAATAATAAAGTCAAAAATAATATTTCTCTTCACATTGAAAGACAAAAGTAAGCAATTATTCGGTGTTTATCTTAAAAGTTTGATATAACATACATAACACGAAAAACCTCTTAGCACGAACCTTCACCTTCTTCATCATCACTCTCTCCGGTATTTGGAGCTTCTTCATACCCTACCGATCCACTAAATAAGGGAGAAGAATGGGTTAGTATCAACTACAATAAGTTTAGATTCATTGAGTCCAATTAACAAATACTTAGTCTTCGATATATTACCTTGCCATATTTTTTGGACAATTTCGTGAATCGTGACATACGACACGAATGCATGTCCTGCAAAGTCTTGGTCTCTTTGTTTTTTGGGATTATCTGATAGACTTTAACCTCTTTCCTTTAGGCCTCCCCTTTGTGGTGCATTGCACGGGGTCCCCCACCGGTGCATGTGCATGTGCATGTCCACCACTCTCTGGTTGTGCGCTACCTTCGTGTGGTGTACTATTCCCGGATTGAATGTGAGAAAAGCCTTCGATTCCCTTGAGCATGTGGTTGAGCATGTACTTGTACCCTCGCTCTGAAGAACAACCAAGATTGACCAAATGTCTTGAGTGTATAGTTAGTTCACAACAACGAGAGGCAAAATTGTCGCACATACTATTGGAAACGGGTGTACTGCTTCTTGTCAGTTGATCCCTGGTCCATCACCTACAAATATATTGGTCGAGTAGTACGGTGTGATCTGTAAACCGAATAACTGCCAATAGATGTTTGCAGGGAATGCCTACGAAGTTAAACATGGCACAAGGGCATTTAGCCATTTGACAAATTTTACAAAAAGAAATCACCCTCCCCAGTTCTAAATTTCCACAAACGGTTACAGAAAAAGCTGTACTATCTGGTGTATCCATACTCGCAATTAAACTCACATTAAGTAATAAGCTTTTTACGACTTTTTATTGGAATTTGTAGAAAATCTTCAGTGTGTATGTTCCCGCCATTTGTGACTCCAACGCCCATTCGGTCTTCAATTTTGGCATCTCCTCGCGATTACGATGAGTTTCTTTAAGTTCATCGTGTCTTTATTCTACTAAGACTCGGTCAAAGATGACAACAAATTCATGTAATGAGTACTTATTATGAGTATGTTTCTTCAAGGATGAATGTAGCAATTCGCTACGTTGGGTACTCAACATGCCGCCCCAAAATGAGTCTCTTGCGTACACGAGAGCCCATTTCTCGCGAATCTCAAATTTATCGTTCAACCATTTGTTATTCTCAAGTTTGTACTGGGAAATCAAAATTTTCCACTTCTGTTCAAATTCAGTTTTATATTCTGCCGTATAAATGATAGTCTTCAAAGCATCCCTAAACTCGTCAATGTTATTCAGCATACGCACTTCATGCGGTAACTTATCCAAAATATGCCAAATGCAAAATCTATCTGACGTGATTGAGAAAACTTTCTTAACTGCAGCACTTATTCCACGATTCTCATCTGTCACGATGTTCATCGGATTGTGAGTCATTGCTCCTCACAAGTTTTCAAAGAACCACTCAAATGAGGATGCCTTCTCATTTGGGATGAACCCACAACCTAGGAATATTGATTGTCAATGATGGTTGAATCCAACAAATGGTACAAATAATATCCCGTATCGGTTTGTATTGTAGGTAGCATCAAAGCAAACAATATTTCCAAATACTTCATAATTCTTTCTAGTGATACCATCCACCCAGACACAATGGGACAATCGCCCTTCGGGATCACATTGGTAATCATAATAGAATAAAGGATCGGTCTCCTTTTTGGATTCAAAGAACTCAAGTAGCATTTGCCCATCGTGTCCTTTTAAACCTTCCATCTCGTCTCTCCTGAGATTTATGACATCGGTTTCAGTGAAACCAATTTTCACATTACCTCCACTTGCACCTTCGAAGAATAGCATTTGTTTGCATACAGGGACATTAGCTTCGGTAAGTTGACCAATTACTTTTTTATCTATATTTGTCAATTCACGGTTTCGAGGTAGCAAGTGACGTCTACCAGGTGAAGTAAATTCATGATTGTGTGGTTCATTAAATGAATAAACAATCCACGAATTACTTTGTGGGTTTAGTTTGACAGGAACGAAAGCTTTGCAACCCGTTCTAGAAGTTGTTCCTCGTCTAGCTTTATTCTGATTATTCGGTGACTCCCTGGTTTTATTACATACATATGATTTATCCACTACATCATTTTTCTTGTATTTATTTCCACCCTTACGCATAGCGAATCCCGCACATTTACAGTACGATGAATAAAATTTTTCCGCTTCCTCTAGAGTGGGAAATGTCATACCAATCTTCGGTTTTAGGTGCTCGTTAATATGAGGAAGAAACTTGCCAATTTGTTGTACACGAATAATTTCTCTCCGACAACAGAACTTCCTTCAAAACTTTTCATACCTAAGAAAACGAAAAGGAGAACAATTAGGACTACTAAACCCGTTACGGAATGTGATGAAAAATTTCTAACTTTATTTACATATTATAGAGAAACGTGAGAAAACCGCACAAACGGCATCCACAATTTATAAAACTTTGAAACTTACCCACCTAGCACAAGCCACCGTAACTTGCAGAAGTGATTTTCGACTCACGGTATGCGAGATACGGTCGTGTACCGCTGTATTTGGTGTTTTTATAACCAAAAGCGACACACGACCGTATCTCTTGGACCGTTAGTCGAAACTCACTTCTACAAATTGGGGTTATTGAGCTACATGAGACCATCCGAGTCGCAAAATTTCGTATTTTTTGAAGGTCGTTTGAAGGGTTTTCTAGTATAACCGCACCAAACGGGTTCTAAGTCATTAACTTCTAATGCGAGGAATGTGAGAAAACCGTACAAACGGTATCCAAAAATTATAAAACTTCGCACCTTGCTTGAATTCACATAGCGCAAGCCATCCCAACTTTTACAAGTGAGTTTCGACTAACGGTTCGAGAGATACGGCCGTGTTTCACTTTATTTGGTTTTTTTCCAACCGAAAGCGATACACGGCCGTATATCTCTAACCGTTAGTCGAAAGTGACTTCTACAAGTTCAGGTTGCTTGTACTACGTGAGACCATCCTACTCGCAAAGTTTCGTATTTTTTGGATGTCGTTTGCAGGGTTTTCTAATCTAACCGCACTAAAAAAATTCTAAGTCACTAACTTCTAATGCGAGGAACGTGAGAAAACCGCACAAACGACATCCAAAATTTATAAGACTTTGCACCTTGCTTCAATTCACGTAGCGCAAGCCACCCCAACTTGTACAAATGAGTTTCGACTAATGGTTCGAGAGATACGGCCGTGTATCACTTTATTTGGGTTTTTTTCCAACCGAAAGCGATACACGGCCGTATCTCTCTAACCGTAAGTCAAAACTGACTTCTACAAGTTCGGATTGCTTGTGCTACGTGAGACCATCCTACTCACAAAGTTTCGTATTTTTTGGATGTCGTTTGCAGGGTTTTCTAATCTAACCGCACTAAAAAAAATTTAAGTCACTAACTTGTAATGCGAGGAAAGTGAGAAAACTGCACAAACGACATCTAAAATTTATAAAACTTTGCACCTTGCCTGAATTCATGTAGGGCAAGCCACCCCAACTTGTACAAGTGAGTTTCGACTAACGGTTCGAGAGATACGGCCGTCTATCACTTTATTTGGGTTTTTTTCAATCGAAAGAGATACACGGCCATATCTCTCTAACCGTGAATCGAAAGTGACTTCTACATGTTCGGGTTGCTTGTGCTACGTGAAACCATCCTACTCGCAAAGTTTCATATTTTTTGGATGTCGTTTGCAGGGTTTTCTAATCTAACCGCACCAAGTTACTAACTTTTAACGCGAGGAATGTGAGAAAACCGCACAAATGGCATCCAAAATTTATAAAACTTTGCACCTTGCTTAAATTCATGTAGCGCAAGGCATCCCAACTTGTACAAGTGAGTTTCGACTAATGGTTCGAGAGAAACGGCCGTGTATCACTTTATTTGGGTTTTTTCCAACCGAAAGCAATACACGGCCGTATCTCTCTAACCCGTGAGTCAAAAGTGACTTCTACAAGTTCGGGTTGCTTGTGCTACATGAGACCATCCTACTCGCAAAGTTTTGTATTTTTTGGATGTCGTTTGCCGGGCTTTCTAATCTAACCGCACTTTAAAAATTCTAAGTCATTAACTTCTAATGCCAGGAATGTGAGAAAACCGCACAAACGGCATCCAAAATTTATAAAACTTTGTACCTTGCTTGAATTCACGTAGCGCAAGCCACCCCAACTTGTAGAAGTCAGTTTTGAGTAACGGTTCAAGAGATACGGCCGTGTATCACTTTATTTGGGTTTTTTTCAACCGAAAGGGATACACGGTCGTATCTCTTTAACCGTGAGTCGAAACTAACTTCTGCAAGTTCGGTTTGCTTGTGCTATGTGAGACCATCCTACTCACAAAGTTTCGTATTTTTTGGATGTCGTTTGCAGGGTTTTCTAATCTAACCGCACTAACATTGTTCTAAGTAATTTAATATGTTCGGCACGATTATAAATACAACTCAATCTACAATATCGTCAACCGATCAACAACTATTGCACCGTGTAAATTCATCAAAATACTACTTACAAATTTCTACATCAACAAATTTTTTAGGCAATTTTAATACACGGTAAAATCGTGGAAAGCAACAAAAATATTTTAAAAATCAACAAAATTACAATTACTAAGACAGAAATTTAATCATTACCTTACAATATAAATCTGAATTTCGCCAATGTAGGTCAAGCTGCGAACTAGGGTTTCGTTTTTGGGATGAAAGAGTTGGGTTTGGAAGTTTGGAGTACAGATTGGGAGAGAGAGATTATATGGGGATCGAAGAGGATGAGGAGCAGACTGAGGTGGAGGCGCGAACGGAGGAGGAGAACTACGGTTTGAGGAGCAACGGACGGAAGAGAGAGAGAGAGAGAGAGAGAGAGAGAGAGAGAGAGAATCGCCTGAATGATAGAGGAGAGAAGTGAGAGAGGAGTTGCCGAAGTGAGAAGTTCACGATTTCGGAGATATTGGGTTTGGATTCTGATATGGCTAAAAATGGGATTAAATCGGGACCGTTCAAATCGGACACGAATCTTAAAGCTTAGGGGTAAAACGGTAATTTCACCTGCTAATGGGTCTGAAATGGGAACTGGGTTTTTCTTCAAAGCCCAATAACCCATAAACGGATCTGTCTTACTGGGTACGAGTTCTGACCCGTTACAAACCAATTCAGAAGGATAAAGAAGAATTCAGATTCATAATTATCCCTAAGAAGTGATCTTAACCGCTTCTATCCATTCACACCGGGAAGTAGAGATATGTTCATATCTTGAAACGGATCTCTAAGGCGACTATAAATACCCCTCTCCCCCCACTATTACCAGGTAATCAATACTTTTCCAGTTTAAGTTCTTGCTTAATCATTCAGATTACTGACAAGAGCGTCGGAGGGTGCATCGCCGGGATCCATCCCGGTGTCTCGCACTTTTTGCAGGTTCGCAGCAGCGGCAAGAGACCAAGTCAACACATTGGTGAAGGTCAACAGGTTTGCTTTATTGTTTTCTCCAAGAATCCAAAAATTCATCTGTTTGCTCCCACACCAAAATCAGCAGCAACAGATTGGCGCTGTCTGTGAGAAACGAAAAAGCAATCTGACCTAACTTCATCAGCGAGACTAGTTTCAAGCCATGCATCCAAAACAGAAGGGGAAGGCAACGGTCTCCAGCCGAAGAACCACTTCTCTTCCTCCTCCCCCTCCTCCAGCTCAAGGTGCTCCTGCTCAACAGGCCCCTCCAGGATCTCGGGGGGCTTCCCAGGAGGGCTCCCGTCGGAGTTGTCCGAAGCAACATCTTCCTCATGACCATGTCGCGGGTCCCAATCCTTCAGTTGAATCTATGGCTTCTCAAAGCCCTCCCGAGCGGGATCTTCGTCAAGTGATTACCGACCGTCAAAAGGGGGTCGACCTCAGAACTCGCCTGAATAGATGGCGAGCCCTTGGGGGAGTCCATCAACCTGAGCACCCAGGGGCCTCGAGGGTTCGGACCCCCCGCCGACCGAGGACTAGAAGATCCCCTCCCCCGAGGAGGCGAAGAGAATCTCCTCAGCGTCATCGGCGGAGAACTCATTCTCCAGTAAGCCAAGCCACACATAGAGACCGCCAAGCTGGAGAGGCACCAGTCACAAGGGCAGATCTTCAAGACTTCCAAGCAACAGTCTTACGGGCCCTCAATGTTGCCCCAAAGAACGACTAGAGGCCACCAACTCATGAGCCAGTTAGGAACCACCGCCTTCACACTCCTAGTCCTCGTCCATCTCCAAGCTACCATCCCCGTAGCCCCAGTCCACCCTCGTACGAAGATGAGTCCCGGGGCTCGGCAAGATATGATCAAAGAGAAGACTCAGTCTACCGCCGTCTCCATAAGATGTAGAGGCACCTCGGCCGAATTGACAGGGAAGAAGAGCAACGGGGATAAATCTCTGCCCGGGCAGACCTCCATTCTCCCACAACTTACTAAGCTCAAAAAACGAGTTTGGAGTCCAACACTTGGCTCGATTCCGCTTCAAATTACTCGCTCATAAGCGGGTAAGAAGTGGTTCACCATTCGGAATTGCTCCTACACCTCGTTAACCCCCTCTAACAACGAGTTCGGAGTCCAACACTTGGCTCGATTCTACTCCAAATTATTCGCTCGTAAGTGGGTAAGAAGTGGTTCGCCATTTGGAACTGCTCCCACAACCGTTGAATCTCTTTTAAACGACGTGTTCATAGTCCAACACTTGGCTCGATTCCGCTTCAAATTACTCGCTCATATGCGGGTAAGAAGTGGTTCCCCATTCGGAATTGCTCCCACAACCGTTGAATCTCACTTAAACAACAAGTTCGGAGCTCATAACTCTCCCCTAGAGTTGCTCCTCAAACTTGTCTCCCAAATGGCTCTCTCCTAGAGCCAAGCTCTTCGCTCCGCTCGCCTCCTAGAGCGAACCTACTCTCCACGAGTTCGGAGTACAACTCTCTCCTAGAGTTGCTCCTCAAACTTGTCTCCCAAATGGCTCTCTCCTAGAGCCAAGCTCTTCGCTCTGCTCACCTCCAAGGCGGACCTCTTCTCGACGAGTTCGGAGCTCACAACTCTCTCCTAGAGTTGCTCCTCAAACTCGTCTCCCAAATCGCTCTCTCCTAGAGCCAAGCTCTTCGATCCGCTCACCTCCAAGGCGGACCTCTTCTCAACGAGTTCGGAGCTCACAACTCTCTCCTAAAGTTGCTCCTTAAACTCTTCTTCCAAATGGCTCTCTCCTAGGGCCAAGCTCTTCGCTCCGCTCGCCTCCAAGGCGGACCTCTTCTCAACGAGTTCGGAGCTCACAACTCTCTCCTAGAGTTGCTCCTCAAACTCGTCTCCCAAATGGCTCTCTTCTAGAGCCAAGCACTTCGCTCCGCTCACCTCCAAGGCGGACCTCTTCTCAACGAGTTCGGAGCTCACAACTCTCTCCTAGAGTTGCTCCTCAAGCACGTCTCCCAAATGGCTCTCTCCTAGAGCCAAGCTCTTCGCTCGCTCACCTCCAAGGCGGACTTCTTCTCAACGAGTTCGGAGCTCACTACTCTCTCCTAGATTTGCTCCTCAAACTCATCTCCCAAATGGCTCTCTCCTAGAGCCAAGCTCTTCGCTCCGCTCACCTCCAAGGCGGACCTCTTCTCAACAAGTTCGGAGCTCACAACTCTCTCCTAGAGTTGCTCCTCAAACTCGTCTCCCAAATGGCTCTCTTCTAGGGCCAAGCTCTTCGCTCCGCTCGCCTCCAAGGCGGACCTCTTCTCAACGAGTTTGGAGCTCACAACTCTCTCCTAGAGTTACTCCTCAAACTCGTCTCCCAAATGGCTCTCTCCTACAACCAAGCTCTTCGCTCCGCTCACCTCCAAGGCGGACCTCTTCTCAACGAGTTCGGAGCTCAAAACTCTCTCCTAGACTTGCTCCTCAAACTCGTCTCCCAAATGGCTCTCTCCTAGAGCCAAGCTCTTCGCTCCGCTCACCTCCAATGCGGACCTCTTCTCAACGAGTTTGGAGCACAACTCTCCCCTAGAGTTCCTCCTCAAACTCGTCTCCCAAATGGCTCTCTCCTAGAGCCAAGCTCTTCGCTCGCTCACCTCCAAGGCGGACCTCTTCTCAACGAATTCGAAGCTCACAACTTTCTCCTAGAGTTGCTCCTCAAACTCGTCTCCCAAATGGCTCTCTCCTAAAGCCAAGATCTTCGCTCCGCTCACCTCCAAGGCGGACCTCTTCTCAACGAGTTCGGAGCTCACAACTCTCTCCTAGAGTTGCTCCTCAAACTCGTCTCCCAAATGGCTCTCTCCTAGAGGCAAGCTCTTCGCTCCGCTCGCCTCCAAAGCGGTCCTCTTCTAAGCGAGTTCGGAGCTCAAAACTCTCCTATAGAGTTGCTCCTTGCACTCATCTCAAAGAATGGGTCTTCCCATGGCTCTTACGAGGGTCTTCCTAGCACATCTTCTCCACCCCTAGGAGTGGATCTCCTCTTCAAAAATTCCCAAGACCAAAACACTCCTCAACTTCATGAAGACAAGAATGTTGCGGGGCTATTTTGACCATGAACAAGGGTGATTCTTCAACCCATTTCTGAAGAGAAGTTGTAGATCTTCGAGTTAGCTTCGAAAAGAGGGGTCACACGCTCCGATCGGACCTCCGTAGCACCGGAAAAGTGGATCGCAACACAACTATGCCGAGCTACCGAGCTACAACGCCGAGCTGCTGGAGCACCGACCTCCGTATTGGGAAAAAAACACCCCCGAGCTCCTTGAGCCGTCAGATCGTCCAGATATTCGCACCATGGCTGATGGATGACTCAGATTTTGCCACATCTCCACAAAACGACAAGATCACGTTTTCTCGAAATCTGGGCCTCTTGCCTTGTGATTTGCGCCATGATCGTAATCAACCGTCCAAATGGAGCCACGTAGCTCAGATCTGAAATCCGAGCTACCGATCTACCAAACTGCAAAGTGGCGAAAAATGTGCCTCAAAATTTGTGCTCAGATTCGCCGAACAAAAAAAAAGAGGGGTCGGCGGGTCGGGTTCGGACCCATTAGGGATCCAAACCCGAACCCCGTACACTCCTCCTCCCCTATGCTTTGTCGCCAAAACCCCTTACAGTATTCTTCTTCCTCTTCAACACTCGGGCTTCCTCTTCCTCTTCAAAACCGTCACCCTCTTCTTCTCCAGGATTCCTGCCAAAACCAGAGGAAGAAGAACCCACGCCTCCTTCAACCTCTGTCTCCCTCTTCCTCAACACCGCTCGCAGTCGAGCTCTCCTCACTCGACGACCACCACCGAGCTCCGTCACCGAGCTCACCAAGCTCAGAAGCTCCGAACTCCAACTTCCTCACCAAGCGTCGCCATGGCTTCGCCTCCTCGCCGAGCTCACATGAGCAGCCGAGGCTCATCGTCGAAGATCGGAGCTTCGTCGAGCCCTTCCTCGGCGAACACCATCGCCTCTAAGCTCCGCTATCGAGGTCCAATGCCGAGCTCGAACCCAACTTCTTATCGAACTCCTCCGTCAGCGAGCTCCGCCGAGCTCCACTCCCCTTCGTCGAGCTCCACCTCCACTCCTCGTCGAGCTACCCATTGCCGAGCTCGGCCTTCTCACCGAACCCACTGACAAGCTCCAGTGCAAAGCTCGAGCATCCCCTTCTTCATCGACCGCCAAGGCTCCAAAACCCACTTCAGAGCTCTCCCCATTGGTGTCGAGCTCCTCTTACCTCGCCGACCTCCACGCTCGACCTATCTTCTCGTCAAGATCCTCCGAGATTCGATAGCTCCATTGCCAAAGCTCCAGAAACCCACTTCGAAGCTTTCTCCATTAGCGCCGAGCTCAGCTTCATCGAGCCCGCCAACCCAACCGTCGAAGCTCTTCTCCTTCGCAAGCTCCCCTCGCCGAGTTCGATGGCAGAACCTCGTCGAAGCTCTCGCCAACAAGCTTCAAATCCCCTCGCCGAGCTAACCACAGCACCTCGCCGAAGCTTTGTCTCCTCGCCGTCTCCAAGCGAGCTTAACCCCACCTTGAGCTTCCTCGTCAAAGCTTCGCCGAAGCTGTCTCTTCGCCTGGCTCTGCTAGGAGATTGGGTCGAAGAAGGAGACGAGGGAGGCAAGAAGGTGGCGAAAAAGAAGAAGAGAAAGGAACAGAGTCGGAGAAAGAGCAGAGGAGAAGAAGAAGAAGAAGAAGAAGAAGAAGAAGAAGAAGAAGAAGAAGAAGAAGAAGAAGAAATAAAAAAATCGCCACGTGACTGGCAATGCCACGTAGCTTCATCTCGAAGGGTCGGCCAGATCCGAGCTGCCGACTTACTGAGCTCGAAATTGGAGAAAAAACGCTGCTGACCTACACGCACCGTTCGATCTTCTCAGAATTCGCGTCATGACACGATCGATGCTCAGAAATGCGCCACGTGTTCAGAAAATGATCCACTTTGGGATGCGCGCCATCCGATCATGATCGACGCTCAGAAACGCACCACGTGTCCAGAGCATGATCTGCTTTGCGATGCTCACCATCTGATCACGATCGACGTCCAGAAACGCACCATGTGTCCAGAAAATGATACACTTTGCGATGCATGCCATCTGATCATGATCGACGCTCAGAAACGCGCCATGTGTCCAGAGCATGATCTGCTTTGCGATGCGTGCCATCTGATCACGATCGACATCCAGAAATGTGCCATGTGTCTAGGTAATATTTAATTTATTTATTTATTTATTTGTTTTAATTATTTAAAAAATCCAAAAAAATATTTTAAAATCGAAAAAAATTAATTAAAAATTCTATAAATAATTATTAATTCAGAAAATTAATTTTAAAATTCTGAAAAATATAATTATTTAATTAGAATAATTAATTAATATTTTCGATAATTAATTATTTAATTCGGAAAATTCAAAAAAATGAGAAAAAATTCAAAAAAATCTGGAAAAATCACCAAAAATCCAGAAAATTCTGAGGATATTTTTGGGAATTTTACAAGCCCATAATAACACCGTTACACCCCGAGCAAGATCCAAACTCCCTTAAGAACACCGATAAAATCCCGTACGCCATTAGAACAACAAAACTACTCCTCAAACACTATAAAACTCAGTCTCCAGGAGTGGGGGGCTCGTGATATGACTAAAAATGGGATTAAATCGGGACCATTCAAATCGGACACGAATCTTAAAGCTCAGGGGTAAAACGGTAATTTCACCTGCTAACGGGTCTGAAATGGGAACTAGGTCTTTCTTCAAAGCCCAATAACCCATAAACGTATCTGTCTTACTAGGTACGGATTTCGACCCATTACAAACCAGTTCAGAAGGATTAAGAAGAATTCAGATTCATAATTATCCCTAAGAAGTGATCTTAACCGCTTTTATCCATTCACACCGGGAAGTAGAGATATATTCATATCTTGAAACGGATCCCTAAGGAGACTATAAATACCCCTCTTCCCCCACTGTTACCAGGTAATAAATACTTTTCCAGTTTAAGTTCTTGCCTAATCATTCAGATTACTGACAAGAGCGTTTGAGGGTGCATCGCCGGGATCCATCCTGGTGTCTAGCACATTTTGTAGGTTCGCAGCAGCGGCAAGAGACCAAGTCAACACATCGGTGAAGGTCACCAGGTCAACAGGTTTGCTTTATTATTTTCTCCAAGAATCCACAAATTCATCTGTTTGCTCCCACACCAAAATCAGCAGCAACAGGTTCATCCAAGAACGAAAGTTCAGCTTCGGGAAAAAGTCGACGAGGAAGACGAACTGTATACAGTTATGAGATTATATCTTTGCCTTAATCCGTCCTTGTCAACGATGGGTTAAGGTAATATTTTTAATAAAATTTTTCCTTATCCCGTCATTGGAAATGGCGGGTTAAGGCAAAATATTATAAAAAAATATATGGGCCGTTGGATCTTTGATCCAACTGCCCAGATTAAAGTTCGCACGGGTCTGTGTACACAGACCCGTTTGCAACCGAAGAAGCCTCATATATATATATATATATATATATATATATAGGGAAAGGATCGGTTGAGCACTACTCTAGTGCTCACCGCGTGAACACTAGGGGTTCAGGCATTCATATCGAAAATCCGAACTGTTCACATTGATCTACACATCTAAATTAGTCTAAATACATAAAATCAAATCATTTGAAATTCATTTGACCATCCATCATGTGACTATAAAAACAATGATTTTCAGCCATACAATTTTGTAACACTTCAATGAATGGGCAAATGAATTTCAAATGATTTGACTTTACATATTTAGACTAATTTAGATGTGTAGATCAATGTAAACGGTTCGGATTTTCGATATGAACACCCAAAAGCCTAGTGTTCACGCGTTGAGCACTAGAGTAGTGCTCAACCGATCCTTTCCCTATATATATATATATATATATATGTATATATATATATATATACATATATATATACATATATATACATATATATATGTATATATATATATATATATGTATATATATATATATGTATATATATATATGTATATATATATATGTATATATATATATATATATATATATATATATATATATATATATATATATATAGGGAGCCCTTAGGTTGAGAACTAATTTTGGTGAGAACTCTGTGAGAACTCACGAAGTAGACCCCCCCATAAAAAATCCGAACCGACCATCTCGTTCTACATGCCTTAGATAGCATAACATAAAGAATTCAAATAATTTGAAGTTCGTTTGCTCATCCATCAAATGGAGTAGAAATTTCAGCCATACAATTTTGCGATGATGTAAATCATGGGAAAATGAACTTCAAATTACGTGATTTCTTTTTGTTATGCTGTCTAAGGCGTGTAGAACGAGATGACCGATTCGGATTTTTCATGGGGGGTATACTCCTTGAGTTCTCACGGAGTTCTCACCAAATTAGTTCTCAACCAAAGGGCCACCTATATATATATATATATATATATATAATGATTTATATGTGTATACCCAGTTTTTTACTCCATAACCCTTGGTGGGTGGATCTTGTGCACATATAGCTGTACTAGGAGAGCTGTTGCAGACTTGCCATTTGATCCTGAAAAGTTGTTGTGGCATATCCGGGACAAATTTGAATGTTTGAACCCGCCGTTTGCGCCCGCCGTTTGCGCCCGGCGAGTTTTGGGACAACTCTGAGATAGAGTCGATGTGGAAACTGCTGTTTGGTCCCGATGAGTTTGGGGACGACTCTGAGATCGAGTTGAACGTTCAAGCTTGCTATTTCCGTTTGGCAAGTTTAGAGAGACGACTCTTTGACTGATTTGACGTAGAGCTTGCTATTTGATCCTAGCAAGTTTGGAAAGAACTCTGTGACGGAGTTGGACGTTTGAGCTTGCCGTTTGCGCCTAGCAAGTTTAAAGAGACAACTCTTTGATTGAGTTAACGTAGAGCTTATTGTTGGTCCCAGCGAGTTTGGAGACAACTCTGAGATAGAGTTGATGTGGAAATTGCCGTTTGGTAACGGCAAGTTTAGAGACAACTTTGATGTAAAAACTGCCGTTTGACCTGGGCAAGTTTAGAGACAACTCTGAGAGAGTTGGTGTAGAAACTGCTGTTTGATCCCGGCGAGTTTGGAGAGGCAACTCGTAGTGGAGTTGGAAACTTGTTGTACTTATTGTTTGTGGTAAGAGAGTATTGTAGAGATAATTTTAGGCTGGCATTGGATGCCGAGCCTATTGCTCGAAGATGAGGGGTCATTAGAAGGACTTGAATAAGTAGCGGGGCGTCGTGCTTACTGTATGGAGTCAAAGAGTCGTTGATGGAGCTCATGCGGAGGGCAGAGCATTGAACTCTTTGTTTGGAGCCAACGAGTTGTTGATGGTGCTTGGGAGAAGGCATTGAACTCGTTGTTTGGAGCTGACAAGTGATTGATGGAGCTCAAGCGATTAGCAGAACATTAAACCCATTGTTTGGTACCAATGAGTTGCTGACGGTGCTTGGGAGAAGACCAAGGCGTTGAACTCGTTGTTTGAAGTCAACGAGTTGTTGATGAATCCTGAGCGTAGAGCAAGGCATCGAACTCGTTGTTTGGAGCCAACTAGTTGTTAATGGAGCTTTTGGCGAGGCTTGTATGGAGAGCATGGCGTTGAACTCGTTGTTTGGGGCCAATGAGTTGTAGACAGAGCTCATGCGGAGATTAGAGTGTTGAACTCGTTGTTTGGGACCAACGAGTTGTAGGGGGAGCTCATGCAGAAAGCAAAGCATTGAACCTACTGTTTTGTGCCAACGGATTGTTGAGTGAAGCTTGTGTGAAAAGCAAGGCGTTGAACTCATTGTTTGGAGCCAACGAGTTATTTGGGAGAACTTGAGCGAAGACTAGGCGTCGAACTCATTGTGTAGAGCCATCGAGTAGTTAACTGTGCTCAAGTGGCAATCATAGCATAGAACTCGTTGTTTGGAGCCAACGAGCGATTGACGGAGCTCAAGTGGGAATCAGAGCATAGAACTCGATGTTTGGAGCCAACGAGCTGTTGACGGAGCTCAAGTGAGAACCAGAGTGTTGAGCTCAGTGTTTGGAGTCAACAAGTTATAGACGCAGCCTGAGAGAAGACCAAGGTATTGAACTCGCTGTTTGGAACCAACGAGTTGTAAACGGAGCTCATGCGAAGAGGAGAGCATTGAACTCATTGTTTGGGACCAACAAGTTATAGACGGAGCTCATGTGGAGGGTAGAGCGTCAAACCCATTGTTTTGTGCCAACGGGTTTTTGAGTGAAGCTTGAGCGAAGACTAAGGTGTTGAACTCGTTATGTAGAGCCAACGAGTAGTTTATAGAGCTCAAATGATAATCAGAGCATAGAACTCGTCGTTTGCAGCCAACGAGTTGTTGACAGAGCTCATGCGTAGAACAGAGCATTGAACTCGTTGTTCGGGGGCAACGAGTTGTAGACAGAACTCATGCAGAGAGCAAATCGTTGAACTCGTTATTTGGAGCCAACAAGTTATAGATGGAGCTCATGCGGAGAGCAGAGCGTTGAACTCGTTGTTGGGAGCCAACGAGCTATTTGGTGGAGCTTGAGCGAAGACCAAGGCATTGTACCCGTTGTTCGGGGCCAAAGTGTTGTCGATGTAGCTTGAGCAGAGAGCAGAGCGTTGAACTCGTTGTTCAATGTTGACGAGTAGTTGGCCAGAGGAACCCAAGTGGCGTACGTAGCGCCGAACTCATTTTTAGAGCAAATGAGTTATGGGTATTCTAAATCTTCTCAATATTGAAGTGAAGTCACTCGTGCTTGATCAGCGTTGAGGTGATTCCATTTTTCTCTTTGTTGACTAGTAGTTGCGTACATCGAATGAGGTTCTTAGGACATAAAGCTTGCTCTCCTTCGTGATACGTCGCGCTTGATAGAGTTGGGACTCTCCCGTTCACATGATGCTTTAAGGAAGGCAGAGTTGGAGCTTACTCAAGTGAAGTGGTTGGATAAACCTGGAGCTTGCCTACCTAAGAAAGACTTGTCTTGAATTTCATCATCAAGAGCTATGGCGGCCCTATAGAGCTGTTAGCAGGTAGGAGGCCAGTCAAAAGGTTTGTTTCTCTTGGGTAGAGCATCTCTCCAGTGTGTAGCTGGAAGAATAACTTACATGACAGTTTTTCGTACAGTGTTCGCAGGACTTTTTGGTAGCGATTCTTAGACGTGAACCGTAAACACATCGTAATTTTGCTGTTGTAATGAGACTTGTAGTTTATGGGTAAGAAGTCTTCTACGTGCCGGTGTCTTGTCCTGTGATTGATCATCTTGGGGGTTGGCTAGTCGTATGAGCTGCTCTTGGGAAGAGTTAAACTCTGAACTAGCCGTTTTGTGTTTGTAGATGTCTGTAGTGCTACTAGATCTGAACATATGAGTTTGCAGTAATTCTGTGATTTGAAGAATTCCTTTCACATGCTTGATCCTTTCTGTCATGGTTGATGGGCCATCGACTGCGTTCTTTGTGGCTAAATAACATGGCCTCAAGTCTGTTGTGCATAGCTAAAGAACTGTCATCGGTGTATGATAGAGTTTAGCATTGCTCCGTCTTGAACCCAGGTAGTTGTAGGGACAACTCTGAAGGAGAGTTGTTTTCCAAACTTGCTGTATGGGGCCTCTGACAGATTGTGAGTCACATCGAATAGAGAGTTGAACTCCAAGTGTTGCTTTTTATAAGTGTTTCTAGAGTAACTGCGATCCATGATTTTGGACCTTTAAATCTGTCGTTGAGGAAATTTAACTAGTTGCAGGAACAGATCAAATGACGAGTTGAACTCTGAACGTGTGTCATTAAAAGTTGCAAGAGTAACTTTGAACCATGGGTATGGATTCCAAACCTGTTAGTTTAAGTGTTAACTGGTTGCGGGAGCAGATCGAATGGCGAAGCGCACACTGAACTTGCTTCTTTGAAAATTGTGAGAGTCTCCATCGAGCCATGGGTATGGACTCCGAACTGGTCGTCGAGGTGCTAACGAATTGCAGGAGCAGATCGAATGTCAAAGTGCTTTGTGAACTTGCGTTATTGCAAATTGTTAGAGTCTCTTCGAGCCAGGGGTATGGACTCCAAATTCGTCTTACGGGAAGACTTGTAATGAGTGTTTGGTGTTGCTTAAATGTATAAGTTTGGCACTGAGCTTGTTATAAAGTCTCTAAGGAAATTCAACTAGTTGCAGGAATAGATCGATCGATGAGTTGTGCTCTAAATGTGCGGGATTGCATGTTGCGAGAGTAACCCCATGTCGCAGATCTGGATTCTGAACTTGTGTTGTAGAAAGCTTATAACAAGTGTTTAGCGCCGCTCTAAGTATAAGTTGGGTGTTTAGCTCGTTGTCTGCTTTGATGAATTAACAGGTTGTAGGAGCAGATTGAATGGCGAAGCGCACCCTGAACTCGCTTCTTTGCAAATTAAGAGAGTCTCTGTTGAGCCATGGGTATGGACTTCGAACCAGTTGTGGAGGCGCTAACGGATTGCAGGAGCAGATCGAATGGCGAAGTTCACTGTGAACTTACTTTATAGCAAATTGTTAGAGTCGTTAGAGTCTCTTTGAGCCATGGATATGGACTCCGAATTCGTCTTACGGGAAGACTTGTAATGAGTTTTTGGTGCCGCTTATGTGTATAAGTGTGGTGCTCAACTCATTTGTAAGTCTTCGAGGAAATTTAACTAGTTTCTGGAATAGATCGACAGTAACACCCCGCAAAATTGAACTATGACAATTTTTCCTCGCACGTGTTATACACGTGTATTTTACCGTTACGGATAATATCCATAATATTATATTTTTTGTATTTTGTATTTCTATTTTATAAATATCTTTCCGATCTTTCGAATTCATTTTCATCTCTTATTTGAACCCAACTCAAATATTTTCTGACCCATTTTAAAATTATCTGATTTAATTGATTCATAGTCTCCATATAATGCCGTATTTTGATTCAGTATAAGACCATTGATTTATCGTATTATCGAATATTCAACTTTGCTACCTCTAAATTTCTTGACCTTGCGCCCTAATTCTCTTCATTTGAAATTGAGAAACTTTATATAGGAAAATCGTTGCCCATCGAGTCTAGAATCCAGAACATTTTGTGGTTTCTCAATCCGATTTATAAGTTGTAAGTTATTTTAAATCTAAGTTGTCCCTTAATCCTAACTCCTAATCCTAATTAAATCCTCTAATCCTAATCCAACAACCAACCACCACACCTCTAACTACATTCTACGGCATTAACTGCCCACCTCCCCACTAATCCTACTCTACTGCCCCCACCTCCTCCTACAAACATCACCGGTCTTCTTTTTCTCCCTCCCTATATAACTCTATATCCTATAGCTAAACCCTCACATGCACATGCAGCACTCCCTCACACCCCTATAAATACATTCATACACTCACTCAATCACACACTCTCTCTCACTCAGTCACAATCACTCTTATATATATATATATATATATATATATATATATATATATATATATATATATATATATATATATATATATATATATACAGTCACCCCCTCACGCAACCACCACAGCGCCACCATCACCCTCCTCGACCACCCTCATTCACCATCCCCGAGCTTCCCTCCGTCGCTACCGCCAACCTCCACCTGCTCGCCAAACTCCACTGAAGCTCATCTCCACCTCCGACCATCGACGACCACTGCCACCCTCTGCCAAAGTCAATCTTCGAGCTCCTCCACTGCCTCCCGACATTGCAACCACCCCGCTATCACCATCGCCTCCCTGTCCGATCGTCAACCACCCCATTGCCATCTCCTTCACTACCGCCCCAATCACCTCCTTGCTAGCACCACTGCCACCGCACTCGAGCACTCAAACCTCGCCATTACCATCGCCAGCCACCACCACAGCTCCCGACCACCTTCGAAAATCTGAAGCTCCTCCTTGCCGCTGCCCCCAACTAACGCCGCCGCTCACCGCACTCCAGCCACTGCCATCGCATTCCACCTCCACCATCGACCAGCACCTCTACTCCCTTGCCGCAGCACTCGATCCCCGAGCTCCATCGCCATCTCCGATCACCCGAGCCTCTCACTGTATATCTCTAACTCTGTCTCTCTCTCACTCTAGCTCTCTCTCTCTCCAACTCTGCTCTTTATATATATATATATATATATATATATATATATATATATATATATATATATATATATATATATATATATATATAATTTTCATTTTGTTCGCTTCCCGGATTCGACGAACAGTTGTGGTCCGTAGATCCATTGTCGTTGTTCATGTTGCTATCGTCTTCAAATTGATCATGGAATCGATCAAATCCCGAAACGATAATAAGTGAGTAACAACTTTAACAAACTCTTTTCATATTGAAGAATGTGTGCATGTTAGATAATTTCGGAAACAAATAAGTGGGTAACAACTTTAACCAACTCTTTTTATATTGAAGAATGTGTGCATGTTAGATAATTTCTGAAACAAATAAGTTGGTAACAACTTTAACCAACTCTATTTATATTATAGGATATATGCATGCTAGATAATAAATTGAGTAATCGTTCTTAGATTGTGTATGAATGTTGTTTGATTATGGGTGTTAACTGATGTTAATTAATTGGTGAGATTATGATATAATTATCTTAGAAATGTTATTATTATTATGTCCGAAATTTTGATCTCACTTCATAAAATTGTTTCTATTTAAATACATGGATTATGAGACTGAAACTTTTGTATGTGTATCATGTATGTGTGTACAACATCTCCTCAAAATTTCATAATTTTTGGATGTCATTTAGTATTTTAATAAAATTTGAATACATTACTGGTTTAGAAATGAAATAGAATTTATTTCATAAATTCTGACTGAATATCATACTTATTTTCTAGGAAATCCAATTTCCAAGACGTGTGGGATTTTCTGTGATTTTTAAAAGTAGCAAGAGCTGCGATTTCTGGAATCTGAACCTACTATCTTATAAATGGTTTTAGACAGATTTAATTGGGTTGAAACTAGAGGTTCTTAACTACAATGTTGTAGTAGACACATTGAGGTTTCATATGAGACTAAGAATTCAATTTTCTAACATGTATTGGAATTTATATAATTATTGGAAGTTGTATTCACCTATCAAGGGGACACGTGTGGCGTTGTCTCGACTATTAATTTCTTGGATCTAGTGTTATGAACGGGGGTGCTGATGTATAGGCCGTAAACTCCTATCAAAACTTAGGGGATGGACCCATAAGTATCCGTTGATGTTCTATGTTATCGAATACAAATGAGGCGGAGCAGGTAATGCCTGCCAGGGCGTCTTATAATCATGATAACTTTTAGTGAGATCAAGAAGCGGAGAAAGACCATCAGGGCTGGGCACCATTATGGATGCTCAGGAGTGGAGAAAGATCGCTAGGGTTCGGACGGGGTGGAATATGTAAGACCGGGAGTGGAGAGAGACCACCAGGGCTGTGCATCATTATAGATGCTCATGAGTGGAGAAATACCACAGGGTTCCGGCATGGCCACTACCGACTGCAGTAACAGAATTGGACCGAACAACTGCAACCTTACTAGTCACTAGATAAATATCAAAAACAATGTAGAATACATGAGTATGTATTGCATAACGAGGGATTGAACTCTGTAATAAGAAGAAACATTAGTAGCTTGCATTCGAAAAACATATTGTGTGGGTGGCATATCGTTCCAAGCAAGCGTGCATTAAAAGAACATATTTAGACTATGCATGTTTTCATGATAAATATGTGTTTAATGTTTTAATTAATTGTTTATACACACACTCATATGACATCGTATATTTGACTATTTCTTGTTTACATTTATTGATTCAAGTTTTATTTCTATTATGCTATGTATGTTTTATGTTATTTTTGGAGTTAGTTAAAGCTGTTGTGATTCTTATCGTCAGCCTCACACGCTGATGAACACACAGATTGTGTTGTGCAGGTAAGAGTACCTGGAGTTTAAGCATGGAGCTGTGACATCCTGTGCCCATCATCTTATCAATCCAAGAGGTTTGGATTTATATTAAGATTTTCTCATTTTCCTATATTATATTATGTTTATGTACTCAATTGAAGGAAACGATTTCTGGGTGTGCTATGATTTTCCTGTGTATGGAAGTCGGGGCGTTACATCGACTGGTGAGTTGAACTCTGAGCATGTGTAATTGCAGGTTGTGAGTGTAACTCTGAACCATGGATCTGGATTCCGATCTCATTGTGTGGAAAGCTTGTAACGAGTGTTTAGCTCCGCTCTAAGTATAAGTTTGGCATTTTAGCACGTTGTTGTTCCGTTGGCTTGTACAATAGCTTTGCAAAAGTTCGTACTATATTTTATTGGAAAATAAAACTAAGCGGCTGCTCTAGTGGCTGGCCGTTATTACAAATTGAAAAAATTTGCTGGAAAATAAAACTAAGCGGCTGCTCTAGTGGCTGGTCGTTGTTACAAACTGAGAAAATTTGCTATTGCTATTGCTATTCAGAGAGGACGTTTCAGATCCCCTCGTTCACCTTCACAAGGTGTTCTACTTTCCAAGTTCCTGCTAATAACTCCTTGCCCCCCCTCCCCTCCGAGTCTTCAAGTTGATGAGCCGTTAGGTGAACAATTTGGTAGACCTTACCTAGACATGCCTGTTTTGGAGGGAGCCCCCCATTGTTTTGCGTAGAGAAAGAGAAATCTTTTGATGCGCCAATGTGTTTAGGCATGACTATTTATCTCCGTCGAATGAGCAAAGTGACTTCGGGCGAGGAATTCAGATTTACTGCTGTGTCATGATGAGAACTAGTTTGGATCTGGTGAGAGATGATGTGGCAGGTTTTAGTGTTCTTGGTAGAGTTGTTGATGGCAGTAGCTTCAAGCCTGTTTACATTCTTGGAGTTATTATCAATGCTTTTTAGCGGTATCTCTATGGTGTTGAGGGGAAGGACCGAGCCCCCTACTGTAGCGGTGTAGCATTTTCGTGCTGCCTGTTGGCTTCCTATAGTTTGGCCTACGCCAGCTGTTGTTAGGAACTTCATTTTCATGTGAAATACGGAGGCAGCTGCATGGAATGCCGCTAGTCTGGGACGACCGAATATAGCATTGTATGCAGCTTTGACATCGACTATCATAAAGTTCAGCGCTTCCGTTCGAATAGCGGAGACTTTTCCTGCTGTCACATACAGTGTGACGATGCCTTCTATTTGAACGGGGACACCGGAGAATCTATGGAGTGTATAACCGGCTGGCTTGAGTCAGTCTTGGAAGAGCTTGAGAGCCTCGAATGTGGAAATGAAGAGAATGTTTACTGAGCTTCCATTGTCCACCAGGATACGGTGTACCTCATGATTTAGCATGCAAAGGTTTATGACCAATGCGTCGCAATGAGGTATTAGGATGCCTTCTAAGTCTTTGTCGGAGAAAGATATTGGAGCCCCGGTGCGTTTGGCAGGCAGAATGTTATCTATGGAGTTGACTTTCTTGACAAAATTTTTGCAGGAGGAGTTGGAATTTCCCCCTATCGGGCCTCCATGAATGGATTGAAGGACGACCATGTGTTCAGAGTCTTGCGACTCGGATGGCCTCTCTTGGCGCTTATTAGCCCCCCGGGACGGAGGGTTTTCGGCATCGTTGTCTTTCTGAACGAAGTTGGAGAGATAGCCCTTGCGGATTAGGGCTTCGAGTTCTTCTTTAAGTGCTCGACAGTTATCAGTAGTATGTCCATGATCTCTGTAAAATATGTATCACTTGTTTTTGTCACTTCTTCTACTAGACGTTGACATCGCAGGGGGAGGAGGATTATTTCGTCCTTCTCCACTTCCATGAGGATGGCTGATACGCTTGCATTCAGAGGAGTGAACTTGTCGAAGCATGGCACTAGAGTTGGTCGGCGTAAACTTGCACCGTTTTTCTGAAACATTCTGGGTTCTTCATCGCTTGTGTTCTTCCGTTTGTTCCCGGAAGATGAATTATTCTTGCCTTGTGTATAGAGAGATTCCTCGACCCTGATATAATTGTCACTCCTTTCCAGGAGCTCAGTGAAACTTTTAGGTGGCTTTTTGGTGAGGGAGGCTTTCAGGTCTTTGTTAGTGACGCTGTGGCGAAAAACTGCAACTGCTAATGAAGTGTTTAAGGAGGAAATTGACCTTGCTTCAGTTGTAAAGCGCTTAGCAAAGTCTTTCAGCAGTTCTTCATCTTTTTGCTTCAGTTCTAGCAGGAGATGCTGGTCTTTTCAAGTCTCTGGCTAGTAACGAAGTATGCAATGAAGAGTTCCTCGAGCTGATTGAAAGAGAATATTGACCCTAGAGTCAGGCACGAGTACCATTCCCTTGCTGATCCTTTCAGTGTTGTGGGAAATGTTTGACACATGAGTGCATCAGTGACGTTATAGATCATCATGAGTGTTTTAAAGCTCTCGATATGGTCTGTCGGGTCTGTCTCTCCATTGTAGGATTCGAGTTGAGGAGCTTTGAAGTCCTTTGGAATGGGTGCATCGAGGATGGTTCTGCTGAAAGGAGGTTGATTTGGGCAGTAGGCCCTGTTGGAGCAGTTTCTCTCATTCTTCATCTGTTCTAGACGATCTTCTACTTCTTGGATACGGCGAAGGACTTGGTCGTCCTTCTTTTGGGATCTAGTTGAGTCGGCGGATCCTTCGTTAGGGGACAGGCCTAGATCTTAACTTCCTTGGATAGCACAGAGAATGTCGAGCTTGAATTGATCCAGTTCGATCTTAGTGACTGGGGCATTTTGCCCTCTGTTCTGCACAGGGAGCCTTTGAATCTCATGAGTTGGTTTCCCATTGCTGGACGCCCCCTGTGAGAGGAGGATTTCCTTGATCTCTATCTAGAAGGATGGGCTCTCTGGTTTGCTTGAAGTCCTGGATGGGAGGCCTCAGATCGGCGCGCCTCTCGTTCAACCTTATTCGCAGGTCGGCTTTTGATTGCTTGTTATTGAGGATCGGGCGGAGGTCTCTAGATCCCCGTGGGCCTCATGGGGCCATTGGATCAGTTGAAGCATTGTGGACTGAGATGCAGTTGTACTGATGATGTTGTTCAGGAAGGTTTTGTTAGGAGCCCCCCAGTGCCGTTCCGTTGGAAGGAGCGTGATTAGGCTATCGGGGTGACTGTTGAGGAGGAATCTGATCTTCCATAGGAGGAGCTCATTGACGAAGAGAGGTAGTGCGATGGCTGGAGGCCGCTCCCTTACCTCTTAGTCTTGGTAGCATGGCGATAATTCTTACTTGTGTAGTTTTTCACAGACGGCGCCAATTTGTTGCTGCTTATTTCAGTGTGGGAGAAAACAGATAGTGAGTTAATAATTGATGGAAACTACTAAAAGTCAAACCTGTGACCTTGGCCGTTAAAAGAGGTCAGAGCTCCTGAGATTGAATCTAGATCGTTGATTGACCTCCTGTGATTTGAATTCGACGGTTGCTGATGCGGCCGATGGACTTGCAAAAAGCTTGAAACACCGGGGGGTAGCCCCCCGGCGTCAGACCTTCCGACGCTCAAGTCAGAACCAGAAAGAGAGAGAAAGTAAGAGAGTGAAAAATGGCAAATTGTTGATTACCTTCTGACTTAGAGGGGGAGGAGTATTTATAGGCCTGAGAGATATTTCAAGAGATTGATTCGTATCCGTTGGATCAGTTTAACTACCTTATCTCTTTCATGTCTCTCCCCCTCAAGAGATAAGATATCTTTGTTAGGGGATAAGAGATTTGACTCCTAGTCTGGATGGGCTGTGTGTCTCTCCTAGTGGGTCTAATCTGTCACTTTTTATGTGCTTGGGAGAAGTCTATGTCTTGGAGTGGGCTGAGACCTGTAAAAGAGGCATGTGATGGCTAATCTGTCTGTACATACTTTGAGATCTGTGCAGGAATCGTACGACTCTCATCTACTGCGATTTTTACCATTATCAATAACCACTATTTTGTTCTTAATTGCCTAACTACAAGTTCTTTTAGGATTGCTTTTGGTTCAGATTCTCCAATAGTTACAATCCTTGCACCTCATAATTGATTCATTTATTGGTCTTTACTATAAATGTTCAAACCATCTTAGTAGGTCGCTACGTCAACTTGTGCGCATGTTTTGAAATTCTTTCTATCCATCAATCTTAGCATTCTTACTCCAGCTGCAGTCTGAAACTGAATAAATAGTCGAGATTTAGTATGAGGAGGTAAGAACACTTAGAATTGCCTCAACGTGGAGGCACCTCCTAACATTGGTGTTTGGGTTTTGCAGTTGTCTCTGCTGTTCTGTTATTATTTAGATCTGAATATAGTTAGATTAGATCAGTAGTAAGCACTATAATTGAATACCTATTTCCTTCTGATCTCAGCTGAAAGAATATTTTATTAGGAGAAATCAGAAACTGGAAAGAAAGATGGTGTATTAAGTTATAATCCCTTCAATAGTGGTATACCTTAATGAAAAATTTTGATCTTTTTAATAACAAATCTCATTAGTATTGAGTAAATTCTCGAGCAGTCCACCTATGATTTTAATGATCGGCCGATCCCGATCGGATCCGGCCGATCTTGATCGTCTTTTAAGGGGCTGATCCGATACAACATCTAAATCTTGGGATTGGGAATCGGCCGAGTTAGCAATTAGATTGGATGTATCAGCCATATTCCAACCCGAAACCACCGATGCTATGATTAAAATAAAAAAAAAATTCAATGATTGAATTTCTATTCATACGGATGCTCCTATCCGAGCAATGCAGATGAAATTATATAATATACTTCATTTAATGTCTAGCTTATATTTTGTTTATCCTTGTATGTAAATAAAATTTATATTATTTTTTTTACCTAGCTATTTTTATTTTTCTAGTTTTATTCTACATTAATGATTCTCCGAAAATAATAAAAATATTCAAGTCTATAACTGAAAATATTAAATTTGTAAAACAAATATTTAAATTCATCAATTCATTTTAAAAATTTTTTATAATTATTATTAAAATAATTTAATTATTGAAACATATTAGTTTTTTTTTTAATTTTAAAAATGCTCGATTCAAAAAAATCTATACACTGATCTGATACTATCGATCCGGCCAATACCAACCCTCGATCCAAATATTTGAAGAAACCTGATCCTGCTTCCGATCCCGAGTTTTAAAACCTTGAGTACGCCACTTGTTGTCTACTTCATATTGTGCTGCAATGCTATTTAGATTATCCATCATTAAATGCAATTCAAGTTCTATCCATCATTAAATGCAATTCAAGTCAGCGGCACATCTCTTGCTGTTTAGGCGTCCTTAAGTGCGGCGCTCTCCTTTGCGCGGTGTTGTCCAGACGGTCAATTTAGAGTCAGGTCCTTTTGCTCCCTTCTGGTCATCTGCAGGTCTCTCCCATTCCGAGATCGAGCATCATATGTTCTGCAAGGGCCCTTCCTCTGGCTCAGTCAGTTTGCTCGACATCAGCCTCCGTCCGCCAACTACCCTCCGTCTTCCCATTGCATATTCTTCGGTACTTTTTAGCTAGCTGTTGCTCCTTATCTCTAACCCATCACTGTAAGTTATTTTTTCTTGCTATTTAGTTTCATTGCAGCGCGGGTGGGTTTGTTTTGTTGTTTTCCATTGTGGTATTGGAGTTTTGTTTGGTCTTGGTGGCCTTTGCTGTCAGCATTTAGTTATATAGTCCGATCTCCTCTTTCCACATCGTGGAGACTTTATTCCCTCTTCTACTGGGATCTTCTCTACTCTCTTAAGCAACACTTTATTTCTTTTTCCTCTTCTCCTGTGAGGCAACTGAAGCTTTGATTTTCAGGCTCCTCCAGCATCCCGTGAGCTTGATTTTTTTTCAGCACTTGTTCGTCGTCTTCCTTTGTCCATCGTGTAGCCCACTCTGTTGGGTCTTATCTCAGTGGCATTTATTTTTAGGCCCATGGATCTCCCGTGGGTTGAAGTGGTAAAAAAAAAAAGAATAAACAAAATATCAATAAAAAAATTGGCATTGGAATTTCGTCTCTCTATGGGCCGCTCTCTTCTAAGCCACCCAGGCCCACCTTCGAGAAGGCTCCTGGGTATTCTAGGCCACCCTTTTCCCGCCAATTCTCCTTACCTACCTCTTCATCATCTATTGCGCCTCATTCTAAACCGCTCCGAGCTCCCATTATCTGTTATCAGTGTCTGCGATCAGGCCACTTAAAGAAATTCTATACGTTCAAAATGAAATACTTATTCTACCTCAAGTCAGGGCATGCGCGTCATCGTTGCTTCGCTCTTCAAAAGTTTTTGGGCCTCACTCTGGGTGTGCCTATATCGGAATAGGTTCTAGCGGCTCTCGACTTCCCCTCCCTACAACGCAAGCTTGCGGAAGACCAAGTCAACAAAGCCAAGAAGCAGAAAATTTCCTCTAAGTCTCCGTTACTTCCTACTCCTCCTATTTCTAGTCGTTTCTCCGACAGCACTCCCACTCTTCCTCCCACTCCGACGGCTTCACAAAGCCTACCGTCCAAGCTGATTGTTACACACGTGTTCATCCCGAACATGGAATTGTCTGATAGGTTGAAATTTTTCAACACCTATGGCACGATTTCATTCCACGGGGGCTCGATTCCCTTCTTCACCTTAAACTCATTTCTAAGTATTTCCTGGAACGTAAAGAGTGGGAATGGGTCCTCCACACCTGTTCTAATGGTGATGTAATGATCCGCTGTCCATCCCCCAAAATTCTATAAGACCTTATCGACAACTCTTCCCTGTCTATTGGGGCAATCACCTTTTCCATTCGGAAATGGGTTCAGATCAGTCCTCCGATGCAGGCTACCAGCACTTCAACAACCAAGGTCACGCTCTTAGGACTCCCCCCTTTTATGAGTCGTTGCGTGAAATTTCTAAATGCATCGGAGAGATCATTAGTATCTCATATCTACTATGTTAGCCTCGGGTTGTCTTCAGCTGGAGGGTCTTTTTTGCTGTTCTAGGCGTCAAGACCATATTGAGGTTTACAACTTGACTGATGGTAACTCCTCCTTCACAGTCTTGGTGCAATATCACGATTCGGATAGTATTAGTGGACCTTCCCCGCTGCCCTCCACTGGAGCCCCAAAGCCAGCTTTTAAACCTGCTACTTCTTCCTCTCCCTTCCATCCTGGATCTTCCTTAGTTTCTAAACTAGAATCGGCCTTTTTAAAAGGAGCTCAAAAGGTATCAGCCAAGAAAAAGTTCTCTCTTCCCAGCAAGAGTTTTGCTTCCCCAAGTAGCAAGAAGATCTCACCTTCCAAAGTGCCAAACCTAGTTTGGATAAATCCCGATACCTCTCATCTCCAATCAAGGAAAGTGTCAACTCCGCCTGCATCTTCATCGCCCATCCCACATCCTCTACTGCCTCTCTCTAGTCCTCCTAAGTCCTCTCTATTGGAAAGGCAACCCCCAGTGCTTCCCTCTTCCACCCCTCCTCCACTCCCAAGCTGCAGGATCCAGCTTCAGGATGGCTCTTTTGGGAAGTCAATCCCCATTTCGCTTCGGATTGGGAAAAATTTCAGAAGCAAGTGCACTTTCCCAGCCTCTGTAAGTCTGCGCCGACTCTTCCCGTTATTAAGGTGAAGAGGTCTCAACCCTCTAAAGAGGAAGGATGGATTGATCAGGACAACTTACTTGGAGAAGAGGAAGCGGAGCTGAACCTCGAACAGTCTCTCAAACAAGTATTTTCTAAACTTGTCTCTTTTAATTCCCAGCAAGTTGGTGTTCATGTCGCTGCTTGGCAGCTTGAGTTAATTTTGTGTTTTATTACCACTCCTTTTCTCTCGCTCTGGGCCTCTCTTGCCCCTGTTCTCTTTTTTGTTAACCTTACTTGGCTATCCCCTAGCTAGGAGGTTATGATTGGGGCAAAATCAGGAGCTTCGATACCCAGAGTTTGCTCCACAGACCCAAAAATACCTATGTCTCTTTCTCGGGTTGCACTGTTGCAGTCACCCACTTCGATAGTCCCTGCTTATCTTCCAATATTCTCGAACATTGAATTGGTTGACTCTCCTCATCACTGCCCTCCTATAAAGGAGGTAGGGTGCTCCCCTTTTAAGCTATCTCCAGCTTGTAAGCACCCTAACTGTCTCGTTAGATCTAGCGCCCGCATTAAGGCAAAAAAAAACAAGGGCTTGCAAACTCCACGCGCCCTCCCGGTTCTTTGCCGCAAGCAATGAACCTCTCTGGCATCAACCTAGTCCACCCCCAACCCCATTCTGAACAAATATTACTAGGATCCATATTCCAATTTCAATTTGACGCTTTGTCAGATAAGGATATGGCCGTCCTCGCCCTGGATATGGGATTTTTGGTAAATTCTAAGAACTTGATGCAGTTACAAGCCATTAGGCAGAAAGAACGCTTTTGAGTTTGGGAGCATCTACTTATTAATGATTAGTATTTCTTGGAACATCCGGGGTCTCAATTGCTCCATTAAACAAATGGTGATTTACTAGTTAATAACCTCTTCCCACTGTGATCTTATTTTTATTCAAGAATCGAAGATCGATTCACCTTCCCCGACCCTCTTTCGCATGATTGGCGGATCCATTATCTCGAAATGGATCTCTTTAGATGCGATAGGATCGAGGGGAGGTATCCTTTGCGGCTTCAAAGAATTGGTCTTTTCTCTTATCACGGTTCGACGGCTTAATTTCTTCCTTATTATCCAACTGCACTGGACGGTTCTTAATTGCTCTCTCTCAGTGATTTCGGTTTATGGACCCTCCTCTTCAGATATGCACCGTTTATTTTGGGATGAATTCCTCTCGCTTCACAATTACACGAACGACCTCTGCTTTTTCTACAGGGACTTTAATGTCACTAGGTTCTCCTACGAAAGATCAGTTCCATCTTCCTCCTTTTATCACTCCAATAATTTTAACGATTGCATCCAAGCATTGCAGTTGATCGATCTCCCGCTTAACAGTAGATCGTTCACCTGGTCCAACCTTCGTCAATCCCTGACGATGGCCAAACTCGACCGTTTCCTTGTTTCCCACAACTGGATTAACCAGTTTCACAACTCCTTCTCCAAGGCATTATCCAATCCCTTCTCTGACCACGTTCCCAACACACTCTACTCAAACTTCCCTTTCTCACATCATCATAAATTCCGGTTCGAAAAATTTTGGTTACAAGACCAAATGTTCATCAATCTTATTGTGGAATGCCTATCGTCAGTTACCGGCTCCTCTGGACTGGGTAGCATCCTCCTCAAACTTCACACCATTAAATTAGGTTGTAAGATCTGGCGCACCGAAAGACAAAATAACACTGTTATCCTTAAAAACTTTCTCCTAGCTTCCATCGAGTCCTTTGATAGGATGGAGGAGCTGGGTCCTCTACCTGAATCCTTTCGCTCGGAAAGGCTTTCTTGCAAGCGAGATTATGCCGACATCCTTCTTCAGGACCATATTAAATGGGCTCGAAGAGCCAGATTTAGATGGTTAAAGGAGGGTGACGGCAATACCGCTTTCTTTCATAATTTTGCATCGCACAGGCAACGTTGCAATCGGATCTCTTCGATCATTGACAACGGTAGCGATCTTAACTCCGATCAAAAGATCCATAGTGCTTTCCTTTCTTTCTACAAAAATCTAATTGGATCGTACAAACAACGTTCTATTAGCCTTGATTGGAACCACCTTTATGGTCCTAACTCTCAGGACCTCTCCTCTCTTGAGGATCCATTATCCTTGGAAGAGATTCATTCGGCTGTTTTCTCTTTAAAGAGCTATTCAGCACCAGGACCGGATGGATTCCCCGCTTTCTTTTTCCAAAAATTCTAGCAATGGCTTGAAGACGATCTGCTCCGTATGTTTACGGAACTTCATCAGGGTTCCTTCTCCTTCGACTGTATTAATTATGCACACAATGTGCTCATTCCCAAAATGGTGGGAGCGTACTCTGTGGCGCACCTTAGGCCTATTAGTTTGATCAATACCACCTTCAAAATTATTATGAAAGTTCTTTCTACTAGGCTCAGTGCAGTCTTATCCCCCCTCATTGACCCTGCCTAATCCGGTTTCATTAAAGACCGTTTTATTCTTGATAGTGTCGCCTCGGCTTAAGAGATCATCTCTCATTGTCACAACTCTAACGCCAAAGGTATCCTTCTTAAACTCGACTTCCAAAAAGCTTACGACAATGTTAGCTGGGATTTCCTGTTTGAAATTCTTAATAACAGGGGATTCGGCCCCAAATGGATTGCGTGGATTAAATCCAGTCTATACTCTGGCACTTCTTCCATCATTATCAATGGTTCTGAAGGTCACAAATTTAAAATTAAATGTGGCCTCCGCCAAGGAGATCCACTTTCGTCCCTTCTATTTTACGTCGTTGCAGATGTTTTTAGTAAACTCCTTCGCAACGCTTGGGAAGCTCAGGTCATTGAAGGTCTGGGTGAATTGCGGCACTTTCATGGTGTACTTAATCTGCAATACGCTGATAATACGATCATCTTCGCTAAACCGAATCCTCATTCTCTCCGTAACCTAAAACTTCTGCTTTACTGTTTTGAATTAGCGTCGGGACTGTCGATCAATTTCCATAAATCTTCTGTTATCTAGCTTGGAGGTTCTCCCAATCGTCAGTATGAGATCTCTAACTTTTTTAACTGTCCTATTGCCTCCTTCCCCATTACGTATTTGGGTATTCCCATACGATGGGATAAGCTGCATAAAGCTGATTGGTTGCCCATGGTGGATAAGGTAGAATCCAGGCTTAATGTTTGGGTTGGGAAACTCCTTTCCCGTGGTGGTATACTTATCCTTCTTAACGCGCTTCTGTCCTCTATCCCTCTTTATATGATGTCTTTCTATTATGTCCCCTCTTGGGTCATCAAGTAGATAGATCAAATCAGAAGTAATTTTTTCTGGTCGGGATCCTCCATTCTCAAGCCAGGATCGCACCTTTGCAACTAGAAATTGGTCTGCTCATCCAAAGAGGCAGGGGATCTAGGGGTGTTGAACCTCAGACACCAGAATATCGCATTGTTGGGTAAATGGCTTTGGAGATTCTTAAAATTTGATCAATTACCTTGGATTCAAAGTATCAAGGTTCACTGCTTTTCCACTAGACATTTCTGGGAATTCCCTCCCACTATTCATCGCAATGCCTCTTCATTCTGGAAGGGAGTTCGGAAAGCGGCTGCATTATTCTAATGTGTTATCCTCTATGACTGTTTCGACGGATCCAAGACCAAGTTCTGGTCCGATCTCTGGATTGGTAACATCAAACTTGCCTCCGCTTTTCCAGTGCTCTTCCGCCTGGCTTCCAATCCCCTAGCCACCGTGGCAGATTCTTTCACCCTTATTAACTCGCAAAGGCATTGGCTTATTCCTTTCTCTGCCGATATTCCTTCACACCTTCATTCTGACCTCAACGACCTCCTATTTTCCCTTAACTAGTTCGTATGGCGCCCGAAAGAAGATTTTAGTTGGCATTGGAACTCGGCGGGGATGTTCATTGTTAAATCATTTTATAATTTTTTGAACTTTCGAGGCATCCACTCCCCTTTTGCTGAATTCATTTGGAATACCTGTACCCCTATGAAGGTTAAAATCACCTGTTGGCTCGCCCTCAACAACAGGTTGCTCACCGTCGAAATCCTCAACAAAAGGAATTTGGCGTGGGGACAAATGTGCCCACTTTGCTCTAATAGTTCTGAGGACGTAGATCACCTTTTTGTTGGATGCAATTTTATTCTTCCTTTGTGGAAAATTGGTTCTCTAGCCTGGGAATTCCCGTCTATCCCTTCCAAATTATCCTCTTGTTGGTCTTTTCATCCCACGAATAAAAGGTACCGCAGATCGTGGAATCTTTCAGTTCAAATTATTATTTGGATCACGTGGTTGGAAAGAAATAAAAGGTTATTCAAACAATGCTCTTCCCCAATTTCTCCTATTATTGAAGATTTTTTATTTATGTTCAATTTCTGGTCTTCGGCATTAAAAACCAAAGCTAGAGACTCTCTTTACAGTCGTAGACTAGACAACTCTTTACTGTGCCTCCATAACCTTAATGCTTTATAATTTCCTATGTTAAGCAATTATTTATAGTCCCGTTTCTTTTTACGCAGGATTGAGGAAGTTGTTGGATCCTCTTCTTTTGGTTGCTGCTTCCATTTGCGACTCTTGTATGATGTTTTCTCTCTCGTGCTTGAAGAACAGTGGATGGTTTTTGGTTTCACTTGGGTTCCCCTGTTCACAGGTCTTTATACTGTAATGTTTCTATTATCTTACCTTGTATATAAGCGGGATATTATGCTGGTTTGGTTTATTCCTTCTTTTGTACACCTGGGTGCTATCGGACTGGTGCCTCTTTAGCCTAGTTCCTTGGCTATTATTTTCGTTTATATCCCCAGGTTGTATGACTATTTTGTTCTCTCTAATGGAGCAAGTTTCTATTTATCTTTTGGATGTTTTTGTGTTGCCTGTCGGCAGTTTCACGGCTTCTTGAGATTAGTTGAGAGCGGAGGCCTCTTTGGCTATCTGTTTCTCAATTAACTGAGCATGAAGGAGATTGTCTCTTGGAAACTTTTATCAGGTTGTGGTATCTAGGTTAGTTTATTCCTCTGTTTCTTTTTTATGGATGATCGCTTCATTATGTTCTTCATTTACCGCAACGTGAGCGTCATTGTTGGTCGTTGTTGGTCGTTGGCCTTCGGTCGTTGTTGGTCATTGTTGGTCGTTGGCCTTCGGTCAGTCTCCAGGGAAAGTGTCCGGAGCTCTTTGTTCTCTTACCCTCGGCGTCTTTCTGAGGTTGCCTAGCTCCGACTGGTACTAGGCTCCTGGTTTTCTTCAGGGAGTCTCCTTTGCTGTTGTAGGTCTTTCCGTTGCTGGTGGGACGAGGGAGAGAGGGAGCCCCTTCTCTTTCATCTGATGTTCCCATCTGGTTGGCCTGCTAGCAGTCTTGAATTCATAACGGCGGCGATGTTGTAGCCCATGTATTTTATTGCTTCAATTTTTCAGCCGACATTGTTTCAATGTTTCTATTCCTGTATCTCGGGGTTTTACGTCTTGTAAAAAAAAATTTGTACTGCTTTTGATTAATATTATCGTTTGTCTGGCTGGAGTCGTAAGACTCTATCCGTTTCATCAAAAGTTCTTTTTCCGATGTGTAGGTATCTAAGGGCTCTAAATGTGCACCAATATTATAACTATCATATACAATTGATTTTTTAGGATCGACTCTTTGAAGCACTGCTCGAGTACTTTTGGGGTGGTACCCTACACCTACGTAGCTGTTAATAGAATGATTAAGTGCCCTAAGCAGAATTTTGATCATAACCAATATATCTAATGCACATGACCTCTCACTTATACACAAAAGGAATGCAAGGTGCAACTGGAAAGAGATTCTTTACAATACTTAATTCTCTAACATATACTTTGAAAGATTTCGTCTGACTTTTTATAATTCATGAATTGTTGTTGATTGTTTAAATCCATGGATTGTTGTGGATTCTTTTAATTCCATATGGAATCTCGTAGATTTTTTTTATTGTTTTATCAATATTTGATTGGAATTGTATGGATTGTCTAATAACTATAATCTAATAAAAAGTTTAATAAAATTTTATCAAATCCAAATTATTTTTGATCTTTGTCAAAATACAATACATAAAATGCAAAGACGATCAAATAAGTACATTACTGAATACGCAAAGACAATTGAAGAAATACATCGTAAAAAATCAACCATCTTGATTCTCATCATCTCTTTGATTCCTATTATCATTCTCATTGTCTTGATTTTCATTGTTATCCGCTCTATTTCCGTCATCATCATCACGCGGTCTATCACGCCACATAGCTTCAACAATGTTAAGACTCCAATTACTATATTACTAGTAATTTACACGTGCGATGCACGTCTTTATAAATATATATATATTTTTTAAAATCTGATGTTGTCTAGCATCGAACCTAAGAACTCCTTTATATTAGTTATACATATGCATTGCATGGTGTTTGTTGGGTTACAATGCACGTATTCGTTTGGTTACAAATGGAGTTTGTTTAGTGACAAACTCTCCCATTAAAATAGTAGAGATATATACATAATAAAAAGCATATTAGTATATATTTATAGTCTTTTGCTTCAATTACATGTTTAGTTATTTATAACCAAATTAAAGAGGAAATTTTTACAAAAGCAAATAAAGAAAATAAAACACTTTCCTATATATATAACAATAACAATGACAAAAGCAAATAATTTTTTATAGTTGATTTTTTAGTGTGATCAATCATTGTTTTGAAAAAGTTTGTAGTAAACCTATCACTGGATGACATAACTATAAGTCTTATTTGTTGTTCATTTAAACTAAATAAAAGTGGAAATATCCTTTTTCTATTTATACTCTACTATTTCAATATAGAAATATCTATTTTTTCTTAGCACAGGAAAAAAGAATGACATTTTGTACTTACTGATAAAATTAAATCACTTATTTTGCTTATATACAAATTTGTGCGTGAGTGTGCATATAATTGTAAGACTTTAATATTGTTATTCATTCACATAAAGGACTTGCGCAACAGCAAAGTATACATGAAGACATTGATGCTTTGGAAGGATATTCAGTTGACAAGATTTCAGAGTGGAAGGAACATTCAGACCAACTAAATGAGGAACAGATGAAACAAGTGAGAGACAACATTAACTTATTTCTTATGACACATTCTTTATCTATACTTTATAAAGATATAAAATATATGACTTTAACATTATTATTCATTCTCAGAAAGGAACTTTACAACTGCAAAGTATACAAGAGGAGATTGATGCTTTCGAAGGACATTCTTATGTTGCACGAATTCTGATAGATACTGTGATGCTATTCATGATTATATACAAAAGTTGTGTCCAGAACAACGGTAATGACAATTTGTTAAACATCTACCATGCATAAATTCAATTTTCAAATCAACCATAATAAGACCCAAGACAACTTTTTCTCTCAAAAGAATAATAAGACGGAATCACACCAAATCAATCTAAAAAAATACCCAATTATAAATTTCTTTATGGCAAAATAAAAGACCCTAGCATAACCTGAAACCCTACATTGGGGGAGAAGAGAGAGTTACTTGGTTGGCAGCGACTATTTTAGGAGGCGGCAGTTTGAGGAGGAAGAAGACACAGGTTGGAGGCGAAGTTGTTTGATGAGGAAGAAGACACGAGTTGGATGCGCCGAAGAGGAGAAGAAGAAAAAAAAGAATACGTAAAAATATTTAGGTTAGAGACCTGATTTCTTTTGGGCTTTGGTATTTATACATGACCCCTTAAAATCCTCATAAATCAACCATCTAATTAAATCCTGAAAATCATTCAGTTATTGAATGCCACCAAATTTAGACGAATAATTTAAAATTCTGATGATAACATCAAGATTTTAAAAGACTTTTTAAAATTCTATTTGAATACATCAAGATTTTAAAAGACTTTTTAAAATCCTGTTTCAATACATCAAGATTTTAACAGACTTTTTAAAATCCTGATGGAATATCCATGGAGTCTTAAAATACAATAGAATCCTTTAAAATCCTAATTGAATACACCCACTAAATATCATATATTCTCATCGATATGGATAAAAATAGAACCTAATCGGGACCGTTCAAATCGAGCACGAATTTTAAAGCTCTTAAGGGTAAAATGGTAATTTTGCTATTCACAGGTCCTTAAAATGGGAATTGGGTCTCTTTCAAACCCAACGGCCCAAAACGAGCCTGTTTAACTGATTTGTTGGAACCACTATTCCCGATAATTAGTATTTTTCGTGTATTTTCTATAATTTGAATTTTTTTATAAATTATTTTGTGCTAAACCCTATTCGGATCTTTTATTAAAGTATTTTCTAATCGTAAAATTTATTCATTTCAAATAATGATGTGTTTTGATCTTATTTTCTAGATCTTATTGATCAACTATTTGTATTTGAGTCCAAATTTATATATATATATATATATATTATTATTATTATTATTATTATTATTATTATTATTATTATTATTATTATTATATATTTATTGGGTCATTTTAGTAAATTGTTAAACCCGGATATTATTTTATTGTATAATTTTATTAGTTTTATAATTATAACTATTAATTGTTATTCCTTGATTATTTAATTATAGTACATTTTACGAATTATTTTGTTTTTGTAGTTGATCTGATTTTCGTGGTGAATTCTAATTTAATTTCAAGCCAACTTATATTGTTTTCATTTGTATTATTTATCTATTTATTTAGATTTCAATTTTTGTTCATGAAGTTCGTTGTTCTTTTGATTGAGCTTTTATTGTCGATCTTATTGTTCTCTTATTTATTGTTGGTGTTTTTATTTGAACACTATTGATTTTGATCCATCTCTAATTGAACCCTAAAACCCAATTTCATTTGTTCTTGACCCAAATCCTCTTTGACAGGATCCTAAACCACTAACTCAATACCCTAATTGTACCCTATAAATACAACACTAATGCAAACCTTAATTTTTGCACACAAATCGAAACCCTAGCCACCTATTCTCTTTCCCCTCTCTCTCTCCTCGCTGTTCTCTCTCTCCCCCCATTTTCCCACCAAAACCACTAACCCATCTCCCATCCTTCCACCTCTGGCCACCCCCGTTGACGCTCAGCCGTCGAGCATCTCCCAGCCACCAACAAACCCCCTGACCTCCTCAGTCGCAACCCTCCCTGTCCTCTTTTTCCTTTAAGCCACACCGAACAGCTAAAACACCCCCAACGACCCCCGTTGTCTTCTCCGACCCACCCCCCATCTTTCGGCGACCTCCTCCTCGTTGTCAAGACCCGGCGCCACTCTCCTAGCGCCGCCAGCCAGCATCCCGGAACCCACCCCTGTCTTATTCTCTCCCTGTTTCGCTCGACGACGACAGAACCCAAATTTCATTTCCCTCCTCCCTGTTCCGTCGCACCGCCGCCGCAACCCCGTCAATGTCGCCTCGCCATTCGCGAAGCCCCCCACCGCCGTCGCTCGCCGCCAGCGACGCTCCCCCTTGGCCATGCTATTCCTTTTCTGATGTTGCTGTCTCTCTTGTGTGTTGATGTCTGTCTCTTTGTGTGCTGCTGTTTGTTCGGTTCTCTTTTACACGTGGTTCATATGTGTTTTATGGTGTGTTCGTAGGATCGTGTTGTTGCGGATTTGTGTTCGTTGCTTCGGGATTCTCATCCCGTTATTCTTGGTATTTGTACTCACCATTTATAAGGCAAGTAACTTGTATTAAATTTCTTTGCATATACAAGTACAAAATACTGCTTATAGTGTAGTTGGATTCTAGAGACAATTCGTGTGTGAACCCCTTATTGATATTGTCTCTATTGTGATGATTTGACCATAGTTGCCTCATGACATATATGACATGAATTAACCTAGGGTTGACCACTTTTAATGTATGTATTCATGCTATCTTGAGATATCTGTGTTTGATGTGTTATTCGTATTATACTTGTCGAATACTTATACAATACCCTATATCATGTTGTGTAACGCCCCGAATCCCAAATACAACTGAATTCGAGATGTTCTACAGGATCTTTCCACTTCCTTTAGTACAATTTTACAAGAAAATTTGAACTTTTCACTTTACATCAGAGTTTACATAAAACTTTACACTTTACATTACACAGTGGAAGTAAAATTTACAACAATTGAATAAATGTACAACAACATTGGATAATCTTTAAGCATCCTTTCCTCTTTAATCTTTATCATGTCATTTACCTGCATATAAAACTGTGGGTACGTCAGTTTATTCAACCGACGAACATTATACACGGCCATCCTCTCTATGCCGGAAATAGTATAACTAATTTTCCATATTTAGCAAACACAAACTTGTCACATATTAAACTACAGAGACTACCCTATTGATGTCGTGTTGTGATTGTGCACTTAGTCCTTAATGCAGTTATTTATGTTACATGACACTAATGCGCACTTGTTCGGATTCTATGCATCCCATACTACATAGGTCCGAGGGCAAGCCTCTTAATCGTTCTTCATCTTTGTAGGGTTCAATCCCTCACCAAGACTTAATCTACTACAGTAATTACGGTAAGTATCTCAGATGATCTATGAGTACAAGCACGTGTACAGAAAACCTGGAGGGGAACCCCACGTCATGTCAAGACGCATCGTGAAGACAGCCTGTGACAATTCAGCCTCCTTCATGGCACACGATCCTCTTGCAGTCACCAAACAACCCATAAGCGTCGCCACTGGGACGGTACCCTGGAGCAGTATCTATGTCATGTCACGACGCATCGTGAAGACAGCCTGTGAATACTCTCACGCCGCCAATCCAATGGCCCTCATACTCATGTTTTTCTCCTACTTTCATCACGTTTCCACTATGTACTAATCCTTAGTTTTTATCAGAATCATGAACAAAATCAAAGCTCTAGAGTTAGCCTCTCCACTAAACCGGACTTATTCATTCATTCAAACATGACCAACCTTGGTCTTTCCTTTCTTTTTTATTTCATTTCTTTCCAAATGCCGGGGGAGACTTAGCTACTCCTTTGTTTCAATTTCAATTCAAATTTCCAACATTGAGCATTTCCACTCATAAGTTCATATGTTGTTATCATACTCAAATAGCATTTCTCTTTTCCAATCATGATTTCTAAATTGTTCAATAGTCCATAATTATACATTAAATTCAACTATTCATCATGTAACTCATGAAATGTTATTTTCACATAAAAACCCACATCACTAATTATTCAATCAAAGGTGAACATTTACACTTCATAATTTCCACATTATTCTCAAATGAGAATAATTTGCATCACATCACACAATATAATTTCTTCTTGCCACATTAATTTTCTAATCCTTCATTTCAAGTCATTTTTGCAAGATATAATTTCACAAGGAATATCAATGTGGAACCATAGTTCTATTTATTCATTTAATCACAAATTATACTTTACTTTATGTAAATCAATCCCAAATTATTTTTAGTAAGTCCCATATATTTTTAGAAGAATAACCATATTTTTTTCATAATTTTTGGATCACCAAAACACCCAAAAAAATATTTTTTACCCACATCACTAATTATTCAATCAAAGGTGAACATTTACACTTCATAATTTCCACACTATTCTCAAATGAGAATAATTTGCATCACATCACACAATATAATTTTTTCTTGCCACATTAATTTTCTAATCCTTCGTTTCAAGTCATTTTTGCAAGAAATAATTTCACAAGGAATATCAATGTGGAACCATAGTTCTATTTATTCATTTAGTCACAAATTATACTTTACTTTATGTAAATCATTCCCAAATTATTTTTAATAAGTCCCATATATTTTTAGAAGAATAACCATATTTTTTTAATAATTTTTGGATCACCAAAACACCCAAAAAAATATTTTTTCTAAACTGTCGAAGCCAAGGATCGAACCCAGGACCACAGAGAACACAGCCGAAGGCACAGGCCACTAGGCCACTTGCACCAGCGGTATAAAGAGGCACTAAGAGTATTAAATATTCTCAGCCACTGATTCTTATACTTGTAAAAATTTATGAAACAAAATATGGTGCCACAGGGATTCGAACCGGCCACCACAGGGAACCCAACCTCACGTTCTGACCACTTGAGCGACGTGCTCAAGATGTCAAGGTACAACTTAAATTCTTTTTACTACAATTCTCTCTGTTATTAAGACAATTCGATATTCAACAAGTCCTCATTTCATTTTGTTTTTATAAAAACTACTGAAAAATTCCAGATTGACTAACATTATCATAAGTTATATTCCAGTATAATAAAATAATTTTTTCCAGTAATCAAAATACATTTTTCATACATTTAATTGAAATGGTGGACTATCACTACCACACTTCTTCTTTTTCGATATTTCTCAACAACTAACGCCACTAATCTCTTTATTAGCAAACTACACATTCATTCTCTATTTTTAACCTTTTATCATACATACCAATCTATAACTTAATTCATTTATTTCAATATGACACAACGATCCATTTAATCACATGAAGTAGCATTGTCAATCTACTACCTTTGTGTATATAATTTGTGATGTAGAAACTGAAACTTTCTTCAACAATCCATGGTTATAATTACTCCATACAAACTTAGATTTTTACTAATCAAATCACATACAATTGCACACCCACATTCCCATTAATTCATAGGTCAATTGTCCAATTAAAAGCGTACTCTTATTAATATTTTTCATGCTTCATTCATTCAATTTAATCTAGCATGATTTACCCACCTTGTATGGAGAGAAAAATACAACTAGCAACCTCCTAGACGAATGTCCTTGCGACGAATTGCTCCTCCTCCAAGATGCGCGCACACTACCAAAAATCCAAGCACCTCCACAAGCCAACCGAGCACTCCAAGTCGGCCCCTCTTCTCCTTGATGTTGCAAGCACAAACCCACACACTCTCAATCTTTTAACTCACACAATCACTACTAGATAGAGTATTTTAGACTATAGATTTGTAGAAAGTAATAAGCACAAGAATAACTAGCCATGGAGGGGGTATTTATACTAAAATCTTGATGGAATGGAGGGCTAGGATCAAGTAATTGGTTATAAGATGGAGGGCTAAGATGAAAGTAGGAGTTACATTAACTACCCACAACCAAGTAACCACCAAGCATGATCTCCACTCAAATTTTCCCATTCCCTCCAAAAAGAAGCAATCCGGTCTACAATAGGAGTGCATATTGCACGTGTACGTGCAATACACGTGCATGCAACTAGGTCAAAAAATTGTACATTAAATTTTGTATAAAAATAATCTTTAAGTTGTATCCCACATTACAAGTTGTAAACAAAATAATTAATTCATGGGCTTTAGTTTATGGGCCAAAATACTTATTATAAAAATAATGAATTAAATTAACTTTGGGCTCTTAAAAAGAAAAGGCCTTTTATCTAATTGAAAGAAGGCTTTATAAAAATAATTACAAGCAGTTATTTAAAAATCTATACCCATCATAATGAAAATAATCATAACATTTCAACCAAAAATATTGCACGTGCACACTACGTGCAAAATAAATAATTTTTCATTAAATGAAAAATCGGGGCATTACATGTTGCTTGGACATCTAGTACACCGTATTCCATGTTATCATCCTATTGTTTCCCTATTATTATTATCGTTCATCTCATGTCTTTAGATTGCATATTGTATTGTTGCATTAATGAAATAATTAATAAGCCGAGATTTAAGGGATTGACTGGAATAGTTCATGACATAGTGACTGTACACCGTAGTGTGGGCCTTGTTTCCCAAAATATTGTGTGTTGGCAAAAGTTATTGTTATCGGTTTATTGTTGGACTATTGATACAGTATCCCCAATTGACCGTGTATAGTTTTTATTGAGCCAACCAGTGTGCAGCAATACTGCAAATACCGTTATCGTGCCGTGTACATGATCTATAGAATCTTCCACTTAAGTTTAAAATGAAATTGATTGTATGCATCGAACCTGTGGTACGGTACACATGGGATACAGTAGTACATGCATTAGTTAGGATTAAAATGAATAATAGACTTAAGGATTAACACAACATCGACATTGCATATTGTTCATCATTGTTCCTATTGATATCGAATATTACATGATACTTGTTCACTCAACACTTATTACATGCTAATTACACTTGTTTATCTTGCCACGCTAGTTGTTATATTTTGTTATCATGCCTTCTATGCTATTTGTTTATACTTCCCATGTACTTGTATCCTGCACTATAAGCGGCCCGTAACTTGCATTGACGGGCATTTTGTTTTCTTTTCCTCTTCCTGCAATTTATTAAATTGCAGATTTTGGAGAACAGTTGCCTGCTGAAATTGGAGAACAAACAGTTTGAAGACTACAGCTTTCTAATTGCTTATTGCTTTAATAAACTTAATGTATTGAGACTTATTATTATTTGGATTGTATTTATTATTGTATTGGACTTATGTCCCGAATATTGTTATTTGTTTTCAGACGTTGGATTATTATTTTATTTGGATATTTTTATTACTTAATTCCAAGTATTATTGTTCATGAGATTATTATTATTATCTGCGCAATTATTCTGTATTATTTATATTGTTGAGTTAATCGGATAAACAGCTTATGGGTGACGTTAGTCTTCACTGGGCCAATGTTACGTACTTGTATTCCGTATTTTTGGAAAGCAGGGCGTGACAGTTGTCTTACCAGCCTAATGAGAATGGGTCCAATTTGTTTAAATACGATTTAAACCCATGATTATCTATAAGAGGTGGTTCAAAAATCATATATCTTATCTTGAAGGAAGTTTAAACTCTCATCAACCACTCTTATCTCTTCATGAAGAAGAGTTAACTAATTCAATCCAAAAATACTAGGAAGTAGAGATAAATCATTATCTTGTAACTGACCGAAGCGACTCTAAATATCCTCTACCTCCACCGGAAACAAGTAATCATTATTTTCTCTACAAAAGCTCTTTCAAAGTCTTCTTGATTTCTGACTTGAGCGTCAGAGGGTTTGTAGCCGGGATCAACCCTGGTGTTTCAGACTTTTTGCAGGTCAGTGGAGGCAATTGTCACCACACGAATCAAATCTTATGGTGCAAACGAGTCAGATCGTCAAGTCAGTTGCAGTCAAAGGCTGTCAACACCGTTGAAAGTCAAAAATTCAAGTTCTTGATTGTTCCACCAAAGAATCTACATCATCTGATTGCTCCCACACCGAATAAAGCAGCGACACTCAACTTATCACAGATAAATTGTATTCTAGCACATGTCAATGGCTTTGTAAAAATGTCAACTAGCTGATGATTGGTGTGTACATGACGTATCTCAATCTGCGCAGGTTCCTCCTTAGTCCTAATGACCTTGTTGCAAACTACATGATAATCAACCTCAATGTGTTTTATTCGTTCATGAAAGACATGATTTGATGTAATATGAAGTGCAGTCGGATTATCACAATACAACCTCATTAAGCCAAACCGTACTACTCTTAATTTACTACGAAGTCTTCTCACCCATACAAGCTCACAAGTAATAAAAGAAAGAGCTCTATACTCTGATTCTCAGCTTGATCACGACACCACTGGCTGCTTCTTACTTTTCCAAGACACCAGATTTTTGCCTACTAATATACAATACACAATTGTTAGAAGTTGGACATCATGCCCAGCATCGGCGAATCCATCTATTCTACTTTGTCCTCCACTTGTGTAAATTAAATCTCGACCTAGAGCACTTCTCAAATACTGAAGAGTTATACACAACATTCCAATGAGTAGTATGAGGAGAGCCATAAATTGATTGACTTTGCTAACAGAATATGTAATTTCAGGGCGAGTAACTATAAGATCATTTAGCTTGCCAACTAACCTTCCATATCTGCCTGGATCCTTCAATATTTCACCATGATTTGGCAGTAACTTTGAATTATAATCTATTGGAGTAGGTGATGTACACACTCCAACAATCTGCATTCAACCAAAATATCCAAAACATACTGCCTCTGTGTGAGACAAATGCCTTCTGTTGATCTAGCTACCTCGATGCCAAGAAAATATTTCAACTGCCCGAAGTCCTTAGAATTGAATTCTTGTTAAAGATATGATTTCAACGCTTGGATACCAACTCCAGTAATTGCAATATCATAAACATAAACAACCAACAAAATTCACTTATCCTCCTTGTGGTGATAGAAGACTGAGTAATCACTGTGACTTCTTTGCATGCCAAACTTTCTAAGCACATCTTTAAATTTGCCAAACTATGTCCTAGGAGACTGCTTAAGACCATACAAATATCGCTTTGAATGACATATTTTTTTCCTTGATAAAGCCAAGAGGATGCTCCATATAAACCTCCTCATCAATAACACCACTGAGAAAGAAATTGTTGACATCAAGTTGATATAAAGGTCAATGATAGAGTTGCCAAAGAAACAAAAATGCGAATAAAAGTCATCTTTGCCACAAGTTAAAAGTTTCAACATAATCTACCCCATACTATTTAGAATAACCTTTAGCGACTAATTTGACGTTTAATCAGGTCCAAGAACCATCACGATTAACTTTCACTATCCAAAGCCACTTACATATTCCAACACGGTGTTTTCTTGCAGGAAGAGAAACATGATCCCATGCATCATTCCGAAATAGTGCAGATATCTCCATCTTGCATTACTCGACTCCAACCTAGATTTGATAAGGAATTTGACACAGACTTTGGAATCTGATACATATCTAAGTAGAAGTAAGAGCAAAATGGGTTGAAAATAATTTAGCATATGAGACAGTAGGTGTAAGAGAGTGGCATGTTTATCGGGTTTTAAAGAGAGATGCAAAGAAACATTCAAATTTGGATCCATACTTATGTCTGTTTCGGAAACAGTGGGAGGCTTAGCAGAAGTATTAGGTTTACAAGATTTATAAAAATAAGCAATAATCATATTGAGGTCAGAATGGATACATGCAGTGGGGAGAGGTTTAATAGGTTCATTTGTCGTGATTCCAGAATCTTGGACTAACAGAACGATTGGAACAAAACTTGAATCAGAAGAAGCAATAATTGTGGGCACATTTGAAGACCAAGGAGATGTGCAAGTGATTAGCAGTTCATCGCATACAACTGATAATGAAGATACCAACGATGCAGAATTTGTGACTGTGGGAGCTGACTTATCTTGAATTTTTTTATTAGGTTTGTTTGAGTTAGTGAGATTATCGTTATCGTCAGATTGCGACAAAAAATATAGATCTTTTCGTCAAACAAAAAAAGAAAAATCAATAGAAGAGCATATTAGGTCAGAAGATTCATTTGAAAAATAATATTTTGATTCCACAAAAGTCACATTAGTAGAGATAAAATATTTTCGTATGTTAGGAGAATAACACGTATAATTTTTTTGATGTAAACTATAGCTAAGAAAAACACATTCAATAGTACAATGATCAAGTTTAGAAATATCGGGACGATTATCATGAATAAAACACAAACTGCCAAAAACTGGGGGGGGGGGGGGGGGGGTTGAATGGGTCTTTCGAAGGAAACATAACAAAAGAAAGAGAGTTTTTCCATTCAATACAAAAGATGACATACGATTAATCAACTAACAAGCAGTCAAAACAACACCACCCCAAACTTCTTTGGAACTTGTTTATGAATCATCATTGTTCTTGCAACCTCCAACAAATGTCGAATTTTGTGTTCAGCAACACCGTTTTGTTTGGGGGGGTAAGGACAAGATGATTCACGAACAATGCCAGATTCAACAAAAAATTTAACAAAATTTGATGAAAAATATGTTAGGTTTTGTGAGAAATTAACAATTAGGAATTAGGGTTAATATCTAGATCTAAGTTGCTTGAGATATCCACCCTAGGTATCAAAATTGGAATACCTAGACTGCTATCATAAGCCAGTATTTATTTCTAAATACTGGTTTGGGTACTGGGTTCTCAACCCACTCAACCCGCGTTCCGATATCCATACAATTAGTACGTGTAACACACGTGTTACCCATAGAATAATATTACACATAATATTATTCATATAGTGAGAATATACATATATATCCAACAAAATATTCCTTTGCATTATCACTTCTCAAAACTTTCACATGTATGTTAAACTGAGTTTTCACTTCAGTGTAGAAATCACAAAAAAATGTTAATATTTTAGTACGACATTTCATCAAATACAATCTTGTAAGCCTTGAATGGTCATCCACAAATATAACAAAATACCAGAAATTTCCGTTAAAGGTTTCAACTCGGCATGGACCCCAAATATCTGAATGAACTAAAACAAACAAAGAATCAGAATGACACTCAACTCGAGATGGGTATGTGGCATGATGATGCTTACCTAACTATTATGACTCACAAGCTAATTCAGAAATGGAAGATAACTCATGTCTCGAAGTCTTCAAATTTTGTAAAGAAGGATGTCCCAACTGACAGTGTAGTCAAAAAGCCCTAAATCGCTCACATATGCAACTGGACTAGAAATGGTGCTCAACAGATATAGTCCCTCGGATTCATGCCTTGTGTCAATCGTTCGATTTATTCTAAGTTCCTGAAATACACAACAATCTAGAGATTGATACAAAACAATTTAAAGACTTAGTTAATTTATTGTTGGAAACCAAATTAAAAGGGATGTAGAACAGATTCCAAAGAAATATATGGGGTGAAATGAACAAAGCCTACTCCTTCAACATTACAAAAACATCCATCGGCTAACTTAACGGGTTCATATGTGGATGTACTAACTACATTAGATAATATACATGACTTTCCAGTCATTTGATCAAAAGCACCTGAATTGATCACCCAAGTTGTAGGAGTTAAGGAAATTAAACAAGCATGAGGTATACCTAATTTGACAATAGTGGCAGTAGGAGAAGGTTGCACTAACTGATCATTACTCTTCCAGGATATAGTTGGGACATCTTTCAAAGAATCTTCTCCTTGCAGCGGAGAGTAACCATTAACAATAGAATGAGGGGAAAACATCTCCTTCAACGAGGTATACACACCATCAAAACAATAGGCACAAGCAGAGTCAAAGTGCGCCAAACAACCACAACTCGAGAGTACTTTAGAGACCAAATGAATCCAAGTGTGCCAGTTTGATATACCCAAATTCAAATAAGCAAGGTGAGGAGTTTCATGACACTTCTCAGAATAATCTCCCCCTTCTCTATAAAAAAAACTTTCAGCATCGTAACCAAAAGTAACAAAAAAGTAGTCCAACTCACATAGATCTAAACTCAGAACTGAAGCAAAGGAAGGTTCACATGAACTTCTTGTCTCATAACAAAGTTATCACTGAAACAAAGGGAGGGAAGATGGTCATCAAATCAAAAGAGAGAAGGCAATCCGGAAAAAAAAAACTCTGGACTGAAGCATGCAAAGGTATTTTGGGTCCTTTTTGACCCAGAAGATTAATGAATCTTAGAATGTGTTCTGAACAAAATTTTTAGATTTTTGAGTTGTCTTCGAAATGAGTAGTCATACATCACGAGCGGAGTTCTGTAGCTCCGCAAAACTCAGTTTTTTTGCAGCTGCGCACAGAAATTTGAGAGCAAAAATTTTTTCCACATAAGAGGTGGTCGGAGGTTGCCGATGAAAAAATCTAGATCTGGATTTGGATCTTAGTGGGGATGGTTGCCGCGTGGTGTCATCATTGGGAGGAAATTAGGATTGGGATTTTTGGAGGAAGGTGGCGGTGGTTGGAAGTTAGGGTTAGGTTTTTGGATGGGAGGAAGGAGGAAGGTTACAGTTTTATTTTCATATGATCTCCTCGCTCTGATACCATGTAAAAGACTGCCACTAGACTAAAACTTCGAATTTGTAGAATGGTTGAGGAAAGTTGGAGTAGTATTCTAACCCGCCTCCACAGGCCGAGCACATTTTTAATATTATTATTTACTTATATAATGGGCCAAGAAAATGAGATAAATGTCCAACAAATTGTGGGCCGAGATCTGGATATGCATAACGAGATAACAATTCTTTTTTTTTCTTCTAATTCTGAAATAAATAAACACAACCAACAAAATTCGAACATGCATGAAGTGCTCTGATAGGATGTTAAACTGTTGTATAAGAGAAAGAAAATGATACGTTAATGGATGATTAGAACTGAATACATTGCCTCATATATATAGTCTTACAAAACTTATTCTCTAAGCTTACTTAATTCCCAAGTTACATCCGTAGACAATATTACTTACGAATAATATTATTCTTCAATATTACTTCTAATCAATACGTATTCTCTAATATTCTTTATTTCTTTATAACAAAGCCCGCTATATGTACTTAAAATAGGCATTTCCAAAATTTTGTCAGGGGCGGCCCCCTTTGACTTCGCCCGTTTGTTAATCTGCCTAACATACCTTTTTAAAAAATAAAAAATAAGTAAAAAATCCACAGATCACCTCGAAGAAGGAGAAGCCAAAAGTAAAAAAATTGTGTTAAGAGGTTTTGAAGGAGAAGCCAGAAGGAGAAGCCAGAAGTTGCTCTGGAGGGCTTATATCAAAGCTTATTTTCTTCACTAAAATTAAGCTACTTCTCATTCTGCAGAGCTTTTCAAAGGTTGCGTTTGGCCCAGCTGCTTCTTTTAAAGGAGAAGATAAGCTAATTTTAAGCTGGGCCAAACGCAACCCAAGTTTGTGTTCCCTCTTGAGTCTTGAATGTGGACATTTCCAATTTTATTTTTCTTATCTTGCTACCATTCATCCATTTTAGCATTCTCATTTCTTTTGCCATAATTTCTTTGAAATGTTCTTATCCTAATTGCTCACCGTTCATCTCATAATACACAATGTTACAAAACACAACAGAAAAGACAAAAATAAAGAGGCCTTCAGTCTTCTGTTGACGGTCTTGGCCGTCACTTGATACTACCCTTCCTCAGATCGTCGGGCCCTTTACAGATTAGCCTGGATCCGAACAAGCTACTAGATTAAACTCCTTGATATTACAGTTACATGCCCCTGAAGAGATTCTGACATCTTTGGTTATGGCCTTGTCTTTCTTGATTTTATATGCCCGCCGCCTCTAGGTGTTGCTCTCCCTCTGCAATTATGGTAGAGAGATGGTTAACCTTGCAAGGCAAAAACCTTTCAGTTTGCCTTTGAAGTCCTGTATTACTGTTCTCTACCCTGGCAAGGCAAAACCTTTCAATTTTTCTCATTCTTTCTTCTAGCAACAACCGATGTTGCATACCAGGATCTAGATTGGAGTTTCAAACGACGTAAGTGCCACATATAAGCCCAATAGGAGCAGTGGAAGAATAGGTGGTGAATGCTTTCCTCATCATCATCCGTCTAATAGTTTTGTATATGTCATGTATAATATGCTATTGGAATGGTTACAGAACATTTAATTATAAAAGAAGTATTTATATGCTATGTATAAAATGATATTTTCATGTGAATACTGTAATGTCTCAACATTTTTGGCTCAATTCCAGCAACCAAATAAAACATGGTGCTTCTTTTGTATTTACTAGATGTGATACTTCTTTTTCCAATAACATAATTTTATGAGGGTAAGGGTAATAGTGTAAGCAAAACTGTGAAGTAGTAATGTTGTATTGATATGTGCAATGATGTCGATTATCCCAAGGAGTGTGAGAAAAATATCATGAAGATCGATTACAAATGGTACTTGTGCATTTACTGTGAAAATTAGTACTCCCAAGGATGTTGCGCAAAACTTGACCATGCCAAGACTAATACTCCAAAAAATGTGACTATGCAAGTGATCGGCGTTATCCATGTTTATCCATGTTTAATCTTCATCTTCTAGCTATATATATATATATATATATATATATATATATCTAATATGTACATGCATAGAAGATCCTGCCTGTGGCTTAGATACATCTAGGAAAATGAAGGTCTATATGGAGACAATGCATGCCATTCAACAGAGAGAAAAAGCTAACCATTATATCTGATCACATGATTAAGTGTCCTCCTATGGAAGCTTATGACATAAACTGTCGGCAGCTTTAATTGAAGGTTGGGTCATGGTAAGCCTTACATGAGTTAAAAGAGAGCCAAACGAAAGCCTGGATGACCCCCCAACAGCTAGCATGCAATCGGTACTGATTTTAATTGCTTCTGCATATAGTGGCAAGTCATCCTTGGCTTCATTCCACTCTCTCCCATCTCAAGCAAGGCTCTTCCATGAGCACACACACATGAAGTTCCTATTCATCCTTCATATTTCGTGCTTTCTTTATGTGGGTTATGTTGTATCTAATCTCAGGTTAGTCCTGACTATATATAGATGACTACTCTTTGAAGTGCTTCTAGTCTTACTGTTACCGGCATCCCAGCACTAAGGACCCTAATCCACTTTCTTTTTTGAGGTGGTCCTAGAGAGAGATATATTCTCTATATATATTGTAGGAGTATATGTTGTAGGAGAATGTCCAAAGTCCATGGATGAGTACTTCTTGGTTGACTACTCTCCCTTCAAGTTGTGCTTACTGTGTCCGAAGCATTGACGATTGAGGAAGGTGGAATTTGCATTGGTTACTTGAAAACATTTCCTCCAGATTGTAACTTCTTTATAATTAACTGATTGTATACATATAACAAATGGAATGAAAATAAATATCGTTGAATTATCTTATTATTTACAATTTCATTTGGTGGTATTTGGTTGCTTTTTAAAATGTTTCTGATATAGAATGATTGCCAGGTGAAATTTGTTTTTTCAGAAACATTTCACACTTAATTGTATATATATATATTTCTAGGGAACAAGTAGTTCTTTGCAAGTCCGAAAAATAATGACGTGATTGAGTGTGAATTTCCATTCCAAATTATACCTCTGATTTAGATTCCACTATTTAGTTGTAACTATCATGATTCTGTCAGTAATATTCCTTTTGTATATATGTAACTCATCAGTTATGCATTACATCTTCAGTGATTATGTGGTGGTTAACAATCACTTTAAAAAGATAAGGTTTAAGCTACGTACGTACAGTTCAAAATGTTCCAAATAATAATGGACTACAGTTCTTTTGTGTTCGTTTTTTTTGTTAATTTGTTTGTTTTCAGGTTTTTTGTTTTCATAAATAAAACGAAGAAATATAAAGTAACGGTAGGAACTGGTTATCATCCTTTACAGTATTCTTTATATGTGCTTATTCTTCCTCTTTTCTTGAGTTCTTCTTCCTATTTACTATGAGAGCAAGCTTTCTCTTTGCTCCATTTCACTGAGAGGCGGATCTGGGCCCAAGCAGCCCAAGCAACTGCTTTGGACCCCAAATTTTATAGGGCCCCATATTTTTTAAGTATTTACAATGTTAAAAAATAAAAAATAATATATTTAGATATAATTACATTATATTAACAATTGTCTTAATAGCTCAATTGGTTAGAGTATTATGCTAATAATGTTAAGGTTGCAGGTTCAAAACTACATGAGCCAAGTAATTTTTCAATCATTTTTAATTTTAAAACTAATTATTTTTTACATAGCCTTACATGTCATTTTACCATTTTATGAATTTATTATTATTTTCCACTTAGCTCATGTATGTCACTCTATGATATTTTTTTAATGTTCTATGGTATATAATATTTACCTGTTTATGATAAATTTCTTACCAAATCTTCAAGTACATATGGTTATTCTTCATTTTAAACTTCTAACTAGTATTCTCATATATATATCAACTAGACCGGTCCTAGGGTTGATTTTTTGTTGGCCTTGTAGGTCAGCAAGAAGGTTTTTATGGTTATTTGTGATGTGTCTACTAATTGTACCAGTGCCATCATCCCTCTTGAATTTGTATGTCTTAGAACATGTTTTATAAACTTTCAAACCTATACCCGAAGTTTGTTCGTCCGGAATATAATCGTAAAACTTATGCCAATCACTACATTCTCCTATACTTTTCCTACTACTACGGGGTTGTGTGGTTTCGATTGGTTGTTCTTCTTCTTCTTCTTTTTCTAATTGCATGTTACCTACAAACTCGTCGTGTGCACCCCATTGTTGGGTAGGAGGATCATGGTACTTTTGGGTGGGCTCACTAATTGGGACAATTGGTGGCCTACGGGAAGAGGAGGAGGAATCTTGCCCGCTACGACCGCTACCGCATGATCTAGACATAATGTAGTAATGTATGTAAAAAAAAACTACACAATATAGGAACGGTGAATTACTAAAAAAAATCTAAAAAACAAGAGGATTGAGATAGAGAAGATCAAAAAACCAACAATAATTATGACTACAACGCAAAAATAAAATAACGAGATAGGTATGAAATTTTGATACCGTTCACCGTGGATACGCGTATATAAAAAAAACCGTGAAAATAAGAATAGATGTAGAACTACAAATAAGCGATTCCGGAATTGAAGAGTTGAGGAGAGCTTGAAGGAGAATTGACGACTTGATCACTTGGAGTTGGACAAGAGTTGAAGAGCTGAAGACGTTGTTGAATTTTGATTTCGATACGATCGAAATTTGATCGTGTATATGGCTTGAAGACTTGCTTGTTAAATACTTCAATTGTTGAAAAATTCCTTAAAAATAAGTTATAATAGTAGAGAGAGTAAGAGAGTAAAGTGTGATTTTTTTTTTATGGGGTTTTGGGGGGGGGTATTTATAGGCTAAAAATATATTAAAAAAAAACCAAAAAACCCAAAAAAAAAAAAAAAAAAAAAAAAAACACGGCTATCAACGAGCCAAACGGCTCTCTGTTGAACAATGCGCCCAACGTTCCGCTGACCCGCGGGTCAACGGTCGACCCGTAACGGGTCGAACGTTCGACCCTTACGGGTCCAACGGTTCGTAACCATCGGGTCGACCCGCGGGTTGGCGGCGGGTTGGACTTTTTTAACGAGTTCGCAGGCCAGGTTTTGGCGGATTGGATTCGCGTTTTTGACGACCCGGATCGACCCGTTACTGTTCACGGGTTCTACCCGAACCCACCAAAGCCTTTCACGGGCCGGATTCAACGGGCGGGTCACGGGCAGGTTGCCGGTTGACCCGGCCCACTTGCCATTCCTACATTCAGCCATAACACGGAACTCAGATTCCGCACAATATATCTAATAGATATATTGTTTTTAGAAACGTTGCACCAGTAATGAAAGATATATACATCATTTTTTTTGTTTTAGGAAGCAAGTGGATCTTGTAAAGTCTGAAACATACAAACACGTACTAATGAGAATTTTCAGTTGTTTCATAAGTTCATTACATCTCTGATTTATATTCCATCATTTGATTGTAACTACATTCCATTATTGCATCAGTAGTATATATATTTATATTTTTATGTAACTCATTCACATATGCATTGCATCTTCAGTGATTTATGTGATATTAAATGTGTTATAAGTGGGAAAAATTAATACAAAAATGCATTAGTAGTATAAATTTCCAAATGTTTTTTTTTTTGAGAAAGAAAGTGACATCGTCATCGCTTCATTAATCAATAATTAACGAAACAAGTAGTACAATAATATACATCTATGTGTTCCTAAAACGAAACAATGGAGAACAATTACAAAGCTAAGCCTACATTCCTAATTAGTCTATCCCCTAGTTAAACTTGTAGACATGATCTATCTCTGCACCATGTTCTCCCACCCAACCCTCCCAGATATAATTTGAATTCCAAAAAATCTAATCTGAAATTCAAAATTCATCAAAATATCTCTCCACACCATAGACTCCCTTCACATTCCCCCAAACGTTCACCATGGCAACAACCACAGCCACCATCTCCTGCTAGCATGCTTACTCCTTTCCCAACGATGTTGCCGTCGTGAATCCGCCAAACCAACCCCACCGCGACGCCATCTTCCGATTGCGTCAAATCCAGCCATCAACAAGAGTCGTAGTTCTCAACCGATAGGCCGGTGCTGCTGATGAACTTCTCCACCAACTAACACCACTGCCTAACACATGTGACGCTTGAATTCACCGATCTCTCCACAAATATAATTTGAATTTCAAACAAAATCTAACTCGAAATTCAGATTACATAAAGATAATCTCTTCCTACTCCCTAATCTATAACTTGAATTTCAAAAATCTATCTTGAAAATCAAATTTCGATAAATTCTCCACCTCCACTCTACAAAACAAATTTGAATTTGAATTTCAAAAACCCAAATTGAAATTCAAAATTCATCAACAAGAACACTCTCTCCTATATGTTTTGAATTTCAAAAATCTAAATTAAAATTCAAATATGATCCAAATCTTCCCCCACATCCCATCCCCATATATAATTTGAATTTCAAATTCTAATTTGAAATTCAAATTTAAAAGATCAATCAATCAGTTATCTCACTCACTCAATCAATCTATCTCAAATTTTCCACCTACCCCTAAATTTTTCTCCGGCCAAGCCTGACCACCCCGGCCAACCTAGCCACCTTCAGCCATCACCACCCCATCCCCTTCTCGACGCCCCTTCGAGCTCGATCACCCCACCTCCCGTTGACGCCAACACCCCACCACTTGCCTGCTGAATCGCCAGCCGACCACTGAGAGCAGTGCCGAACCATCTCGTACGCTGGCAGACCACACCATCAACAGCTGACGATCATCACCAGCACCACCAATCACTGACTAAAGCTACACCCTTCGACGGCACCCATCAAAGTTCCCTCGACGTCGTCAACACCCCGACGATCCACTTCAGTCGCCAGCACCTCTAATCGTCGTCGATAACAACTCCCGCTGACGACAGCCATCAAGGCCGCCGCGATGCCACCTCCACATCACTGGACGAGGCAACAACCACCCTCGACGCCAACCACTTGACTTCGCTATCATTCGCCGCGCCGACCGCCTCTAAAAAAAATATCAAATCGAGAAGCCCTAGTTGGAGCCTCCGACGACATCTACACCGCGTCGGTAGCGGGATGGGGCTGTGGGGGGAAGGAGGAGGAGGAGAAGGTGGCGATGGAGTCCTCCCCTCTCCCCGATCGGCGATTTAGGGTTTCTTTTTCTTTTGGGTTTTTCTCTCTAGAGAGAGAAACTCCCGTGGGAGAAAGTTTTTTAATTTCAAAATGTTATGAAAACTGGATTGTGCATTTCTTATGTTAATTAAGCCATGCAATTAAGTCATGTCGAACCATATATCATCCTTTATCATGTTCCCTGGGTGCGCTTATTCTTCTTTTTTCCTGGGTTCCTTTTCCTACTTACGGTGAAACATTTCATTTTTCCGCAATTCTGTTTTGCACCAGTTGACCCTAGAAATCGAGTTCTTAACCGAATAGAGCACTGAGCAATATAAATAAATACCATTTGATGTCACTTTTCTAGTTTTTTACTGACTCTTTGTTTTCTCGTGCTGTTTGAAACCTTTAATAAATAAATACCATTTGAAACCTTTAACACTGACTACAAATTTAGAAATTTTCAGCAATTTGCATGACCTGAGGATCACACAGACAACAAGGTCAAACGAAATATCTTATTTAATTCTGGTATGGATATGGACAACAAGGTCATACCATTTGAAACCTATTGTAGGAATTAATATAACTTTTCATAGATATGGATAAGATGTTTCGACTTTAATATCCAGTTGACTACTTAGAGTCGGAACATATTTGGGCGCCATGTTGTTAATATTCCTTATAATTTATTTATCTGATTTTGTAGTTGCAGATGTTTTTGGGTTGGTCAAGGTGCATTTCTCCTTCTGGACTTTACAGCTCAACTTGTGTAATTAAGAGACATCCAGTTGAAGACACCTCAGAGTTGCATGGAAGATGGAACTAGTAGGTATTGGATTCTACTCTAGCAGACATTAAAGTGCAAATATCCATGTTTATCTGAAGTTGCCTACATTGGACCTCCTCCTATTATCCTTTCAATTGGATGTAGTTTTGGAACCTATCAGAGATTTATACATATTCTCCATGTGTGGATAATCACCATATCACATGATCACCTTTTTCTGTAATCACTACTAATCGTAATGGATATAATGGCATTTCTATCCCGGCATGTACACCCAAACGCTGGGATAGATCATTAATTATATAATTTTTTTGTTAATATCGAATGTCTATGACGGCGTGTATATAACACATCGTTATATATATGATATATAACGGCGTTGATGAATGTAAAATGCCGTGATAGACTGCCGTATCGTTCCGCTAGTTAATGGGATATATGCCACAACGTTTTTAATTGAAAACGCCGTTATAGGGTAGCATACCGGCCCAACTATTCATTTCCCCCCAAAACCGCTCTAACCCTAAATCCCAGCCCTCTGTTTCTCCCGCCTCAACTATTCATCTCCTCTCTCTCTCTGACCTAAATCCTCTGTCTCCTCTCGCGAAGTCTCTCTCTCTCTCTAACCACTCACCCCCTCTCCTCCTCAATCTCGTCGCTCGTCCCCTTCCCCCCTCAATCTCGCCAATCGCCATTCTCCACCGCCCTTTCCTTGTTGCCGCCACTTCGTCCTTCGCCGCCACCCCTCCCTCCGTTGCCGTGCCTCCCTTGCCGTCGCCTCCATCCACGCCCCTCTTTCGTCATTTGTTGAGGTGGGTTCTAGTGGTTTGGTTTGGTGAATGATTTAGGGCATTTGAAAATTTTACAGATTTTGGTATAGACTCAAAATTGGTTTTTTTTTATGCCCATATGAATCTATTTACTAATGTTGCTATACTTATTGTAGTTTGGGTTAGTGAGTTACTTAAAACAGTAAGATTTTTGAGGGGATGGATAGTAATAATGGGTTTGGGTTTGGGGTTTCGAGTTTTCCGACATTGGAGTCATGGGGTGCGATCTAATTCTTGGCAAGGGTGGTGGTTGAATGGTTGTGAGGGTTATACAGATCATGGCATGGTTATTTTCTTAATTCTGTGGTTAGATTTACGGTAATCTTGGGAGTTGTTAGTTTTATCCCTTTTCCCTTCTGTTGTTTTTTTTTTGTTGTTCTTGATGTAATAATCAGATGTTGTTAATGTAAGGAAATTGTTCATTTAGTGATAGATGTTGAGATTCCAAATCATCGGTTGAGTTAGTTGGTAGTTTTCACCATTAGTTGAGCGAGTTAGTCATATTTTTTCTACATCCAAATTGAATATTCATTCATAACATATATAGAATAAGAAGGAACCAAATTTAGTAGTTGATGATTGAATCAAATTTAAAGGGCAGAATGAAAGAATATTATTGTTAATAATTCATAAATAGCATGGAAGACATACAAATATATGTCTCTTCTTCACCATTAACTTTTGCATTATGGTTTATGGGCTGCTTTCATACTTCACATAATCATAAGATATTTCTAGTATTATAACTCCATAAAAGAATTCAGTAGACTAAAATTTCAGGAACGGGATTTAACACATTTTACACTTTTTCTATATGCACATATATGAAACTAAACTAACTATTTTTAACACTATATTGATCAATAAGCTTATTTGATTTAGGTTCTTTTTCATGTACAATTGAAATTTAGTGAACAATATTAAATATTTTTTTACTAAAAATGTATATTATCCAATTTTGTATACAATTGAAGTTCCCTAAAAAACTTATTCTCTTTCATGATTGTATTATTCTCTTTCATCATGGTTTTAGGATAAAGAAAAAATCATGATGTTTTTTTTTTGAGGTTAAAGGTGGAATAACACCACCCTGTTTCATTAATAAGAAATTAATAAAACAACCCTGGTGTACCCGGAGAAATACAAAAGTATAGTGCAGAGAATAAAACATAATCCCCAACAAAACCTTGGGGGTGGGTCTAATCATCCATACATCATACAACCAAAATTACAGTAGGTCGATACAAAATACAAAGTAGCGGAGACTGCGTCTAATGAAACTCCGATGAGTGTGGAGGGCACCTACCCCTCAGTCCAGTGTTGGCCCAAACTCTACCTCCTCATCATCAAAATACTCCACCTGGAAGACTCCAGCAATCCTCCCTCTCGCTCCTGTGACAGTAGCTGTAGCCCAAAAAGAGATAAGATGCATGATATGAGTAAGGTTACCAGAAATACTATTACATGAAGCACGAAAATAGAAATTATTTCTGTCTAGCCATAACACCCATGTAGTTGCCGCAATGGTAATGTACCACGCATCCTTCATTTCGTGGCGAATCGAGACAAATTTGGGGTCAATCCACAAATCCTCATATTCGCTGGGGTAGTCACCTGTTCCTAAGGCTCGTAATACCTCTACCATAGTTGCCTTACTCCTTGGGCAGTGAATAAAAAGGTGATTCAAATTCTCCGCATGCATGTTGCAGAATCCACAGTTGGTCGCTATCTGGGGTTGTCTTTTGGCAAGGTTCTCTCTGGTGAGGATTGCATTATTGAGCACTAGCCAGAGAAAGACCTGACTTTAAGGGGGGTTTTCACCTTCCATAACACCTGTACCCAGCTAGGTCTGCATCCTTGATAGTGAATTCGATGATACAGAGATCTAACCGTGAAAGCTCTCATGGTCTCGAGTCCTCAACGCATCTGATCTGGACCTTGAGTACACCTCGCACCGGTTCGTGTGATGTGTGCTTGCAATTCAAGAAGTTGCTGATGTAATTCTGGGGTCAGAGTTCCTCGGAACGACGACCTCCAATTGCCCCTCTTCCAAGTCTTGGCCACAGATATATTCGGTCGATTCGCTTCCTCATACAGCTCTGGGAAAGTTTCCTTAAGATTATGGGCACCACACCATTTGTCCCACCAGAATCTGGTGGACCGTCCGTTACCGATAGTCGATGTAATTACGGAGTTGAACGGTCTGCTTGCTTTGGTAATTCCTTTTCAGAATTGAGAAACTCTAGACCCTACTCGGAAGCCTAAACTTCTCGTACTTTTTCCCTGAAGGTATGGTTGAATGTAATCCTGCCAACCTTCCCCGCTATGGTGAAATACCTTCCACCACCATTTTCCCAAAAGGGCAAGGTTCATATCTCTAAGGTCGATGATGCCTAGCCCTCCATACTTCTTTTTCATGCAAGCAATACTCCATTTGACCAGGTGGTATCCTCCCCTATTCGAGTCTGTCCCTTTCCAAAGGAATCTTTTTCGGATTCGGTCATTCCTTTGGATTACCCATTTAGGAAGCTCAAAAAACGACATGTAATAAATGGGCAGATTAGACAACACTGAGTTGATGAGAACCACTCTACCACAGATGGAAAGCGACTTTCCTTTCCAATCCAACAACCTGTCCTCTACCCTGTCTATGATCGGTAGCCAGTCCGTCTTAGTAAGCTTCCCGGCTTGAGTTGGAGCCCAAAATATTTGATTGGGAACTCGTCTGTCATACAGTTTAGGATGGTCGCATGGTCATGTGCCTCTACATCGGAAAGTGCAATTGGAGTCAAAGCACTTTTGTGGAAATTAATCCTGAGACCTGACCAGGCTTCAAAACAGTAGAGGGCCCCTTTAATGCAGACTGTCTCCGACCTGTTTTCGTTACCAAATAGTAGGGTGTCATCAGCATACTGAAGAATCATGCACCCTTGGTTAGAGTGACTGCTAGCCACGGGCGCAATCCAGCCTTTTCTTCGGTAGTTGTCTAGCATGCCCCTCAGTACATCTGAAACGATGGTGAATAGCAGCGAAGACAGCAGATCCCCCTACCGAAGCCCCTTCTTACGGGGAAACGGTGGACCCGGTTGTCCATTAACCGAGATTGCCATTTTACTAGTGTATAAATACTGTTTGATCAACCTAATCCATTTATCCTCGAAGCCTCTCCCTCTGAGAGCTTCCAGCAAACACTCCCAGTCGACAGAGTCGTATGCTTTCTCAAAGTCTAGTTTGAGGAGAAAATTCTTAGACTAGCCCGTATGGCAGTGGTGGATGACTTGTTCAACAGTAGCCACACAATCCAGGATACATCTGCCCTTGATAAAACCAGTCTATGTTTTGGAAATTAAACTGTCCATTATGCTTCCCAAGCGGATGGCCAGGACCTTTGTGATGATCTTAGCCGAGCAGTTTATGAGGCTGATCGATCTAAAATCCCCCACCCTCGAAGATTTTGCCCTCTTAGGAATCAGCACTACTTCCGCAAAGTTGAACATGCCCAATCTGAGGTTATTGTGGAAGAATTCATCCATCAACGCCATAATGTTTCCTTTTATTTCTTCCCAGAACACCTTGAAGAACAGCATTGGGAATCCGTCTGGTCCAGGCGAAAAAAAATAAAATCATGATGTTGATCCTAGCATACTTATATTTCTGATTGACTCATATTTTTCAAAATGGATATAAATTGGATTAATAAGCCACGATTATCAAAAGCGTATCGAGATGGTGTTAAAGAATTTATTAACTATGAAAGAGCAATTCTCCTGATCCGAACATGATTTTATGTCCATGTGTTCGATGTTCAAACTGTGATTTGAGGACGTGCGGCGTAGTTGAGACACGCTTGATTTGCAATGGGTTTCTACAAGGGTATACACATTGGTTTTGTCATAGAGAGTCGGTTCGTTTAGTTTTTACTAGTCCAGTTGTGAATGAAGACGAGGCTTTATTTACAAATGATCTAAGTATTGTTGATGAAATGCACTCTTTAGTGCAGGATGGGTTGGGATTCCATAACTTCGAAGCTCACATAAATAATCCAATCAATCAAGTCTAGAATGAGTCAGCAGAAACATCACATCAAGGCGACGGGGTGGCAGAAGAAATGCCCATACCTGAAACTAATAAAGAATATGAAGCATTTCATAAGTTGTTAGATGATGCAAATACTCCTCTGTATCGTGGTTGTCTCAAGTTCTCTAAGTTTTCATTTATTGTTAGACTGTTTCAGATTAAATATCTAAATGAGTGGTCTGCCAAGTCGTTCACTTTATTTCTTGAATTGTTGAATGAAACTTTTCCTCAAATCTGTATCCCTAATTTATCCCAAGCCACAAAGAAATTTCTCAAGCATTTTGATATAAGGTATGAGAAAATAGCATCATGTCCATATGATTGTATGCTATTCTGGGGGGATAAGGAGGCTCTCGAAAAATGTCAAGTATGTGGTACATCAAAATGGATGAAAATGCTGAATGAAGATGAGCAAACTAATGAGCCAATTACAAAAATAGGAAAAAGAAGCCGACAAAAATACTGTGTTACTTTCCTCTAATTCCTAGGCTACAAAGATTGTTCATGTCATCTAAGACATCTTCTGATATGAGGTGGCATGCAGAAGGTCGAAAGAATGATGGAATTCTCAGGCACCCAGCTGATTCTGAGTCGTGGAAAAAATTTGATGAAAGATATCCTGATTTTGCTGAAGATCATCGGAATGTGAAACTTGGATTGGTCAGCGATGGTTTTTGTAACGCCCCTAGTCCGGCTCAGCTGCGCACGCACACAATTAACTAAATTCTAGCCACGTCCACCACATGCTGCCTCAAAAGGGTGTCCGGACGATTGGTAACCTTTATCATAGGCTTTCCTAATATATACCTTACACTCCTAGTCCCAACCGATATGGGATATTACATCCCATGGTCAACCGGTCAAAGCACACCACACATTCCACTCTATCATTCATTCATTCATTCAATTACTCATTTCCTAAGCCCATAGGAAATCTCATAGGCCCAACACTTCATCAAATCCCATAGGATCATCTATAGGCCACCACCTAATACCAACTTCTCAACTATTATTATTTATTTATTATATATATATATATATATATTATATACCCGCTTAAGTACGGGGTGTTACAGTTTTAACCCATTTAGGCAAATGAGCAGCATCTACAGCATATGGCCTGTTGTGTTAATTCCATACAATCTACTCCCTTGGTTGTGTATGAAGCAGTCATCCTTCATTTTGTCCATGATAATTCCTGGACCAAAATTTCCAGGAAATGACATAGATGTGTATCTGCAGCCGTTGATTGATGAACACAAATATTGTGGGAGTGTGTTCCAACATATGATGCAACATCTAAAGAAACTTTCTGTCTCAGAGTTGCCTTGACTTGGACAATCAATGATTTCAATGCATATGAAAATTTATCTGGTTATAGCACAAAAGGACGTTATGCTTGTTCTTGTTGTGCTGAGCAAACTATTTCAAAGTAGCTATATAAAGGCAGAAAGTTCTGCTACATGGGTCATAGGAGATGGTTGCCTACCACACATTTTCAGAGCAAAAACAACGACATTTGATGGTACCGATGAGTGGAGACATGCTCTTATAGTTAATTCTGGGTCAGATGTGTTAAGGCGACTCGAAGGCCAACAATTCACTTTGTCAAAGGAACTTGAAGTATTAAAAATGCCAAAAAGCGAGCTAGAGATGAGCAACAGAACACTGATGAATGTGATGCAGATGAATGTGATAGTCATCTTGGTTTAGGATCATGAAAGAAGAGTATTTTTTTTCAGTTGCCGTACTGGGAGTTCAACTTATTGCGCCATAACATTGATGTGATGCATCTTGAAAAAAAAACATCTGTGAAAATTGTATAGGAACAGTTATGGGGGATGACCGGAAGACAAAAGTAAATCTTAAGTCTCGGCTTGACTTAGTAGAAATGGGCATAAGGCATGAGTTGCATCCTAAAGAATTACCCAATGGCAGAGTACGACTTCCTCTTGCAATCTACTCATTGTCAAAAAGCGAGTTGGAGATGTTTTGCAAAGTTTTACAGGATCTTAAAGTCATTGATGGTTATTCATCTCATATATCAAGATGTGTCAACTATAAGGAGAAAAAGTTCCAGGGTCTAAAGTCACATGACTACCATATCTTAATGCAAGATCTCCTTCCTGTTGCTCTGAGGTCTTCAATGTGTGAGCAAGTCACTTCCATCCTGAAAGATTTATGTAGTATATATAAAGGATTTTGCTCGAGATTGCTATGTATTGAAGATATTGACAGATTAAAGCAGCGTGCTGCATTGACACTTTGTCAAATGGGGAGGATATTCCCCCCATCATTCTTCACTATAATGGTGCACTTGATAATCCACCTAGGCGATGAAGCAAGACTTGGTAGACCAGTACATTATCGATGGATGAAGCAAGACTTGGTGGACCAGCACATTATCGGTGGACCATTATATTAAACTCAGCAAGCTAACTGATCCAGCATTATCTTTAGAAGTAATCTGCTTTAGGTGAGATTTGAACTTTGTTTCTCCCACTTAGAAGTGGGATCTGCTTTGCCTTCATTCAGTGGTTTGATAAGCTTTAGGACTAGCTATCAACTTGATGACAGCATTCTGTCATTTTTAAGAAACTTATTTCACCAATTGTCATCCTGATGTTAACCTAAAAATTAGACCCAAATTTCTCGAGGATATGAAAGGGTCTTACCTCAATTCCTGGCAAGACCAGTCAGCATGTATCAAATCTACTATTTTGTTAATTCCGGGTAGGCTCATATAACCAACCACAAGAAAGTATTTTCAATTGTTGATCGTTGGAGATAATTTAAGTTGTTTCTGTTCTGAAGTATTTTTTCAATTGATCGTTGGAGATAATTTAATTTAAGGTGTTGAATCACAGGTATTTGGTCCTTGTGCATCTAGCTCCAGTCGTACATCCTATCCGGACGTGTTCAAGATGCAGGCAGAGATTGACGGCTTGAAAGATATGATTGCTTCATTAATCTCCCAACAAAACCTCAACTCTGAGAATCCAGTACATGGAACTGTAAGTAATCAGCAAAATTTTATGATATCAGCATGAAATTTAACTATTGCATTTGACTGGTGTGGTGAATAAACTAATAAATGACACTATTGTGAATTATACAGGGCCAGCGAATTCCATCGATTTCTAGTAATGCACGTACAACTGGGCAAAATATGGATGGGAATGAAAGCAACGCCGAGCCACACCAGGAGACTTCGCCATAGTTTAGTTGTACTTGGACTTTAGTATTTTTATGTTTTGTCGAAACTTTATTTATGTTTTGTTATAAGAAACTGATGTATAACATATATATTTCTAACTCTTCGTATGGTAGTTTTTAGACAAGTAATTATTGTTTATTGTGGTACGTGATTATATGGTGTTTATTATGCTGCTATTAGTGATTTTAAGATTTGAACATTTAAATTTAATGTGACTACAGATATTTTTAATTTGTGATTAATTATTTGTAACCCATTTGTAAGAAAACTGGAAAAGCCCGAAAGCCCCTATCTCGACGTTTTGAAAAAATATGCCGGGATAGATATCGATCTACCAAATGCGGTGAATAATTTAAAAAAATTTAATTGACCCAATCCCGGCGTTTTCCAAACGCCGGTATAGGATAATAAAAATTATTTTAAAATATATAACGGTGTTGAGAAACACCGGCACATGTCAGTATTTTATCAAAAAATGGAAATGAAAAAAAGTCTATCACGGCGTTCAAGACGCGCCGTTATAGCTCGACGACTTATAACGGCGGTTTGTAAGAACGCCGTTATAGGTCCATGGTTTGTCCCGACGCTCGATACAACGGCAATACGTGCGGCGATGTTAGAATCGCCGCTATAATCTATAGCGGCGTTTATAAACGCCGCAATAGATAAAAAAAAACGCCTTTAAAGCCCTAGCCGTTTGTAGTGAATGCAGGTTCGTATCTGTAAATACTTTTTTGACAGAATATCGAACTTGTATATTCCAAGTTTCAGATCTCCAGTACTCAACTACTGCTTGGGAGAAAAGCCTGCAGTTTAATTGCATTATTGTTATAGAAATCAAACATATATTGGTATCATTTGTTTTAATTGCAATTAGTTATTTCTTCCTGAACTAGATTTCTGTTTTTGTGATGCGATTTAGAAAGATTTCTAGTTTTTTTAGGATTACACTTTTCCACTTCTCCATTAGTTACCATCGTGTTACCTCAAGAGTGATTCGTTTATCGGTCTTTGTTTTATGTGCTCAAACCATATTAACGGGTCGCTATCTCAACTTCAGCTACTGTCTGAACTATGTACATATGAACTATTAATTTTGATATGGAAGGTAAAATAAAACTAGAATTGACTTAATGATATGGAAGGTAAAATAAAGCTCATGAGTGATTCGTTTGTCTTTCACAGTTGTCTCTGCTGTTTTTGTTTTTATGGAGATCTGAAAGTAGTTAGATAGGGAGATAGATAGTACTTGAATACCTATTTTTTAGATCCTGAACTTAGTTGAAAGAATATATTATAAAAAAGTTCATTTTAATAACAATGAATAAATTCTCAAGAGCAGTCCACCCGTTGACTACTTAATATTGCATTACAGTGCTATTTAGATCTTCTGTCATCAATGGCAATTCGACTTGTTTTGAATTCAGATATGCGAACTATATAAGAAATCTAAATTGGCACACATATATTATAGCTATCATACATTTGCTTCTCACAATAAATCTACATTTCGACTCTTGATGCATTCATCAATTCTTTTTTATCAGTACCCTACGGCCAAGTAGTTCTATAACAGAACAATAAGTGTCTTCGTTGGACTTTTGATTTTAACCTATATATTTAACTTGCAGGCTCTCTCTTTTACACAGAAGGGCTGCAAGGTGTTGGGATTGGTTGATCCAATACACGAGACAAGGGGTTTGACGAAGACGGGAGAAGCACAACAAGAAGAAGCACTGCAGCTGAGCGAGAAGCAGAGCAGTGCAACATAAACAGCTGCAAGAAGCAGTAGCAGTTGTAGTCGATTGCAACTCATTGTTAATCACCCTTAGGAGGGGGTGAATAGAGTGATCTTGCGGAATTAAAAATTAACGAAATAAAGTAAAGTAAATGCAAGAGAGACAAGAAACGCAAACTCAGATGACGCAGCGATATAACGTGGTTCGATCCCCAGGTCTACGTTCACACCACTTACTTGTAGCAATTCTCCGCCACAAGCGTTTCACTATACTCAAAACCCTTAGTACAGTGATTCTCGGATTCGGGCCGAAAAACCTATTACACCCACAGGACTTCTAATCAAAGTCCCGTCAATCTCACCGAAGTGAAAAAGAAAAAAAAAGAAAACACAAGATCGTTTTGAGATCTTGACTGAAGAATACAACCAAATTCACGCTCACACTCGGATTGATTATTGAAGGATTATTTCAAAATGTTTTTCTCAGAAGTACTAGGTGAAGAAGACACGGTGAATTCGTTCTCTTAAGTAGAAGAGGAAGTGTATCGATCAAATATAGAAACGATATATTCCAAAACAGTATACATCTCAAGTTGCAGACGACCGTCAAAAACGTGTGGTCGACCGTTCAGCTCTCTGGCGTAGCTAGAGAGATGAAAGGTCGACCACTGTCTTAAGCAACTAAAGTTGCGGTCGACTGTGATGCGGTCGACCGGTCTTGACTGTATGATACGAATCCACTTTGTTTTCTTACCATAAATTAATCCATCTTTAATCAATCATATACAATAATAATCTCATGAAAATATTACTAAAAATCCAGTCTTGATAGATTGCTTGGAGACCAATTAATAGAGAACTCCTTTTGAATAACTTCCTTTTTTTTTGCTTGTGTATGCAATCTTCCTTTATTACTTTCCTTGTTTGTATATTTGTGAATCTCTCTTGGATCTTTTCTTAATGTTAATTGATCCTGAAAATCTGATGCACTAAATTCAAATTTATTAGTACAAGTTAGTACGTTTTGTGCACACCAAACTAAGAGTCAATACTCATTACGGTTGACAGACACAGCCACTCTCTGATTTGATAGTCTACTGCCACGAGGGCAGTCGACTGCATTTTCTCTCTGTTTGCTCGGGATGATTTGCAGTTGACTGCCTCTTCACAGTCGACCACAACATTACTAATCATCTACGGTTGAGATCTATTCTATTCTAATCCTATATATATACAATTATAAGGGTTGTGTGAGACTTATTCCAATAGAGAAAGAGAGATGTAGCAACCGTTTTTCAGAAAGGGAGAAGAAGATAAACCCTACACCTTAGTAGTGAGTTCTTGAGTGATTGTAAACATGTTTCTCTTTATCTTTTCTAGTGAAAATTGCAGGAGTCTCTGCGCGGGAAAGTTGTCATTGTATTGGGTGAACCTCGAAAAAATCTTGTGTGCTTGTGTGTTGTTGGCTTTTGTTTGCTTTCATTTCTTTAATTCATTTCTTTGTTTGCATCTCAGTATTTAGTTGTTCCGCATTAGACTCAACAAAGTGGTATCAGAGCACCAGGTTGGTTTGCAGATTTGGGAGACAAAGAGAAAATTGAGAGATTCGATGGAGTATAGTTCACAATGTGGAAGATCCAAATGACTGCGTATCTCCGATAAAAAGATCTAGATTATCCATTGTTTGGCGTGAAGCCAGAGGGAGCCGAAGTAGAAGCAGTTGCATTGGCAGCTTTGAACGGTTTAGATCAGAAGATACTTGGGAAAATTCAATGTCGATGAGTAGGAAAATGTTATTCCACATTGAGAAGGCAAAGACTGCAAAGGAGGTAATGGATATCCTGACAGATACTTATGAGAAACCGTCTGCATCGAATTAGATCCTCCACTTCAAGAAGTTGGTCAACATGAAGTTGTCATAGAGGGGTTCGGTGGTAGAGCATGTAAACAATTTCTGTATGGTCTACATTCAAATAGAATCAGCATGGTTGAAGTTCATGGAACGAGCACAGACATTGTTATTACTATCTAGTCGTCCAGATAGTTATGACTCTTTAGAACAGATTATCACAAGTATTATGACTGACGTGACTACTCTGAAATAAATTGTGAGCAGCGTCAAGAACGAGGAGGTGATAAGGAAGAGAAATGGAGAATCTTCATCATCTTTGTAGCAACTCTGCTTCGGTAGTGAGAACTGAGGGAGAAGTACTTACAGAGAGAGCCCGAAAAGCAGAAATCACAAGTCAAAGTCAAGAGCAGGAAACCGCAAAGGCAAGCCATAAGCAAGGATACTGAAGAGATAAATGGGAAGAGTACAAGAGACAACAAGGTGGGTCACAAGGAGCCAATATGGTAAGCAACGAAACTCACTTAGATAATTTGTGTTTATCTGCTGGAGTTGAGATGCAAGATGATTGGTTTATAGACTCAAGTACTTCTTATTATCGTACACCCTTGAGGGATGGTTTTGAGAATTATAGGACATATGATTTTGGTTCAGTCACAGGTTGAAAAGAACTATCACAATGAAAGCTAGTTGTAACACCCCACATTTTTTATTTTAATTAAAAATGCATTTTTTAATTTTTGCACGTAAGATGCACGTGTTAATTTATCTATCTCTTTTTCTTACTCTCATTTACTAATTTTAGCATGCATAATTTCATTTAGCCTTTTTATTTAACTCATGGACCTAAAGTTAAATTCTAGTCCATTAGATTAATTAAAAGGAGAGCCCACTAGAATAATTAAGTTAGTTAATTAAAATAAAAAGCCCATGGGACAAGCCCATTAATTAAATCATATTTTAAGTTGTGCATTGACTAATACATGACATGTAATAACTTTTAATACATATTTTTAAACAATAGGAATTGTATTAATTTTGTGCATGTGTGTGCACTAGTGCACAACACGTGCACGTGGAATATGATAGGAAAAAGGAGTTTGGCCGGTTTGTAGTAATGGAGATGGGGAGTTGGGTTTTGAAAGGTTGAGATCATGAAAGGTTGAGAGTTTTAGGAGTTAGGATTGTGAAAGGTTGGAAGAATTAAGAGAGCAAATTATTAGGTGGAGATTTATGCAAATTAATCCCTCCCATTATCCTATAAATACACCCTCATTTTCACATCTCTTGTCACACCAAAACTTAACAAAATCTAGAGAGAAAAAGAAAGAGAGAAAGAGAGTACCTTGGTGCTTTGGAGGCTTGCTAAGAGAAGAAGAACAAGGAGGTGCTAGTGGATCTAGGAGCTAGAAGAGATCTCTTTCACTTGTGATTTTCATTCTTCATAGAGGTCGGTGATTTCTTGCTTTCTAATTGTAAAGAATGCATGATAAATGTTATGAATGAGTAGTATAAATTGAACTTGATGAAAAATATGTAGATAAAATCCGTGTTAGAGTAATATGCCATGAATGAGAACAATCTTGCTGTGATTAAGTATATTGCTACCATGTTAATTAAAAAGAAGTTTTGACGAAAGAAGTGATGCTATGAATCATGTTAGAATGCTTGTAACTTTATGCATGTCGAATGTGTAATTTGTATGAGAACTTGTTGAAGAAGGTTATATTCAAAATATGCTTTAGAGTCTTGATGATTAAGAGAGAAGAAAGAAAGAAAATAATTTAGTTATTGCTATGAAACATGTCGACTTATGTTAAAAATACAAATTTTTGCATGAAAGAATTTTCTTGGAGATATTCATGGTTGATTGAGAGACATGTTTGATTTTATTACAAAATTTTAATTGGTATAATGGAGTTCATAAACTAGTTCTAATGAATATGATTTCTTAAATTCAAGTTTTTAGAAAAATACAAGCCTATGTGTAAAATGAGAAGAAGAATTAATAAAAAATTGAAATGTGGTTTTAATGAATTTGAAAATTTGTTGTTTACTGTTTTTAAAATTCATTCTCAGTCAAGAGGAGTTTATTCAATATCAAAAGATTGGATCATTAGATAAACGAGTTTTTGCGAAAAAGAACTAATTTCATAACAGTATAAACAAAAGTATATTAGTATAATTCCTAAGCAATAATCACACTTGCGCTTACTGGTTAGCCAGTGCACCACAGCGCACTACTTATAAGAGGTATTGGGTTCGAATCTTGATTGATAGTCACATTTTATTTTGATTCAATCAATAAAATCCGAATCTGTACTATTAGTATAAAATGGTCTTTAATCCGATTTATGACACCAAGTCCAAATGGACTTGGTGGCTAGTCCGTTGGGCTTTGGGCGCTGTTGTGTGTGGTCGGCAGACCCTGGTTTGAAACCGCTGGCCACTTTTTTGTTTTTTTGAGTTTTACTTACATTTTGGGGTTTTCTGTTGTGAAGATAGTTTGGGATAAAACTTTATTTTTATACAAAGGCACATAGAAATTATTACAAGTATTTTTACAATTACTCTTGTATAAGGAGAAAATTGAGTGGAACTATGAACATGTATGTTATAACAGAACTCAGCCCATGGCAGCCAATTTACCCAATCTTTGGTTCTGTAGGCAACAAAACATCGCAAATAAGTCTCCAAAACTCGATTAAGGACCTCAGTTTGGCCATCGGTTTGGGGTTGGAAGGCGGAACTAAGGCACAACTTAGTATCTTGAAGAGAAAATAACTCCTTCCAAAAGAGACTTGTGAACACCGCATCACGGTCACTAACGATAGTCTTAGGGAACCCATACAGTTTAAAAACATCAGAAAATAGAGTTGTAGCAATTGTTTGAGCAATATATGGATGTCCTATGGCCAAGAAATGAGCAAATTTTGACAATCGATCCACCACAACCAAAATAGTTGTTAATTCTCTACTCTTAGGCAATCCATCAATAAAATCCATACTAATATCCTCCTATACAGACTCAGGAATTGGTAATGGTTAGAGGAGACCCGCTGGAGAAGTGCTAAGGTATTTATTGCGCTGGCAAATATCACATTCCTTAATGAATTTCCTCAGATCCTGCTTCATGCCTCGCCAAAAGGCCACTTTCTTGAGTGACTGCAAAGTTTTATCTATTCCACAATGCCCTCCTTAAGGAGTTGAATGAAAATCAGATAGGAACCAATGCTTTAATGGAGAATCAGAAGCCAATAATACCCGGTCTTTGTAGAAGAAAATGCCATTAACCAAGCTATACTTAGTGGCAGGAACATCCAAATGAGGTTTAATCTGCTCATAATAGGGGTTACGGAGTACTTCTTGTTGTACTAATGACAACCATCTAGGCTGAACAATCAAAATGGCTGATAGAGAAGATTCTGATTCATCAGATTGCCTTGACAACCCATCTGCAACCACATTATCATGACCCTTCTTATACTCAATAATGAATTGATACCCATGAAGTTTTAACAACCATTCATGTTGTGCCTCAGTATATAATCTTTGTTCCAACAGATGATTTAAAGGTTTGTGATCTGTTTTGATGACAAACTGCCTTCCAAGCAAATATTGATGCCACTTTTGAACCGCTAGCAATATTGCCAACATTTCTTTCTCATATGTCGAGAGAAATTTCTTCTTGCCCTTCAATTCTTGACTAAGGAATGCAATGGAATGGTTTTCTTACATTAATACTGCACCTACACCAGATCCACAGGCATCACATTCAAGTACGAATGGCACACTAAAGTTAGGTATCCTCAATACTGGAGGAAAAGTGAGTACTCTCTTAACCTTGTCAAAAGCTACATGTGTATCATCAGACCAAACAAATGATCCTTTCTTTGTGAGTTTCACCAAGGGCCAAGTAAGAGAAATATATCCAGTAATAAATTTCCTATAGTATCTTGTTAATCCTAAGAATCCTCTTAAGGCCTTGAGAGTCTTAGGAATAGGCCAATTCAATATGGCCGTTATCTTCCCAGGGTCTACTGATACCTCCTCTACTGATACATGTTGGATCATATAGGCAAGGCAAGAAACACTAGAGGGGGGGTGAATAGTATTTTATAAAAATTAATTGCGTAATTCAACTTTTCTTCTGACCAGTCGACTTGAAGAAATAAATCAGTCGACTGGGACGACAGTAAAGAAGAGTATTTTAAAGCGAGTCCGATCAGCCGACTTATAGAAGAGCCAGTCGACTTATCACGCAAGTTTACAGAGAAAGTAGTACAAGTCTGACCTGTCGACTTACAAATAGACACAGTCGACTGTCTAGACAAGTTTCACAAAGAATTTAAATAGCAAGAAAGTGAAATGCAAGTTCAAAAAGATACAACCATAGAGTACACACTATGTATCCTGGTTTGGTCCTCCCGACCTACATCCAGTTCCCAAGCAACCCACTTGAGATTTTCCACTATTCTTTAAATAATTACAAGAATACCCTACGGCGTTAGACAACAACCTTGTCCAACCCGTAGTTCTTTCTCACAACTAGAGAAAGCAACTCACTCTTCTACCAAGAGTGAAAACCTGACTCTACACCCTAGATTCCTACTCTCCAACCGAGAGGAAACCACTCTCACAACCCGAGAGTGAAGAACAACGACAAAAAGTTTACAATCAACCTATAGTCTTGTTGTGAATGTGATTTTATGCGTGGCTATCAGGTTAACTTCCGAAATCGGTCTAAAATGAAATCACTGTTATGCTAGACTGATTTTAGAGAACCAAGACTTAGAAAGAGAATGCTTTTGAATGCTTTTACTTGTTAAAACCAAAAGCTTGAGAACTTGAGAAACAAAAGCTTGGAAAAATAAGTTGTTAACCTTTTTCAAGTGATTTCTATTCTCTATTTATAGAGTTAGAATTACTGGACGTTGAGAGCCAGTTGTACCAACTGTCAACCAACGAAAATAAACTTTTGAATTCGAAAAAATAAAATTTTGAAATCAGCAAACTGTCAAAACGAATTGAACAGTCGACTGGGTTGCTGTTATGAGTCGACTGGTCAGAGTTTGAATAAGTTCAGTCAGTTTCGTACTAAGATAGTCGACTGGTGCCTTATGGCGGTCGACTGGTACTTAACAGCTGAGCTTTTTCAATCTTATTTTGATCTTTTTTAAGTTTAAAAAAACACTCAGATTATTTTAAAGATAATGTGTGAGTGTGTGTGTGACAAGGATTTTACAGAATTTCTAAGACTCAAAGAAAACAAAAAAAATTACAATTGTTACAAGTCACTTAATACAATAAATTGAAGCATATGTCTTGTCTTGAGTCTTGAGTCTTGAGATAGCTTTTAGCCTTCGTCTTTTTCTTATAAGCTGGTAACCTTGTAGCTTTCTTGATCAATTAGCTATAGGAGCTTTGTTTGTAGCTTTGCTTGATCAATTTGCTTTAAGAATCTTGTAAAGCTTGGTAGAATATTTTGCCTTTGTATATCCTGTGATATTTAAGAAGTAGAATAACAACTTTGCATTGTGTTGTAATCATAAAAATCAAGAATCAACAATACAATGTGACCCAGGTACTTAACTTGCTTAACCCCAAAATAGGACTTACTTCTCTCCGCATATAGCTTGTTAACTTCTAGAAACTGCAGGACAATCTCCAAATGCTGCACATGATCTGTGTTGTTCATGCTGTAAATCAAGATGTCGTCGAAGAATACGAGAACAAACTTCCTTAGATACGGTTTGAATATGGAATTCATAAGAGATTGGAATGTAGAAGGTGCATTAGTAAGGACAAAGGGCATAACAAGAAACTCATAGTGTCCCTCATGAGTTCTAAAAGCAGTTTTATGCACATCCTCCGCCCTCATTCTAATCTGGTGATAACCACTACGCAAATTCAACTTGCTAAACACTCCAGCCCCATTTAATTCATCAAGAGGTTCATCGATGATTGGTATTGGATATTTATCTTTAATAGTAATCTCATTGAGACCCCTATAATCCATGCACATCCTCCAACTCCCATCTGGTTTCTTAACCATGACTACTGGCAAAGAAAAAGAGCTATGGCTGTCTCGAATTACTCCTGATTCCATCATCTCCTTAACCAACTTCTCTATCTCATTCTTTTGGTACCAAGGGTGCCTATATGGTCTCTGTGAAATGGGTTTAGCATATGGAATTAAAGGAATACCATGATCACAATTATGCTCAGGTGGAAGGCCCATGTCTACAGTGAAGACAACTTGATATTTCAACAAGAGCCTCTCAATGTTTGGATCCACAGGAGCAAGTTCTAATTCTGCAGATTCACTTCCCACCATTTGCAGCAATAAATCCCCTTTCATACAATTCAATGACTTATTTATTGACTTCACAGAGGTGAGCTCCCACTCCTTTGGCAAAATACCTTTTAATTCTCTTTGCTCACCATCCCACTGAAACCTTATTCTCTTCTCCTTCAAATTCCATAGCACATCACCTAGGGTCTCAAACCATTGATTTCCCATGACCAACTGACTGGTGTCCATAGGAAGGACATGAAAATCAGCTATTATAGGTACTCCTTGGCTGAAGAAGGTGACTTCCTCACATAGACCAAAACTATTCAGCAACATACCCCCAGGCACAGTTACTTCCAACTTCATTGAAGTGTTTATAGGCAACTGGAGCTATTTTACTAACTGAGTATCAATGAAATTGTGAGAAGCACCCGTATCCAAGAGTGCACATTCTGGAGTGGTTCGAATGGTGCCTTGCACTCTAAATGTCCTAGGAGTATTGCTTCCAGTAAGGGTGTTTAATGATATGGCCGCAAAGTCTTGGCATGTAGAAGATTTAAGCAATTTTGGGATAGATTCCTTCACTGATTGCTCACTAGCATCCTCATCCTCAGTTGAATCTTTTTCATCTGTGTCCTCTCCATCAAGAGCTCCTATAATCTGCATGAAAGTTTCCCCTTCTTGGACTGCCATCATGTGCATAAATGTTTTCCCCGCACATTTGTGACCTCTCGTAAATTTCTCATCATAGTGGAAACATAACCCCTTCTCCCTTCTCTCATTTATGTACTGCAGATACTGAGTATCTTTAGGCTTTGATGGATAAGAGTTGGAATTGGAGGTAGAATTTGTTATTTGATAGGTAGGAGATGGCAAAGACTTGTTAGGAAAAACAGGAGCACTAGTAATAGGTTTAGCAAAAGTCACAGCAGCTTTGTTCTGTCCACCAAATCTCCAAGATCTTCTCTGATCATTAACAATAGACTCCCTAGCAATGGCTTCTCGATATGCTTCTAGCACAGTTCTTGGATGTTTGAGCTTCACTTATTTCTTGATCTCAGATTTAAGCCCCGGGATATAACAATTTACCAACGAAGTTTTGGTTATATGCTTTGCCAAATGACTATACTTGAGAAACTCCTTGTGATACTCTCCCACTGTACCTAATTGTTGCAATTTGTACAAGATTTCTTTAGGATCCTCAAACTTCGAAGGGCCATACTGCATTAACAACTCATGTTTGAGCATTTCCCAGTCAATCACTTCCTCCTCTTGTTGTTCATACCACCTCCATCACATTAACGCTTCCCCCTTCAAGTAATACAGACTGAATGCTAACTTGTCTCTTTCATGAATGCCCTGAGTGGATAAGTGATGCTCCATGTGGTAGATCCAATTATGTACATCCTCATTCCCATCAAAGCTATGTAAATCAATCTTAGGATTGTAACCCCTGTTTCTATTAATACGTATTTGTAAAGTATTTTTTTTGTATTTAAATCCTCAGTATCTTATAATTATTCTTCCTTAATTGATTTTATTATTTAAACTATTTTTGGAGCCCAATTGTTTATTCTAAGCCCAAGTTTGCATTTTGATTTTATTAATTATTAATGTGAGCCCAGTTGTTATCATAAGCCCAATTCCATATTTTGATTCTATTTTATTTATATAATTAATCTGAGCCCAATTGTTTAGCCCAATACCCTAATTGTTTTAAATAAATATTTTGAGCCCATTTATTGGAGCCCATTCTGACTATTGGGTCCTTTTGAAGATACCCATTATTAAAACCCAAACCCAGTACTCATGCTTGTACAGATTAATCCTACACCTATCTGTATACAATTCTTTCCCGTATTCCCCACTCTTCAATCCCGTACTCTAACTCCCCCCTCCCCCCCACTTTGCATGCACACTTCCCATCACCTCGTAACTACCCCCACCTTCTACCCCATTACTTTAACATCCATTATACTATTATATTAAACCCTTCTCCCCGTTTCATTCTCTCTCCCAATCTCTTCCTCTCTGTTTCTCAACCAAGAACAGAGAAACCCGAACCCATCCCCTTTCTTCTTCCTCCTCACCCCGACCTCGCCCCTGCTCGCGGTGTTGGCAGCACCATCATCCCGACCTCGACAACTCCGTCCACTCGTCAAGCTCCTGGCCTCGACTATCGACAACCTCGACAACCCAGTGTCTCCCTTCGCCTTCCTCCTTCTTCCCTCGCTCACAACCCCGTCACCATTGCCATTGTCTTCTCCATCTCTCTTCTCACTCTCGCCGCCAGTCCCCGTCGCACTCCTCGTCGACGCGCCACTCACCTCGCCGCCAGCATCGCGACAACCATCTTATCGCCGTCAACAACCCGCAACCGCCATCGTCTTCTTCCTCACTCCTTCCACTCTCACTCACCCGCTCGACCCTATCCTCTGCCCAGTCGCACCAGCACCTTCCGCCGTCGCCTGAGTCCTCTGCCCAGCCAGAGCGACGCCGCGCAGCCGCTGCCGCTTCACACCACTTCACCTCGAACCCCCAGTCGCGACCACCACCTCTCCCGTCATTGCTCCTCTTCTTGTCGCCCACCGGAGATCCTCAATCGCTCGCCTCTTCCTGAGCGTGCCGCCGCCTGAGCCCTCGCTCCGCCGTCGCTCTATTATCTCCTATCGACAGCGTCGCTCATCGTTGTTCCCATTCTTCTGCTCTCTCTCCCTCTCTCTCTCTATGTGTGTCGAAGAAGGTGAAGAGAAGACAGGATTTGGAGATTTTTGATTGGCTATTGTGAGATTGGGTTTTTATTGGTGTTTGGTTGGAAGAAGGGATCTAATTATATTACTGTTGGTGTTTTTGGGATTCAATCTGAGTTGTTGTTTTGGTGTTGTGGGGAATTAGATTATTGTATTGGGGTTGGTGTTGTGTTTGGAGTTTAGGATTAGATCCAGTGAGTTGCTGTTTTGGAGCGTTTATTGGAGTTGGTGTTGGAAGTTGCTGTTTAGTTGTTTGTGTTTGGTGTTGTGAAGAAAATTGGGTTGTGGAGTTGGTGTGTTGCTGTCTTGGAGTTTGTGAAGGAATTGCTGCTGTTTTGGAGAAGGGAGTTGTTGCTATTTTGGAGTTTGCTATTTTGGATTTGCTATTTTGGCGTGGCTACCACATATCTTGCACGTGTTCTGCTACCCGGGATTCTGATCCTGTTATTCTTGTTTCAATCTCATCGTCATCGACTAACAAGCAAGTATCTCTTTTAAAAATTTGTTGGTCTAGTACAAGCCTTCTTTGCAAAATACCGCAAGTATAATCCTTGACTTTATTCGTATTATACATAATCTATTGATCCCGTATTCGTACATGATCGCGAATACTTTGCCACCATATGCATTGCATGAACACGATACACATTTATACTCTTAAAACTATGCATGATGTTGTGCATGAATTGCTTGTTACTAGGTTGCATGTTGTTATAATATCTTTTATTCTTGATTAAGTATTATGCATGCCATTAGTCGCATCAACATATTTTATAAATCATAAAATATGTTTTCCTGCATTGCATAAACCATGATACTCGATCCTGCCATGTTACCCGTCCTTGTTGTTGCATGTAGTTATTGTTCATGTTTGATTGTAATTAAAAAGATAACAAGCCGGTGTATAAAGGAAAAAGATTTAGTAGTGGGCAATATAGAAGAGCATACTCGGACGGGAGCTCGTGGTTTCCCGATGCAAATTGCAAGTTCCAAGTTGCAAGTTTGCAAAATACAGGTTCACATGTTTCGCGCTACAGGTTACACTACATGTTCCACATTGCACGTATCTCGATATAAGATACAATTGACATGACATGACATGATTTTCGGGTACGTGACCTATAGAATCCACCACTAGTCTAAACGTTCACTTGATTGCGAGTAGCAACCATGTGGTATAGGATGCATGAAGTGCTACCTAGTTAGGTAAATAAAAGACACGTACACTTGTATGATCCAACTATATCACTACAAGAAATTTGCCATATACCAACGGACACCTATAGTGACGGATCTCTAAAACTGTGGGTATAGGCATCATATACCTACAAACGTGTAGTAAACTGTGGGTATAGGTATCCTATAGTTTTAGAGCTTTTAAACACTGTGGGTATAGTCCATAATTTATTTTCCCCCCAATTTTCATTTTTCCTCCCCCTCCAAAAAAATATATTTCATTTATACATCTAAAACTTCTAAATCCCTCTCTCCCTAAACCAAATCTCTAAATCCTCCTCTTTCCGCTGCTGTCGCCCCCCTCTTCCCCCTGCTGTAGATCTCTCAAAACCCTAGAAATCAAACGACCGATCGAAACTCAGTCGTGGACGAAATCGCGCCATAAGTCGAGGAAGTGGAGCCGGATACGATCGCCACATCACCATCTTCTCCCCGGAAGGCCGCCTCTTCCAAGTTGGTAAGCATCGTCGCCTAGGGTTTCTAGAAAGATCTTGGCTTCTAGTTGTTGATGCATCGATTTTGGCTTTGATTTGAACAGAGTACGCTTTCAAAGCCGTCAAGGCGACGGGTATCACGTCGATTGGAGTTAGAGGGAAGGATTCGGTGTGTGTTGTTACTCAGAAGAAGGTTCCGGTGAGTAATGTTTGGATTTTTGGTGGTTGTTAAATGGGATTTGCAGTGGGTAGGGTTTTAAATTATGTTTTTTGTGCGTGAAAAATTGTAGGATAAATTGTTGGATCAGACCAGCATGACGCATTTTTTTCCGATTACGAAGTATCTGGGACTGTTAGCGACAGGGATGACAGGTGAAAGAAAGATTTGATTTTGTTGTTGTTTAACTACTGGTTTCTATAATTGGAGAATTTGGTAAAATGCTAGACTTGTGACCATGATGTATGTTCTTGCTATCATTAGATTATATTATGTTTCATAATAGATTGCCCTGTGTGTAGATCATAACTCGTTTATGAGATTGGACTAGATATGAGATTGGACTAGATCATAACTCGCTTTTCGTCAATTCCAATGATCGGGAGTACCTATTTTTCTTCCTCGTTATTCTTTTTGATATGCGCTCTTGTGCTCGCTTTTCTACAATCAATGTGGATTGTACATACCATCCACCTTGAGGTTCTTTTTTAAAGTCTGATAGTAGAAAATAGATATTCATAGTTTTAACATTGACAGTTACCTTAGTTATCATCCCATTATTCCCAAAAATTTTGGAACATGTTTTGGCATTTGATAGCTAGTTGTTTTGGTGATTCAGGTTTAACCCTGATGCCATAGTGTTCAACTCATGGCAGACTTATAGAACTCCCAGCTACTGGATGCAGCATTTTTTCAAGGATTCAGGTGGTGCTACAATCTATTCTGCTAATCTTCAAGCAAGTCCCTCCACCTCGCTGATTGCATCTGCAATCACTTGGCTGAGCCCAGAAAGCAACAACACTTATCTAAAAATAAAGGTTCCCACTTTCTTATACTTCATGGTCATTAAATATTTCCAGTACAACTTTTGAGTACTATTTGATACTTTTGATTACTACTCCAACTTTGCTCAGTTGATTAATTAAACTTGATTTAGAAAAGTTTGATGGATGACAAACTATGGTCATGTTCGCATGGCAGTAAGGACTTACTTTTTCAGTAGGTTCTTCCAGCTCACATACTTTTAGTAAGTTTTCTTGATTAGCAATCTTGATTAGTAATGTGATGTCTTTAATTTGCAGGACAATGAACAGTGATAATCAAGGATGCACTACTCTGCTTTGAGATTAGAGTCTGATTGATTCATTTTTTTTTGTGGCTAATTAAATACACTACTGTCCTGATAGGAAGGGATGAAAAGATGTAATAAGCTGTAAATTTGGCATTCTTTGTTTGTGTCAAAGTTTTAGTTGATCGATCAGTATCAGAATGTAACAAGCTGTAAATTTGATTACCTGTATGAAACAATATCCCAATATTTCCAATTCTGAGTTGATTACTGTAATGGTTATGAATCTATGATTAACATGATCGATGTTGATCTCTTGTAATGATTATATCTGATGATGAAGAACTAAACAAACACAATAATGAGGCTGGAACATCTCAATCAGCCTAAAATACACAAAAAGAACTATACCAACAGAATAAACACGGTGGGTATATATTCAAATAATTGGATGCGAAAACCATCGCTAAAACATATAGCAATGGAGTTTCAACCATGGGTATAGGAAAGCAAAAGGTGTCTTTAAAATCTATACCAACGGATACGAAACCGTGGGTATAACACCGAGGTTTTGTCCAACGGGTGAAAAAATCGTCGCTATAGGCTATAGTGACGGCATTTTGCCGTGGGTTTAGCTAATTAAAAACGACGGAAAAATATGTCCGTTGGTATAGGTTTTACGGGCTATACCTACGGTTTTTCGCCTTTTACCCATGGATTTTTGCTGTCACTATATGTCAAATTCCTTGTAGTGTATGTTACATGTTCATGTTGACTTGCTTACTTGTTTACATGTTACGTGTTCATGTAGACTCGTTGCTTGCTTACTCGTTTACATGTACATGTTCCTATAGATTTATTTACTTGTTTTCATGCATGTCACTTGTTCCATGATGTCTTATTTTCCTGTTTGCATGTTGTATTTCTCCTATTATATGATTCTTGATTCCTTGCTCTTTTCCTGTTTTTGTTTTATTTTATAATTGTCCGGTTAGCTTGTACCACTTGTGGTCCGTGACTTGTATTAACGGGTACCTCTTTGTTTCTCTTTTTGTAATAATATACTTGCAGGCCCAGATGGAGAATTACCCGAAGTTGTTGCTGAGCAAAGATTTTAGTCTTGTTTACTTTCATATTATTTTAATTCTTGTTTTATTTATGTACTCTTTGTTGTAATCCGGTCATATTTGACTCGTAACTATGTTTCTTTTCCAGTTATTGGTTATGTTCTGTATTATGTCATGTACTTTGTTATCCTATTGTGATTTTACATGCTTGCGTGGTTGATATTGTTATCTTATTGTTGAGTTAATTATACAGGTTATGAATGATGTACTCACATCATTCGCTGGGCCTCAGTTACGTGCCTGTGTTCCCGTATTCTGGGAAGCAGGGCGTGACAAGGATGCTTGGGAAAGAAAGTGTTACCAATCTCTTGTTGTTGGATCCTACTACCTAGTCTGTACTCTCGGCTAACCCCAGTGCCAAGAGGCCACCCATTTCTTGAATCTTGATCACGGCCAAATTTTGATTCTTGATTGCCTCGACCATAGTCTTGATCTCGGCCAAATCTTGATTCTTGATTGCCTCGACCATCCCATCCATTTCTTGAATCTTGGTCTCGGCCAAACCTGGATTATTGATTGCCTCTACCATACCCCATTTGGCCAAAATCACCCCTCTCTGTGCGCTCTCTGCCATTGCGGTAATCTTGAGATCGAACCCTTGGCGATTTGGCTGATTTGCCCCTCCACCTTGATCTTGAGGCCTGAGAACCATGGCTATCTCCATTCTCTCAAACCGTTCCTCCAATTGCTTAAGACTCTTGAATTCATCCAAGAATTGATCAAAATGATCCTCCAAGTTGGGACGTCTATGAGTATCGCCACCATGGTCGACAGTACCTAACCGAAGTCCAAACTCTGGTTCTTGAGGATTCTCAGCCTCTTGTTGATGTTCTTGTTCGACGTCGACCTCAGCTCCGCCATTAGAATCAAATTCGAGCTCTGATACCATTGTTCCAAGTTCGTCGCCGCCGACGTGACTGGAAGCTCCGCCTCGTCTTCTGTGCATCACGATCTACCTACAAGGGGTAGAGTCACGAGGGGAAAGGAGGTGGTAGATGAACAGTAGCTATAAACTGCAATTCTATTCATAAGAGTTCTGTTACAGGGGAGGTTTATTTATATAGAGCTGGCACGTGCATCGCACGTGCTTGGACAGACCGTTGGGTAGTCTGTTGGATTTAAATGGAAAAATACAGACTCTTTTACAAATAAACCCCTCTAAGAAGAATAATCCCCCAGGGACTGATACGCACTGATACATTTACTCACTTCAACTATTAACTCTCCATTACAATCAGTATCAACTCCATCTTCACCTTCAACCCTTCTACCTCAGACATTGCCGTCGTGAACAAGCTCTGGTGAGTCTGGTGAGCTTGGAACACCTGGCCGCTTCTTTCGGCCTTGAAGCGCCCTTTGAACTGCTAGCCTTTTATTTTGAGGGGGTGAAAAAGAATTATGGGAGAAAAGAGAGCATTCATTGTAGATGCCTCATCATCATCTTCTCCCTTGATCTCTTACATCCCGCCATTGATCGAAGCCCTTGCCATCTGTCTAAATTGCCGCCACCTCCCAAACAATGAAAAGAAAAGGATTAAATCATGAGATTTAGGGTTAGTTTTTATTTTAAGTGAAATGGGTCGGATCCAAGGCCGGCACTGAGTTTCCGTGGACCGAAATGAAAGGCCCAAATAATTATTTTTGGGACCCCTAATAGCATTTTTTTTACGCATAAAATACGTGTTAATATTTAAAAGCGGAATACAAATTTCGGGCTCCTAAAATTGCAAAAAATTCGGGGGTCGGAGGCGGCCGCCTCACCAGCCTCAAGTGAGGGTCGGCCTTGGTCGGATCAGGCCCACTTCACTTTAATTAAACTCGTGTGGACTTTATAAAAGCTAACACTTATTCCTTAGAGCATTCCCAATCGGACAACAATATGCGGTCTGATCGGCAAATTTTACAAAACCCACTAACCCAATCCCATTTGCCGGACCCACATCCCAATTTTTTTGCGAACGCACAAATGGAACCGCACATTTGGTGGACCCCCAACTTTCTTTAAAATTATTTGTTTTGTTTTTCGCTATTTAATTTGTTTTGATTTTATATTTTAAACTTCTTTTTAAGTTAGCTAACATAGATAATAATTATACTATTGTTAATTTTTTATGAAGATTTTTAAAATGATTCAAATATTGGATATCTTTCATATTCGTTTTAAGTTTTAAAATAATAATATAGATCAATTAATCTCTAATCTCTAATATTATAATGAAAGAGTTGGGGTTGTCATTTGTATACAACCTGTAATTTGTAGGCATTCAACCATCTAATCTCAACCATTTAATTTTAAGTGGGAATTATATTAACCATTCATTTACTCAAGTGTTTTTAGTTATCATAATACCCTCAAAGTTCAAATTTATTTACGACATAATTATTTACCAAAATGTCACTAATATAAAATAAAAGTTTGTGCCACTATGAGTAACTTATAAAGAGTATGTGATGAGTAAAGGGGGATCTCAGGTTCGAAGTAAGAATACGACTTATTATTTACTATATAAAAAATAAATTAATTAGAATATGCATCACACGTGCAGATTACTAGTTATATTGAAGAGAAACTGGAATGCATAAATATTTGTATGCATTGATGAATTATTTGTACTAGTAATTTACAAGTGCAATGCACGTTTTAATAATTTCAAAAAATAAAAATAAAAAACTCTGACGTAGGGAGGATTTGAACCGGAAACCTCCTTTATATTAGTTATGTACGTGCGTTGCACGTGTTGGTAGAATGACAAAATGACAAATGACAAGGCCTTCTCCCATTATAAGATTATACTAGTAATTTACACGTGCAATGCACGTTTTAATAATTTCAAAAAATAAAAATAAAAACTCCGGTGTATGGAGGATTTGAACTGGAAACCTCCTTTATATTAGTTATGTATGTGCGTTGCACATGTTTGTAGAATGACAAAATGACAAATGACACTAAGGCCTTCTCCCATTATAATATTAGAGATAGATAGATTAGAGATTAGAGATAGATTAGAGATTAGAGATATTCAATTATTTGTATTATCTTTTAGCATTAAAAAATATTATTGTGGGAAAAAAAAAATTAACAACAAAAACCCCATAATAAAAATTGGTTAGGGTTCACAATTTGAAATCCCAAATTAAAATAAAATATTTCAAAAAAATATGCCAAAATGAAACTCCAATATGGGGGTCTCTCAAATTTAACTGAAAATGATACCTAACTGTTGTCTCTCATCTCTTTAAAAAATTTAGCAAAGGGAGCTTCGACGGCAACAACAATATGGGAACTCTTTTCTCTTTCAAAAAGATCGGAACTTCTCAGCAGGAAAACACTAATAATTATCACAAGTATCAGTTTAAGAAAGATCACAAAAAAAAAAAACAAAAAAAAAAAAACAAAAAATTTCCCCACCTCCCACAAATCCTAATTATTCTTCTCATAAAAAAAACAAAATTAAGAAAAAGAAAAACACCACTGGGGGTTACCGTTCATCTTCCTCTTCATCCACTCCGACCCTAACACACCTTCTGCAACCATAAAAACCCCTCAAAACCCTACTTCCACTTCACTCTGTCACCACCCCCAGAACCCTCAAACCCTAACCCTAATTCCCCTTCACCCAGCCGTCGCCACCCATTCCTTACACTATACCACCGCTCCCGAACCATCCCTGATCCTTCCAAGATGGCGCAACTCTAGCTAACCCACCACAACTCCGATGCCCTCAGCCCCACTCCTGAGTAGAAGAGATTATCTGCTGTAAAACTGACTTTACCAGAGTTATATAACTCGCGCGGTTTTGTGGCGTATGACTACTCCTTTCAAAGGAACTCGGCGATCTCAAAAATTTCAGTAAGAAGTCGGTTCAATATTTGTTCATCTTCTGAGTCAAAATGGGCCTGCAATACCTTTGACTGATTCCAATATAATTTTCTCCCATCTCCTCACCTCTTTGATTGATGGAATGGACCCTAGCCGTTTTGTTTGTTTTGGGTGTTCAATGATAGGAGATAAGAGGATCCTGTGAGCCTTTCTTTATTTCAGTTAGACTATGAATCTGTGTTGGTTGGACTACATAACTGTTACGATATCGTAAGTTACGTTAGGATGAGATGAGTGAGATAGTTGTGAGGGTCGTCATGAAACTCCTCGACTGGCTAATCCGAAAATGGATCCGTCCATCTGAATTTGGAATCGGTTGGTTTCTACAACACTCTAGATGTGGTTCAGTGGTTGGTTGGCGCATATTACCAAACCACCACCCTAGCTACTCCCGTTACGGTGTCTTGGTAGGACATAGAATATAAGGTGAAAAGTGTTTTTGTGGGCTTTTCATGGAGAAGAAGTTGGTCTCAGGTTATGTAATATGCAACACGAGTACACGACAAAGGACATATGGGACAAGGCTTTTCCGGAAATGCCCGTTATAGTAGTTGCCGATTACGCAGATGTGCAATCACAAGCAGGTTTTTCACACGCATGGGCGTGTGTATGAGAGAGAGAGAGAGAGAGAGAGAGAGAGAGAGAGAGAGATCTGAATTATCCATGTTTAATCTTCAACTTCTAATTGTCTACCATGTAGATGAATAGAAGATCTCATAATACCTATAATAAATTTTTCGTTGCTTATATACATGTACAAATTTCACGTCAATACTGAGACGAAGCATGCCATTTATCAGAGGAGAGAAAAAAAGAAAAAAAAAAAAAAAGCTGACCTTTTATGGGTGGGAGCTTATGAAACGCTTTGGGTCATGGTAAGCCTTACATGAGTTGAAAGAGAGCCAAACCAAAGCCAGGATGACCCCCCAACAGCTCGCAATCAACACTGACACTTTAATTGCTTCTGCAAATGGTGGCAAGTCATCCTTGGCTTCATTCCACTCTCTTCCATCTCAAGCAAGGCTCTGCCATGAGCTCTTGACACATGCCATCAAATGTTCATCATACCTATTTCACGGTTTCTTTTATGTTGCTGCATCTAATCTTTTATTAGTCCTGGACTATATATAGATGAATACTTTATGAAGTGCTTCTACTTTTGTTTCTCTTAAGAGCATCTCAGCAGCGCCAGCACCGGAGGGCCCTGATCGATCTCCATCCTCTTTGAGGTGGGGTCAAGAGAGATTTATATTCTGTTCCACGTATTGGGTAAGCGCTAAGTTTTGTACGAGGCGAATCTTTGTAGTAGGAGAATGTCAGTGGATGAATGCTTTGTTTGTTATTTCCTTCAAGTTGTGATTATTGTGCTCAAAATGTTGATGATTGAGGATGAGGTTGAGTGGCCATTCGTTACTTGGAAATGTTTCCTCCAGATTGGAACATCTTTTTGACTTTCTTATACATAGATAAAACCATTATCACAAATTCAGAATTCGGAAATAATTCGGCAAGATTTGATATTCGAAATTCGACAAAATCTAACAAATTGGGAAAAAAAAACTTGGCAGAAATTGGGAAAGAAAGAAATAGAAAATTTAATGGATCTCAGTACTCATCACTGTTACAAAAATGTTTATAAACTTTCTTTTACAATAAACTCAATTGATTGAGAGGCGCAGAAAAACAGAGAAGATAATAGAAGAGGAAGAAAATCCAACAAGAAAAAATAAATAAATAACAACTTACAAACAAACCAATTGATATGTAATAAGGTAGAGTAGTCGAGGCTCGTGTATCACATAATTTCCTTAAAACATATTTTGCCTCTTCCGGTTGCTGGTTTGTGCGAAGGCGCCTGTCTCCCAAGATGCAACGACTAGAGCATTCACGTAGGCACCACGTAACACTCTCGAACCGAACGACAGCGTGAAAATCCTATCACCGACTTACCAAAACAGCAGGACCGAGGAACGGAATAGAGTAAAACAAAAATAGAGGAAGAAAGAAGATAATTCTTGTGCAGGGAAGGAAGTGAGAGGGGAGGCCTCTACTTATAAGGCCAGGACCAAAAATTGCCGGCATTCGTGTCTGCAGGACGTGCGGTCACACACAAGTCGCAAATAATTCGTTATTTTATGAATAATTTGTGAAGTGCACAATTTAGAAGGAAATTGGTAATTAAATCGTGATAAACTTCTCACAAATAATTTTCCAATTAAATTCGTGAATTATTGGTGAACTTATTACTTTGCATAAAACAAGTAGAGGTTTAGAATAATTTTTGCAGGAGTTTGAATGGCTGTCAAACGAAATTTGGTTTGTAAAAGGTTCACTAATAATCATAGTATATATGGCCATCCACTTTCGAGGACATAAGTTGTTCTTTTCAAGTCCAAAAAAAACATGTATTCAATGTCAACTTCCAATTATCATGAACATCTGATTTAGATGCCACATTTAACGGTAATTATTGTCATGATTCTATCAGTATAATATTCCTATTTTATGTAAGAGTAATGCTTCATCCACTACCAAATATTTTACTACATTTTTGTTCACTACCATAGGTGTGGCACACTCCTATTGGAGAATTTCCCCACCTACTATCTCCTCTCCCATTTATTGGAGTGTGCCACCTAAGGTAGTAAAGTGAAGGGTAATGCTACACCCACAACCTTTTCTTACAACCTTTCTTTTACAACCTTAGGTGGCACAATTTCATTGGAATGTATTGTAGAGTAGGTTGTAGTGAGTTGTACACATCTCCAATAAGATTGCGCCACCTAAGGTTGTAAGGTTGTAAAGGTTGTAGGTGTAGCATTACCCGTGAAGAGAAATAGAAAATTTTGCCGTACTGACCCACTTTTTGAAAATATTTGGTGCATTGACCTACTTCCGAAAACAACTAGGGAACTGACCCAATTTTGCACACGTCAGCAACAAACGTTATTGGGAAAAACGGCATATGTTATTTCGATGTTGTTTTTCCCAATAATGGCATCTGTTTTTAAAAAAACTTTCATGCCGTTATTTCAAATAACGGCATCTGTTACTTTTAGTCGAAGGAGCAAACAGTCTTAATTGTGAGCTGAGAGACAAGTATGAAAATAAAGTAACCTATGCCGTTCTTTGAGAGAACGGCATGATTTATACTGATATCGTTATTTTGAATAACGGCATCAGTTACTTTTTTATTTTTCACACTTACCTATATTCAGTGCCCCCCAACTCTTCTCCTACCCCTTTGTACTTCGATTTTTTTTCCTCTCTCTATCCACTCCCGTAACCCACAAACCCTAGATCCCTAAATCAAAAAATTCCAACTATTGGAGTGCTCTTATATTTCATATATCCTAACTCCATACTCCCACTCTCATTTCATTCCTCATCCATAACGAATTTTCAAGCTATCGACACTACGGTCTAATTTGAAGGTATTATTATTATAACCGTATGTTTAATATGTATTCCCATGTTATGCATATGAGTAGTGAATTACTTGAATATGTTTGACTTTCTATGCTTAGGTATGGAATATGATATCCCTATTTGGTTATATTTTGGGGGTGAAGTAATTAAATATCCGAAGATTGGATATTGTTATAGTGATGTTGAACAGGTCATTATTTGGGCTCCCCGCAACTTTATGTACTCACAATTAATAGATAAGATATTTGAAGTCACTAATTGGGATAGAAGTGAAATGTATGAAAACCAAAGTCCATTATGCTGCCGGTAAAGGGAATGTGCAATATTTCATGGTAGTTCCCGTAGACAATGACAATTCTCTGAGGTTTATAATTGGTAGGACACTTGATCCAAATTCTAGTTGGAATGCAGTGGAGTTATATATTGACCAAATGAGGCATCCAAATACTAGACGAATTGTTATTGATAGTCTAAGGCCTGCACCGATTTTGAAACCATCTGCCGAGTCATATGCAAGAATATCAAATACAGAAGAAGAAACTAGCACAACTCCAATGGAGCCTATTACCACCGAATACGAGTAGGTACATCTGCTGATATTGTCACAAAATATTATCGGAACTGGCATGGCAATGCAAGACTTTGACAATGCCGTTGTAAATAACGATTTGATTGAAGAGGAAGAAGATGAGGATCGCGGTCTTCAAGTTGATGAAAAGGAGGATGCCGATGAAGCTCCGGTTGATGATGTCAACATTGATGTGTCGGTTAACAATGCTCGCGTGTTGCCAATTCAGTCCATAAGTGCAACTATACATGGATCTCAATCGAGTGAATGGATATTTCGTGCCACCATACATGAACATGGACAGTCTTCTGTCGACTCTTCCAACACGAATGAACTCTTCATAGGTCAAAGATTTCCAACTAAAGATTCTATACGACATCAAGTGAAGATGTACTCCGTGAAGAACCACCGAGAATTCGTGACGGTAAAATCAACCCCCGGTCTCTACTATGTCAAATGTAAATATGCACCCATCAACCATTCAGCCGAGGACACTGCAAAAAATTCGACACTTCTAAATGTAGTTGGCTGTCCTTGGCGATTGCGTGCAATTGTTCCAAAATGCCGTACTTATTTCGTGAAAAAGAAGCTTGAAGATCCGCACACATGTGTGAATCCTACATTGAGTCAAGATCACAAGAAAATTGATTCCACGGTTGTATCGACGGTCATATTGAATGTTGTGAAGGCACAACTTGGAATAACACCAAGAGCCATAATTGAAATAGTCAAGGTTGAGTTCAATTATACAATTTCATACTGGAAAGCTTGGAAGGCAAAACATAAAGCAATTGAGCGATTATATGGTTCTTTTGAAAAAGCTTACACTAAATTGTTGTATCTTCTAAATGCAATTTAAGCTTCAAATCCGGGTACGGCTGTACATTGGGCCAAGATTATGTCTGGTCCGGGCGAAGAAACCCTTCAGGGTATTTTTTGGGCATTCGGGCCTTCCATCGATGGATTTAAGGCATGCAGACCAGTTATAAGTGTAGACGGAACTCATTTGTATGGAAAATACAAAGGTTGTTTGTTGACTGCTGTTTCACCGGACGCAAATGGTAGGTTGTTTTCATTTGCCTTTGCACTAGTTGACGGTGAGAGCATAGAGACGTGGACACGGTTCATGAACTGTATTCGGTACTTCGTCACAGATCGTGCAGGTCTATGTGCCATTTCTGATCGCCATGCAGGTATATTATCAGCAATGGAAAATGAGTTCGGAACATGGAAGGAACCATTTGCTTATCATCGCTATTGTATGCGGTATTTTGTTAGCAATTTCCATAAAAAAAATTGGTTGCAAGTTTATGATGAGTAAGCTGAAGGTGATCGCGTGTCAAAATCAGTTGAAAAAGTTTGAGGAAAAGATGGCACAACTTGAAGCGACCAATATTGATGGGGCTAATTGGTTGAAGGAGAAACCGATTGAGAAGTGAGTACTTTCTGCCGATGGAGGTAGTAGATATGGTATAATGACAACAAATCTATCGAAAGTTTTTAATTCTGTTCTAAAAGGTGTGCGTAGCTTGCCTGTCACCGCAATTGTTGAAATAATTTTTTTTCTCTGAACATGTATTTCACTTATCACCGTGAAGCCGCACAGACCCTTATCAGTGAAGGTAAATTATAGGCACCACGCATTCAGGATATTATTGATTTACGTCGTGAAAAATTCAATTTAGATGAGGCAATAATGTTTAATAATCGGCCTGATATTTTTGGGATAAAAACGGGCATTAGAATGATAGTGGATATCAAAATGGTGGACATTGGCACACAGTAGACCTCGGGAGACGTAGTTGTACTTGTGGAAAATTCCAACTATATCACATTCCTTGCTGTCATATGTTAGCGGCATGTGCTTCTCGTGCGATTGATTATCAACCTTACATTGATGTCTTTTACTTTACCGGTTCATTAGCACTAATATGGGCACCAACTTTCAATCCTATTCCAGACGAATCTTATTGGCCGGCACAAAGTGGACCGATACTCATAGCCGATTCAAATCTTCATCGGGTGAAAGGACGACCTAAGAGTACTCTTATTTGCAATGACATGGATGCTCGAGAGGGTGGGAGCACCAAGAAAGTTTGTTCAAAATGCGGATTGAGTGAACACAATAGGCGGAGTTGTAAGAACGTATAGAATGTGGGCACATCCCAATCTACCATGTAGTACCCCGTATTTTTAAATATTATTTTAAAGATTTATAAATGAATTAAAATATTTTTTGGAGATTTAATAAAATATTTTTTTAAAGATTTATCTTCTTACACGTGCAAAATACGTGCAAATATTTTCTTGGAAAGTTCAAAAGCTAAAATTTTTTGTGAAAAATCATTATTTATTATTTGAGATTATTTGTGATTTTTATGGATTTTTCAGATAATTATTGGACCTATTTGCAAATATTACAAAAAAATGATTTTTGTGCAAAATTACCAAATGGAGTGAAAACTCCAGATTTTCGGATTTTTGGACTGGGTATAATGCCTAGTCAATCTAGGGTTAAAAAGTTTACTTTTTTTGTTTTAATGAATTTGATTTATTTTACAAGTTTTGATATAAAAAAAAGAATTTTTTTGCAAAATTGTCATTTTGAGGGGTAAAAGTGCAAAATTATTTTCTGGGTTTTCCCTACAGTGCCGATTGACTTTATGATGGTTATTTTTGTTTTTAAATCTCAAATAAATTGGTTTTATCAAGTTTCCAAGTATATGGATCTATATATGTAAAGTTATATTTAAAAGGAGTATCTTTGCAAATGTGTTCAAAACCCTAATTCTCTTATTTATGGCCTATTTAAAAAGGTGGAGTGCAGCCGTCTTTCGTTGCACAACACAAAAGTTTTATTATTATTATTTTCTTGGAGATTTTAAGAGGAGATCTTGGATTTCTTGCGAATGAGAGGTTTTTTCCTATTTTCTATTTGTCTTCGTTTGATTTCTTTAACAAGGTGAGTGACATGTTTTGCTTTGTTTTGTTTTATGTATGTTGTGTGTGATGATATATCTATTAGAAGGCATGCTAGGGTTTTGTTATGAATACATATGGTAGATTGGATGAATTGATAAGTTAAAAATTGGATCTTTTGTGAAAACCCTACTTATTTGTGAGTAGAATTGCATGTGCATGATTTTATATTATTGGAGCACCCAATATAAATTGTGAGTAGGCTCACTACAAAAGGTACTTGTTTTAGCGGCGAATATTCTCCGGCATTTTACTAGTAGCGCCGGGGTAGGGAGCGAATAAGAATGGGCGCCAGATGGGATGGTTATACACCGGCGGTCGATTTAAAATGCCGGTCAATCTTCGTATTCACCGGCATTTTATTTAGAAATGCCGGTGAAGCGTATCATTCACCGGCGTTTATTATCAAAACGCCGGTGAATATACGGACACATTCACCGGCGTGACTAATTGAAACGCCGGTGAATAAGCTGCGATAAAACCCACGAACCCTAATCCTTCGCTCGCCATTTTCCTAGACCCCCCCCCCAAAAAAAAAGGCGCTTCATTTCCCTCCTTCCTCGCTCTATTTCCCGCGCGTTTGCCTCCGCCGCTTCGTCCTCTTCGACGGCCTTCGACCTTTCGAAATCGTCCCTTCTTCCCTTCGTCATTTTCGATTTCCCTCTTCCCTCTCTCTATTTGGAGGTGAATCGGCGATCGCCCCGCTCTCTCTCTCTCTCCTACGCCCCCGCGCTCGTCGCCCCGCTCTCTCTCTCTCTCTCTTCGGTATCATCTCTTGATTTCCCTTATTTTTCAAAAAAAGCATGTTTTTTCAGATTATGCTTCTTGATTTCCTTAACATGAATTGTTTAGTTGGGATGAAGAATGAATAGAAAAATATATGCTTAGATACTGGAAATTTTCATCTTCTTTTAATGTTAATGAAGCTTATTTCATGCATCTGATTGTCATATTGGTATGTTTTTTTGACCAAAATGGGTTCACTGTGAACTGAGGATGCTATAGGTACGTATGCCAAAATCCTCCGGCCGGATATGCACAACAATTGGGTTTTAGATTTAGTTGGGCACAGTGAATTAGTAGAGCAACATATAAGCTCAGATAATGGAAATTTTCATTTTTTCAGATACTGTTAAAGTTACCTGTTTGCCCTCGTTGGCATGATTTTTTAACAAAAAATGGGTTCACTTCCAAACTAAGTATGCTGCTAGCATACCCATTTTCTTTCACTGTTAATGAAGCTGATTTCATGCATCTGATTATCTTCTTGGCATGCATGTTTTTTTGACCAAAATGGGTTCACTGTGAACTGAGGATGCTATAGGTACGTATGCCAAAATCCTCCGGCCGGATATGCACAACAATTGGATTTTAGATTTAGTTGGGCTAAAGAAGTAGTAGAGCAACATATAAGCTCAGATAATGGAAATTTTCATTTTAAGATACTGTTAAAGTAACCTGATTGCCATCTTTGGCATGATTTTTTAACCAAAAATTGGTTCACTTCCAAACTAAGTATGCTGCTAGCATCCCCATTTTCTTTCACTGTTAATGAAGCTGATTTCATGCATCTGATTGTCTTCTTGGCATGCATGTTTTTTGACCAAAATGGGTTCACTGTGAACTGAGGACGCTATAGGTACGTATGCCAAAATACTCCGGCCGGATATGCACAACAATTGGGTTTTAGATTTAGTTGGGCTAAAGAATTAGTAGAGCAACATATACGCTCAGATAATGGGTATTTTCATTTTCAGATACTGTTAGATAACCTGATTGCCATCTTAGGCATGATTTTTTAACCAAAAATGGGTACACTTCCAAACTAAGTATGCTGCTAGCATCCTCACCTTCTTTTACTGTTAGTGAAGCTTATTTTCATGCATCTGATTGTCATCTTGGCATGTTTTTTTGACCAAAATGGGTTCACTGTGAACTGAGGATGGTATAGGTACGTATGCCAAAATCCTCCGACCGGATATGCACATCAATTGGGTTTTAGATTTAGTTGGGCACAGTGAATTAGTAGAGCAACATATAAGCTCAGATAATGGAAATTTTCATTTTCAGATACTGTTAATGAAGCTGATTGCCATCTTAGGCATGATTTTTTAACAAAATGGGTTCACTTCCAAACTAAGTATGCTGCTAGCATCCTCATTTTCTTTTAATATTAATGAAGCTTATCCCATGCATCTGATTGTCATCTTGGCATGTTTTTTTGACCAAAATGGGTTCACTGTTAATTGAGGATGCTATAGCTGAATGCCAAAATCCTCCGGATATGTACAACAATTGGTTCACTCTGAAAAATATATGCTTACATACTGGACATTATCAATTTTCTTTTACTGTTAATGAAGCTGATTTCATGCATCTGATTGGCATCTTGGCATTTTTTTTACCAAAATCCTCCAAATCTGTACAAGATTTGGGCTGAACAAACCTCGTGCAGGTTTCTTTTGGCGCTACAAACATCAATGATTTAGTTGGGATGAAGAATTATTTTAGAAAAACTTATTAGTAGCCATATTAGTTTCTTTTGTTTAGTATTATTATTATTATTATTATTATTATTATTATTATTATTATTATTATTATTATGAGATAAGTAAGTGATTATTAGTAGCCATGAACAGAATACCCTTTAGTTACAGCACGACGCGCTCATTATTCGGCCGATTCCTCTTCATCAGCAAAATACCCTTCACCATTATCATCTCCTTGAACGGAAAGCCAAATACAGGGGAGACTATAGTCGATTTTTTTTTGGCATTCGAACACAGGGTGTGTGATAAAATACCACTAAGGTGGTTGTGATAATTTCCACAAAAGGTAGTTTAGGGTTATGTGAATAGAGTAGATTGTGTTAAGATGTATTTTTTTTGTACATTTTTTGGAACCACAATTTCTTTATTTTACAGTTAAAGATTATATCGTTTATTTATTTGCAGCTAGGGATGGTTTTCAAATAGGTGAAATTTAATATACAAAATATCTTTTACTGTTATTACTATTTAATATATCAAATTTTAATTTCAGATTGTGTGCTATTGTTATAATGGATAGAAGTTGGATTAGTAAACCACGATTATCCAAGGAGTACCGTGATGGTATTAAAGATTTTATTATCTTTGCCAAACGACATTCCCGTGATCCCAACCTAATCCTTTGTCCATGCCTCCGGTGTACAAATTGTATGCTGAGGACATGTGACGTAGTACATACACACTTGGTTGTCAACGGTTTTCTTCAAGGGTACACAAGGTGATTTTGTCATGGAGAGGATCATACGTCAGCTCCTATTCGTCCGGTTGTATTAGAAAATGAAGCTGAGCCCTTAGTGAACGAAGACTTAAGCATTTCCGATGAGATGCATGCTTTGTTGCAAGATGCCATGGGGATTCATAATGTTCCTTTCCACACCAATAACCCAACAACCCAAGTTCACAATGAGTCAACAGAAACAAACCAGATTGGTGGTGGGGTGGACGAGGAAATGTCTGGCCCCACTCCTGAAAATAATAAGCAGCAAGAATCCTTCGCTAAGTTACTTGAAGATGCTAGTACTTCGTTGTACTGCGATTGCACCAAATTTTCCAAATTCTCATTCATTGTCAGACTATTTCAGATTAAATGTTTAAACGGGTGGTCTGCTAAGTCCTTCACTATGCTACTTGAATTGTTGAATGAAGCATTTCCTGAAATCTGTATTCTAAACTCAGCCTATAAAATCAAAAATTCCTAAGTTCTTTCGATCTAGGATATGAGAAGATAGCAACATGTCCAAATGACTGTATGCTTTTCACGAGTGGTAAGGCAGGTCTGGAGAATTGCGAAGTGTGTGGTTCTTCGAAATGGAAAGAAAGACCAAATCAAGATGAGGGAGCCAGTGGATCTACTCAGCGAAGTAGGAAAAAGAAGCCTGCCAAAATACTGCGTTACTTTCCTCTGATTCCTAGGCTACAAAGGTTGTTTATGTCTACGAAAACTTCTTCTGATATGAAATGGCATGTTGAAGGTCGCACTAATGATGGGATTCTTAGATATCCTGCTGATTCTCAATCTTGGAAAAAGTTTGATGAAAGATATCCTGATTTTGCGGAAGATCCTCAAAATGTGAGACTTGGACTAGCTAGTGATGGTTTCAACCCTTTCAGGCAAATGAGTAGTACATACAGCATATGGCCGGTTGTGTTGATACCATACAATTTGCCGCCTTGAAAATGCATGAAGCAGTCATCATTTATTTTGTCCATGATAGTTCCTAGACCGAAAGGTCCTGGAAATGATATAGATGTGTACCTACAACCGTTAATAGATGAACTTCAGAAGTTGTGGGTGGGTGTTCCAACCTATGATGCTGTGGCTAAAGAAACATTTTCTCTTCAGGCCGTGTTGTCTTGGACAATCAATGATTTTCCAGCATATGCAAATTTATCTGGATATAGTACTAAAGGACGTTATGCATGTCCATGTTGTGCTGACCAAACTAGTTCAAGGTGGTTGTACAATGGCAGAAAGTTTTGCTATATGGGTCATAGGAGATGGTTGCCTGACACACATATATTTCGGACAGAGACAGCGACATTTGATGGTACCGACGAGTGGGAACATGCTCCTGGGTCTTCTTCTGGTTCAGATATTTTGAGGCGGGTAGATGGTCATCAATTCAAATATGGAAAAGAACCAGAAGTCAGGACAAAGGGCAAGAAAAGGGCAAGGCCGGAGCAAGGTGAGGAGACCGATCTATATGGCGAAGATGAGGATCAAAACATGACGAGTTTAGGTGCATGGAAGAAGAAGAGTATTTTCTTTAAGTTGCCGTATTGGGAATTCAACTTATTGCGACATAATTTAGATGTGATGCATATCGGAAAAAATATTGGTGAAAATTGTATAGGAACAGTTATGGGAGATGATCGGAAGACAAAGGACAATCTCAAGAGCCGACTTGATTTGAATTCAATGGGCATCCGACATGAGTTGCACCCAGAAGAATTACCGAACAGGAAAGTACTCCTACCTCCTGCAATCTATTCAATGTCAAAATCGGAGTTGGAATTGTTTTGCAAAGTACTACTGGAACTTAAAGTCCCTGATGGCTATTCTTCTAACATGGCAAGATGTGTCAACTTTAAAGAGAAGAGGCTTCAGGGTCTAAAGTCGCACGACTACCACATCCTAATGCAGGATCTCCTTCCTGTGGCCCTAAGGTCTTCAATGTGTGAGCAAGTCACTACTGTCCTGAAAGATCTTTGTAGCATATATAAAGGTATTTGCTCAAGAATGCTTCGTGTTGAAGATCTGAACCAATTGGAGCAGCAGGCGGCATTGACACTTAGTAAAATGGAGATGATATTTCCTCCATCGTTCTTCACTATAATGATTCACTTGATAATCCACCTTGCTGGTGAAGCCAGAATCGGCGGTCCTGTTCACTATCGGTGGATATACCCCATTGAGAGGTAAAAGAATTCATTCATCTTACGAAATTGAATTTTCAAAAGCTCATTTCTTTTAATCCCCTAATTCGCTCTAATTTATTAATTGTACATGTTCAGGTACCTATACTGGCTAAAGGGTTATGTGAAAAATAGAGCATATCCTGAAGGGTCAATAGCCCAGGGATATCTATCAGATGAGTGCTCACATTTTTTTTCCAGGTATTTGTCTGGTGTGGAGACATCTTCCAGTAGGCCACGTAGAAATCCAGACATTTCCAATCTTGATGGTGCTCAATATCTTTTTGATACCGCTGGCACTACTGTTGGTAAAGTTGATGCATTTGAGCTCGATAGCTTAGCGTGGGAACAGGCACATCGATATGTGCTAGACCACCATGCATCAGTGGAACCATTTCGAAAGTAAGTTGCTTTTGAATTTAAATCGAATACAGTGAAAACCGCGGAGTTCGATATTTTTGATACTTTTGTTATTCCTAATTTCAATTGCTTATTTTTTAGCGATTTTGTCAGGGACATCAAACGAAGGGCTAGACCAAGAAGACTACCACCACGTGAACAAAACAAGTTGATGAATGAAAAATTTCATAAGTGGTTTGAATCTCATGTAGGTGAATTACAGTTATGCAAGTTAATCTTTATTATATCTACATTTTCTATGGTGCTGATACGATTTGCGCAAAATTAATAGGTACATTCTTTAGGTCCTGAAGGTGCGTCATCTGAAATACAAGTACTTGCCAAAGGTCCCTATCAGATGGTCAAAAGATACGGAGGATACATATTCAATGGTTTTAGATTTCGTACTAAGGATCGTGAATGTAATTTGAAGTCTCAAAATAGTAGAATGGTAGTGACGTCTAAGACTAGAAGTTATGCTTCCAAATCGGACACGAGGCCTGTAGATGGAGATCTCGACTACTATGGAGTGCTCACGGATATCATTGAGTTGAATTATTTTGGCCATTTCCGTGTTGTCTTATTTCGTGGGGATTGGGCTGAGTTTGATAGAAATTTTGCTAACAACAAGGATAAGCTTGGCTTCACAGTTGTAAACTTCTCAAAATTGATTCACATCGGTACACACATTAGCCATGAGGCATTTGTGTTTTCATCCCAAGTGCAACAAGTGTTCTACATTGAAGATCCAACCCTGCCAAAATCGTATGTGGATCTCCCTATGCAACCAAGAGATGTATTCCAACTGGGAGATACTTCAGACAATGAAGACGGTGAAGTCATGAACAGTTACATTGCTTCTGAGTTTCCTGTGTTTGATGTAAACACAACCGATGTTGGAATTTGCGGGACTTGGCTCCGCAAGGATGGAGAAGAGGGCGATGTACTGGAAGATGTCGTATTATAGTTTACATGATTTTCAATTGGGTTTATTATATGTCTGTAATTTTATGTCTTAAATCTTGTTGTAATATTATGTCTGTAATTTCGAATATGTTCATTGTGAATTTAATGCACCGGTGTAATTATCTTTCTATTTTCTACTGTTTGGTATTATTTACATTAAACTATGCTTAGTGTCATTTGAACCAAACTATCGTTGTAATTTAATCTGTTACAAATCTCATTTTTTTAATTTTTTTACAATTATGTTGGTTTGTTAATCCTACTAAAGTACAAATTTTATGATAGTTATTATAAACATGTTATTAATTAAATTTGCATCTCTAAAGAAGTTATCGAATCCTTGACAGGTACAACATGCCGAGGCGTGGAAAGAGGGTAAATATAAATGATGGCAACGAGAGCCATGGGGATGAGCAGCCACTAAATAATAGTGGCAGTCAAACATATGAGAGTGAGGGTAGCACGCCGCCCACTGTCAAAAAACATCGGTAAGTCTTTAAATTGGTATTTTTAAAGAGATTATGGTCTTGAATGCATGAAAGACACGTACTAGTGTTTGTGAGTCTGCATTGTGGCTGTCGTCTATAAGCATTTCGTCTATGTTTCTTAAGTGTGCTGTGATTGGAAAGAAAGGGCTAGAGTGGAGATCTGGAAATCCAAATAGAGACATCTCGTTTATTATAATCTACACTTATTGTTGGACCAACCCCCTCTTGCTGTTGTTGCTGATGTCTCTTTGTGTGCGTGTGTTGAAGAGAATGAAGGGATGAGAGAGAGTTGAGGAAAATGCCGCTATGTTAGCCTGGTGTATCCTCATTCTCTACCATCCCTCTTTCTGGCTCCATATATGGCTTCTATATTAAATTGGTTTCCTTCCACGATGACAGTCCGAAATACTACACTTGATATGAGCCCTGTTCATAGCTGCACCCTTTTGCATACTCACAAACAACTAATACGTGTCGTTCATGCATTGAATGACCAACCCCACTTTGGCACATAACATGGTGTAGATGATATTGTATGACCTGCAAACAAGGTTTGTTCAGCCGTGTTGTTGTTCTGATTTGGAGGATTTTGGTATGCTAGCAGCATACTTAGTTTGGAAGTGAACCCATTTTGGTTAAAAAATCATGCCAAAGATAGCAATCAGATGCATGAAATCAGCTTCTTTAACAGTATCTGAAAATGAAAATTTCCATAATATGAGCATATATGTTTCTTTAACAGTGACTGTGAACAATTGTTCTTGATTGGGCTGTGATTAGAAAGAGACGAGTTGGAGTTGAGATCTGGAAACCCATATAGAGACATCTTGTTCATAATAATTTATTATTATTGTTGTTCTTGTCGCTCTTCCTATTGTTGCTGATGTCTCTATGTGTTCGTGTGCTGAAGGGAAAGAAGGGATGAGAGAGAGATGAGGAAAATGCCGCTATGTTAGCTTGGTGTATCCTCATTCTCTACCATTCCTCTTTCTGGCTTCTATATTTGGTTTCCTTCCACGATGACAATTCCTTAAAACTACACTTGATATGAGCCCTATTCATATTTTTAAGATACTTTGGAAATTTTCATTTTAAGATACTGTTAAAGTAACCTGATTGCCATATGTGGCATGATTTTTTAACCAAAAATGGGTTCACTTCCAAACTCAGTATGCTGCTAGCATCTGATTGTTCTTTCACTGTTAATGAAGCTGATTTCATGCATCTGATTGTCTTCTTGGCATGCATGTTTTTTTGACCAAAATGGGTTCACTGTGAACTGAGGATGCTATAGGTACGTATGCCAAAATCCTCCGGCCGGATATGCACAACAATTGGATTTTAGATTTGGTTGGGCTAAAGAAGTAGTAGAGCAACATATACGCTTAGACATTGGAAATTTTCATTTTAAGATACTGTTAAAGTAACCTGATTGCCATCTGTGGCATGATTTTTTAACCAAAAATGGGTTCACTTCCAAACTCAGTATGCTGCTAGCATCTGATTGTTCTTTCACTGTTAATGAAGCTGATTTCATGCATCTGATTGTCTTCTTGGCATGCATGTTTTTTTGACCAAAATGGGTTCACTGTGAACTGAGGATGCTATAGGTACGTATGCCAAAATCCTCCGGCTGGATATGCACAACAATTAGATTTTAGATTTGGTTGGGCTAAAGACGTAGTAGAGCAACATATAAGCTCAGATAATGGAAATTTTCATTTTTTCAGATACTGTTAAAGTTACCTGTTTGCCCTCGTTGGCATGATTTTTTAACAAAAAATGGGTTCACTTCCAAACTAAGTATGCTGCTAGCATACCCATTTTCTTTCACTGTTAATGAAGCTGATTTCATGCATCTGATTGTCATCTTGGCATGCATGTTTTTTTGACCAAAATGGGTTCACTGTGAACTGAGGATGCTATAGGTACGTATGCCAAAATCCTCCGGCCGGATATGCACAACAATTGGATTTTAGATTTGGTTGGGCTAAAGAAGTAGTAGAGCAACATATAAGCTTAGACATTGGAAATTTTCATTTTGAGATACTGTTAAAGTAACCTGATTGTCATCTGTGGCATGATTTTTTAACCAAAAATGGGTTCACTTCCAAACTCAGTATGCTGCTAGCATCTGATTGTTCTTTCACTGTTAATGAAGCTTATTTTCATGCATCTGATTGTCTTCTTGGCATGCATATTTTTTTGACCAAAATGGGTTCACTGTGAACTGAGGATGCTATCGGTACGTATGCCAAAATCCTCCGGCCGGATATGCACAACAATTGGATTTTAGATTTGGTTGGGCTAAAGAAGTAGTAGAGCAACATATAAGCTTAGACATTGGAAATTTTCATTTTAAGATACTGTTAAAGTAACCTGATTGCCATCTGTGGCATGATTTTTTAACCAAAAATGGGTTCACTTCCAAACTCAGTATGCTGCTAGCATCTGATTGTTCTTTCACTGTTAATGAAGCTGATTTCATGCATCTGATTGTCTTCTTGGCATGCATGTTTTTTTGACCAAAATGGGTTCACTGTGAACTGAGGATGCTGTAGGTACGTATGCCAAAATCCTCCGGCCGGATATGCACAACAATTAGATTTTAGATTTGGTTGGGCTAAAGAAGTAGTAGAGCAACATATAAGCTTAGACATTGAAAATTTTCATTTTGAGATACTGTTAAAGTAACCTGATTGTCATCTGTGGCATGATTTTTTAACCAAAAATGGGTTCACTTCCAAACACAGTATGCTGCTAGCATCTGATTGTTCTTTCACTGTTAATGAAGCTGATTTCATGCATCTGATTGTCTTCTTGGCATGCATGTTTTTTTGACCAAAATGGGTTCACTGTGAACTGAGGATGCTGTAGGTACGTATGCCAAAATCCTCCGGCCGGATATGCACAACAATTGGATTTTAGATTTGGTTGGGCTAAAGAAGTAGTAGAGCAACATATAAGCTCAGATACTGGAAATTTTCATTTTAAGATACTGTTAAAGTAACCTGATTGCCATCTGTGGCATGATTTTTTAACCAAAAATGGGTTCACTTCCAAACTCAGTATGCTGCTAGCATGTCTATTTTCTTTCACTGTTAATGAAGCTGATTTCATGCATCTGATTGTCTTCTTGGCATGCATGTTTTTTTGACCAAAATGGGTTCACTGTGAACTGAGGATGCTATAGCTGTATGCCAAAACCCTCCGGGTATGCACAACAATTGGGTTTTAGATTTAGTTGGGCTAAAGAAGTAGTAGAGCAACATATAAGCTCAGATAATGGAAATTTTCATTTTCAGATACTTTTAAAGTAACCTGATTGCCATCTTAGGCATGATTTTTTAACCAAAAATGGGTACACTTCCAAACTAAGTATGCTGCTAGCATCCTCATCTTCTTTTACTGTTAGTGAAGCTTATTTTCATGCATCTGATTGTCATCTTGGCATGCATGTTTTTTGCCAACCAAAATGAGTTCACTGTGAACTGAGGATGGTATAGGTACGTATGCCAAAATCCTCCGGCCGGATATGCACAACAATTGGGTTTTAGATTTAGTTGGGCACAGTGAATTAGTAGAGCAACATATAAGCTCAGATAATGGAAATTTTCATTTTTTCAGATACTGTTAATGAAGCTGATTGCCATCTTTGGCATGATTTTTTAACAAAAAATGGGTTCACTTCCAAACTAAGTATGCTGCTACCATCCTCATTTTCTTTCGCTGTTAATGAAGCTTATTTCATTAAGATCCAGGATGGCAAATTTTGGTACGGCTGTGATTGGATTGTTTAGTGGCTGTTATCTATGTTCTTAATTGGGCTGTGATTAGAAAAAGAGGGCTCGAGTGGAGATCTGGAAACCCATATGAGACATCTTGTTCATAATAATTTATTATTATTGTTGTTCTTGTCGCTCTTGCTGTTGTTGCTGATGTCTCTTTGTGTTCGTGTGCTGAAGGGAAACAAGGGATGAGAGAGAGATGAGGAAAATGCCGCTATGTTAGCCTGGTGTATCCAAAGTCTCTACCATTCTTCTTTCTGTTTCCATTTCTGGCTTCTATATTTGGTTTCCTTCCACGATGACAGTTCCCTAAAAATACACTTGATATGAGCCCTATCTTATTTTTCTTATTTTTCTTATATTTGGTTTCCGTCCACGATGACAGTTTCATGGATTGTCTGAACAATCCATGAAAGACATGCTTAGATACTGAATTTTCATTTGTTTTACTGTTTTAGATAGTGGATATTCCCAATAAGAGGAGAATATGAAGGTTTCAAGTTAGATACTAAATTTTCATTTGTTTTGTTATTTTAGATATATTTAAAAACAAAATTAAGTACTAGATTTTAGCATTGCAATGTAATTATTTTACCTCTGTATATATCATTAACAATTTCATTTGCAATTGGTACTTTCATCTTATAATTTAAGATACAGGTAGTTCTTTTTGCAAGTTCAAAAAATATGTATATTCTGTATTGTGGTCTACTGTTGAATTAAACTATTGTTTTTTTTTCACAGGGCGGTCGCCCAGATGAAGGAAATTCTGATGATCAGAGCTGAAGCTACTCGAGGGGTATGAATCTGCGGTCCTCCTTGCTGTTCTTATGTCCTCCTTATTGTATGGTTGTTGTTCTTATGTCCTCCTCCTTGCTGTTGTTATGTCAGACTGGTTTTTTTTTATGAGAGTTATGTCAGACTTTTAATTTGGGATATTTTGGATATTTGTCAGACTGGTTTGTTTGGATATTTGAGATGTTAGTCCCTATATTAATTTGTTAATTATGACACTGTTAATTAATCAATGAATTTGGACGTTGATATGACACGTGTGAAACTTGATAATCTTCAATTATTCTTGTGTGGTTGTGATTTGCACAGTAATATGCAACGAAATTGGTTGAATCAGTTGTGAATTAGTTTACAGGTTTTGTAAATGAAACTGTGAATTGAAATCGAACGGAAAATCGGAGTATCGAAAATAAACGGGCATAGCTAGACCGGCGTTTTAAAAACGCCGGTCTATCTAATCAATTTGTTTGAGTATGCGATATACCGGTGTTTCCACACACGCCGGTGAATGTCGTCAGCTGTAACGGCACCGACGAACACCGGCATTTTAGAAAACGCCGGTGTATATAAATACACCGGCATTTTTTGGACGCGCCGGGGATTGTAAGTAGGGAAACCCGGACACTCATAAACGCACATACACCGGCGCTCTATGACCGCCGGTATACTTTCGTTCTACACCGGCGTTTATAGAAACGCCGGTGAATGTACAAACACCGGCGGTTTACGACCGCCGGTGGATGTATATAGGGGTAAAAGAACGGCACTCAGAGACCGACATACACCGGCATTTTATGACCGCCGGTGTATCTGTTGCATTTACCGGTGTCCATTAAAACCACCGGTGTAGACCCCTTCGTTTCCGCGATGCCCGCTTCGGCGGCATTTGGACCGGCGCTATTATAAATGCCGGTGAAAGTTTCACCGGCGTAAAAAAACGCCGGTAAAGCCCTAAAAAACTGCCGGAAAATCGTGTTTCTTTTGTAGTGGCTATTTCTCTTGGATTATTGCTGATTTGATTGAGTATGGTGAATGTTATGCATAAATTGATTAAAGATGAGACTTTTGACTATTGGTGAGTTGGATGAATGCAACTTGGCCATGTTAATGATAAATTTGTTTTTGTTCATGAATTAACTATTGAGAATAGTAGAGATTGAGTTTGAGGAATTTTTGAGAAGTATTAATGGATTAAAAGACCATGTCTTGAGGATTTGAGTTGTGATGACTAGATTTGGGTTTGATACAAATTTGACTAAATTGGGGGACGTGATTTTGTAAAATTTTACTTGAGATTTGGATTTCTCAAATACTAATATTAGATGTAAATATTTTGATAATTTTTAATTGATGGATTTGTGAAGTTTTCTTGGTGCACAAACATGCACAAACAATTTTATATGAATATTCTATTTTGTAGTTTTGAAGAAATTGAATCTTTGTGGATTTTTATTATATCTTAACTTATTACGGCATTGATATGATTTGGAATATAATACAAAGTTATTTGATGTATGATTGATTCTCAAAAACTCTAGTTCTGATATATGCACACATTCATGTTTTATTTTGAAGAAATTCATTAAAAAGCTATTTTTATTAATTCAAGTGGTTTTGATTGGTTTTATGAAATCTTTGTATATCATATAAGTCATATTTGATCATATCAGAAATATATTTTTTACAGAATTCGTTTTCATAAAGTAAAACTCCGCATCGGTTGAAATGTGTACAACTAAAACTGCAGTCTGCAGGTCGACAGTCGACTGGTTGAGCTTTACAGTCGACCGTCGCTAGCTGGCTGCTGTGTTTTCTCGTTTTCTTGAAATCTCGTGCGGAACAGTCGACTGACCTATTTTTCTAGTCGACTGTCTCTGCTCTGTTTTGATATTTTCTCAAAGTGTTGGATTTTCGCTCTGGACAGTCGACTGATGACTTTTACAGTTGACCGTCAATACTTAGAATTATTTTTCTTAAAAATATTGGATTTTCGCTCTGGACAGTCGACCGATGACTTTTTACAGTCAACTGCTACTACTTAGAATTATTTTAAATGAAGTTTTGGATTTTCGCTCTAGACAGTCGACCATTACTCTTTTACAGTCGACTGTTACTGATGTTTTCTTGAGTTTTTCAGATGTTCTTTAAATAATTGATTCTTTAAAAGTTTTTGGATCTATAAACTTACTATTCTAAAATACTATCTTTTCGACAGAACATATGTTTTCAAAATGTTTTATTGTTGGGTTTGGATTATGGAATTTTATAAAAGATTTATTTTCGTTGATTGAAGAAGTTTCTTCATATGATCGTTTTGACGATGGATTTGTGAATTTTGATCTTGATGATATCTCTAGGAGTTGAGTGGGAGTTCTGTGAACCTGCAGTTGAGATTTGTTAATTTAGACCTGTGGGGTCTTGGGGTTGTTGTTGAGTATTTAAGTCCGGCAGGATACACTAACTCTAGAGATGGAAATTTTTGTGTTTTGATAATAATCAACATAAGGACAGGTACTAGTGGAGATGTAATGGAACTTGGGAAACATAAGTATAGGCTCATGATTTTGTTAGTCCAACGGATGCATTCCAGGACTGTTTGTTGTGTTCTGTCTCGAGAGAACATTTGTATGTTCGCGTGTCGAGGGTCTGCAGGCCTATTCACGGAGCATGCAGGGTGCATTCGCATGTTGAGGATCGGCAGGCCTATTCACGGAATGTACCTGGTATATCTGCACGTCGAGAACCTTGCAAGCCTATTCATGGGGGTACACGGTAGGGAGATGATTCTCCGATTTTTTAGCTATCTTACATGATGCTTGTGCGTCGAGGGCTGTGGTACCTATTCGCGGAGTATTCTGGATCTTATTTTCCATCACCGTAGTAGGATTAATTGCATAACGAGGGATTTAACCCTATAAAGTGGAGATCGTTAAGGGCTTGCACCAGACCTATGTACTATGGAATGCATAGAATCCGACAAGTATGCATCAGAGAGTCTGCATATAGAGATTGTGTTTTCTTGACTTGGTTTTATGCTTGTGTTCCTGTTTTTCCTACACTTGACGTTTTCATGTATTACTATTTACTATCTTATATTCCTTGATATTTTTATGTTTTACTTATTGTTATTTCTCATTTCATTTACCCTTGTCTTTATTACATGTTATTTATGATTCCATGTTTAATGTTTTATTTATGTTGGTTTTGGTTTTATGTCACTCATACCGTTATGGCTGACCCCTGTAGTTTTGGGGGTAAGGGTTATCTCTAGCCTCATGTTTTATAGGTAGGTGCTTGTAGCTTGGGATTTGGATGCTTGTGCTAGAAAGATAATAGAGCTTGTGTAATTTGTAAAATATGTATTGTAAAAGGAAAGTTTGTAATTCAAGGTGTTTTGTATTCCGCTGTATTGTAAATGATTGTTGTAATAAAGTTGAAATAAAAATTATCTGTGTTATTGGCTATGTTTACTATTGCAATTGAAGTTGATGCTGGGAATTGTGCCACGTATTTCTAAGATATCATATTAGAAATTCGGGGCGCTACATACCGGCACTTGAAGTTGTATCCCGTTATTGGATTAATGTTGTAAAATCTATCCATAAGTTATTACGAATTAGAGAGCTTGAGTTTGATGAACCTCTTATGCAATGTACTTTAATTTTAAATAGTTAAGTATGAGATATATGTTTTTGATAAACCATTGTTTAATTTGAATGAATTTGAATGAAAATGAATGAAAATTTATTGAATTTGAATGAATATGAATTTAGTAGTTTCTCTCCACAAAACATGCAGAGAAACATGCACTACTGTAGTCATAACAAATGTCGTTGTTCTGAATAACGGCATCTTCAAGAGATGCCGTTATTCAGAGAAACGACTGTGAAGGCAGAAAGTATGGCAGAGGTTCATTTCCATCGAAATTTCACACCAAACTGATGCCGTTATTCTGAATAACGGCATCCTTAAGAGATGCCGTTATTCAAAATAATGGCATTCTTAGGAGATGCTGTTATTTTGGAAAATGACTGTGAAGACAGAAGCTATTGGCAGATGGCCATTTACCCTAAACATATTACTCAATTGATACCGTTATTCTGAAAAACGGCATCATTTAGACTGATGCCCTTTCCAAAAGAACGGCATCAACTTAAATTAATGAACAAAGTACACTAGTAGAAAACCTTGCAATAATAATGGATTATTTGCAAGCACCAAAAATTCATTGTAGTTGTTACTATCAACAACAAATTACTCACAACAAACCCATTTATTGCAAATATTGTGACATCCGCAAGAGATTTTATTCAACCGTTGCAAGTGTTGACAATTACAAGGGAACAATTGCAACAAACAATACTCCATTACCAAAGTAGTAATGAAATATTTATTTTTAAAAATAAATTAGATATAAACACGTGCATTACATAGATAATTTTGCCACCCAACAATTTCATGTTAAAAAATTATTCTCATTTTTCAAATACTGAGCGGGTAAAAAGAAAAAAAAAACCAATAAACCCAACCTTCTTTCCCGGGCCAAAATCGAAAACTGAAAAAAAAAGAAAAAAAACCCCACGACCTTCCCCCAAAACATAAACCCTAATTCCCCCCTTCCCCCACGCCCGCATCCCACCAAAAAATTGCAACTTTCTTAATCCGCCTCCTCGTCGCCGCTCCTCGCCGCTCTTCATCGCCCCTATCCGCTCTTCGTCGCCCCTACTCCTCGTCGCAAATTAAAGTACAGCGCAGTACCCCAACACCAAAAACCCCAATTCCTTCTTCAAACCAACCAGATTCCAAGTATGGAGTCTTCGAAATTCTTCAACCTGGAATCTCCACACCGAATCTTCAAAGATTCGTGGTATGAATCGAAAGAATCTTTTTCATGGTTTGATTTGGTCTTCAAATGTCTAGATTTTTGTGTGCTTGATTACACTATTACAGTGTTCAGTTAGTTTAGAACTGTATTGTTTTATCTAACCCTTTATTTTAGATCACATTTGTTGCATTTGTGCATACAACTATCATGCATTGGATTCGATGCATTTGTGATATGTGAACTCTAGTTTGTAGTGGATATTACATTGTAGGTGTCGTAAAGGATAACGAATAACTTCAAAGAATTGATAATGCAATATCCACTACATTGTAATATCCACTACACCTACAATGTAATATCTACTACAAAATTTTATAATGATGTGATTCAACTTGAGTGAGGACCACTAATGCATGCCGATGAGGAGTTCGATACAAGTTTGGGAGTCTGACAAGAGCAACCTCTTGTAGGGATTAATATGGTTTTAAGGGTGATTGAACTTTTGAAGATGACGTTATTTGAGAGATCAAATGTCCTAAAGGGTTGGATTGAGTTGAGGCTAGGCTAGCTTGTAAGAAGACATATTTTGTTGACTTCTAGTTCCGGTAGTTTCTCACCATCCTCATTTATAACTTCCTGTCTCAAATCATAATGTGAATAAAATGAGTTAAAAATGAACGTTGAGACAAATTCCAATTAACGTGAAAACGGTATGAACACAGCATGAGTATGCAAACCTGTTTCTCTAGTTAGTATTCTTTACTCCACTATGTAGATGTGAATTTCTTTCTTTGTAACTCAAGTCTGAAATAGTATAGAGGTTACACCTTCGTCTATTTCTCTATGCAAGTCTGAAAGATAGACAATTAATTAATCAGGTGTTTTAATTATCTATTCTCATGACAGTGATGATGAGTTTCTCCCAGGCATTGCAATAAATGAGATTTTATCGGGCAGATGCAATCCAGTTTTCAGCATGTTCATATTATTGAGAGTCAGTGGCCTCACAGGTATACTTCCATTATTTCTATCATTTGTTTTGGCTAATGGCCTTGATATTTAGGCAAAGAAATATTTGCCTATAGCTTCATATGCAAATATTTGAAATGCATATTTAGAAGGCTCTACTGTTTAATGGTATACACAAGAAAAAAATCCCAGAGATTTATATTAAATACACACCTTTCCAATTGATCCAGAGATTTATAAGAGGAAGAAAGTAATCAGATTAATTCATTAATACAAAAACTGCAGAGTTTTTGTATGTTATAAATCCATTCCAGCTGACATTGGAGGTTTTCCATAACTATTAACATTTCTTCTTCATTAATCACAGCAAGTATAAATAATGCAGATTTGCGGTAGAGGCAACTATAGAAGAGTTTGATGCTTCAAACAGAAAGATTGCAATTTTTAAATATTCCCAAGTTAAAGAATCCACTGAAGCTAAATGTATATGGACTCAAAAGTTTCCTAGCTTCTCTGATTTAACTATTTTCAAATAGGAGAGGGGTGATGCCACTCATAGATTGCCATAAACTATTTTCAAATATTTTATGGAGCGTTAATGCTCTATAATCATTAATCAACCTCATTTTGATTGAAAATGCTTCCTGGTACCGGATAATATTATTTTGAGATAACTGTATTATAACTTTTCAATCATTTGTATTATCTTCTTGCATTCAAAAATATTGTTGTGGGCAAAAAAAAATTTGGAACCCAAAAATGAGGATTGGTTGAAGTACACAATATGAAACCCCAAACCAAAATGACATATTTTAATAAATATAATGGAACGCAAAATGGTGATGAGGATGGGGTTGGGTTGGGATGGGAATGCTCTTAAGAGAACGCTAAATTTAAAGCAGAAATTAAGTCTATCAAGACTGATATGAGGGGTACAGTATCAGCGGACATGGTGTTCCCTTTTGTGTTAATTGTAGGTGGACTTGCTATGGCGACTATACGATGATTGCATACTCATTTTTTCTGGCATCTCTTACCGATTCGCTGGATTATTTGGCAGATTCTATTGCAACATATTTTCTCTCTCCTTTGCAGTTTTCTTTGTATCTTATTTTCTCATCACCATACATTTGAAGAGCTGAAGTACTTCTCTGGAACAATTTGAACAATTTGAGAGTTTTTTGAGTTGAGAAATTGTTATATTGAGCTACAAAGCTTTCAAAAAAGTAGTGATGATAATCAGGCTCAATCAGTTCTCAACTCCTAACTCTAATTGCATTCAAAATGCTCTAAAGATTGGGTGCTATGTTGCTCATTAAGTGCAACAGTATAAAATTGTTCACAAATTTCAATTTTTTTTGATAAATAGTTGAGCTTTAATGCTTTGTAGACAATGTTTCATCTATATATGCATAGCAAGTGCCACAAATAGAGCAGTTCAGGAGAACAGAACAACAACACTGCAATACTGCATGGTTTGTGATGAATGACTCGGTAATCACAACTGAGAGTAGAAAACATAGATATATATACTACAAACCTTCTAATATTCATAGATCTCACTCAACATAATATCCATACCCGAACGGCCAACACCTTTATTACAATATCAAGGATTAAACTACTTGAATTATTCCAACTGTCGAAAGTGTCACAGGCACATAGCAAGCAAGAACAGTCATCCTTTCATACTCACAAAAACCTGTTTAGGTAATCATCCACAGTGGTATATTTGACATCCGGATAGAGTTGCGTTGCCTCCACACCAAATGATTCCTCAATCTCAAAGTTGGTATGATCTCCCTTCACGAACGCAGAGTGGCTAATTGACAACACCACATTCAACGGAATTGGAGACTCTGCATGTCACAATAAAGAGAGGAAAAAAGATTGATCAGTTGAGAATCAAAATGAGTGTGTGAAATTGGTTTGAACAATTTTTTCTTTATTACAGCTATATTTATTTGCATGTGCATTGACGTGCTTTTCTTCCTTTTCTTATTCAAGTTCTTGCTTAGACTATGCATTTGCAAGGGGACTAACCAACTTCTATCAGCCTTATTTCTGAGCATTATTGTACTTCTGTGCATTACATATTTTGTAAACTTTCGCAGAAAAAATCATTGCAGTGCAGCAGAAATCGACTATCAAATGATTTTGATCATCACTTGGGATCAAGTTCGTATGCGCAGACGGAGTATAAGCTGGTAAGAGAAACATTAAAATTCTCATTTTCTCTTCCTTCCAATTATATCTACAAAATTATAACCTTCAAATTAAGTATTTTTTTTCAGAAGAAAAAATTAAAAGTCGATAAGTTGACTGTCGACCAAATTGCGAAGATATCATATGGAACATTTAACAAAGAATACAAGAATGAAACAAAGAAGAACAAGAACCTCATTATGGTGGTAAGATTTGCTTTCTTCAATATTTTTGTGATGATTCTTATTGTGGCATGTATATCAATTATTCATTTTCTTATTTTAGGATGCTTTGACTTTTTCTGTCAAACAAGCTGCACTCAAGTTACAAGGTTTTGAAAATCCAGATCCATCAAAGCTGCCCCAAGAAGTTCAAGATAGGTGCGTCTACAGTGTGTTTGGCAGTCCAAAGAAGAACCGCAGTAGACTTAAAGGAACAAAAATTCTGAGAAATAGAAAGGAAGATGATGCTGGTTCTCTCTCATCGGAATCAAGAATAGATAAAAGGATACAAGAAGAATCAACTGTTAAATCTTTGTTCAAAAAGTGTGACAAATTGGCAATACAAAATCAAGTTCTTATGGACTTCTTTTGTGAGCTGCATCCTGATAAAATGGAAGCCTTGAAACAAAGGTTGGAATATACTACTGTCGACTCATCCAATAGTCAAATACGACAAGAGGTAGCTATATATTTAATTGCCTCAATTGGATAATATATTATTATCTATATATATATTGAATAACGAGTTCTAATTTTGTATTGTTTCTTTTTCATGTAGTCTATATGTAGTGGCGATGACTATGAGACAGTGGGTAATGAGGAACATGTAGAAGACCTTACGTGAAAAGTGAAGTTGGGGATACATGGAAGCAGTAGCGGGTTAAAAGTTATTTTGAAAACCTTTAATTTTGTTTCTTGGAGTTTCACAACTTATCTTTTCTTCTAGAATGTATTGTTGTTTTGGCACTATGAAACAAACAAAATTTTTTGTAATGAGAATGTTCTGAATTATATAATATTCAAATTTATTTTGTATTATTGTGTTTTCTTTATATAATTGTGTGAATCAATATGTGAAATAATTATATGTTCTTCATTGTCAAAATACATTATTTTAATTTGTAAATTTGGTTAAGCCATTTAAATATAATCAGTAATGAAGAAAAAATGTGTGCAATTGCATTCGCGATATAGCAATTGCAAGAGAATCAGTATCTTGCAGATCTCTGTAGCAATAGTTCATTAGCAACGGAAAAATCCCTTTTAAAACATACTTGCAAGAGACGAATTTGTTGTAAATATTCTCTTGTATATGGAGATAGCAAGGTACAACTTTCATTGCAGATATTCTATTGTGGCTAATATTCGCAAGGGATTGTTAAAATTCCGTTGCGAAGGTGTACATTAACCAGGAGAGATTTCGCAACACCACAATTACAAGGGAATGAAGAAAAATCCCTTACAAATGTACACTAACCATGGAATTGTACTCTTCTGCAAGGGAAATTTCTATTGCGACTGTAGCATTTTCTACTAGTGGTAAAACCTGCATGTTTTGTACAAATGTCATTATTGCAAAAAACATTACAGGTAACAGATGTCGTTATTTGCAATAACGACATCTGTTATTAGTGTATTCGAAATAAAACATCCACAAACATGCACAGAATTTATACAAAATGACTTTCATGCACATAACTCATATCAGCTAATGGAATTCTATAAAAAATATATATGTATGCATACTTCATACACTTCAATTCAGTATATATACCCCAAACACTCGAATAAAGTTTTTCAATAAACCAACATTAACAATACAACACCTGCCTCATCAAGTTTTTTCATAAACCAACATTAATAATACAACAACTGACTCATCAAGTTTTTTCATAAACCAACATTAAACAATTGAATATTCAACCCTAATTAGGCGTATAGTGTTGCGGCTGCCTCCTCTTTCGAGCTGGGACTTTCCTTCTACGTTCCCCAATTTCTTGTGTCGCAGGAACACTTGGCCCAACATCTTCTTCTTGCCCACCTTGTACTTCTTCAATCTCTTGCGATGCTAATTGATTTTCCGTAGGAAGGAAACGAACACTCTTACTCCTTTGTAGAGCCTGTAACGGAGAAGCACCTCTACTCCCTCACCGCTGCACTCGATCCTCGAGCTCCATCGCCATTTCCGATCACCCGAGCCTCTCACTGTATATCTCTAACTCTGTTTCTCTCTCACTCTATCTCTCTCTATTTTTCTCTCTCAGTCTCTCTCTCCCTCTCTAAGTCAGTCTCTCTCTAGCTCTATTTCTCTCTCTCTAGCTCTCTCTCTCCTACTCTGCTATACACACACACACACACACACACACACACACACACACACACACACACACGCACGCACACAATTTTCATTTCGTTCGCTCCCCGGATTCGACGAACAGTTGCGGCCCGTAGATCCATTGTCGTTGTTCATGTGGCTATCGTCTTCAAATTGATCATGGAATCGATAAAATCCAAAAACGATAATAAGTGGGTAACAACATTAACAAACTCTTTTTATATTGAAGAATGTGTGCATGTTAGATAATTTCGGAAACAAATGAGTGGGTAACAATTTTAACTAACTCTTTTTATATTGAAGAATGTCTGCATGTTAGATAATTTCTGAAACAAATAAGTGGGTAACAACTTTAACCAACTTTATTTATATTATAGGATATATGCATGCTAGATAATAAACTGAGTAATCGTGCTTAGATTGTGTATGAATATTGTTTGATTATGGGTTAACTGATGTTGATTAATTGGTGAGATTATGATATAATTATCTTAGAAATGTTATTATTATTCTGTCCGAAATTTTGATCTCACTTCATAAAATTGTTTCTATTTAAATACATGGATTGTGAGACTGAAACTTTTGTATGTGTATCACGTATGTGTATACAACATCACCTCAAAATTTCATAATTTTGGGATGTCGTTTGGTATTTTAATAAAATCTGAATACATTACTGGTTTAGAAATGAAATAGAATTGGCTAAATATCATACTTATTTTCTAAGAAATCCAATTTCCAAGAAGTGTGAGATTTTCTGTGATTTTTAAAAGTAGCAAGAGCTGCGATTTCTGGAATCTGAACCTACTATCTTATAAATGGTTTTAGACAGAATTAATTGGGTTCAAACTAGAGGTTCTTAACTACAATATTGTAGTAGACACATTGAGGTTTCATAAGAGACTAAGAAATCAGTTTTCTAACAAGTATTGGAAGTTATATAATTATTGGAAGTTGTATTCACCTATCGGGGGGAGACGTACGGCATTGTCTTAACTGTTAATTTCTGGGATCTAGTGTTATGAACGAGGGTACGGATGTATAGGCCGTAAACTCCTGACAGAATTTAGGGGATGGACCCATAAGTATCCGTTGATGTTCTATGTTATCGAATACGAATGAGGCGGAGCAGGTAATGCCTGCCAGGGCGTCTTATAATCGTGATAACTTTTAGTGAGGTTCGGAAGCAGAGAGAGACCATCAGGGCTGGGCACCATTATGGATGCTCAGGAGTGGAGAAAGACCGCTAGGATTCGGGCAGGATGGAATATGTAAAACCAAGAGTGGAGAGAGACCACCAAGGCTGTGCATCATTATAGATGCTCAGGAGTGGAGAAATACCACAGGGTTCCGGCATGACCACTACCGACTGCAGTAACGGAATTGGACTGAACAACTGCAACCTTACTAGTCATTAGATAAATGTGAGAAACAGTGTAGAATACATGAGTATGTATTGCATAATGAGGGATTGAACCCTGTAATAAGAAGAAACGCTAGTAGCTTGCATTTGGAAAATATATTGTATGGGCAGCATATCGTTCCAAACAAGCGTGCATTAAAAGAACATATTTTTGGATTGCAAGTTTTATTTCTATTATGCTATGTATGTTGTATGTTATTTTTGAAGTTAGTTAAAGCTGTTGTGATTCTTATCGTCAGCCTCACACGCTGACGAACCCACAGATTGTGTTGTGCAGGTAAGAGTACCTGGAGTTTAAGCAAGGAGCTGTGACATCCTGTTCCCATCATCTTATCAATCTAAGAAGTTTGGATTTATATTAAGATTTTCTCATTTTTCTATATTATATTATGTTTATGTACTCAATTGAAAGAAACGATTTCTGGGTGTGCTATGATTTTCCTGTGTATGAAAGTCGGGGCGTTACATCGACTGGCGAGTTGAACTCTGAACGTGTGTAATTGCAGGTTGTGAGTGTAACTCTAAACCATGGATCTGGATTCCGAACTCGTTGTGTGGAAAGCTTGTAACGAGTGTTTAGCTCCGCTCTAAGTATAAGCTGGGCATTTTAGCACGTTATTTGTTCCGTTGGCTTGTACAATAGCTTTGCAAAAGTTCGTACTATATTTTATTGGAAAATAAAACTAAGTGGCTGCTCTAGTGGCTGGTCATTATTACAAATTGAAAAAAATTGCTGGAAAATAAAACTAAGCGGCTGCTCTAGTGGCTGGTCGTTGTTACAAACTGAGAAAATTTGCTATTGTTATTGCTATTAAGAGATGACGTTTCAGATCCCCTCGTTCACCTTCACAAAGTGTTCTACTTTCCAAGTCCCTGCTGATATCTCCTTGCCCCCCAGGTCTTCAAGTTGATGAACCGTTAGGCGAACAACTTGGTAGACCTTACCTGGACTTGCCTATTTTGGAGGGAGCCCCATATTGTTTTGCATAGAGAAAGAGAAATCTTCTGATGCGCCAATGTGTTTAGGTATGACTATTTGTCTCCGTCGAATGAGCAAAGTGACTTCGGGCGAGGAATTCAGGTTTACTGTTGTGTCATGATGAAAACTAGTTTGGACCTGGTGAGAGATGATGTGGCAGGTTTTAGTGTTCTTGGTAGAGTTGTTGATGGCAGTAGCTTCAAGCTTGTTTACAGTCTTGGAGTTATTATGAATGCTTTTTGGTGGTATATCTATGGTGTCGAGGGGGAGGACCGAGCCCCCTATTGTAGTGGTGTAGCATTTTCGTGCTGCCTATTGGCTTCCTACAGTTTGGCCTATGCCAGCTGTTGTTGGGAACTTCATTTTCATGTGAAATGTAGAGGCAACTGCATGGAATGCCGCTAGGCGGAGACGACCGAATATAGCATTGTATGCAGCTTTGACATCGACTATCATAAAGTTCAGTGCTGCCATTTGAATAGCGGAGGCTTTTCCTGCTGTCACATACAGTGTGACGAAGCCTTCTATTTGAATGGGGACACCGGAGAATCTGTGAAGTGTATAACCGGCTGGCTTTAGTCGGTCTCAGGAGAGATTGAGAGCCTCGAATGTGGCCATGAAGAGAATGTTTACTGAGCTTCCATTGTCCACCAGGATGCGGTGTACCTCATGATTTATCATGCAAAGGTTTATGACCAATGCATCACAATGAGGTGTTTGGATGCCTTCTAAGTCTTTGTCGGAGAAAGATATCGGAGCCCCGGTGCGTTTGGCAGGCAGAATGTTATCTATGGAGTTGACTTGCTTGACAAAAGTTTTGCGGGAGGAATTGAAATTTCCCCCCATCGGGCCTCCATGAATTGATTAAAGGACGACCATGTGTTCAGAGTCTTGCAACTCGGATGGCCTCTCTTGACGCTTATTAGCCCCCCGGGGTGGAGGATTTTCGGTGTCGTTGTCTTTCTGAACGAAGTTGGAGAGATAGCCCGTGTGGATTAAGGCTTCCAGTTCTTCTTTAAGTGCGCGACAATTGTCAGTAGTGTGTCCATGATCTCTGTGAAATGTGCATCACTTGTTTTTGTCTCTTCTTATGCTAGACGTTGACATCGTGGGGGAAAAGCAGATTATTCCGTCCTTCTCCACTTCCATGAAGATGGCTGATACGCTTGCATTGAGAGGAGTGAACTTGTCGAAGAGTGGCGCTAGAGTTGGACGGCGTGAACTTGCACTGTTTTTCTAAAACTTTCTGGGTTCTTCCTCGCTTGTGTTCTTCCGTTTGTTCCCGAAAGATGAATCATTCTTGCCTTGAGCATAGAGAGCTTTCTCGACCCTGATATACTTGTCACTCCTTTCCAAGAGGTAAGTGAAACTTTTGGGTGGCTTTTTGGCGATGGAGGCTTTCAGGTCTTTGTTAGTGACGCTGTGGTAAAAAACTGCAACTGCTGCTGAAGTGTTCAAGGAGGAAGTTGACCTTGCTTCAGTTGTAAAGCACTTGGCAAAGTCTTTCAGCAGTTCTTCATCTTTTTACTTCAGTTCTAGCAGGAGACGCTGGTTTTTTCAGGTCTCTGGCTAGTAACGAAGTGTGCAATGAAGAGTTTCTCGAGCTGATCGAAAGAGAATATTGACCCTAGAGTCAGGCACGAGTACCATTCCTTTACTAATCCTTTCAGTGTTGCTGGAAATGTTCGACACATGAGTCATCACTGGCATTATAGACCATCATGAGTGTTTTAAAGCTTTCGATATGGTCTGTCGGGTCTGTCTCTTCATTGTAGGATTCAAGTTGAGGAGCTTTGAAATTTCTTGGAACGGGTGCATCGAGGATGGTTCTACTGAAAGGAGGTTGATTTGGGCCTGCCCTGTTGGAGCAGTTTCTCTCATTCTTCATCTGTTCTAGACGATCTTCTACTTCTTGGATACGGCGAAGGACTTGGCCATCCTTCTTTTGGGATCTAGTTGAGTCGGCTGATCCTTCGTTAGGGGACAGGCCCAGATCTAAACTTCCTTGGATAGCACAAAGGATGTCGAGCTTGAATTGATCCAGTTCGGTCTTAGTGACTGGGGCATTTTACCCTCTGTTTTGCATAGGGAGCCTTTGACTCTCATGAGTTGGTTTCCCATTGCTGGACGCCCACTGTGAGAGGAGGATTGTGTTGGTCTCTGTCTAGAAGGATGGGCTCTCTGGTTTGCTTGAAGTCCTGGACGAGAGGCCTCAGATCGGCGCGCCTCTCGTTCAACCTTATTTGCAGGTCGGCTTTTGATTGCTTGTTATTGAGGATCTGGCGGAGATCTTTAGATCCCCGTGGGCCTCGCAAGGCCATTGGATCAGTTGAAGTATTGTGCACTGAGATGCGGTTGTACTGAGGATGCTGTTCAGGAAGGTTTTGTTGGGAACCCCATAATGCCTCTCCGTTGGAAGGAGCGTGATTAGGCTGTCGGGGTGACTGTTGAGGAGGAATCTGATCTTTCATAGGAGGAGCTGGTTGACAAAGAGAGGTAGTGCGACGGCTGGAGGCCGCCCCTTTACCTCTTAGTCTTGGTAGCATGGCGATAATTCTTACTTATGTAGTTTCCCACAGACTTTGCCCATCTGTTGCTGTTTATTTCAATGTGGGAGAAAACAAATAGTGAGTTAATAATTGATGAAAACTACTAAAAGTCAAACCTGTGACCTTGGCCGTTAAAAGAGGTTAGAGCTCCTGAGATTGAATCTGGATCGTTGATTGACCTTCTGTGATCTGAATTCGACGGTTGCTGATGCAGCCGATGGACCTACAAAAAATCTGAAACACCGGGGGGTGACCCCCCGGCGACAGACCTTTCGACGCTCAAGTCAGAACCAGAAAGAGAGAGAAAGTAAGAGAGTGAAAACTGGCAACTTGTTGATTACCTTCTCACTGTAGAGGAAGAGGGGTATTTATAGGCCTGAGAGATATTTCAAGAGATTGATTCGTGTCCGTTGGATCAGTTTAACTACCTTATCTCTTTCATGTCTCTCCCCCTCAAGAGATAAGATATCTTGTTAGGGGATAAGAGATTTGACTCCTAGCCTGGATGGGCTGGGTGTCTCTCCTAGTGGGCCTAGTCTGTCACTTTTTATATGCTTGGGAGAAGCCCATGTCTTGGAGTGGGCCGAGACCTGTAAAAGAGGTATGTGATGGCTAATATGCCTGTAGATACTTTGAGATCTGTGCAGGAAACGTACGACTCTGATCTGCTGTGATTTTTACCATCATCAACAACCATTGTATTGTTCTTAATTCCGCGCCTAACTACAAGTTCTTTTAGGATTGCTTTTGGTTCAGATTCTCCAATAGTTATACAGTCCTTGCACCTCATAATTGATTAATTTATTGGTCTTTACTATCAATGTTCAAACCATCTTAGTAGGTCGCTACGTCAACTTGTGCACATGTTTTGAAATTCTTTCTATCCATCAATCTTAGCATTCTTCAGCTACGGTCTGAAACTGAATAAATAGTCGAGATTTAGTATGAGGAGGTAAGAACACTTAGAATCGCCTCAATGTGGAGGCACCTCCTAACATTGGTGTCTGTGTTTTGCAGTTGTCTCTGCTGTTCTGTTATTATTTAGATCTGAATATAGTTAGATTAGATCGGTAGTAAGCACTATAATTGAATACCTATTTCCTTCTGATCTCAGCTGAAAGAATATTTTATAAGGAGAAATCAGAAACTGGAAAGAGAGACATGGTGTATTAAGTTATAATCCCTTCAATAGTGGTATACCTTAATGAATAATTTTGATCTTTTTAATAACAAATCTTATTAGTATTGAGTAAATTCTCGAGCAGTAAACCCATGATTTTAAAGATCGGCCGATCTTGATCGGATCCGGCCGATCTTGATTGTCTTTTAAGGGGCCGATTCAATACAACATCTAAATCTTGGGATTGGGAATCAGCCGAGTTAGCAATTAGATTGGATGTATCGGCTATATTCCAACCCGAAACCACCGATGCTATGATTAAAATAAAAAATCCAATAATTGAATTTTCTATTCATACAGATGCTCTTAGTCTTATCCAAGCAATGCAGATGAAATTATATAATATACTTCATTTAATGTCTAGCTTATATTTTGTTTATCCTTGTATGTAAATAAAATTTATATTATTTTTTTTTACCTATTTTTATTTTTCTAGTTTTATTCTACATTAATGATTCTCCGAAAATTATAAAATATTCAAATCTATAATTGAAAATATTGAATTTGTAAAACAAATAATTAAATTCATCAATTCATTTTTAAAATTTTTATTATTATTATTAAAATAATTTAATTATTGAAGCATATTAGTTTTTTTAAATTTTAAAAATGTCCGATTCTAAAAAATCTATACACTGATCTGATACTACCGATCCGGCCAATACCAACCCCGATCCAAATATTTGAAGAAATCTGATCCTACTTTCAATCTTGAGTTTTAAAACCTTGAGTACACCACTTGTTATCTACTTCATATTGTGCTGCAATGCTATTTAGATTATCCATCATTAAATGCAATTCAAGTTCTTTTCGTATTCCGATGTATAGGTATCTAAGGGCTCTAAATGTACACCAGTATTATAACTATCACATCCTAGATTTTTTAGGATCGACTCTTTGAAGTACTGTTCGAGTACTTTTGGGGTGGTACCCTACACCTACGTAGCTGTTAATTGAATGATTAAGTGCCTTAAGCAGAATTTTGATCATAACCAATATATCTAATGCACATGACCTCTCACTTATACACAAAAGGAATGCAAGGTGCAACTAGAAAGAGATTCTTTACAATACTTAATTCTCTAACGGATACTAATGCTCCTCAAGTTGGGGATGTATTCAATTAGGATTTTGAAAAATTTCTTCACACTTTTTATAATCCATGAATTGTTGTTGATTGTTTAAATCCATGGATTAATCCATGGATTGTTGTGGATTCTTTTAATTCCGTATGGAATCTTATAGATTTTTTTTATTGTTTTATCAATATTTGTTTGGAATTGTATGGATTGTCTAATAATTGTAATTTAATAAAAAGTTTAATAAAATTTTATCAAATCCAAATTATTTTTGATCTTTGTCAAAATACAGTACATAAAATGCAAAGATGATCAAATAAGTACATTACTGAATACGCAAAGACAATTGAAGAAATACATCGTAAAAAATCAACCATCTTGATTCTCATCATCTCTTCGATTCCCATTATCATTCTCATTGTCTTGATTCTCATTGTTATCCGCTCTATTTCCATCATCATCATCATGCGGTCTATCACGACGCATAGTTTCAACAATGTTAATACTCCAATTACTATATTACTAGTAATTTATACGTGCGATGCACGTCTTTATAAATATATATATATATATATATATATATATATATATATATATATTAAAAATCCGATGTTGTCTAGCATCGAACCTAAGACCTCCTTTATATGAGTTATACATATGCATTACACGTGTTTGTTGGATTACAATGCACGTATTTGTTTGGTTACAAATGGAGTTTGTTTAGTGACAAACTCTCCCATTAAAATATTAGAGATATATACATAGTAAAAAGTATATTAGTACGTATTTATAGTCTTTTGTTTCAATTACATATTTAGTTATTTATAACCAACTTAAAGAGGAAATTTTCACAAAAGCAAATAAAGCAGATAAAACACTTTCCTATATATACAACAATAACAATGACAAAAGCAAACAATTTTTTATAGTTGATTTTTTAGTGTGATCAATCATTGTTTTGAAAAAGTTTGTAGTAAACCTATGACTGGATGGCATAACTATAAGGCTTATTTGTTGTTCATTTAAACTAAATAAAAGTGGAAATATCCTTTTTCCATTTATATTCTACTATTTCAACATGGAAATATCTATTTTTTCTTAGCAGAGGAAAAAAGAATGACATTTTGTACTTACTGATAAAATTAAATCACTTATTTTGCTTATATTTAAATTTGTGCGTGAGTGTGCATATAATTATATGAATTTAACATTGTTATTCATTCACATAAAGGACTTTTGCAACAGCAAAGTATACATGAAGACGTTGATGCGTTGGAAGGATATTCAGCTGAAAAGATTTCAGAGTGGAAGGAACATTTAGCCCAACTAAATGTGGAAAAGATGAAACAAGTGAGAGACAACATTAACTTATTTCTTATGACACATTCTTTATCTATACTTTATAAAGATATAAAATATATGACTTTAACATTATTATTCATTCTCAGAAAGGAGCTTTACAACTGCAAATTATACAAGAGGAGATTGATGCTTTCGAAGGACATTCTTATGTTGCGCGAATTCTGATAGATACTGTGATGCTATTCATGATTATATACAAAAGTTGCGTCCAAAACAACGGTAATGACAATTTGTCAAACATCTACCATGCATAAATTCAATTTGCAAATCAACCATAATAAGACCCAAGACAACTTTTCCTCTCAAAAGAATAATAAGACGGAATCACACCAAATCAATCTAAAAAAATACCCAATTATAAATTTCTTTATAGCAAAATAAAAAACCCTAGCATAACCTGAAACCCTACATTAGGGGAGGAGAGAGAGTTACTTGGTTTGCCGCGATTGTTTTAGGAGGCTGCAGTTTAAGGAGGAAGAAGACACAGGTTGGAGGCGAAGTTGTTTGATGAAGAAGAAGACACGAGTTGGAGGCGCCGAAGAGGAGAAGAAGAAGAAAAAAAAAGAATACGTACAAATCTTTAGGTTAGAGACCTGATTTCTTTTGGGCTTTGGTATTTATACATGACCCCTTAAAATCCTCATAAATCAACCATCTAATTAAATCCTTGAAAATCATTCAATTATTGAAGCCACCAGATTTAGACGGATAATTTAAAATCCTGATTATAATATCAAGATTTTAAAAGACTTTTTAAAATTCTGTTTAAATACATCAAGATTATAAAGGACTTTTTAAAATTCTGTTTCAATACATCAAGATTTTAATAGACTTTTTTAAATTCTTATGGAATATTGATGGAGTCTTAAAATACAATAGAATCCTTTAAAATCCTAATTGAATACACCCACTAAATAACATATATTCTCATGGACATGGGTAAAAATAGAACCTAATCGGGACCGTTCAAATCGGCACAAATTTTAAAGCTCTTAAGGGTAAAATGGTAATTTCGCTATTCACAGGCCCGTAAAATGGGAATTGGGTCTCTTTCAAACCCAACGACCCAAAACGGGCCTGTTTAACTGAGTTGTCTTACCAGCCCAATGAGAATGGGTCCAGTTTGTTTAAATACGATTTAAACCCATGATTATCTATAAGAGGTGGTTCAAAAATCATATCCCTTATCTTGAAGAAAGTTTAAACTCTCCTCAACCACTCTTATCTCTTCGTGAACAAGAGGTAACTAATTCAATCCAAAAATACCGGGAAGTAGAGATAAATCATTATCTTGAAACTAACCGAAACGACTCTAAATACCCCCTACCTCCACCAGAAACAAGTAATCATTATTTTCTCCACAAAAGCTCTTTCAAAGTCTTCTTGATTTCTAACTTGAGCGTCAGAGGATTTGTAACCGGGATCAACCCTGGTGTTTCAAACTTTTTGCAGGTCAATGGAGGCAATTGTCACCACACGAATAAAATCTTACGGTGCAAACGAGTCAGATCGTCAAGTCAGTTGCAGTCAAAAGCTGTCAACACCGTTGAAAGTCAAAAAGTCAAGTTCTTGATTGTTCCTCCAAAGAATCTACATCATCTGATTGCTCCCACACCAAAAAAAGCAGCGACACTCAACTTATCACAGATAAATTGTATTCTAGCACATGTCAATGGCTTTGTAAAAATGTCAGCTAGCTGATGATTGGTGTGTACATGACGTATCTCAATCTGCCTAGGTTCCTCCTCAGTCCTAATGACCTTGTTGCAAACTACATGATAATCAACCTCAATGTGTTTTATTCGTTTATGAAAGACATGATTTTATGTAATATAAAGTCCAGTCGAATTATCACAATACAACCTCATTAAGCCAAACCATACTATTAATTTACTACGAAGTCTTCTCACCCATACAAGCTCACAAGTAATATAAGAAAGAGCTCTATACTCTGATTCTTAGCTTGATCACAACACCACTGGCTGCTTCTTACTTTTCCAAGACACCAGATTTTTTCCTATTAATGCACAATACACAGTTGTTAGAAGTTGGACATTCTGCCCAATCTGCATCGGCGAATCCATTTATTCTACTATGTCCTCAATATGGTTAAATTAAATCTCGACCTAGAGCACTTCTCAAATACTGAAGAATTATACACAACATTCCAATGAGTAGTATGAGGAGAGCCATAAATTGATTGACTTTGCTAACAGAATATGCAATTTCAGGGCGAGTAACTATAAGATAATTTAGCTTACCAACTAACCTTCCATATCTGCTTGGATCCTTCAATAATTCACCATGATTTGGCAGTAACTTTGAATTATAATCTATTGGAGTAGGTGATGTACACACTCCAACATTCTGCATTCAACCAAAATATCCAAAACATACTGCCTCTGTGTGAGACAAATGCCTTCTGTTGATCTAGCTACCTCGATGCCAAGAAAATATTTCAACTGCCCGAAGTCCTTAGAATTGAATTGTTGTTAAAGATATGATTTCAACGCTTGGATACCAACTCTAGTAATTGCAATATCATAAACATAAACGACCAACAAAATTCACTTATCCAGAAGATTCATTAGAAAAATAATATTTTGATTCCACAAAAGTCACATTAGTAGAGATAAAATATTTTCGTATGTTAGGAGAATAACACGTATAATTTTTTGATGTAAACTATAGCTAAGAAAAACACATTCAATAGTACAATGATCAAGTTTAGAAATATCGAGACGATTATCATGAACAAAACACAAACTACCAAAAAATTGGGGGGGGGGGGGGGGGGGGGGGGGGGGGAGGGGGGGTGTTAATGGGTCTCGAAGGAAACATGACAAAGTAAGAGAGTTTTTCCATTCAATAAAGAAGATGACATACGAGTAATCAAATAATAACCAGTCAAAACAACACCACCCCAAACTTCTTTGGAACTTGTTTATGAATCATCATTGTTCTTGCAACCTCCAACAGATGTCGAATTTTGTGCTCAGCAACACCATTTTGTTTGGGGGGGGGTAAGGACAAGATGATTCATGAACAATGCCAGATTCAACTAAAAATTTAACAAAATTTGATGAAAAATATGTTAGGTTTTGCGAGAAATTAACAATTGAGAATTAGGATTAATATCTAGATCTAAGTTGCTTGAGATATTCACCCTAGGTATCAAAATTGGAATACCAAGACTGCTATCGTAAGCCAATATTTATTTCTAAATACTGGTTTGGGTACCGGGTTCTCAACCTACTCAACCCGCGTTCCGATGTCCATACAATTAGTACATGTAACACACGTGTTACCCATAGAATAATATTACACATAATATTATTCATATAGTGAGAATATACCTATATGTCCAACAAAATATTCCTTTGCATTATCACTTCTCAAAACTTTCACATGTATGTTAAAGTGAGTTTTCACTACAGTGTAGAAATCACAAAAAATGTTAATATTTTAGTACGAGATTTCATCAAATACAATCTTGTAAGCATTGAATGGTTATCCACAAATATAACAAAATACCAGAAATTTCCGTTAAAGGTTTCAACTGGGCATGGACCCCAAATATCTGAATGAACTAAAACAAACAAAGAATCAGAATGACACTCAACTCGAGATGGGTATGTGGCATGATGATGCTTACCTAACTACTATGACTCACAAGCTAATTCAAAAATGGAAGATAACTCATGTCTCGAAGTCTTCAAATTTTGTAAAGAAGGATGTCCCAACTGATCACAGTGTAGTCAAAAAGCCCTAAATCGCTCACATATGCAACTGGACTAGAAATGGTGCTCAACAGATATAGTCCCTCGGATTCATGCCCTGTGTCAATCGTTCGATTTATTCTAGGTTCCTGAAATACACAACAATCTAGAGATTGATACAAAACAATTTAAAGACTTAGTTAATTTATTGTTGGAAACCAAATTAAAAGGGATGTAGAATAGATTCCAAAGAAATATATGGGGTGAAATGAACAAAGCCTACTCCTTCAACATTACAAAAACATCCAACGGCTAACTTAACGGGTTCATATATGGATGTACTAACTACATTAGATAATATACATGATTTTCTAGTCATTTGATCAAAAGCACCTGAATTGATCACCCAAGTTGTAGCAGTTAGGGAAATTAAACAAGCATGAGGTATACCTGATTTGACAATAGTGGCAGTAGGAGAAGGTTGCACTAACTGATCATTACTCTTCCAGGATATAGTTGGGACATCTTTTAAAGAATCTTCTCCTTGCAGCGGAGAGTAACCACTAACAATAGAATGAGGGAAAAACATCTCCTTCAACGAGGTATACACACCATCAAAACAATGGGCACAAGCAGAGTCAAAGTGCGCCATACAACCACAATTCGAGAGTACTTTAGAGACCAAACGAATCCAAGTGTGCCAGTTTGATATACCCAAATTCAAATAAGCAAGGTGAGGAGTTTCATGACACTTCTCAGAATAATCTCTCCCATCTCTACAAAAAAAAAAAACATTCGACATCGTAACCAAAAGTAACAAAAAAGTAGTCCAACTCACATAGATCTAAACTCAAAACTTAAGCGAAGGAAGGCTCACATGAACTTCTTGTCTCATAACAAAGTTATCACCGAAACAAAGGGAAGGAAGAAGGTCATCAAATCAAAAGAGAGAAGGCAATCTGGGAAGAAAAAAAACTCTGGACTGAAGCATGCATAGGTATTTTAGATCCTTTTTAACCCAGAAGATTAACGAATCTTAGAATGTGTTCTGAACGAAATTTTTAGATTTTTGAGTTGCCTTCAAAATGAGTAGTCAAACATCACGAACGAAGTTCTGTAGCTCCGTAAAACTCAGTTTTTTTGCAGCTGCGCACAGAAATTCGAGAGCAGAAATTTCTTCCGCATGAGAGGTGGTCGGAGGTTGCCGATGAGAGAATCTAGATCTGGATTTGGATCTTAGTAGGGATGGTTGCCGCGTGGTGTCATCATTGGGAGGAAATTAGGATTGGGATTTATGGAGGAAGGTGGCGGTGGCTGGAAGTTAGGGTTAGGTTTTTGGATGGGAGGAAGAAGGAGGAATGTTACAGTTTTATTTTCGTATGATCTCCTCGCTCTGATACCATGTAAAAGACTGCCACTAGACTAAAACTTCGAATTTATAGAATGGTTGAGGAAAGTTGGAGTAGTATTCTAACCCGCCCCCACAGGCCGAGCACATTTTTAATATTATTATTTACTTATATAATGGGCCAAGAAAATGAGATAAATGTCCAACAAATTGTGGGCCGAGATCTAGATATGCGTAACGAGATAACAGTTCTTTTTTTTCTTCTAATTGTGAAATAAATAAACACAACCAACAAAATTCGAACATGCATGGAGTGCTCTGATAGAATGTTAAACTGTTGTATAAGAGAAAGAAAATGATACGTTAATGGATGATTAGAACTGAATACATTGCCTCATATATATAGTCTTACAAAACTTATTCTCTAAGCTTACTTAAATCCCATGTTACATCCGTAGACAATATTACTTACGAATAATATTATTCTTCAATATTACTTCTTATCAATACGTATTCTCTAATATTCTTTATTTTTTTATAACAAAGCCCGCTATATGTACTTAAAATAGACATTTCCAAAATTTTGTCAAGGGCGGCCCCCTTTGACTTCACCCGTTTGTTAATCTGCCTAACATACCTTTTTAAAAAATAAAAAATAAGTAAAAAAATCCACAGATCACCTCGAAGAAGGAGAAGCCAGAAGTAAAAAAATTGTGTTATGAAGTTTTGAAGGAGAAGCCAGAAGGAGAAGCCAGAAGTTGCTCTGGAGGGCTTATATCAAAGCTCATTTTCTTCACTAAAATTAAGCTACTTCTCCTTCTGTAGAGCTTTTCAAAGATTGCGTTTGGCTCAGCTGCTTCTTTTAAAGGAGAAGATAAGCTAATTTTAAGCTGGGCCAAACGCAACCCTAGTATTTGTTCTCTCTTGAGACTTGAATGTGGACATTTCCAATTTTATTTTTCTTAACTTCCTACCATTCATCCATTTTAGCATTCTCATTTCTTTTGCCATAATTTCTTTGAATTGTTCTTATCCTAATTGCTCACTGTTCATCTCATAATACACAATGTTACAAAACACAACAGAAAAGACAAAAATAGAGAGGCCTTCAGTCTTCTGTTGACGGTCTTGGCCGTCACTTGATACTACCCTTCCTCAGATCGTCGGGCCATTTACAGATTAGCCTGGATCCGAACAAGCTACTAGATTAAACTCCTTGATATTGTTAATACTGATTTGGAGAAATTAGGGTTAGGGTTAATCTCTAGCCGCTTAAGATATTATACCCTGCTTATCAGTATTGGAATATCACAGAGCACTACCTCTAGACCAGCTTATATAGAGATTAGACTGGGTTTAGGGTACTGGGCTTTTAGCCCACTCAACCCGTTCCAATAATTAATACATAACACGTGTAAACCCGTATTGCCCCATAGAATAATATACACAATATTATCCTATTATACTGAGAATATACATATACATCCAACAATCTCCTCCTTATTCTCAATATATTAGGCTAAGCAATGTTATAATATTGGATCACAAAGATTCAAACATTATTGAATCATAAAGAACATGGATAATAGACTAAATCAATTATAACTTGAATAGTTCAAATATGACTAAACCAAAATAATCAAATAGTTCTAAAACCATATCAAAACAGAATAGTTCACAATGACTAAACCAACTAGAGAAACTGTCATAGTTTCAAAATCAACCAAAGCAAATAAACTTCAAGAACAACATATGAGTTTTAAGCTCATGAACACAAGAGTCTTAAACTCAACAGAAGTTTTATCAAGCAAGTGGCAAATTTATTCTTTCGATAAATAAACCAAAACTATATCCTTGCAAACTGCTTTATGTTTACTCCTCCATTTTGAGCAAATCATTATTCTGAAATCTATGTTGACAGATTTAACTCCTCCATCTTTGCTAGCTTATGGAAGACAAGAATATCAAGAGACATATCTCTAAGAATTCTAGCAAATTTCATAAAGTATCTGGTTCCACTAAAGAACTTAGTACAATTCAACGATAGCTTAGCAAAATGTAACGCAAGCATCACAATCAAGTTTCTTTAATAAAATAAAGAACAAGAACTATTATAGTTTCCACACAAGAACTATACTATGTTTCATATTGGAATGATAGAACAGTCAAATCAATTATGGTTAATTCTGAATCATCAAAATTGGAATGAAACATGAATCCATAAAAGAGTTATATCATAAGAATTGGAATGATATAACAACCATTCTAAACATTGGAAACACATCGACAAGTTTTCATGCTTTCTTTTGGAATAATGAAATGATTCTAAGTAAATTCTAAAAATATATAGCATCATCAAAATTGGAATGAAATTATATATTAACAGAATTTACATAGAACTTTTTAAATTATCTAAAGCATGTCAACTGCCTAAAATTGATGCTTCAGTTTGAACTTCTCTATGGCTCCAATTGGATTCTAAATTTCAAAACAACTTGGATGCTAAAGCTTTTGACTCAATAGCTTTTAACTCCATTTTCCCCACAGTTTTGATAATTAGATCACTTTCAAGTCTCTTAGCAAGAGCATTGGTCATACTTGTCACAATTGCACTTTATCTATGAGAAAGTTCAACTAGGCTTCTTTCAGCCTTAATATACTCATCTTACTATTATAGAGTGAGTTATGAGCTACAGTGCATTATAGCTTGATAGTCGCATAACAGAATAGAGAATTTACATTAAACTTCTCAAATGGATGATTAGCAATAAGTCATTCAATCCACTCAGCCTCTTCCCCTGCAGAGGATAACACATAGAGGTCTAATTTCTTGGATGAGAACGCAACACTTGTTTGCCTATTAATCTCCATAATTTTTCTGCTCCTACTAGTGTGAACAAATATCCACTAGTTGTCGACTTTCACAAAGCTTTGAGTAGCACAAAGCAAACTCTTGAGTACTACTCAAGTATCTCATTAGCCTCTTAAGGGCACTCAAGTGTGTATGGGATTATTAGTGAGTCTGCAGATCATACCTACCTCAAAGGCTATGTCTATTCTAGTGCAGATCTTTGTATACATGAGACTTTCAATTCTTTTAGAATGATCTATCTGTCTCAGAGTTGCACCATCATAAGGTGTCAACCTTTTATCATAATCATAAGGTGCTTCAAAACACATTTTCAATCACTATATCCCCACTTTTGAAACACATTATTGATTTATCGGGTTTGACTAAGGGTTATCTCTTGCCAACCAAAACTCACCCTTATACGTAATATGGTGACCACAATACTTAGGTGTTTCAAGCTAAATTTATTTGGATAGCACAATTTAACTCCATTTATAATAGAGATGTCACTTCCAATCAACAATCATGTCAATAAAACCAAGTAAATAATAGCCATTATATTTGACACACCACAAAGTTAAAGGCACTGATCTGAATTACTTGATTCATATACTAGGCTCTTTGAAAAATTTGTCAAATTATTTATACGATAGCTATATTACATGTTTCAAAGCATACAATGATTTTACTAAATTGTAAATCTTGTTCACTAAACATATCAGTCCAAAACTTTCCAGTACAAAATTGTTCAGTACAAAATATCAAGTAGAAAACTTTTAAATATCTTTTATGAATGACAAAATTTTCAATAGATGTAAGGGTAAGAAGAATACTTATTGTAGCAATATGACAAACATGTGAGTAGACATCAAATAAATCTACCCCATTTTCTCAGTCAATTTGTTTGCTATTAAAAAGCATTAAAATTGCTACTGAACAATTAAAAATAAGTTTCTTCTACAAAACCCCACTTACTTACTATAGTTTTAGCCTCTTTTGGCAGATCAACTAAATTGAAGTATTATTGTATGACACAAAATCATCTCATTGTCCACTAAAGACTCTTCTTAGTTCATTTGTCATTCAGGTTTAAGTGTCAGTAAGGCTGGTTCTTGATTTCAACTGTGAATCATTGAACGTGTCTGTAGGACTAGATTATTTTATACATTTATCTTTGATGAACACATCTTCAAAGAACTTTGCAAGTCTAGACTCTTCTAACACAAATTAGATAGATCCAACATCTGTCCATAGAACTACGTTTTACACTTTCTAAACACACAAATATTTGTTGTGGTCCTACTTTAGGCCTTCTAGGGTTATGTATTCTAACATAAGTATCACAACACAAAATTTCACTTTAACAAAACTATTTGTGTTTTCATGCCTTGATCTACAAGGTGTATTCAATTTAGAGTGTAGTAACACATTTAGAGATATGATTAACAATACAACATCAAACAACAGTCAATAATATAGAATTCAACATTTCACTAAGAGTTTGATTCTAACTTTTATCAATACTGTTTGATTGTTGTAAGTAGTGCAGTAGAGATTATGCCCAATGCAAACTTCTCTAAAGTTGTTAAACATATTCACTACCTCCATCAACACTGAACCCTTGATTTTTAGCATTTAACTAGATTTTAATTTATCACAATAACGAGTGTTACAGTCTCCATATATGTATGACAAATATTCAATAATCATCTACATAGGTGATTAAATACTTCTGACCAACAATCGTCTCATATAGTCACAAAGATACTGAGATCACAAATATCAGAATGTATTGACTCAAGAAGTTGAGTGCTCCTAGAGACCATACTAAATGATTTTCTAGTAATCATAATCTGAACACAACTTTTATATTTGTCATATTTAATGAAGTGTCATTTGGCAGAGTTATGAGTTTTAACAAGAACAAACAAATTAATATATAGTTCACAGTGATTCTAAATTTCAAAACAACTTGGATGTTAAAGCTTTTGACTCAATAGCTTTTTAACTCCGTTTCCCCACAGTTTTGATAATTAGATCACATTTCTTCACAGACAATTGAATATATATTTCTCAAATCCTAGCCAATTATGCTAGGTTCAAGAACATAATTAGAACTATTATTTTTAATTGTTTCATTTGTTAAACTCAACTTATACATGCGATTGACAATGTATGCACCTTATAAGAGCTAATACAAGATTACTCTATCACAAAAATTGTTCGCTTTCTCTAGTGATTCTAACAATGTCCCCATGCTCAAACAAATTGAGCTATATTTTCTTTATTCGTTCTTCATCATCTTCGAAACACTAAGCGAGATAATGACCCATATTTTATAATTCAATTTTGCACACACAATACAATGAACGATAAAGAACAAAACGTAAATAATGGAGTCATATTCTGCATTACAGGATGCTCCTATCTAAGTTACGTACATTTGTCATAGATCTTATACAAAAATTTTAATTATTAGAGAAGCAAATATATAATCTCACACAAACTGCAAGCAATGGATTTGTCAAAATATCTATACACATAGTATGATAAAATACTTAACAACCCTAAACATGCTAGTTTTCCAAAGCGAGAATAACTATGATCTAAAACTCTCAATCATATGATCAAACGCACAGAACGTTAACACATTCATCACATGAAAAATACTAAGAAAGTTCGAGTAGATTATACCGACACTTCAAGTTAGAAGTGTTTTCCAAATTCGATGGAAAAGCCTGCGTAGTGCAGACTTATTCAACCGTAATGCATATCCATCGTCTCCAACACACAATTTGTAGGTAACTTTGATGTTCCTACATTCATCAAATTGTTAAAGATTAGCCAATTAAACAAATTATTGACATCGTTTAATTCTAGCAACAATTTAATTTGGAGATCCAAACTTTATAGTAAAAACTATAATTTATCAAAATAAATATTTGATCCATAGCACGTAGCCAAAGCAGTTATTCAGATTTGTATTTAATTAAACAATGCTTAATACGGTTTTGAACTTTAGCACTTAGTAACAAAATTCAAACAAATAATTAAATAACAATATAAATTTGGTGAATAACTTATCTTTAATTTATATCTGCAGCAAATCCAGTCTTCTGCCCAAACACGGACTACAAATCAATATCCAATGGGTTGTCTGTACTAGTTAGATCTAGATTTGATTCATTTTGACTGGATCTGGATCTGATCCAACAGTCCAAACACCAAACAGCAGTCACCAACAAATAGAGAAGCTGTTGGACTGGATCTGAATCTGGATCTGCTCCAACCATCCGAACACAGAACACCATAATCCACCAATTGAAAAAATCAAAATTTTGGATCTGAGTAGTCTCCTTCTTCTCCTTCAATCTCACACAAAGATCAATGGATATAATGGTGGAGGAAGAGGCAGCACGGACTACAGTCTCCATAGGGTGGTTCGGCGACCTCCGGCGGCTCGCGCCCAGCGACGGCTGATGCGTCGGCAGCGACGGCTGCTCGCTGCTCGCGCCCCCGCGACGGCAGCGACGGAGGCTCACTGCTCGCGCCCCCGCGACGGCAGCGACGGCGGCTCGCGCCCCCTGCGACGGCAGCGACGGCCGGGGCATCTGCAGCGACGATTGGGATCCGCGATGACGACTGGAATGCGACTGTCTTCGATCATCCACGACGGCGACAACAGATCCAAGGAGGAAGACGACTAGATCGAACGACGACGGCGCTCTGCCATCGCGACGGCTGCGGTGTTCGGGATCTGCGACGACTCCCACAGTGGTCAGAGGCAGCAGCGACGGCTACAAAGGTTGGAGGTAATGATACATAATATCTTAAGATTGTTAATACTGATTTGGGGAAATTAGGGTTAGGGTTAATCTCTAGCCGCTTAAGATATTATACCCTGCTTATCAGTATTGGAATATCACAGAGCACTACCTCTAGACCAGCTTATATAGAGATTAGACTGGGTTTAGGGTACTGGGCTTTTAGCTCACTCAACCCGTTCCAATAATTAATACATAACACGTGTAAACCCGTGCTGCCCCATAGAATAATATACACAATGTTATCCTATTATACTGAGAATATACATATACATCCAACAGATATTACAGTTACATGCCCCTGAAGAGATTCTGACATCTTTGGTTATGGCCTTATCTTTCTTGATTTTATATGCCCGCCTCTAGGTGTTGCTCTCCCTCTACAATTATAGTAGAAAGATGGTTAACCTTGCAAGGCAAAAACCTTTCAGTTTGCCTTTGAAGTCCTGTATTACTGTTCTCTAGCCTGGCAAGGCAAAACCTTTCAATTTTCTCATTCTTTCTTCTTGCAACAACCGATGTTGCATACCAGGATCTAGATTGGAGTTTCAAACGACTTAACTGCCACATATAATCCCAATAGGAGCAGTGGAAGAATAGGTGGTGAATGCTTTCCTCATCATCATCCGTCTAATAGTTTTGTATATGTCATGTATAATATGCTATTGGAATGGTTACTGAACATTTAATTATAAAAGAAGTATTTATATGCCATGTATAAAATGATATTTTCATGTGAATACTGTAATGTCTCAACATTTTTGGCTCAATTCCAGCAACCAAATAAAACATGCATGGTGCTTCTTTTGTATTTACTAGATGTGATACTTCTTTTTCCAATAACATAATTTAATTTTATGAGGGTAAAGGTAATAGTGTAAGCAAAACTGTGAAGTAGTAATGTTGTATTGATATGTGCAATGATGTTTGGATTATCCCAAGGAGTGTGAGAAAAATATCATGAAGATCGATTACAAATGGTACTTGTGCATTTACTGTGAAAATTAGTACTCCCAAGGATGTTGCGCAAAACTTGACCATGCCAAGACTAATACTCCAAAAAATGTGACTATGCAAGTGATCGGCGTTATCCATGTTTATCCATGTTTAATCTTCATCTTCTAGCTATATATATATATATATATATATATATCTAATATGTACATGCATAGAAGATCTTGCCTGTGGCTTAGATACATCTAGGAAAATGAAGGTCTATATGGAGACAATGCATGCCATTCAACAGAGAGAAAAAGCTAACCATTATATCTGATCACATGATGAAGTGTCCTCCTATGGAAGCTTATGACATAAACTGTCGGCAGCTTTAATTGAAGGTTGGGTCATGGTAAGCCTTACATGAGTTAACAGAGAGCCAAACGAAAGCCTGGATGACCCCCCAACAGCATGCAGTCGGTACTGATTTTAATTGCTTCTGCATATGGTGGCAAGTCATCCTTGGCTTCATTCCACTCTCTCCCATCTCAAGCAAGGCTCTTCCATGAGCACACACACATGCAGTTCCTATTCATCCTTCATATTTCGTGCTTTCTTTATGTGGGTTATGTTGTATCTAATCTCATGTTAGTCCTGACTATATATAGATGACTACTCTTTGAAGTGCTTCTAGTCTTACTGTTACGGGCATCCCAGCACTAAGGACCCTAATCCACTTTCTTTTTTGAGGTGGTCCAAGAGAGAGATATATTCTCTATATATTGTAGGAGTATATGTCGTAGGAGAATGTCCAAAGTCCATGGATGAGTACTTCTTGGTTGACTATTCTCCCTTCAAGTTGTGCTTAATGTGTCCGAAGCATTGACGATTGAGGAAGGTGGAATTTGCATTGGTTACTTGAAAACATTTCCTCCAGATTGTAACTTCTTTATAATTAACTGATTGTATACATATAACAAATGGAATGAAAATAAATATCGTTGAATTATCTTACAATTTCATTTGGTGGTATTTGGTTGCTTTTTAAAATATTTCTGATATAGAATGATTGCCAGGTGAAATTTGTTTTTTCAGAAACATTTCACTAGTAATTGTATATATATATATTATAGGGAACAAGTAATTCTTTGCAAGTCTGAAAAATAATGACGTGATTGAGTGTGAATTTCCATTCCAAATTATACCTCTGATTTAGATTCCACTATTTAGTTGTAACTATCATGATTCTGTCAGTAATATTCCTTTTGTATATATGTAACTCATCAGTTATGCATTACATCTTCAGTGATTATGTGGTGGTTAACAATCACTTAAAAAAGATAAGGTTTAAGCTACGTACGTACAGTTCAAAATGTTCCAAATAATAATGGACTACAGTTCTTTTGTGTTCGTTTTTTTTGTTAATTTGTTTGTTTTTTTGGTTTTTTGTTTTCATAAATAAAACGAAGAAATATAAAGTAACGGTAGGAACTGGTTATCATCCTTTACAGTATTCTTTATATGTGCTTATTCTTCTTCTTTTCCTGAATTCTTCTTCCTATTTACTATAAAAGCAAGCTTTCTCTTTGCTCCATTTCACTTTTCCTTACTTCTGGTTGGCACCAAATTCTTCTTCCTATTTACTATGAAAGTAACCAAATAACATATGAAGCAATGGTCTTAGTTTAGCTGAAGATATGCCTGTGATGTGCCCGAAACTGTTAAAAATATGGATTGTATCATGTAGTGATTACCAGATCTCACGTTTTTAGTTTTTGGCTGTGAATTCCTTTCTTTCCAAGTTTTTTTTTTCTCTCTCCTCGAATTAAATTTAAAACCTTAGTCCAGGCAAGAAATTTGGAACTTTGCAACAATTGGAATTTTTTCCCAAACTGCCCCACTTTTTGAAGGTTTTTCCCAAACTGCCCTACTTTTTTTTTTTATTCTCAAACCATCCCGCTCGGTCTTTGAAAGACCGGGTGTAGTTAAAACTCACGCGGTCTTTCAAAGACCGAGTCTTACTCTTCGATTTTTCGAAGTGCAAGACTCGGTCTTTGAAAGACCGTGTGAGTTTTAACTACATGCGGCCTTTCAAAGACCGCCGCGCGGTCATTTTGGTAAATACTTTCGAAAATGGATCAGTTTGGTAAATACTTTCAAAAAGTGGATCATTTTGGTAACAAGTTCAGTTTGTGGAAGGAAAAAACACCAATTAAGAACTAGAGATCATTTAAGGTTGCAACAAGTGTTACATAATACTAGCAAACCACAAGCACCAACTTGATTATTTGGAAATTATATCTAATATTAAACTATTTTAAACTATTATTGTATAATCAAATTAAACTTTATCGGAACCTAACTAATAGTAATAACACTTTACACTAGTTAAAACACAATATGAACAGAGAAATATGAAATAAATGAAAATAGTGAATATTATAGTTAACTATGAATGTCAATAATAATTACTTAACAACCACATTTTAATATTAAACATAGAAAAGAGAGTTCCTGACCAAGGCCACCATCTTTTTCGGAAAGTACTCTTTTCCTTCCATAGACTTTGCGTCTTAAATTTTATGAACCTAAAAAAATATTGTAATTTGTTAAGTGTTTGCACCTTTAACTTTAGTACTGCAACCATTTATAGTATGTTTCCCTTCAAAATTTAAATTCCTTTAGTGTTGCACAGTCAGTAGAAATATTTTGGGACAAAAGATGGAAGCTACTTATACCGGAACTTTGACAAATTGTCCTCTCGAAAATCAATTTGGAGAAACCACAATAATCGAGACAAGGAATGCTATACGGTTCCAGATTCTACTTCCCGGGGTCTTCATAAAGTAACATCCTAGAAATGTCGAGTTGTTAACATTCTCTGTGTCCAGTTGTAAAATTATGTAATAATTTAGTTTCTGTGTTTGTTCAGATGGAGACTTACAATTTGAACTGGATCCTGACGGGACTTTAACAGTATTCAGGATCAAAACATCGGAACCTTCATTCGTGCTGGACCAAACATTTACTAAGGTGAACAATAATAAAAAGGTCCAAGAAACAGACAATTTAGTTTTTTGGTATCGCTGGTGGTGCTGTTTCTTGGAGGTCCAAGAAATAGACTATTTTAATTTACTCTACTATGGAGTCTGAGTTAGTTGCTTTAGCTGCCGCTAGTGAGGAGGCAAGCTGGTTGAGGAACCTCTTGTCTTACATTCCATCATGGAGTAGGCCTATACCTATGATATTAATCCACTCAGATAGTACTGCTGCCAGAGCTAAAGTACAAAATGCTTACTATAATGGTAAGAGATTAGCGATTCATCGCAAGCACAGTACGGTGAAAGAGCTCCTCATGTCTGGTGCTGTTACTGTGGATTTTGTGAGATCGGAAAGTATAAGTGGGGGATTGTTGGAATTGAGTATACATTCAAAACACTTCTCTTGTTGACACTACAACACATGTGCGATTTACCGGCGTATATTCCCCGGCGTTTTACCATTCGCGCCGGGGTAGGGAGTGACCAGGAATGGGGCGTCAGATTGGATGGTTATACACCGGCGGCCTCTATAAAATGCCGGGGAATCATGATATTTAAAAATGCCGGTGAATGGTATTATTCACCGGCGTTTTAATAACACACGCCGGGGAATATATAGATACATTCACCGGCGTTTGTAATTTCAAATGCCGGTGAATTAACTGAGATAAATCCCCGCGTACCCTAACATTTCGCTCGCTAATTTCCCAAACCCAATTTGGCCGCCTTCGTTTTCCCTCCTCACTCTCTCCATTTCGCGCGCTTCGCCTCCGTCCCTTCGTCATCTTCGACAGCCCAATTCGATTTCCCTCCTCCCTCTCTCTATTTCGCGGTGAATTTGCGATCGAAAACCACCGCTCGTCGCCCCGCTCTCTCTCTATCTCCTACGCCACCGCTCGTTGCCCCCCTCTCTCTCTACGGTAATTTCTCTTGATTTCTCTCCTTTTTACTGTCAAAGATGCTGAATTCATGCATCTGATTGTCATCTTAGCATGATTTTTTTACCAAAATGGGTTAACTGTCAACTAAGGATGCTAGCTGTATACCAAAATCCTCCAAATCTGTACATGAATTGGGCTGAACAAACCTTGTGCAGGTTTATTTTGGAGCCACAAACTTCAATGGTTTAGTTGGGATGAAGAATTAATAGAGTAACATATATGCTTAGATACTGGAAATTTTCATTTTCTTTTACTGTTAAAGAAGCTGAATTCATGCATCTGATTGCCATCTTAGCATGATTTTTTTACCAAAATGGGTTCACTGTCAACTAAGGATGCTAGCTGTATACCAAAATCCTCCAAATCTGTACAAGAATTGGGCAGAACAAACCTTGTGCAGGTTTCTTTTGGAGCCACAAACATCATGATTTAGTTGGGATGAAGAATTAATAGAGAAACATATATGCTTAGATACTGAAAATTTTCATTTTCTTTTACTGTTAAAGAAGCTGAATTCATGCATCTGATTGCCATCTTAGCATGATTTTTTTACCAAAATGGATTCACTGTCAACTAAGGATGCTAGCTGTATACCAAAATCCTCCAAATCTGTACAAGAATTGGGCAGAACAAACCTTGTGCAGGTTTATTTTGGAGCCACAAACATCAATGGTTTAGTTGGGATGAAGAATTAATAGTGAAACATATATGTTTAGATACTGAAAATTTTTATTTTCTTTTACTGTTAAAGAAACTAAATTCATGCATCTGATTGCCATCTTAGCATGATTTTTTTACCAAAATGGGTTGACTGTCATCTAAGTATGCTAGCTGTATACCAAAATCTTCCAAATCTGTACAAGAATTGGGCTGAACAAACCTTGTGCAGGTTTTTTTTGGAGCCACAAACATCAATAATTTAGTTGGGATGAAGAATTAATAGACAACATATATGCTTAGATACTGGAAATTTTCATTTTCTTTTACTGTTAAAGAAGCTAAATTCATGCATCTGATTATCATCTAAGGATGCTAGCTGTATACCAAAATCCTCCAAATCTGTACAAGAATTGGGCTGAACAAACCTTGTGCAGGTTTCTTTTGGAGCTACAAACATCAATGATTTAGTTGGGATGAAGAATTAATAGAGAAACATATTGGTAGCCATATTAGTTTCTTTTGTGCAAGTTTATTATTATTATTATTATTATTATTATTTTGGGATAAGTAACTGATTATTAGTAGCCATGAACAGAATAGTTCATGAGTCATCAGATCTTCTTGTTACCGTATTTACAGCACGACGCCCTCGTTATTCGTCCGATTCCTCTTCCTCAGCAAATACCCTTTGCCATCATTATCTCCTTGAACGGAAAGCCAAATACAGGGGAGACTATAGTCAAATCGATATTACACTCGAACACAAGGTGTGCGATAAAATGCCACTAAGGTGGTTGTGATAATTTCCACAAAGGTTGTTTAGGGTTATGTGAATAGAGTAGATTGTATTAAGATTTAATTGTTTTTTTTATACATTTTTGGAACCACGATTTCTTTATTTTACAGTTAATTATTATATCGTTTATTTATTTGCAGCTAGGGATGGTTTTAAAAAAGGTGAAATTAAATATACAAAATGCCTTTTACTGTTAATACTATTTAATATGTCAAATTTTAATTTCAGATTGTGTGCTATTGTTATAATGGATAGAAGTTGGATTAGTAAACCATGATTATCCAAGGAGTACCGTGATAGTATTAAAGATTTTATTATCTTTCCCAAACGACATTCCCGTGATCCCAACCTAATCCTTTGTCCATGCCTCCGGTATACAAATTGTAATTTGAGGACATGTGACGTAGTACATACACATTTGGTTGTCAACGGTTTTCTTCAAGGGTACACACGGTGGTTTTGTCATGGAGATGATCATACGTCAGCTCCTGTTCGTCCGGTTGTATTAGAAAATGAAGATGAGCCCTTACTGAACGAAGACTTAAGTGTTCCCGATGAGATGCATGCTTTGTTGCAAGATGCCTTGAGGATTCATAATGTTTCTTTCCACACCAATAATCCAACAACCCAAGTTCATAATGAGTCAACAGAAACATCACACATTGGTGGTGGGGTGGAGAGGAAATGCCTGACCCCGCCCCTGAAAATAATAAACAGCAAGAATCCTTCGCTAAGTTGTTTGAAGATGCTAGTACTCCGCTGTACCGCGATTGCACCAAATTCTCTAAATTCTCATTCATTGTCAGACTATTTCAGATTAAATGTTTAAACGGGTGGTCTGCTAAGTCCTTCAGTATGCTACTTGAACTGTTGAATGAAGTATTTCCAGAAATCTGTATTCCAAACTCAGCCTATAAAATCAAAAAATTCCTAAGTTCTTTCGATCTAGGGTATGAGAAGATAGCAGCATGTCCAAATGACTGTATGCTTTTCACGGGAGGTAAGGAAAGTCTGGAGAATTGCGAAGTCGTGGTTCTTCGAAATGGTCAGAAACACCAAATCAAGATGATCAAGCCAGTGGATCCACTAAGCGAAGTAGGAGAAAGAAGCCTGCCAAAATACTGCATTACTTTCCTCTGATTCCTAGGCTACAAAGGTTTTTTATATCTACGAAAACTTCTTCTGATATGAAATGGCATGCTGAAGGTCGCACTAATGATGGGATTCTTAGACATCCTGCTGATTCTCAATCTTGGAAAAAATTTGATGAAAGATATCCCGATTTTGCGGAAGATTCTCGAAATGTGAGACTTGGACTAGCTAGTGATGGTTTTAACCCTTTTAGGCAAATGAGTAGTACATACAGCATATGGCCTGTTGTGTTAATACCATACAATTTGCCACCTTGGAAATGCATGAAGCAGTCCTCATTTATTTTGTCCATGATAGTTCCTGGACCGAAAGATCCTGAAAATGATATAGATGTGTACCTGTAGCCGTTAATAGATGAACTTAAGAAATTGTGGGTGGGTGTTCCAACCTATGATGCTGCGGCTAAAGAAACATTTTCTCTTCGGGCCGTGTTGTCTTGGACAATCAATGATTTTCCAGCATATGCAAATTTATCTGGATATAGCACTAAAGGACGTTATGCATGTCCTTGTTGTGCTGACCAAACTAGTTCAAGGTGGTTGTACAATGGCAGAAAGTTTTGCTATATGGGTCATAGGAGATGGTTGCCTGACACACATATATTTTGGGCAGAGACAGCGACATTTAATGGTACCGACGAGTGGGAACATGCTCCTGGAGCTTCTTCTGGGTCAGATATTTTGAGGCGGGTAGATGGTCATCAGTTCAAATATGGAAAAGAACCACAAGTCAGCAAAAAGGGCAAGAAAAGGGCAAGGCTGGAGCAAGGTGAGGAGACCGATCTATGTGGCGAAGATGAGGATCAGAACCTGACGAGTTTAGGTGCATGGAAGAAGAAGAGTATTTTCTTCAAGTTGCCGTATTGGAAATTCAACTTATTACGACATAATTTAGATGTGATGCATATCGGAAAAAATATTGGTGAAAATTGTATAGGAATAGTTATGGGAGATGACCGGAAGACAAAGAACAATCTCAAGAGCCGACTTAATTTAAGTCAATGGGCATCCGACATGATTGCACCCAGAGGAATTACCGAACGGGAAAGTACTCTTACCTCCTGCAATCTATTCAATGTCAAAATCGGAGTTGGAATTGTTTTGCAAAGTTCTACTGGAACTTAAAGTTCCTGATGGCTATTCTTCTAACATAGCAAGATGTGTCAACTTTAAAGAGAAGAGGCTTCCGACTAAAGTCACACGACTACCACATCCTAATGCAGTATCTCCTTCATGTGGCCCTAAGGTCCTCAATGTGTGAGCAAATCACTACTGTCCTGAAAGATCTTTGTAGCATATATAAAGGTATTTGCTCAAGAATGCTTCGTGTTGAAAATATTGACCAATTGGAGCAGCGGGCGGCATTGACACTTAGTAAAATGGAGATGATATTTCTGCCATCGTTCTTCACTATAATGATTCACTTGATAATCCAACTTGCTGGTGAAGCCAGAATCGGCGATCCTGTTCACTATCGGTGGATGTACCTCATTGAGAGGTAAAAGAATTCATGCATCTTACAAAACAAAATTTTCAAAAGCTCATTTCTTTTAATCCCCTACTCCGCTCTAATTCATTAATTGTACATGTTCAGGTACCTATACCGGCTCAAGGGTTATGTTAAAAATAAAGCATGTCCTGAAGGGTCAATAGCTCAGGGATATCTATCAGAGGAGTGTTCACATTTTTGTTCCAGGTATCTGCAGGGTATAGAGACATCTTTGACTAGACTAATGAGAAATCCAGACATTTCCAATCTTGATGGTGCTAAATATCTTTTTGATACCACTGGTACTACTGTTGGTAAAGTTAATGCATTTGAGCTAGATAACTTAACGTGGGAACAGACACATCAATATGTGCTAGACCACCATGCATCAGTGGAACCATTTCGAAAGTAAGTTGCTTTTGAATTTAAATCGAATATAGTGAAAACCACAGAGTTCGATATTAACTTACTTTTGTTATTCCTTATTTCAATTGCTTGTATTTTAGCAAATTTGTCAGGGACATCAAACGAAGGGCTGACCAAGAAGACTACAACCACGTGAACAAAACAAGTTGATGAATGAAAATTTTCATAAGTGGTTTGAATCTCATGTAGGTGAATTAAGAAAATGCAAGTTAATCTTCATTATATCTACATTATCCATGATGCTGATACGATTTGCGCAAAATTAATAGGTACATTCTTTGGGTCCTGAAGGAGTATCATCTGAAATACAAGTACTTGCCAAAGGTCCCTATAAGATGGCCAAAAGATACGGAGGATACATATTCAATGGCTTTAGATTTCGTACTAAGGATCGTGAATGTAATTTGAAGTCTCAAAATAGTGGAATGGTGGTGACTTCTAAGACTAGAAGTTATGCTTCCAAGTCAGACACGAGGCCGGTAGATGGAGATCTCAACTACTATGGAGTGCTCACGGATATCATTGAGTTGAATTATTTTGGTCATTTTCGTGTTGTCTTATTTCGTGGGGATTGGACTGAGTTTGATAGGAATTTTGCTAATAACAAGGATAAGTTAGGCTTCACAGTTGTAAACTTCTCAAAATTGATTCACATCGGTACACACATTAGTCACGAACCATTTGTGTTCCCATCCCAAGTGCAACAAGTGTTCTACATTGAAGATCCAACCCTGCCAAAATCGTATGTGGCTCTCGTTATGCAACCAAGAGATGTATTCCAACTGGGTGATACTTCAGAAGATGAAGATGGTGAAGTCATGAACAGTTACATTGCTTCTGAGTTTCCTATGTTTGATGTAAACACAACTGATGGCGGAATTTGCAGGACTTGGCTCCGCAAGGATGGAGAAGAGGGCGATGTATTGGAAGATGTCGTATTGTAGTTTACTTGATTTTCATAGCTCAATATTATATGTCCTGTAATTTTCGTGTCTTAAATCTTGTTGTAATATTATATCTTGTAATTCCGAACATGTTGTATGTGAATTTAATAATTAGTTTAATTATCTTTCTATTTTCTACTGCTTGGTGTCATTTACATTAAACTATGCTTAGTGTCATTTGTATCAAACTATCATTGTAGTTGAATTTGTTACAAATCTCACTTTTTTAGTTTTTTGTAATTATGTTGGTTTGTTAATCCTAGATAATAGTGACAGTCAAACAGAGGAGGGGGAGGGTAGCATGCCGCCCACTGTCAAAAAACATCGAGGGCGAACTAAGATGACGGGCATATGGAAAGTTAAGAATGACGAAAGGATTGTGGTGGAGGAAAACGGTGTCGGGCAACCGGTTGGTGATAATGCAAGCAAATTCTCATCCTTTATTGGGGTAATAGCAAGGAACCCACGGATAATTCCACCGGTAAGTCTTTAAATTGGTAATTTTGAAGATATTATAATTTTGAATACATGAAAGACACGTATTAGTGTTTGTGAGTCTGCATTGTGGCTGTCGTCTAGTGGTTGTCGTCTATGTTTCTTAATTGGGCTGTGATTAGAAAGAAAGGGCTCGAGTGGAGATCTGGAAACCCATATAGAGACATCTCGTTTATTATAATCTATTATTATTGTTGGACCAACCCCCTCTTGCTGTGTGCGTGTGTTGAAGAGAAAGAAGGGATGAGAGAGAGTTGAGGAAAATGCCACAATGTTAGCCTGGTGTATCCTCATTCTCTACCATTCCTCTTTCTGGCTCCATTTATGGCTTCTATATTAAATTGGTTTCCTTCCACGATGACAGTTCCGTAAAACTACACTTGATATGAGCCCTATTCTTATTGTTCTTCAATAAAATTGGGAGTTTTGGTGATCCAACTAGTGATCATAGCTGCACCCCACTGCATACTCACAAACACTAATACGTGTCGTTCATGCATTCTATGACCAACCCCACTTTGGCATATAGCATGCTTAGATGACATTCTATGACCTGCACACATGTTTGTTCAGCCCAATTCTTGTACAGATTTGGAGGATTTTGGTATACAGCTAGCATCCTTAGTTGACAGTAAACCCATTTTGGTAAAAAAATCATGCTAAGATGACAATCAGATGCATGAATTCAGCTTCTTTAACAGTAAAAGAAAATAAAAATTTGCAGTATCTAAGCATATATGTTTCTCTATTAATTCTTCATCCCAACTAAATCATTGATGTTTCTGGCTCCAAAAGAAACCTGCACAAGGTTTGTTCTGACCAATTCTTGTACAGATGTTGGGAATTCTGAAGTTTTTAGATTCAGGATCACAAATTTTGATTGGGCTGTGATTGGATTGTTTAGTGACTGTCAACAAGTGTTCTTAATTGGGCTGTGATTAGAAAGAGAGGGCTCGAGTGGAGATCTGGAAACCCATATAGAGATATCTCGTTCATAATAATTTATTATTGTTGTTGTTCTTGTCGCTCTTGCTGTTGTTGCTGATGTCTGTTTATGTGCGTTTGCTGAAGAGAAAGCAGGGATGAGAGAGAGATGAGGAAAATGCCACTATGTTAGCCTGGTGTATCCTCATTCTCTACCATTCCTCTTTCTGGCTTCTATATTTGGTTTCCTTCCACGATGACAGATCCTTAAAACTACACCTAATATGAGCCTTATTCTTATTTTTCTTCAATAAAAATGGGAGTTTTGGTTATCCAACAAACATGTACCCGCATACTTCCAAATGGTATTTTCTTTAGAAAGTCGGGCTCCGAAGAATCGATCTATGACTAGAATCTCCATTCAAAGCCCAATCATAATTTGTCATACTGGATCTAAAATCTTGTTTGAGCCACAAACATCAATGGTTTAGTTGGGATGAAGAATTAATAGAGAAACATATATGCTTAGATACTGAAAATTTTCATTTCCTTTTACTGTTAAAGAAGCTGAATTCATGCATCTGATTGCCATCTTAGCATGATTTTTTTACCAAAATAGGTTCACTGTCAACTAAGGATGCTGTATGATACCAAAATCTTCCAAATCTGTACAAGAATTGGGCTGAACAAACCTTGTGTAGGTTTATTTTGGAGCCACAAACATCAATGGTTTAGTTGGGATGAAGAATTAATAGAGAAACATGTATGCTTAGATGCTGAAAATTTTCATTTCCTTTTACTGTTAAAGAAGCTGAATTCATGCATCTGATTACCATCTTAGCATGAATTTTTTACCAAAATGGGTTCACTGTCAACTAAGGATGCTGTATGTATACCAAAATCCTCCAAATCTGTATAAGAATTGGGCTGAACAAACCTTGTGCAGGTTTCTTTTGGAGCCACAAACATCAATGGCTTAGTTGGGATGAAGAATTAATAGAGAAACATATATGCTTAGGTACTGGAAATTTTTATTTTCTTTTACTGTTAAAGAAGCTGAATTCATGCATCTGATTGTCATCTTAGCATGATTTTTTTACCAAAATGGGTTCACTGTCAACTAAGGATGCTGTATGTATACCAAAATCCTCTAAATCTGTACAAAAATTGGGTTGAACAAACCTTGTGCAGGTTTCTTTTGGAGCTACAAGCATCATGATTTATTTGGGATGAAGAATTAATAGAGAAACATATATGCTTAGATACTGGAAATTTTCATTTTCTTTTACTGTTAAAGAAACTGAATTCATGCATCTGATTGTCATCTTAGCATGATTTTTTTACCAAAATGGGTTAACTGTCAACTAAGGATGCTGTATGTATACCAAAATCCTCCAAATCTGTACAAGAATTGGGCTGAACAAATCTTGTGCAGGTTTCTTTTGGAGCCACAAACATCATGATTTAGTTGGGATGAAGAATTAATAGAGAAACATATATGCTTAGATACTGGAAATTTTCATTTTCTTTTACTGTTAAAGAAACTGAATTCATGCATCTAATTGCCATCTTAGCATGATTTTTTTACCAAAATAGGTTCACTGTCAACTAAGGATGCTATATGATACCAAAATCTTCCAAATCTGTACAAGAATTGGGCTGAACAAACCTTGTGCAGGTTTATTTTGGAGCCACAAACATCAATGGTTTAGTTGGGATGAAGAATTAATAGAGAAACATGTATGCTTAGATGCTGAAAATTTTCATTTCCTTTTACTGTTAAAGAAGCTGAATTCATGCATCTGATTGCCATCTTAGCATGATTTTTTTACCGAAATGGGTTCACTGTCAACTAAGGATGCTGTATGTATACAAAAACCCTCCAAATCTGTACAAGAATTGGGCTGAACAAAGCTTGTGCAGGTTTCTTTTGGAGCCACAAACATCAATGGTTTAGTTGGGATGAAGAATTAATAGAGAAACATATATGCTTAGATACTGGAAATTTTCATTTTCTTTTACTGTTAAAGAAGCTGAATTCGTGCATCTGATTGCCATCTTAGCATGATTTTTTTACCAAAATGGGTTCACTGTCAACTAAGGATGCTGTATGTATACCAAAATCCTCCAAATCTGTACAAGAATTGGGCTGAACAAACTTTCTGCAGGTTTATTTTGGAGCCACAAACATCAATGGTTTAGTTGGGATGAAGAATTAATAGAGTAACATATATGCTTAGATACTGGAAATTTTCATTTTCTTTAACTGTTAAAGAAATTGAATTCATGCATCTGAAGATTTAAGATCCAGGATGGCAAATTTTGATTAGGCTGTGATTGGATTGTTTAGTGGCTGTCGTCTATGTTCTTAATTGGGCTGTGATTAGAAAGAGAGGGCTCGAGTGGAGATCTGGAAACCCATTTTAAGACATCTCGTTTATAATAATATATTATTATTGTTGTTCTTGTCGCTTTTGCTGTTGTTGCTAATGTCTCTTTGTGTGCGTGTGCTAAAGGGAAAGAAGGGATGAGTAAGAAATGAGAAAAATGCCGCTATGTTAGCCTGGTGTATCCTCATTCTCTACCATTTTCTGTTTCCATTTCTGGCTTCTATATTTGGTTTCCTTCCACGATGACAGTTTCATGGATTGTCTGAACAATCCATGAAAGACATGCTCAGATACTGGATTTTCATTTGTTTTACTGTTTTAGATACTGGATATTCCCAATCAGAGGAGAATATAAAGGTTTCAAGTTAGATACTTGATTTTTATTTGTTTTGCTGTTTTAGATATATTCAAAAACAAAATTAAGTACTAGCTTTTTAGTACTGCAATATAATTATTTTATCTCTCTATATATCATTAACAATTCCATTTGCAATTGGCACTTTGATCTTAGAATTTATGAATTGGGTAGATCTTTTTGCAAGTTCAAAAAATATGTATATTCTGTATTGTGGTCTACTGTTGAACTAAATTATTGTTTTTTTTTTCATAGAGCGGTCACCCAGATGAAGGAAATTCTGATGATCAGCACTGAAGCTACTCGAGGGGTATGAATCTGTGGTCGGCCTACTCTAGTTGTTGTTGTTATGTTGTCCTTGTTGTTGTTATGTTCTGGATTGTTGTTTTAAGTAATTGTTGAGATATTTGGGATGTTAATTACTGTATTTGTTAATTATGACACTGTGTTAATTATGCGGTGAATTTGGACGATTAATGGACTATGTGTGAAACTTTATTATCTTTAATTCTTGTGTTTGGTTGTGATTTGCGCATTAATATGCTTGAAATTGGTTGAATCAGTTGTGAATTAGTTTACAGGTTTTTTATATGAAATTGTGAATTGAAATCGAATGGAAAATTGGAGCAGGAAAAACAAACGGGCATACACCGGCGTTTCATAGAACGCCGGTGTATCTAATTGTTTAGTTGAAAATTTCGTTATAGAGGCGTTTCCACACACGCCGGTGTACCCATATATCTATAGCGGCGTGTCATAAAATACCGGTGAATATCTATATACCGGCATGTTATAACACGCCGGTGATTGTAAGTAGGGAAAGAAGGGCGCTCAGAAACAAGCATACACCGGCGTTCTATGACCGCCGGTAAATATTGCACATACACCGGCGTTTCTACAATCGCCGGTGAAAGATATATACCGGCGGTATGGGACCGCCGGTGAATGTATATTGGGGGAAGAACGACACTCAGAAATTCGCATATGCCGGCGTTTGTCTGGCCGCCGGTGTATTTTCAAGATATACCGGCGTCCAGTAGAAACGCCGGTGAATACACCTATCTGTCTACGATGCTCGATTCGGCGGCATTTGTACCGGCGTTTATAAAAATGCCGGTGAATGTTTCACCGGCGTAAAAAACCGCCGGTGTAGGTCTAAAAAAGTGCCGGCGAATAGCTTCTGTGTTGTAGTGTGACAACATTGTCATTTGACCCAACGGTTAAAGTTTTGAGTTCTCATAAGGTTGGGGGTTCAATTCCTACATTCCACATAATATATATATATATATATATATATATATATATATATATATATATATATATATATATATATATATATATATATATATATATATGACCGGGCCGGGCCTTAGGGCTCTTTGGGTCTCTTGAAAAAAGGAAAAAAAAGAATTTTTTAATTTTTTGAACTTTCAAATTTCAAACAGATAAAAAAACATTTTTTTTCAATTAATAATATGACTGTTTCAAGAGATAAATGGGCTTTATGTTATAGCCACTTTTTACTTTCTTCCTGTTTCATATCAACTCCAGAGCCATTGTCAGAAGGTTCATTTCGTACACTCAGGTTTACCCATTTTTATTAACAAGACCTTACATTACTTGATATTGTTAGAAGAAAAATAACTAATCAACGCATATTACCTTCAGCCAATTCTTGATTATGCTCCTATATCCCGTTGCAAGTATTATGGCATCAAAGTGATGTACCTTTCTATGAGAAAATGCAGCAAATTTACCCTTTATGTTTGTTAAAGAAGGTGCTACCTGGCACCATATCACATTAAAAATTAATTCAAATCAGATATAATCACATAAAAATGATTATAGCTTATTACAATTGAAACATAAAGTTTTTTGAAAATTTTTTTTTTTTGAAAAAAATTGAAATATAAATTTAATAAAGTTAAGTTTCATTCTTACCTGAATTTCTCCGATTTCTATCTTTTGGAACGTGCCAACATCAATGATAGGATAAACAAGGGAGTCATTCAATTTTAGGGATAAATGTTCTTTAGTAGGTCCATTTATGTCGTACTTGGATGTATCCCCAAATGAAAAGGATAAAAGCATCCACTACTCCCAGAGGCAAATAATAAAAGCATCCAAAATGAACCACTTTTTGAAAGTATTTACCAAACTGACTCACATTCGAAAGTATTTACCAAAATGACCGTGCAGTCTTTGGAAGACCGCGTGTAGTTAAAACTCACACGGTCTTTCAAAGACCGAGTCTTACACTTCGAAAAATCAAAGAGTACGACTTGGTCTTTGAAAAACCACGTGAGTTTTAACTACACTCCATCTTTCAAAGACCGAGTGAGATGGTTTGGGCAAAAAAAAAAGCAGGGCAGTTTGGGAAAAACTTTCAAAAAGTGGGGCAGTTTGAGAAAAAATTCCAACAATTGCGTGGCTGAGAATATCACAGACTCCATGGTCAAGTACACCCGCATATTTGTTTCTGATGCCTTATGTCAGAAAGGTTGTAACTTTCCATAGATATGGATAAGGTGTATCGAGTTAAATTGGTAGTGCAAATGGTGGCAAGTCATCTATCATCCTTCGCTTCTTTCCTCTCTCTCCCATCAAAATAAAGGCTTTGCCATGAGCACTTGACACAAGCCGTTCCTTCATATTCATTGTTCCTATGCTTTATTTTGCATGGTTATGCTACGTTCAGTCTTATTTTAGTCCTGGATTATAGAGAGAAATACTTTCTGGAGTGCTTCTGATCTTTACTTGTAAGGGCAGCCTAGCACCAAGGACCCTACCTCTACTTTTAGAGGTGGTTCAGGAGAGATTAATATTCTATTACATGTATGGCTAATGTTGAATTCTAACTGCGGAATAAACTCAACAACGATGACGAGATGCAAGAACTATAGAATCAAAACAAGAGAACAAAGAACAACCAAAAGCAACACATAAGAACACACAAGATTTTTATCGAGGTTCACCCAAAAAATGACTACTTTCCCGTGCAGAGACACTCCTGCGATTTCCACTAGAAATATGAAGATTAGGTTTACAAATCTCCCAAGAACTCACCACCAAGGTGTAGGGTTTCTCTCTATCTCCCTCTCTCTTAATGACGGCTGGTAGATCTCTCTTTTCATTTTACTTTGTTTCAGTTAATCCTAAAATCGTACACAATACAATATATATATGATTCCACATCTCTAATCTCAGCCGTTCATCTATTCAGCGTCGGGACGGTCGACCGGTCCATCTTAACGGTCGACCGGTCTTCTCCCTCGACTGCATGAAATCCAATAGAAAGCGGGTCGGTCGACTGCGCGGTTGACTGATCATTCCTTCAAGCTACAGAGTTGAGTCAGAGAGCGGGACGGTCGATTGCGCGGTCGACCGGTCATCTTGCCTCGGCGGTCGGGGGGTGCGGTCGACCGCAACTTTGCTGTAGCTCTTGCTACTCTTGACCTGTAGCTCCCACATCGATTCTCCTTCCCATCTATCTTCTTCAACTCATCATTATCGTGTATTGGATCCACAAACCCCAACAGCGAACTGCTAGGTTTTTGTATTAGCTAGTCGAATCTCTGTAGAAGTACTAGAATGTCCAAGCATGAGGACCATTTCCTTTGAGTTGTGCTTATTGTGTTCTAACCACAGTTTGTTCGGGATGAGGTGGGATTGCCATTTGGTACTTAGAATCCTCTTTATTGAAACATATTTATGACCATTTTTATACAAGTGGAATTAGAATAAACATTGTTGGCTAATCTTGGCATTTACACTTGTTGCTGCTAAATCTGGTGTGGGAGCAAACAGATAGAATTTGTAGATTCTTTAGGATGCCGAATAGTCAAACCTGAAATCTTTCCGCTGGAGTTTGACCGTGATCTCCCGCCGTTAACCTGTAAAAAGTGCAAAACACCGGGGTTGATCCCGGCGACGCACCCTCCGACGCTCAAGTCAGTAATCAGAAAGATTATGAATAAGATTTTACTGGCAAAAGATTGATTACCTGTTAATGGTGGGGGATGGGGGGTATTTATAGCCGCCTTAGGGACCAATTTCGGGATAAGATCAAATCCCTACTTCCCAGTAAATGGATAGAAGTGAATTAGGGCCGTTGATTAGGTATAATCATAAACCCTAATTCTACCCAGCTGGACCAGGTTTCTTGTGGGTTGAAACCCGCACCCAGTTGAGATGGATTCGTTCGTGGGTTATTGGGTCATTGGAAAAAGGACCCAGTACCCACTTCAGGCCCGCCTTTAGGTAAAATTACCATTTTACCCCTGATCTTTAAGATTCGCGCCCGATTTGGACGGTTCCAATTTAACCCTATTTTTATCCATATCACGAGCCCCCCACTCCCGAAGATTGAGTTTAATCAGCCTTTGAGAAATAGTTTTACTGTTTTAATGGCATGCGGAGTTGTATCGGAGTCCAAATGAGGGGTGTCAAATCTTTGTATGAGGTATTATGGTGATTTTCCTTAATTTTTATCTATTTTTCGAAAAATTTGTTTAATTTTGCGAAGTGGTGATTCGTTGTTCGGGGATCTTAATTAACTATTCTAAGCAATAATTATTTACCCAGGGGCTCAAAAATATTTTTCCAAATTTATAATTATTTTTTAGAAATTTTTATTAATTTTCCTGAATTTTTAATCATTTTTTTGCAATTTTTTAGATAAATAATTCGATTTTAATAAATAAAAATTAATTTTTTAATCCGATTTATGACGTGGCACGATTTGGGCCCTTCATCAGCGTTGGGCACGAATTTCTAGAGGATCGGTCGGCCGAAGTAGCTCGGCAACGTATTTCTCCACTTGCGGAGGGTCGGTGCCTCGGTAGCTCGGTAGCCCGGTGCGTAGCGAGCTGCCGAGCTACGTAGCAAGATCTGGAGCGTTCATCATAGCGCGAATCACGAGGAAGGGGTTCAGATCACGAGAAAATGCTATCTTTTTGTTTTGTGGACGTGGCGTGATCTGAGCCGCTCATCATATTCTGGCGCGATTTTTGAAACGATCCGATGGCTAGAGTGGTTCGGTGTCACTTTTCTTCACATGCGAGGGTCGGTACCTCGGTAGCTCGGCTATGGTGCTTCGGTGGCTTGGTAGCTCGGCCTCTGCTCCTTAGTAGCTCGGTGGCTCGGCTAAGCTGTTCGGTAGCTCAACTCAGTGCTCCGGTGGCTCGGTAGATCGGGACGAGTCTCGAGCCACGTGGTTGGATCTAGAGCGTTCATTATGGTGCGAATCACGAGGAAGGGGTTCAGATCACGAGAAAATGCTATCTTGTCGTTTTGTGGACGTGGCGTGATCTGAGCCGCTCATCATATTTTGGTGCGATTTTTGAAACGATCTGATGGCTAGAGTGGTTCGGCATCACTTTTCTTCACATGCGAGGGTCGGTACCTCGGTAGCTCGACTATGGTACTTCGGTGGCTCGGTAGCTCGGCCTCTGCTCCTTAGTAGCTCGGTGGCTCGCTAAGCTGTTCGGTAGCTCGGTTGAGTGCTATAGTGGTTCAGTATATCAGGACGAGTCTCGAGCCACGTGGTTGGATCTGGAGTGCTCATCATGGTGCGGATCTCGAAATTGGAGGTTCAGATCACGAGAAAACGTTATCTTGTCGTTTTGTGGGCGTGGTGTGATCTGAGTCGTTTATCAGATTTAGACATGAACTTTGAGACAATCTGACGGTGACAGTGGTTCGGCGGCATTTTTCTCCGTATGTGGAGGTCGGTGCTCCGGAGCTCGGCTGAGTGCCTCGGTGGCTCGGCAAGTTACGAGTCGTCGAGCCACGTGGTTGGATCTGGAGCGATCATCATGGCCCGGATCTCGAATTTGGAGGTTCAGATCACGAGAAAACGTTATCTTGTCGTTTTGTGGGTGTGGCGTGATCTGAGCCGTTCATCAGATTTGGACACGAACTTTGAGACAATCTGACGGTGAAAGTGGCTCGTCGACATTTTTCTCCATATGTGGAGGTCGGTGCCCCAGTAGCTCGGCAGAGTGCCTCGGTGGCTCGGCAAGTTACGAGTCGTCGGATTGCGATGTTAAGTAAACCGTCGCGACCTTCCTCTGAACCGTTGCAGCTTTCCCCATTCTGTCGTTCCGTCTCCCTTAACGGGCCCCCAAGCGTTACAAAAGCCCAACCTTTGTCTCTTTGGCTATAAGTTCTTACCACCCCCACCCCTTAGCTCATTCTTTCACTTTTACTCTCAAATTTTACTTTTGCTCTCGAGTTGCTCTGCTAGCAGAGATTTGAGCTCAAGGGCGGTTGTGCTAGCTTTCGCGAAGGTCAGGCGATTTCCGGCAAAGTTTTTTCCGACCGCAGACGTCAAATCAAAGGTCAGTTTATATAACTTCAGTTACTTATTCTACGAGATGTCACGGGTGTCCTCGGGTAGTGAGGCATCATCCTCGGGGGGTCGGAATGTCGAGGAAGGGAGAGAAGTGGTAAGCCGAAGGAAGGGGAAGGAGATAGTAGGTTCGTCTGTGGCCGAGGAGAAGGGGAAGGAAGTGGTCCAGTCTTCGGTCGTTGAGACGGTGGTAGAGACTGAGAGACGAGCGGGTGCAATGGGTCGGTTATCGACTGTGTTGTCCGGACATGGAGGGATAAGGCAGTACAGCGGGAAGCTGCTGGCCAAGGCTGTCATTAGTTGTTCGGAGACCTACGAGGAGAACGGTCCGAGGGAGGTCACCGAGGTGGACGACATCCCCTCGGTTTTGACAGAGCGGGACCTACTCCGGACTAGGAAAGGTTTCGCCATTCCCCAGAAGTACACACTGGTTCTCCCCGGCCCCGGGGTGCGAGCGAACACCGTCTTCCCGCCGAACACATGCATCTTCGCCATCGACGCTTTGAACGCCGGCCTGCGCTTCCCCCTCCATCCCTTCGTGACGGTAGTCCTTCGGTGGTATGGGCTGTGCCCCATACAATTCATGCCGAACACGTGGCGCCACGTGCTCGATTTTCTGCTGCAATGCCGAACAGCCAAAGTGGAGCCGGAGCTCGTCATCCTCCGAAGTTTATACCGAATCAACAGGATGAGAAAGCTCGAGGCTCGCTACTATCTGTCGCCTCGGAAAGGAGTTAAGCTGATAGAGAATCCCGACTCGATAAAGTCATGGAAGGGGACGTTTTTTTGATCAAGAGCCCCTCGGCATGGGACTTCCCGACCCGGTGGAAGGAAGATGTGCCGAAGTATGCTAAGACCGAGCCAGTGTTGACATCGGCGGAGGCAGAGGTGGCAGCGAAGCTGATCGGTCTTCTGATGTTGAGTTGGAGGGAGATGACCGAGGAGGTGTTGCGCGGGTCGGGCCTTAGTTCGATCGACCTGAGTACGCTCCTGACATCTCTATCTTTCTGCTTTACTTTCTTTGATGCCTTGTATATATATATATATTCTAACTAGTTTTCCCTTTCACTTGGACAGAGGCTCCGAATATGGACTTCAAGGGTATGATGGCTGAATGAAGCAAAGCCGCCGACGGCAAGAAGAGGAAGAGAATGAGCACAGGTCCCTCGTCTGGCCAACCCACCAAGGCACCTTCGGTAGTCATCACCACTTCTCCTCGAGAGCCGTCATCGGCGGTTGTCATCCAGCCGACCCTCTCTGCCCCTGTAGGTGAGGGCTTCTCCGTCGCGGCGGCGTTGGCGCTTGAGGCCCCGTCCTTGACCGAGCAGGCCGAGGCAATACTGACCGAGGCTCACAAGAAGCTGTTCGTTCCTGATTGGCGGGTGAAGAACCACGATGGCTTCTTAGGGGACTCGGGGATGAGCATGCAGGCAGTTCACCACCTCCCGACCTCGAAGGACCGAGCCACCCTGAAGACGGGGACGACCGGCGACGACGCTCTCGAGGTAGCTCGGTCGCTTGTGTCGGTAAGTTTTCCTTGCTATTTCAATTTTTTCTTGAAAATTTTCTAAGTCTTTAGCTCGGTTTTTGTTATGTAACCACCTCTCCGTGCAGGCTACTTGCCACTTCGGCCATCTTCTCGAGGAGTATGCCGAGCAAGAGAGGGAGCCGAAGGCCCTCAGCGACAAAGACTGATAGGAGAGGGCGAGGGCCGTGATGCAGCTCGAAGTAGAGCAGCATCGCTCGGATGCTCTGGCGGTACAGGTCGCCGATCTCGAGGCGGCTTTGGTGCAAGCGAAGGAGAAGCTTGCTTCGGAGGTTGCAAAGGCAGCCGAGGAGAGGGCCGCAGTGGCGAGGGCTTTAGAGGCAGTGAAGCTGCAACAGGCCGAGGCGGTGGAGAAGGCGAGGGTGGAGATCGAGGCCGAGGCTAAGAAGCACATGGCGGCAACACATGGAGCTGTCTTATGCCAGAGCGCTCGATCACGTCGAGGCTCGAGTTTCTGACTTCGACAGGTCGGGGTACAGGCTGTGGCCTGGTGCCGAGGAAGAAGCCGAAGGGGAAGAGGAAGAGGACGAAGGAGAGGAGGGGGACGAGCCACAAGGCAACGATGTTCCTGCCGACCTCGAGGCTGTGGTGGCGGAAGAAGGGGGTGACCAGGTCGTAGCCGACCCCCATGAAAAAGCGAAGGAGGACGAAGGTCCATCTACCGAGGTGCCTGTTTCCGAACTACCGCCCAAGGTGGCCCCTTGATCTTCTTGCTCTTGTAGTAAAAATAAAATATTCTTTTCTTGTACTGCCTAATAGCAGACTGGCCACCGTTTTTTGGTATCAATAAAAATTTGGTTTTTGGCAAACTTGCTTAGTGTTAAAGACTTTTTCGAATCTTGAAAATAGTTGTCTTGAGATTTGGCTAAGTGTTAGGCACCGCCTCTTGTTCTACGTGTTGATATGCCCTCGTTTTTCAGGTTGTCGAGTCGAGTTCAGCAGCCAAAACTTCTCTTCTTCGCACTGACTTGAAAGCAGTGAAGCTGGCCCTCACCCGTAGCCGAGAGTGTTTTCTCAAAAGTGAGTTGGATCTAGAGGATCTCAAGGCAACGTCGGGGGAGTATTTCTCCAAGCTGAAACAACTACGAAAGCGATCTTGCGAGGTTCATCTTGAAGGCGAGGTGGAGTTGCTTAGGAAGACACTGTTTGACGTTGAGAAGGAGAAAGGCGAACTACTGGTGGAGGTTCATCACCTGAAGATAGCAGAAGAAGAACTTTTGGCGGAGGAAGAGGAGTTAGCTTCAACAGTGGGTAAGTTGATGGTCGAGCACGACGAGTTGACGGCAAAGGTTGACGAGCTGAGGGTTACAGTCGACAAAAGCATCGAAGTGACCCATCTTCGTCGAATTACCGCCGACAGCTCTGGAGCCGCAGGATCCGCTCAACTTCCTCATTTCAAAATAGTTGTGAAGGATGCTACTCTGAACGATCAAATTATTGAGCTCGAGGAGGAAGTGGCCTGACTCAAACCTCAGCCTAAACGGATTAATGTCAGAAGCACGTCGTGTACTAGCGAAGAGAGTGAGAGGGGAATCTCATTTTATGAGCTCGCGACTCGTTCGCCTGCCGTTAGGCAGAGTCCGGCAGACGCTCAAAGTGGAGTGGCTGCTTCGTCTAGTGGCGCTTCGGTTGGGGCCACGGTCAGAGGCAGTGCTGAAGAGGCATCTCGGTTCGTTGGTCTAGAGACGACCTCCGAGGTTAGGCGACGCCGTCCCCGGGTGTCTTTGAACCGAAACATTCCTGTTCTGAAGAAATGCTGAATAAGTTGTTGTAATTATGCCTCTTTGAGTCTTTGTAGTCCCTTGTAGTAGAGTAGTTTGGCCTTGTAACCTATGTTCCTCTGAACTTTAATAGAAGTGAAGGCTTGTTTTACTCTCTAGCATTTGTGTGTTTGCATGTTTTGTTAGTACTTGTTATTTGTTTGGTACCCCACTTGTAACTCGCTTATGAGCAGGGGATAGAAGTGAAGCCGAACCAAGCTTTGAGCTCCGCGTTCTTTGCCAGAGCAGGTCCCGACAGATGTGGGAGAAATTCCGAATGGCGAACCACTTCTAGCCCGCTCGATGTAGAAGACGGTGTGGACAACGAGAAAACGCTATCTTGTCGTTTTGTGGACGTGGCTTCTGATCAAGGTGTTTCTCCCTAATACACAGCTCGGAATGCGAGTTGCTCGGGAATGTATGCTTGAATATCTTCATCAGTTATCCAATCAAGTGAAGCAAAGGGGCATTCATTCAAGTACAACTCCTCCAACTTTCGACAACTACTCAGAATCAAAAGCAAATCTTCTTTCTTATAGGCTCGGAATGTCAACCTCGTGAACTTGAGATTGATACGCAGTGCTATGGTTTTTGGAGCCTCCAATGTTATGGCTGCTGCGAATTGTAAGAGAAGCCAGTATCTTGTAGTGGGGAGTAGCCTCTTGAAGAATTACTTCATCTTTAAATGAATTATAAGAACCAAAGGTTAGTTCCTCCAAGTACTCTTCTCCCATGTCTAGTATAGTTGTAGAAACGATCAGTTATCCAGCCAAGTGATTTGGATTCCGAATGCGTCGTTTGAGTGAATTCCAACGGTTGTGGGAGCAATTCCGAATAGCGAACCACTTCAAGCACGCTTAAGAGCGAGCTTGCGAAGCGGAATCGAGCTAAGTTTTGGACTCCGAACTCGTCGTTTGACTGAATTCCAACGGTTGTGGGAGCAATTTCGAATGGCGAACCACTTCTAGCTCGCTTAAGAGCGAGCTTGCGAAGCGGAATCGAGCCAAGTTTTGGACTCCGAACTCGTCGTTTGAGTGAATTTAAACGGTTGTGGGAGCAATTCCGAATGGCGAACCACTTCTAGCTCGCTTAAGAGCGAGCTTGCAAAGTGGAATCGAGCCAAGTTTTGGATTCCGAACTCGTCGTTTGAGTGAATTTAAATGGTTGTGGGAGCAATTCTGAATGGCAAACCACTTCTAGCTTGCTTAAGAGCGAGCTTGCGAAGCGGAATCGAGCCAAGTTTTGGACTCCGAACTCGTTGTTTGAGTGAATTTCAAAAGCTGTGGGAGCAATTCCGAATGGCGAACCACTTCTAGCTCGCTTGAGAGCGAGCTTGCGAAGCTGAATCGGGCCAAGTTTTGGACTCCGAACTCGTCATTTGAGTGAATTTCAACGATTGTGGGAGCAATTCCGAATGACAAATCACTTCTAGCTCGCTTAAGAGCGAGCTTGCGAAGCGGAATCGAGCCAAGTTTTGGACTTCGAACTCATCGTTTGAGTAAGTGTGATTAAAAGCCTTAAACAGAAAGATAAAAATAATTCACAAGGAAAATATGGGGAAAAGAAGATCTTTATTGATAACTGCTAATCGTCCACTTCTAAGTTGCATGCCGTTATTACAATGACAAAATACAGAAACAAAATACAAGTGAAAAGATGGGAATGGCTCGACACTTGAAGTTACTTAGAGAGGCGTTAAAGCGCTCTCTTGGTACTTCAGTAGGTGGTCGGCATTCCAAGTCCTGGGTATCTCTCTGCCTACAAGGTCTTCAAGACGGTATGTCCCGGGCCGAACTACCTTGGTGATCTTGTAGGGTCCTTCCCAATTGGGGGCTAGCTTACTCTTTTGGCTGGGGAAGGAGATAGCTAGTTTTCTGAGGACCAAGTCCCCTTCCTTGATATTGGTGGGACGGACCCTTTTTTTGTAGGCCTGCTCAATTCTTCTTCGGTAGTTTTGCTGGCTGATTGAAGCTCTTTTACAGAGCTCATCAACTAAGTCCAAATTCGCCTGAAGCTCTCTGGCATTCTGCTCTTCTTAATAGGCCATAAGGCGAGGAGATGGTAGACCGACTTCCAAGGAGATCACAGCTTCGAACCCATAGGTGAGATTAAATGGCGACTCACCTGTGGGGGTTTGTTTCGTAGTGCGGTAGTTCCACAGTACGTTGGGAAGCTATCCTGCCCATAAGCCTTTGGCCGCCTTATCTAGCCTCTTCTTGATACCGGAGAGGATCTGCCGGTTGGCATTTTCCACTTGGCCATTGATTGAGGATGGGAGACAGAGGAGAAGCGTTGCTGAATGGCGAGGTCTTCACATAGAGATCGGAATGCGGCCCCCATAAACTGTGTTCCATTATCTATTATTAGGACCCGAGGCACGCCGAACCTACAGATAACATTTTTCCATAAGAACTGCAGTACTTTGTTCTCTGTAATTGTAGCCAATGGTTCGGCCTCAATCCACTTGGAAAAATAGTCGATTGCCACGACTAGGAACTTGAGCTGACCGGAAGCTGGTAGAAACGGGCCTAGCAAGTCCATCCCCCATATTGCGAAGGGAATCAGACTTGATAGAGATGTGATTTGTGCTTGGGGTAGGCGACGAATGTTGGAGTACTGCTGTAGGAGCTGCATTATCGCACATGATGTTCGGCATCGCGAAGGAGGGTACGCCAAAAATATCCGTAATTCAACACCTTCCTGGCGAGGGACCTCGACCCTGAGTGGGCTCCGCCTACACCTTCGTGGAGTTCTTGCAAGGCATATGAGGCTTCTTCCGGGGAGAGGCATCTCAAGTAGGGTCTGCCATCTACTTGGGTGTAGGAGCGTTTGTACAAGACTCCTTCAACAATGGTGTACCGCTCTGCTCTCGTTCGGACTCGACGAGCTTCTTTAGGGTCTCCGGGGAGGAGCCCATCCCTGAGGAATTCTATCAAAGGTTTCTTCCAATTCTCCTGAAGTTAGATGGGCAGCGACTCCATCGAGTCGGGGGTTTCTTCTTCTATGCTCGGTCTCAGGAGCACTTCAATCAGGACGGTCTGCTCGAGACCTTAAAGGGAGAAGGAGGCCAATTTGGAGAGGGCATCTGCTTGGAAATTTTCTTCTCTAGGGATCCGCTGAATTAGCACCTCTTCGAATGAAGCCATGAGACTTTGGACTTTGGCTAGGTACTTAGCCATTCGGTCGTCTCGTGCTTCGTACTCCCCTAAGACTTGATTCACCACCAGCTGCGAATCGCTGAATATTCGGAGACGTTGTACCCCTACTTTGCGTACCATACCCAGGCCGGCTATAAGCACTTCATATTTGGCTTCGTTATTGGAGGCCTTAAAGTTGATGCGGAGGGAGTACTGGAGAACGAAGTCATCTGAGCCTGCCAGAATGACCCCGGCTCTGCTCCCTTCGGTGCAAGAGGACCCGTCTACATACACCGTCCAGATAGGAGGTTCGTTTGCTGCTTGACTGACCTCTGGGATGGTGCTCTCAACAATAAATTCAACTAAGGCTTGAGCCTTGATTGCGATCCGAGGCTGGTAAGATATGTCATGCTGACTCAGCTCGATTGACCATTTCATCAGACGGCCTAAGGTCTCGAGTTTGTGTAGAACTTGCTTAAGCGGCTGGTCGGTAAGAATGACCACTGAGTGAGATTGGAAATAAGGGCAGAGCTTCCTGGCTGCCATAACCAAGGCATGTGCTATCTTCTTCAACCTGGGATAGCGGAGCTCGGCATCCCGAAGTACCTTGCTCACGTAATAGATAGGCTTCTGAGCCTTGTCTTCTTCCCTTATTAGAACAGCGCTGAGGGTTTGCTCGGAGGCAGCTAAGTAGAGGTAGAGTGTTTCCCTGGGGATAGGCTTTCTGAGGAGAGGGGGATTGACTAGATAGGCCTTTAGCTGATCGAACGATTCTTACTGCTGTTGGCCCCACTCGAAGCCCTTAGCCCCCCTGAGGGCCTTAAAGAAAGGAAGACACTTTTCTCCAGACTTTGACAGGAAGTGCCCTATGGCCGCGAGGCGTCCCATGAGCTTCTGAACCTCTTTCACACTTGTAGGGGGTGCCATGTCTAGTATGGCTTTGATCTTCTCGGGGTTGGCTTCGATTCCTCTTTGGATGACCATAAAGCCTAGGAACTTTCCCGACAAGACTCCGAACGCACACTTGTTCAGGTTGAACCTCATATCATGCTTCCTCAACACATCGAATGCTTCTTGGAGATCGGTAACATGGTCCGCCCAATGGATGCTTTTAACTAGCATATCATCAACATAAACTTCCATGTTTCGGCCGATCTGATTCTGAAAGACTTTATTGACTAGGCGCTGGTAGGTGGCACTGGCATTCTTCAGCCCGAAGGACATTATCCTGTAGCAATAGAGCCCTTGATCGGTGACGAAGGAGGTCTTTGGGATATCCGGGGGGAACATTCTAATTTGATTGTATCCGGAGAAGGCATCCATAAAACTCAGCAGCTCATGGCCCGAAGTAGCGTCGATCAAGGTGTCGATGCTGGGGAGAGGGAAAGGATCCTTCGGGCATGCTTTGTTGAGGTCCGTGAAGTCGATGCAAATTCTCCAGCTCCCGTTGGCCTTCTTAACCATAACAACATTGGAGAGCCATTCGAGATAGTTGACTTCTTGTATGAATCGGGCCTTGAGGAGCTTGTCCACTTCTTCTTTTATAGCTTGCTGTCGCTCAGGGGTGAATTTGCACCTCTTCTGTTGGACCGGTTTGGACCCCGGAGCAACGCTCAGGTGGTGGATGAGGAGCTCCTCGGAGATTTCTGGCATGTCGGCAACCGACCATGTGAAGAGGTCATGGTTCTTTCTGATGCATTGGACTATTTCGTAATATAGGATAGATGGGAGGGTCTTGTTGATAAAGAACTTGCGGTTCGGATCTTGCTCGGAGAAGAGCACTTCCTCCAGCTCATCCACCGGTTCGGACATAGGTTGGGGGTTCCCTTGGGAAATCTCAAGAGTCTCGAGGGAGAGGACAGGATCTCCGGTGGAGGTCATGTAACACTTGTGGGCCATCTCTTGACTACCTCTTACTTTTCCTACTCCTGTCCTGGTGGGGAACTTCATCTTAAGATGATAAGCTGATAGGACGACCTCTAGAGCAGCAAGGCCAGGTCGGCCTAGAATCACATTGTAAGCAACTGGGATGTCGACAACCATGAAGTCCATCGGCTCCGTCCGGGTAGTAGGAGTTTTGCCAGCAGTTACGTCGAGGGTGATTACCCCTTCGATAGTCACTAGCACCCCCGTAAACCTATGGAGCGTGTAGCCGGCGGGCTTGAGCCTGTCCCGCGATAACTTGAGTCCTCGAAAAGCCACCAGGAAGAGGATGTTGACAGAGCGACCATTGTCCACCAGAATCCTTTCCACTTTAAAGTTTGCCATATGGAGGTTGATTACTAGTGCATCACAATGGGGAGTTGGGACGAGAGGCCCCTGCACCGGCATTCTGGGGCCCGAGCGGAGCCCTTTGGGATTGACAGTTCTGAAAAGGAGGTTGGTCTTGCTGCGGGGGCTGATCAGGTTGTGGTGGGAGTTGTCCCTGTGGCTGGACGGTTTGGAGGGGGATCTCCTGTTGTGGTTGAGGAGGAGTGGGTCCACGGTTGGACCCTTTGGATCTCAGTTTTCGGGGAGGCATGGCTGGAGGTGATCTTAACCAAGGGAAGAGAAAGGATTGCTATTCGTGGGTTCCCACAGACGGTGCCAATCTGATGCAGCTAAATCTGGTGTGGGGACAAACAGATAGAATTTGTGGATTCTTTGGGATGCCGAATAGTCAAACCTGAAACCTTTCTGTCGGAGTTTGACCGTGATCTCCTGCCATTAACCTGCAAAAAGTGCGAAACACCGGAGTTGATCCCGGCGACGCACCCTCCGACGCTCAAGTCAGTAATCAGAAAGATTATGAATGAGCTTTTACTGGCAAAAGATTGATTACCTGTTAATGGTGGGAGATGGGGGGTATTTATAGCTGCCTTAGGGACCAGTTTCGGGATAAGATCAAATCCCTACTTCCCAGTGAATTGATAGAAGTGAATCAGGGCCGTTGATTAAGTATAATCATAAACCCTAATTCTATCCAGCTGGACCGGATTTCTTGTGGGTTGAAATCCGCACCCAGTTGGGATGGATCCATTCGTGGGTTATTGGGCCTTTGGAAAAAGGACCCAGTACCCACTTCAGACCCGTCTGTAGGTGAAATTACCATTTTACCCCTGATTTTTAAGATTCACGTCCGATTTGGACGGTTCCAATTTAACCCTATTTTTAGCCATATCAACAGTCTCCTGGAGACTATCTCTAATGTTATAATGGAAGAGTTGAAGTTGTGGTTTGTAAACATACCAACTTACGTGTATCGTACGTACATAACTAATATGAAAGATGTCTCAGGTTCGAAGTCAGAAAACATCTGAGTTTTTACTTTAAAAATATATATATATATTTATTAGACATGCATCACATGTGTAAATTACTAATAATATGGAATGCTTTGAGTTTGACTGATTGGAAATGATGTTAAAATAGTATGTTATTTCTTATTCATTCACTTAATCGAATACATTAATATCTAATGTATATACAAGATATATAATCACGGGCTCTACCCAGAATATAACAACTAATACGAATACTCTTTCTCAAGTTGGAGCATATATATCATACATACCTGACTTATCATTGATGAACTATATTTGATCTAGCTCTGGTAAGGGGTTTTGTGAGAGCATCGACTAGCTGGTGATCACTTCTAATATGTCTAACCTCTATCCGTGGAGGCTCATACGGAGTGTCACTAATTTTCGTACGAAACAACATTACAGCCAACTTCAATATGCTTGATTCGTTCATAAAACACAGTATTAGTGGCTATATGTATGTCAGATTGGCAGTCAACTATATAGACACATCAAGTTATGTTGGACAACCCCCAACTCACTTAGCAATCGCTTGACTCAAGTCATCTCACACGTGACATTCAGCCATATAACACGATACTCAGATTCCGCACAATATATCTAATAGATATATTGTTCTTAGAAACGTTGCACCAGTAATGAAAGATCATTTTGTTGTTTTAGGAAGCAAGTGGATCTTGTAAAGTCTGAAACATACAAACACGTACTAATGTGAATTTTCAGTTGTTTCATAATTTCATTATATCTCCGATTTATATTCCATCATTTGATTGTAACTATATTCCATTATTGCATCAGTAGTATATTTATATTTTTATATATGTAACTCATTCACTTATGCATTGCATCTTCAGTGATTTATGTGATATTAAATGTGTTATAACTGGGAAAAAATAATACAAAAATGCATTAGTAGTATAAATTTCAAAATGTTTTGAAAACTGGATTGTGCATTTCTTATGTTAATTAAGCCATGCAATTAAGTAATGTCGAACCATATATCATCCTTTATCATGTTCCCTGGGTGCGCTTATTCTTCCTTTTTCCTGGGTTCCTTTTCTTACTTACGGTGAAACAATCCATTTTTCCGCAATTCTGTTTTGCACCAGTTGACCCTAGAAATCGAGTTCTTAACCGAAAGGAGCACTGAGCAATAATATAAACAAATACCATTTGATGTCACTTTTCTAGTTTTTTACTGACTCTTTGTTTTCTCGTGCTGTTTGAAACCTTTAATAAAGAAATACCATTTGAAACCTTTAACACTGACTACAAATTTAGAAATTTTCTGCAATTTGCATGACCTGAGGATCACACAGACAACAAGGTCAAACGAAATATCTTATTTAATTCTGATGCCTTTTGTAGCAATTAATATAACTTTTCATAGATATGGATAAGATGTTTCGACTTTAATATCCAGTTGACTACTTAGAGTCGGAACATATTTGGGCGCCAAGTTGTTAATATTCCTTATAATTTATTTATCTGATTTTGTAGTTGCAGATGTTTTTGGGTTGGTCCAGGTGCATTTCTCCTTCTGGACTTTACAGCTCAGCTTGTGTACTTAAGAGACATCCAGTTGAAGACACCTCAGAGTTGCATGGAAGATGGAACTAGTAGGTATTGGATTCTCCTCTAGCAGACATTAAAGTGCAAATATCCATGTTTATCTGAAGTTGCCTACATTGGACCTCCTCCTATTATCCTTTCAATTGGATGTAGTTTTGGAACCTATCAGAGATTTATATATATTCTCCATGTGTGTGGATAATCACCATATCACATGATCACCTTTTTCTGTAATCACTACTGATCGTGATGGATATAAGGGCATATCTATCCTGGCGTGTACACCCAAACGCCGGGATAGATCGTTATATAATTTTTTTTGTTAATATCGAATGTCTATGACGGCGTGTATATAACACGCCGTTATATATATGATATATAACGGCGTTGATGAATGTAAAACGTCGTGGTAGACTACCGTATCGTTGCGCTAGTTAATGGGATATATGCCACAGCGTTTTTAATTGAAAATGCCGTTATAGGGTAGCGTACCGCCCCAACTATTCATTTCCCCCCAAAACCGCTCTAACCCTAAATCCCAGCCCTCTCTTTCTCCCGCCTCAACTATTCATCTCCTCTCTCTCTCTGACCTAAATCCTCCGTCTCCTCTAGCGAAGTCTCTCTCTCTCTCTGACCACTCGCCACCTCTCCTCAATCTCGCCGCTCGTCCCCTCCCCCCTAAATCTCGCCAGTCGCCATTCTCCGCCGCCCTTTCCTTATTGCCGCCACTTCGTCCTTCGCCGCCACCCCTCCCTCAGTTGCCGTGCCTCCCTTGCCGTCGCCTCCGTCCACGCCCCTCTTTCGTCATTTGTTGAAGTGGGTTCTAATAGTTTGGTTTGGTGAATGATTTAGGGCATTTGAAAATTTTATAGATTTTGGTATAGACTCAAAATTGGTTTTTTTTATGCCAATATGAATCTATTTACTAATGTTGCTATACTTATTGTAGTTTGAGTTAGTGAGTTACCTAAAACAGTAAGATTTTTGAGGGGATGGATGGTAATAATGGGTTTGGGTTTGGGATTTCGAGTTTTCCGACGTGGAGTCATGGGTTGCGATCTAATTCTTGGCAAGGGTGGTGGTCGAATGGTTGTGAGGGTTATACAGATCAGGGCATGGTTATTTTCTTAATTCTGTGGTTAGATTTAGAGTAATCTTGGGAGTTGTTAGTTTTATCCCTTTTCCCTTCTGTTGTTTTTTTTGTTGTTGTTGATGTAATAATCAGATGTTGTTAATGTAAGGAAATTGTTCATTTAGTGATAGATGTTGAGGTTCCAAATCATCGGTTGAGTTAGTTGGTAGTTTTCACCATTAGTTGAGTGAGTTAGTCATATTTTTTCTACATCCAAATTGAATATTCATTCATAACATATACAGAATAAGAAGGAACCATGATGATTGAATCAAATTTAAAGGGCAGAAAGAAAGAATATTACTGTTAATAATTCATAAGTAGCATGGAAGACATACAAATATATGTCTCTTCTTCACCATTAACTTTTGCATTATGGTTTATGGGCTGCTTTCATACCTTCACATAATCATAAGATATTTCTAGTATTATAACTCCATAAAAGAATTCAGTAAACTAAATTTTCAGGATCTGGATTTTACTCATTTTACACTTTTTCTATATGCACATATATGAAACTAAACTAACTATTTTTAACACTATATTGATCAATAAGCTTATTTGATTTAGGATTTTTTTCATGTACAATTAAAATTTAGTAAACACAATTAAATATTTTTTACTGAAAATGTATATAATCCAATTTTGTATACAAATGAAGTTCCCTAAAAAGCTTATTCTCTTTCATGATTGTATTGTTCTCTTTCATCATGGTTTTATGATAAAGAAAAAATCATGATGTTGATCCTAGCAAACTTATATTTCAGATTGACTCATATTTTTCAAAATGAATATAAGTTAGATTAATAAGCCACGATTATCCAAAGCGTATCGAGATGGTGTTAAAGAATTTATTAACTATGCAAAGAGCAATTCTCCTGATCCGAACATGATTTTATGTCCATGTGTCCGATATTCAAACTGTGATTTGAGAACGTGCAACGTAGTTGAGACACGCTTGATTTGCAATGGGTTTCTACAAGGGTATACACATTGGTTTTGTCATAGAGAGTCTGTTCGTTTAGTTTCTACTAGTCCAGTTGTGAATGAAGACGAGGCTTTATTTACAAATGATCTAAGTATTGTTGATGAAATGCGCTCTTTAGTGCGGGATGGGTTGGGATTCCATAACTTCAAGCTCACATAAATAATCCAATGAATCAAGTCCAGAACGAGTCAGCAGAAACATCACATCAAGGCGACGGGGTGGTAGAAGAAATGCCCATACCTGAAACTAATAAAGAATATGAAGCCTTTCATAAGTTGTTAGAAAATGCAAATACTCCTCTGTATCGTGATTGTCTCAAGTTCTCTAAGTTTTCATTCATTGTTAGACTGTTTCAGATTAAATGTCTAAATGAGTGGTCTGCCAAGTCGTTCACTTTGCTACTTGAATTGTTGAATGAAACTTTTCCTCAAATCTGTATCCCCAATTCATCACAAGCCACAAAGAAATTTCTCAAGCATTTTGATTTAGGGTATGAGAAAATAGCATCATGTCCATATAATTGTATGCTATTCCGGGGGGATAAGGAGACTCTCGAAGAATGTCAAGTATGTGGTACTTCAAAATGGATGAAAATGCTGAATGAAGATGAGCAAACTAATGAGCCAATTACAACAAATACGAAAAAGAAGCCGACAAAAATACTCTGTTACTTTCCTCTAATTCCTAGGCTACAAAGGCTGTTCATGTCATCTAAGACATCTTCTGATATGAGGTGGCATGCGGAAGGTCGCAAGAATAATGGAATTCTCAGGCACCCAGCTGATTCCGAGTCGTGGAAAAAATTTGATGAAAGATATCTTGATTTTGCTAAAGATCCTCGGAATGTGAAACTTGGATTGGTCATCGTTGGTTTTAACCCATTTAGGCAAATAAACAGCATCTACAGCATATGGCATGTTGTGTTAATTCCATACAATCTACTCCCTTGGTTGTGTATGAAGCAGTCATCCTTCATTTTGTCCATGATAATTCCTGAACCAAAATCTCCAGGAAATGACATAGATGTATATCTGCAGCCGTTGATTGATGAACTGCAAATATTGTGGGAGGGTGTTCCAATATATAATGCAACATCTAAAGAAACTTTCCGTCTCAGAGTTGTCTTGACTTGGACAATCAATGATTTCCCTGTATATGGAAATTTATCTGGTTATAGCACAAAAGGACGTTATACTTGTTCTTGTTGTTCTGAGCAAACTATTTCAAAGTAGCTATATAAAGGCAGAAAGTTCTGCTACATGGGTCATAGGAGATGGTTGCTTACCACACATATTTTCAGAGCAGAAACAACGACTTGATGGTACCGATGAGTGGAAACCTGTTCCTATAGTTAATTTTGGGTCAGATGTGTTAAGGCGACTCGATGGCCAACAATTCACTTTGTCAAAGGAACTTGAAGTATTAAAAATGCCAAAAAGCAGGCTAGAGATGAGCAACAGAACACTGATGAATGTGATGCAGATGAATATGATAGTCATCTTGGTTTAGGGTCATGGAAGAAGTGTATTTTTTTTCAGTTGCAGTACTGGGAGTTCAACTTATTGCGCCATAACATTGATGTGATGCATCTTGAAAATTGTATAGGAACAGTTATGAGGGATAACCAGAAGACAAAAGTCAATCTTAAGTCTCGGCTTGACTTAGTAGAAATGGGCATAAGGCATGGGTTGTATCCTAAAGAATTACCCAATGGCAGAGTACGACTTCCTCTTGCAATCTACTCAATGTCAAAAAGCGAGTTGGAGATGTTTTGCAAAGTTTTAAAGGATCTTAAAGTCCATGATGGTTATTCATCTGATATATCAAGATGTGTCAACTATAACGAGGAAAAGCTTCAGGGTCTAAAGTCACATGACTACCATATCTTAATGCAAGATCTCCTTCCCGTTGCTCTGAGGTCTTTAATGTATGAGCAAGGTACTTCCATCCTGAAAGATTTATGTAGTATATATAAAAGATTTTGCTTGAGATTGTTACGTGTTGAAGATATTGACAGATTAGAGCAGCATGCTGCATTGACACTTTGTCAAATGGAGAGGATATTCCCCCCATCATTCTTCACTATAATGGTGCACTTGATAATCTACCTAGGCGATGAAGCAAGACTTGGTGGATAAGTACATTATCGGTGGATGAAGCAAGACTTGGTGGACCAGTACATTATTGGTGGACAAGTATATTAAATTCAGCTAGCTAACTGATCCAGCATTATCTTTAGAAGTAATCTGCTTTAAGTAATCTGCTTTAGGTGAGATTTGAACCTTGTTTCTCCCACTTAGAAGTGGGATCTGCTTTGCCTTCATTCGATGGTTTGATAAGCTTTAGGACTAGCTATCAACTTGATGACAGCATTCTGTCATTTTTAAGAAACTTATTTCACCAATTGTCATCCTGATGTTAACCTAAAAATTAGGCCCAAATTTCTCGAGGATATGAAAGGGTCTTACCTCAATTCCTGGCAAGACCAGTCAGCATGTATCAAATCCACTATTTTGTTAATTCCGGGTAGGCTCATATAACCAACCACAAGAAAGTATTTTCAATTGTTGATCGTTGGAGATAATTTAAATTGTTTCTGTTCTGAAGTATTTTTTCAATTGATCGTTGGAGATAATTTAATTTAAGGTGTTGAATCACAGGTATTTGGTCCTTGTGCATCTAGCTCCAGTCGTACATCCTATCCGGACGTGTTCAAGATGCAGGCAGAGATTGACGGCTTGAAAGATATGATTGCTTCATTAATCTCCCAACAAAACCTCAACTCTGAGATCAGTACATAGAACTGTAAGTAATCAGCAAAATTTTATGATATCAGTATAAAATTTAACTATTGCATTTGACTGGTGTGGTGAATAAACTAATAAATGACACTATTGTGAATTATACAGGGCCAGCGAATTTCATCGACTTCTAGTAACGCACGTACAACTGGGCGAAATATGGATGGGAATGAAAGCAACGCCGAGCCACACCAGGAGACTTCGCCATAGTTTAGTTGTATTTGGACTTTAGGTTTTTTATGTTTTGTCAAAACTTTATTTAATGTTTGTTATAAGAAACTGATGTATAACATATATATTTCTAACTCTTCGTATGGTAGTTTTTAGACAAGTAATTATTGTTTATTGTGGTCCGTGATTATATGGTGTTTATTATTATTCTGCTATTAGTGATTTTAAGATTTGAACATTTAAATTTGATGTGACTACAGATATTTTTAATTTATGATTAATTATTTGTGACCCATTTGTAAGAAAACTAGAAAAACCCGAAAGCCCTTATCCCGACGTTTTTGAAAAAATATGCCGGGATAGATATCGATCCACCAAATGCGGTGAATAATTTTTAAAAATTTAATTGACCCAATCCCAGCATTTTCCAAACGCCGGTATAGAATAATAAAAATTATTTAAAATATATAACGGCGTTGAGAAACATCAGCACATGTCAGTATTTTATCAAAAAATGGAAATGAAAAAAAGTCTATCACGGCGTTCAAGATGCGCCATTATAGCTCTACGACTTATAACTGCGATTTGTAAGAACGCCGTTATAGGCCCATGGTTTGTCCCGACGCTCGATACAACGGCATTACGTGCGGCGTTGTTAGAATCGCCGCTATAATCTATAGCGGCGTTTATAAACGCCGCGATAGATAAAAAAAAACGCCTTTAAAGCCCTAGCCGTTTGTAGTGAATGCAGGTTCGTATCTGTAAATACTTTTTTGACAGAATATCGAACTTGTATATTCCAAGTTTCAGATCTCCGGTACTCAACTACTGCTTGGGAGAAAAGCCTGCAGTTTGCATTATTGTTATAGAAATCAAACATATATTGGTATCATTTGTTTTAATTGCAATTAGTTATTTCTCCCTGAACTAGATTTCTGTTTTTGTGCTGCGATTTAGAAAGATTTCTAGTTTTTTTAGGATTACACTTTTCCACTTCCCCATTAGTTACCATCGTGTTACCTCATGAGTGATTCGTTTATCGGTCTTTGTTTTATGTGCTCAAACCATATTAACGGGTCGCTATCTCAACTTCAGCTACTGTCTGAACTATGTACATATGAACTATTAATTTTAATATGGAAGGTAAAATAAAACTTAGAATTGACTTAATGAGGAGCCACCTCCTAATATTGATGTTTGTCTTTCTCAGTTGTCTGCTGTTTTTGTTTTTATGGAGATCTGAAAGTAGTTAGATAGGGAGATAGATAGTACTTGAATACCTATTTTTTAGATCCTGAACTTAGTTGAAAGAATATATTATAAAAAAGTTCATTTTAATAACAATGAATAAATTCTCAAGAGCAGTCCACCCGTTGACTACTTAATATTGCATTTTACAGTGCTATTTAGATCTTCTGTCATCAATGGCAATTCGATTTGTTTTGAATTTAGATATGCGAACTATATAAGAAATCTAAATTGGCACACATATATTATAACTATCATACATTTGCTTCTCACAATAAATCTACATTTCGACTCTTGAGGCATTCATCAATTCTTTTTTATCAGTACCCTACCGCCAAATAGTTCTATAACAGAACAATTTAAGTGTCTTCATTGGACTTTTGATCTTTAACCTATATATATATTTAACTTGCAGGCTGTCTCTCTTTTACACACAAGGGCTGCAAGGTGTTGGGATTGGTTGATCCAATACAGAAGACAAGGGGTTTGACGAAGACGGGAGAAGCACAACAAGAAGAAGCACTGCAGCTGAGCGAGAAGCAGAGCAGTGCAACATAAACAGCTGCAAGAAGCAGTAGCAGTTGTAGTCGATTGCAACTCATTGTTAATCACCCTTAGGAGGGGTGAATAGGGTGATCTTGCGAAATTAAAAATTAACGAAATAAAGTAAAGTAAATGCAAGAGAGACAAAAAACGCAAACTCAGATGACGCAGCGATATAACGTGATTCGACTCCCAGGTCTACGTCCACACCACCTACTTGTAGCAATTCTCCGCCACAAACGTTCCACTATACTGAAAACCCTTAGTACAGTGATTCTCGGATTCAGGCCGAGAGACCTATTACACCCACAAGACTTCTAATCCAAGTCCCGTCAATCTCACTGAAGTGAAAAAGAAAAGAAAAGAAAACTCAAGATCGTTTTGAGATCTTAACTGAAGAATACAACCAAATTCACGCTCACACTCGGATTGATTATCGAATGATTATTTCAAAATGTTTTTCTTAGAAGTACTAGGTAGAGAAGACACAGTGAATTCGTTCTCTTAAGTAGAAGAGGAAGTGTATCGATCAAATATAGAAACGATACATTTCAAAACAGTATACAGCTCAAGTTGCGGTCGACCGTCAAAAACGTGCGGTCGACCGTTCAACTCTCTGGCGTAGATAGAGAGATGAAAGGTCGACCGCTGTCTTAAGCAACTAAAGTTGCGGTCGACTGTGATGCGGTCGACCGACATTATGTACGGTCGACTGGTCTTGGCTGTATGATACAAATCCACTTTGTTTTCTTACCATAAATTAATTCATCTTTAATCAACCATACACAATAATAATCTCACAAAAATATTACTAAAAATCCAGTCTTCATAGATTGCTTGGAGACCAATTAATTGAGAACTCCTTTTGAATAACTTCCTTTTTTTTGCTTGTGTATGCAATCTTTCTTTATTACTTCCCTTGTTTGTATATTTGTAAATCTCTCTTGGATCTTTTCTTGATGTTAATTGATCCTGAAAATCTGACACACTAAATTCAAATTTATTAGTACAAGTTAGCACGTTTTGTGCACACCAAACTAAGAGACAATACTCATTATGGTTGACTGACACAGCCACTCTCTAATTTGACAGTCTACTGCCACGAGGGCAGTCGACCACATTTTCTCTCTGTTTGCTCGGGATGATTTGCAGTTGACTGCCTCTTCACAGTCGACCGCAACGTTACTGATCATCTACAGCTGAGATCTATTCTATTCTAATCCTATATATATACAATTATAAGGGTTGTGTGAGACTTATTCCCATAGAGAAAGAGAGATGCAGCAACCGTTTTTCAGAGAGGGAGAAGAAGATAAATCCTACACCTTGGTAGTGAGTTCTTGAGCGATTGTAACATGTTTCTCTTTATCTTTTCTAGTGAAAATTATAGGAGAGTCTCTGCGCGGGAAAGTTGTCATTGCATTGGGTGAACCTCGAAAAAATCTCATGTGCTTGTGTGTTGTTGGCTATTGTTTGCTTTCATTTCTTTAATTCATTTCTTTGTTTGCATCTCGGTATTTAGTTGTTCCGCATTAGACTCAACAAAGTGGTATCAGAGCACCAGGTTGGTTTGTAGATTTGGGAGACAAAGAGAAAATTGAGAGATTCGATGGAGTAGAGTTCACAATGTGGAAGATCCAGATGACTGCGTATCTCCGATAGAAAGATCTAGATTATCCATTGTTTGGCGTGAAGCCAGAGGGAGCCGAAGTAGAAGCAGTTGCATTGGCAGCTTTGAACTGTTTAGATCAGAAGATACTTGGGCAAATTCAAATTTCGATGAGTAGGAAAATGTTATTCCACACTGATAAGGCAAAGACTGCAAAGGAGGTAATGGATATCCTGACAGATACTTATGAGAAACCGTCTGCATCGAATTAGATCCTCCACTTCAAGAAGTTGGTCAACATGAAGTTGTCATAGAGGGGTTCAGTGGTAGAGCATGTAAACAATTTCTGTATGGTCTACATTCAAATAGAATCAGCATGGTTGAAGTTCATGGAACGAGCACAGACATTGTTATTGCTATCTAGTCGTCCAGACAGTTATGGCTCTTTAGAACAGATTATCACAAGTATTATGACTGATGCGACTACTCTGAAATAAATTGTGAGCAGCGTTAAGAACGAGGAGGTGATAAGGAAGAGAAATGGAGAATCTTCGTCACCTTTGTAGCAACTCTGCTTTGGTAGTTGAGAACTGAGGGAGAAGTACTTACGGAGAGAGCCCGAAAAGCAGGAATTACAAGTCAAAGTCAAGAGCAGGAAACCGCAAAGGCGAGCCATAAGTAAGGATACAGAAGAGATAAATGGGAAGAGTACAAGAGACAACAAGGTGGGTCACAAGGAGCCAATATGGTAAGCAACGAAACTCACTTAAATAATTTGTGTTTATCTGCTGGAGTTGAGATGCAAGATGATTGGTTTATAGACTCAAGTACTTCTTATTATCGTACACCCATGAGGGATGGTTTTGTGAATTACAGGACATATGATTTTGGTTCAGTCACAGGTTGAAATGAACTATCACAATGAAAGCTAGTTGTAACACCCCACATTTTTTATTTTAATTAAAAATGCATTTTTCGATTTTTGTACGTAAGATGCAGGTGTTAATTTATCCATCTCTTTTTCTTACTCTCATTTACTAATTTTAGCATGCATAATTTTATTTAGCTTTTTTATTTAACTCATGGACCTAAAGTTAAATTTTAGCCCATTAGACTAATTAAAAGGAGAGCCCACTAGAATATTAAGTTAGTTAATTAAAATAAAAAGCCCATGGGACAAGCTCATTAATTAAATCATATTTTAAGTTGTGCATGGACTAATACATGACATCTAACAACTTTTAATACACATTTTTAAACTATAGAAATTGTATTAATTTTGTGCATGTGTGTGTACTAGTGCACAACACGTGCACGTGGAATATGAGAGGACAAAGGGGGTTGGCCGGTTTGTAGTAATGGAGATGGGGAGTTGGGTTTAGAAATGTTGAGATCATGAAAGGTTGGGAGTTTTAGGAGTTAGGATTGTGAAAGGTTAGAAGAATTAAGAGAGCAATTTATTAGGTGGAGATTTATGCAAATTAAACCCTCCCATTATCCTATAAATACACCCTCATTTTCTCCTCTCTTGTCACACCAAAACTTAACAAAATCTAGAGAGAAAGAGAGTACCGTGGTGCTTTGTAGGTTTGCTAGGAGGAGAAGAACAAGAAGGTGCTAGTGGAGCTAGGAGCTAGAAGATGCCTCTTTCACTTGTGATTTTCATTCTTCATAGAGGTCGGTGATTTCTTGCTTTCTAATTGTAGAGAATGCATACTAAATGTTATGAATGAGTAGTATAAATTGAACTTGATGAAAAATATGTAGATAAAATCCATGCTAGAGTAATATGCCTTGAATGAGAACAATCTTGTTGTGATTAAGTATATATTTGCTACCATGTTAATTAGAAAGAGGTTTTGACTAAGAAAGTGATGATATGAATCATGTTAGAATGCTTGTAACTTTATGCATGTCGAATGTGTGATTTTTATGAGAACTTGTTGAATAAGGGTATATTCAAAATATGCTTTAGAGTCTTGATGATTAAGAGAGAAGAAAGAAAGAAAATAATTTTAGTTATTGCTGTGAAACATGTCGACTTATGTTAAAAATACAAATTTTTGCATGAAAAAATTTTCTTGGAGATATTCATGGTTGATTGAGAGACATGTTTGATTTTATTACAAAATTTTAATTGGTATAATGGAGTTCATAAACTAGTTCTAATGAATATGATTTCTTAAATTCAAGTTTTTAGAAAAATACAAGCCTATGTGTAAAATGAGAAGAAGAATTAATAAAGAATGGAAACGTGGTTTTAATGAATTTGAAAATTTGTTGTTTACTGTTTTCCAAATTCATTCTTAGTCAAGAGGAGTTTATTCAATATCCTAAAAGATTGGATCATTGGATGAGCGAGTTTTTGCGAAAAAGAACTAATTTCATAATAGTATAAACAAAAGTATATTAGTATAATTACTAAGCAATAATCACACTTGGACTCACTGGTTAGTCAGTACACCACAGAGCACTACTTGTAAGAGGTCTTGGGTTCGAATCTTGATAGTCACATTTTATTTTGATTTACTCAATAAAATCCGAATCTGTGGTTTTTAATCCGATTTATGACACCAAGTCCAAATGGACTTGGTGGCTAGCCCGTTGGGCTTTGGGCGCTGCTGTGTGTGGTCGGCAGACCCTGGTTCGAAACCGCTGGCCACCTTTTTATTTTATTGAATTTTACTTACATTTTGGGGTTTTCTATTGTGAAGATATTTTGGGATAAAACTTTATTTTTATACAAAGGCAGATAGAAATTATTACAAGTATTTTTACAATTACTCTTGTATGTTTTGAGAAAGCATTTGAGGTAGTAGACGAATTTTGATTCCAAAATTATTATTTGAGTAAATGACTCTCATTTTTTTTGAGAAAAATGTGTGATAAGTTATGAGATTCTCTTGTTTAAAACGAACCATTTTTTTTTAATAATAAATGCTAGATGAGATTAAAATCTAGTGAGAATTCATAAAGAACTTTAGGAAAAATTACTATATCACTTGATTGCCTTGATGAGACTTTATGAATATGCTTGTTTGTGGTTAAGAATTTTTATGTGATTAAATTCCTAAATGAAATTTGGATTTATGCTATAAACTCATGAAAAGAATTATTGTCTTAGAAAGTTAGTGAATGAATTGAATGAATGATGCTAAAACAAGACATATACCAAGTTGTGAATAGGTTGAAGATAAAAAATACTTTGAGTTAAGACATGGTTATTGATGTTAGGGTTATATACTGAAAACATCACTTTTGTATTAACTTTATTTCCTTATTTTTTTTGAATGAGAATCATATGGGCATATGTTTGCATATTGTGTTTATTATAATATTAATGCAAGTATCTGATATTCTATAAGGTTGATAATATGGTGTGAGGTGACACACAGAAGATCATATTATCAGTTCCCTATGGATTATATAAATAGTTCACAACCCAGACGGACTTGGACAATCCATTGGAAAGGTTGTAATGTAATCTGGTATTAGTCTATCTTGACTATAGGTTTACACTAGTACACTTTGTGTGTATTGAACAGGACCACTTGAGGTTGTTCTCTTTGTACTGACTACAAAAGAGACACCTCTGTTATTATGGATGCTTATGCTCTTAATCCAGATATAATAACAGACATGTATATGCAGTGTGCATTACTTTGACTCATAAAAGAGTGAGATTCATTATGGATCAACAACCTCTATGAATTGGGTAATAGCACTGTATGTATGATGGGCTGTTGATTGTAAAAGGAATCCATGTCCTGATACGTCGGGTTGATGATGTCCCCTTAAGGAGCTCATAAGGATTGTCATGTAAACCCTGCAGGTGGATTACATCCGACATGACAAATAAAGTTGAGTGGTACTACTTAAGGATAAAAGATGTTGATCAATATAGTTGTCAGTAACTTAATTTGATCGACGGACATTCGATATCTTAACATGGGGAGCTGAACGAGTATATAATAAAAGGAGCCCATAAATATAATTTGGGATTAGGAAGGTAGTGCAACAATAGCTCTTTAGTGGACCGAGCTATTGTTAATGGGCCTGGGTTGTGAGTTCGGGCTGAACACGGGATACCCAGATTCGTTAGGAGACCTAACCCTAATTTCTCCTCATGGTTCCTGCCGTAGCCTTATATATATATCCTCTATTCTCTGGCCGTCATATTATTATCAAAGATAAGAAGTTTTCTCTAAATTCATGATTCACGTAAGGAGAGAAAGAGAGGTCAGCCAAGGAGAAGAAAGGTTGGGAGACCGTCGCCCACCCGACGTCCAACCCGAGGAAGGAATACGTGCAGAAGATCTTGGGGTCGCTGACGGCTCGAGGTTGCTAGAAACTATCGTCTTCTTCTCATCGCAGGTATAATTCGTGAACCCTAGATTCCGCTATAAAGGATTAGATCACGTATTAAATCTGTTAAGCTTTTATAATCGATACACACACCAATCCGTGGTCCTGGGACTCATTGCAGTTCCATCAATTGGTATCAGAGCCGGTTTTAGATCTGCGTATTGTTTGTTACATCCATGTTGTCCAATAAAACTTGCGTTGTATGATAGTCGGTAGATGTAGATCTGTTCTAACTCGGTTTTGCAGGCATCTTAGATCCAACTATTATGGTCCAATGCATATTTTGTTTGTGTTGTTGTTGTTTTGTGGATGTAATTAATATCACGAGGGTTGATCATGCTTATAATTTTAATTTTTCAATCTAGATTATGTGTGAACTCCTTCGGGAGGCATAGGATTGGTGTAATTTTAATTTATTTTTTTTCGATCGATCGTGATGGCGGTGGTGGCTGTTTCTGACGCCGGAGGAGATGCTGTTTTTAGGCAGTCCGGAGATCGACAGATGGTTTTCGATGAAGAAATCGACAGCCAAACCTTTTTTTTTTTTTTAAAAATCGGGGCGCTGCCCCGAACCCCGCGACCTGACCGGGCAGGTCGAACCCTGAATAACTCTGCGCAGGGTTAGATTTGGGATTCGCACAGTCGGGGAAGAATCGGGAAAGATGGCCATAATAGTTGGATATTTATTTTCAAATTTATTGCCATTATTGCTTATTCTGATTATGCATGTTTATTATTTTGTGATTTTTTTTAAAAAAACTAGGATCACATTAATAATGGACAACATGGACATAAATTAACTAGTAGAAAAACCCTCATTGTTAAATAACTAAGTGGGAGAGGGAATTCATTTAACATGAATCCCACGGTCTCCATTGCTGGTTTGTAGGTGATATAATTATACTTGCGTGTTGGCTTTAGTGCTTTCCTCCATATCGGATGAGTATAATTATGGATCACCAGTACAAACTTCATTAGGGATAATTGTAGAAAGTTACCTAGTATGTGTTCACTTCTCCATCTGAAGGAACTCAATACAAGATAATGGACTTAGTATTATGCAATGGTATACACTTAGATACAAATAATGGTATCCTCCCCATCAGAGTCACTGCTATTATTTGTAGGACCAGAGCAAGACCAACAGATTAATTTTATTTGTCATAAAGTTGTGTTAACATGATAGTAAAATTAATAGGAAAAACCTACTTGAACAAATATTGAATTTGTATACGTCCACACTATCGTGACATGCTAAATTCATGGTGTTTAAGGTGTTGGTGAATTTTTTTTTATTGTTTTGAGGGAATCAATGTTTAATTAATTCAAAAAGTTTTGCCCTACATAATTTTTTTATGTGATTCTCAGGATTTCAAAAATGGGTTCTTTCAGTCCACTTATGGTGATTCTTAAAGAAAACAAACTTACTGGACCTAATTATATTGACTGAAAACGTAACTTGGATATTGTCTTAACTGCTGAAGAGTACAAATTTGTACTCAATGAGGAATGCCCACCTAAGCCTGATGCTAACTCTGATGAAGAGGTCAAAGAGGCTTACAAGAAGTGGAAAAAGGCAGATGAGATGGCGCGGTGTTACATTTTGGCATCTATGTCAAATGTACTGCAGCATCAGCATCAGGCCATGCCCAAAGCTTATGATATGATGTACAACCTTAAGGAACTCTTCGGACATCAGAGTAGAGCAGATAGGCAATTTGCTATGAAGAGTTTGATGAGAGCATCTATGGCTGAGGGGACACCAGTAAGGGATCATGTTCTCAAGATGATGGGTCATCTAAATGAGATGGAGATCCTTGGTGCTGAAATCGATGGGGAAACCCAGGTCGATATCATTCTCGGAACTCTGCCTAAAAGTTTTGACTCGTTTTGCCTTAATTACAACATGAACAAAAGGTTGTATAGTTTGGCAGAACTTGCAAAAGAACTACAGGATGCTGAAGCTCTCTTCAAGCAGAATGCCCATGTTTATGTGACTGAAAAGGACTCTACTTCTAAGCTGAAAGGTGGTAAGAAGAAGAAAGTTCAGAAACAAGTAAACTCAGTAAAGAAAGGCATGGGACCTCAAGGCGCTGTGAAAAAGCCGAAAGGCAAGTGTATCAAGTGCAAAGGGTCAGGACATTGGAAGACTGACTGTCCACTTCTCAAACAAGAGAACAAAGAAGGTATATCTCATTTACTAGTTGTTGAAACATGTTTAGCGGTGTTATCTACCGGCACCTGGTGTGTAGATACAGGAGCCACTAATCATGTCTGCAATACATTGCAGGGGTTCCAGGAAACCAGACGGCTCAGTGATGGAGAGATATGCTTGTTTATGGGTGACGCTACAAGAGTAGCGGCCGTTGCAATAGGAGATATTATTTTATCTTTTGGTAGAAATAAGTCTTTGACATTGAGAGATTGTCTTTATGCACCTTCACTTAGAAGGAATTTAATTTCTGTTTCCATGCTAGTTAAGGATGGATATTCAGTTTATTTTAATGACAATATTGTTATTAGAAAAAATAAGCATTTTATCTATTCTGGTGCATTGGTTGATAATCTATATGTCATTAATCCTATTTCGCCAACGATGCAACTTATGGAAATGAATAATATGTCTTCTAACATAAATAAGAGAAAAGAACCTTCTTGTATGAACCAAACATATCTTTGGCACTTGCGATTAGGGCATGTTAACCTAAGAAGGATTCAAAGACTGGTTAAAGATGGACCTTTGTGTTCATTGGAAGTGGAGGCACTACCAGTCTGTGAATCCTGCTTGGTAGGTAAAATGACCAAAAGGCCTTTCAAGGCAAAGGGGTATAGGGCCAAAGATGTGTTGGAATTGGTTCATTCTGATTTGTGTGGGCCCATGACTGTCCAGGCTAGAGGTGGCTTTGAATATTTTGTCACATTTACTGACGACTATTCAAGGTATGGATATATTTATTTGATGCGCCGTAAGTCTAAGTGCTTTGAGAAATTCAAAGAGTACAAGGCAGAAACGGAAAAACGTCATGGAAAATGTATCAAGTCATTACGTTCAGATCGTGGTGGCGAGTATCTCTTTGGGGAGTTTAGGGACTATTTGTCAGAGGCTGGGATTACATCCCAATTATCAGCACCTGGAACACCCCAACAGAATGGTGTAGCAGAAAAAAGGAATAGGACTCTTATGGAGATGGTTAGATCAATGATGAGTTATTCAGATTTACCAGATTCGTTTTGGGGATATGCCTTAGAAACTGCAGCTTATATTTTGAACTTGGTTCCTTCTAAGTCAGTACCAATTACTCCCACAGAACTGTGGACTGGGCGTAATCCTAGTCTGAAACATGTTCGGATTTGGGGTAGTCCAGCACACGTGCTGAATGGGAAAGCCGATAAGTTAGAATCTCGTACAGAAGTACGCTTGTTTGTAGGCTATCCAAGAGGAACGAAATGAGGTTTATTTTATAGTCCTAAGGATCAGAAGGTCATTGTTAGCACCAATGCTCGATTCTTAGAGGAAGACTATGTGATGAACCACCCATAAGTAGAGCTGTTCTAGAAGAACTGAGAAGTGAGACACCAAATACTTCAGTACCAACAGTGCAACAGGATGTACCACCAATAACTGCACAACGTGTCACAAATGTTACACCATAACCGATAGTGCCTCGTCGTAGTGGGAGGGTTGTGATACAACCTGATAGATATATGTTCTTGGGAGAGTCGTCAGACTTTGTCCCTGAGGAACAAGATTATGATCCCTGTACCTACAATGAAGCACTCCAAGATAAAGATGCAGAGTCTTGGCAAAAAGCAATGATATTTGAAATAGAATCTATGGATTCTAATCAAGTCTGGGAGCTTGTAGAACCACCTATTGGTGTAAAAGCCATTGGATGCAAGTGGGTCTATAAGAGAAAAAGAGGATCAAACGGTAAGGTTGAAACCTTTAAAGCTCGGCTTGTTGCAAAAGGTTTTACTCAAAGAGAGGGTATCGATTATGAGGAAACTTTTTCGCCAGTAGCCATGCTTAAGTCTATCCTGATTCTTTTATCTATTGCAGCTCATCTTGATTATGAGATTTGGCAAATGGATGTCAAGACAGCTTTCCTTAATGGAAGTCTTGTAAGCTTCATATAGATGTCAAGACATCTATATGAAGCAACCAGACGGGTTCATTAAAAAGGGCCAAGAGCATCTTATTTGTAAGCTCAAGAAGTCCATTTATGGACTTAAACAAGCTTCCAGATCTTGGAACATATGTTTTGATCAGGTGATAAAATCCTATGGATTTGATCAATGTCAAGATGAATCGTGTGTATACAAAAAGTGTGACGGAAATGTAGTGGTATTCCTAGTACTTTACGTGGATGACATCTTGCTCATTGGAAACAATGTGAAGGTATTATCTAACGTAAGGGTATGGTTATCCAAACAGTTTGATATGAAGGACTTGGGAGAAGTAGGTCACATCCTTGGGATCAAAGTTCTATGAGATCGCAAGAAAAGGATGTTGGGCTTGTCCCAAGCTTCCTATATCGATACTATACTAACTCGTTTTAGCATGCAAAATTCTAAGAAATGTTTCTTACCTTTTAGGCATGGAATTGCCCTATCAAAGGAGCAGTGTCCGAGGACACCTAAAGAGATAGAGAACATGAAAGCAGTTCCTTATGCTTCAGCAGTAGGAAGCTTAATGTATGCAATGCTATGTACGAGAATTTGTAACAGTATACTGAAAAGCAATGCTTTGAGTATAAGTGGGAGATTGTTAGGGTTATATACTGAAAGCATCACTTTTGTATTAACTTTATTTCCTTATTTTTTTTGAATGAGAATCATATGGGTATATGTTTGCATATTGTGTTTATTATAATATTAATGCAAGTATCTGATATTCTATAAGGTTGATAATATGGTGTGAGGTGACACACAGAAAATCATATTATCAGTTCCCTATGGAATATATAAATATTCACAACCTAGACGGACTTGGACAATCCATTGGAAAGGTTGTAGTGTAATGTATTAGTCTATCTTGACTATAGGTTTACACTAGTACACTTTGTGTGTATTGAACAGGACCACTTGAGGTTGTTCTCTTTGTACTGACTACAAAAGAGAACAAACACCTCTGTTATTATGGATGCTTATGCTCTTAATCCAGATATAATAACAGACATGTATATGCAGTGTGCATTACTTTGACTCATAAAAGAGTGAGATTCATTATGGATCAACAACCTCTATGAATTGGGTAATAGCATTGTATGTAGATGGGCTGTTGATTGTAAAAGGAATCCATGTCCCGATACGTCGGGTTGATGATGTCCCCTTAAGGAGCTCATAAGGATTGTCATGTAAACCCTACAGGTGGATTACATCCGACATGACAAATAAAGTTGAGTGGTACTACTTAAGGATAAAAGATGTTGATCAATATAGTTGTCAGTAACTTAATTTGATCGACGGACATTCGATATCTTAACATAGGGAGCTGAACGAGCATATAATAAAAGGAGCCCATAAATATAATTTGGGATTAGGAAGGTAGTGCAACAATAGCTCTTTAGTGGACCGAGCTATTGTTAATGGGCCTGGGTTGTGAGTTCGGGCTGAACACGGGATACCCAGATTCGTTAGCAGACCTAACCCTAATTTCTCCTCATGGTCCCTGCCGTAGCCTTATATATATATCCTCTATTCTCTGGCCGTCATATTATTATCAGAGATAAGAAGTTTTCTCTAAATTCGTGATACACGTAAGGAGAGAAAGAGAGGTTAGCCAAGGAGAAGAAAGGTTGGGAGACCGTCGCCCACCCGACGTCCATCCCGAGGAAGGAATACGTGCAGAAGATCTTGGGGTCGCTGACGGCTCGAGGTTGCTAGAAACTATCGTCTTCTTCTCATCGCAGGTATAATTCGTGAACCCTAGATTCCGCTATAAAGGGTTAGATCACGTATTAAATCTGTTAAGCTTTTATAATCGATACGCACACCAATCCGTGGTCCTGGGACTTATCGCAGTACCATCAATTGAAGGGTATGAATATCCGTGATTCTTCTTGTACATGAAAAGTTATGATTTAGAGTTAGTAAGACCTCGGGTATCGGCACTATTAAAATAAAAGATTGAGATATGATTTTGAGATATGGCCATGGAGCTATCTCATATTTGTTGATTAAGTCTGGTAGGAGGTAAAACTAATTCTAGGTGTGAAAATTTATTCATGTCTTGAACTAAAAATTAGGCACATAAGTGAAAATGTATTAAACCTTTGACAAACGTAAGTAGGGCTCTCTATATAGTCGAGCGGTGGTCTTGCTGCGGCGGTTCACCAGGACTATAGACCCAGTCGGGCGTTGTACTTCGGGACTGTGGTTGTCTCGTGGGAGACGAGCTTTGATTTTAAATCCAGGACTATGCGTAGTTGGGCGGATAGTTTGCCATCTCTAAAGTATATACGTATACCGGGGTTAGAGGGGCACTTGCGAGAAGTTCGCACGACGAGGAGTCTGTATAACAGTCAGACAGAGGTCTTGCTGCGGCGGTTCTCCGGGACTGGGATCCATACTTGTGGAACATCTCAACCTTGTTTTACTACTAGGTAGTTTGTCATGACGAGGGATCGAACCCTTTATTGTGGAGTACGTAGGTGCTTGCCCTCGGACCTATGTAGTATGGGATGCATAGAATCAGAACAAGTATGCATTAGTGTCATCTTAGTATAAAATGTGTGCATTAGGTATTAAGGCATCGCATACACTTACATGTTTAGAATAATCACTTTTGACACTTTATTGTTCATTCGAATTGTGGTTTGATAAAGTATTGAAATCGTTATATGTACGGCATAGAGAGGATGACCGAGTATAACATTTTCGTCAGTTGTAAGTAAATGACGTGCCCACAGCTTAAAATGCAGGTAATGGACTTTTTCATGAAGAAGTAAAGATGTTATGATGCAGTTGATGACTTACATTAATAAAGTTGTATAAGTTGTATTTTATTTTCAATGTTGTATTTCTTTTATTCTTCCGTTGTGTAAACAAAATGTAAAGACTCTGATGTATGTTGAAAAGTTTTAAATTCCTTGTAAAATTGTACGACGTGAAGTGTAAAGATCCTGTGAAATCTCGAATTCGACCTTATTTGGAATTCGAGGCGTTACACTAGTAATGGTGGACAACTAGATTTGCATAATGCAGGACACATTCCAGACATGAGGAAGAACTTGATATCAATCAGCAGATTGGACAAAGAAAGGTTAGTGACAACATTGGGATTTGGATAGTAGAATGTTACTACATGTGCTAGGTTGGTGGCAAAAGAAAAATATGTTGGCATGTTGTATCAACTCATAGGAGGTGATTCAAGTGATATCAATGCCACGACATTAGCATGCAATTATCCGTCAATCTTATGGCATATCTGTTTGGGGCATATTGGTTAATAGGTGTCAAGCAGCTTTGTTCCAGAGATCTTTTGTCAGGACTAAAGAAAGTTGAGATGGATTTCTGTGAGAATTATATTATGAGCAAACAAAAGATAGTTAGCTTTCAGTTAGGTGGGCATGAGAAGAAGCTTGCTAAGCCAGAGTTGGTACATACATATGTGTGGGGTCCGGCTCAGCAATTCTCTTATGGTGGTAAGAGATACTTTGTCACATTTATTAATGATACTACTAGGAAAGTTTGAGTTATGACAATTCGTGAGAAGTCTGAAGTGTTTGAGACATTCAAAGCTTGGAAGGTTAGAGTTGAGAATGAGACGGGTTAAGGTGAAAGCATTAAAATTAGACAACGATGGTGAGTACACAAGCAAAGAGTTTAGTGACTATCTGACACGGGAATGTATCCAAGGAATCATGACAGTTCCTAGAACTCCACAGGAGAATGTAGTAGCTAAAAAAATGAACCACATGATACTCAAAACGGCGAGATGCATGAGACTTCGTGTCCATCTTTGGGAAGCTACAGTGGATACAACAGTGTACTTGATCAACCGTTGCCCGTCTAATGCCCTAGATGGGGGTATGCCTCAAGAATTATGGTAAGGTAAACCTGTTAGTTATCAGCAATTGAAATTTTATGGATGTATTGCATATTCACTAATTGATATGGTAGAAAGAAAGAAAGAGGATTCAAAATCCAGTAAGTGTGTCTTCATTGGCTACAACAACGATAAGTATGGTTACATGCTTTTGGGTTTTGAGAATAATAAGGTCATTTGCAGCAGGAATGTGATCTTTAATGAAGATCTCTTGTACAAAAACAGACACACAGTGTAGCGCCCCGGATTTCTAATATAATATCTTAGAAAATACGTGGCACAATTCCGAGCATCAACTTCAATGTAATATTAAACACAATTTAACGCTAATAAAATTTTTCCAACTTTCATTACAATAATCAATTACATAACACAGCGGAATACAAAAACATCTCAAATCATAATTCTTTTTTCTTTACAACATTTTTCATTTTACATATGTCACTAAATCAACTGAACTCTAGCATCCAAATCCCAAGCTCTAATCAACAACAACCTGTAAACATGAGGCTAGAGATGATCCCTAACCCCCAAAACTAAAGGGGTCAGCCATAAAGGTGTGAGTGACATAAAAACAAACAACATAAATAAACGTTAAGCATGGATTCATAAACAACATGTGACAAATAATAATACATAAAATATGACATTGCAAGGAATCATGTAAACCTCAGTGAAGCTAAACTAAGTGTCAAGTGTAGAAAACAGGAAAAACACATGCGTGAAACCAAATCAAGAAAACACAAGTCTATATGCTGACTCTCTAATGCGTACTTGTCGGAGTCTATGCATCCCACTCTACATAGGTCCGGTGCAAGCCCTTAACGTCTCCACATTATAGGGTTCAATCCCCGACATGCAACTAATCCTACCACGATGACTACTTCGAGATAAAGATAAACTGTGAGTATTAGCCCATGCCCCGATAATTCCGGAGGTCAATCTTTATCCACAGATAATTCCGGAGACTATTTCACTCACACCTGGGAATCTTCGAGAATACCCCACACCGCAAGCAATGGCACCTCATCACACGAATACCACATGTGCATCGCCTCGACTCCGATAATTCCGGAGATCAATCCCACACCACAAGTAATTTCGGAGACTATTTCACTCACACCTGGATAATTTCGGGGATCATGTCACACCGCAAGCCATACTGAGGTCCATAACTCATGTTCCCATTCATCATATCACCACTAGTGCCTGTCCTTATCATTTAGGTTATTTAATTACTCAACGAATCTCCTAGAGTTGGTGTGCCCTACAGGACTTAACTCAACAACTGTAATTGCCTCAACAGGCCCAAACATAAACAACTCAACTGCCGGTATACTAGGGCCACACACACCCTCTAGAGACTCAAACTCAAATATCCAAACCAAACTTCCAACATAAATTGCTCAACTCAACATCTTGAAAACATAAGTTCAATAAAAGATAAAGTATAGAATAGTAAGTTATAGATCAAAACATTTAGAGAATAAATCATTTGGAAGAACATTCAAAAATATAAAGGTACATCAGTATCAGTCGACTATAGAAAGCATAAGTCGACTGTCCAGAAAGAAAATTCCATGATTTTAAGAAAATAAACTAAGTGTTATAAGTCGACTTACAAAAGAAAATAAATTCCATGATTTTAAGAAAAGAAAATAAATTGTGCATATCATCAAAATAGAGTTTTATTTTTCTAAAAAATCAATTACTCATTGAAATTTCTTCGTATTCAGATCCCAAAACATGTAAATACCAATCTCAAAGAAAATCTCCAATTTGGATATATTTTCTCAATTCAATTAATCCCTCAAATTTAAATTCTCAAGACACGGTCTCTTGATTCATAACTCTTCCATTCAATTATCTCAAAAATCTGAATTTCTACCACAACTCATAACCATAATCAAATTTGTAATCACATACCAGTAGGGTTTCACAAAATCCAATTTTTTTCATCCAATCCATAATATGCATAATCATATTCAAACCCTAAATATGCTTTCTAGCAATAAAGTTCAATATCCAAGATCCATTAAACATTCATAGATCAAACAATCAAATTGTACCAAATTACATACATAAAAAAATCAACAAAACAATTACATGAAAAACACACAGGGCAAAACAAACATGTCACTCACCTAAATCAAAACAACAAAACAAATTTACATCACTCACCTTGAAATGAAGAAATCCAACAAGAAAACCTTCCCTTTTTGCGAAATCCAAGATCCTTCTCTCCATCCTCCAAAAATAATAAATCTTTGTGTTGTGCAGCGAATGACGGCTGCGTTCTCTTCTTTTAAATACCCGGAAATAGGATCTTAGGGTTTTAGACATATTTGCAAAATAACCCCTCGAAAACATATCTTTACATAAATAGATTCCTATACTTGGAACTTGATAAAATTAATTAAATTGAGATTTAAAAGCAAAATAACCCTTACTTTCCAGCCGGCACTGATTAAAAGCCCAGAAAAATAGTTTTGCACTTTCACCCCTCAAAATGACAAATTTGCAAAAATGTCCTTCTTTTTCGCAATATTTGCAAATAGATCCAATTAATTTCAGAAAAATCTGGAAAAATTATAAATAAATTCCAAATAATAAATAATGATTTTCCATAAAATAATTTTGCCTTTTGAAATTTTCAAGAAATATTTGCACGTGTTTCGCACGTGTAAAAAGATAAATTTCCAGAAAATATTTATTAAATCCCCAAAAATCATTTTAATCATTTATAAATCTTTAAAAAAAATATTTAAAAATACGGGGTACTACATCACTCCCTCCTTAGAAGAGTTATGTCCTCAGAACTACTACTAATGAGTCCAAACAACATACCAACAAAGAAAACAATATCTCATAAATGGAAACATAGTCCAAACAATTGCATATGACAACATAATCAAAATAGAAGGAATACAACTCAGCATCAAAAGTACAATCATTCAAAAGAATTACAATCACATAAAAGAAAATACATTCATACAAAAAGCTCAGGAAATTCCCTCTGCATGCGATCCTCTGGCACCCAAGTAGCCTCTTCGAACTGCTGATTCCTCCATAGCACCTTGACCATAGGTATCACCTTGCTCCTAAGAACTTTCTTTCTACGGTCAACGATCTCAACAGGCTGTTCCTTGTAACTCAAGTTCACCTGTAAACCTTCAGGAATCTCTACCAACTGATTCTGATCTGGCACATACTTCCTCAACAATGACACATGAAATACATCATGCACTTGTGCCAACTCCTCTGGAAGCTTCAATCTATATGTTGTCTTACCAATCCGCTCCACGATCCTGTATGGCCCAATATACCTTGACGCCAACTTGCCTCCCTTACCAAACCTGATCACTCCTTTGGTCGGAGACACCTTGAGGAAAACTGTATCCCCAACCTCAAACTCCAAGTCTCTTCGTCGAGTATCAGCATAACTCTTCTGCCGACTCTGAGCCTCGACCAACCTCTTGCGAATCAGCTCAATCTGCTCCATCGTCTGTTGCACGATCTCAGGTCTAAACATCTGCCTCTCGCCAACCTCGTACCAACAAACTGGTGTCCTGCACCTTTGCCCGTACAAAGCCTCATACGGCGCCATCCCGATACTCGCATGGTAACTGTTGTTATAAGAAAACTCAACCAATACCAAGTATCTCTCCAGCTGCCACGGAAATCCATAACACAAGCCCTCAGCATATCTTCCAGCACTCGATTCACCCTCTCCGCCTGACCATCGGTCTGTGGATGAAAAGCGGTACTGAAATCAGTTCTGGTGTCTAAAGCTGCTTGTAGGCTCTTCCAAAACCTTGAAATGAACCTTGCATCTCTGTCAGAAACGATCGACACTGGAACTCCATGAAGTCTCACAATCTCACCAATGTACAACTCAGCCAATTTCTCCAACGACCAAGAAATCTTTATGGCTAGAAAGTGAGCTGACTTAGTCAAACGATCCACGATAACCCAAATCGAGTCATTGCCCTTCGAACTCCTCGGCAAACCCGTGATGAAATCCATACTGATATTCTCTCATTTCCACTCCGGAATAGGCAATGGTTGTAACAAACCTCCAGGTCTCTGATTTTCTGCTTTGATCTGCTGACAAGTCAGACACCTTGCCACGAAATCTGCCACATCCCTTTTTATACCAGACCACCAAAAATGCCGTTTGATGTCCCTGTACATCTTCGTGCCTCCAGGATGCACTGACAACAATGTACTGTGTGCTTCCTGCAAGATACTTTCTCTCAAATCTGCATTATTCGGAACACACAATCTCTCACCCATCCAAAGAACTCCATCTTGGACACGAAACTCTGATAGTTTGCCCTCTGAAACCTGTTGCAACATCTTCTGAATCTCTGAATCTGATCTTTGACCTTCCAAAATCCTCTCTCTCAAGGAAGGTTGCAGCCTCAACTGAGCCAAAGATGCCCCTAAACCCTGCAGCACCACCTCGATACTTGCCTGATCAATCTCTGCTGCCAACTCACTTCGAGTAGTGATCAAACTTGATAAACTACTCTTCCTGCTAAGTCCATCAGCTACCACATTCGCCTTGCCCGGATGATACTTGATCTCAGGGCGAATGTCTTTCAATACTTCCAACCACCTTCTCTGCCGAAGATTTAGATCCTTCTATTGATAAATATACTTCAGGCTCTTGTGGTCAGTGTACATATTGACCTTCTCACCATAAACATAATGCCTCCACTTCTTCAAGGTAAAGATAATAGCGGCTAGCTCCAAATCATGCGTCGAATAATTCTTCTTATGCGGGCGCAATTGCCTCGAACCATAAGCAATAACCTTGCCTTCTTGCATCAAGACACAACACAAACCTCTGAGAGACATATCACTGAAGATATCATAATCCTTCCCAGCTTGTGGCAAAGCTAAGATAGGTGTAGTAGTCAACCTCTCCTTTAATTTAAGGAAACTCTCCTTACACTTATCAGTCCATGAAAATGCCACATTCTTCCGGGTCAAACCTGTCAAAGGAACTGCAATCTAAGAATAACCCTGGATGAATCTCCTGTAGTAACCAGCCAAACCCAAGAAACTTCTGACTTCCTTCACAGAAGGATTGGCCTGGGCCAATCCTTCACTGCTTCAACCTTCTGAGGATCAGTGGCCACACCCTCCTTAGAAAGCATATGACCAAGGAAAGCTACCTCAAACTTTCAAAACTCACACTTCGACAACTTGGCATACAAGCTATGCCCGTGCAATTTCTGTAATACCGCTGTCAAGTGCATAGAATGCTCCTCCTCCGAGTTCGAATACACCAAAATATCGTCGATGAAGACCACTACGAAGGAGTCAGTAAATGGCCTCAAAACCCAATTCATCATATCCATGAACACTGCTGGCGCAGTCGTCAACCCGAATGGCATCACCAAAAACTCATAGAGTACATGACGGGTCCTGAAAGCTGTCTTACTCACATCTTCCTCCTTGGCTCGAACCTGATGATACCCTGATCTCAAATCAGTATTCGAAAGCACCGCTGCTCCTAGAAGCCTGTCGAACAAATCATCAATCAGCGGCAGTGGATACTTGTTCTGAATAGTCAACCTATTCAACTCCCTGTAGTCAATACACATCCTCATTGACCCATCCTTCTTCTTGACCAACAACACTAGCGCACCCCACGGTGAGGAACTCGGCCTAATAAGTCCCTTGCTCAACAGCTCCTCAATCTGCTTCTTCACTTCGTCCTGCTCTACAAGTGCCATCCTGTACGAAGCCTTAGAAATCGGCGCGCTCCCTGGCTGAACATTGATGCAAAACACCATATCTCTCTGCGGCGGTAATCCTGAAAAATCCTCCAAGAACACCTTAGGAAAATCTCTGACAACCGAATGCCTTTGACTTCATCTGGAATCGTCATCTTGGATACCATTGCAACCACCTTCAGAATCTTCTTCTTCCCTTGGAAAGTCACTGCGGGACCACCTGGTGCTTTCACTAACACCTCTTTCTGCTTGTATTCAATTGTGGCATCATATATTGACATCCAATCAATACCTACGACCACATCCACTCCTAAGACTTGCAGCTCGATCAGATCGATGCCGAATAATCTCATGCCAATCTCGATATCACAGCCCTCGTAATATCGATCGGCGATCAATTCTTCACCTGACGGCATTGCCACCGACAAAACCATGCCTGAAAACCACTTAGATTCCACACCTAAGACCTTTGCAAAACTTGGCGACACAAAAGTATGCGATGAACCAGTATCAAATAAAATCTTTGCCTTTATTCCATTAATCAAAACAATCCTTGTTACATGAAGAGTGATACTCATTCTCAAATCATTCTCAAATAAAGGTTTTACTTATTACATTGATTTAAAAATAAAAATCAAAACTCTTGCATACCCTGTATTACATCTTCCGAGTTACCCGCGTCCTCCTCGGTCAATGCAAACACTCGCCCTTGCCTCTGGAATTTGCTCCCACCTGAACCATCCTTCCTCAACTATGGACAATAAGGCTTAGAATGTCCTGCCTGCCCACACTGGAAACAAGTCTGCTTCGCCAACTTAGGACACGCTGACCTGTAATGACCTGCCTCCTTGTAGTAGTAACAAGTCACTTCCTGGATTGCAGATGCCTTCTGCACTGGACCACTGAACTTGACTTGCTTCACAGGGAATCCCTTCCCACTCTGACCTAATTCTGGCCTCTTGTTCCTGTTCCAGGTTTCTTGCTTCTTCTGGAATTGGTCCATGTCTTCCTCAGTCATAGCTGCTCTTCTGACCAGCTTGTCGAACCTCCGTATGCCCAACGGAATCATCCTCGACCTCAAATTTGGCCTCAAGCCCTGCTCAAACTTCTTGGCCTTCTTCTCCTCGTCAACGATCAACTCTGGTGCATACTTCGACAGCTGAGCAAACTTGGTCTCATACTCTTGCACGGTCATGCTGCCCTGCTGTAGATTCAAGAATTCTATCGCCTTCTTCTCCTGAATATCTAGGGGAAAGAAGCGATCCCTGAATTCCTCCATAAAAGCCTCCCAAGTCATTTGCTGGTCTCCCAATGTCCTCTTCACCGTTTGCCACCAAACACCAGCGTACTTTTCCAGTTGCATAGTGGCCAACTTCACCTTATTGGCTGTCGGAGTTTCTGAGACCTCGAAGATTGTCTCCATCCGCCTAATCCAATCATCAGCTTCGTTTGGATCAGATTACCCCTCAAAAACTGGCGGCCTCATCCTCTTGAAGGACTCGATCTGCTTGATGGGATCGGCGTTAACCAATCCTGGTCCAGTTCCATGATTCTGATGCTGGTTCTGATTCTGAGCCAAATTAGATGCCATCAGTGCCACCAAAGTCTGATACACCCTGGTAAATTCGGCCTCGAGATCAATTCCAGTTCCCCGAGAACTTCCAGATCCATCACCATTGTTACCACCATTCCTGGGTCTGGGTGCAACCATAATGAATACTGCAAAACGAAGAAAAAGTTAGAGCACCACACACATAATTCATTCTCACATCAACAACCTTTGGAAAACCTCAACTGTACCCCAAAGGTAAAACATCATGTTTCAGTTCTATGTGATACTCACGCTCTAATGTCCACACCTAGGTACTCACACTCTAATGTCTACACCTAGGTTATTTTTATGCCATGTTTAGTATTACTATTGAAGCATGCTCTGATACCAAACTCTGTAGCGCCCCGAATTTCTAATATAATATCTTAGAAAATACGTGGCACAATTCCCAGTATCAACTTCAATGTAATATTAAACACAATTTAACACCAATAAAATTTTTCCAACTTTCATTACAATAATCAATTACATAGCACAGCGGAATACAAAAACATCTCAAATCATAATTCTCTTTTCTTTACAACACTTTTCATTTTACATATGTCACTAAATCAACTGAACTCAAGTATCCAAATTCCAAGCTCTAATCAACAGCAACCTATAAACATGAGGCTAGAGATGATCCCTAACCCCCAAAACTAAAGGGGTCAGCCATAAAGGTGTGAGTGACATAAAAACAAACAACATAAATAAACGTTAAGCATGGATTCATAAACAACATGTGACAAATAATAATACATAAAATATGACATTGCAAGGAATCAGATAAACCTCAAGTGAAGCTAAACTAAGTGTCAAGTGTAGAAAACAGAAAAAACACATGCGTGAAACCAAATCAAGAAAACACAAGTCTATATGCTGACTCTCTAATGCGTACTTGTCGGAGTCTATGCATCCCACTCTACATAGGTCCGGTGCAAGCCCTTAACGTCTCCACATTATAGGGTTCAATCCCCGACATGCAACTAATCCTACTATGATGACTACTTCGAGATAAAGATAAACTGTGAGTATTAGTCCATGCCCCGATAATTCTGGAGGTTAATCTCTATCCACAGATAATTCCGGAGACTATTTCACTCACACCTGGGAATCTTCGAGAATATCCCACAACGCAAGCAATGGTACCTCATCACACGAATACCACATGTGCATCGCCTCAACTCCGATAATTCCATAGATCAATCCCACACCACAGGTAATTTCGGAAACTATTTCACTCACACCTGGATAATTTCGGGAATCATCTCACACCGCAAGCCATACTGAGGTCCATAACTCATGTTCCCGTTCATCATATCACCACTATTGCCTGTCCTTATCATTTAGGTTATTTAATTACTCAACGAATCTCCTAGAGTTGGTGTACCCTACCAGACTTAACTCAACAACTGAACAACTGAAATTGCCTCAACAGGCCCAAACATTAACAACTCAACTGTCAGCATACTAGGGCTACACACACCCTCTAGAGACTCAAACTCAAATATATATCCAATCCAAACTTCCAACATAAATTGCTCAACTCAACATCTTGAAAACATAAGTTCAATAAAAGATAAAGTATAGAATAGTAAGTTATAGATCAAAACATTTAGAGAATAAATCATTTGGAAGAACATTCAAAAATATAAAGGTACATCAGTATCAGTCGACTATAGAAAGCATAAATCGACTGTCCGGAAAGAAAATTCCATGATTTTAAGAAAATAAAGTAAGTGTTATAAGTCGACTTACAAAAGTCATAGGTCGACTTACCAATGAGAAATTCCAGTAATCTTTAAGAAAATATTCTAAGCATTATAAGTCGACTTATAAAAGTCATAGGTCGACTTACCAGAGAGAAATTCCAGTAATCTTTAAGAAAATATTCTAAGTGTTATAAGTCGACTTATAAAAGTCATAAGTCGACTTACCAGAGAGAAATTCCAATACAACTAAAGAACATAGCAGCCGGGTCATATCAGTCGACTGAAAGGTCATGCCAGTCGACTGTCAGCCTACAGATTGTATAGTTTTGGTTGTGCACAATTCAACCGATACGTAGTTTTACTTCATGAAAATAATTTCTACAAAAAACATATTTCTTATATGATCAAATATAACTGGTAGGACATATAATAGTCCAAAAAACTAAATCAAACTACTTGAATTTATAAAAATAGAGATTTTTTGATTTCCTTCAATCAAACATAAAATTGTGCATATCATCAAAATAGAGTTTTATTTTTCTAAAAAATCAATTACTCATTGAAATTTCTTCGTATTCAGATCCCAAAACATGTAAATACCAATCTCAAAGAAAATCCCGAATTTGGATATATTTCCTCAATTCAATTAATCCCTCAAATTTAAATTCTCAAGACACGGTCTCTTGATTCATAACTCTTCCATTCAATTATCTCAAAAATCTGAATTTCTACCACAACTCATAACCATAATCAAATTTGTAATCACATACCACTAGGGTTTCACAAAATCCAATTTTTTTCATCCAATTCATAATATGCATAATCATATTCAAACCCTAAATATGCTTTCTAGCAATAAAGTTCAATATCCAAGATCCATTAAACATTCATAGATCAAACAATCAAATTGTACCAAATTACATACATAAAAAATCAACAAAACAATTACATGAAAAACACACAGGGCAAAACAAACATGTCACTCACCTAAATCAAAACAACAAAACAAATTTACATCACTCACCTTGAAATGAAGAAATCCAACAAGAAAACCTTCCCTTTTTGCGAAATCCAAGATCCTTCTCTCCATCCTCCAAAAATAATAAATCTTTGTGTTGTGCAGCGAATGACGGCTGCGTTCTCTTCTTTTAAATACCCGGAAATAGGATCTTAGGGTTTTAGACATATTTGCGAAATAACCCCTCGAAAACATATTTTTACATAAATAGATTCCTATACTTGGAACTTGATAAAATTAATTAAATTGAGATTTAAAAGCAAAATAACCCTTACTTTCCATCCGGCACTGATTAAAAGCCCAGAAAATTGTTTTGCACTTTCACCCCTCAAAATGACAAATTTGCAAAAAGGTCATTCTTTTTTGCAATATTTGCAAATAGATCCAATTAATTTCAGAAAAATTTGGAAAAATTATAAATAAATTCCAAATAATAAATAATGATTTTCCATAAAATAATTTTGCCTTTTAAACTTTTTAAGAAAATATTTGCACGTGTTTCGCACGTGTATAAAAATAAATTTCCAGAAAATATTTATTAAATCCCCAAAAATCATTTTAATCATTTATAAATCTTTAAAAATAATATTTAAAAATACGGGGTACTACACACAGGTCAAGGCAATACAACGGTTCAAGTTTAGATACAAACTCAGATTCAAATTTAGGTTCTAAAGATGGTCCTAATGGCAGGGCCCTTATAGTGCAGCAACAGATATAAATACCATTGGCAATACAAGAGGCTCAGGATGAGCCTAATGAGAATGAGCATGATATCCAAGACGAACAGGTACAGCCAAAGCTATTCGGGGATCCTGAACAGGTCGGTGAACAGGTACCTGCTTTGAAAATGTCAATACGAGAGAGAAGGACGATAGTGAAATATGATCCATCAACCAACACAGTTTAGGAGCATGTTTTGTAAGATTGTGCTCGATTTCGATGGGAGTCTACCATGAAGGATGAGAAGAACTCCTTGATGCAGAACCAAACTTAGGAGTTGACCAAGTTAGTTGTAGGGAAGCATGCTATTATGAACAAGTGAGTTTTAAGAATCAAGAATGAGGCAGATGGTAGCAAGAGATACAAGGCGAGGCTTGTTGTTAAAGGTTTCTCAAAGAGAAGGTGTTGACTATAGTGAAATCTTCGCACCGGTTATGAAAATTGCTTCAATCATGGTTCTACTCAGCATAGTGGCAATAAAAATTTGTACTTAAAGCAGTTGGATGTCAAAACAATGTTCCATCATGGTGATGTAAAAGAAGAGCTATATATGGGGCAACCTGCAGGTTTTAAAGTCAAAGGAAAAGAAGACATAGTTTGTCGACTAAAGAAGAGTCTAAGTACCACGTTAATGGTACTTGAAGTTCGATTGTTTTATGTGAGGAAAGGGATTCGAAAGGTGCGAATTAGATCATTGTTTCTATGTGCGCAGGTATGATGACAACAATACGGTAATTTTAGCTTTATATGTGAATGACATGTTCTTAGTAGGTTCTTGTATGAAGAAAATTAATGATGTGAAATAGCTACAAACTTCTTAATTTTTTATGAAGGATTTGGGTGAAGCAAAGCAAACTCTCGGCATAAAAATCAGTAGAGATCAGCAGAGTAAGAAGCTTTGGTTCTCACAAGTGGACTATGTGAAGAAAGTGACGAAGCGATTCAATATGAATGATGCGAGGCCAATTACTTGTCCTTTGGGTGCACACTTCAAGTTATCTATAAGCTTGTGTCCTACATTGAAGGTAGATATGGAGGAGATGACTGCAGTCCCTTACGCCTCAGCCGTTGGTAGTCTTATGTATGCGATGGTGTCTACGAGGCCAGATATCGCACATACAGTGAGAGTTGTTAGCCGGTACATGAAGAATCTAGGTAAATACATTGGTATGCTGTGAAGTTGATTCTTAGATATCTTGCAGGCATTTCAGATCATTCTTTATATTTTGGGGTGATTCTTTGCATATACATGGCTATGTCGATGCGGATTTTTGCGGTGATCATGGCAGTGGTAGGAGTACTACAGGGTATGTGTTCACAGTTGGAGGTACATCTGTGAGTTGGGCTTCTCAGTTACAGATGGTTGTAGCATAGTCAATTACAAAGTCAGAGTATAGTGACACTTACAAAGTCTTCAAAAAACATGTTGTGGATTTCGGAACTTATGGGTTAGTTGTGTAAAAGGCAACCCATAAAGGATCTATGGTGTAACAGTCAAGTGCAGTATTCTTTACAAATAACTCGTCGTTCCATGCTAGGACTTGACACATTCAGATGAGTTATCACATTATTTGGAATAAAAATTGGTAGAACTAAGGGTGATTTGTAAAGAGTATGATAAGAGTTTGAGATGGGTAAAGAGAAGTCTCTAGTTCGAGACCAGCCTACGTCATAGTCTTTATTTTAAAATAATAAAAATATTAGAACGTGCATTGCACGTGCAGATTTCTAGTAATATTATAATTAATCATTACTAACAATACATAATATATTTAATTTTCTTATGATCTTATTAATTTTATATTTCTCAATTTATTCAATTTATCCAATTATGATCTAAGATACACTTAACAGTTTAGCAGGAGCAATTAATCACAAATATTGGTAACATCTTAGTACGTATACCTTCTTAATAATACAACTTGCGAGTTTAAATCCAACAAACTTCATCTTAGTACGTATACCTTCTTAATAATACAACTTGCTATATAGCTTAAATCCCACAAACTTCGATGTATCCAAAATGGAACATAAGATATGAAAACAGTATGTGAGCAATTAATTAAAATAGTACATAAGTCAAAGCAACAGTATATAAGATATATAAACAGTACATAAGCTAGGAAATCGGTTGATAACACATTAGAAATTTACGTTATGTCCAACAATATATTAATCACCAAAATAGAACATTAAAACTTAAAACAATATGTGTGTGTGTGTGTGTGTGTGTGGGGGGGGGGGGGGGGGAGGGGGGGGGGGGGCAACATTACTTATTATAAACAGAAAACAACACTAAAGCAATTAAAACTATATATAACTGAAACAAAACACATCTTATTACAAAGTCTATTTTTTGTGATGCTAGGGGTTTATTGAAGAGAACAGGCCGGGGATCGAGCATTTGCACAAGTGCATCTTATCATCAGTTTTTTTTAGTAGTGACCGAGGGTTTGCTTAAGTGCCTGCTTAACCGGGTGGGGTCCCCTGGTGTTCCAAGTCCGTCACCGCCGACGTGACTGGAAGCTCCGCCTCGTTTTCTCGGCATCACGATCTACCTGCAAGGGGTAGAGTCACCAGGGGAAAGGAGATGGAAGATGAACAGTAGCTATAAACTGCAGTAGCTATAAACTGCAATTCTATTCATAAGAGTTCTGTTACAGGGGAGGTTTATTTATATAGAGCTGGCACGTGCATCGCACGTGCTTGGACAGACCGTTGGGGAGTCTGTTGGATTTAAATGGAAAAATACAGACTCTTTTACAAATAAACCCCTCTAAGAAGAATAATCCCCCAGGAACTGATACGCACTGATACATTTACTCACTTCAACTATTAACTCTCCATTACAATCAGTATCAACTCCATCTTCACCTTCAACCCTTCTACCTCAGACATTGCCATCGTGAACAAGCTCTGGTGAGTCTGGTGAGCTTGGAACAATCCTTCCCCCATCAATAGGAGCATCCATGGTGCTCCGAAAAGAAGGGAATCGGTGATGGATATCCCCGTAACTCTCCCACGTCGCCTCCAACTCGCTACCATGCTGCCATTGAATAAGCAGCTCCGAAACTGCAAGACCTCTTCTTGGCACCATACGCCTTGCTAAAACTTTCACAGGATTTGGAGAAGCTTCGATATAGTAAGCAGGGACTTGGGTATGCTGAACATGAACACTTCCGACATGAGCTTTAAGTTGGGAAATGTGGAACACATTATGAATCTTAGCACTCCCAGGCAACTGTAGTCGATATGCAACTGAACCAATTCTCTCAATAACCGGATATGGTCCATAATCGAGGCTTGACAGCTTATGAATGCGATGACCCCCAACTGAAACTTGCTTGTATGGCTACAATTTGAGATAAACCAAATCTCCTACAGCATAAGCCTTATCATTCCTGTGCAGATCAGCTTTACGCTTCATTCTCCCTTGAGCTCTTTATAAATTGTCCTAACAAAGTTGCAATACCACATCTCTGCTAAGTAAAAAGTCTTCCACAGCTTGTACTCTCGCCGTACGTGGCACATAGGTCAATAGGGAAGGATGAGGCTTTCCATAGAGCACATCATAAAGGAAAAATTGAGTGGAACTATGAACATGTGTGTTATAACAGAACTCAGCCCATAATAGCCAATTTACCCAATCTTTGGGTCTGTAGGCAACAAAACATCGCAATAAGTCTCCAAAACTCGATTAAGGACCTCAGTTTGGCCATCGCTTTGGGGATGGAAGGTGGAACTAAGGCACAAATTAGTATCTTGAAGAGAAAATAAATCCTTCCAAAAGAGACTTGTGAACGCTGCATCACGGTTACTAACGATAGTCCTAGGGAACCCATACAGTTTAAAAACATGAGAAAATAGAGTTGTAGCAATTGTTTGAGCAGTATATGGATGTCCTATGGCCAAGAAATGAGCAAATTTTGAGAATCGATCCACCACAACCAAAATAGTTGTTAATTCTCTACTCTTGGGCAATCCATCAATAAAATCCATACTAATATCCTCCCATACAGACTCAGGAATTGGTAACGGTTGGAGGAGACCCGCTGGAGAAATGCTAAAGTATTTATTGCGCTGGAAAATATCACATTCCTTAATGAATTTCCTCAGATCCTGCTTCATGCCTCGCCAAAAGGCCACTTTCTTGAGTGACTGCCAAGTTTTATCTACTCCACAGTGCCCTCCTTGAGGAGTTGAATGAAAATCAGATAGGAACCAATGCTTTAATGGAGAATCAGAAGCCAATAATACCCAACCTTTGTAGAAGAAAATGCCATTAACCAAGCTATACTTAGTGGCAGGAACATCCAAAAGGGGTTTAATTTGCTCATAATAGGGGTTACGGAGTACTTCTTGTTGTACTAATGACAACCATCTAGGCTGAACAATCGAAATGGCTGATAGAAAAGATTCTGATTCATCAGATTGCCTTGACAACCCATCTGCAACCACATTATTGTGACCCTTCTTATACTCAACAATGAATTGATACCCATGAAGTTTTAACAACCATTCATGTTGTGCCTCAGTATATAATCTTTGTTCCAACAGATGATTTAAATGTTTGTGATCTGTTTTGATGACGAACTGCCTTCCAAGCAAATATTGATGCCACTTTTGAACCGCTAGCAATATTGCCAACATTTCTTTCTCATATGTCGAGAGAAATTTCTTCTTGCCCTTCAATTCTTGACTATGGAATGCAATGGGACGGTTTTCTTGCATTAATACTGCCCCTACACCAGATCCACAGGCATCACATTCAAGTACGAACGGCACACTAAAGTCAGGTAACCTCAATACTGGAGGAGAAGTGAGTACTCTCTTAACCTTGTCAAAAGCTACCTGTGCATCATCAGACCAAACAAATGATCCTTTCTTTGTGAGTTTCACCAAGGGCCAAGTGAGAGAACTATATCCAGTAATAAATTTTCTATAGTATCCCGTTAATCCTAAGAATCCTCTTAAGGCCTTAAGAATCTTAGGAATAGGCCAATTCAATATGGTCGTTATCTTCCCAGGGTCTACTGATACCCCCCTGCTGATACAATGTGACCCAGGTACTCAACTTGCTGATCCCCAAAATAGCACTTACTTCTCTTCGCATATAGCTTGTTAACTTCTAGAATCTGCAGGACAATCTCCAAATGTTGCACATGATCTGTGTTGTTCTTGCTGTAAATCAAGATATCGTCGAAGAATACGATAACAAACTTCCTTAGATACGGTTTGAATATGGAATTCATAAGAGATTGGAATGTGGAAGGTGCATTAGTAAGGCCAAAGGGCATAACAAGAAACTCGTAGTGCCCCTCATGAGTTCTAAAAGCAGTTTTATGCACATCCTCCGCCCTCATTCTAATCTGGTGATAACCACTACGCAAATCCAACTTGCTAAACACTCCAGCCCCATGTAATTCATCAAGAAGTTCATCGATGATTGGTATTGGATATTTATCTTTAATAGTAATCTCATTGAGACCCCTATAATCCACGCACATCCTCCAACTCCCATCTGGTTTCTTAACTATGACTACTGGCGAAGAAAAAGAGCTATGGCTGTCTCGAATTACTCCTAATTCCATCATCTCCTTAACCAACTTCTCTATCTCATTCTTTTGGTACCAAGGGTGCCTATAGGGTCTCTGTGAAATGGGTTTAGCATCTAGAATTAAAGGAATACCATGATAACAATTACGCTCAGGTGGAAGGCCCATGTCTATAGTGAAGACCACTTGATATTTCAACAAGAGCCTCTCAATGTTTAGATCCACAGGAGCAAGTTCTAATTCTGCAGATTCACTTCCCACCATTTGCAGCAATAAACCCCCTTTCATACAATTCAATGACTTATTTATTGACTTCACAGAGGTGAGCTCCCACTCCTTTGGAAAAATGCCTTTTAATTCTCTTTTCTCACCATCCCACTGAAACCTTATTCTCTTCTCCTTAAAATTCCATAGCACATCACCTAGGGTCTCAAACCATTAATTTCCCAAGACCAACTGACTGGTGTCCATAGGAAGGACATAAAAATCAGCTATTATATGTAATACCCCGCAAAATAAAATAATTTATTTTGCATTAGTAATTAAGATTAAATTTGTAAAGTTGACTATTTTGACTATTTTCTTGAAATTGCAATTTTCACGTGCAACACACATGCAAAGTTATGAATTTTTAATTCTTAAAATGTTTTGGTTAATAATTGATTTTTCCTTATTTATTTATGATATTTTAATTTTTAGATTAATTTGACTATTTTTACAAATTTGTCAATTTTACACGTGCAAAACACGTGCAAATATTTTTGGTGCAAATATTCAATTTTATATTTTTATTAAATTCTCCTAATTATAATTGAGTCTATCCTAAATTTTGGCATTTTTCTGAATAAAGAAACTATTTTTATAAATACCTCGAAAGAGAGGGGCTTTTATGTAAAAGGCTGTTTTGATCTCAAATAAATAATGAAAATTCATTTTTACTAATTTTTGGGCTTTCCATGGTTATCATTGAAATTTAAAATATATTTAAATTTTATTTAGAGTTGATTTGGTAATGATTTAAACAAATATGGTGTTTTTGCAAATATGGAATTTATGTTGGATCTGGTGCAAATGTTTTCTTAGAAGGTAAAAGTCAGATATTTTAATTGGAAAATCTAATATTTATTAGAAGATATTATTTCTGAATTTTCTGGATTTTTACTAATATTTTATGATGTATTTGCAAATATTACAAAAAGAATGACTTTTGTGCAAAATTACCACCCTGAGCACAAATCCGAATTTTTCTTTATTTCTGGGCTGTGCTGGATTGTTGGAAAACTCAGTGATAAGAAGATTTAATTTGGTTTTGATTTTAGTTAACCTATTTTAACTAAGAAAGAGAGTTATATATGTAAAGTTATATTTTGGAAGGATTCTTTTGCAAAAGTGTTTCAAAACCCTATTCCTTTCAATCCCGGCCTGTATAAAAGAGGATGTGCAGCCGTCATTTGCTGCACAACACAAGTTTTACTATATTTTTATTTTCTTGGTGATTGAAGAGGAGATCTTAGATTCATTGCAAAGAGGGGATTCTTCATTTTGCTTCGTGATATTTGCTTGATCTCTCCAACTATGTGAGTGGCATTGTTTTGTTTTATTTTGTTTTGTGTATGTTGTAGGTGAGTGATATAACTGTTTGGTTGTTTTGTTTGTTTCTCTTTGATTTGTGTGTGTCGTATGAGAATGATATGAATGTTTAGATTGATTTGGATGTTGAATATGTTGGATGGATGAAAATTTGGATCTTTGAGAAGAACCCTAGATATTTGTATGTGAATGATTTTAGATTGTTGGAAACCTAATATAAATTGTGAGTAGACTTTTCTTTTGGATTATTGATTTGATTGAGTTTGATAGATGTTATGCATTAATTAAATTAAAGATGAGATTTTTGGACTATTGGTGAGTTGGATAAAAACAACTTGGCCATGTTGATGATGAATTTAGTTTGTTTATGAATCAACTATAGAGAATAGTTGAGATTTAGTTGAGGAATTTTGTGAATGATTAATGGTTTAGAAGACCATGTTTTGAGGATTTGAGTTATGAGAATTTAAATTGGGGATTTGTGATTTTTGTGAAAGATGTTTAAATTTGGATTTCTCAAATGCTAAGTTTAAATCTAATTATTTTGGTATTAATAAGATTTGGAAAATAAAACAAAGTTATTTGATATACGACTGATTCTTAAAAATCCTAGTTTTAACATATGCACAATCTAAATTCTACAGTCTGTAGGCCGACAGTCGACTGGCATGACCTTTCAGTCGACTGATACGACCCGGCTACTATATTCTTTAGTTGTATTGAAATTTTTCTCTGGTAAGTCGACTTATGACTTTTACAAGTCGACTTATAACACTTAGAATATTTTCTTAAAAATTTCTGGAATTTCTCTCTGGTAAGTCGACTTATGACTTTTACAAGTCAACTTATAACACTTAGAATAGTTTCTTAAAGATTTCTGGAATTTCTCTTTGGTACAAGTCAACTTATGACTTTTACAAGTCAACTTATAACACTTAGCTTATTTTCTTAAAACCATAGAATTCTCTTTCTGGACAGTTGACTCACGCTTGTTATTAGTCGACTGATACTGATGTACCTTTATATTTTTGAATGTCCTTTCAAATGATTTATTCTCCAAATGTTTTAATCTATAACTTATTATTTTACACTTTATCTTCTATTGAACATATGTTTTCAAGAATGGATATTTGAGTTTGAGTCTCTAGAGGGTGTGTGTGGCCCTAGTATACCGGCAGTTGAGTTGTTTATGTTTGGGCCTGTTGATGCATTTAGTTGATCAGTTGTTGAGTTAAGTCCGGTAGGGTACACCAACTCTAGGAGATTCGTTAAGTAATTAAATAACCTGAATGATAAGGACAGGCACTAGTGGTAATATGATGAACGAGAACATGGGTTATGGACCTCAGTATGGCTTGCGGTGTGAGACAATCCCCGGAATTATCCAGGTGTGAGTGAAATAGTCTCCAGAATTACCTGTGGTGTGGGATTGGTCTCCAAAATTATCGGATTCGAGGCGACGCACATGTGGTATTCGTGTGATGAGGTGTCATTGCTTGTGGTGTGGGGTATTCTCGAAGATTCCCAGGTGTGAGTGAAATAGTCTCCGGAATTATCTGTGGATAGAGATTGACCTCCGGAATTATCAGGGCATGGGCTAATACTCACAGTTTATCTTTATCTCGTAGTAGTCATCGTGATAGGATTAGTTGCATAGTGGGAATTAAACCCTATAATGTGGAGACGTTAAAGGCTTGCACTGGACCTATGTATAATAGGATGCATAGACTCTGACAAGTACGCATTAGAGAGTAGAATTGTGTTTCTTGACTTGGTTTTATGCATGTGCTTTTCAGTTTTCTACACTTAACACTTAGTCTAGTTTCACCTGCATATTTTTCGCATTTCGTGATTTCTCTAATTTCATCTACTCTTGTTATGTTATGTTGTTGATAAATCTATGCTTTACTTATGTTGCTTGTTTATGTCACTCACACCGTTATGGCTGACCCCTTTAGTTTTGGGGGTTAGGGATCATCTCTAGCCTCATGTGTTACAGGTTGTTGCTTAGAGCTTGGAGGTTGGGATGTTTGAGATAAATTGATGTAATAGAGCTTTTGTATAATAATTGTAAAAGAAAGTGTTGTAAAGAAAGAAATTTGAAATTTAAGGTGTTTTGTATTCCGCTGTGTTTTGTAAACAATTGATGTAATAAAAGTTTTAATTTTTCCTGTATTTGGTTGCTATGTTTACGATTACATTGAAGTTGATGCTGGGAATTGTGCCACGTATTTCTAAGATATTATATTGGAAATTCGGGGCGCTACAGAGATTGGTATCAGAGCATGCTTCAATTAGTAATTTTAAACATAGTACGGGGAATAAACATAAAATGACATTTGATGTGTGAGAACCTAGGTGGACATTAGAAGTGTGAGTACACAAGTGGACATTAAATACAACCTAGGTGGACATTAGAAGTGTGAGTACCCTGGTGGACATCTGATGTGAGTGTTTGATTGTTTGGTCATGAAGACCTGTAATGAGAATTAGGCTGTTTGTATGCTTAGAATTGAATGAAATATCTTTATCGCAAGTGTATTGATTATTTTTACATAAAGCAAATATTTTCTCACTAGCTATTTTTGACATCTTTTGTTCGCTTTGTGTATTTGATATTTATTTATGTAAGGTATTACCCTTTCAACTTATATAATTTCTATTTTACTATATGTTTTGCTATCTTACCCACTGTATATAATTTCTGGATTATATGTTTTTCGCCAAAGTTAATTTTCATTTATTTATTTATTCCTAGTTATAAAATTTAATTATCTTCCGCTAGATTCTTTTAATTATTTGCTCTCTTGTATATTTTGTGCACCTCAATTTTGTAATCACTCTTGTATCCTATCACTTTTACTGTTTTATATTTGTTTGCTTACTAAATAACTTTTATGTAATTAACTTATTTTACTTTTATTCGGTTTCTTTTATTGTCAGCAATTGAATTTATTTTTAGTTTCTATATCTCCAACCGAGTTTATATTATTTCTAGTCATTAGTGCAAACATTAAACTTTTACTAATCATCTTGTTTTTCTTTTAAAACTGTTTCTTTGACTTTACTATTGGTTTTTACTTTTATTCTTTTGTCCAAGTTATTATTTGGCAACTTTTGCTGTAATTCAATAGTGCATCCTTTAGCATTTCACAAGCTCATTTTTATTTTGCGACTCTTACCCATTTCTTTCTTGACATCTTATTTATCTTACTTTCATGTGCTTTTTTCGTTACTCGTATACTTAGATATTACTTTTACATATTACATTAAAGCTTTGAATTACTACGTGTTAAGTTATTATTGCTACTTCTATTTCCTTTCATTATTGTTTTGCGATACTATAAATTTTGTTTTGCATATTTATTTTCAGTTTATTATATATACTTGGATTTTTTCGATACTATATTTTCCATTATTTTGTATTGTCTTATTTATTTTGGAGCATTTAAACTTGATTGCAATATTTTACTCATATAAATATGATATGTTTCTGCACATTTAAATCTTTATTATTAATTATGTTTTGCACCTTATATTCGATACCCTTATTATTACTTATAGTTGACCGCTTTTGTTATAATTTCTTTCCACTATTTAAAAGCTACTTATTAAATTTGTTGCTTCATACTTTCCGGGTGTACTATGTGCACCCACTACTTATATTTTACTTAAATTTTATTATCATTACATTCTTGATTTCTACATGTACTTCCTACAAATTTCTATATATGTACCACACATTTCAACATACTTACTATGCATATCATTTTACATTTGTTTAATTCCTACATTATTGTATATTTTATGATATATTTATTTTGTAAATTTGCTACACTATATATGTATTTTCTCATTCACATTTGTATTTGTGCTTAGACATGTATTTCATTCCGTTTCTTCTTACTTTTATAAATTTCTTTCACTACTATTATTTTGTACTATTGTGATTTATAATCCATGCTTCTATTTTAATATTCCATCAGATGACTTTCAACTCCATTTCTTACTTTTGCTACTATTTTTTTTTATATCACGAATTTCAAAACGTATTTTCGTACTCAAATTAAGCAATCAATATCCAAGTGCGTGTGGAAGATTGCATCATCTTGTTCATCGTTTTGTTGCAACTGGATGTCGAGATGGCAAACATGCAACTAGACGTCAATGGAGGCAAATTACAACTGAATATCGGGGAGGCAAAATGTGCAACCGAATATCCAGACGGCAACCTGCAACCTGATGTCAGGGAGGCAAACATGCAACTTGATGTCGAGAAGGCAAGTCTACAGTTGGACATCAATGAGGCAAACCCACATTAAAGAATTTCTACTATAATAACCCCACTAGTGTTTTATGTGTATATTACGTATCAATATCTTATTCTTTTGTACTGGTTCATACCATTTTATGAGATTTTCAAACTTAACCCATTACTGATTTGTTTTGCTCAAATTTCTTTAACCATTGTTACTCTATATTTCTTTAAATCCATTTGATACACTCTCGTATCTTATCTTGCTCACTTGTATTATTTTTAGAATTTGGTCCTTCCGGTTTCTGGGTACAATTTCTGCTCTCCTTTGCATTTTCTCTATTCATAACAATATTTTAATTTTCACTTAATTTCATTAGATTCTCTAAATCTGCATACTACCCAAATTATTTTGTACGTCTTTATTTTATTCTTTCTTAATATTGTCCTTTTGGGATTTTTACTTCGTTATGTCCATTTTTATTCAAGTATTATGTGTTTAACAAGTTTTTTCTGATCGATCAATTCTTACTTTTTACTATTTCTTTTACTTATTGCTAATTGATATTTCAAGAATTTTACTTATATAATGAGACTAATGGTAAAGAAAATATTTTTATTTTTAAGTATGTGTTCCTGCGTTGTTTGTGTGATTATCAAACTTTTTATATTCGAGTTTTATCTCTTCACTTTTAACTTCTTATTCTATGAGAATAGTCTTACTATTTTTTTGCGTTTTGGGATTTATTGTGCATTCTATTGAACTTCTGATCCTTTTCCATGTTAGTTTTCACCTTTTCTCTTTGAGATATAATTATATGTTATTTTTGTTTTTGCATAGTAATTAAATCCAATTATAAAAATAATGATGGAGTAAGTTTTCGAAACTATCTTATAAGTTTTGTATTTTTGTTTCTTGGCTTAGAGAAGTTCTGAGGACAGAACTTTTCTAAGGGGGGAGTGATGTAATATCCCGCAAAATAAAATAATTTATTTTGCATTAGTAATTAATATTAAATTTGTAAAGTTGACTATTTTGACTATTTTCTTGAAATTGCAATTTTGCACGTGCAACACACGTGCAAAGTTATGAATTTTTAATTCTTAAAATTTTATGGTTAATAATTGATTTTTCCTTATTTATTTATGATATTTTAATTTTTAGATTAATTTGACTATTTTTACAAATTTGTCAATTTTACACGTGCAAAATGCGTGCAAATATTTTTGGTGCAAATATCCAATTTTATATATTTATTATATTCTCCTAATTATAATTGAGTCTATGCTAAATTTTGGGATTTTTCTGAATGAAGAAACTATTTTTATAAATACCTCGAAAGAGAGGGGCTTTTATGTAAAAAGCCTTTTTGATCTCAAATAAATAATGAAAATTCGTTTTTACTAATTTTTAGGCTTCCCATGGTTATCATTGAAATTTAAAATATATTTAAATTTTATTTAGAGTTGATTTGGTAAAGATTTAAATAAATATGGTATTTTTGCAAATATGGAATTTATGTTGGATCTGGTGCAAATGTTTTCTTAGAAGGTAAAAGTCAGATATTTTAATTGAAAAATCTAATATTTATTAGTAGATATTATTTCTAAATTTTCTGAATTTTTACTAATATTTTATGATGTATTTGCAAATATTACAAAAAGAAGGACTTTTGTGCAAAATTACCACCCTGAGCACAAATCCAAATTTTACTTTATTTCTGGACTGTGCTGAATTGCTGGACAACTCACTGATAAAAAGATTTGGTTTGGTTTTGATTTAGTTAACCTATTTTAACTAAGAAAGAGGGTTATATATGTAAAGTTATATTTTGGAAGGATTCTTCTGCAAAAGTGTTTCAAAACCCTATTCCTTTCAATCCCGGCCTGTATAAAAGAGGGTGTGCAGCCGTCATTCGCTGTACAACACAAGTTTTATTATATTTTTATTTTCTTGGTGATTGAAGAGGAGATCTTGGATTCTTTGCAAAGAGGGGATTCTTCATTTTGCTTCGTGATATTCGCTTGATCTCTCAAACTATGTGAGTGACATTGTTTTGTTTTATTTTGTTTTGTGTATGTTGTAGGTGAGTGATATAACTGTTTGGTTGTTTTGTTTGTTTCTCTTTGATTTGTGTGTGTCGTATGAGAATGATATGAATGTGTAGATTGATTTGGATGTTGAATATGTTGGATGGATGAAAAATTGGATCTTTGAGAAGAATCCTAGATATTTGTATGTGAATGATTTTAGATTGTTGGAAACCTAATATAAATTGTGAGTAGACTTTTCTTTTGGATTATTGATTTGATTGAGTTTGACAGATATTATGCATTAATTAAATTAAAGATGAGGTTTTTGGACTATTGGTGAGTTGGATAAAAACAACTTGGCCATGTTGAGGATGAATTTAGTTTGTTTATGAATCAACTATAGAGAATAGTTGAGATTTAGTTGAGAAATTTTGTGAATGATTAATGGTTTAGAGGACCATGTTTTGAGGATTTGAGTTATGAGGATTTAAATTGGGGATATGTGATTTTTGTGAAAGATGTTGTTTAAATTTGGATTTCTCAAATGCTAAGTTTAAATCTAATTATTTTGGTATTAATAAGATTTGGAAAATAAAACAAAGTTATTTGATATACGACTGATTCTTAAAAAACCTAGTTTTAACATATGCACAATCTAAATTCTACAGTCTGTAGGCCGACAGTCGACTGGCATGACCTTTCAGTCGACTGATATGACCCGGCTGCTATGTTCTTTAGTTGTATTGAAATTTCTCTCTGGTAAGTCGACTTATGACTTTTACACAATTTTCTAAAAAGCGCTAGGCGGTAGTCGGGCGGCCGATGGGGGTCTAGCGCCTAGATCTTGTAATCGGGGATTAAGTGGCTAGGCGGTAGACGGTTTTTTTAATTTATTTATTTGTTTGTTTATTTATTTATTTATTTATCGATCTTTTTGGTTTATTTTGTTGTTACCCCTTTTTACTCTTTATTGCTACTCATTCTTACTATTGAACTATTTCTCTTTGCAATTGTAGGATGGGCTTCACATAGTCGAATCGGTGTATTATTGTATCGGTGAACATGAGAACTCTATCTTCTCCATATCCGATGTAAACCACATTGTGGCTACTCATAAAAGAATACAAGTTCTAAAGAGAGAATAAATGTAAAGTAGATAGATGATCTCATGATATGCTTGATAACGATGAACAACTTTAACTAATAACTACACTTAAATCAGATAAATTCCTCCCATCTCATGACATGCTGTCCCATACTAAGTGGATTGGCCATCCATAGATTGCTTTGGAAAGATATGTAGATCTGGGTGACATTTTAGGAGTTGAAAATAGAAGATGAATAAATAGCTTCACTAATGAGGAAAAGCATACTACTTATAATCTGGTAGACTGATTGAGCCTTGAAGTTGTTGGCACATGATACTTCTTATAAACTTCCCCCTTTGGTGCATAACTTCACTTATTTGGCTGCGTTAGTGATATTAAAGTCCATACTTGTAAGTTTTAACATCATTGCTGTGAGAGTGCGAATACATGTCAAATTATGCAAGATAAAAAAAAGACTAAAGATATGCTTAAATTTTATTAGGAGGAGAAAGTGAGAGCGGTGGGTTTTTTTTACTTTTTTTTTATTACTTAAGGCGAGAGTGGTGGGTTTTTTTTACTTTTTTTTTTAATTACTTAAGGCCTATTTTATTTAATTACTTAAGGCCTAAGCGGGTCTAGTCCACCTAGACCCACCTAGACCGATTAAACGCCGCCTAGGTCCGATTTTAGCCTCCTGGAGCTCATTTCCGATTTTCATAAACGCCTAGGCCCTAGTCGAGGCGTTGGGGGGCCGCCTAGCGCCTAGGCTGTAACACCCCGAATTTCAAATAAGGACAAACTCGGGATTTCACAGGATCTTTACTTCACTTCGTACAATTTTACAAGGAAATTGAAACTTTTTATTCACAATACATCAGAGTTCCTTTACACTTGGTTTTACACAGCGGAAGAATGAAATTTACAATAAAACATTTACAACATCTTTAAAATAAAACAGCACCAGCATATCCACTTTGTAGCTTCATGAATAGTCCTTTACCTGCATGTTAATCTGTGGGCACGTCAGTTACTTACAACTGACGAAATGTTATACACGGCTATCCTCTCTATGCCGGGAATAGTATAACGATCTCATACTTTAACAAATCACAAAAAAGGATTGAATGAACAAGTAAAGTGTCAAAGGTGATTATTCTAAACATAAGTGTATGTCATGCCTTAATGCCTAATGCACATAATTCTACACTAGGATGACACTAATGCACACTTGTTCAGATTCTATGCATCACATACTACATAGGTCTGAGGGCAAGCGCCTACGTACTCCACATTAAAGGGTTCGATCCCTCGCCATGAGACTACCCAGTAATAAAACAAGTTTTAGAGTTATTTCACAGATACGGATCTCAGCCTCCCTGGCTAGCCTCCCTGGCTTATATTAACAGATCCCAGCCTCCCTGGCTATTATATCGTGATGATAATCCCGTAAATGCCCTTCTAGCCCCAGTATATACATATTCTTTGGAGTATGGTAAACATCCGTCGACTACCCTAAGTCCCGGATAAAATACAGTCCATCTCCCATGGGGCAACCACAGTCCACCAACTGGGTCTATAGCCACGGAGATCCACCGCCGACTATATAGAAGCACCCATTTACGTTTGCACAAGTTTATCACATCTTCACTTAAGTGCCTAATTATTTTTAGTTCAAGACATGAATATGTTATCGCCCTAGAATCAGTTTTACCTCATACCGGATTTATTCACAAAATACGAGATCGCCCGACGGCATTATCTCAAAATCATATCAATTCTTTCTTTCAAAATTACCGGTAACAGAGGTCTTACTAATTCTAAATCATAAATCTTTCATGTACAAGAAACATGGGTACACAAACCCTTTTGTAATCATGTCTTAAACTTATATAATTTCATCTTTCAATTTACTTCACAAAAATAATCAAATCTTGTCTTAACACTTATCCACAAAGTAATCATTTCATAGTCTTGCCACTATTCATGATCTAGTTATTCATAATAAATAATAATTCATTCACAATTTCAAATTCATACGATGTCTCATTTTAACACGATTCAATGTCTCATCTTTGGCACTAAACATGATTTACTTATTCACAACAAAATCTTTCATGATCTCAAAAGTCACATAACTCAACCATATTGCATTTCTAGAAATAAAGAGATTTCAATTCATCCTAAATCATTATTTTGTAAATTAAAAGTCATGCTCTTTACTATTAATTTTGTAGTCATTCATCTTTCTTTCTATCTCAAATCCTCGTTAAAACTTATCAAATACACAAGAACAATCTTTAAAAATAATTTCTTCATTTATGTTTTATGAATACTAAAATTTTCCCATAATGAAACACTTTTGAAAGTTTTTACCCAACTGACCCACTCTCGAAACTATTTACCAAATTGACCTACTCACTATCAAAATTACAGATCTAGTTCCCACGGAAGTTTTTACCAAATTGACCCACTCTCGAAACTATTTACCAAATCATTTTAAAACCCCAAAAATAAAATATAAGTCACCAGGGAGTTTTGAACCCGTGACTATTCTCAACCAAACCCAAGTTTATTACGCTAACCAGTAGTCCACTGTGACTACTTGTCATGAGAAACAAAACTAATCTTTTGTTCAAACTTTCTATTATTCTATTATCATCAAAACTCGATTTTCCTCTTGATCTAATCTTTCATGTAATTATAATTGGTTCATCTATATTGAGTTTACTTTCTCACAGTAACCCATAATTTTATAATGCATAAAAGTAAAACTAACTTTCAAATTTTTATATGAATTTGCATTTATTCAATTCAATCAAAGTTGCACACTACATCTTTTGCAATCAAAGAGTTTAATAGCATCAAATTCACATTACAAAAATATAGTTGCTTATCAAAAAGGAAAACTCAACAATTAATCACATGATCAAAAATCTCTACATTCATGTATACTAGTGCATGGCAAAAATAAATTCTTTTCTCATTTATCAACTAACAAGTTGTAATTTAATCTACCATAACATGATTCACTACTATTCACCACATCCAATAGCATAGATTGTTCTACTCTTTTTTTTTTTCAAAATTAAATCCTACACTACACATTTATTTTCTTATTAGCATGCACATTATCTATAATTTAGAAAGTAGGAGACACCCACCTTTTGTTTGAAGGTTGAAAACTACAAATGAATGGCTCCTTCTTGCTCCTAGCAACTCCTAGTCCTCTTCTCCTCCTAGCAAATGCTCCAAGCAAGAGATCCTCCAAGCACAATAACTCTCTTTCTTTTTCTTACACTCTTTTCTTTCTCTTTTCTTTCTTCTCTTTCTCTTATTTATTTTATTTTATTGGTGTGAAAAAGAATGAGAAATGAGTTGCTATTTATAGGACAATCCTAGGGACTATATTGCAAAATCTCCCACCTAATAACTTCTCATTTTAATTCTCTTTTTAATTCTCACCTCTTCACATTTCAAAACTCCCCTAACTCCTCACTCTTCATCTCCCCACTCTCTAAAACACTAACTCTCATCTACTTACATCCAAAACCTCCCAACCACTCATAAACCGGTATTAATTCCAAACTCCCAACCGGTTTCATTCCAAAAACCCCCCTCCCGGTCTCTCTCCACCTTCCACCCGGGTCAACACAGGAAAAAGGGCCCAACTCCAATCATGCATGCAATATAAATGACCATATATACATATATCTACCATTCACCACAAACCAACAAAAACAACAACAGCACATCACATTGTTTTCAATTGGTGGGCCCCTCACTTCCTCACACAAAACCAATCCAGCCATATACCAACTTAATATATATAACTATATATACTATATGTGTATTTTAAAATTAGAGGTGTTACACACACTTTGAATTTATTTAGAAAATAAATACGCTCAAATATGCTTGTCGAAAACACGTGCCTCGCACGTAAAATATAAAAATACGAAATTTGGTTTTATCAACGAAAAAATATTAAAGATGATAAAATACAGTATAAGAAAAATATTTATTAATTTATACATTCTATGACGTAATTACTACGTGCGTAGGAAACACGTGCATCGCACGTAAAGTATCAAAATGCGAAAAATTAATTTTATTGATGAAAAATTATTAAATATAATCGAAAACAATATAACCAAAATTATATTTACTAATTTACATATACTTCATGATGAAATCACAACACGTAGAAAGCACGTGCATTATACGTGCAGAAAGTCGAAAAATGCATTTTAATCAAAACAAGGGAAAAATAAACTTTCGTTTTATAAAATAGATTTAAATACATAAAAATAAATAATTTAAACCTATAGAAAATATTATACGTAGTGGTGGAAGCACGTGCATCAAAACACGTAAAGAGCACGTAAATCCCAGGGATTGAAATATTATATTTTAGTTGACTGAAATCAATACGGAAAATGTATAAATAGTACGAATCCAACATATGTAGTGAAACACATTACAAAATATACGTGCGTAACACCCAGGGGCAAAATTGTAATTTCCAATTTTGCGGGGTGTTACATAGGCGGCCGCCTAGGCCGCTTTTTAGAACACTGCTTTTACAAGTCGACTTATAACACATAGAATATTTTCTTAAAGATTTCTGGAATTTCTCTCTGGTAAGTTGACTTATGACTTTTACAAGTCAACTTATAACACTTAGCTTATTTTCTTAAAACCATAGAATTCTCTTTCTGGACAGTCGACTCACGCTTGTTATTAGTCGACTGATACTGATGTACCTTTATATTTTTGAATGTCCTTTCAAATAATTTATTCTCCAAATATTTTAATTTATAACTTATTATTTTACACCTTATCTTCTATTGAACATATGTTTTCAAGAATGTTAAGTTGAGCAATTTATGTTGGAAAGTTTGTTTGGATATTTGAGTTTGAGTCTCTAGAGGGTGTGTGTGGCCCTAGTATACCGGCAGTTGAGTTGTTTATGTTTGGGCCGGTTGAGGCATTTAGTTGATCAGTTGTTGAGTTAAGTCCGGTAGGGTACACCAACTTTAGAAGATTTGTTAAGTAATTAAATAACCTGAATGATAAGGACAGACACTAGTGGTGATATGATAAACGAGAACATGGGTTATGGACATCAGTATGGCTTGGGTGTGAGAAAATCCCCGAAATTATCCAGGTGTGAGTGAAATAGTCTCCGGAATTACCTGTGGTGTGGAATTGGTCTCCGGAATTATCGGAGTCGAGGTGACGCACATGTGGTAATCGTGTGATGAGGTGCCATTGCTTGCGGTGTGGGGTATTCTCGAAGATTTCCAGGTGTGAGTGAAATAGTCTCCGGAATTATCTGTGGATAGAGATTGACCTCCGAAATTATCGGGGCATGGACTAATACTCACAGTTTATCTTTATCTCGTAGTAGTCATCGTGATAGGATTAGTTACATAGCGGGGATTAAACCCTATAATGTGGAGACGTTAAGGGCTTGCACCGGACCTATATAGAATGAGATGCATAGACTCCGACAAGTACGCATTAGAGAGTCAGCATATAGAATTGTGTTTCTTGACTTGGTTTTATGCATGTGCTTTTCTGTTTTCTACACTTAACACTTAGTCTAGTTTCACCTGCATGTTTTTCGCATTTCGTGATTTCTCTAATTTTATCTACTCTTGTTATGTTATGTTGTTGATAAATCTATGCTTTACTTATGTTGCTTGTTTATGCCACTCACACCGTTATGGCTGACCCTTTTAGTTTTGGGGGTTAGGGATCATCTCTAGCCTCATGTGTTACAGTTTGTTGCTTAGAGCTTGGATGTTGGGATGTTTGAGATAAATTGATATAATAGAGTTTTTGTGTAATAATTGTAAAAGAAAGTGTTGTAAAGAAAGAAATTTAAAATTTAAGGTATTTTGTATTCCGCTGTGCTTTGTAAACAATTGATGTAATAAAAGTTTTAATTTTTCCTGTATTTGGTTGCTATGTTTACGATTACATTGAAGTTGATGCTGGGAATTGTGCCACGTATTTCTAAGATATTATATTGAAAATTCGGGGCGCTACATTATAGGTACTCCTTGGCTGAAGAAGGTGACTTCCTCACATAGACCAAAACTATTCAGCAACATACCCCCAGGCACAGTTACTTCCAACTTCATTGAAGTGTTTATAGGCAACTGGAGCTTTTTTACTAACTGAGTATCAATGAAATTGTGAGAAGCACTCGTATCCAAGAGTGCACATACTGGAGTGGTTCGAATGGTGCCTTGCACTCTAAATGTTCTAGGAGTATTGCTTCCAGTAAGGGTGTTTAATAATATGGCCGTGGAGTCTTGGCATGTAGAAGATTTAAGCAATTTTGAGACAGATTCCTTCACTGATTGCTCACTAGCATCCTCATCCTCAGTTGAATCTTCTTCATCTGTGTCCTCTCCATCAAAAGCTCCTATAATCTGCATGAAAGTTCCCCCTTCCTGGACTGTCATCATGTGCATAAATGTTTTCCCCGCACATTTGTGACCTCTCACAAATTTCTCATCACAGTGGAAACATAACCCCTTCTCCCTTCTCTCCTTTATGTACTGCAGATACTGAGTATCTTTAGGCTTTGATGGATAAGAGTTGGAATTGGTGGTAGAATTTGTTGTTTGATAGGTTGGAGATGGCAAAGACTTGTTAGGAAAAACAGGAGCACTAGTAATAGGTTTAGCAAAAGTCACAGCACCTTTGTTCTGTCCACCAAATCTCCAAGATCTTCTCTGATCATTAACAGTAGTCTCCCTAGCAATGGCTTCTCGATATGCTTCTAGCACAGTTCTTGGATGTTTGAGCATCACTTCTTTCTTGATCTTAGATTTAAGCCCCGAGATATAACAACTTACCAACGAAGTTTTGGTTATATGCTTTGCCAAATGACTATACTTGAGAAACTCTTTGTGATACTCTCCCACTGTACCTAATTATTGCAATTTGTACAAGATTTCTTCAGGATCCTCAAACTCCGAAGGGCCATACTGCATTAACAACTCATGCATGAGCATTTCCCAGTCAATCACTTCTTCCTCATGTTGTTCATACCACCTCCACCACATTAATGCTTCCCCCTTCAAGTAATACAGACTGAATGCTAACTTGTCTCTTTCATGAATGCCCTGAGTGGATAAGTGATGCTCTATGTAGTAGATCCAATCATGTACATCCTCATTCCCATCAAAGCTATGTAAATCAATCTTAGGATGCTTGGGAAAGAAAGTGTTACCTACCTCTTGTTGTTGGATCCTACTACCTGGTCTATACTCTCGGCCAACCCCAGTGCCAAGAGGCCACCCATTTCTTGAATCTTGATCTCGGTCAAATCTTGATTCTTGATTGCCTCGACCATAGTCTTGATGTCGGCCAAATCTTGATTCTTGATTGCCTCGACCATCCCATCAATTTCTTGAATCTTGGTCTCAACCAAACCTGGATTCTTGATTGCCTCTACCATACCCCATTTGGCCAAAGTCACCCTTCTCTGTGCGCTCTCTGCCATTGCGGTAATCTTGAGATCGAACCCTTGGCGATTTGGCTGACTTGCCCACTCCACCTTGATCTTGAGGCTTGAGAACCATGGCTATCTCCATTCTCTCAAACCGTTCCTCCAATTGCTTAAGACTCTTGAATTCATCCAAGAACTGATCAAAACGATCCTCCAAGTTGGGACATCTATGAGTTTCGCCACCATGGTCGACATGACCTAACCGAAGTCCAAACCCTGGTTCTTGAGGATTCTCAGCCTCTTGTTAATGTTCTTGTTCGACGTCGACCTTAGCTCCGCCATTAGGATCAAATTCGAGCTCTGATACCATTGTTCCAAGTCCGTCGCCGCCGACGTGACTGGAAGCTCCGCCTCGTCTTCTCGGCATCACGATCTACCTGCAAGGGGTAGAGTCACCAGGGGAAAGGAGGTGGAAGATGAACAGTAGCTATAAACTGTAATTCTATTCATAAGAGTTCTGTTACAGGGGAGGTTTATTTATACAGAGCTAGCACGTGCATCGCACATGCTTAGACAGACCGTTGGGGAGTCTGTTGGATTTAAATGGAAAAATACAGACTCTTTTACAAATAAACCCCTCTAAGAAGAATAATCCCCCAGGGACTGATACTCACTGATACATTTACTCACTTCAACTATTAACTCTCCATTACAATCAGTATCAAATCCATCTTCACCTTCAACCCTTCTACCTCAGACATTGCCGTCGTGAACAAGCTCTGGTGAGTCTGGTGAGCTTGGAACACCTAGCCACTTCTTTCGGCCTTGAAGCGCCCTTTGAACTGCTAGCCTTTTATTTTGAGGGGGTGAAAAAGAATTATGGGAGAAAAGAGAGCATTCATTGTAGATGCCTCATCATCATCTTCTCCCTTGATCTCTTACTTCTCGCTATTGATCGAAGCCCTTGCCATTTGTCTAAATTGCTGCCACCTCCCAAACAATGAAAAGAAAAGGATTAAATCATGAGATTTAGGGGTTTTTTTTATTTTAAGTGAAATGGGTCGGATCCAGGGCCGGCCCTGAGTTCCCGGGAGCCCGAGGCGAAAGGCCCAAATAATTATTTTTGGGGCCCCTAATAGCAAAAAAAAATTTATGCGTAAAATATGTGTTAATATTTACAAGTGGAATACAAATTTGGGGCTCCTAAAATTGTAAAAAATCTGGGGGTCTGAGGCGGCCGCCTCACCAGCCTCAAGGTGAGGGTCGGCCTTGGTCGAATCAGACCCACTTCACTTTAATTAAACTCGTGTGGACTTTATAAAAGCTAATACTTATACCTTAGAGTATTCCCAATCGGACAACAATATGCGGTCTGATCGGCAAATTTTACAAAATCCCCTAACCCAATCCCATTTTCCGGCCCCACATCCCAAATTTTTTGTGAACGCACAAATGGAACCGCACATTTGGTGGACCCCCAACTTTCTTTAAAATTATTTGTTTTGTTTTTTGCTATTTAATTTGTTTTGATTTTATCTTTTAAACTTCTTTTTAAGTTAGCTATTATAAATAATAATTATACTATTGTTAATTTTTTATGAAGATCTTTAAAATGATACAAATATTGGATATCTTTCATATTTGTTTTAAGTTTTAAAATAATAATATAGATCAATTAATCTCTAATCTCTAATATTATAATGAAAGAGTTGGGGTTGTCATTTGTATACAACCTGTAATTTGTAGACATTCAACCATCTAATCTCAACAATTCATTTTTAAGTGGAATTATATTAACCATTCATTTACTCAATTGTTGTTAGTTACCATAATACCCTCAACGTTCAAATTTATTTACGACATAATCATTTACAAAAATGTCACTCATATAAAATAAAAGTTTGTGCCACTATGAGTAATCTGTAAAGAGTATGTGATGAGTAAAGGGGAATCTCAGGTTCGAAGCAAGAATACAACTTATTATTTACTATATAAAAAATAAATTAATTAGAATATGCATCACACGTGCAGATTACTAGTTATATTAAAGAGAAATCGGAATGCATAAATATTTGTATGCATTGATGAATTATTTTTACTAGTAACATGCAATGCACGTTTTAATAATTTCAAAAAATAAAAATAAAAAACTCTGACGTAGGGAAGATTTGAACCGGAAACCTTCTTTATATTAGTTATGTACGTACGCTGCACATATTGGTAGAATGACAAAATGAAAAATGACACTAAGGCCTTCTCCCATTATAATATTAGATAGATTAGATTAGAGATTAGAGATTAGAGATTAGAGATTAGAGATATTTAATTATTTGTATTATCTTTTTTCATTAAAAAATATTATTGTGGGAAAAAAAATTAACAACAAAAACCCCATAATAAAAATTGGTTAGGGTACACAATTTGAAATCCCAAATTAAAATAACATATTTCAAAAAAATATGCCAAAATGAAACTCCAATATGGGGGTATTTAACTGAAAATGATACCTAACTGTTTTTTTTTTTAAAATAAAAATGACTGAGGTCATCCGTTTAATTAATGATAGATTAACGAAAACAAAGAGTACCCTTCATTACAAAATAAGCCTAAACCGAACTAATACAAACTAGAGATCCACCAATACCAAAAGAGGTTACAACATTGAATACATGAGAGTTCCCAAAATAAGCTGGAAGACCTGCTTGCTAACTCCCACCCAAGGCAAATAAGCTCCCGGCCCAGATCCACGCACTTCTAATGAGGTCCTTCCAGCCTTGGCTTCTTCCATGTACCTGCTTGCCCTGCCGAAGCCTTTATTAGAGATAGCATTTTATGGAGTAACATAAGAAATGACCATCTAGTATTACGAAAGCAAAATGATACCTAACTGTTGTCTCTCATCTCTTTAATTTTCTCTCTTTAACGGCTGCAAAATTTAGCAACGAGAGCTTCGACGGCAACAACAATATGGCAACAACAATATGGGAACTCTTTTCTCTTTCAACAAGATCGGAACTTCTCGGCAGGAAAACACACTAATAATTATCACAAGTATCAGTGTAAGAAAGATCACAAAAAAAAAAAAAATTTCCCCACCTCCCACAAATCCTAATTATTCTTCTCATAAAAAAATAAAATTAAGAAAAAGAAAAACACCACTGGGGGTTACCGTGCATCTTCCTCTTGATCCACTCCAACCCTAACACACCTCCTGCAACCATAAAAACCCCTCAAAACCCTACTTCCACTTCACTCTGTCACCACCCCCAGAACCCTCAAACCCTAACCCTAATTCCCCTTCACCCAGCCGTCGCCACCCATTCCTTACGCTATACCACCGCTCCCGAACCATCCCTGATCCTTCCAAGATGGCGCAACTCTAGCTAACCCACCACAACTCCGATGCCCTCAGCCCCACTCCTGAGTAGAAGAGATTATCTGCTGTAAAACTGACTTTACCAGAGTTATATAACTCGCGCGGTTTTGTGGCGTATGACTACTCCTTTCAAAGGAACTCGGCGATCTGAAAAATTTCAGTAAGAAGTCGGTTCAATATTTGTCCATCTTCCGAGTCAAAATGGGCCTGCAATACCTTTGACTGATTCAAATATAATTTTCTCCCATCTCCTCACCTCTTTGATTGATGGACCCTAGCCGTTTTGTTTGTTTTGGGTGTTCTATGATATGAGATAAGAGGATCCTGTGAGCCTTTCTTTATTTCGGTTAGACTATGAATCTGTGTTTGTTGGACGACATAACTGTTACGATATCGTAAGTTACGTTAGGATGAGATGAGTGAGATAGTTGTGAGGGTCGTCATGAAACTTTTCGACTTGCTAATCCGAAAATGGATCCGTCCGTCTGAATTTGGAATCGGTTGGTTTCTACAACACTCTAGATGTGGTTGGTTGGCGCATATTACCAAACCACCACCCTAGCTACTCCCGTTACGGTGTCTTGGCAGAACATAGAATATAAGGTGAAAAGTGTTTTTGTGGGCTTTTCATGGAGAAGAAGTTGGTCTCAGGTTATGTAATATGCAACACGAGTACACGACAAAGGACATATGGGACAAGGCTTTTCCTGAAATTGCCCGTTATAGTAGTTGCCGATTACTCAGATGTGCAATCACAAGCAGGGCGTGTGTATGAGAGAGAGAGAGAGAGAGAGATCTGAATTTTCCATGTTTAATCTTCCACTTCTAATTATCTACTATGTAGATGAATAGAAGATCTCATAATACCTATAATAAATTTTTCGTTGCTTATATACTTGTACAAATTTAACGTCAATACTGAGACGAAGCATGCCATTTATCAGAGGAGAGAAGAAAAAAAAAACAAAAAGCTGACCTTTTATGGGAGCTTATGAAACGCTTTGGGTCATGGTAAGCCTTACATGAGTTGAAAGAGAGCCAAACTAAAGCCAGGATGACCCCCCAACAGCTCGCAATCAACACTGACACTTTAATTGCTTCTGCAAATGGTGGCAAGTCATCCTTGGCTTCATTCCACTCTCTTCCATCTCAAGCAAGGCTCTGCCATGAGCTCGACACATGCCATCAAATGTTCATCATACCTATTTGTCGGTTTCTTTTATGTTGCTGCATCTAATCTTTTATTAGTCCTGGACTATATATAGATGAATACTTTATGAAGTGCTTCTACTTTTATTACTCTTAAGAGCATCTCAGCAGCGCCAGCGCCGGAGGGTCCTGATCTCCTTCCTCTTTGAGGTGGGGTCATGAGAGATTTATATTCTGTTCCACGTATTGGGTAAGCGCTAAGTTTTGTACGAGGCGAATCTTTGTAGTAGGAGAATGTCAATGGATGAATGCTTTGTTAGGTATTTCCTGAAAATTTTGCCGAACTGCCCTCTTTTTTGAAATTAATTAGTGACTTGCCCTGCTTTCGAAAACATTTAGCGAGATGCCCTTGTCTGTGACACGTCAGCAAGAAACGTTATTGGGAAAAACGGCATAGGTTATTTCCATACCGTTTTTCCCAATAACGGCATCTGTTTGGAAAAGAATTGCATGCCGTTATTTGGAATAACGGCATAGGTTGTTTTGTTTTTCGAGAGCTTGTAGTCTCCACTTGGAGAAAAAATTGCAAGTATGAAAAAGCTTATAACAGATGCCGTTATTCCAAATAACGGCATCAATACTGATGCCGTTATTTGGAATAACGGCATCAGTTATAAATTTTTTTAATGAAAAAGTAACTTATTATTCATTCTCTCTGATGAATAAGTAAAAAAAAAAAAAAAATTATAACTGATGCCGTTATTCCGAATAACGGCATCAGTTATATATATATACTAGGTTTGCCCGTTGACACGTGCCTACGGCACGTTTTCGGAATGGTACACCTTGTTTTATCATATAAAATAATTTTTGAGGTCCAGCAAATTAACACCAGCAAATATAGAGCAAAAAAACATATTATTTTTGAATTATTTTTAAAAATTTAAAATTTAAATTTTTTTTTTGTTTTTAAATTTTTTTTTATTTAAAAATTTTTAAAAATTTTATTTTCTTAATTTTTTGAATAGAAGAGGGACGGGGAGAGAGAGAGAGAGAGAATTTTTATAAAAAAAAAATAAATATAGGAGTTGTTTTGGGTGGGAGATTTGAATTTGAGTTTTGGGAGGAAAAATATGTTTTGTGAAGTTAGATCTGGGCCTTTGATTTTTGGGGGATTGAAGAAGAGCCACTTGATAGCTTTCTTTGTGTTTTATTATATATATATATATATATATATATATATATATATATATATATATATAAAGAGAAATCTTGCGTTGCACACTACTTTGGTGAGCACTCCGTGAGCACTCACGAACTAGAGACCCTATGAAAAATCCGAACCGCTCATATCGTTCTATATGCCTTAGATAGCCTAACAATAAAAAATCAAGTAATTTGAAGTTCATTTGCCCATGATTTACATCATCACAAAATTGTATGGCTGAAAATTCTAATAGCTTGATGGATGGGCAAATGAACTTCAAAATACTTGATTTTTTATTGTTAGGCTATCTAAGGCATATAGAACAATATGAGCGGTTCGGATTTTTCATAGGGTCTCTAGTTCGTGAGTGCTCACGGAGTGCTCACCAAAAGTAGTGTGCAACCGAAGGGGACTCTATATATATATATATATATATATATATATATATATATATATATATATATATATATATATATATATATATATATATTACTTTTTATCAATTGTTTCTGTTTCCAAACAACGGCAAGAGTGCATATTGATATATAACTGATGCCGTTATCACCAATAACGGCATCAGGCATTCGAATGTCGTTATTCAGGATAACGGCATTGTTTATAAGTTTTTTTCACACTTAGAACTTTTTAAACTTAGAAGATTCACACTTGTAAGACAAATATACTGATGCCGTTATTCCAAATAACGGCATGCAATTTTTTTTTCAAACAGATGCCGTTATTGGGAAGAACGGCATGGAAATAACCTATGCCGTTTTTTCCAATAACGTTTCTTGCTGACGTGTCCTAAACAAGGGCATATCGCTAATTGTTTTGGGAAGTAGGGCATATCGCTAAATATTTCAAAAAGTGGGGCAGTGCGGCAAAATTTTCGTATTTCCTTCAAGTTGTGATTATTGTGCTCAAAACGTTGATGATTGAGGATGAAGTTGAGTGGCCATTCGTTACTTGGAAATGTTTCCTCCAGATTGGAACATCTTTTTGACTTTCTTATACATATATAAAACCATAATCACAAATTCGGGATTCGGAAATAATTCGTCAAGATTTAATATTCGAAATTCGGCAAAACTCTAATAAATTGGAAAAAAAACTAGACACAAATTCGGAATGAAAGAAATAGAAAATTTAATGAATCTCAGTACTCATCACATAATTAAATATATATTTAAATTCATAAATATGAAAATAGTAACAAACTTAGTGATTAATTCGTTTAATTCGCAAATTATTCGCGAATAATTCGCTATTTCATGAATAATTTGTGAAGTGCGTAATTTAGAAGGAAATTGGAGATTAAATCGTGAATTGATTAGGGAGATAAATTTTTCGCGAATAATTTGCCAAATTCGTGAATTATTCGTGAACTTTATTACTATGCATAAAACAAGTAGAGATTTAGAATAATTGTTGCAGGAGATTGAATGGCTGCCAAATGAAATTTGGTTTGTAAAAGGTTCACTAAGGTACTGTTCTTTTTTTTTCCTCTTATAAGTTACCTCTTATAAGAGATTTACAGTAAGAGCCTCTTGTAAGAACCTCTTTTTGAGGTGTTCTTTTTATATAAAAATAACCTCTTATAGAACCTCTTATAAGAGATTTCTGTTCTTTTTTCACCTCTTACAAGACTCTATATTACCCCAAAGTCTATATTACCCCAAAATATAAAAATAGTGAGATGAAGGACAAGAAAAGATAAGTTCAAATTACTAATATATAAACTAGTTTAATGGCAAGTTAAATTCACAAATCAGTGTAAATCATCAATTATAATTCCGGGCTAATATAGACTTTTAATTAGTATGAAAATTAGTATGTATAAATATAAATAATAATAATTTGTTTCAAAGAATTTGGATTAAAAAAATTTAAGGTCAATGGGCTAATATAAATTCTTCCTTAACTGTAAATAAATTTTAAAAAAAAATTTAAAATTAAAAATTAAAAATAAAAAAATATATAAAAAAAAACCTGACCGGCTGCAGGATTTGAACATGGTGGCATCATAACAGGACAAATCAACTAGCCACAACTCAAGTAATGTACTTACTGGACATAAATATATATCTTTAAATAAATCAGTATTTCGACAGCATCCCTAACATAATTGTTCGAGATTGTAAAGAATGAATTCCCACACTTTTTCTAGGATAGCATATTACACTCAACTACGTATATGATATACTTTTTCTAGGATAGCATATTCCGGGATACTGTAGACTAATATATAAACTAGTTTAATTAGTAACAATTATAATATAGACTTTGGGGTAATATAGACTTTTTAAGTGATAGAAGTCTTATAAGAATTTGAAAGAGGCTACTAGAAGTCTTTTAGGCTTATAAGATATTTTGAGAAAAATGTCTTATAAGAGGTAAAAAAGGAACACTAAAAAAACTCTTGTAAGAGGGGGACCACCTCTTACAAGAGGTAAATCTCTTATAAGAGGAGAAAAAGAACACTACCTAATACTCATAGTATATATGGCCATCCACTTTCGACGAAATAAGTGGTTCTTTTCAAGTCCAAAAAAAAACATGTATTCAATGTGAACTTCCAATTATCATAAACATCTGATTTAGATGCCACATTTAACTGTAATTATTGTCATGATTCTAGCGGTATAATATTCCTATTTTATGTAAGAGTAATGCTTCATCCACTACCAAATATTTCACTACATTTTTGTTCACTACCATAGGTGGCACATTCCTATTGAAGAGTTTCTCCACCTACTATCTCCTCTCTCATCTATTGGAGTGTGCCACCTAAGATAGTGAATAGAAATATAGTGGAATTAGTAGTGGATATAGCATTACTCTTTATGTAACTCATTCAGCTGTGGATTGCATCATCACCTGATGTTAAATATTAACTTCAAAGAAAGAAAGAAAGAAACACGGGGTTTCAAGTTAAATAAAACTCTAAATGTTGTAGATACGACATATTCCTTACGTTATATTATTCAGTTGTTGGAATTTAGTATACATTTAAAACACTTATTTTATTGTTTACTGTCAACATTATCTTGTGCCCCAATGATTAAAGTTTTGGGCTCACATGAGGTTGGAGGATCAATTCTCATCTCCCACATTATATATATATATATATATATATATATATATATATATATATATATATATATACTAGGTTTGCCCGTTGACACGTGCCTACGGCACGTCTTCGGAACAGTGCACCTGGTTTGATTATACAAAATAGTTTTGGAGGCCCAGTAATTTAATTGAAGTAGAAAACATATTATATGAGGAAGCAGTATATCTACCTTTAAGCTCAACCATCGCCTTTTTGATCATTAGCTTGAACTTACCTGGAATGCATATAGTTTGTTAGAAGCACTACATAAAATTTTTTTTAACTTCAGCATCACTTTTAGATGCTTGTAATAGTTATGCAAGGACATTATCATATAGGTTTTACAGAGCTTACTCTAATCCCATAACCACTATGAGTATGTCTAAATACAATGGTAACACAAGTGCAGGTGTGAAGGTATCTACAATACCAATAATCTAAATATTTGTTTGTCTGAGACTCAGTTTGCAATTAAAATACATATTATTATTTCAACCAAAATGAAATACATGAAGTTCTAAAAACTTTAAACCAAGCTAATCATTTATTTTATCTCCACTTTGTCTCCCCACTGCACCTTTATAAAAAAAATGATAAATAACAAATTTACTTTAGCTGTCTTTCTTGAGTGGAGAATTTGCACCCTTCACTGGTAAACTCTAGTCATTCCAATCCTATATATCCAAACATATGCTAAGAGTTCTTATATGTTATGTTATCCATGGTTTCTAATAACCAGTGAAGGGAACATTTCACGGTAGTATTTTCTCTTGTAGTAAAGAAATTAATGTTGCATATTTGCCAAGTTATTTTAGGTTGCTGGTCAGCTTACCTGTCCTGCTATGGTTTGGAAGTCCAAATTGAGGCCACCAAATAATCTATTTCTCACTTACGTACACCTTAGATCAAAACCAATAAAAAAAACTCATCAAATAAATCACCAAATTAAAATTTTTTAAACCCAAAAATAAAACAATCATACCTCTCTGAACTTAGATACCATGCACACAACAAATTCGAGTAAGAAAAAAAAGAGTAATCCCCTGCACACACAAAATTAAAAAATAGAATGAGAATTCGGTTAATGAGATAAAATTAGAGTTGTTGCATCGCATATAGAGGCTCTCGATTCGGTGGAAGGGAGTCGCCGATACGGAGTCGCTTGATATTCGCGCTCGATTTGGTGGAGGGGAATCACCGATACAGAATCAGCAGCGGATCAGATATCGACGACGACCTCTTGATTGGATTTCGACATTGGATTTGGATTTGGATTTGGATTTGCTCTGAGATTTTCAAATTTTCAAATTTTCAAATTTTCAAAATTTCAAAATTTTAAATTTTTAAATTTTTTAATTGTGTTAATTTTCAAAAATGTATTTTTTTTAAAAAATTTTAAAATTTTCAAGAAATGTTTTAATTTTACTGTTTTTTAAAAAAAATTAAAAATTCTAAAAAATTTTAATTAATTTTTTACATTTTCTAATATTTTTTTATAAATTTTTGATTTTTTGAATTATTTTTAAATTTTTTAAAGTTTTAATTCTTTTTAAAATTTTAAATTTTTTAATTAATTTCTGTAAAATTTTTAAAAATTTTAAAATAATTTTTATAAGTTTTTTATTTTTTTAGAATTATTTTTAAAGTTTTTGAAATTTAAAATTTTTAAAATTTTTAAAATTTTGATTTTCTTAATTTTTTGAATAGGAGAAAGAGAGAGAGAGAGAGAGAGAGAGAGAGAGAGAGAGAGAAATAATTAAATAAATAAAGGAGTTGTTTTGGGTGGGGGAATTTGAATTTGAGTTTTGGGGGGAAAACTTTTGGGAGGGAAATTGTGTCTTGTGAGGTTAGATCTGGGCCTCTGATTTTTGGGGGATTGAAGGAGAGCCACTTAATAGCTTTCTTTGTGTTTTATTTGATTTTATATATTTATTTATTTATTTATTTATTTATTTATTTTATATATAATTTTTTTTTTGGTGGATCGGGACGGGCCTTTTGGGGTCTCTTTAAAAAAAACAGATTTTTTTACTTGTTTTAAATTTTGAACAGATAAAAAAAAATCTCATCTCAATAAATGCTACTAGCCATTTTTGACTAGTAAACAAAATTCAATGAAATATTTTTATGGCATTTACAGAATCTGTTACAATGAAAATAAATCCTAATTTTAATGGCAAAAACAAAGGAAACGTTTTTCTTTTCTTTGGTTATAAAAAAATGATTTCTGTTGAAAAGAAATTGTAGAGAAAAACAGTATTTCTTCCTCCTTTCAATTTTTGAGCGATTCATTTTCCTTTCTTGGAGTGCAAGTTGGTACGTGTTGTCATTGGAGTACTAGGCAACACTGTAAACAGAAACTCGTTGTATCCTGGGAAAAGTATTTGGTGATCAACGATTCATCTCCAAATCAGCCAAATAGCTTCTTAAAGAAAGTGCAATCCACGCCTCGAGCCGTCCTCACACTTTCTTCCTATTATAGTCAAAGTCGATCGATCAATCCATTCTAGAACCGTGCGGTGCTATCAGAAGGTTAACTTGGGCATTGAGGTCTACTAATTATTTTCCCAACATCGTGGCTCAAAGAGGGAGACGCGAATACAGCATTCTTCCATAGAATTGGCAGTGATTGACGGAGGACTAACTTGTTACTCTCAATCCAGTCAGAGGCGGGGATGATACAAGAAGAAGATCAAATTAAGACTTTGTTTCAGTCACATTACAAAAACCTACTAGGAAACAAGGCTGAGTACCAGGCAGCTCTCAACGATGATTTCTAGAACGACAACCCACCGAACTTAGGGCAACTACTGCATGCCATTGAAGCGCCTTTCACGGAGTTAGAGGTGAAGGAGGCAGTCCACCATATTGGAAAGGAGAAAGCCTCCGGCCCAAATGGTTTTCCTATCTTATTTTAAAAAGTATTCTGGGAGGAGATTAAAGATGACCTTATAGCAATTGTGACTGAGTTTTACTGAAATTGGGTAGACTTAATTTTGTGAAAGTTGTTCTTATTTCAAAGAAGGAGGATTAGGTCCAAGTATGAGACTTTCGCCCTATTAGTCTGCTTAATTATTCGATCAAGATCATCACAAAGATTCTTGCCAATAGGTTAGGGAAGGTGATTGATGGTCTGATCAGCCAAGAACAAACATGTTTTATTAAAGGATGCTACATATTAGACTGTGTAGCCACTGCTGAGGAAACAATACACCAATGTCATTTATTGAAAGCAGTAGCTACTTACTAAAGTTGGATTTCAAAAAAGCCTATGATTCGGTCGAGTGGGACTGTCTATTTGAATCGCTTAGAGGTAGAGGATTTGGACTTAGGTGGATTCAATGGGTGAGCCATTGCCTGACAACGAGTACAACATCTACACATGTGAATGGTACAGTTGGGCCCCTATTCTCTTGTAGAAGGGGTTTAAGACAAGAGGACTTACTCTCCCCACTATTATTCACTGTTGTAGCAAATGTCCTCAAATCCATGTTGGACAATTGTACACGTGCAGGTTGAATCACACCGCTGGCTAGAGGAGAGAAATCGATCAGGATGTACGATTCTGCAGTACGCCGATGACACCCTCTCTTTGGAAACAGGAACATGGGAGAAACAATTGCATTTGAGTCATCTACTGTTTTGAGGCATGGTCCGGACTACGAGTGAATTTCCACAAAAGTGCCATCATCCCTATTGCGATGGAAGAAGAGGAAGCCAAATATCATGCATACATCCTAAATTGCAAACTTGAAAACTTCCCTATAAAGTACCTAGGCTTACTATTAGGCCAGGTAGACTATTGAAGTTTGATTGGCTGACACTCATCGACAAAGTAGAGACTATACTAACAGGTTGGAAAGGTAAATCAGTCTTCTTGGGAGGGAGAGTGACCCTAATTAACACAGTACTGTCCAACCTACCGACGTATTACATGTTTTTCTTTGAACTTCCTAAATGGGTGATCCATAGGATCGGCCGAATCAAGAAAAGATTCTTGTGGAAGGACGTAGAGACGAACACGGGGGGGGGGGGGGGGGGGGGGGGGGGGGGGGGGCTCATCAGATGGGTGAAGGTTTGTATGAAGAAAATACATTGGGGCATGGGTATTATAGACTTGAGAGGCATGAATCTCGCTCTCCTCGGCAAGTGGTGGTGGAAAGCATATCACCCGAATGGTGATGGATGGCAGGACTTCGTCCGATCCTATCTTCACAGAAGAGGGGTGAGTAATCTTGGCTTCCCTATAGGGCCGAAAGTATCCTGGTTTTGGAAAGGAGTGTCCAAAGCTCATGATACATTCGATAGTTGGTTTTGGAAAGGAGGGCCGAAAGTATCCTCACACTTTCTTCCTGTTGTAGTCAAAGTAGATCGATCAATCTATTCTAGAACCGTGTGGTGCTATCAGAAGGTTAACTTGGGCATTGAGGTCTACTAATTATTTTTCCAACATCGTGTAGGAGACTTTCGCTCTATTAGTCTACTTAATTGTTCGATCAAGATCATCACAAAGATTCTCGCCAATAGGTTAGGGAAGGTGATTGATGGTCTGTTCAGCCGAGAACAAACATATTTTATTAAAGGATGCTGCATATTAGACTGCGTAGCCACTGCTGAGGAAACAATACACCAGTGTCATTTATTGAAAGCAATAGCTACTTACTGAAGTTGGATTTCAAAAAAGCATATAATTCGGTCGAGTGGGACTGTCTATTCGAATCGCTTAGAGGCAGAGGATTTGGACTTAGGTGGATTCATTGCGTGGGCCATTGCCTGACAACGAGTACAACATCTACACATGTGAATGGTACAGTTGGGCGCCAGCCATTCTCTTGTAGAAGGGGTTTGAGACAAGAGGACCCACTCTCCCCACTATTATTCACTGTTGTAGCAAATGTCCTCAAATCCATGATGGACAATTGTAGATGTGCGGGTTGAATCACACTACTGGCTAGAGGAGAGAAATCGATCAGGATGTACGATTCTGCAGTACGCCGATGACACCCTCTCTTTGGAAACAGGAACATGGGAGAAACAATTGCATTTAAGGGAGTCATCTACTGTTTTGAGGCATGGTCCGGACTACGAGTGAATTTCCACAAAAGTGTCATCATCCCTATTGCGATGGAAGAAGAGGAAGCCAAATATCATGCATACATCCTAAATTGAAAACTTGAAAACTTCCTTATAAAGTACTTAGGCTTTACTATTAGGCCAGGTAGACTATTGAAGTTTGATTGGCTGACACTCATCGACAAAGTGGAGACTATACTAACAAGTTGGAAAGGTAAATCACTCTCCTTGGGAGGGAGAGTGACCCTAATTAACGCAGTACTATCCAACCTACCGACGTATTACATGTTTTTCTTTGAACTTCCTAAATAGGTGATCCAGAGGATCGACCGAATCAGGAAAAGATTCTTATGGAAGGACGCGGAGACGAACGTGGGGGGGGGGGGGGGGGGGGCTCAGATGGGAGAAGGTTTGTATGAAGAAAATACATGGGGGCATGGGTATTATTATAGACTTGAGAGACATGAATCTCGCTCTCCTCGGCAAGTGGTGGTGGAAAGCATATCACCCGAACGGTGATGGATGGTAGGACTTTGTTCGATCCTATCTTCATAGAAGAAGAGCGCGTAATCTTGGCTTCCCGATAGGGCTGAAAGTATCCTGTTTTTGGAAAGGAGTGTCCAAAGATCATGATACATTCGATAGTTGTGTTACATCCTTCATAGTCAATGGCTTTACGACTAAGTTGTGGTGGGATAAGTGGTGTTGGGCACATCTGCTAAAAAATTGTTCCCAAACCTTTACGAGCAGACATCCCATCCCCATGCCACGGTAGCCCAATGCTGGTAAAGATGTTATTGGAGACCTCTATTTAAAGCGCGACTATCATTGGACTCACAGGCTGCGAACTTACATAGCACAATCTGGGGCTAGATGCTCTCAAGGCCCCGACAGCAAAGCCTGGGAATTAGAAAAGAATGTCCCCTGGTACGGTCACTCAACAACTGTGTACATTTCAAAGGGTTTACTACGAACTGGTCTTCTGTCATCTGGAAGGCAAATGCTCCACTTAAGGTTAGAGTCTTTCTCCGGTTGGTCCTTAATGATGATATTCTTACATGAGAAAATCTCGCTAACATCGCCACCGAATGCGGGTTTTGCTCTATACACCTGGAGACTAGAAACCACCTACTGGTGGAATGCCCTAGGAGCAAAGTGGTGCTAGTAGAGGTTCTGATAGCGCTAGATACGACCTCCTACCCTCAAGTGTATGAAGAATTGTGGATTGGACCATAATTTGCTAACGAGTGGAACAATATGAAAAGGGCATGGTACATTGCCAACGCTGCTACCACATGGACTTTAGGGCTAGACAGAAATAACTTTTACTTTCATGGGACTCGTAATAGTATTTCTAGTTTTTTAACTTTTATAATGCATCTAATATCTCTTTGGGCTATTGCAACGGCACCGGGTCCTAAGATCAGGAATGTCAGGACCTTCCAAGTGGACGAGTACAACGACGAGAAGATTGTGATCAGTCCTACGCTGGATTGAGGAGCACGGCTTTCTGCCACCCTCCAGGGACTTGTTGGAGGGAGCTAGACAGAAATAAATTTTACTTTCATGGGACTCGTAATAGTATTTCTAGTAATTTAACTTTTATAATGCATCTAATATCTCTTTGGGCTATTGCAACGGCACCGGGTCCTAAGATCAGGAATGTCAGGACCTTCCAGGTGGACGAGTACGACGATGAGAAGATTGTGATCAGTCCTACGCTGGATTGAGGAGCACAGCTTTCTGCCACCCTCCAGGGACTTGTTGGAGGGAGGCTCTTATTATGTATTCTGCCTCTTGAAGAAAAAAAAAAGATTTTTTAACTGGTTTTAAATCTCAAAAAAGTTTCTTCTCTTACTAGCCATTTTTTTTTCAGTAAAGAATAAATCAATGAAATGTTTTAATGGCAGTTAAGGATCCTTTATAGTGAAAATAAATCCCATTTTTATAACAAAAATCAGTAAAATGTTTTCTTCTTTTAGTTATAAATAGATGATTTCTGTCATATAGAAAATAAGGCAGAGAAAAATATATTTTTACTCTCTTCTCAAATATTTTTCCAATTATTGAGCAATTTTTTTCATTGAGTGGTGCAAGTTTGGTATGTGTTGCCACTGGAGTATCAGGCAATACTGTAAACAGAAGCTCGTTGTATCCTGATGGGAGTATTTGGTGATCAATGATTCATCTTCAGAATCGGCCGAATAGCTTCTTAAAGAAAGTGCATTCCACGCCTCGAGCCGTTCTCACACTTTCTTCCTGTTGCAGTTCAAGTCTATCGATCAATCCATTCCAGAACTGTGCGGTGCTATCAGAAGGTTTACTTAGGATTCAAGTCTACTAATTGATATTTCAACATCAATTAACATCAGAAATTATGTATCATCCTTGAGTATGTACTGGCGTATTCTTCTTCTTTTCCTGAGTTCTTCCTACTTAGTCTGAAAGCAAGCTAAGTTCTTCCTGCTTACTTCCTGAGTTCTAATTAACCTTAACCCTATAACTACAAATTTAGATTTTTGCAACAATTGCATGACCTGAGGATATAACCAACCTCCACCAAACAATTTCTGATTCCTTTTGTGGGGATGAATGTTACTTTCCATAGATATGGATAAGGTGTATCTTGTTTAGTGTTCGAATATATTTAAGAAGACAAGTAGCTAATATTCCCTAGCTATAATTTTTTGTGTCTGCTTTGCAGGGTTGCTTCTGAGTTGGGTCAAAATAAGTGCATTTCTTCTTTTGTACTTTACACCACGACTTGTGTAGATCAGAGAAATCCAGTTGCAGCATTGGAAGAGTACTCTAGAGATTTTGGTGGGCTAAATAGTAAATAAAATGGAGATTTGGGACTTGTATATTTTTTTTATAACAACAAGAAGACTACTCAAACACTTTTTCTTTTCTCACTAGTGTTATTACACCTTATACAAACTCTCTTCTTCTTCTCTTCTTCTTCTATTCTTCTCCCTTTATTTCTCCTCTCTTCTACATTTTAACTCACCCATTCATATCTATTTATACTCACATTTTATGGTTATACTACAAGCACAAATTCGGTGAGTCACCTATGTGAATCATATTTTCAATTGACTAGAATTCGGTGAGCCACATATGTGAATTGCATTTTCAAACCATGTTTGATTATCAACACTCTCCCTCAAACATGTTTGGTCATTCCGAGTTCTTCTTTCAGCTTATGAAAAACTTCAGTTTTCAATAACTTCGTAAAAATATCTGCAAGTTGATCTTCTGTCTTGCAGTATGTGAGTTTCACGTATTTTTCTTTGGCCTACACTCGAGTGAAATGATATTTTATCTCGATATGCTTACTTCTTCCATGAGCGATTGGATTTTTTACTGATGGTATTGTTGACTTGTTGTCGATGTATAGCTCTATCGGCTTTTCCTGTGGATGGTACAATTATTTTCACGATGTTTCTAATCCATATTACTTGACAAACTCCTGACGATGTTGCAATGTATTCTGCTTCGCATAACGAGAGTGAAAATACTGATTGTTTCTTTGATGACCATGAAAATACTGATGATCCAATGTTGAACACGTAGCCATGTGTGCACTTCCTTTCATCTAAATCTCCCACATAGTCACTATTCGTATAGCCGACTAGCTTGACAATTTATGTGTTTGTGTAGAGTAGTCTTTAGCTGATACTACCCTTGATGTATTGCAATATTCTTTTCACCACCATGAGGTGCTCTTGCTTCGGCTCCTCCATATATCTGCTAACCAGCCCAACATCATACATGATATCAGGTCTTGTGATAGTCAAATATCGCAAACTGCCAATCAAGATTTTGAATAGTGTGGGATCTATAGAAATTCCTGGTGAGTCACGACGAAGCTTCAACCCGGTCTCTGCTGGTGTGTTGACTGAATTGCAATTACCAATGTTGAACCGCATCAGTATCTGGTCTGCATACTTCTTTTGTGTGATGAAAATTTTCTTTTTAGATTGTGTCACCTCTATGTCTAGGAAGTAGAACATTTCTCCAACGTCTGTCATCTCAAACTCCTTGATCATTGCTTGCTTGAATTCTTCGAACATTTTTGAATTGTGCTGGCAAAGATCATATCGTCCATGTAGAGGCACACGATCATGATATCTCCACTATTCTTCTTGGTGTATATGCAATGCACATATGGACTTTTTTGAAATCCATTCTTCTGAAAGTGCTCGTCAATCCTCTTATTCCATGCTATAGGTTCCTGCTTGAGACCATACAAAGCATTCTTCAATTTTACAGATTTTATCCTTTTGGCCTTTCATCTCGTAACCGGATGGTTGTTGAATGTAGACTTTCTCCTCCAAGTAGTCATTGAAAAATGCAGACTTGACATCTATTTGATATATCTTCCATTTGTTCTGTGTAGCTAGTGGAATGAGCAGTCTAATAGTGTCTACCACTGCTACTGGTGCGCAGATTTTTTCATAGTCGATATCTTCTCGTTGACTGTAGCCTTTATCTACTAGTCTGGCCTTGTACTTCTCCACTTTGCCTTCTTGGTTGGTTTTGTATACCCACTTTACACCAATTGTATGTTTTATGGTCTTTGGAAGTGTTGTCAACTCCCACGCGTTATTTCTTTGTATTGCCTCGATTTCTTCATCCATGACTTTTCTCAATTTGGGATCTTGCACAGCATCTCTATAGGCAACTTGATCACATTCTTCAAGCAAGCATAATAGTGTGTAGTCCTCCATCGTCTCTATAGTTTATGTATCATCATAAAGATCTCTAAGGCTTCGAAATCTTTTAGATTCTACCCCAGAAATATTACCTTCTATTGTGCTGGAATTTTATGTCGGTGTCGGTGACGGTGTTGACTATTAGAAGAACTTTGTTGCAGACCTTTTGGTTCTTCTTCTAGATCATTGTCTTTTTCTTCAAGGAACAATTTTTTATTGCTTCTTTCTTCATCACTCCATCTCTAGTGTTCTCCTTCGTCAAACTCCACATCTCTTGAAATAATCACCTTCTTAGTAATTGGGTTGAACAACTTGTATGCCTTGGTCCTTCGGTAATAGCCGATGAATATACATTTTTATCCACAATCATCAAGCTTCTTTCTTCGCTGCTCCAGAATATGTGCATATGCAATGCACCCGTACACCTTCAGGTGGTTGACGCTTGGCTTGAGACTACTCTACAACTCTAGTGGGGTCATGAACTTGACAGCATTCGTTGGACTTCTGTTGAGGAGGTAAAAAGTGCAGTCTATGGCTTCAACCCAATACGTCTTGGGCAAGAACTTACTCTTCAGCATGCTTCTTGTCATGTTAAGGCTTGTAACTTGATGAATTATCCCCTGCTTCTTGAGAAAAGCTTGGAACTCCTTCGAGTTGTATTCTCCTCCACGATCTGAACGAAGTACTTTGATGTAGTGACCGCTTTGCTTCTGGACCATCTCCTTGAACACTTTGAACTTTTCTAGAGCTTATGTTTTCTCCTTCAAGAAATAAATCCAAGTCTTTCCACTGTAATCATCAATAAATGTGAGAAAATATCTATTACCTCCAAGTGATACCACGTCAAATGGTCCTACTATGTCGGTGTGTACCAACTAAAGCAGATATGTTGTTCTTTTGGATTTTCCAACCTCGAAGCTTCTTTCGGTGTTTCTTTCCCTTCAAGCATCATTCACATAGTTGGTCTGGATGTTTGATTTGTGGTAAGCCTCTCACCATTTTCTCTTTCCATAGGAGATTGAGGTCACTAAATGCTAGATGCCCAAATCGAAGATGCCAAAGCCATGACTCATCTTTGATGATAGATTCTAGGCATTTTACAGAATCTGTACAATTCTAGGCATGTATTAAGATTTAAAGTAAACTACCTATTTCCAGACATGTCAACTTTTACAATTGTTTCTCCTTTTCTTTTGATGGTGAGAGAGAAATCCTTCAGGTGGATGTCATAGCCTCTTTCGAGAAGTTGTCCAAAACTTAGAATATTATTATGTAATGCAAGTACATAATAAATATAAAAAATGTACCTATGATCACCTGCTTTTGTCTGGATTATAATATCGCCTTTCTCTTTTACAGAGATCTTGGACTTGTCACCAAAAGTAACTTCGCCTTCAACTGATTCATTCAACTCGGTGAAGAATTCTCTAACGCCGCACATATGATTGCTACTACCTGAGTCCAAGTACCAAACATTTTGGTCTTGTTCTCATGGTCTTTGAAGGCTAGCAGGACTACCAAGTTGTCTTCTCAATCTTCTGCAATGAAGTTCGTCTTCTCTACCACTCTTTCAGTTTTTTCTGGGCAATCATAACTAAAATAGCTATATCTTTTGCAATTGAAGCACTGTGACTGGTATCTATCTCCTTGGTTATATCTCTCATGTCCTCTTATTCGTGCGCATCTCCCTCTTACTTGAAAGGTGAATCGTTCACGGTCAGCGTAACGACCTTGGTCATGAGTTCTCTGATTGTACTGCATGTCAGGACCTCTTTAAAAATTTGAGTTGCTTATGTAGTTGCCTCTTCCTCTGTAGCTTCGACCTCGGCTTCTTTGTTGATCATCTGAAAGTGTTAGTTCATTCTGAAGGGCTTGCTCCAAATTTTCGTCATGGTTCTGATTCATCCTTCGTTCATGTGCTTGCAGTGAACCTTGTGACTCATCAATGAAAACTTTTGAGAGATCTTTTGATTTTTCAGTAACAGCAACTGCGTAGTCAAATTTTGGAACTAATGATCTTAGAATTTTTTCAAGTATTCTAATATCATCAATTTTTTCTCCATTTCATTTTATTTGATTAGTTTTTGTTTGCACTCTATTGAAAAAATCTGAAATATTCTCACCAAGTTTCATTTATAAATTTTCAAAGTCAACTCGCAAGGCTTGGACCGTACCTTCTTTGCTTTTTCGGCTCCTTGATACGAACTTTTTAAAATCTCTCATGCCTGTTTTGATGTACCTGCATCTGAGATCTTCTCGAATGCGGACTCCTCAACTCCTTGATAGATTAGGAACAATGTTTTTTGTCCATTTTCCGTGTTTCCTTCAACTCAGTCTTCTGGACGGCTACTTCGGCAGCCTGCGACCCCGATTCAGTGTAGCCAGTTTCAACCAGCTCTGACAAATCTTGTGATACCAGCAAGACTCATCTGGATGCTCCAATTGTCATAGTTGGTCTTCATCAACTTAGAAATATGCGGTTGGATCATGTTTGTTATGTCGTAGACGAGCTCTTCGGTAAACTCCGATTGATCAAACAGGGCTCTGATACCATTTTGTTGGAAAAGAGTAGAAATTTTGGTGGGCTAAATAGCAAACAGATTGGAGATTAAGGACTGGTATTTTATTTTTTTATAACAACAACAAGACTACTCAAACACTCTTTCTTTTCTCACTGGTGTTACTACACCTTATATAAACTCTCTTCTTCTCTCTTTATTTCTCTTCTCTCTTCAACATTTTAACTCACCCATTGAAATCTATTTATACTCACAGCTATGGTTCAACTACAAGCACAAATTAGATAAGCCACCTATGTGAATCACATTTTCAATTGACTAGAATTAGGTGAGCCACCTATGTAAATCTCAATTCCAAACAATGTTTGATTATCAACAACCTGATATGTTGTCAAAATGTGCTTAAATTGCATGGTTCTGTAGGAACTGGATTCTATTCTACCAAAGTGCAATTATCCATGTTTTATCTGAAGTTGTCTCCACTGGATCTCCCTCTGTTATCCATTTCAAGTGGATGCAGTTTTGTAAACTATTGAGGATATACATTCCCCATGCATGGATAAGAATTAGGCTCGGTTCAACTGTTCTTTGTCTTTTTGAATTTATCAGGTGATCTCCCTCCCTTTATCTCTTATAGACGAGAAAATCTGAAGAAGAAAAAAATAACAGAATATGGAACTTGTACATGTTAGGAATTGTTGCCTCAAATACACGTAGGCACAGAGTACTTGAAGTTGGAGAAGAAGAGAAGTAGACAAAAAAGCAAGGGAAGACAAGCAGCAAGAAGAAGAAGTGAAGTCTGGAGGGTTGCGGTCGACCGGTCAGGGGTGCGGTCGACCGACCCAATCGACTGGGGGTTCTTCGAGTGCAGGCGTCCAATAGAGGAGGGGACAGTCGACCGACACTAGGGGTGCAGTCAACTGGTCAGCCCTCTGGATTGATTTTGCATGATGCAGCCGACCGGCCTCGGGGGGCAGTCGACCGACACCAACACTGATTGTTTCTTTTGGACTTACGGGAGAAAGACCCAATTTGCTATATTTGTGTTTATCTTTTAGGGTTTGCTTGGGGACTATATATATAGCCGTAAACTCTAGGGTTTAGATATTCTATACCGTGATCATTATTCAACTTCAAGAGAGATTGTGCCAAGTGTTTCAAAGGTGAGAGAGAGATTGAGAGTTGTAATCTTTCTTGTAATCTTTGTATTTCTTTGGGAATAAGAAGTATTGGTTATTTCTGCATATTAGTTGTGTTATTGTGAGATCCATATATTGTGCTGGCTTGTTCTTGGTTCATCTATTTCTTGAGAGTTTCTATTGCTTGTGGTACACTTCCGCTATTAGCACTACGAGTTGGGAGTATATTCCAAATTTCAGTTTATTAATAGTCTACGTACTGCTACTTGGTAGAAAATCTTTTGAGCATTATCGCTATAGAATTCAACATAATATTCGTTCACTTTTCCGTTGCATTAGTTATTTCTCCGAACTAGATTTCAATTGTTATGGCGCAATTCTTATATAGAGATTTGCGAAACTTGTATACTAAATAAACTTACAGTGTAGCCATAAGAGGCTGCGGAAGGAGGAGAAGAAATTGTTGTTGTTATATTCCATGCGCATTCAGAATATGGAACTGTGCAGGTGTCTCTCTCTTCATCATAGACAGGACATGGGATTCTGCCGTCTTTTGATATGGCCTGATTGAGCATTCGCAAGAAAGAGCTTTCAGAAAAACCCATGCATGGTGGATGTATTCAAACAATCAGCTTGAAGAGGCCAATATACGATGGGTAAGGGTTCAGTTATTCGGCTCATACAGATTGGATATAGGTTGATCCTGTGCTGTCAAATTTTCATCTTGCTGATAATTTTATTGCAGCCTTCATCATGCATTCGACATTAGTTAGCATCCTTCTTGACGAAATGAGTCAAATGCTAATTTTATGTTGCTCTTACAACATTTTGCAGTATCACATTTTAAAGGGAGCTAGCACGAAGGTGGTGCTAAGATGGGCTGAATTTAGCCAGATGGTTAGTAATTCACCAGCACAGGGCTTAAAGTAATCATTTGATTTCTTACTGCTTTACAGTGTATAGTAACTTCTAGATCCGTAGGGCATGTTTCGTGATGTAATTTTCGGGATGGATAGATCTTAGTTCCAAAAAGTGGCGTACGCATGACACTTGGTAATAGTGGTCTTAATATTGCTGAAACTTCGATCATCCAGTGCAAAATTAGCAACCCTAGCTCCATGTTTTCACACTGTTATGTTGCATGGTTTTTTATGATGAGAGAAATTTTTACCTTTACTTTCTTGGCAGAGGAATTTTATTTCTGCTGTGATTCCATAAATTATTGTTATGCACCTTAAGTCTATTGCCTGTTGCAGCTCTTCATTGTTTTTTCGTTCGCATTTTGTTATTTATGATTCTAGCTAGGATATATATGTCCACCTGCATTTTAGCATAATCATCGTACTAATAAACTTTTAGTTTGTCGGCTGTATGTTTGTTCAACAATCAAATCAGGTTGTTAAGCTCTGGTAGTATATTTACGTCACCAATGTAGTGTTGTTGGGTGGATTACTTCAACAAATGTCGAACACGAAGAACAGATTTGTCAACCTTTAAAGTTAATCAAGAATGGCAAGGTTGATCAGGTGCGCAACAAATCTCATATGGAGTAAAATTGAGATGAAGTTAGGATTAGTTACCTTAAATTAGATATCAAGAGAGAAAGAGAGAGAGAAGAGACTTTGTCCACGCCGGGAATTTGCCGTTGTTCAGATTCAAGGATTTCGCCAAAGGTTAGGGTTTGCGACTTGGGGAGATTAGGCCTTCGATTTGGAGATTAGGGTTGCGATTTGAGGAGATTTGGGGATTTTTTTTTTATATAAATATTTTGTTAATGGTCCATCTTCTGAGATCACTAGAAACCTAGCCTGTATTAAATATGATTGAAACGCACTAGAAGGAACAGAGAATGTATTATGAACTGGAAATCAACTTCATTGACTTAAAATAATCAAAGGACTGATTACAACTTGAATAGGATAGAATGAAACAAACTTTACTGGAAACTAGGATTCGAACTACTGAGTACTCCTAAATAACTGGGATACACACTAACAGACTTCCTATAGAATATGACAACTATAATTTATTAAAAAAAATAACTAACAAACTTTCAACAACCTGACTTTCACAACACACACACACACACACACACACACACACACACACCCCTAAACTGTGTTTGAAGGACATCAATTTACAGAACGAACTTCAGCAGCCCATTTCTAACTCCAGCAGCCCAGTTCTCTATCTGAAACAATTTCCTTCCTTGAACAAACTACAAGCTGGGCCAACTAAGTCACTATCTGTAAACCCGATCAAGTTTGAATTTCCAGCCTTCTTACACAAAATTCCAAGATCTGCAGTACCTTTCAAGTAGCAGAAGATTCTCTTCGCAACTAAGAGATGAACCTCAGTGGGATTCTCCATATATCGACTGATTGAGCTCACAGCATGCACTATGTCTGGCCTCGATGAAGTTAGATACATAAGACTTCCAACAATTTGCATGTAAAGAGTAGCATCTACCTTCTTCCCATGCCCATTTCTTGTAAGCTTCAAACCAACTTCAGCTGGGATGGAAACTGAATTGCAATCCTTCATATTGAATCTAACCAAAATCTCCAGAACATACTTCTTCTGTGAAATAAAAATACCACCAGAGGCTTGCACTACTTCAATGCCTAAGAAATAATGCATCAACCCCAAGTCTGACATATCAAATTCAGCCATCATGGATCTCTTGAAGTCATCAAACATGACTCCATCATTGCCAGTATAAATAAGGTCATCAAAATATAAACATACGACAAGCATTTTCCCGCCTTCTCCAAGCTTAACATAGAGTGTGTGCTCATAAGGACATTTAAGAAAACCTTGATTAGATAAATAAGCATCAATTTTGCTATACCAAGCTCTCGGAGGTTGTTTTAGTCTATATAATGCTTTCTTTAACTTGTATACCTGATTTTCATGTCCTTGCTTCACGTATCCAAGAGGTTGATCAACGTGCACCTCTTCTTCCAAGCTGCCATGCAAAAATGCCAACTTCACATCCAACTGATATATTGGCCATGAATTCAGGGCTGCAATTGAGATCACCAACCTGATTGTATCAAGCCTTAAAACTAGAGCAAAAACCTCCCTGCAATCAACACCATACTCTTGCTTGTATCCCTTTGCTACCAGACGAGCTTGGTGTTTGTTCTTCAGTTGGAGAGCTGCTCCGATTTAGCTTCTGCTCATGTACTATTAATGAACTCTGCAACTCATTAATGGAAAGTTCATCAACATCATTTGATTCTTCAATAGAACAAACGATGTAGTCAAACTTTGGTGCCATTGATTGAAGTATCTTCTCAACTATGGTAACATCAGTCATTGTATCACCATGCAACCTCATCTTGTTTGCAATTGCCATTGTTTTAAAGAAATAATCATTCACTGACTTTCCCTGCTTCATTTGAAGTGTCTCAAAATCTCTATGCAGAACCTGCAGTTGAGTGCGTTTGACTTTCATCGTGCCCTTGTACTTCTGCTTCATTGATTCTCATATGTCCTTGGAGGTATCTTTCTTGAGAATGGTCTCAAGAATGGTACGATCGATTGCCTGGAACAAATAATTCTTCACCTTCAAATCATTCAGCTTCATCTCATCAAGTCTCCTTTGTTGTGCTTCTGTCACTGTTGATCCACTTTCCGGTTCAACGAAACTGGTTTCCACAAGACTCCAATACTCCTTGGATCTTAGGAAATTCTCCATCAGCATGCTCCAATGGTCATAGTGACCATCAAAACGAGGGATTGCAGGTTGCACAAAATTGTCTTTCTGCTGCAAGTGAGAAAACTGCGGCTTCTTCTCTTCCTTTTTTTTTCTCTCTGAGGCCAGTAGGGGCGCTGATACCACCTGTTAAATATGATTGAAACAGACTAGAAGGAATAGAGAATGTATTATGAACTGGAAATCAACTTCATTGGCTTAAAAAATTCAAATGACTGATTACAACTAACAAACTTTGAACAGCCTGTGACTTATTCAAAACAACAAAGCAAACAACTAAACAAACATTCAACAGCCTGAGCACCTCTCATTGTCGCTACCATTGCCGTCTCCTGTACAAAGACAGTTAACAAGGACAATAACAAGAAATTCAACAAGGAAGATGAAATAAGAGAGAAACTCATATCTATATTTCACAAAAATATCCAAGATTACAATAGCTGCCTGCTTCTATAGTGGTTTTAGCATCGAGGTTCCCTTTCGAGTACCAGAAACAAGGAATTTTTTCCCAAAATGACCCTCTTTTTGAAAGTTTTTCCCAAACTGTCATACTTTTTTTTATTCCCTAAACGACCCACTCGCTTTTTGAAAAAACGAGTTTGGTTAAAAATAACTCGCTTTTTCAGAAAGCGAGTGTGAGACTTTTAATTTTCGAAAGATTAGACTTGCTTTTTGAAAAGCGAGTTATTTTTAACCAAACTCGCTTTTTCAAAAAGAGAGTTTAGTTATTTTGATAAATACTTTCGAAAGTGGGTCATCTTGGTAAATACTTTTAGAAAGTGGATTAGTTTGGTTAATAATTTCAGAAAGTGGGTCATTTTGGTAACAAGTTCTTTCTATATCACATTGTCACTTCATCTTCTTTAGACTACCATATATGAAATCGTTTGTCAGGACTTTTATATCACATTGTCACTTCATCTTCTTTGATCATGATTTTATAAAGTTAGCAACTATTTAGCAGTAGTCGAGGATATACATAACTTGACATTATTTCAGAATACACATAATTGGTGTGTTTTAAGTTGTAGAGAATGAGCCCATAGATACTCCCAATCAATCTTAGCTTTTGGCCTATCAATCATATGCGCTGGGTTCTTGCGCCAAAAATTTTTCTATTAAAAGGGTGGTTGTAACTTCGTCCATGACTGCTGTTATACATAATGGTAGACCACAAAAGCCTGACGTGGTAATTGATGAGACATGGTTCTCTATTTCTGAATATTGTCAGCAGACTAAGGTTTGCTCATAATATATTATTTTGTATTTCTTGCACTTGTTTTGAAAGTCCGAGTTTATTTTTTTCCAACAAAGAAGAAATTTTCTCTCTTGATCACTTTTCTTTCCTTTGTTTATATTGTTGTTTATGAATTGTTCATTCTGTTTATGAATTGTCCATTGATTTATTGGTAGGAGCATCAACATATGCCAATTCAGTATTTGGGTGGATAAATGTTAAAATTGTTGTCGAGGCTCATATCTGTTAACCATTGAATCTGATTTCTAAGATCGTGACCTATTGGTGAACTATTTTGGTTGATAGGTGTGCTGATGAAAAACAGATGAGGTTTTAACCACCCTCGTTTTTTCAGAAAGCGGGTGTGAGACTTTTGGCGCAAGAACTCAGCGCATATGATTGATAGGTCAAAAGCCAATTATGTGTATACCGAGGATTGGGAGTATCTATGGGCTCATTCTTGACAACTTAAAACACACTAATTATGTGTATACTGAAATAATGTCAAGTTATGTATATTCTCGACTACTGCTAAACAGTTGCTAACTTTATAAAATCATGACCAAAGAAGATGAAGTGACAATGTGATATAGAAAGTCCTGACAAACAATTTCATATATAGTAGTCTAAAGAAGATGAAGTGACAATGTGATATAGAAAGAACTTATTACCAAAATGACCCACTTTCTGAAATTATTTATCAAACTAATCCACTTTCTAAAAGTATTTACCCAGATGACACACTTTCGAAAGTATTTACCAAAATAACCAAACTCGCTTTTTGAAAAAGCGAGTTTGGTTAAAAATAACTCGCTTTTTCAAAAAGCGAGTCTAACCTTTCGAAAATTAAAAGTTTCACACTCGCTTTCTGAAAAAGCGAGTTATTTTTAACCAAACTCGCTTTTTCAAAAAGCGAGTGGGTCGTTTAGAAACAAAAAAAAAAAGTAGGGCAGTTTGGAAAAAACTTTCAGAAAGAAGGTCATTTTGGAAAAAAATTCCAGAAACAAGTGGGAGGAAACGGTTAGGCGATAAACTGGTGTAGGTCCAACAGAAGACCTGTCAGCTGGTGGTGGGGGATCTCTAGTTGATCGAGTTACTACCATGACTATCTATGATTATCTATGGAGGAATAGAGAAGAGAGTGAGAACAGGGGAAGAAGATTAAGAACAGAGGATTAGAGGAGATAGGATTGTATTCATTCATTCATATCCCTTCATTACATTCATCCTCCCTGTTTATAAGCACACAGGGGAGGGGCTGTCAACAGCTCAAAAGCAAGGATACAGCTAACAAAAAGCTAAAAAAGAAAAGTGAGATTCCCAGGCCTAACGGCTATTCTGTGGAAGTTTCCTGATGCATCGGCACCCTTCAACCATGATGGAGTAGCTGAATGCAAAAGTGTCGCATTTTATTCGTATAGGTCCTTCGAAGAAGTATAATCAACGGAGGACTGATACGTTATTGCTAGGGACTGATACGGACTGATACGGACTGATACGCACTTTACCCAGTACAAGCTTCAAGCTCCTGCAGTACAAGCTTCAAGCTCCTGCATCATTCCTTCCCGCTTGACAAGGAGCTTCCAAAGTTTCTCTAAACTTGGGGAAGCGACGATGTATGGACCAGAATTCTTCCCACATCGCTCTCTCCCTGGGTTGCCCTCGCCACTGAATTAAAACCTCCGTAACTGCAACTCCCCCCTTGCCGACCATCCTCTTCTCAAGCACTTGTGCAGGTTGGGATTCTTCTTCCTGAAAATAAGTTGGAGGTTCCAAGGTCAGGGTCTGCTGACTTCCCACATGTCCTCGAAGTTGCAATACATGAAATACATTATGGATTTTGGACTGCGGTGGGAGAAGGAGCTTGTAAGCTACCTTCCCGACTTTCTCCAACACTGGGTATGGCCCATAGTAGAGGTGCGATAGTTTGTGAACGCGTCGTCCCCCGACAGTGACTTGCTTGTACGGCTGTAATTTGAGATAGACCAAATCACCAACTTCATAAGCCTTCTCTGTGCGCCTTTGGTCAGTGTGTGCCTTCATCCGATCTTGAGCCTTCTTGAGGTTGTCACGGAGTATCTGCAGGACAACATCCCTATCTCTTAGGCACACTTCCACTTCCGGCGAGTTGGTTGTGTTGGGAATATAACTGAGTAGAGTGGGAGGTGGCTTGCCGTATAGTGCTTGGTATGGCGACAACTTAGTGGCGCTATGGATGCTTGTATTGTACCAATACTCAGCCCATGGTAGAGCATTAACCCAACTGGATGGTTTATAAGCACAAAAGCAGCGCAAGTAAGTCTCCAAGGTGCGATTTACTACTTCCGACTGGCCGTCAGTTTGGGGATGGAATGAGGTGCTCAAGCACAGCTGGGTACCTTGGGCGGTGAAGATGTCGTGCCAAAAAGTGCTAGTGAAAATTGGGTCGCGATCACTGACTATAGTGGATGGCACCCCATAAAGCTTAATAATATTTTGGATGAAGACCTCCGCTATGCGCTTGGCATTGTAGGGATGAGCAATTGGGATGAAGTGGGAGTATTTTGAGAGACGATCGACCACCACAAGGATGGTGGACTTTCCCCAACTGAGAGGAAGCCCTTCGATGAAATCCATACTAACATCCTTCCAAACTTCGGTGGGAATGGGAAGAGGTTGCAATAGACCTGACGGCGCTTGGTTATTATATTTGCAACGCTGGCAGGTGTCACACTCCTTGATGTAAGCCTTCAACCTCGCCTTCATACCGGGCCAATAAGCAACTGGTTTCAGCCTCATCCATGTTTTCTCATAGCCAGAGTGACCTCCTTGTGGAGAGTCGTGGTAGAGGAATAGTAGTTGCGGAATTAAAGGTGATGTCGGGTTGAGGGCGACTCTTCCCTTGTAGAAATATATCCCGTGTTGGAAGCTGTAATTGGGAGCTTCACTCCTCGACAACTTGGCCTGGATTTCAGCATAATAGGGGTCATCTCGCACCTCCTTCTTCAATTCCGTGAGCCAAAGGGGCTGCACCACCGTGATGGCCTTTAGTTGAGCCTCTTCAAAAACTCGGGAGAGCCCGTCAGCACCCTTGTTCTCCTTGCCCTTCTTGTATTCGACCGAGAACTGGTAGCCATGGAGTTTCCAAAGCCACGTGTGCTGCGCCTCCGTCTCCAATCGTTGCTCGAGCAAATGTTTAAGCGGCTTGTGGTCGGTCTTGATCACGAATTCTCCTCCTAGAAGATAGTGCCTCCACTTCTTAACTGCGAGGAGAATCGCCAACATCTCTTTTTCATAGGTAGAAATGTATCTACTCCTCCCTTTTAGCTCTCTACTGAGAAATGCGATGGGGTGGCAATTTTGCATCAAGATTGCGCCGATCCCAGTGCCAGCAGCGTCGCACTCTAGTGTGAACTTTTCTGCGAAATTGGGCAGGGCCAAAACTGGCGGGGAAGTGAGCGCCCGTTTCAACGACTCGAAGGATGCCTGCGCCTCCTGAGTCCATCGGAACTCTCCCTTTTTTGGTGAGGGCAACCATCGGGGCTGCTATAGAGGCGTAGCCTTGGATGAATTTGCGGTAGTACCCTGATAGCCCCAAAAATCCCCTCAACGCCCTGACCGATTTGGGTTGAGGCCACTGGTTGATGGCTTCTACTTTGCCAGAATCAACTGAGACGCCCTCTTCAGATATGACGTGCCCTAGGTAGGCCACGGAACGCACCCCGAAGACACACTTGCTCCTCTTGGCGCGAAGGGAATGGTCGCATAAAGCCTGTAGCACCATTTGCAAATGCTGGAGGTGTTCTGAGTTACTCTTGCTATACACCAAAATGTCGTCAAAGAAAACGAGCACAAACTTCCTCAAGTATGGTTTAAACACCTCGTTCATCAGGGATTGGAACGTCGACGGCGCGTTAGTAAGGCCAAATGGCATCACGATGTATTCGTAGTGCCCCTCATGGGTTTTGAACGCCGTCTTGTGAATGTCTTCTGGCTTCATTCTTATTTGATGGTATCCGCTGCGGAGATCCAGTTTACTGAACATTTTAGAACCGTATAACTCATCCAACAATTCATCAATTACGGGTATGGGGTACTTATCTTTGATGGTGACCTTGTTCAAGGCCCTATAATCGATGCAGAGACGCCACGACCCATCTGATTTCTTCACCATCACCACCGGAGAGGCGTAGGAACTGCAGCTAGGGCGTATTACTCCTGTCTGCAGCATTTCAGCTATTAACTTCTCCATCTCGTTCTTCTGATTCCATGGGTGTTTGTAAGGGCGTTGGTTGACAGGCTGAGAGTTTGGTAGTAGTGGTATGCGGTGGTCTTGTGGCCTGGCAGGGGGTAAGGTCGCGCTCTCTTGGAATAACACCTCAAAATCACTAAGTAGTCGGGAGAGGTCAGGTGAGCACGGTGAGGCAGCGTCTGCTTCGCTGTCGGAGGGAGGAACTGCTGCTATATGGAGTAATAGGCCTCCTTTTGCATGAGCGAGAGTCTTTTGCATTTCCTTGGGTTCCGCCACCTGCAAGTGACCCTTACGAACCCCTCGCAGAGTAATCAGCTTTCCCTCTTCTTCGTAACTCACTGTTAGACTCTTGAAACTAAGCCAAATGTCGTCTTTAGTTCGCATCCACTGCGCCCCCAATATCATCTGATTGATTCTCAAGGGAAGGATGTAGAACGTTCCCCGAATGGTGATGCCCTGACAAGTAAACTCCAATCCTTCGCAAACGCCTTCACAGTGTAGGTTGCTACCTCCTGCGATGGTAACTGAGAGGCGAATCTGATTGTTAACTTCTAGTTTAGCCCTTTTTACCACTTGCGAATCCACAAAGTTGTGGGTTGAGCCAGTGTCGAAGAGAGCATACACCTCTTCACCGCCAATCGCCCCCTTCAATCGCACGGTTTGGGGCTCTTCCACTCCTATGACCGCACCAAGGGAGATTGTGGGGGGGGGGGCTGTGGTTGGCAACACCACCTGTAAACAATTTAAGTGGTTATCATGTTGGCAATCAGGCTCGAGTGGCTCAAGAATCATGGAGGAGTCCCTCTCCAGCATCCTGGATCATGCACTCCTCCTCTGCCTCTAATTCTCCTTCAATCTGCATAAGGGTCCTACCCTTACATCGGTGTCCCTTGCTCCACTTCTCATCGCAGCGAAAACACAAGTTTTGAGCTCTTTTCTCCGCCAGCATTCGGTCGAATTGTGTTTGCTTTTGGCTCTCAACTGCGGCTTTTCTTGGCTCCCACTGGGTCGGGGTCTGTGTGGTTGGCGGGGTCTGTGTGGTTGGCGGGGGTCTGTAGAAGTTTGGGTTGGAGTAGGTCGTTGGCTTAGTGGAGTTGCTCAGATGTTTGCTCGCCTTGCGCTGACACATAGTGATAGTTTCTCTAGCGACTGGCCTCCCTGTATGCAGCTGTTATGGTTCAAGGGTGCTTTAACAAAACTTCTTGTTGGATCTCTTCCTTCAATCCCGACACAAAACAATCAACTAACACTTCCATACCCATCGGCCTACTGAGGTGACTGTATTTGAGGAACTCCCGATGGTAGTCTATTACTGAACCAGTCTGTTGCAACTTCATAAGAGTGGCAGTTGGATTGTGCAACTCCGTTGGCCCAAATTGTAACATCATCTCCCTCTTGAATATCTCCCAATTAACTTCACCGGGGGTCTGTCTTTTGAACCATCGCCACCACATCAAGGCATGGTTTCTTAAGAAATAGACCCCGAAGTTAACTTGATGTTTCTCTTCGATCCCATGAGTATCGAAGTGGTGTTCAAGGTGAAAAAACCAGTTGCTGATATCCCCCGTGCCATCAAACAGGGGTATCTCTAATTTTGTATGCTTGGGGAAGACGGGTTGGTGCCACGGAGAGTTGAGATGACCATCGAATCCGGGAGGTACTGGAGGAGGATATGGGGGGTGTTGAGGATATGGTGGGTGTCTGGAGTTGGGGACCTGAGAGTATGAAGAGTCTGCCAAGCCTTGCCATGGGGGATTTGGGTGACTCGGATGAATTGGGTGGGGGTTATGAACCCAATCCGGTCGTGGCAGTAGTGGGGGAAGGGTTCCAGGGTGTGTTTGTGGGGGAATAAAGGTAGATTCAACTCGATTGCGGTTGTCTCGATCAACCAATCGACGCAACAGACTGCGTATATCATCATTTTGTAGTTGCAATCCTGTGATTTGATGCTGCATAGTACCCATGGTGATCTCTAGGCTCTCTAATCTCTGGCTTTGGTCGGGCAGCTGTTGAGATTCAACCTCCCTATGGGGGGAACCTCGCGCTACCAGGACGGGTGATCCGACTCCGGAGTTACCCCCAGAGTCAAGGATCGGTCGTCGCTCGACTACGGGGCCAGGGTTTGGAGCATCGATAGGCTCTGATACCATTGGTGTAGGTCCAATAGAAGACCTGTCAGCTGGTGGTGGGGGATCTCTAGTTGATCGAGTTATGGCCATGACTATCTATGATTATCTATGGAAAAATAGAGAAGAGAGTGAGAACAGGGGAAGAAGATTAAGAACAGAGGATTAGAGGAGATAGGATTGTATTCATTCATTCATATCATTTCATTACATTCATCCCCCCTGTTTATAAGCACACAGGTGAGGGAGCTGTCAACAGCTCACAAAAGCAAGGATTCACAGCTAACAAAAAGCTAAAAAGAGAAAAGTGAGATTCCCAGGCCTAAAAGCTATTCTGTGGAAGTTTCCTGATGCATCGGCACCCTTCAACCATGATGGAGTAGCTGAATGCAAAAGTGTCGCATTTTATTCGTATAGGTCCTTCGAAGAAGTATAATCAACGGAGGACTGATACGTTATTGCTAGGGACTGATACGGACTGATACGGACTGATACGCACTTTACCCAGTACAAGCTTCAAGCTCCTGCAGTACAAGCTTCAAGCTCCTGCATCATAAACCAATACTGTGACGCCACGGGAAAAAAAAGCGACGCATGCCCTTAATAAAAAAAAAAAAATTTAAAAACAAATGTTATCGGCAGGCCCCTACCACATAAACCCCCCTCCTCGCGTAGAAGATGAAAGACTGAATAGGGAGGATCTTATTGCATAATTTTGGACTAAAGTGAAAAATGAGCCTCCTGAATCTCTAATAATAATAATATTATAATGGAAGAAGGTCTTAGTGTCATTTGTAAACGTTTTGTCATTCTACCAACCCGTGTAACACACGTGCAAAATTATTGTAAAGGAGGTCCTAGGTTCAAATCAAGACTACATTTAAATTTTTATTTTAAAAAACTATATTTATTAAAACGTGCAATGCACGTGTAAACTACTAGTAAAGTATAATTGCGCTTGGACTGATGCACAAAGCTGTTGGACTGATAGTCTGATACACAAGAATTTTATCTATAATATCTCTGCACAAAGCTGTTGGACTGATACACAAGAATTTTATCTAATCTCTCTAATCTCTAATCTCTAATATTATAATGGAAGAGTTGGAGTTCTCATTTATAGACAATCTATAATTTGTAGACATTCAACCATCTAATCTCAATCATTTATTTTAAGTGTGAGTTATATTAACCAACTGTTATAAATTAACATATTACCCTCAAAGTTCTAATTTATTTATGACATAATTATTTACAAAAGTCACTCATATAAAATAAAAGTGTCGCTAAGAATAATTTATAAGGAGTATGTGATGAGTAAAGGAAGGTCTCAGGTTTAAGATGAGATTACGCCTTATTATTTACTATATAAAAAAATTAATTAGAACATGCATGGCATGTAGAGATTACTAGTAAACATAATTGCAGGCATTTATCAGTACAATTAAGGAATTGTATCAGATTTGCGGATTTTTGGGCGCTCGTTCGTTGGAGAAGAAAGAGGAGCTCAAAACACGAGCGTTTGAAAAGTTGAGGTCCGGGTTTGGTGCGGTTATTTGGTCTTTGGTTCCTAAGTTTAGTAGAATCAAAATCAAAATTGAATCTAGTTATAACCATAAACCAGAACCAAAACTTAACTATACAAAATAGAAACAAACCAGATCAGTTTTTGGGTCTGGTTTTAGTTGGTTTTTAGTTATAACAAAACCATGCTCACCCGAAATTGGATGGCTATGTAAAGAGAGAAGAAAACTAACATTTGAACACTCTGAAAAGATTGTAAGGTAATCACAGCACTATGAAGCCAAACAAACCTGGTCCTTTTCCTTTACTAATTTTATGGAATACCAAATCAGAGCCGTGAGCATAGCAATATGTTACCACATGAAGATACTCATGTAAATAGCCTGATAATCAAAAGATGCTATTGAAGAGAACACAATTTTCTTTGTTTCTTTCCTTTTTTACCACAAATTATGAATCCTTGTTGGTTTACTACAAATTTTAAACACAATGGTATACAAAACATTAGTGCTTTCCATTTCTAGAAATAATCCGAGATAGATACATCTAAAGTTTTCAGAGAATAGCCCCAGAATCAGTTTTAGGAAACCAAAACCAATGAAACTTGAGAATCTCACTACTATTGAACATGTTTGCTCTGATCACTTAATCTGAAAGTCTCTCTAGTGAAAAAAAAGAGAGGAAAATACGTGCGTGGTTTCATATAACATCTATAGTGATCTACTCAAATCCTGTACTACAATCAGTTAGTTCTTCATGGCTTATCATGGGAAAATGTTATCTAAACTCCGAATACATTGAACAAGGCTTGATATATTACAGAGGGCTCCAAGTGTTTCAAAGTGAAAAGGGTTTATTTACAGCAATAAAAAACACAAAAAGAATGGGGGACACTAGAAGAACAATATATGGGAGGGCTTGTCCAAGTACACCTTCACTTGCGTCTTCTTTGGTAGGGCTGTAATTGCCTTTGTTTTCTACAAAGGCTGCAAAATAATTTTCGAAGCCAGTTGTTCTCGAGAATGATGAGCTTCTAACCTTCATCATTTCCATAGCCTTAAAGCAAGAGCAAAACGTTCCATATTTTATCAGTAAGTTCCGAAAGAGTGGTCGTATGTTGCTTGTATAAGCCAGAATTCTTTTTAAATAGTGATCCAAAACTAGTTCAAGTTACCTGAAAACTAAAGACGAACTGTCTTGCTTGCTTGCTCACTTCGACATTTGGATGAGACTGGAGCTTCTCGTACATGGACCGGGCCTCACTTAACCTGCCATGCTCTATGCTAAAATGCTTTGCAGACAACAGAAATAGAGACCTTATTCAAGAAAATTTAATAAAAAAGGTTTTTATAAAATGAATGCTGGGTTTCCATCACTATTTAAACTTAAACAAAGTACCACTTAAACAAAGGACCGGTACCCACTAAGAAATTAGATGACACCCAGCCTCGGCTTGGTTTTCCTTCTTGTGAGCTGTATTCTGTAAGTTCATTGTTAGGCTGTTGGCCCAATTTGAAGGGCTGAAAGAGCCTCAAAGCCTAGATTGTCTATTCTAGATCTCAGATCTCCATCCCAGCCATAAATGTTGTTATGTGCAGGAAAATACACTTGCATAGCAGGTAGTTTAGACGTTACATGGGAACATAACAGGTACAAGTGGCATAAAGGCATTTAGGTCATAGCTGCCACATACATGTTAACTCATCAGTATCAGGCCTACAACCAACAGTGCACAAGTTCATGGGAGGGAAAGTGGAGGGAGAGGAGGGAAAGTGGAGGGAGAAGAGGGAAGGGAGAAAACTCACGTCCAAGCATATACACATTTTTCTATTCAAACAAACATTTTACATATATCTAAAACTTTCATCAAGGAAACTGAAGTTATTGAGAAAAAGACAACTACTCAACTAGTACTCAAACCGAAACTGACCCAACTACCAAAAGGTAGAAAACTGTCAAAATTAAAACTCTGGAGAGACTGACACAATAAATGTTTGCTAATAGCAATTGAATATCTTGATTCCAACGAACTTATATGCAGGTCTAAGAGCCTCATAGTTGTTTTGTTACTATGTATAACATGCCCTGATCTTCAAGTATTATTTATTACTCAAGGAGATTAAACAATTAAGCTTAATCAGGATCACCAACAATGCCAGACCTGTAAATGATGGCATGCTCTCAACTGAACTAAAAGTATATCCTCAGATCCTCACCAAGAAGGAACAATGTAGTATGTAGATAGTATCATAGGAAACCAAAAATTGTAGAAAATATGTTGATCTGGAAAAATTTAACAGTGACTATAACTAATCAGTAAATCAAGAGTACCTTCTAAGAGAATCTTGACAAATAGACCACTGCAATGCAGCCCTCCCATGTAGATCGCTCTGCATATTAAAAAACAAAACCAATGTGAAAATTGCAAGCTAGGGAATTATGAGTACAATCTCGCCATTCTTATTTAAATAAGTTTAGGAGTAAATGTGGTTCTTTCTTAATTGAAATATCAAATATCAGAGGAACCAGGAGCCTCTTTTAAAACCTGCTACTTACTGAAGGATATTTCCTACTAAGGTTATGGTGTCAGTAAGTTATACAAATGACAGTAGCTATGCTGCATGACAGATAAAAAAAGGTACTTGGAAACATGCGCTTCCTTCCTTTTCTCTCAAAGCTTAGGTGAACAGAAATCATGTCTGCTACTTTATCACAGAAGATGGCATCCATAAAATGAAGTGGAAGTTCCATTCACAAGAAAAGAAGGAATTGGTTTTTTTTTCCTTCTGCTATAGTTAAAATTAATTCCATCGACATGCATTCCCTCCAAAAATGATTCAAATCTATGTCCAACAGCCGTGTAAGCTTAAAGTGCATCTTAATACATAATGACGCTGCTGTTCCGCTCAATAGAAACTTAAGTCTGAAACTGTATTTTTCAAGATAATGCTTTCTTTTCTTTTTGGAAATTGTCGAATATGTCGCTTCACGAAAGCTCAAGCTCGATAGGTAAAGGTTGGAAACTTCTCTACAAACTTGGGTATCAGGATTGTAAGGAACTTGGAAAGTTAGGGCAGGGACATACAGAACCAATCTCAGCATTCCACATTATGGAAAGGAAGGACTCGGATTTCAGCGTGAACCTCGCTATGATGAACCAATATGGAAGATTGGAGACGGGTTCATCTTACTTCGCACCTTTTCACACTTTATTCCCTTTTCACACACTTTATTCGAACGATAATATTAAACCATGTCATATTGAGCCGTCCTACATGCCTTTCCCTCGAGAATCCTCCATGAGAGCCAGAAGACGCTCATTTCAGAAACCCATACAAAGAACCGCCAAAGCAACGAAAGGTCAACCTGCCAGAAGACTTTGACTTTCTTTGGGAAGAAGATCCATGGATATGCAAGTAATTGGTGAAGCTAATGAGTGAATAAGATTCTAATGAGATTGATGAAGATGGACTAGCCAAGTTATTTCAGAAGAAGATGAGTTTGGGCCTTCTACCAGTGCAACAACACTCCTTTGGAAGGAATTCATGGACATACAATTGGACTATCGAAGAACAAGTTTTTCTTGCCACTGCCCGTAAGGGCCAGCCCTTCAGCCCTGTAAGTATTCCACACTCTTACCTATCTAATTTAGAGAAAGGTACAACCATCTGCAATGCTGCTACCCACATCTGAGGATCTTACGGATTTACTTATCTGATCCTACAATTCCTAACCCACTCAATACTTTGCCCAAAAGAATTTTCAAACAATTTTGAGTGCCCAGAATTGTGCGAAGAAAAGAGGCATCTTCGTAAGATCCTTGAATGTGTGGAAGGCGGAGCATTGGGTGTTATTAAGATATCTGATGATATTGATTTTGAGTGTGCACAACAGGAAACCAATGATATCTGACGATATTGATTTCGAGTGTGCACAACAGGAAAATAATGACTCCTATAATCTATGCTATTGAAGATGAAGGTGGTGAAGCATTCAATGAGGAAGAAAATCAATTCTCTCCTCTCCTCAAATATTCAATGAACAAACCAAAGCATCCATAGAAAGAACAGAAGAGCTCAATTTGGGAACTGACGAAGAGCCACGAGACGTTCTCATTAAAATGCAGAAATTGATCCTCAAATAAGAAAAGCCGTTATTGATCTTTTGCAATAAAATATTGATTCATTTGCTTGGTCATATGAGGATATGCCACAGTTGGATCCTACTCTTGTAGAACATCGTCTTACTGTACATGAAGGTGTGAAGCCCATAAAGCAAAAGTTACGATGCCTCCATCCCAAGCTCGCCTTACAAGTAAAAGAGGAAGTCGATAAACTTCACTAAACCAAGTTCATCCAAGTGGTCTTTATCCTCAATGTGTAGCAAATATTGTGCCGGTTAAGAAGAAAGATGGTAGAGTTCGAGTTTGCATCGACTTCCTGATCTCAATAATGCTTGCCCCAAAGATGATTTTCCCCTCCCACATATTGATGTTCTCGTTGATAATACTTTAGGCTATAAAACTCTTTTCTTCATGGCTGGATACCAGGGGTATAATCAGATTCGATTAGCTGCAGATGACCAAGAGAATACTTCTTTCACTACACCATGGGGGACTTATTGCTACGTCGTCATGATATTTCATTTGAAGAACACCGCGACTACCTACCAAAGAGCGATGAACACTACTTTCCATAATATGATGCACACTTTTGTAGAAGTTTATGTTGATGATAGTCTTGTCAAATCCAACTCTGCTGAAGAACATGTAGATGTCCTTCACCACATCTTTGAAAGGGAACGAATGCGCCAAATCAAAATGAACTCAAAAAAGTGTTTTTTCCGAGTCTCTTCCGGAAAAATTTAGGCTTCATTGTCAGTATTGAGATTAATCCAGTCAACTAGTCAAGATTAAATCTATTATTGAAATGCCACCTCAAAAGAACCTAAGGAGTTGCGGGAGTTCATTGGGAGGATTCAGTTCATTCGGCATTGCTCAGCACGTTGAACGGTGTAAACCCTTCTAAAAGCTATTGAAAGGCAACACATAACACATATGGGATGAAGAATGCCAACAAGCCTTTGATGATCTCAAGCGTTATCTGTTTGGTCCTCCAGTCCTTTCTCATTCAGTCTAAGGAAGACCACTAATACTTTATGTAGCTACATGTGAGGATTCAATAGTTGTCGTCCTCAGACAAACAAACGAAACAGGTCGGAAGGAGAATGATATTTACTACCTCAGTCGAACTATGGTAGGATACGAGAAGGGCTACTCTCCAATGAAGAACTATCTCAAACTACCAGCGGTCATACAAAAGCTTCGACACTATTTCCCATCCCACACGATGCACTATTTAGCTAAGATGGATCATGTCCAGTACTTGTTTGAAAAGGTGCATCTATCAAGGACTCTCTAGGTGGCAGACAGTCAAGTCCATAAAAGGGCATGCTATTGCCGAACAATTTGCGGAGTTCCCCGTTCAAGACCGAGAATCTGTTCGTACTGACTTTGCATATGAAGAATAATGGTCATTTCCCATAAAGAACCTCCTATAGAAAAGTATTGGAAGTATCATTTTGATGGAGTTTCAGATTCACAAGGTAACGAAGGTGGCATAGCACTCATGTCTCCTGAAGGAGTCATTATTCATGTTGGATACCATATGACTTTTAAGACATCAAACAATGCAGTGGGATATGATGTCATCATAGTTGGAGTCCGGATGGCTCTAGACCTAGGGGGTCCAATACCTCAAAGTCAATGCTGATTCACAATTGATACTCAGACTTTGGAGAAATACTATTGTAGGCACATCAACACATACCGAAACCATGCAAAGTATTTGTTAGATCTTTTTTGAAGCCCCAAATACGTCCATGTACCACGAAGTCATAATATTCTCCCGATGCATTGGCCTCACTAGCTTCGGCCCTGCAATTTCCACTTAGAAAAGCATATGAGACAGTTGTACTAAGATAACTCACTGCACCAGTCATTTTAACTCAAATGAACCATGGCTCGAGGAAATTCGTGATAAATACGCCAAGATGAAAAATGGAAACACGATAAAAGGATTGGTAGAAACCTTGGGGTAATTTGAAGATGGGAATCCATGGTTGCATGATATTCAAAAATTCATCAAAAATAATTCCTTCCCCGTCTATGCTACATTAGAAAGCATGAGAGCCATTTGCAGGTCAGCCCTTTGTTATATTGTCCTTGGAGGAGTACTATATAAGAAATCATTTCAAGGTATCCTTTGAAAAAGTTGTTAAGATTGTCAAAGCACATTCTATTGTCAATGGAGGTCACATCAACTAGCAGATGCTTAACAAAAAGACAATGACAAAGGGCTACCTTTGGCCTACCACTGAGAAGAACTGTGCCGACTTTCATGTCATTCATGTTAGCTTTATGCAAACAAGATTCATCCTCCATCATCATCATTACACCCTCTCTCAGCACGGTGGTCGTTCTCAATATTGGGGTTTGACACCGTAAGGCTTCTTCGAAACACAACAAATAATGTGTAGGAGAAAGACTTTATCCTCACCGCTATAGAATACTTTACTAAGTGGGCTGAGGCTGAAGCCTACAAAGAAATCAAGGTGACTACTGTATGTTGGGTTATGAAATCCAACATCATTGCCAGGTCTGGAATCCTAAAGGCTACTATCATAGATAACGGGCCACAATTTGACGCCGAGGCGCTGGGAAGGTTTTGCAAAAATCTAAGATTGAAATCCGTCACTCATCAGCATATTATCCACAAGCCAATTGTCAAGCAGAAGCAACAAACAAAACAATCGTCTTGATCATCAAGAAGACTTTAAATCTAAAACTGACATTGATTGGCTAGAGAAGCTCGTTCACCCGTTATGGGCTTAATGCACGTCAATCCAGAGAGGCTTGCTCAGCTTGGCCTACTAGTGAAAAATGACTGGTAGCCACCGACCATGTCCAATCTTACCATGATGGCCTCTCATGCTGAAGGTTCTTTAATGAAGATTTCAAGTCGGTGAACAAGTCCTCCGACAGATCACGCGCAAGAGGACACCTAGGGGTGTAAAATGAACAGGACGGTCCGTCGTCCGTCCGAGTCCGGCTCAAGAAATGGTCCGACCGTGGATCGTCCGAACTGTTATACGAACCGAACTCGAACAAATTATTAGGTCCGATTCTTTACCGAGCTCGAGCCGGACATAAGTCCGTCCGAGTATTATTGCGGTCCGATACTTTATCGAACCGAATCCGAACTATAAAATTTTTGTCTGACCTAGGCCGAGCCGGACATAAGCCCGTCCGAGTAGAATTTCGGTCCGAGCTTGAATATATGGTTGTCCGATCCCGTCCGGTCCGATTAACAGCCCTAAGGACACCTGCAAGGACACCATACATAGTAAAGGAGGCACATCCGGAAAAGCATATAGGCTTACCACTTCTGAGGGTGAGGATCTTCCTTATTTTTGGAATGCCATGCATTTAAAAATGTATTATCCCTAACTAGCAATCTCTATTTCGGAAGACGAATTTAGCACCTTACGGAATAGTTACACTAAGGGTTTGGAGCAATAGGGGACCTTCAAAATAAGGAATTAGAATCATGTCCATTAGGTGGGGCTGTCTAGAGAACTTTTAATTGATGGAATGTTCAGAAGGTAAACAAAAGTTTTTTAAAAAAATACCTTGGATATTACATACAAGGAAATAAAATCATGATCAGATACTAATTTTTTGCTACTATAGGAAACATGTGGAAATGTCTCTTCTTTATTCCCTCACCAAGCAAGTGGTCCTCATGGTTCCATAGGAAGGATAATCTTGGTTCGCTATCAGAAACCTTCATAACAACATGGTGGATGAAGGAAAATGTAATAAATGGAAATCTTTGAAAAATAACAATTACTGTCAAAATGTCTAATGCAAGGAAGGTGCTCAACTTTCATTGCAATCTCAAAAAACTTTGCCACTTAATTGAGCTTTTGAAACTTCTGAACTATTTGACATGAACTAGATTAACTTAGTCTAAAAAGCCTATCAAACCTTGAAAATTTTAAGTAGGTCAACCAATCAACTGGTAGAAACAATACATTGCTTAAGAACGGAAGATTCCTCATAAGAAAGCAAAACCAAAAAGAGAAGGAAAAAGAAGAAATCACTTTCAACCTATCATCCACCATCCTTTTTTAGCCTACACGCATTTCCTGTCCTACACAATATACATGTTTGCCAATGAAAGTTGGTAAACAACCTATTAGCCCACCTAGGAGCAAAACCCTAGGTTGTTTTGAGGACACAAGTATATCAATACCTACTCTTCATTTGAGGACAGAACGTCCAAAATAGCCATTTGGTCAAAAGTCCCCAAGGTTTCTTGGGACAAAGAAATAGGACCCTTAGCCAATCGATCTTACTCTAGCTAAGGACGGAGTGATCAGCTATACCCGTTGGTCCATCTCTCTGGGGGGTGTCTTGAGGCTAGGATAAAGATCATCCCCCAACCTTTTGTGCTACGATGGAGCGACTAACATAATCATGTGGTCAAAGTCGAGGAGCACCTTCTTGAGGCAAAAAAGAAGGGTCCCATCTCCCTGATCTTACCAATGGCCTAAGATTGAATGGTTAACTACACCCATTAACCTGTATCTCATGAGATGTCATGAGTCCTTGTTGAGATCAAAACTCACTCCTTTGGGTTTATGACAGAACTATTAGCAAACCACTAATCTAGTCCATATTTTGGGCTACTCGAGAGGAAAGGAAGGAGCCCCATATCCAAACCACTCTTTCTTGGCTTGTCGATAAGGATTCAAAGTTGCCTCAATGATAGTTCCTACTAATCGGCCAACTGCCCGAGTCTGAAAGTCAAGGGCATCTAGGTTCATAATGATTTTGTTTTCCAACTACAAATTGTCAACCCACATTACTGTCGGTTCTCGTACTTAACAGTGTTTTCGAAAAAATAAATATATTTTCTGTAACATACTGTCTTGGGTGGAGAAAGAAATAATGTTGAACTAACATGTATATTTAAAGTGTAGCTATAGAAGGGGTTTTTTCATTAAGAAAAAAATGCAGAATACAAAAAAAAAACAAAAAAACAAAAAAACAAAAAAAAACCCAATGTCTGAACACCCACATGTTCGTAAAAAGTACAAAGTGTACTCCTGCCGTGAGTTTTCACCGTTATCTCTTATCTTTCTCCTATGCCTTAGCATTGACAACTTTTGACCTTACTGACTGTATTAAAAAAAAAAAAAGAAACCTTAATCTACCCTCCCATTGAGGGTTTTTCTTAAGGTTAAAGATGAAAGATTAAGTATGAATGAGAGGGACTGTTTTAGGGTTTTTCCTTTTTTTTTTCTTTTTAGTACAATCAGTAAGGTCAAAGGTGGTCAATGCCTAGCCATAGGAGATAGAGAAGAAATAACGGAGAAAACTCACGATTGGGGTCCACTTGGTAATTTTTACAAACGTGTTGGTGTTTTGAGCATCTAAGTCAAACGATGGGGTGGGGGGGGGGGGGGATTGTTTGTATTTTATACCCAAAAAACTTGAATTGTAAGCTGAATACATGAGACCATGGCTTTATTCACCATCACCATAAAGTGCACCAACATAAATATCAGGCACTTGTATTTGAAGGGAAAAAAGTATATCTTGAGATATCACCTAATGAAGTATGAGACAAAAGCACAAGGCATGATAATACGATCAACAAATTTGAATCATCGTTGGTGCTTCACAAAATCATATATCCACGTACTCCATTGCCCATTAAAAACAAATTTATTCAATAAACAATAATAATAACAATAACAATAAGAGAAATAATAATAATAATAATAATAATAATAATAATAATAATAAGTTGTTCACAAAATAATCAAACTAACCATGTGTCAAAAGAGACTTTTTTTTGCATAAAAGAAAAAAAGGGTGAATTGCAGAAAACCCCCATGATCTATACGGACAATGCAGTAAACCTCCCTCATCTTTGAGTCAACGCAATAAATCCCTTGTACTTGTATTTGCAATCAACTCTTTCAAAAAAAACCTAATTTTGGTTGTGAAATAAATCTGAGTCAACGCAATAAATCCCTTGTACTTGTATTTGCAAACAACTCTTTCAAAAAACCCTAATTTTGGTTGTGAAATACCCTAAATACCCTTTACAATTTTAAAAAAATTTGAATGGGATTGAATTTTAAAAAAATAACCACCACCGTCTCCATCTCAACCCCGACCACCACCTCCGCCTCCACTCAACCCCGACCACCATCTTCACTTAACACTCTTGTTCTGAATTTGGTGCTCTTTGTACGTTTAGATCCGCATTTGATGGTTGGTGAAATAAACAATGGAGGTCTGAATTTTAGGAGATTTTTTGTTTCCAAAATTTATTGTGATGGAAAAGGGATAATAGGTTCAAAGGTCAATGGGTACCTGTGACTCCTCATGTAGTAAAACCCAATCCCAATCCCAATCCTAGAATTACATCACAATCCTCATATTCCAATTGGGTTCAGTCTGTGGTTGATGGTGGGTTGGTGTGTAATGGTGGTGGTCAGGGTTGAGTGGAGGCGGAGGTGGTGGTCGGGGTTGAGTGTTGAGTGGAGGTGGTGGTCGAGGCTGAGTGGAGGTGGAGGTGGAGGTGGAGGTGGAGGTGGAGGTGGTGGTAGTGGTGGTGGTGGTGGTGGTGGTCAGGGTTGGGTGGAGGTGGAGGTGGTGATTGTGTTTTTTTAATTCAAACCCATTCAAAAAAAATTATAAAATTTCTTAAGGGGGTATTTAGGGTATTTCACAACCAATGAACCAAAATTGGGGATTTTTGAAGAGTTGACTTCAAACACAAGTACATGGAGTTTATTGCGTTGACTCAAAGATGAAAGGGTTTACAGTGTTGACCGTATAGATCGGGGAGAGAGGGGGGGTTATGCAATTTACCCAAGAAAAAATAGATAAATAAAGAGCTTGGGAACACAAGATGATAAATTATCAAGGACCCTTCTGACGTTTCTGTAAAGTTCCCCAACCTTTGGGGATCCAGCCGAAGGATGTTCCCTACTCCCTTGCATATCTAGGTGTTATTGCCTAGAAAAAGACAAACTGAAGAGCCCACTCTCTCGTCCACTTCATATATGCTTCCAGTCGATCTTCTAGTTGAATCAAATTTTCCATCATAATTGAAGACTTCGAAATAGTGACATCTCCAGTGCAGTAAAGATTTGTCCACCCTTTGACGATCTTCATATGATCCATCAAGGTTTTAAATCTCGGATTTCGGACTCATCTCGGCAATGAGTTTTCATCTCGGATTGGAGATATCGGAGATCTCGGAAAAATATGATCATCTCGGATGTTCACTTCGGACACTCAATAAACATATTTTGGTGTTACTAAACAAAATATTATATGTTCTACATATCATTTATCATATAAAATATTATATAATATAACTAATGACATGAATCAATCACGGTAAATATTCACAGAATTTAACAATATAAAAAAGAATGTAATACAAGTATATAACTAAATTGAATTTGCATTGATTAGAAAATGTATTAGTTAATAGATTTACTTGATTTGGCATATACGCAAACAATAGAAAGACAATTCTCACATTATCTTAGCTTAAGGTCCTATATTGAAATATTTATAGGCAAAAAGTAAAACAAAAAAGTAATATATTCACAGTAACATTAGTGTGTCGATTTCGGCCGATATTTTGGCAATTTCGACAATATTTCGCCGATATTTTGGCGATTTCGGCCGAAATCTACACATTTCGGTCAAAAACAATATGAAGTATAGATTCAGTGATTTAGTATCGGCAAGCTAGACGAAAGAAAATTTCGGCCGAAATTTCGATCGTATCAGCCGAAATTTAAAACAGTGTGATCCATACGTACGGGATTGGACTCAAGACACGTGCGACAACAGAACAGGAATCCTATAGTTTAGATGAAACGTTCAAGTACAACGATGAACAAGATAGGCCACAAAAGAATGAACCCCAATCAAGATCCATTCTCATTGACTTACTGTTGTGTCCTCTGTAAGAGCATCAAATCTTTGCCTAAATTTACCCGTGTTAAATGATTACTTCAATTTTCGAATAGACGACATCCTACGGAAGATTGAACTTTTATGGTGCAAACAACAAAAGGAAAATGTGACTCCAACCAAAACTGAAGTAGTGAAAGAGAAAGGACAAACCATCTCTACACGCATAATCCATCCCTTCAAAAAGATAAGTCAAAATCGGTTGGGCAAGAGAATTGTTCATCTAACAATAATGTCAATCCACAAGTGCTACATGCTAAAAGCTCATCAAATTGAAACCCATCGGAAAGTAAAAAAGACCTTATATAATCATGAGAAGACAATACTTAACCCTGCAAATATCAATTGAGTTCAATATCTAAAGAAAGGCCTGAACAAATTTCCAAAACTCAGAGATACACATGTTATCACTTTTTAAGAGCCGATTATAAACGGCCATGGTTTTAAATCTCAGATTTCGGACTCGTCTCGGCAAGGGGTGTTTCATCTCGGATCGGAGATATCGGAGATCTCGGGGAAATGTGATTTTCTCGGATGTTTATTTCCTACACTCAATATTTTTTTTTGTTACCAAATAAGATATTATATGTCCTACATGTCATTTATCATATAAAATACCGTATAATGTAACTAATGATATGAATCAATTATGGTAAATCTTCGCATAATTTAATAATAATATAGAAGTAAATGTAATATAAGTATATAACTAAATTGAATTTGCATTGATTAGAAAAAAATGTATGAGTTAATAAACTTACTTGACTTTGCATATATACAAACAATAGCGATATGAAATCCTTACATTATTTTAGCTTAAGGTCCAATATTGCAAGACATATATGCAAAAAGTAAAACAAAAATTTTTAATATATTCATAGCATGTGTCTATTTCGGCTGATATTTCGCCAATTTCGGCAATATCTCGGTTTGATATTTTGGTAATTTCGGCTGAAATCTACACATTTCGGTCCAAAACGATGTAGAGTATAAAATATGTGATTTCGTATCTGCAAGCTAGCCAAAACGAAATTTCGGCCAAAATTTTGGCCTTATCGGAGGAAATTTAAACAGTGTAAACGGCAAATATTGAGGAAAAATTGTGATAGAGTTCTTCATTACTTGGGAGATCTAAAGCATAGGAAGGGAGGGTGAGTGATTCATCTCGATCAGGAGGAAAACCTAGAAGACTCAACTTCTTCAAAAAGGATGGTCATCTCAGCAGTATCAAAGAAAAAGGTCTGAGTTTTAGGATTCCAACGTTCGAGGGCTGCGCCAATGAGAGGCAAATTCATATATCTCTTGCAAATATTTTTTGGTAAAACGATGCATGCTTCTTTCAGAAATTCCGAACAAATTGGAGGCGGACTGATGAACCAGAGGTGTTTGAGAAGAACCTTTCTTGGTAAATGCAGAGGTGTTTGATGCTTAAAAACATGAGAAACCATCATGTGATGCTCTAGCGAAATTACGAAAAGATCACGCTCCTTGTGAAAAGAAACATAAATTTTAAAATTTTGAAGCTCCCACAATGTAGACATGATAACAAGGGAGGTTTAAAGCTATTGGTATGAAGAAAGATGGGGAGAAAAAGGAGAATAAAAGACTTACGGACAACTAGGAGAGGATATAGATGGGTCCATGAAGATGAGGGAATTCAAGTTGGAACTTCTTTTCAAAATCTTGATTTTTAAAAATCCCAATCTATGAACCATATCTCGACACCTCGACGGATTAGTTTTTGTATTGTCGATAGCCTTCGGGGAAGAAAAAGAAAAAGGAAAAAACACAACTATTTTTTACATTTTTTCACATTTTTATTTTATTTTATTTTATCTAGCCACACCCATGCACCCATGCATTCATGCATAAACGCATGCACATAAAAACATTGGTTTTCATTCACTTTGTTTTATTAAAAAAGAACGAAAAAAATCATACATCAAATACATTGAAATTCCCATTTTTCAGTCTCATGCATGCAAGTATATATGCATACTTCAACTACGTGCACACACTACAACTTAGGTTTGGGATGTCACGTTCCGTTGCAAGTACACACTCTGGTACACCCATGCTTTTTCGGACTCAGGCATCACAACCAACTAAGAAAAGCACACTCGGTCACAATCCATCTTCGACAGTTATTTTAGAAATAATTCAGGGTACGGATCACCTCCAGCTGAGCAAAGCACACAGTTTACACCTGAAGAATAGGATGACATCACATATGGCTCAGCAAAGGCACACACACTCACTTTCCAAATCCATCTTAGGCTAACTAATTGATTAGAGGACTCGGGCATCGCGTTCGCGACCCACCAAGCCACTGCCTTGGTATGCAGTCCCGATTTTTTCTTCTCTTGACTATTGCGGCCCTTGCATCAACAGGCATCATTTTTCTGCATTCCCAAAATAGCCATCTGTTCGAGGATCACGTTTATCCTAATACATGACCTTACATGTTCACCGAACATACAATTCCAAGAGGGGCAAAATGTGGATACTCCACTTTGGCTATTTTTTGTCATAATAATATTCACATAATAGCATTTCGGATGGGCATAATAGCATGTTTATCACACACAAGGGTGAAATTGCAATTTTGTGGGAACGAGGGTCTCAGTTGAATTTTTAATTGATGGAGTGAATTATTAGAGGGACATGAGAATTGATAGTTTGAGAATGAAAGGGGATTTATGCATTGTGAAAGATCCTACGAGTAGACCAAAACTCCGAAGTTGTGATAAGGATGAGGGTTTAATATTTATATTCTAACATGCTCCCACATGTTGAGGGTCATCTTTGTGGGCCAAGACCAGGACTATACACATTGGTATTTTTTTAATCCGCATTTAAATTGGGCAGCAAGTGAAATTCGAACTTGGGTTGCTCTGATACCATGTGAAAGACCTTACCGATAGACCAAAACTCTGAAGTTTTGGTAAGGAAGAGGGTTTAATATTTATATTCTAACATGCATAAACCATATTTTTTCATGATAAACTGCCAAATTTTGGTGCGAATTTCATGATAATTAAATCTCAAAACATTTTATTTCAATGTGAGGGGATAAAAACTTACTAGATGGATTGATACAGGATGATGATAAACTAACATTAATACCCTAAAATATTGTGCTGATCCTATCACCTCTAGAGCTTATATCAGTTCTAAAAGATAAATGAGTAAGTTCAAATGAATTGGCGAATCTCTGTTCCCATACTAATCTTCGTGAGTTGGAAATTATATCAACCTAGGCATCAAGTTTCATTATCAACCAGAACTGAACTTATCTATTTCTCACTGGACGAATCTCCACCTTCCATCAAACAAGCTCTTATCTCATATTCATGCAAAGCCAACTAAGTAGTTCTTATCCCATTATATATGCAAAACCGAATGGCAGAGCCTATATAAAGGAACCCAGACCAATTGAGAGGGGTCGGATCAAGAGAATTCCTACTCTCACTCTGTATTCACACATCACCATCCAGGAGTTCTTACTCCTTTTTTACTCTTTTCCATTTCATTTTTTTTGCATTTAATCAGAATTTGCATTTCGGCGTACACATGTAGTTTTTCTTGCATTAAATTTTCTTCTTTTAAAACACACACGACACTCCTCACCATTTAGGGGTAGGGAGTTTTGCAATTTTTTTATGTATCCTAGTCACATTAGAACAGATACTACACCTTCTCATTTCTTTTTTCCTTTCCTTTCTTTTGTAGGATTTTAGGGATTGCAAGAGTTTGGTGGACCGGACTTGCGAGCATAACTCGTTAAGTCCGTTTAAAAGAGCACACAATTTGAAGGTGACCAGCAGCCTGCAAGAACGGTGGCGATCATGATTAAAGTGAGAACATAACTGCAATGCAATTTCACTGAAGAAATTTATATGTCAATCACCTAGCTCTAACAAAAAACATTAATGAAACAAAAACAAGGAACTACTTCCTATGAATGCACTATTATCTCTTTTAACACTTTTAACACAGTTGTTGTACTCGTATGGATGATGCAATTGCATAAAAAGTAATTGTAAAGTAGTAATCTAGAGATATTATTCTCCTGGAAACATAACTAAGAAAAAAAGGACAAAAAGTTTTTTTCTTTTTTTTTTTCTAGATAAGCCCATAGACATAAGAGGTGAGGGTGTTGGCACTTGACCCATAGGGGGTTCCAATATTGGTTAGAAAAAATTCCACAATGACAGCGAATGGAAAGTTTCGAAGACAATAACTCACGCTAAGCTTGGAAGAATTTAATACTGCATAAGCGGCATGAGTGGAAGGAAAAAATTTATAGGACGGCTGTCAGACTATCAATGATGTATGGAGCAGAGTGTTGGACAACAAAGAAACATGTCCAAAAAATAAGTGTAACAAAGATGAGGATGCTAAGATGGATGTGTGGTAAAACCAAGAAGGATAGAATTAGAATTGAGCATATACGAGACATGCAAAAGGTAGCTCATATCAAAGATAAGTTACAAGAGAATCGCCTCATGTAGTTTGGACATATCACACGTAGACCTAGTAGTGCCCCCGTTAGAAATAGTGATTTGATAAGTATTGAAGGTAGAGTTAGGGGTAGGGTAAAACCTAAACTTATTTAAATGGAAATGGTAAGAAAATATATGATAGCTTGTGACCTTACAGAAGATATTGCGCTAAACCGAGCGGAATGGAAAATTAGGATTCATGTAGTCGACCCCAACTAGTTGGAACAAAAGGCTTTGTTGTTGTTGATGATGAGCTGCTTTATTAACAAGAAAAAGGAAAAAGCGTATCTTACAGGTAACATTAATGAATGAACAAATTCTACATGGTGCCTATGCCCTTTAATCATGTTCTGATTGTTACCAATTATCTAATTGTTTCACCTCTATATATATTTATTAAGTCAGTGAAGTGCAGAGCTACGAAAGAAAGAGCATTATTCATTTTGTGTTCATATTTACTAGATATATTTCTTCTAAAGGGGGCTTTTGTTTTGAAAAAAAAAAACTCTTGAATTTGAGTTTTTCAAATTGCACCTCAGCATATAATACAGGATTTATGCAATCTAGCATTTGTTTTGGGTCATATTATAAAACCTTATGATAACATTGGGCCCACCAATATGTCTACATCAACCTATTCCAAAATAGCAATAAAAAGCAGATTTTTCGAGAAGCTTGTACGGGACTAACTAAAAAATCAAGTTTCTGTGGGACACACCCAGTTTAGGTGAAGATAAGTAAAATATGAATTAAAGTGTGGGGCCTACATCAAAACCAACTTTTTCATTTCCTCCTATCAAACTCAGAATTCTACTCTTGATGTCAATTCCATTTTTAAAAATTCCAATAATGTATCTAATTATTTGACATGCACAGTTAATCTCATAAAATGAGTTTTAGAAACATCGGGCCCCTAAGATTTGTCAACAAGAAGAACAGAGTACTGGCACCTACAAATATTACATGTACAATCTTCTTGTTTAGACATTCAGAAAAAGTTGTTCAGAATTTGTTGTTGTTGGAATACTTACCATATCCTTCATATCTAGTAATAAATAATTATATAAGGGATGTCATATTAGTTGATATATATACTATATGTGGGTTGATTTATATTCTATATTTTGGGATTATTCATATTCTATATGGGGCTTATATTTATCTACATATTTTATTATGTTAGGTTAAAAGGCTTTCTTTATGCCCATACACCTATATATTTCTCATTATGTATCCCAAGAACATTAACAATAAATCAATAATATTCTATTTTCTCCAATATTTTATTCTACAACATGGCATCAAAGTGTTTCAATCCTCACTGAGCACTGAGCACTCTTTCTTCAGTGGCAAGATGAGAGTAATCTCTTTTTTTAGATTTTTACGATAAAAACCAAAGGAAAAAAAAGCAATTCTTCTTCAGTCACCACATTCCTCCATATGGGAGTTCTAGAATGAGTCCTCAAGATGCAGATTTTCAGATCCAGTCTTCCTGCAGAATTGGATTTCCATATCCGATTTCGTCTAAATTCAGATTTCGTATGCACTTTCTGGTTTCATTCGAAACACAATAGGTTTCCTCCCCGTTATCGGGTTTCATCCACAATGCACTAGATTTTCTATCCGGTTTCATCCGCAGTGTCAGCGCGCTATCTGGTTTCATCCTTCCGTGCATGATTCCTCTATGAAGTTTAACAGGTGTATTGACTCATATTGTTCGACTCCCTCAAGCTTTCTTTGCCCGCTCTAGATCTCGACTTTCTCATAGTTCTTCGCTTCTCTTTAGTTCAGGTTGGACATCAACTTCATCTATGCTCCAAGCCTTCAACTTGAGGGGGAGTGTTGAAATATTTACCATATCTTTCCTATTTAGTAAGAAATTAATTGAAGGAATATCATATTAGTTGATCTATAAACTATATGCAAGTTGATTCATATTCTGTATTTGGGATTATTCATATTTTATAAGAACATATGTAGTCGCTGAAACTTAAAATTTGGGTATATGGCATTTAGAAATAGGAAATTTAGATATATGAGCTGCAGTCGTTTTAACCCAAAATTCAGACAGACGGTAGATGAAGTCTAGTCCCACAAAAAAAAAATTAAAAAAATTTCTCAGATGACGAATGAATGAATGATTTCCCGTCCAATGGGAATTTTTTTTTAAAAACAAGAGACGGGAAATCATTTCCTGTTTCGGCATTTTTAAAACAAAATTGCTCACGAACGGGGAATCATTTCCCGTCCGAGAGTTTCTTTCCTAATTAAATCTTAATTAAGTTCTAATTTAATCCTAACTAAATCTTAATTTAATCTTAAATCTTAATTAAATTGTAATTAAATCCTAATGTGTATGCATAATAATTATATAGGCCTAATTCCATAGAATTTCCTCTTTAAATTTAAGAAAGAAATCTCACGGACGGGAAATCATTTTCCTCCCGTCCGATCAATTTTTTTAAAAAATGATCGGATGGGAAATGTTTAAAAAATTGATCATACGGGAAATGATTTCCCGTTCCCGTCTGATAGATTTTTTTAAAAAAAACTAGTAGAGACGAAAGATCATCTTTCGTCCTTTCATTAGCTATATTTTGCAAATTCCCATTTCTCCTCCCAAATATAGCCGACTACTGTTCCTCTCAAACCCATAATTTGGGTATTTGGCCAACGACTGTGAGACATATTTTCCCAAATTTTGTAAAATTTGGGAAAAACCAACGACTACAGATACTCTAAGGGACTGATTTATAGTTATATTCATATTTGATTCTATTAAGTTCGAAGGCTTTCTTTATGCTCAAGTCTTATAAGCCAATGCTCTATTGGGTATTACTATGAACGAGAAGTGCTTCGGTTGAAAAGTGTTGGTACCAAAAGCACTGTCATAAAGAATTATGTTTAACTTCAAAATTTTCCATGTAAAAGCACTTTTTGAAAAGCTAAACGCATTATTGTGGTGCTTTGAGAAAAATGCTAAAATTAGTAGCTTTAGAAAAAGTACATTTGATTTAACACACTTTCAATTAAGTTTATCAAACACCTAATTTAAGCCTAAAAGAGTTTTCAGACACAAAATCATTCTCCAAAAGCAAAGCGAAGCAGAGCGCATATATAGGTTTCTCTGCTTCCCATTATGTATCAAGAACATCAATAATATTTTCTCCAATATTTTATTCTACAAACAGTTGCTAATATCGTAATTGAGTGGAAGTTGTAAAAATCAAGCAAGTATTTGACATTGACAGTAAAAAAAAGACGATGACAGTAAAAATGTTACCTGGAAGACCACAGCTTTCATTACTTTCTCATAAAAGGGCAAAGCTTCTGGGAGTTTTCCAAGATCCATCAAGTAATCACCTTCTTTTAGTGCCTAAACACAGCAGATTTTAGAAGTTAACCCAGCATGTCTTCCAATATGCTATAAAAGTGTTGTCAACAAAATGTAAAATAAAAAATCTCTACTATCATAACTTGTGTTAGGGTGGTGCAAATTGAGACAGAACCCAACCACACATTTTTAAGTCGAAGTCATATGAACCATATATACCACCCAGTTAAATCACAACCACACATTTCTGCTCTATCTCAACTTAAACTTGAATATTAAAAATTAATTCATGTGCATTGCACGTTCTTTATAACCAGTATTATTGACGGCTACTATTTATTAGAAACTAATTCAATAAATGACAGATCTCTGGACCGTGAGATCTCAAGATAGTTGGAAATTGTTAGAAATAAAAGTAAAAGTGAAAAAATAAAAGACAGGACAGATTGTTGTAAGTATGCTTAGGCATGAATAATATACATATGGAGGATGATCAAGGTAAAAATATTGCCATAATGGAAAGTATATAAAAGGAACCTAGATATAAGCTATTATGGTAAGTCACAAAGATCAATAAATATCTCTGTCAATATCTTCATATCTTTCCATATCTCCAATATCTTCAAGATTATTCATGTATCTAGGTATCTCAGATACTCCCCATAAAGTTAGAGCATTGATCATCAATAGTCTTCAAAAGATGACTATGAACTACTTAGACAATGATGGCAGAAATCCTTTGTATCTTTCCGCATCATGAGAAGTAAAGATCCTCCATTAAAAATATCTTCAAATAAAGAGGAAATAGAAGAGTCACATAGAGAAGTTTAATCTAGAAAAATAACAGAGATAAAACGAGTTGCAGTCAAAACTCCAGATAAAGCACACATTTAAGAAAATCTAAGATTTTAGATAAGATTTTTACATCCTTATATTAGAGTAATTCAAATAGTGTGGATCTGGAGAGGAAGGATTTGAGATTGTCCACATAAAGCAAAACCAGCTTATATCTTGATCAGAAGAGGAAGACAGTTCTGAGAAGTGATCAAACAACAATTCTCTCCTAGTTTTTCATGTTGGCATCATGAAGAAAACTCACTATCACGGCCAAAGGAATTCTGGCTAGAGATGATTATGAATATAAATCATTTGACATTAGTCAAAATTCTTATATGCTTCTAATACCATATTAGAAATCAGAGAGGAGGAAAATATAAAATATCGGAAAACTATTGCTATTACTACTCTTAGTCAATAGAGTTCCCATAAGTATAGATCACCATGGAAGTAGGAAATATTCCCCCGATTAAAAAGATGGGAAATTAATTTTACACCTAAAATTCAAAAGATACTTATTTTTAAGCTGGCAAGTCCCATAAACACTCCAAACCTCATTCCCCAAACTGAATATTGCTTACACCCATTTTCAATATGTTAAAGGCATATAGCAAGGTCTTTATCAGCTCTTCCCCGAACAAAAGTTTCCTCCTTCTATATGTCAAAACAACATGTCAGTGACTTTGTATACTCCCTTACTGAACTCGTCCTTAAATTCCATGAATCTGTTTCCTTCATCTCTTATCCACTTCTCAATCAAACACCATGGCGACAACCAGGGCTTAATTTTATATATATTAGGATAAATTAACAAACATTAAGTGTCAATTCTATTCCATTTAAACAGCCTATTCCCCTCAACTCCCCCAACAAAAACCACAATTATTTCCCTACACATTGCCACAAAGCCGAGTTGATAGTATACATTGGGAAAAGAGAAACATAAAACAAAGAAAATTTTGGAACTGCCCTATTTAGCTCAGCCGAACTCTAGGTTTTTTTTTTTTTGAAAATTTGGGTTTAGTTTCTCTTTATGGGTTGATAAAGGACTTCATATTATTTTTAAATTTTATTCGGTTTTAAAAAATTTCAGATTCAAAGTTTAGGTACATAGATAATGTTCCCTTAAAATATTTATAGGAGAAAATACAACAAACCTAGATGTACATTATTGTCGTAAGACATAAAAGGAGGTCTATTAATATTTCCACTAATAAGTCACTGTTCCTTCCACATATCAAACAATACATACTTCCATCTCAAATATTTTTAAATATCTGCAAGGCATCTCTATTAGGTGGTTATAGAAAAAGAAAAAAGAAAAAAAAAAGTAGGAATACTAAAAATATGATCTGCAAAAACTACAGGATCACAACCTAAAATTATCTTTAGATCAGCATTAGCTAAAAGAAAAGAATCCCATGGGAATATATGAATACCAAGTATTAAACATAGAATTGTCAAGGACGAACATCCCATGGAATATATAATGGATCAGAAAATCCTGAAGGAACGATAAGAAAATTTAGAGAACTCCAATACTCCAGTATCTAAAAGAGCATAATATTGCAGCAAACTTACACAATCAACAGACGAGAACAACATAAAAGTTTTCTTCTTTAGGAGAATACCTTCTCACATTCAGATTTTGTTTTTGCATCGATAGTTAAACCCCTCTTTCTTCTGTAAGTTTCAATTAATTCTTTCGTACGTTTATCTTTAGCTGCTTTTTCTTCAACAGTTTCAAGCACTTCCCCAGGCTGAATAACCCGTCCACCGCCAAACTAGACATGAAAAAAAGTTGAGAAATTAGAAGGATCTAAAAATCATAAGAAATTTAGCAATAATTAAATACTGGGACATTGATTTGTAAAAAAAAAGAAATGAAACCAAAAAAAAAAAAGAATGGTTATGACAGTTGCAAAATCAATCTCTCTACAATAATTACAGAAAAGAATGACAAATAAAGAGATGTTCTTCAAAGTAGAGAAACTAGTTAGGCTTAGACACATGGCAGCCATATCAAAAAGTTCAAAGTTATCGTACTTATCAATTCAATAGTTATTCTTCCACTATGATTTTGCAAACTTTCAGTTTGTCTTTTCATCTATGAGCGTATAGTTGAAATTGAGAGATACCAGAGTTTTAATAGCAAAATGCAAGGCTAAGGTGATAGATTTATCTCTTCTCTCCACAAATGAAAGCCACCAAAAATAGAATTGACTGACTCAAGGAGCAAACTATTTGCAAAAATACCTAACTATATTTAAAACTATATAACATAATTCATTTTAACAATTGATTGTGATGAGGACATCGGTTCCAGACGATTTGGGCATTTCTATCAGCGCAGGCATCGTCTTCATCAGCTGTTTTATTCAGTTTAGGATTTTTATTTTATTTCCATTTTTATGTAATCTTTTTTGTAATTTTTAGATTCTGAGAATATTTTGGAGATGTGTTTCAAGATGTAATTGAGCCTATTTAAAGGCCCTGAGATGAATGAGAAAGGCATGCCATTATTGATAAAAAAAAAATCTGTGTTGAGTTTTGCTCTACATTTTCTCTCCTTTGTGTGATACAATTGAGATCAAATTAGGGTTTGTGATAAATCCTAATCTAGTTTTAGAATTAGTGATTAATTCTAAAATTTATCCCCAATTAAAAAAAATCCCCATTAAATTTTCCCCTAATCCCCAAATACAAAACCCTAATCCTCTATCCCCATACCCGCCGCCTCCAACTTCTTCGTTCTTCGTTTTTCCCAAACCCACCAACTCCACTCCAATCTCCACGAACCCAACTCCAAAGCCCCAAATCCCGATCCAAAGAACCCTCCTCTCCATCGTCGTCTCCCTCTCTCGCTACCCACACCCGACCCAGAAACCCTAACCTTCGTCCCCGACCTCTAACCCCTCGTCTTCTTCCTCCATCCCGCAAACACCCAACACCACTACTGCCTCCACCTTCTCCTTACCGCCATCAACCGAACCCTAACCCCACAGATCCCAGCAGCCTCGGCAGCCCTATCTCCTCCTGTGCTCTCCGTTCGCCCCACCTCTCGACGACGTCGCCGCCGTCGCCAGCGCCGCTCCTTGCCATCGTCGACGTCGATCAGCGACGCCGCCGACCCTCGTGGACTTGCTCGTGGAGTTGCTGACTGTGCTTACCTTGTTGCTGTTGCTGTCCAACCCGGAGGTCGACACTGGTTTCTTCGCATTCGGTATACTCTTTCCATTTCTTCCGTATTTATGTTTTACTGCCTTATCATCTAGTATATTATCTAATTTGCCTGTCGACCACAAAATACTGAGATTGAGTGATCCACATGCTAGATTAGAGTACGAATCGGTATTGCACTTTTTACTTGCTAAAACACGTAGGGATTTACTTATTGATTAAGATTGAATTATTAATTGGGATTGTTAGCATTTGATTCAATTCTTGAAAACCCATCGAACCTGTTAACTGTTAAAATATCCAATCTAAATCCGCACTTTCATGTTGGTAAAATTAACCCATTAAAATTCTTGGAAAATTCTCTATTTTAGGGTTGGTTTTACATCAGATTGCCAAATGACATGAAAAGAATAACAAAACACAATGATCATTTATAGAAATTTAATATTTTTGGTACCAATCATAAAACCACAAATTATGTTATTAAGAAAGAGAAAAACATATTGGTGGGAACTGTTGGTGATGGCATAAAGCCCAGTGTGGAGATTTGCAAATAAAGAGATGGAGAGTACTTTTTGACAGATGGGAAATTGCATCAGGGAAAGGGTTATCTAGTTACTCAATGATTTCCCTCTGACAGTTTCCATTATTATTGTTTAATGAGAGGGAGGCAAGTGTCTTACAGGATTAATTCTGAAATTCCATTGGGCAGGGTCAGAAATTGTCAAATCCACGGAAATTTGCTATGGAGGGATGAGCAATGAGTACAGCTCCAAAAGTGACTTTCCCAAGAAGACAAAGCAACGACGATAGTGTTGATAGTAACAATACGAAATTAAATTGTGATACATATTTTCTTCTTCAGATCAGTGAAGAATAACCAGTACCGCGGGCAGCGAAAATCGAACAGTCAACCAAAGTTACTAAGGCCTTCAAAGTTACTAAGGCTTCTTTAGAGATTTAATGACAAACGAGCAAAGATTACATTAAATTTAAAAAATACCAAATGACATTATAAAGAAGAAAGGGAAAAAGCATAATAAAGGAAGAACATGAGTAAGAGCAATAACTTATAATGCAAATCATAAAATTAACAAAAGAAAATTAATAGTCTAACAATGAAAGCAATCACAGTACAAATCTCAAAGGGTGGAAAGTTCACCAGAAAAGCTTAAGCTAAAGCAGGGCTTTAGCTGGCTTCATACAACAATTAAAATAATCAATTATTGATTTAGAAAGTAACCGCTGAAATAAACAATAAAAAAGTGCAAAATACATGGTCTAACATACAATTTCAAAAAGACAAAATATTTGTTCAAAACCAATTGTCACAGATGTGACTTGTACTTAAACAACGAGATAACATATTGAGCCAACAATTTTCGGACCTCTAGTTTCTTATAAAGGAACATCGAGTAATCGACAAAGAAACCAATTAAAAATTCATAAGTTGCAACAGAGATCCACACTTCTATGATGCACATTCCTTATGTATATAAAGATAGATTTTTCTTGGGAGTGGCCTACAACAAGGATAAACACACATTGTGCTTAATATGCATGTGGGAAAAGTGCCTAGCATTTCACATACTTTATAGGGAAAGGGAACATAATAATGATAGGAAATGATTCAAGTGCCATTTTCCTCAGATGGTGATAGATGACAAATTATTTTATGTACCTGAACTAGTCTGAAATATTGGTCCTTTAACAAAATAAATGCAAAAACGAAGGAACTTACAGAACCTATTATACAGTGATATAAGAAGATTCAGAGCCAAGAGGATACTGGCTCAAAAAATTGAGCATCTTCATAATTGAAGGTGTTCCTCTCCATACTCAAATTTCATCCTCTGGATTGCCATTAGGAATTTAACGAAGACAGCTACAGATAATTCAACCAACATGTATTTCTTTGTTAAGTGTGAGTGTGTGTGTATCTATATAATAAAACACAAAGAAAGCTATCAAGTGGCTCTTATTCAATATGGTTGAAATCAATGGTCCAGATCTAACCTCACAAAATATATTTTCCCGCCCAAAAGTTTTCCCTCAAAACTCATATTCAAATCCCCCAAAACAACTCCTATATTTATTTATTTATTCCTCTCTCTCTCTCTCTCTCTCTCTCTCTCTCTCTCTCTCTATTTACTCAGAAATTTATATTTCCAGATTTCAGGTTCGTAAATTTTCATATTTTTATGCATTTTTTTTGTACTCATGTTATATTGAAAATAGCAAATATCTCATCAACAGTTAAATCTCATCATTTATCACACTCAAAGTTCTAAGAAGTTGGATTTTATACCTCCATTTATTATTATTTTTCAACATATACTAATGGAAACATGGACTTTTATTTACAACTAATTATTGTTTTACTATTCAAACTTGAGTTACATAATTGTTGTTTTACTGTTTACAAGACTTTCGTATGCTGTATCGTTCTGAAGACGTGCCATAGACACGTGCCCACGGGCAAATCTAGTGTGTGTGTGTGTGTGTGTGTGTGTGTGTGTATAAAATAAAACACAAAGAAAGCTATCAAGTGACTCTCCTTCAATCCCCAAAAAATCAAAGGTCCGGATCTAACCTCACAAAACATATTTTCCCCCCCAAAACTCAAATTCAAATCCCCCACCCAAAACAACCCCTTAATTTATTTAATTATTTCTTTCTTTCCCTCTCACTCACTCTCTCTCTCCCCCCCCCCATTCAAAAAATTAAGAAAATAAAAAAAATTAAAATTTTTTTAAAAACTAAAAAAATTAAAATTTTAAAAACTTTAAAAATAATTCAAAAAAATAAAAAAATTCGAAAACTTACAAAAAAAATTTAAAATATTTTTAAAAATTTAAAAAATATTTAAAATTTTAAAAAATTAAATAATTTTAATTTTTTAAAAATTTTAGAAAATTTAGAAATTGTAAAAAATTGAAAATTAGAAAAAATTAAAAAATTTGAAAATTTGAAAATCTCAAAGCAAATCCAAATCCAATGTTGAACCTTAATAAAGAGGACGTCGCCGATATCTGATCCGCTGCTGATTCCGTATCGGTGACTCCCCTCCACCGAATCGAAAGCCTCTATATGCGATGCGACGACTCTAATTTCATCTCATTAACCGAATTCTCATTCTAATTTTTAATTTTTTGTGTGCAGAGGATTACTCAGTTTTTTGCTGACTCGAATTTTGTGTGTGCATACGATTTAAGTTCAGAGATGTATGATTGTTTTATTTTTGGGTTTAAAAAATTTTAATTTGGTGATTTATTTGATGAGTTTTTTATTGGTTTTGATTTAAGGTGTACGCATGTGAGAGATAGATTATTTGGTGGCCTCAATTTGGGCTTTCAAACCATAGCAGGACATGTAAGCTGACTAGCAACCTAAAATAACTTGGCAAATATGCAACATTAATTTCTTTATTATAAGAGAAAATATTATCGTGAAGTGTTCCCTTCACTGATTATTAGAAACCATGAATAACATAACATTCAAGAACTTTTAGTGTATGTTTGGATATATAGGATTGGGATGACTGGAGTTTACCGAGCTTACCAGTGAAGGGTGCAAACTCTCCACTCAAGAAAGACAGCTAAAGTAAATTTGATATTTATCCATTTTGATTTTTTTTATAAAGGTGCAATGGGGAGACAAAGTGGAGATAAAAGAAATGATTAGCATGGATTAGAGTTTTGAAAACTTCATGTATTTCATTTTGGTTGGAATAATAATAAGAGGTATTTCAATTGCAAACTAAGTCTCAGACAAACTAATGTTTAGATTATTGGTATTGTAGATACCTTCACACATGCACTTGCGTTACCATTGTATTTAGATATGCTCATAGTGGTTATGGGATTATAGTAAGCTCTATAAAATCTAGCTATATGATAATGTCCTTGCATAACTATTACAAACATCTAAAAGTGATGCTGAAGTTTAAAAAAACTCTATGCAGTGTTTCTAACAAACTATATGCATTCCAGATAAGTTCAAGCTAGTGATCAAGAAGGCGATGGTTGAGCTTAAAGGTAAATATACTGTTTTCTCATATAATATATTTGCTACTTCAATTAATTTGCTGGACCTCCAAAACTATTTTATATAATTAAACCAGGAGCACCGTTCCGAAGACGTGTCGTAGGCACGTGTCAACGTGCAAACCTAGTATATATAATAAAACACAAAGAAAGCTATCAAGTGGCTCTCCTTCAATCCCCTCAAAATTAAAGGCCCAAATCTAATATCACAAAACACATTTTTCCCTCCAAAATTTCAAACTCCAAAACTCAAATTCAAATCTCCCCCCAAAAAAAATACAACTCATTTATTTATTTAATAATTTCTCTCTCTATCTCATTCTCTCTATTTACTCAGAAATTTAGATTTTCATATTTCGGGTTTGTAAATTTTTAGATTTTTTATGTTTTTTATTGTTCGTGTTACATTGAAAATAGCAAATATCTCTTCAATAGTTAAATTTTATCATTTTCCACTCTCAAAGTTCTAAGAAGTTGGATTTTATAATTATTTTTCAACATATACTAATGGAAACATAGACTTTTATTACAACTAATTATTGTCATACTATTCAAACTTGAGCTACATAGTTATTGTTTTACTCTTTACAAGGCTTTTCATATGTTGTATCGTTCCGAAGACGTGTCATAGGCACGTGCCCATAGGCAAATCTAGTATATATATGGCATCAGTCAAAACATTTCACCTAACAACCTAAAACAAAAATAAAAAAATAAATAAGTGATAAGTAAATGAGATTATATATTTACTTACGAAGAATTTATATACTATACCGTCTTAGAAATGTCGTTGGGCCTAGGGAAAACTCCCCACGTAGAAACCTTAGGCTTGTATAAATCAGGGTTACCAGCATCTATGTTTGAACTCTTCCTTCGAGGTGTTGTAACGTCGAACTTGCTGGCATCTCCTACAATAATTTCCACTTCAGGAATTTCTCCATCTAAAAGTGGCTCCACAACTGGAGCTAGTCCAGGCGGAGGTCCACTATATCTCTTCTTGTCAGAAAAGCCAAACCCCACAAAATCAATGCTGGACATTTTTGGGGCATCCTTCTTACTTACTGTATTTGTTAGTGAGACGTCCTTTGTGTTCATTACGTTCATCTTCTCTGGACCTAGGATATAAATAAACCATAAATTTGTATTTCACAAGTAGGAGACAAATTAAGTGGCGGAGAAATTATATTAGTTTACTTTTCTAATGAATGAAAAACTTCCATATGATTGTAAGTAGAAGAGAAACACTCAAAAGTACAATACTTATTATTAAGCATTATATGTATGACAGATTACTAAATAAGGACCATAATGAATTTGATAGTATAAATTTGTATGCCTCCCTGTCATCTTATTCCATTACATTATTGAAACCATAATCACTTGTGGCTCAGTTTCATTTTATTGAGATTCTCTCTAGTCTGAGGCATCAGTCATGTAATATTATTATTGAAACTACAATCACTTGTGATTCAGTGTCATTGTATTGAGAGTCTCTAGTCTTATAAATCAGTTATATCACACAGACAGAAGATCACTTCAAAAATCACAGGATTGTTACATTAGTTTCATCATCTTAAGGGGTCTCCTGTATTGCCAATCTTCCCCAAGAAATTCACAATCACAACTGTTCTAATATAAAAACCTATCCTAGATAACCTAGACATATCAATCCAGCATTAGCACACAAACAAGTCCAATGATGTTCTGGATGAGCTCATAAAGTTTTACGAAGTCAGCTCATGCTCAGTTGATGCATTTAATGTTAGAATTTGCTACAGTTTAATCTCCCAGCGCAAATCCTTAGGTGCAGGATTGAGAACTGGCAACGAATCCCAGCGCAAATCCTTAGGTGCATAACTTCATAAACTTGCATCCATAGTCTGAATAATTCCTTACAAGATTAGGGAAACTTCTTTGGTCTGACCACATATCTATTTGGAAACAAGTCAAAAACTTTGGACCTACCTTACAACTCCTTGCCCTGCAGACTAGCCCACAAGCTCTACAGTGATACAAGTTTAGTCAATTAGCCATGGAATTGAGGGCTAGGTGCTCTTCACAATGGCAAAAATATTAAGCATATTCTAACACCTAATTGACGGAACTTGATAAAATCTTATCATGTTTAATGTTATTAATCTCAAAAAAGAGGTTCTCACAAAAGAACTTTTCTAAGACAATTATAATTAAAAGGGTATTTTTCACTTATATTTCTGACATATATTTTTATTCCTTTTTTATTCACCACAACTCGATATTCTTATATTTATCCCCAATGACCAACACTAAAGTTTTTTCCCAACTTAACTCTGATTAGACTTTTACCCCACTGGTCAAATGACCCTTTTAAAGATGATCCCTCATCTCCTAACACTCGCATCTCCCTCAATTTCTTTCCTAAATCATGTCAGCGATAAACAGCATCATATAAAAATGTCCTTGTGGATGTTCTGAGTGTCGATGATGGACCAACTAATAGCCACCATAGCAGAAAGCATAGGATTCAAAGCCTACTACCGTTCCTCAATGACTCAGTTTCTCTTATAGCAACACTCATACTCATCTTCAAAATCATCTCTACCATCAAAGGTAGGGCCAGCTTCAGTCATAACATCATTGTGGCTCTATCTACTACAGGAATTGCTGGAATAGTTTGCTCACCATATCTTCAATTCCAACTTCAGCTTTAAATCCGAATTTACTAGGAAATTGAAACTGTTGAGATTGAGAGTTTAGGTTGTGTGGTAGGAAGAAATGGGGGTGTAGATTGAACAGTTGGCATACCTAACTGATAGGATAATGTCATGTTTGAATTGTTTTTTTAGAACTAAGGTAATGTGGGAACATGGGAATCTTAGATTGAATGGAATTGAGAAGTTCGATATTAAGGGTTTTTTCTTCAAGAACTATATCGAAACAATTGTATAAATCTCCCAATATCATATAGTATTTCCTATATTTTAAGTAAAATAGAAACTACTTCAATTGAGCTAGAGGGATAACTTAAGCATAGGCCCCACACTAGAGAGGAAATATGAAAATATTGACTTCTGACTCATAATAAACTTTATAGAAATTTAGTAGTGACAATAATACTAAATTAAAACTTGGGGTGGGGACCAAAATCAATATCTAGTATGTTGGAAAGAAGATGGGGCCAAACTTTTTTCTTCCAAGTTGTGCTTAAAAGGAAGTGGGACACAATGTCATTGCAAATAGAGCATAAACATGTGTTTCTACTTCAACTGTAAATGGGTTTTCCAATTCAAGATAGGCATGTTGATCATTGCTAGTGTTTTACTTGGATCTCAAGTGACAAAATAAGGCTGCCAGAAGTAACGCGTAGTTGCAAAGCTTTGATTATCATTACATATTTAAAACATAGAGTAGGTGGATTGATCTTCTTCATATAGAATTGCTTCTACTTGGTCCCAAGTCTAGATCCTTCATTACGGAAGTAATCCTTCAGCTATATTTGAATGATATTTCTCACTTGTTAGCTAGTTTGAGACCCCATAGTGCAAGTAGCTTCACCTTTAAGAAAGCACACTTTGGTTTTTACATATTCTTTTTTACACTAATCCAACTTGGGGGTACCAATGAGAGGGTGGAGGAAACTGAAAATACCTTTTTTGGATGTGGAGCTATAAGGTGTGATTTTCCTTATATATGAGTTGTCCTAAAGATTCTTGTACTTTGGATTATGTTTGGTAACAAGGAAGCTAAGCTCTAGCTTTCATTACGATTTCAAGTTCTTTAGCCCTTCTCTCCAATTTTGTCTAGACTACCTTCATAGTTATCTTACAAATTTCGAGTGTTATTTCAATGAATTGAATTATTTCTTTTGATACAATATGAAAGTACTTTGTTAGTTATGCACTCTCATAATATGATTAGTTCTATTTTTCACGAGGTTTTAATTTCTCAAATTCTTTTATTTAGAATATTCTTGGCATTTTTTGCTGTTAAAACACTTCAAGCTTAGTCTCTACATTCCCTCTTCTACTTTTGAGTTTCAACAACAGTGTTTTGCATCGATACTCTTATATTTTTAAGTTCTTTGTAAATCTAAGCATTAGATGAAGTAATCCTGTAATGTATGACATAAGTATAGATCGAAGGTTTTAGGCAAGGCAAGGAAGTTCTATCGTTAATAGTAGGAGTAAAGATAAGGGGAGAGAGTCTAAAATTTTCTTGATTCTCATTCATGAGAGCTTTTCTTTTTATTGGTTTCAACTATAAGATACTCTAAACAAACGTTCCAAAGTATATTATACCTTTCGGATGACAAATTAATCTAGTATTTAACTTTAGACAGTTAAAGTAAAACAATTTGCAATTTTTCTAAGTGAATACTACTACCATTTCCATGTTCGAGTGTGTGTGTGTGTTTGTATGTGAAAGAATGAGAGAGAGCGCTCCTTTGTTCTTCATAAAATTCTCAAAACTCGGCCACAAGTTTCTTGGTTGTAAAGGATCAACATTTTCTATCAAGGAACAATACATATAAATCAAGTCTACAACTTGCTATTGCCTATTGGTTTTTATTCTTAAAAAAAATTGCTATTGGCTGTTTGTCAGTCGATATCAATCTTCAGCTCGGGTTAGGTTCAAATTTTAGCAACAGATTAATTTTACTCTTGTAACATGTTTCAGCCCAAGTTTGCTGGCATTTGAGAGATTTATTACATTAATATTCTTTTTCATTAACACTTTGTTGGAAATATGCATCAGGTGGGAATCGGACTTTGGTTGCTACACCAAAACTCCAAAATTCTAACAATTCTAAACGAATATCAAGCTTTTAGCCTAACCTAGTCAAAACCAAGAGTAAGTTACATTTTTTTTACCAGAATTTATGGCCGAGTTTGTGGTATTTTTTGGTTCGCTGCCTTTCTTCTTCTTGTACTCTCTCGCCTTCTCCATAGCAAGCTTAACCGAAGCAGGAATCTTCGACTCCGAATCACCATTTACCTTCTTACCATCACCGCCGGATGAGGTGGAGTCGGGTTCGCCAACGGGGGTGGAGGACGAGGAGGCGGCGGCGGCTAGGGTTACGAAGGGTTTGGGTGTTCTTTTTGGCGGGAAAGAGGAGAGGGGATTGAGGGAGAGAGACCATGTGGGCGTTGAGATTGAAGCCATTTTCTTTTCGACTCTTCGGGTTTCAGGGATGAGGAAGATGAAGATGAAGATGAAGCTGTGGAGAAAAATCCTTTTTTTTCGGTTCCTTTTGTTTCTAATTCTCGGTTTGTGGACTTGGATATATGCAGTTTTTGTATAGAAAACCAGAAAATATGTTTCTCACACGTTTATATTTTAATTTAGATTACTAGTAATTGACACGTACACCGATTATAGTTTTTTTTAAAGTAAAAGTTTAGACGCAGTATGAACTTGAACCTAAGACTTCCTTTATAATAATTATGCACGTGCGTTATACACATTGATAGATTTACAAATGACACTAAAATCTTCTTCCATTATAATATTAGAGATAAGTGATTTATTTAGCTAAAAAATAAGTAGGAAAATCTAAAAATCAATTTCTTTTGTTTAAATATCATTTTTAAAAACTGGAAAATAGTTTTGCACAAATTTTTTTATTCATATTGTGAAGATAGCTAAATGAGAAATATTTTTAAAATACGCTATGGAGCATAATGACAACAATTTTAGTTTATATCTGGAAAAGTAAAATCATTTATAATCTTTCGAAAGATTCTCTTTATCAATTCTAGTGTTTTCCTTACTTTTAAAAGGAAAGCAATTTTCCTTTGAAACTAAAAATGTGGCACATGGGTTTCACTAGACGTACGGGCTAGCCATGGGTTCCACTAGAGTAGAGCAATTAGAAAATGTAGCCTTGATTAGAGACGACCCAAGGATAGCAATTAACTAACCCCGGGGGTAGTAAGGAAGGGTAAGACGTTAGGTGTTTTATCAGTGTTAATGGTGTACACATTTTGGAATGTTAGAGGGATGCGGAAAAAGTTAAAGAAAATAGCTATAGGAGTGACTTTAGGCAAAATAAACCCGGACATAGTCGGACTCCAAGAAACAAGATTAGATTGTCCGTCAGAGGAGGATTTCAAGAACTTGAGGGGTACGACAGATTTCCTTTGGAGATTTAAAGCCGCAAGGGGGTTTTCCGGAGGAATTGCAGTGGGTGTTAATTCTTTTAAATTTGAGATTATAGATGACCATATTGGTGAGTTCACGGTCTCAATTAGAGTTAGGCGTAGATGTGACGATTGGGTGCAAACTATCTCCTCGGTTTATGGACCGTATGATAATAGAAGGCGTAAAGATTTTTGGGCGGAACTAAGATTTATCAGGAATAACTGGAGCGGACCGTGGATGATTGGAGGAGATTTCAATATTACTAGATTCCAGAACGAGTCGAACGGCGAGGGGCACAATCGAGTGGACCGAAACGCCTTCAATGAGATCATAGAAGACTTAGAGTTGGTGGAATTAGAGATGACCGACAGAAAATTCACTTGGTCGAACATGCAGCATAATCCGATTCTTTCCAAGTTAGATAGGGTTCTAGTGTCAAACGAATGGGAGGACGATTATCCCTTAGCTAAGGTTAAATCCGCGTTGCGATACACATCAGATCACATCCCGCTAGTCATTGACAGCAAGCTACAAGAAGGGAAGAGGATTGGCGGCTTCAAATTCGAGAAAGCGTGGACAATTTGCGACGATACCAAGCAAATCATTGCGGACTCTTGGAAATTAGATACTATTCAAGTTTCGGCTGTCGGAATTTGGGTTGAGAAGTTGAGGCGCCTTCGAAGGAGACTAAAAGGGTGGGCAAGTCAAAAGAAGAGAGATATTAGCAATAGAAGCATTTCTGTTGCTAGTAGAATTTTCGAGCTAGAATCGTGTCAAGAAGCGAGAGATCTGTTGGAGGTAGAAAAAGACGAGCTCTTCAGCAAGAGGCTAGAGATTCAACAAATCGGGAAGATGGAGGAGATGTATTGGCAACAAAGATCAAGGATCCAATGGCTGAAAGAGGGGGACGCTAATACGAAATTTTTCCACAAGATGGCAAGCGGAAGAAAAAGACAAAACCACATTACAGATTTACAGGTGAACGGGAGATGGACTGAAAATGAGGCACGCATTAGAAAGTTTCTTGACGAATACTATCACGATATCCTCGGTTCTAATTCTTCTGGAAGATGCGAGTTAGCCCCCGATATGTGGTCCGACTTCAGAATAGAGGGAAGCTCCGGAATTGAAGCAAGATTTACAGAATCGGAGGTCCTCGAAGCCATTAAGACGCTGGGCCAGGATAAGGCCCCCGGCCCCGACGGTACGCCGATCTTCTTCTACAAAATTTATTGGGATATCATCAAAGAAGATCTTATGAACATTTTCAACGAACTGTACGACGGTACAACAAATCTAGAAAGATTGAACTACGCTTCAATCATTTTGATTCCTAAGAAAAGTGAGATTGCCTCCCATAAGGACCTTAGGCCAATCAGTTTACTGAACGGTTCGTTCAAGATCATAACGAAAGTTCTTGCACAAAGATTGGCACCGCATTTGAACGACGTCATAGCTCCGTCGCAAAGCGGTTTCATCAGAGGAAGGGATATTATGGATAGCATCGCATCCGCACATGAAATCGTTTTCAGAGGTCACAAAGGAAAAGTGGACGGCTTTCTCCTAAAACTAGATTTTCAAAGAGCGTATGATTCCATTAATTGGGATTGTATTGAGGAGACTCTGGATCGAAAATGATTTGGCCCCAAATGGAGATTATGGATGAACATGTGCATTCGTGGAGGAAAATCGTTCATCCAAGTGAACGGATAGCAAGGGAAAGAGATTAGGTGCAAAAGAGGGTTGAGGCAAGAGGATCCGCTTTCGTCCCTTCTCTTCGCAATAGTTGCGGACGGGTTAGCGGAGATGATAAGACGCGCCCAGGAAAACAACACTATCAGTGGCGTTCAGATTAAAGGAATAGCTCAGCCAATGGCAATTTTACAATACGCGGATGACACTCTCCTCTTCGGGAAAGCTACCTTGCCAGAAGTGGTAGCCATCAAGACAGTTTTAGGGTGTTTACAAGGGTGGTCGGGGCTAAAGGTAAATTATCACAAGACCAGCATTATTCCGTTATCCGACCAGCTCACTTTGACTGCCGAAGAGATTGCGGGGATCTTTAACTGCAAGAATAGCGAATATCCAATGAAATATCTAGGAGCGCCAATCAGACCGGGAGCGCTTCAGAAGGAGGATTGGTATCCGCTAATTAGCAAGATCGAAAAGAAACTATCAGGATGGCAGAGCCGGTTTATATCGCTAGGAGGAAGAATAATTTTGTTAAATTCCGTTCTCTCAGCAATACCGTTGTATCAAAGAATACCCTCATCAATACCCTCATCTTTCTTGGGTTCAATGTATCAAAGAATTTTATTTTGGCTCCTCGCCGTGGTGGGAGTTCAACCCCTCCATCCATCGTTTTGCCTCCCCGTTTTGGAAAGGCGTCTGGAAAGTCTCCCAGGCTTTCCAGTCTAGCATTTTTAGGCTTTGTGCTGACGGTTCGAGAACCAAGTTTTGGACCGATCTTTGGTTAGGCAATATCACCCTTGCTTCTGCTTATCCCGCCCTCTTCAGACTGGCCTCTTTCCCAGATGCGTCTGTTGAGGAATCTATGATTTGGGTCAATTCCACTAGAGTTTGGAATATCCCCTTTGTTACCCAATTAACCCCCCTTCTTGTCTTAAATCAGCAACAATTGATGGACTCTCTCAATGGATTCGAGTGGAAACACTCGAAGGATATAGCCTGGCGATGGAATGCCTCTGGCATTTTTTCGGTTAAATCTTTCTACATGTTCCTCAATTTCCGAGGTATCGCTTCCCCGGCTGCTGATTTCATCTGGAATTCCTGCGTTCCCCTCAAGGTTAAAATTAATTCGTGGCTGGCCATCAGCAACAAGCTTCTCACTGTCCAGGTTCTAAACAAAAGAAATCTGGCGTGGGGGCAGAACTGTCCTTTATGTTCGGAAGCCTCTGAAAACATCGATCACCTTTTCGTGGAATGCTCTTTCATTTGTCCTCTTTGGAAATTAGTGTCTCTCGCTTGGGTCAATCCGGCTATTCCTCCCAACCTTCTTTCATGCTGGAAATCCCCCCCATGCCTCCCCAAATATTATAAGAGCTGGTTCCTTTCGGTCCATATTATCATCTGGATTACCTGGATGGAAAGAAATCGACGAATTTTCTCGCATAAAGCGTCCTCTATTGCGTCCCTTATGGAGGACCTATTTTTTCTGTTCAAATTTTGGAGTTCTCAGACAAAAGAAGAGACTCGTCGCCGTCTCTTCTATTACCGTCTCGATGAATCCCTTATTGTGCTTACTAGACTTAATGCAATATGAATTTCTCTTTCTAGTCTCTTAGTTTTGTTTATTTATGTTGTCCGGATTTATATTCTGCTCTTAGCTTCTCAGAGTTTTTTCTGTGATTATTTTGCCTTCTGGCTCACTCTTTATTTTTGTTATCCGGTATTTTTACAGGAATGATGATGAGGCTCCTGCCTAGTCCTTCCAGTTTGTTCTTAGTTCTTTAGTTCTTTAGCTTGGAGCCCTTTTAATTATGGCTCTTCTTTTGCTCAGATTGTCCGGTCTTGGTCGGGTTTTCTTCTTTTGTTGCAGCTCCAAGTTGACAGAGCAGCTCTTTATCTAAGTTTCTTAGTGTTTAGTTGGTATTTTCTTTTGTTTGTAAAGGCATCCTATGCTTGTTTAGCTCTATTTATCGCTTATATGTTTCTATGGGCTACTGTGGCGTGTGGGTTGTGTTTGATGGTCGGCTGTGGTTGCAAGTTAGGTGGGTGAGCGTGAGGATGTTTATTTTGACGTTCTAACTCCTGGACTTGTAATCAGCTCCGGCGTCTTATTGTAGTGGCTTAACTGTTTTAGTATGTTATTTTGCTTCTTCTTAGTTTATTGGGCCTCGATCCGCCTGTCGGCGTTTATACTCATCCATTTTCTGATTTGTTGCTGGCGCCTTTTTGCTTGATTTAAGTCCTACTCTATCTAGTTCTTCTCTTGTTTTTGAGCTGCTGGTGACTCATTTGTATGTTGAGCTGTGTGATGTATATATTGCTTCTATGTTTTTGCTTCTTGATGGGAGTTGGTTGTTTTGAGGATTGCTGTATTTCTGTGGGATTCCAGTTTGTTTATTGGTATACTGTGTTAGCATGCCCCTGTTGTCGACTCTTGCTTCCTGAGGTGGCATGTCGACGTGCAGTCGTCCTCTGGTAGTGCGCCTCCCCCCCTCCCATCGGTAGAGGCCTCGCTCTTCGTCTTTCCTCCCGCTGCGTTCGCTGTATGATCCGTCGATGCCTGCTAGCTGAGTTCTGGTCAACCAAGCATGAAGCCAGGCTTAGCTTCAGTTTTGATGGCGTTTGCATCCCCCGACCGTTCCGACATCATGATCGTTTCGCCTTTTAGTTCCTTAGTTTTACTTGTTCCGTCTTCACCATTATTATTGTACTTAACTTCTCCTCATTGTGTTCTGAGATTGCTTTTGTTTTACTTCTTGTAAAACCATCCATGACTGTATTGTACTGTAACCTTTTAGATCTATATATTTTTTGATCAGGCTGGAGTCGTTTGACTCTATCCGTTAACATCAAAAAAGCAATACCGTTGTATCTAATGTCTATTTACGAACTGCCTAAGTGGGTAATTCAGATAATCGATAAAGTTAGAAGAAGATTCTTATGGAAAGGAACGAACGAGGGGAACAAAGGATTACCCCTGGTAAAGTGGGGGAGAGTCTGTAAGAGAAGGGAATTTGGGGGCTTGGGAATCATGAACTTACATGATATGAATAAAGCTTTGCTGAGTAAGTGGTGGTGGAAGATTACTACCAAGCGTAAAGGATGGTGGAGCTTCACATTTGATCGGTTTCGCAAGAGAAAAAAATATCGATATGGAGGAAGGAGTCCATCAGCCAAGGTGTCCCTCCTTTGGAAAGGGATAGCTAAGCAGGGGGAGATTTTCCACACTAATACGAGATGTGTAGGATAATGGCTCGATTCTGGTATTTGGTATCTGCAGTGTTCGAAAGTTTCAGAGCTTCAGTCGACTGGATGGAGGAGCAGTCGACTGTCCAGAGAGGAGTTTTCGAAGACTGAGAATACAGCAGCAGCAGTCGACTGTATGTGGGAGTCAGTCGACTGTCGGCGGGTTTTGGATCCAGATTCGGCCCAATTCGAAAGGCCCAATAGTTTCCCTATAAATACACCCGTTAGGGTTTTGTAAATTGTAACACCTTATTCGGATTTTGAAGCCGTCATCTCTTGTAAACTTTGTTTTGCCCATTGTTGAGAATAGCAAGAAGAACCCCAACCGCCCCTTGTGGATGTAGGCATTGTTTTGCCGAACCACGTAAATCTTGTGTTCTTGTGTTGCTTGTTTTTCTGTGTTTTCTCGCTGTTTCTCTCGTTTGATTGTTGGTTTGATTTGTATTCCGCACAACAAGTGGTATCAGAGCTGTTGGTTTGATCTAGAGGGAGATGGCGGGTGATGCAGATGCAACCAAGGATGTTGTGGGATCAAGTTCATACAGAACAACGATTCACAACGCAAAATTTGAAGTTGAAAATTTTGATGGGACAAACAATTTCGGGATGTGGCAATGTGAGGTGTTGGATGTTCTTGTTCAACAAGAACAAGATGTTGCTTTGGAGAAAGAAAAACCTAAGGATATGTCCGAAGCAGATTGGAAGAAGTTGAATCGAGTTGCGTGTGGGACTATTCGGCTCTTTATTGAGAAGGCTCAGAAGTATGATTTGATGAGGGATACCATTGCTGCGGTGTTGTGGAAGAAGCTCGAAGACAAATACATGAGGAAAAGTTTGGAGAATCGGCTGTATTTGAAGAAGAGACTTTTTCGCTTCACCTACACGGAAGGTATGTCTATGAATGCTCATGTTGAATCATTTAATAAATTATTGGCTGATTTGTTAAATTTGGATGAGCAAATTAAGGATGAAGATAAAACCCTAATTCTGTTGAATTCATTACCTGAAAGTTATGATCATTTAGCAACTACTTTACTATATGGAAAGGATACTGTTAAATATGAAGATGTAGCAAATGCCCTGTTGAATAATGAAACTAGGAGAAGGGATAAAATGGTTGATAGGGAAACTTCTGAGGCATTGATTGTAAGGGGCAGGACTGAGACCAGATCTGAGTCCAAATCTGGGAAAAAGGGAAACAAATCTCGTTCCAAATCGAGAGGAGTTTCGAAGGACAGGAAAATACCGGCCAAAGATGAATGTGCTTTCTGTCATGAAAGGGGGCATTGGAAAAAGGATTGTCCAAAGCTACGAAATAAGGGAAATTCGACTGCAAATGTGACTGTTGATAATTTAGAAAGTGGCGAGGATTTTTCTTTTGCACTAGCTTCTAGTCCCTCACTTTATCAAGAAGTATGGTTTCTTGATACAGCAGCCTCCTATCATATGTCTTGGAAAAAGGAGTGGTTTACTTCTTTGGAGTATATGGATGGTGGTGTAGTTTTGATGGGAAATGATGCACCTTGTAAGAAGGTAGGAATCGGGAAGATTGAATTGCTAATGCACGATGGTCTTATTAGGGAGCTTTCAGATGTATGGTATGTTCCAGATTTGAAAAAAAATCTGATTTCACTAGGTGCTTTGGAGGCCAGTGGATTGAAATTTGCTAGTGAAGGTGGCATTCTGAAGGTGACTAGCGGATCACTCGTGGTGATGAAAGGGCAAAGAAAGAGGAACTTGTTTTTCTTGCAGGGAAAAACATATTTGGGTGAGGCTGCCAGTGTAACTGAAAGGCCTAAACAGGTTGTTCCCGATTCTACTAGGTTGTGGCATATGCGACTCGGGCATGCAGGAGAAAGGGCCTTGCAGGGGCTTATGAAGCAAGGGTTGCTTAAAGATGCTAAAGGGTGCAAGTTGGAATTTTGTGAACATTGTGTTTTGGGTAAGCAAACTAGGGTGAATTTTGGTACAGCTGTACATCAGACAAAGGGTATCCTCGATTATGTGCACACAGATGTTTGGGGCCCTACTCAGACACCTTCTATGAGTGGTAGACACTGGTTTGTTACTTTTGTTGATGATTACTCCAGACGAGTTTGGGTATATACCATGAAGCACAAAGATGAAGTTTTGACATTGTTCACAAGTTGGAAGAAGAAAGTTGAAAATCAGACTGGTAGGAAAATTAAGGTTCTGAGGTCAGATAATGGAGGGGAATATAAGAATGATCCGTTTCTGAAGTTGTGTGAAGATGAAGGGATCCAGAGGCACTTCACAGTTAGGAAGACTCCACAGCAAAATGGGGTTGCAGAAAGGATGAACAGAACCTTACTTGAGAAGGTGAGATGTATGTTAGCACAGTCTGGATTGAAGAAGACATTTTGGGCAGAAGCTGTTATATATGCAAGCCACATTGTCAACCGTTTACCATCAGCAGCACTTGAAGGCAAAACGCCTATTGAGGTATGGAGTGGTAAACCTGCATCTGATTATAGTTTTTTGCATATATTTGGTTGTCCTGCTTATTTTCATGTAACTGAAACTAAACTTGATGCAAGAGCCAAAAAGGCTATATTTGTTGGTTTTAGTACTGGTGTCAAAGGTTACAGGTTGTGGTGTCCAGAACAGAAGAAGTTAGTAATCAGCAGAGATGTGACTTTTGATGAGACCAGCATGATTAGCTCGGGACAGTCGACTGGTGGTATAGGACAGTCGACTGGTGAGCAGCAGAAGAGTGGGACAGTTCTTCAACAGGTGAGTGGCAGAATCTCGGGACAGTCGACTGATGTACAGGATCAGTCGACTGGTGGTCTAGAACAGCAGAAGAGTGGGAGCTCGGGACAGTCGACTGTTGGCAATTACTAGTCGACTGGTAGGAGAGTTCTCCAACAGGTGGAGTTAGAAAAGTTGTCAGTTGAAAATCCTGTTCCTGTCCAAGATGAAGATGATGTGGTTGATACTGAGAATGATGAAGAAGTTCCTATCCAGCAGGAAGAATCAATTGCAGTAAGAAGGCAAAGAAGAGATATCAAACGACCGTCTCGCTTTACAGATACAGTTGCATTTGCTCTTCCCATTGTGGATGATGAAGTTCCCTCCAACTTCAAAGAAGCCACTAGAAGTTCAGAAAATGCAGATTGGAAAGTTGCTATGGATGAAGAGATGAACTCTCTTCATAAGAATAAGACTTGGGATCTAGTGCAACTACCAAAGGGGAAGAAAGCAATTGGTTGCAAGTGGGTGTATACGAAGAAAGAGGGTCCAAAAGGCAGTGTTCGGTTCAAGGCTAGACTAGTTGCAAAGGGGTATGCTCAACAGGAAGGTATTGACTATAATGAAGTGTTCTCTACGGTTGTTAAGCATCCTTCTATTCGGATTTTGTTAGCTTTGGTAGCACAGTTTGATCTTGAATTGACACAGATGGATGTGAAGACTGCATTCTTACATGGGGATCTAGATGAAGAAATTTATATGTTACAGCCAGATGGGTTTAAGACAGCTGGGAAGGAAAGTTGTGTTTGCAGGTTGAAGAAGTCTCTCTATGGGTTGAAGCAATCTCCAAGGCAGTGGTATTTGAGGTTTGATCAGTTTATGAAGGTGCAGAGATATTCCAGAAGTGAGTTTGATCATTGTGTCTACTTCAGGAAGTTGCAGGATGGTTCTTTCATATATCTGTTATTATATGTGGATGATATGTTGATTGCCTCTAAAAATGCTAAGGAGATTCAAAATTTGAAGAATCAGTTGAGTTCTGAATTCGAGATGAAGGATCTTGGTGAAGCCAAGAAGATACTTGGGATGGAGATAGCTAGAGACAGAGCAAAGGGCATAGTAAGTTTGACACAGAAGCAATATCTTTTGAAGGTGCTGAAACGGTTTGGTATAGATGAGAAAACTAAACCAGTCAGTACACCCTTAGCCACTCATTTCAGAATTAGTGCTTCTCAGTCTCCAAGTACAGATGAAGAGAGACAGTATATGGCGAATGTACCTTACACTAGTGTGGTTGGCAGTTTGATGTATGCTATGGTTTGTACTCGACCAGACATCTCTCAGGCGGTGAGTATGGTTAGTCGATATATGCATGATCCAGGCAAAGAGCATTGGCAAGCGGCAAAATGGATTTTGAGGTACATAAGTGGCACCACAGATGTGGGTTTGAAATTTGAAAGGGATGACAATATTAGCAGGTTATTGGTTGGATATGTTGATTCAGACTATGCAGGTGATCTAGATAAGAAGCGGTCTACTACAGGCTATTTGTTTACTATGGCTAGAGCACCTATAAGTTGGAGGTCAAATTTGCAGTCCACTGTAGCGCTGTCTACTACTGAGGCTGAATACATGGCGATTGCTGAAGCCATGAAGGAAGCCATTTGGATACATGGACTTTTGAAGAGCTTGGGAATTCATCGGGAGAAGGTGGAGGTACAATGTGACAGTCAGAGTGCTATTCATTTAGCGAAGAACCAAGTTCATCATTCGAGGACCAAACATATTGATATTCGTTATCATTTTGTGCGTGATTTGATAAAGGATGGTGATATTCATTTGGTGAAGATTGGAACAGCTGATAATCCTGCTGATATGTTGACCAAAGTTGTTGGGGCAGCCAAGTTCAAGCATTGCATGAACCTGGCTAATATTTTGCATGTTTGATAATTTGGCATGGGCAGTTTGGGATAGTACTTTGCTATTGGTTTGTTTAGTATGTGATATCATACTAAGGTGGAGTTTGGGTTCGTTTGTTACATTTGGTGATGAGCAGTTGTTTTGAAGTATTTGTGGAGATTGCTTGGGCTACTTGGAAGATTTCACCAAGGTGGAGATTGTTGGATACTTGGAAGATCTCGCCAAGGTGGAGATTGTAGGATAATGGCTCGATTCTGGTATTTGGTATCTGCAGTGTTCGAAAGTTTCAGAGCTTCAGTCGACTGGATGGAGGAGCAGTCGACTGTCCAGAGAGGAGTTTTCGAAGACTGAGAATACAGCAGCAGCAGTCGACTGTATGTGGGAGTCAGTCGACTGTCGGTGGGTTTTGGATCCAGATTCGGCCCAATTCGAAAGGCCCAATAGTTTCCCTATAAATACACCCGTTAGGGTTTTGTAAATTGTAACACCTTATTCGGATTTTGAAGCCGTCATCTCTTGTAAACTTTGTTTTGCCCATTGTTGAGAATAGCAAGAAGAACCCCAACCGCCCCTTGTGGATGTAGGCATTGTTTTGCCGAACCACGTAAATCTTATGTTCTTGTGTTGCTTGTTTTTCTGTGTTTTCTCGCTGTTTCTCTCGTTTGATTGTTGGTTTGATTTGTATTCCGCACAACAAGATGCAGAGTGGGAAACGGCAAAAATACTAGATTCTGGAAAGATAAATGGTGTGAACAAACAACTATGCAAAGCCGATTCCCCCAGGCGGCGGAAGCAACTAAGAATCTAGATCTTACCGTGGAAGACGTGTGGAAGAATGGGAAGCTCAAATTCGTAGTATCTAACAACATCGACGAAAGGAGTGTAACCCAATTCGAAGCGTTAAATAAACTAATCTGCGAGGAAGGGGAACAACAAAACAACCAAGAAGACGAGAGATGGTGGGATAGAGACGAGTCGAAAGTTTTCTCTGTAGCTGGAATGTATAACTGGCTAAATGATGGGGGTCATAGATGTAAAGACCAAGCGGTTATTTGGGGAGCTCACGTACCTTTCAAAGTAAAAGTTTTCTGTTGGCTGGTACACAAAGACGCCATTCTATCGAAAGTAAATCTACGGAAAAGGAACATGCTGGTCGATGTTACTTGTGATTTGAGCAGGAGTTCAGAGGAGGATATCAATCATCTGCTATTCCAATGCTCCAAAGCTAGATTTATTTGGGAGGTTGTTTGTAGGGGATTTGGGATAGAGCGGGTACCGAATTCAATAGTGGACATCTGGGGGGGGTTTAGAGAGGGTCACATTAGGGCGGGGGATAGAAAGGCGTGGGATATTGCAATAGCAGCTTCGATGTGGAACCTGTGGCTAGAGAGAAATGATTTCATTTTTAGAAATATCTCATATTCATTAAATTTATCCATGCATAAAATTTTTTCTCTGATTCACAATTGGGCAGGTGCGGAAGAAGCCGCTAAGAGGAGGAGGATCATCGAAGAGGAATAGCAAGGAAGGAGATCTTAGGTGGACTTTGCCTCTTTAGGGATGCGATAGATTGTTCATGTTTTCTAGAGAAGGGGCGAAGGAAGAAGTTATTTTGGTTTTTATATAGGGCTACCCTTATTTTGATGTATTTATATGCTGTTGTTTTTCGTTCCTTTTGATGTTGTCTGTTTTAGCAGGATGTTATGTACTACTTGTTTCTTTAAATCTCTTTAATGAAACGATGACTGCTGTCATCTTTTATCAAAAAAAAAAATGTGGCACATTGTTTTCTTGTCAACTTGACATTTCAAATAATGACATAAAAGTTTCTTCTAACGGAAAAAGAAAACAAATTTTGCACCCAAAAAAAAAAAAGATTTCCATCATATTTTTATCGAAACTAACTGCCCCGAATGGGATTGAAGATTTGTGTATTATTTTTATACCCTATTTGGAAAGGGACGTTAAGTGAGATAACTGGATTTACGTTGAAGTATCTAAATATCTATAGTTATTATGTTCTTAGGTCCATTTGAAAGCTTAGTTGAAGGTAAAATAACTATAAATATCTTTTTTTAGTCATATGTATCATACCTTTTTATCAAAGTGAGGGTCACATCCCCCCCTAGCTTTGTCCCTGATAGATGTAGAAGGTAACAATCATTGCTGGGTTTGGATGGCCTATTGGGTAGGGTTGGCATTCGGGTTGACCGGGCCGGACCGGGAAGGGTCGGATTTGCACGGTTTGAAGGCTAACTTGGGCAGGTGCGGGTTGGATCAGGGTGTCAACCGGGCCGGGCTGGGCCAGATCTGAAATTGGAAATGTCGACCCGGTTGACCCGTTAGGGTTGAACCCGTTTTGGGTCGGGCCGGATCGCAGGTTTATATATATATAGGGAAAGCTTCGGTTGTGCACTCCTCTAGTGCACACGACGTGTGCACTAGGCCTTCGGGCGTTCATATCGACGATCCGAACCATTCACATTGATCTACACATCTAAATTAGTCTAAATATGTAAAATCAAATCATTTGAAATTTATTTGCCTATCCATCATGTGACTATAAAAAATAATGATTTTCAGCCATACAATTTTGTAACACTTCAATGGATGGGTAAATGAATTTCAAATGATTTGATTTTACATGTTTAGACTAATTTAGATGTGTAGATCAATGTGAACGGTTCGGATCGTCGATATGAACGCTCGAAGGCCTAGTGCACACGCCGTGTGCACTAGAGGTAGTGCACAACCGAAGCTTTCCCTATATATATATATATATATATATATATATATATATATATATATTAACAACTTCACTTTAAAAAAAATTAACAAGTATAACTATATAAAAGTGAAAAATCCATATATTATTGATTAATTATTTCAACTACTATGAATTTTTTACAAGGTTTTTTACATACAATTTAAATACAAGTTTTTTTCCACCTCTTTTAACCTAAAATAAATAAATAAATAAATAAAAATTGTACAACAAAGATAAGAGATTAAGAATTAAACAAAATTGTATATATTTATTCATTTTAGCTTCTATGAAAATTTTACAATTTTTTAACATCTAAATATTGTTAAATAAATATACAAATATCTTCAATTACATGTTTGAGAGGACAATCTAGAGTTCGAGATAGCTTAGAGTTAGATTGAAGAGAGAGCATTGTACTACTGTCGTGCACCTCTACTTGATCTAAACCTAGGATCTCATTGCCCCAAATTTCCTAATCTTGTTGTTGGACTCCAGGTTAGTTACTTCCACTTGTTGATGTAGATGTCACTTTTCCTTGAGTCCTGTCTTCAGCCTTCATTCAATCTTCAGTGCACACAAGCATCTCTAATGAATCTGGCTTCATGCGATTCCAGTAATTTGTTAGAACTCTGCCACTTGAAGAAAAAGTACTTTCGGAAGCAACAGTGGAGACAGGAGCAGTTAGTAGATCTCTAGCTATATGTGAAAGAATAGGAAAAATATTTTCATGATCTTTCCACCATTGTAGCACTTCAATCTTAGTACTAGAACTCTCACTATTTTGTTGATTATACCAACTTAATTCATTAGGTGCATTAGTCCTAGATTTTTTTGATTGAATACGAGCAAGTAAATTAAAAGTGGCATCTTCTAATGTACTCTTACCCTTACCTCTAGAGGTAGTAGAAGAAGAAGTAACTATACTAGTTGTACTACTAGATGCAAAAGTTCTATCATAATAATTATACAAGTTATTCAATATCAATTCAAAGCTAGCTAAAAATGTGTTACAATCAATTTCAGATTCATCTCCAAGTAAAGTAAAATACATTTCAATCAAACTCCTCGTACCCGCTAATTTGATACGAAGATCCATAACAGTAGCAATACAATACAACATAGGAGGGGGATTAAAATACTTTTAAAAAAATTATAAATGGAAAGAACAATATGGCCAATGTATTTGTCCGAAATCATTTTTTGAAAAATTTTGCATCATACTAATAATTGAAATAAAAATACTACTATAAGTAGAATCATAAGATGTAGAAAACTTTAAAGTTGCGGTTTTAAAAGGTTTCAAAAATCGTAATCAAGATTTGGCAAAATACCATGGTTGGGGAGTCATTTGAAATTTTCCATATTTTTTGGAAGACAAAAATCATTTATAATATCTATGTATTGAGTAACAACATTTAGTAAATCGAAAGTAGAGTTCCATCGGTGTTTAACATCTTAAAAAAAATTTCTAAAATGTATTCCCCTAGTTTTACACCATACTTTAAATTCTTGAAGCATAGGACCACTCAAAGCAATAAAATGTACACAATTTCTAACTGCAATTATATATGAATCAGCTACTTGTAATGCATCTTGTACACATAAATTTAAAATATGGCACGTATATCTAACATGAAAAATTTTCTTACATGGAGGAGCTAACTGTGTTTCTAATATACTGATCGAAGTATTGTTGTTAGATGCATTATCAAAACTAATAGTAAAAATTTTATCGCAAATATAATATAAATCACAAACTTCGAAAAAATGTGTTGCAATAACTAGTCAACTATGGGGATATCGCAAAGCTGCAAGTAAGATGAACCTCTTTTGAATTATCCAATCACTATATATCCAATGACAAGTTAAGCCCATCACCGGAATATCATTACAACCTTTCCAACAATCGGAAGTTAACGATACTCTACAAGTTAAAGAATACAAGACTGCAATTAAAGCGTCGCTCATTTCGTTGTAAAGTTTAGAACAATCGGACTTTAATGTGTTTCTATGAAGTCTTCTAAAATGTGGATTTAGTGCATTTTATGGACGCCACATCAGCTGATGTGTTTCTATGGACGCCACATCAGCTAGAAAGTAGAATCCTGTGCTAGTTGACATGCCCCGTACTCAGCGAGGACGTTGATTTCTAAGGGTAGGGTGTATGTAGTACCCCGTAATTTCTGAATAGTAAATATATATATATATATATATATATATATATATATATATATATATATATATATATATAAAATAAAAAAGGAGGAGATAGGTTGTGAAAAGGGGGCCTACGGATTGTAAAAATAGCACTTCTTGTTGTTGTGTTTGAGTAAATGGGTTGATGACGTCATCCCATGGGATTGGGGCCCACCCGTTGGATTTCGGAAAGAGACAGAAAGCATTGTCTTGGTTGAATTAGTGACGTGGCATGTGTATTTGCACACGGGATTTGAGAAAGGATTTGTGAATAGTTATCCTATATCGGGAGTACACAAAAATTAATTGAGTATAAATAAAATTTCCTATGATCAAGATTCACCTAATCGGTTAACCACCTTTTGAGAGGCAGCCAGTGGTGGGCAGTTGTACTACATAGTATCTAATTTGTCTTCTGAAAATAATAAAATTGTCTGGGTATTGGGGCAGAGCGTTACAATATGTGTCACAAAACAGAGTAGGAATAACATGGCATAAACAAGTAACAGGTTCAGGTTGGAAGATAAACATGTACAGGTGAAAGACAACTCATAAAAGATTAGGACAATGAAAATTCTAGTTCAGGACAGTAAGACTGTACTGCACCAAATCTGGGATTTCTGTTGCCACAAATATGCAAATCTGCATCCGTCAGAAAATCTAGAAAATAGACTCTTGGCCGAATCCAGCAAATATATATAAGTCATATGGTATTTCAAAAAAACAGGACTCAAAACAGAATTGTATGCAAAAAATATGTCCAGCCATAAATCAGAAGTTTGTATTCACATAAACAGGAAAACGACATAAAAATTTACTGATTAAATCGAAGAAAAATCTAGAATATTCTGTAGTATGTTAGTATCAGCAAATAAAGCACAGCGCATAGGACATCGGGGTTCTGCGATCGGGATTGAGCAAGAGGATTGGGAAGGAGGATGAAGGCAGTCGGGGGTAGAGGAGAGAGGTGAGAGATCGGAAGATGACAGGGTAGGGTTAGAAGTAATAGGCGGCTAGGTTGAGGGAGATGAACAGGGAATAGAGGAACATGTGTATATATATATACACGGTAGTTAGGGTTAGGAGCATATTGGGTTTCGGGTTGGTATGTGTAACGGGGTAGAAATTTAAATGGGTTAGGGATTTGGTGGGTTAATGGGTTTAATTAGATGGGATCCAATAGGCTTTTTAAATGGATTATTAGGTTTATAAAATATCCAAGAGAATTATAGAATGATCCAATAAATGAGACAGTAACAAAATGAATAAATAAAATGGGGCATGAACAATTTAACAATTAGGATCAAAAATAATAACTCGATCAACCAAGAATGGAATAATAGGCATACGAATAGTATCAAGAAGATAAATTAACAAGACGATAATTCAAATAGATGAATATATTGATGCTGAAGATCAATTACAAGGTTCAGCAAGGGACAAAGAATACAATATGAATAAATACTCAAAAAGTAAAAAAAAAATACATCCAAAAATACAGAATATGGAAAACAGGGGGTTACAATACTTGTTTGTTGGTTTTTCGTTTTTCACTCCCTCAACTCTCCTATTGTTTTTTTTTATGAGCCGGATAGAGTCTTACGACTCCAGCCAACAATAAATAGCATAAATAAAGAGTATCGTACAACGAGCAATTTTACAAGGGGTAAAAGTTAGAGATACAAACAAAAACACAACAATACAACAGGGAAACAACTTGCAGGCGAAGGACCACCACAGCAGCACCAGACTAACAAAGCAGCTGCAAGCACAATAAGAAAGATATCGACCGATCCAGCCAAGCAAGGGATTGGACCCGGCAGCCCTCACAATCCCAGCCGCCTAGAGAACAGAAAAGCCTCTGACGCTAAGGAACGCCATCCACCAAAGATGAACTACCGTCGGCAGCTCAGCGAGAAGCCCACACAACGGAGCTATACAGCCGACGCCGATAACAATGCCAAAAAGAAACCCAGAAAACCAGCCAGCCTACCAACCCAACAAAGTAGACACAGAGAATAAACAAAACAAATCCAGTGAACAAGGTGAAAGAAACACCTAAACTCGGAGCCACCTGCAGCAAACACAGTGACCGAAAACAACAACCCAAAGACTAGCTCGAGTAGGAGGAAAGTAAACCAAAAACCCACAAAACGAACAGAGCCCAGCAGGAGACTCAAACACCATGAAACGGCAGGCCACCACAACACTGGCCGCACAAAACGTAAATAAAAGAGATGCTTAGAACAAAAGTAATAAAAGGAAGTAAGATACCAAAATCAGTCACCACCACACCAGAATGTAGTACCCCGTATTTTTAAATATTTTTTTGAGAATATTAAATGAGTTAAAATAGTTTTTGGTGATTTAATAAATATTTATCTAAAAATTTATCTTCTTACATGTGCAAAACACGTGCAAATATTTTCTCGGGAGGTTCAAAAGCCAAATTTTTTTTGGGAAACTCATTAATTATTATTTGAGATTATTTTTGATTTTTCTATATTTTTCTGACAATGGTTGGACCAATTTGCAAATATTTCAAAAAGAAGGACTTTTGTGCAAAATTACCAAATGGGAGTGAAAACTTCAGATTTTTAGATTTTTGGACTGGAAATAATTCCTAGTCAATTCAGGATTAAAAAGTTTACCTTTTGTCTCAACACATTTGATATATTTTACAAGTTTTGATAAAAGATGATCTTTTTGCAAAATTGCTTTTTGAAGGAATGAAATTGCAAAATTATTTTCTGGGTTTTCCCTACAGTGCCAGCTTATGCCAGTGGAGGATATTTTGATTTTTTGAGCCCAATTAAATTAGTTTTTTTACTAATTCCTAGTATGTGGATCTATTTATATAAAGGTATATTTGAAAGGGAGTATTTTGCAAATGTACTCCAAAACCCTAGAATCTTTAATCCCGACCTATTTAGAGTGTAGTGCAGCCATCATCTCGCTGCACAACACAAGGAATTTCTTATTTCTTATTATTTTGGATTTCTAAAGAGAAGATCTTGAATTTCTTGCTAAGGAGGGGCTTTTCTTACTTTTTATTCGTCTTCGTTCGATTCTTTCAACAAGGTGAATGATATAATTGTTTTGTTTTGTTCTTTGAATATTGTATATGGTGTTTCATCTATTAGAAAGCTTGCTAGGGTTTGGTATGAATATATATATAATGGATTGGATGAATTGATGAATTAAAATTGGATCTTTTATGAAACCCTAAGTTATTTATGAGTAGAATTTGCATGTGGACGATTTGAGATTGTTAAATAACCTCTTATAAATTATGAGTAAGCTATTTCTTTTGGGTTAATGCTGATTTGATTGAGTATGGGATAATGTTATACCTAGATTGATTAAAGAAGAGATTTTGACTATTTATGAGGTTGGGTGAGTGCAACTTGATTATGGTAATGTTAAATTTGTTTATGTTCATGAGTTAAAGATGGTGATTTGAGTTGAGAAAATTTTGAGAAGGACTAATAAATTAAAAGATCATGTCTTGAGGATTGGAGTTGTGATAACTAGATTTGGATTTGATGCTTTATGACTAAATTGGAGATTCGTGATTTTATGAAGTTTTTACTTGGAATTGAATTGCTCAATTATTAAAGATTTAATCTGAACATTTGTCTATTTCTAAATTGATGAATTTGTGAAATTTCTTTGGTGCACAAACTTGCATGAACACTATTACATGAATATCCTATTTTGTTGTTTCGAAGGAATTGAATCTTTAAGTGTTTTTGAAGATTTTGGTTATATCTAAACATATTTTGGTATTAATATGGTTTGGAACATAATATGAAGATCTTTTGATGTATGATTGATTCTTAAAAACTTTATTTTGATATATGCACATATTCATATTTCAATTTGAAGGAATTCATCAAAAGGCTATTTTTATCAATTCAAAGTGGTTTTGATTGGTTTTGTGGACTCTTATATACTCTTCAAGTCATATTTGTTCATATCAGAAATATACTTTTTATAGATTTCGTTTTTATAAAATAAATCTTCGTATCGGTTAAAACATGCACAACCCAAACTGCAGCCTGTAGGTGTGATATTCGACTGGTATGTTTCGACAGTTGACCGTCGTGATCCTGGTTGTAGTGTTTTCTTGGATTTTTGGACTTTCATGCGGAACAGCCGACTGACCTATTTTTACAGTCGACTAACTCTGCTCTGTTTTGACGTTTTCTCGAAGTTTTGGATTTTCGCTCTGGACAGTCGACCGATGACTTTTACAGTCGACCGTCATTACTTAGAATTATTTTTCTTTAAAATGTTGGATTTTCGCTCTGGATAGTCGATCGATGTCTTTTACAGTCGACTGCCATTACTTAGAATTATTTTTCTTGAATGCTGGTTTTTCGCTCTGGACAGTCGATCAACTCCGGTTTACAGTCAACTGTTACTGATGTTCCTTGAATTATTCTGATGTTCTTTAAACGATTGATTCTTTAAATGTTTTGGGGATTTATAACTTACTATTTTAAATATTATCTTTTTACAGAACATATGTTTTCAAGATATTTTATTGTTGGGTTTGTATAGTTGAGTGTGAGTCTCTAGAAGTTGTGTGGGACCCTAGTATGCCGGCAGTTGAGTTATTGTGTTTTGGGCCTGTTGAGGTATATTTGTTGATCAGTTGTTGAGTTATGTCCGGTAGGGCACACCATCTCTAGGAGGTTCGAAATTAAATTAATTAACTTAAAAAGATAAGGACATGCACTAGTGGTGATATGATGAATGAGAACATGGGTTATTGACCTCAGTATGGCTTGCAGTATGAGATAATTCCCGAAATTATCCAGGTGTGAGTGAAATAGTCTCCGGAATTACCTGTGGTGTGGGATTGATCTCCAGAATTATCGTGGTCGAGGCGACACTCCATGTAGTATTCGTGTGATGAGGTGCCAAAGCTTGTGGTGTGAGGTATTCTCGAAGATTCCCAGGTGTGAGTGAAATCGTCTCCGGAATTATCTGTGGATAGAGTTTGACCTCCGAAATTATCAGGGTATGGGCTAATACTCACAGTTTACCTATATCTCGTAATAATCATCGTGGTAGGATTAGTTGCATGACGGGTGACTAAACCATATAAAGTGGAGACGTTAAAGGCTTGCACCGGACCTATGTAGAGTGGGATGCATAGAATCCGACAAGTACGCATTAGAGAGTCAGCATATAGTATTGCGTTATCTTGATTTGGTTTATGCATGTGTTTTTCCTGTTTTCTACACTTGATACTTAGTCTAGATGCACTTGATGTTTTTCATGTTTCATTGTTATTTCTTAATTCATTTATTCTTGTCTTTATTACCTGTTGTTTATGATTCCATGTTTCATGTTCTAATTATGTTGCTTTGTTTTTATGTCACTCATACTGTTATGGCTGATTCCTGTAGTTTTGGGGGTTAGGGTTATCTCTAGCCTCATGTTTTACAGGTGATTACCTATAGAATTGGAATTTGGATGCATGAGATAGAATGATAATAAAGCTTATGAAAATTGTAAAGAAGGTGTTGTAACGAAAAGACTGTAATTCGAGGTGTTTGTTTTTCCGCTGTGTTTTGTAATGAACTAATGTAATAAAGGTTGAAAGAAAATTTTATTTGTATTTTTGGCTATGTTTACTATTATAATTGAAGTTGATGTTGGGAATTGTGGGACGTATTTCTGAGATATCATATTAGAAATTCGGGGCGCTATAAGAACAAAAGCATCAGTGGCCCATACTACAAGAACTAATCAGAGGGTTGGCCATAAACCAAGAACACAAAGAAATAGACAACTGATTAACAGTTTGCATACTACAACCACCAAGAAAAGCAACCCCGAGCAGAAAAGCCCTGAGCCCCCTAGGCAAACCAAAACAGTAAATACAGGCTCCGCAGCCAAGAAAGTTCACCAAAAGAGAAATAAAACACCGAGTCTAAGCACTTGCCAACACAGGACATCCAACCCAACTAGAAAAAAGAACAACAACAAAAATAATTTACAAAGGTCGTAAGCAGCCAAAGGAAAACAAATAGCCAACCCATCAAAACAGCGAGTCACCATAGGGGCTGCAAAACCAAACACCACTGTCTGACAAACCACTAAAACCTGATGGGAGGGATGCCATTCAACAACATCATCCTCAGAAGTGCGAGAGGAAAGAGGAAAAGGGATTAAGCTAAATAAAGTGAACAAAACTAGTAGAATTAAGAGAAATTAGAACGAAAATAGCTAAACGCCTCATCTAGGCGAGATAAGTGCAGTGCCTCCACTTTATCATGCGATAAGGTGGATGGCAAAAACTTAGTAAAGAAAAAAACCTCGTCCATAAGCTTATCGATCGACGAGGCTTTGTACTCTCCTATTGTTTTCTAGATTTTATTTTTTAACATATACCTTCGAGATTGTTTTCTATTATTTCACATACACTAGTAAAATACGAGATTTTTTTTCACATACACTATTACCATGTTTAGATCACGAGGTAGTGGCCGTAGCCAAAGTAGACAAGATTCCATCGGCACTTCACGTCGGCCTTCAATAGTCTCATAAATTGAACCCGAATTCACACATAATCTTATGGTAGGAACTTACGATATCCCTACACATGAAATAGAAAAATAATGCATGATATTGACATACAAACACAACAAACCGAACCCAATAATAGTAGAAAACTAGGGAAGAAACAAGTGATTGGCACAAATTTTATGACTATATCCCCGATTAAAATAATCCGGGTGTAGGCCATAAGATCTGTAAACATTTTGACAAGAATTACAAATGGAAGAAGCGTGAGGGAACGGGTACAATTAAACGACACATTTTAAATGTACAAAGATTTAGTACAAGACCAACAAGGCTAACAAAAAATCAACCCTAGAACCGGACAATTAGATATCCAACCCTATGATCCCCGAACTTGTTCGTCGGGAAATGATCCGATTAGTTATTAAGGATGAGTTACCTTTTTCCTATTCCGAGAATAGGAATGTTGAATCCTCGATCCCGAAGATCAATCACTCTCAACACTGCAGATCGAGTACCCGGAGATCAATCACTCTCAACACTGCAGATCATACTCGATCCCGGATATCAGTAACTATCAACATCGTAGATCATACCCGATCCCGGAGATCAATGACTCTCAACACCACAGATCATACTAAGGCCCTCTTCCATACTCGGTGTCGAAAGTCGGCTCTGATACCATTTGTAACACCCCGCCCCAATACTCAGACAATTTTATTATTTTTAGAAGACAAATTAGATACTATGTAGTACAACTGCCCACCACAAGCTGGCTCTCAAAAGGTGGTTAACCAATTAGGTGACTCTTAATCATAGGCAATTTTATTTATACTCAATTAATTTTTGTGTACTCCCGATATGGGATAACTATTCACAAATCCTTTCTCAAATCCCATGTGCAAATACACATGCCACGTCACCAATTCAACCAAGACAATGCTTTATGTCTCTTTCCGAAATCGAACGGGTGGGCCCCAATCCCATGGGATGACGTCATCAACCCATTTACTTAAACACAACAACTTGAAGTGCTGTTTTTACAATCCGTGGGCCCCCCTTTCACAACCTCTCTCCTCCTTTTTTATTATATATATATTTATTTATTTATTTTTATTTATTATTCAGAAATTACGGGGTACTACACATATATGCCTGTTTGATAATAATAATAAATAATCAAGCCAGGGTTAAGAGAAAGATCTAGTAGTAGAAAATATAGAAATATGTACTTGGAAGGGAACCCATGTTTCCCACCTGATTATCTATTATCTGTTACGTGTTCATGACTACATGATACACGATTCTGTTATCTGATTACCTGACTGAACACTTCCCTATAGGAAGGTGTACTCAGAAGAGAACTCGTAGATTCTATCTATTTGTATCTGCATATGTTATATGTTTATCTGATACCTGAGTACACGGCCCTATAGAATCTACTATGAAATTTAAACGCAAACTTGTTTGCATGTAGCAACCATGTGGAAAATGGATGGGACACATGAAGTGCTACCTAGATAGAAATAAATACAAGATTTGATATAACATGACACCTGTTACATGCTACCTGACATCTGTTATTTGTTTATCTGTTTGCATGACACCTGGCATCTGTTATCTGTTTACCTATTTGCATGATACTTGACATCTGTTACATATTACTTGTACCTGTTAGCACACCATGTTACTTGATTCTATTTTCTAATTCATGTTAGACATTCTGTTTTGCTCTTTCAAATCTACTCTATGCTATGTTTCTTTCCGTTGTTACTCTATATCTGTTTATTTTTCATGTACTTGTGCATGTACTACAAGCTGCTTGTAACTTGCATTAACAAGCATTTTGTTTTCTTTTTCCTCTTCCTGCAATTTGTTAAATTGCAGATTTTGGTGATCAGCCTGATAGAGTAGGTAATCTGAGATTCTAGTTGTCGGAGTTCTTGCTACATTTATTATTTCTTGTTGCTTATTTTGAATAAATGTATCTGCTAATTGGATTATTTTTGTATTGGGCAGTATGACCCAGAATTTATGACTTATTCCAGATCTGATTTATTTGAGATTATTGAATTTTGTTTCAAGTAAATTCTGTTGGTATATTGATTGATTCATGCATGCGTGGTTGATTTCCCCTTAATTACTTCTTATTATTTCTGTGAAATGTTGTAAAGATCTTGACAGTTTATGAATGATGAAAATTATTCGCTGGACTTAGTCATGTATCCGTATTTCCTATCCCTTTTTGGGAAGCGGGACGTGACAAGTATGATATAAAAAATTAGAACTACAACAAAATTCAAGATAATAGGAGGGTTGTGAAATTTTGACACCGTACTTCGCGGATAATCGAATATACAAATGAGAGAATAAAATTAGAGAGTAGTTGCTAATCCGGTAGTCGTTGAAACTTGAAAGAGATAGAGAGAGTTTCTTTGTTGGAGGAGTTGAAGTAGACGTAGTTAAGAGATGAGTCAATACAATTCGATACGATTGAAATTTTTTACATCTTTGTTGCTTGCTAATTTGTTGAAAAAACTTGATTGAATTGAGATTGAATTGAGTAGTAGTAGTAGAGAGAGTAAGAGAGTAAGGTGTGGAAACTTTTAGATTGAATTAAGGGGCATTTATAAGGAAAAATAAATCAAAATAATCAAAAAAAATAAAAAACTGTCAGCCAATGGCTCTAGATAGACTGTTCGACGTCGAATGGATCCAAACTCACGGGTTGGAAGGCGGGTTCGACGCGGTCAACGGGTCGAGCGGGCCGGGTCTAGCGGCTTTGATTTGTGAATTTTACAACCCGGGTCAACCTGTGGGTTCGACCCGGACCCAAACCACATTGTAGCGGGCCAGGTTCGTGTGCGCGGGTCACGGATCAACCCAACCCAGTTGCCATCCCTACTATTTGGTGTGTCACCTATCTCGAACTCGAAATATGCTAATGATACTATTCTATTTGGGAGTGAATGTTTGGATGAGGCATTTATTGTTCAGTGGGCCCTTAGTGTAGTTCGAGTTATGGTCCAGAGTGAGGATCAATGTACGTATTCCTTTACAGCATCCATTGTCGTTGGCTAAAAACTAAAAAATTAGAAATAGATTTAGAAAAATGCCTCGCAGTCGTTCGCTAAAAACTCAAAATTTAGGATAGAAATGAACAGTAGGCTGCTAAACATAGCAGCGCGTTTAGACAATTGCTAAATATAGGAAACGGACGATGTTCATCCGTTTGACAAAAGGGACAGATGAAGATATGCCGTCTGGTTGAATAAAAAAAATAATCGAAAGATGGATGAAGTTCTTCTGTCTCTCGGTCAATTTAATTCTTTATAAATAATCAGTATATATTAAATAAGTTCTTCCGTCTCTCAATGTATATATGGAAGGGCCATGATTGAAGGAAGGCCCACGAAATAAAAAAATTAATAATAAAAAACCACACAAATCATCTGTCTGGCACTGTTCATCCGTTTTTTATTTTTACTGTTGTAAACGAAATTTAAAAAAAAAATAAACAGGAGACGGTGGAAGAAGCACCGTCCGACACAATTCAGAATTTTTTTTTTCTCTCTCAAACGGAGGATGAAGCTCCGTCCATTCATTTTTTAATTAAAAAATAAATAAAAAAACGTTAGATGGATGAACAAGATCCTTCAAATACATTACTTTATCAAATTTTAGAAATAACGATAGTAGCGATCGTTGCTAAAAGCTAAAATCTCATTGCTAAAAATAGAATAGGTTTACAAAACGACAGTGGATGCTCTTAGGGAAAGTGAAGATCTAGGAAAGAAGTTGGCATTAAACTTAGGGTGTGAGGTGTAAAAGCTTCCAATAAGATATTTGGGAATGCCGATTAGAAGCGGGAAATTGAGAAGGGAAGATCGGCTTCCCTTAACTGAGGGAATCCAAAAGAAGTTGGCAGGATGAAGAATTTTTTGCGGTACTAGGCTACTTTTTGAAACTATCTGCAATTTTAGGTCAGTTCACAAACTATTAGCACTTTTGGTTACCCAGTGCCACGTCAGCAGCGGCCGCTATTAGGAATAGCGGCCTCTTCATAGCGACCTCCCACACTTGTCAGATAGACACGACTTGGTGTAACTGAGGTCGCTATTGTCAATAGCGGCCTTATATAACCAAGATCGCTATTCCCAATAGTGACCACAGGTTGGCCCAATCGCTTTTAGTCCCTCCTGAGATCGCTATTGGGAATAGCGACCTTAGTTAGACAAGGTCGCTGTTGATAATAGCGACCTCAGTTACACCAAGTGGTTTGCAATTACACAATACTCTCTATAATCTGCCAAATGTGAGAGTATAATGTGTTGGTCGCTATGAAGATGCCATTATTCTCAATAACAGTCGATGCTGACGTGGCACTGGTAGCCAAAAATACTAATAGTTTGGGAAGTGGCCTAAAATTGCAAATAGTTTCAAAAAGTGGCCTAGTACCGCAAATCATTCCAGGATGAAAAGGTAAAGTTTTTGTCTCTCAGGGGTAAAATTACCCTCATTAAAATTCGTTCTGTCAAACCTTCCAATTTAGTTCATGGTTTTTGTCTTCGGATTTTGAACCTAGGGGATATGATTTATGAATCATGCCCTCCTTAGCAAATGGTGGTTGAAACTTAGCAAATGGTGGTTGAAAATTTATAGGACACCATGTGCAGTGTGGGGGAGATGGTTCAAACACTCTATGAAGCAAAAGAATGTGAGATTTGGAGGAAATATTACCAAGGGGAAAACTTCATATGTGTGGAGGAGTATTGCTAAGATAGGGATTGTTACTCATGCTAATTCTATCTGTCGAGTTAGTAACGGGAGAGAGACGATATTTTGGTTGGATATTTGGTGTGGAGCAAACTCTCTATCATCTATCTCCCCTTCTTTGTTTGGATGTGTCAAAACCAATATGCTTTGGTGAGCGACACTTGGAGAGAAGGAAATGTGAGCACTGAACTTAAAGATGATATTATTAGGACCGCTTCCTTAGACAAGGACATTTATAAGGTGGGGGAGGTGATTAGGGGGTTAGGTATTAGTATTAACATAGAGGAGGACCATAGAGTTTGGAGATGGGAGTCTTCGAGAGACTACGTACTCAGTTAAGTCCATGTATAGATTGCTTAATAATGGAGGAGTACGTAATAAGAGTAATAAGATTATTTGGAGTTCAATTGCTCCAAATAAAGTGAGAGCCTTTTTAACCTTTCCGTGTAATAATGTCATCCTTGTGAAAGCAAACCTTGTTAAAAGAAACAATAATGTGAGTAGAGAGTAGTGTGTGAAGTGCGGTGGTGAAAGTGAGGATACTAATCACTTTTTATTAACTGTGTGCATGCGAAACATATATGGACTGTAATATGTGCGTCTTTTCATATTAATGTCTATCATGTGTGTGTGTTGACGACTTGTGGGGCGATTATAGGTCTAAATATGTGAGGATTCAAGATAGAATGATATGTGATATCACTATTGTTGCCACGTGTTGCAATATTTGGTTACATAGAAATGACTATTCTTTTAGAAATGTTTTCATGCCTTTTCAAGTTGTGCTAAAGAAAACTGTTTTCTTCTATATGGCTTTGGGCAGGTACAGCTTCAGCAAAAAAGAGATTCAGGATGGATGTAGAGATGTTTGGGACAGAGGAGAGATATAGGGGAGGCATGAGCATGTCAGGGAGAAGAGAAAGGGAAAGCATGAGCAGAAAATATGGTGGGAGCTGTAGTATGGAGGATGCGAGCGAAGGGTACAAGATTGAGCCTCACAAGGGAGTATATGCAACAGGCAGCTTGCAGCACATAGCAAGGGAGGGGTGAGTGAGTTCAGGTGTGTTCAACAATCAACTAGGCCTTAAACAATTTAAGAAATGGTTGGTGCTTTTGTAACATGTCAGAGAAAGAGAGAGAGAGAGAGAGATCTATTATGAATGACACTGCGTTTATGGGCATACATTTTATATATGGATCCTAAATTTTGTATTAACACATGTTAAAGGTTTGGTGAGTGTAAGTTTGGCTTACGGTGTGAGGCTCTGGACATTGGCATTCAGAATAACCACAAAGTGATGAAGGCAGGGGTAGGGTTGAGAGGTGAGATTGTGTGTGGGATCAGCAGGCTTTGCCTGCTGCTTTTAGATATATGTTGTCTTGGATTGTTCTATTTTGTTCCTGTTTTAGTTTTAGGTTTTCATCCTTCTGCTATCTGTCTTGTTTTGTTTTTTCTTTTATTTACTTCTGTTGTATGTTTTATTTTCCTTGTTTCCTTTTGTAAGTTTTGTTATGACTCATTAACAAAATCGGGTGGACATTTGGTCATCTTTACATTCATCATTAGAAAATGAGAAAGTGGTTACTGATATAGGTCAGATGACATGGCCCTTCCTGGACTACAGGATCCCCCAAAAAATCGTTCATCCCCGATCATCAGATCTGCCACGTCAGCCCTAGGCCTCCTGGACTTTCGCCACGTCAGGCCCACGGGCAACCGGGTCCAGACCCGGTTAGCACTGCTTATAAATACCAGGCCCTCTACCCCTTTAACAGGTAATCAATCTCTCCCCTCTCAAAACCATAGTTACTGTTACTCTTCAGTGACTGACTAGACCGTCGGAGGGCCTGCCACCGGGATCAACCTCGGTGTTCCTAGGCCGAGTACAGGTACACGAGACTTCCAGATCCGAGCCGAGCCTCCAGATCCGAGCCGAGCACCCGACCTCCGCCTCACTCCCGCCTACTCCCGAGCCGCTCCCCGGCTGAGGGTCAGGCGTACCGTCAGTATCGAAGCTTCCGCAAAAATACAAATTGAGAAGAACTCACACCTGGTGTAGCCACCCCCCAAAAACAAACTGCATCAGGCTGGTGCCGTCTGTGGGAACCCTCGGTACGGACATCAGTTCGAACCCAACCATCAACGACATCCCATTAATCCGGGATCACATGGCACGCAAGCCCAGGAGAGCTGTCACCTCTACACATCGCCAAGACATTCCTCCTCAGGACGTCCCCGTCGACACTCATGGATCCAACAATCTGAGGGTCAACCTCGGACACCAGTCGGGTGCCTCTCGCTCGGTCGTTCCCAATCTGCGTCATCCAAAACTGACAGGAAAGCCGAACTAGGGGAGGGGCCGCTTCCAACTCGGTCCCGAACCATCCCAGGACTCCGCCCCGAGAGCGAGAGCCGGCGCTCAGCCGTATCGACCGGAGGCCGCTACCCCAACTTAACCCGGCCGAACGGGCTCCAGTCACCCACCGTGAGTTCCAAGACTTTCGGAAAGAGATCATGGAGGCTATCCTAGGGACCCCTGTCAACGAGACGCTCCACCGCTCTCACTCGCGATCGGATGTCGGAGCCAACGCGTCTCGCAGCCTGACAGTCCCGCCAGAGTATGATAAGGACATCCTAAAATGCCTCCAAGAAATGGAGAACCGCTTCGACCACTTCGGCGACGGCGGCACGAGGCCGGCTCAGGGTCATATGCTGACTCGACCTCCATTCTCTGTGGCAATCCTACAAGCGGAAATACCTCGGGATTTTCAACCTCCCCAATTCGAGACCTATGATGGTGAGGGCGATCTTGCTGATCACATAAAGGGTTTCAAGACCCTCATGATGATTCACAGTGCTTCGGATCCCCTCCTGTGCCGTGCCTTCCCTGCCACCCTTCGGGGTCCAGCTCGGGAATGGTTCTCCAAGCTCGTCCCCGTTCCGATCTACTCGTTCGATCAGCTGGAGGTCAATTTCCTGGCCCACTTCGTGACCAGCAGAAAAGCTGAGAAGACGAGCGCGTCCCTACTGGACCTCCGATAGAAGGAAGGAGAGTCACTTCGACAGTTTGTTCGGAGGTTCACTACGCAGGCGAGGTCGGTTTCCTCCCTCGACGCTGGGGTCGCCTCAGCAGCGTTCCGGCACAACGTCCGGCACGGCCAGCTGAAGGCAACCCTGGCGAAGAAGCCTCCCCTCGATTTTCTTGACCTTCTCAGTCGGGTCGAAAAGTACATCCGAGCCGAGGAGGCCCTAAATCCAGAAAGCGCCAAAGAAGTCCCGGAGAAGGGAAAGCGCAAGGCCAACGGGGCAGAGCTGGCTAAGAAGGTCCCAAAAGACGGAACCATCACGAAGAGGGTCCCTCCGGTCCCATGCTTCGAGAGATACACACCGCTAACACAGAACGTGTCAACTATCCTCTTAGCAATCGAGGATAGGGACCTCGTCCAGCTGCCCCCTCGGCCGACCAACAACAACAAGAAAAAGGGATCAGCGATTCTATTGCTGCTTCCACCGGGACAATGGGCACGACACCGACTACTGCCGCGCCCTAAAGGATGAAATCGATGCCCTCATCCAACGAGGGTACCTCCGGGAATTCAAACGAGAAGATGCTCGTGACCAAAGGGACACGCGGAACCGGAGGCCTTCCCCTCTTCATCAAACACCCAAACTGCATCTCGAGTGGAACCCCGAGCCTGAAGAGACCGAGGGTCAAGCCATCCTACATTGCGTCCATGGGGGGCCCATGGGAGGGGAGTCCAGCACTTCCTGCAAGGCATTCGTCGGAGATGTAAACACTGTTCAGGGTCTCCCTTCCCCCCAGGTCCAGCAGCTCCATGTATCCTTCTTAGGGGAAGACCTGGAGGGAGTCCGGCTCCTGCACTGCGATGCGCTCATCATCAGCCTCAGTATGGCAAACTATAAGTCCCGTCGGATCCTCATGGACAACGGAAGCTTGGTGAACATCCTCTTCCTGGAAGCATTTGAAAACCTCAAGCTCTCCCGGGATAAGCTGAAACCAGCCGGGTACACCCTGCACGGGTTCTCCAACGTCCCGAAGCCAATAGAGGGAATCATGACCTTAGATGTCACAGCCGGTACGACCCCTCACAGACGGACCGAGTCGATAGACTTCATGGTTGTAAATGTCAAGGCAACCTACAACGCCATCCTCGGCCGACCAGGGCTCTGCTCCCTCCAAGCTGTTCCCTCGGCCTACCACCAAAAGCTAAAATTCCCCACCAAGTCAGGTGTCGGGGTCATCCGAGGGAACCAAGAAGCAGCACGGTCATGCTATATGATGGCGGTCGAGGGCGGTGTGTTTTCCCTGGACGCCGTCGAGCTGTAGCCTGAAAGAAGCCAGCCCGAGCCTGAGCCGGTAGACGAATTAGAGGAAGTCTCATTCAAGACAGGGGACATGTCGAAGTGGTTCCGCGTGAGCTGCTCCCTCGCTTCCAACCTCCAGTCCGACTTGATCGACTGAATTCGCCGCAATGTCGACCTCTTCGGCTGGAAGCCCTCCGATATGCCCGGGATCTCTGAAGACTTGATCATGCATAAACTCAGCATAATTCCCGGCTCGAAACTGATCGTCCAGAAGTGACGTAGGTTCGCCCCGGAGAGACAGCAGGCAGTAAGAGCGGAGGTGGACAAACTCTTGTCCGCCCATTTCATACAGGAGGTCAACTACCCCGAGTGGCTGGTAAACGTCGTGATGGTCAAAAAGGTGAGCGGGACCTGGAGGATCTACATAGACTTTACTAACCTCAACAAGGCTTGCTCCAAAGATCCGTTCCCTCTTTCCAGCATCGATGCTCTGATCGACGCAATGTCAGATCACGAGCTCCTTTCTTTCATGGATGCCTTCTCAGGCTACAACCAGATTCGAATGTTCCCCCCTGATATAGCCAATACGTCCTTCGTCATGGACCAAGGTCTTTATTGTTACCGGGTTATGCCCTTCGGGCTAAAGAATGCCGGAGCTACTTATCAAAGGCTCGTCAACCGAGTCTTCAAGGATCAGATCGGTAGCAACATGGAGGTGTACGTCGACGACATACTCGTCAAAATCCAGCGGGGACAGGACCACGTCGCCGACCTGGAAGAAGCCTTTGGGGTCCTTCGGACCCACAATATGAGACTCAATCCGGCGAAGTGTGCGTTCAGCATATCCTCAGGGAAATTCCTCGGGTTCATCATCAGCCAGTACGGCATCGAGGCGAACCCCGAGAAGATCTAGGCCATAATAGTCATGGCCCCTCCTAGAAACATCAAAGAAGTCCAGAGGCTCACGGGAAGACTGGCGGCCATCGACCGTTTCCTCTCCAAGTCCGAAGAGAAGTCCCTCCCATTCTTCAAGGCTTTGCGCGGAATCAGAGACTTCGAGTAGGGTACTCAGCAGCAAGAGGCGTTTGTCCAATTGAAAGAGTACCTTGCCAACCCTCATCTCCTCAGCAAGCCCGAACCAGGTGAGCCCCTCTGGCTTTATCTTTCTGCTTTGAAAAATGTGCTTAGTGCTGATCTCGTTCGAGAAGAAGATGGAGTCCAAAAGGTGCTATACTACGGGAGCAATGTTCTGCTCGCCGCCAAGACCAGATACTCCAAAATGGAGAAGGTGGTGTACGCCCTGATCATGGCCGTGCGGAAGCTCCGCCCCTATTTCCAGGCGCACTCAATCCATGTCCTGACGGACCAACTTCTGAAGGCCGTACTCCACAAGCCCGAGAGCTTCGACCGAATGGTCAAATGGTCGATCGAGCTCAGTCAATATGACATCGGTTATCAGCCAAGAACGGTCATTAAGGGGCAGGCCCTCGCTGAGTTCATCACGGAATGCACCATCTCTGATCAACCCGAAAGTGGGGAAGCCGACCAAACGTGGGAAGTTTACATCGACAACTCCTCCTGCGAAGCGGGGAGTGGTGCGGGCATCATTCTGCGAGGACCTGACAGTTTCCTTCTCCAATATTACCTTCGCCTCAACTTTCCAGCCTCCAACAACGAGGCCGAGTATGAGGTCATGATTACCGGGCTCACTCTGGCACATCAGGCAGTCGCCAGATAGATCAGGACCTTTAGTGACTTTCAGCTCGTGGTCAATCAGATCACCGGAGAGTACGAGGCTCGTGATGATTGGATGATCCGGTACTTGGCCGTGGTCCAGCGGCTCTTGGCATCCTTTGACGAATCGACAGTCTTAAGGATCCCCAGATAGCAGAATACCCAGGTCGACGCTCTGTCAAAGTTAGCATCCTCGTCCTTCGAAGGTCTCGACCGCACCGTCCTGATCGAAGTACTCCTGAAGCCGAGTACCGACCTTCCCGAGACCCTCTGCATCGAAGATGGAGCTCATCCTGACGATTGGACCACTCCTATCAGAAAGTTTCTAATCAAAGGAGAGCTTCCCGAAGACCGAGCCGAGGCAAGGCAGATCAGAATCCGTTCAGAGAGGTTCTCCATGATCAGCGAGACCCTCTTCAAACGGTCGTACACCACGATGGAAGGGAAGCCCTACCTCCACTGCTTAACCTCCGACGAGGCAAAGTACGCTCTCAAAGAGCTCCATAAAGGAATTGGCGGGTGCCATATGGGAAACCGATCGCTTGTGAGAAAGGCTCTGAATCACGGGTACTACTGGCCCATAATGCTGCAAGACGCCCTGGCCCTGGTAAAAAAGTGTGGCCCTTGTCAAAGGTTCTCCTCAGTGAGAAAATCTTGGCAAGCAAACCTTCACTCCCTGGCCAGTCCGACCCCCTTTGCTATGTGGGGGATGGATCTGGTAGGTCCATTTTTCGAAGGCAACAGGCCAAAGAAAGTTTCTTATAGTGGCAATCAACTACTTCACAAAGTGGATCGAGACCGAGCCCTTGGCCACGATCACCGAGCAGCAAACCCAACAATTTTTCTGGAAACACATCGTCTGCCGATTTGGGATTCCGCACGTACTCATCATAGATAATGGGACTCAATTCGCGGGTAAGAATTTCTGAAAGTTCTGCGAGGATCTCGGGATCCAGCAACGCTTCTCTTCAGTATGCCACCCGCAGTCGAATGGTCAAGCCGAGAATGCAAACTGCCAAATCCTTGACGGCCTCAAGAAATGCCTTGATAACTCTTCCAAGGGGTCATGGGTCAACGAGATGCCGAGCATTTTCTGGGCCCACCGAACGACGAAAAGAATCCCCACGGGAGAGTTGCCATTCAATCTGACGTACGACATCGAGGCCGTAATTCCCCTAGAGATCGGGCTCCTTTCGCCCCGGATCATGGCCTTCGACGAAGCAAGCAACTCGGCACAGCTACGTGCCGATCCGGATCGCATAGACGAGGTCAAGGAAAAGTCTGCCATCAGAAGGAACACCTGCCAGTAGAGAATCGAAAGGTTCTACAACAAAAAGGTGCGTCCTACCGACATCAAGCTAGGGGACCTTGTCCTCCGGAAGCTGGCAGTATCTAACTAGGCCAAAAGAGGAAACTGGCCCCAAACTGGAAAGGCCCGTATAAGGTTTCTGAGGTTGTACACCCAGGCACATACCGCATCACCGACCCGGAGGGCAAGGCTGTCAAGAGGCCCTGGAACGCAGAGCACCTCATCAAATTCCTGGAAGGGGAGGATTAGCCTCTACAGCCAATGTAAACTATGAAAAAAGTAATCGGCCCGTCGTGACTTGTTTTGTAAAATTAGAATATGTTGTAATTATGCCAGCTTTCTTAAAACAAGCTTTGGCTTCCTATTAGCTCTCTTAAGAAACATGTCTTGGGGCTCGGTCCTCGGAAGGAACCGCGAGCCACCAAAATCTTCCCTTACAAGCTAGGGGCTCGGCCTTCGGAAGGAACCGCGAGCCACAAAAAGCTTCCCTTACAAAATGGGGGCCCGGCCTTCGGAAGGAATCGCGAGCCACAAAAACTCTCCTTACAAGCCTGGGGCTCAGCACTCGGACGACACCTCGAGCCAGAAAAAGTCACCTCTAAGGTATGAGGGCTTGGCATCGACCTCGAGCACGGTTTGGTCTTGTTCAAGCCCATCAGCCTATGCGCTCAGTGATGACCGCCAGCTACACTCATGCTATCCTTCTGAGAATAGGTGTGGGGCTCGGTGTCGACCTTGAGCAGGATCTTGGCTTTTTTCAAGGCCATGCGACCTTTACGCTTGGTGACGACCTTCGACTACACCCATCACTGGCTTCTCTATGGTATGGGGGCTCGGCATCGGCCTCAAGCATGGTTTGGGCTTGTTCAAGCCCATCAATCTATGCGCTCGGCGATGACTGCCAGCTACACCCGTGCTATCTTTTCGAGAACAGGTGTGGGGGCTCGGTGTCGACCTCGAGCAAGGCCTTGACTTTTTCAAAGCCATGCAACCTTTACGCTCGTCGACGATCTTCAGCTACGCCCATCACTAGCTTCTCTAAGGTATAGGGGCTCGGCATCGGCCTCGAGCATGGTTTGGGCTTGTTCGAGCCCACCAACCTATGCGCTCGGCGATGACCGCCAGCTACACCTATGCTATCTTTTCGAGAACAGGTGTGGGGGCTCGGTGTCGATCTCGAGCAAGACCTTGGCTTTTTCAAAAGCCGTGCGACCTTTACGTCCGGCAACGACCTTCACTACGCCCATCTGTAACTCCTGTTTCCCCAAATCCGTATATTCTGTATTTAAAACTTTTGTAAAATATTTTTCCGCTTCCAAATTCTTTTGTTAAATGTATTATTGGATATTCTGTTAAAATATATTTTTAATCAATATTTTTATTTATAACTAGTCCCCAATGATATTTTTTTTAATACAAACCTTTTTTTAATATTTTTATTATGACTTTGATTATTACATCATGATGTTGTTGTTGTTGTTGTTGTTGTTGTTGTTGTTGTTGTTGTTGTTGTTGTTGTTGTTGTTATTATTATTATTATTATTATTATTTCCTATTGTTGTAGCTAGTATTTGAGTATTAACTCAATGTACATTAATTGATTATTGTATTGTGGTATTACTAATGTTTATAATTGATTAAATTACTTACATTTAATCTCAACCTAATTGTATGTTTTCTTGTTGGATTTTTAATACCCAATCCCCTTTTACCCGAAACCCAATATTCATTAAACCGAATACCCATTTCTATACCCTGTTAATTTAAACCCTTAAACCCATTCAACCCAAATACCCTATTACTAAAACCAAACCCGTTAATACCCATTTCAATACCTAATACCCCATATATATACTCATTTACTAAACTATTCATCTCCCCCCTATACCCTAAAACCTAACCCTAGCCCCCTAACCTCTACCTACTGTGCACACCCACCGCCAACCCTACTCCTGTGCAACCCCCCCTCTTTTCTCCTTCCTCCCGCTCTCTCTCTCAGAACCCATGCCACCTCCATCTTCCGCTTGTCTCTCTCTCCCGTCTACCTCCATCAACGATTAACCACCTCCCCCCTGTACGCCTGCCGACCCCCGACGACCACCCCCCTCTCCTGTCACGCCTCCACGACAATAGCTCTAATCGCATCCCCTGCCTCCTTGGTCGACCACAGCCACCTGCGGCAGCGCCTTCGCCGTCGCGACCTCACCAACCCCCCTGGTCGACTCTCTGCATCGCGATTCAGCTAGCGACCAGTCACCTTGACGTCGCGGCAGACCCGATGCCCCCTCGACAGCCAGTCAGCCTCCGCCATTCACCCTATCGTCTTCCTCTCCCCCTCACCTCAACAACAGACGACACTCCGACTCAGCCACAGTGGCCTACAGCGCCGTCGGTCCCCCTGGCCGCCGCCGTCAGCCTTACCCCGAGCCACCCTACCACTGCCGTCACGCAACCCTGTGCGCATCCGACAACAACCCCCACCGTCCCCTGTGGGTGATCACAACAGTGAGTTGCTCACTTGGATCGTGGACCGTCGGATCCTCATGATCATCATCAAGTAATTATGGGCCGTCGATCGTCTTTGAACGTGATTGATTGATTCAGCCATTGGATCTAGCCATCCGATCATTGATCATCGCGATCGTGATAATCGTTTCCATCATCATCAAGATCTTGATCTCGACCATCGAATCTTTTTTGATCATCGCGATAGTAATCATCATCATCATCTTGATCTTGATCTTGATCTTTGATCTCAGCTGTCCGATCGACCGATCACACTTGATCTCGGTCCTTGATCGTCTCGTTCGTCTTCTACTTGGTGAGTTAAATATTTGATCCACTTTTTGTTTTTTCATCAATTGTCAATCATGGTATATTTACTCTTTTGGCACTCTCCTAATTCTTATATATTTTATGTTCGATCACGACCGTTGGATTTGCTTGATCTTCAACTTGATCATCATCTTGATCATCGAGATCCGTGCTTGTGTTCGTGGTTGCGATTGTGATCATGTGATCGTGTTTGGTTCGTGATCCGTGTATTGATTCCATCGCCCGAGATCCATTCCTGTTATTCCTCCATCGGATTCATCGTCTACACTCCAAGGCAAGTATTCTTCTTTTACAAATTATTGTTCTAGTACAAGCGTTTAATTGAAAATACTGCAAATAGATCATAGTTGTGACTCCTCATTGTTTCATCGTTTGTTGATCTTAAATTATTCCTCATCGATTCCATAATCTTAAGAGTCACAATCCTCTGTTGACATACTTATAGAACTAGTTGGACCCTTTTTATCTCCTAATTACTTGAACATGAACCCCTTGACTTGTAGACGTGTGTTATATGATGTATTGTGTTGATCTTACATTCTTTTAAGTTGAGAAATACAGGTGACTTGCTGATTTAATCCCCAATGCATCCGTATTTGTAACACACACTAATCTAGACTCATAATAGTCATTTATCATGCAACTTGTATATAAAAGAAATTCACACTTGCTGCTGTTATTATTTTTACTTGCTGTTTCGACCGCAAATAAACCAAAACCTGAACTTGAGTCCTGAACATGAAATGTAGCCCTAAGTGTCTAGTTGTCAATAACATCCAGAGTTTTTGAATTTCGAGTCACAGTCTAGGAGATATCACAGTTTAACTGCTGCTGTGTCGGTAGTCACAAATTCACAAAAACTGTTACACCTCTTTAGTTTACAATTTATTTTAACTATGCTACCAGTAAGTAAATGACTTGAAATCTTTTTTACTGTTACTGGACATCCTAGAGAACATTTCCTAATTTTCTCAGAATTAATTAATGATGTTTCAACCCTATTTCATGTGTATAAACTCAGTTTTACAAATTCTAGCTGAACATAAATGCTGTATAGTTTGCTGTTTTGACACATGTTACCACAACTTGTATATACCTTAATTATATGCGTTGGAACCGGGCAGGAGTCTAGTTTCTAGAACTTCTGACAGATCTACATTTTCTATTTTGTAGCAACGGAAATCGCAGTTTTGGTGCAGTAACGTCATGCTGTCCAGATTTGAGATTTTCGTTGTTCTTGATACTTTGATTGGTTTTGATCCTCGAACATGTATCCTACTTAGCCTAGACTTGTTCCATATTTTTGATTATGTTTACTTGACTTTTTTCGCACACTTTCATGCTTTCTTGATGATAATAATAAATAATAAGTCGGGGTTTAAGGGAAAGACTATAGTAGTGGACAATATATGTAAGTGTACTCGGAAGGGGGTCCGTGTTTCCCACTTGATACATGTCTCATGAACTAGTATATTATTATTCGATTCATGAACTAGTATATTATTTGATTCATGAACAAGTATATTATTAATCGATTCATGAACTAGTATATTATTTGATTCATGAACTAGTATATATATGATACATGACTTATCTTGTTATGACTTGACACATGAACTAGTTATATGATTACCCGATTCATGAGCATGGCTGCTTGATACTTGATACCTGAGTACACCGCCCTATAAACTCCATCACTAGGCCTAAACGAAATTACTTTGACTGTAGCAACCATGTGATAAAAGGATAGCACATAAAGTGCTACCTAGATAGTAATAACTACAAGACTTGATACATGAAACTCGAACTTGATATATGCTTACTTGATACTTGATTACATGATACATGAGACTTGATACTTGTACTTGACAACTTGACACTAGACTTGAGGCTTGTTACTTGTAACTCGACACTTAATGACTTGATGCTTGACACCATTATATATTCACTAGCCACTTGTTTTACGACTAGTATTTGTTCCAATCTTGTCACTTGAGTTGTCTTTCTTGCTAGCTAGTTCTTGAATCCCCACTACTTGTTGGATTCCTATTACATTCTTAATTCCAAATCTTGTTCCTTGTTGCTTGTACTTGTTTTACTATTTGTGGTATTAACTTGCACTAAGGGCGTTTATCTTGTTTTCTCTATTTTCTCCTTTTATTTATATAAACAGACTTTGGAGACGAATTGCCTGCTGGAATTGGTGAGCAGACATTCTAGGCTTCGCTTGGAACAAGGACTTACTTAAATATTTTGTTTCTTGAGTTATTTATTTCTTGCTACTAAAAAACTTGAAACGAGCTTATCTTCCCGAGTTTTATCTTTTGTTCCATATTTGAAAACCATTAAGATATTATTATTTGGTTTTAATTGTTTTCTGTTATTTAATAAATTATTCATGCATGCGTGGTTGTGTACATTTTGTTGTATTCTTCTTATGATGCTGAGTCGATCCTACAGCTCATAAATGATGAAAATTATTCGATGGGTATTGTCACGCGCTCGTATTCCGTATTTTGGGAAGTGGGGCGTGACACCATCACTGGCTTCTCTATTGTATGGGGTCTTGGCATCGGCCTCGAGCATGGTTTGGGCTTGTTCGAGCCCATCAACCTATGCGCTCGACGATGACCGCAAGCTACACCTGTGCTATCTTTCCGAGAACATGTGTGGGGGCTCGGCGTCGACCTCGAGTAAGGTCTTGGCTTTTTTCAAAAGCCATGCGACCTTTACGCTCAGCGACGACCTTCAGCTATGCCCATCGCTGGCTTCTCTAAGGTATGGGGGCTCGGCATCGGCCTCGAGCATGGTTTGGGCTTGTTCGAGCCTATAAACCTATGCGCTCGGCGATGACCGCCAGCTACACCCGTGCTAGCTTTCCGAGTACAGGTGTGGGGGCTCGGCATCGACCTCGAGCAAGACCTTGGCATTTTTCAAAGCCATGCGACCTTTACGCTCGGCGATGACCTTCAGCTATGCCCATCACATGCTTCTCTAAGGTATGGGGGTTCGACATCGACCTCGAGCATGGCCTGGGTTTTTTCAAACCCTGCAGCCTATGCGCTCGGCGAATGACCTCCAGCTACACCCATACTATCCACCAAGCTGTGCGCAAAAGGGTTCGGTGTCGACCTCGAGCAAGGCCTTAGCTTTTTCAAGCCATGCCCTTTACGCTTGGCGACGACCTTCAACCATGCCCATTCCAAAAATTTGTCTTTAAAGCTTTAGGGCGCTCGCCCTCGGCAAGCGCCCCGAGCCCCGGACCGTTGGTTGACCCACCTCTCACCCGCGAACAACTCGGGGTTTACGGCTTTCAAAGCCAAAACCCCGAATTGTTCGAGGGCGATAGGGGAGCCACCGACCCTGGACTCTTCCGAAGCCTTTGGACCAATTGGTCGACCCACCACTCACCCGCGAGCAACCTGGGGTTTACGGCCCTCAGAGCCAAAACCTCAAATTGTTCGAGGGTGACAGGTGAGCCACCAACCCGGGACTCTCGGACCAAAATTCTGCTTATGGGTGCTAGCCTTCGACAGACACCCAAATCTCACTTGTAGGGTCGGCCCACCCCTCACCCGTTGACAGGTCGAGGTTAATGACCCTCGGAACCGAAACCCCGAATTGTCAGCGGGTGGCAGATGAGTCACCATCAGTAGCTGATGAAGAAACAGTAAGGAGAGGGGGATTATATAGCCCCCTGAGCAGCGCATTTATTACATTGGGAAGTCTAAACGGCGGAACGCAAAATGTCGCCATTAATGTTTACTGAAATGCAAAATGTCACTCATTGGGCATCTCATGCAAGAACCTGCGGTTCGGCTACCTCCTTTTGCTTCGGCGGTGACCTCCTGCAAGGCCGAACTCGGTACCAACCTCAAGCTACACTCCTACTCCCCCCCCACTCAACAAATCATCAAAGAAAAGAAGTCAAAGTTTTTATTATTCATAGGGGGTGTTTGGTACGCGGTAATGTATAAGAGAATGTAAGATTACCCTCTTGATTACCTGGTTTGGTAAGACATATGTATAGTTTTGTAAATAATTTTAAATTCCCAGGGTTATCAAAATAATTAGTTTGGAAGGATAAACATTCCCCTTGAAAATTGTGGGATTTGTGGATTCCTCCACATAAAAAATGAGTGAGATTATTGCATACCGAAAACACCCTCCAGATTTCTGACTTATCATATAATCCACTCTTATTCCCTCCAACCAAATTCACCCATTACCGCGCTCATCTCTTCGTTCAAAAGGATCGCCAGTAGAATGGCTCGATTATTCTTTTAAATCAATAAATTTTTTAAAAATTGATGATGTCACTTTCTTTCTGGCTTTTTCAAATTTTTTTTTGTGAATTGATGATGTCGCTTTCTGAAGGGTGCATTTGTGAACACATTCATTGAATAGTAATGCACCCTTCTTTATGTTTTCTGAAGGGTAATGCATTTGATGATGTCGATAATCAGAAATTAAAACTTTGTTTTTTTTCCCTTTATGAATCTATATTATTTATTTATTTGGCATGGGGGTGCAAATGTCCAACTGCCTAGCATATTTTGAATTCAATTCTTTTATGTTATTTTTTATTTAAAACTTGTTGAAATATGTGGAGTTGAAATTTGCTTCTATAAACTTTATTGTTTCATTTGTATATATTTAAGTACATATGTCTCGTGTTAATAAATACATTTTATTTTTCCTTTTTGTTATGTTCTTCATCTAACTGGTTGAAATATATTTGAATCATAGTGTAATTTTTTTAGTAATCTATTTATTAATTTACTAAAGTTTTATAAGATATATATCAGTATTGCTTTTGCACATGCATGCATATACATTAATTACTAAATTAGATAACTTTTATATTTATTTATTTTTAAATAAAGCCAAAAGGGTATTTTCGGTAATGTCTACTATAGAGATGGATTGATGGGAATGAATTGTTCTATACCAAACACGGTAATAAAGTATTCCCAGGCATGTAATGTCGTATACCAAACATAGTATTCCAACATTTTCGGGAATCTTCATTCCCACCCTCATATTCCTGGGAATCCACTAATTCCTGGGAATTCTCCAATCCGTGTACCAAACGCTCCCATAAAGCGCTAGAACGGTCGCCCAATACAATGAAAAGCTTACAAGTCACTCATCGCTCGGCTTAAAACTCAAACTCGGTGCTTCCCACGGGTTCCTTTGAATGCTCGGCCAGTCCAATCGGGGAGGATGCTCCAGCAACGGAGTTTTCTGCATCGGCGAGTTGGGCCGCCTCCAAGAAAAAGGCTGGAGAAGGCCCCAATACGAAATTGCTCACCTCATCGATCAGATCGGCACCTAGCATTAGCTTCAGCCTACGGATCTCCAACTCCTTCTCTACAACGGCCTCACGATGAAAAGACTCCGAAGCCGACCGTCCACTCGAGGCATCCGAAATCGACCAGTTCATCTTAACTGCCCACCAGTCCTGGTCGGCTATGATCTTCTTCAGACGAGCTACTTCCAAGCTGAGCTCGCTAGACTTGTCCATAAACTAATTCACCGCGGCCGCTCGATCCCGAGCTTGCTTACTTTGGTGAGCCAGAACACTCTCCATGGCATCCAGCCCAGCTTGGACCAAGGACACCTCGGCAGAGCCAAGGTCGACGTCGTATACCTCGTGCGTCTATCAAAAAGACGGGAAAAACAACAGGCCACAAAAGAGGCAAAAAAACACAAGTCATAGAGCATCGGCCAAAAAGTCCTCTTGTATAAATTCAAAAAATTTCTAGTTACAAAAAGCGGTGGCCAGTCCGCATTCGGCAAGTACAAAAAAAAGGACAGAATTTCCTAGGCTATTGTTTAGGAGGGGGACGACACCTCTTCGTCACCTTGGTCGCCCTTGGCCTCCAATCGAGTGTCCCCCTGCTCCTCGTCCTCCTCGCCGCGCGGCGTCAGCGGAAGCTCCGGGAACTGCCACCCATAATGGAGGTGCCCTACTTGAAGGTCCGGGTAGATCCGCAGGATGTGCTCCCTAGCCTTGTTATAAGCCTCGTCCTGTGAGGCAATCAGTGTATCCACCATGGCGATCGCCGCCTCCTCGCTAGCCTTCTTGGCCTTCGCCTTAAACTGTGCCAGCTCGTTTGCATGATACTCCGTGTTGGAGACCAGCAAGGGTTTGGGCGACCGCAAGGGCAGTCTCCGCCACCGTCAGCTCGTCCTTCAACTGAGTGGCTTCCCGATATAGCGCTCAGCGTTCTTCTTCTCAATGACGATCTCCTTCTCGAGGCACTCGCAGAAGTGCTGTGCATGCTGCATAGCCTGGCCAAGGAGGATCAAGTTAGAAGAATTCTTCGCAAAACTAAACCAAAATGTGTAAGGAAGACTTACCGCGAGGTGAGCCTGAGCGAACCTCATGTAGGACGTATCGGCCGTCTCCACCACCAGGTTCATACGATCCCGCTCGGTAGCGAGGTGCTCCACCACCTCTACCGCAATCAGGCCTTCAGGGAGCGTATCCCCCACCTTGACCCCCCAGTCGGGGGTATACGGCCTCATGCCCTGCCAACCCACCATTTTCGCGGCATTCGATCGAAGCGGCGGGAGAGGCCCCTTCGTGACCTCGGCAACCTTTTTGCTACCGGAGCTCGCCTCCGGATCTTTCGTCGACCTTGACGAATGGTGGTGGTGCTTCTTCGCTCTCTTCGAGGTCGAATCCTCGGGCCTTGGAGTCGCGGCCTGGCTAGTCCCCGCCCTCGAGGCGGCCTTCTTCGCCATATCGGCCCTCCTCTTGGCGGCTAGGGCCACTACAGTGTTTCTGTTGTAGAGCTCCTTTGCAAACATTTCTACAAAAAGAAAAGTAAACATGTTAACACGAAGGTAGAAAGAAATACAGGATGGAAACAAAAACATACTAGGGTTAGCCGGGATAAGTCTGGCTCGGGCAAGGTGTGGCTCCGTGACGCGAGGCCACCCGATGCTGTGACCCTCCACGATCTTATCAACCTTCGTCCACTCCTTCTCTGTCAAGTCTCTCCTCTTCAGTGGCTTGTGGTATGGCTTTCCAAAATTCCAGACAGTAGGGATGTCCCAAGGCTTCTCGCTCCGGACTACGAAGTACTTCTCTTTCCGCCCCTTGATGGAGTCCGGATGCCCGTGCATCTCCTTCTTGTGAGGGCGTGGCAAAAGATCGAAGATCCCCTCCTGGTCCCCGAGCAAGCTCATCCCCAGGATGGCCCGAAAGTAAGTTAGTCTCGGCTTTATCCCCTTCTCCTGATACTTCAAAATGAAACACACCAAGTGTTTCCAAGAGTTGGGACCATACTGCATCGGGCTCAGCTCCCCCCAATTAAGCACCCTCTTGATGAACGGGTGCAGCGAGAGTCTCAACCCCGAGACGAAAGCATCCTCAGGGAACATGTAGAAGCTCGACTCGAGCGCGGTGGTCGGGAGGATTCCTGGGTTCGGCACCAGCAGCTCGTACTCCTGAGGAATAAAATAGGCCATCCTCAAGATGGGCAAGTAGTCCCTAGACAGGGCACACTTCACGTTGTCCATCTTGATCATGGACCGACCCTCGTCCCTCAACAGCGAGGTATACGCAAGAAGATCCACCACGTCGTCAGGGTACATCCTGATTGACCTTGGACTTTTGCTAGAGAGAGGGGGTAAGTAAACCCGGAGCCATACTCGTACTTGTCCTTCTCGGCCGAACTGTCGGGCCGTGTCCACTTCCTCTTCCTCCTTCGCGGGCGATCCTTCCTATCAGGAGAAGGGGTCTCTAGGGGAGGCAACGGTGGGAGATCCATCTCTTCTTCCTTTACCTCTTCCACGGTCCCCCCGGCCTCGCCGTGGTCACTACCACTTTCAGCCCCTTGCTCGGACCCTCCTAATCACCGCCCTCCTCGACCTACTTCTCTTCTCCCTGGCTTCCTTCCTCAGACTCATTCTCCTCTTCCACAAGCCCCTCTCCCTGGGGATCCCTCTCTTCATGCTCCTCCTCTGCAGGCTCCTTACCCAGCCTACGGGATTGCAAGGGCTCTACGATGAAAGCTACGTCGCCCTCACTATCCGACCCTCCTACTGATACAACCTCCTCCTTCACCGAGCGGATGTCACCTGACGATAAAGATATCGAAGACGAATGGACCTCCTCCTGGCCGCAACCTGAAGTGCCTGCTTCGGAGCCGGACTGAGACTGTGACATTTTTAAAGCAAAAATACTTACCTGTTTCACCGGAGAACGCAAAGGTCAACGAAAAACGGTCGCCGGTGGTGTGCAAGGAAATTTCTGTTACGGAGAGAATGGAAGCAAAGTGAAGAAGTAGGGTGGGGGAAGGGAGATTTATAAGCGCAGGCGGGACTCCTCAAATTCCGCAAAAAGATCTGGCCGTCTGATCTTCATAATCAAGATCTAACGGCCACTAAGATCCTGATGACGTCAGCCTAGAGCGCAAAAATACCTTCTTACCCTCGGCTCTGTCGACCAACGCGGTGGCTCAATGCGCAGGATCAACTTCTCGGATATTTCACCCAAGTTACTCCCAAGAAGTCTCTCAACGGCTTCAGGGTCGACGCTCGGATGTCACCGCAAGCCCCAAAAAGTTTCTCCTAAACTGCTGGGTCCTCGACGCTCGGATGTCACGCGAGCACCAAAAAGTTTCTCCTAAATTGCTTGGAACTCGACGCTCGGATGTCACCACAATCCACAAAAAGTTTCTCCTAAACTGCTTCAGGGTCGATGCTCGGATGTCACCGCGAGCCCCAAGAAGTTTCTCTCAATGGCTTCAGGTTCGACGCTCGGATGTCACCACGAGCCCCAAAAATTTTCTCCTAAACTGCTGGGACCTCAATGCTCGGATGTCATCGCGAGCACCAAAAAGTTTCTCCTAAACTGCTTGGACCTCAACGCTCGGATGTCACCGCGAGCCCTAGGGAGTTTCTCTCAACAACTTCAGGTTCGATGCTCAGATATCACCACGAGCCCCAAAAATTTTCTCCTAAACTGGTGGGACCTCGACGCTCGGATGTCACCGCAAGCCCCAAAATGTTTCTCCTAAACTGCTTAGACCTCGACGCGCGGATGTCACCGTGAGCCCTAAAAAGTTTCTCCTAAACTGCTTGAACCTCGACGCTCGGATGTCACCACGAGCCCTAAAAAGTTTCTCCTAAACTGCTTCAGGGTCGACGCTCGGATGTCACCGCGAGCCCTAAGAAGTTTCTCTCAACGGCTTCAGGTTCGACGCTTGGATGTCACCATGAGCCCAAAAAAGTTTCTCCTAAAACTGCTGGGACCTCGACACTCGGATGCCACCGCGAGAACCAAAAAGTTTCTCCTAAACTGCTTGGACCTTGATGCTCGGATGTCACCACAAGCCCCAAGAAGTTTCTCTCAACGGCTTCAGGTTCGACGCTCGGATGTCACCACGAGCCCCAAAAAGTTTCTCCTAAACTGCTGGGACCTCGACGCTCGGATGTCACCGCGAGCACCAAAAAGTTTTTCCTAAACTGCTTGGACCTCAATGCTTGGATGTCACTGCGAGCCCCAAGAAGTTTCTCTCAACGGCTTCAGGGTCGACGCTCGGATGTCACCACGAGCCCCAAAAGGTTTCTCCTAAACTGCTGGGACCTCGATGCTCGGATGTCACTGCGAGCCCCAAAAAGTTTCTCCTAAACTGCTTGGACCTCGACGCTCGGATTTCACCACGAGCCCCAAAAAGTTTCTCCTAAACTGCTTGGACGTCGACACTCAGATGTCACCACGAGTCCCAAAAAGTTTCTCCTAAACCGTTTCAGGGTCGACGCTCGGATGTTACCGCGAGCCCAAATTATCTCCCAACAAGTGAGGGGCTTGCCTGCCGACCCCAGGCGCTCGGCAAGAAAACCTCCTTCTCCACGGGTCTTGGCGCCTCCCTTGCTTTTCCAACCAGTGAGGGAGCTCGCCTGTCGACTCCAGACGCTCGGCAAGAAGGACCCCTAATATACAGATGCCTATGTCCCCTTGCTTTTCCAAGAAGTGAGGGGGCTCGCCATTTGACCTCTACACTCAGCGAAGCAACCCAAGGGTCGATCCTCGGATATCACCGCGAGCCCCCAAATTATCTCCCAACAAGTGAGGGGCTTGCCTGCCGACCCCAGACGCTCTGCAAGAAGGACCCCTAATATACAGACGCCTACGTCCCCTTGCTTTTCCAACAAGTGAGGGGGCTCACCAGCCAACTTCTACACTCGGAGAAGCGACCCAAGGGTCGACGCTTGGATATCACCGCAAACTCCAAATTATCTCCCAACAAGTGAGGGGCTCGCCTGCTGACCCCAGATGCTCGGCAAGAAGAACTTCTCTATAGGTCTCGGCACCCCCCTTGCTTCTCCAACTAGTGAGGGGACTCGCCTACCGAAGTTGGACGCTCGGCAAGAAGAGCTCCTGCCCCCACAGACTCCTAAGTCCCCTTGCTTTTCCAACAAGTGAGGGGGCTCGTCTGCCAACCCTAGACGCTCGGCAAGAAGGACCCCTGCTCCGCAGGTCTCGACGTCCCCTTGTTTTTCCAACAAGTGAGGGGGCTCATCTGCCGACCCTAGACGCTCGGCAAGAAGGACCCCTACTCTGCAGGTCTCGATGCCCCTTCGCTTCTCCAACAAGAGAGGGAGCTCGTCTGCCGGCCCTCGACGCTCGGCGAACCGAGCTCCGACGCTTCTGCACCCGAAACCCCTCGTGATTCCAAGAAGGGATCCCCTTCATCCTACCCCACTAACCTCTTCTGGAAGATACGGATCCTGTTCTTTGCCGTACACACCACCTCTCTCTTCCTACAAAGGCAAAAAACTACTTCTACACGGCTGGATTACCCAGCCCTCCAGGAGTGGGGGGCTCCTGATATGGGTCAGATGACTTGGCCCCTCCTGGGCCACAGGATATCCTCAAAAACCATTCACCCCCGATCATCAAATCTGCCACGTCAGCCCTAGGCCTCCTGGGCTTTCGCCACGTCAGGCCTACGGGCAACCGGGTCCAGACCCGGTTAGCACTGCCTATAAATACCAGGCCCTCTACCCCTTTAACAGGTAATCAATCTCTCCCCTCTCAAAACCCTAGTTACTGTTACTCTTCAGTGACTGACTAGACCGTCGGAGGGCCTACCACCGGGATCAACCACGGTGTTCCTAGGCCGAGTGCAAGTACATGAGACTTCTGGACCTGAACTTCCAGATCCGAGCTGAGCCTCTAGATCCGAGCCGAGCACCCAACCTCCCCCTCACTCCCGCCTACTCCCGAGCCACTCTCTCGGCTGAGGGTCGGGCGTACCCTCAGTACCGAAGCTTCTGCAAAAATACAAATTGAGAAGAACTCACACCTGGTGCAGCCACCCCCCAAATACAAACCGCATCAGTTACTTGTTCCAAAAGAACTCAAATGACTAGTTGTTTGTGCTTGTTGTTTGAATTCATGGGTATTCCTTGCAAGAATATTTTTGCATATCTTAAGTACTCCAACCATAATGAACTACCAGAGCGATATATTTTAAGAAGATGGACCCAAATGTAATAAGAAGAAACGTGGTAAGTGAAGGCACTAGCGAGAATTTTGGTCATCACTTTTGTGAGTTGAGTAATTTAGCAAAACAAGTTGATATTCGAATAGCTTCCAATAAAGGATACAAATTCATGCGTGAAAAAATGCTCAAAAATATTAAAGAATTTCATCTTATGCAACCCGAAGGTAGTGGACAAGCATATGGAGAAAACTTCAAAATGTCTCAAGTTGAAGTGGAGGAGCCTCCTCAATGCAATGCAAAAAAATGCCTAGTGGGAAGAGAATGCAGCCGATAAGAGAGAAGTTGAGAGGAAAACCCAGAAGGTGCAAAGCTTGCGATATGCGGGGAAAAAATCACGATTCAAGAAATTGCCCAAACAAACTTGATAGATCAATTTTCAATCTTTTAGTTGAATTTGAATTAATCTTTAGTAATATTGTTTTTAAAATTAAAAAGGGTTTTTAACACGTATACCCCTAACAAATATGCTAATATCATATATGCCCTTCAAAAATGTGTATTTTCATATATGTCCCTAACAATATGAGCTCATTTCTTATTTACCCCTAAAGGTTACGTTAAACTACGTGTATTTGAAACATATAAGAAGTGGCGAATTTGGCTATAAAATATGATGAAGAAGATGAAATTATATAGATGTACAGTAAATATTTCCATTTATTAAGAAAACTCAAAAAAAAATTGAGAATGATTGATGTGTTTCAATCGGTTTTATGGACGATTTAGTTTATAAAAAGTAATAAGAATAAGCTTAACTAGTAGAGGAAGGGTATTTTAGTTATTTTGCATAAAATTCATTAAACATAACTGTATATTTCATACGTTTTTATGTTTTCAAAGTTGTTTTAACTTAAGAGGTAACTAGGAAGTTGGATACACATTGTTAGGGGTAAATGTGAAAATATACATTTGTAAGGGGTATATGTGATATTCAGATATTTGTTAGGGACATACATGTTAAAAACCCAATTAAAAATTGAACTTGACTAAATAACTCTTTATTGTCATTTGTTTAGCAGAACCATTGCACAAGAAGAAAGTTCTAAAAACACTTATGATGATATGAATTGAGGTAATTTATCATGCATTCAGTTAAATTCTTGTTGTTTTCCATTAACTTGTTCAAATATCCCTCTTAATTAAGTTTAATATTGTAATTACGGGTTGTGATTTAGCAGGTAATGGCTGAATTGAGAGGAGTGTTTGATTTTCACTACAGCTTTTGTATTGGGTGAATAGCAACTGAAGCTACTGGACCACTATGTGGACACCTATATTTGACATGGAAGTATTTGATTCTCACTTGATTTTTAAAGTGGTCATGTCACACCCTTCTTCCTAATATACGGAACTACGGGCATGCAACTAAGGCGCAGTGAATGATACAAACATCATCCATAAACTGTACGATTATAAACTCAACAAGATATTTATAAACGCATCCACACAGGCAATAAAAGTGATCACATAAACATGAAACGGAATAAAATATTCCTCAAAATAACCATCATCTGGAAAAATGTAAACATAAAGTTCAGGTCAAAATGCCATGGAATACAATGTACTATATTGAAAGCAATTCAAGAAATAGTTTGCTATGACAATTAGCTAAGATAGCGACCGAAAATAAAACAATATAAGGTAGCAATGATGCAACAATTAATCATGGTCGTCTAGAAAGCTTTTTCACCAAGTTCCTTAGGTAACTCATCTTCAGTACCTGCATAAACATCATATATGGTTTTTGTGTGTGTGTGTGTGGGGGGGGGGGGGGGGGGGGTGTTAGAGCAAACTTCGGAAGTAGTAACAAACAGTATGGTAGATATATAACAATGAATAACATGTGGAAGGAACAAGAATTAACAGTGCAAATACTAAAATAGTATGACCATGTTCGATGCAAATAACAACTATGAGCCAGTGCAATCAAGACTTCAAGATTTAATCAATCGGTAACCAGGGATCATGTAATCAAGAATCTAATCAAGACTTATGTAATCAAGAACCAGTAATACAGGAATCATATAATCAAGAATCATGTCAATGCTCAGTGTCATTCTTAAGTTTATCAGTTTATTAACCTATCTAATGCACGCAATCATGTGTCTCATACCATAATTTCGTGTGCATATCAAACACGTGAACGTTTGGACTTAAGTGGTCAACATGATTATGTACTCAGGTCGTCCTGTGAAAATATCAATAAACAAGTCATGTAATCAAGATCCCAGTAATCAAGAATCAATAATCAAGAATAAAGATTTAAGAATCAAGAATCACCATTACGGGAAATACGGGCCCCCTTCTGAGTACACCCTATATTATTCACTACTAAGTCGTACTATTTATTACCCTAACTTGTTATTCTTTTACTGTGATCAATCATGAACATGTATTCCGTGCAATCAGTGGGAATGGCGATATCAAGACAGTCATATCACTTCTTAGGACACTGAATTCTAGAGGTGGCCCACATAGATTCTAGAGGTAGTCCCTGCAGATTCTAGAGGTGATCCCCACGGATTCTAGAGGTGGTCCTCACAAATCCTAGAGGTTGCCCCTACGAATTCTAGAGGTAGACCCCATCGATTCTTACAACATGACACTTAGTTCTACGTAACACTTAGTTTCATGCGACACTTAGTTCCGCCATTCAAAACAATAGCAATGAAAAGAACAATAACAATGCATATAACGGTAGTATTAAGACGTTAATCAAGAAACTATCGAGGGATAATGCAATACATGGTATAGAGACAAGACGGTAATAGAGAGAGTATAAGTGGTACATGAAAATGTATGATATATGAACATTTTACAAATCTACAGTATCAGCACAATTTATTATATATATATATATATATATATATATATATATATATATATATATATATATATATATATATAGCTTTCTTCCGTTGCAAACGGGCCTTGTGTGCGCAGACCCGTCCAAACTGAGATATGGGCCTTAGATCCAACAGCCCAGATCTTTTTTTGAGAAATTTTGCCTTAACCCATTCTTGGAAATGAAGGGTTAAGGCAAAAAAAATCAAAATTTTTTCCTTAACCCGTTGTTTCCAAGAATGGGTTAAGGCAAAATTTCTCAAAAAAAGATCTGTATACTCCATCTTTTTCATTCGATTTCTCCCTACTCTCTCTCTCGTTTCTTCCCGAACCCAAACCTAGTCTCTCCGAAATAGTGAGCTTCTAACTCCAGCAAATCCTCTCTCACTTCCCTCCTTTATCATTCCGGCTATTCTCTCCCTCTGTTCCCTCTGTTCCGTCCGTTGCTCCCCAAGCCAGAAAACCCTAACCCACAAACCTCTCCTCATCCTCCGTTCGATCCTTCACCGCCGTCCACTCCTCCTCCTCTTCCATTCCCATATAATCTCTCTCTCCCAATCTCTACTCCAAACATCGAAACCCAACTCTCTCATCCCAAATCGAAAGCCTAGTTCGGGCTCAAGATCTACATTGCCGAAATTCGCAGTTATTTAGTAAGCTAATGACTAAATCTTTGTCTTAGTAGTTGTTTTTGTGTTTATTTTTAATTTTTTTTTGCTCGCTTTCCAATAATTTAGAATATATTAAAATTACCTAAAAAATTTGTAGATGTAGAACTTTGTAGTCGTAGTTGTTGTGATGAATTTAGACGGTGCAATTGTAGTCGTAGTTGTTGTTGATCGCTCGATGATATTGTAGATTTAGTCGTATTTATAATCGTTCTGTATACTAAATTACCTAGAAAGTTTTTAGTGCAGTTAGACATGAAAACCTTGCAAATGAACTTCAAAAAATACAAAACTTTACGACTAGGTTGGTCTCACGTAGCCCAAGCCATCCCAACTTGTAGAAGTGAGTTTCGACTCACAGTTCGAGAGATACGGCCGTGCATCACTTTTGGTTAAAAAACCATATAAAGCGGTACACGGACGTATCTCGCAAACCGTGACTCGAAACTCACTTCTACAAGTTGGGGTGGCTTGTGTTACTTGAATTAGAAAAAGTTGCAAAGTTTTATAATTTTTGGATGTCGTTTGTGCGGTTTTCTCACGTTCATCGCACAAGAAGTAAATGACTTAGAACTTTTTTAGTGCGGCTAAACTAGAAAACCCTGCAAATGACCTCCAAAAAATACGAAACTTTGCGAGTAGGTTAGTCTCATGTAGCACAAGTCACTCCAACTTGTAGAAGTGAGTTTCGACTCACGGTTCGAGACATACGGACGTGTATCGCTTTTGGTTTTAAAAAACCAAATAAAGCGGTACACGACCGTATCTTGCAAAGCGTGATTCGAAATTTGCTTCTATAAGTTGGGGTGGCTTGTGTTACGTGAATTTGACCAAGTTGCAAAATTTTATAATTTTTGGATGCCATTTGTGCTGTTTTCTCACGTTTATCGAACAAGAAGTAAATGACTTAGAACTTTTTTTGTGCGGTTAGACTAGAAAACACTGCAAATGACCTTCAAAAAATACATAGGTTGGTCTCACCTAGTACAAGCCACTCTAACTTGTAGAAGTGAGTTTTGACTCAAGGTTCGAGAGATACGGCCGTGTATCGCTTTTGGGTAGACCGTATCTTGCAAATCGTGACTCGAAACTTGCTTCTACAAGTTGGGGTGGCTTGTGTTACGTGAATTCGACCAAGTTGCAAAGTTTTATAATTTTTGGATGCCGTTTGTGCGATTTTCTCATGTTCATCGAATAAGAAGTAAATGACTTAGAACTTTTTTAGTGTGGTTAGACTAGAAAACTCTGCAAACGACCTCTAAAAAATATGAAACTTTGCGAGTAGGTTGGTCTCATGTAGCAAAAGCCACCCTAACTTGTAGAAGTGAGTTTCGACTCACGGTTCGAGAGATACGGCCGTGTATCACTTTTGGTTAAAAAAAACTAAATAAAGCGGTATACGGCTGTATCTCGCAAACCGTAACTCGAAACTCACTTCTACAAGTTGGGGAGGATTTTGTAACGTGAAATCGACCAAGTTGCAAAGTTTTGTAAATTTTGTATGTCGTTTGTGCGGTTTTCTCACGTTCCTCGAACAAGAAGTAAATAAAGTTAGAAAATTTTCCTCACATTCCGTAATAGTTCGTGGCCCTAATTGTTCTTTTTTTTATCATAGATATGGACAGTCTTGAAGGGTGTTCCTTTACCAGAGAAAAATATGTTCGTGCACAAGAAATGAGTGAATACGGCCTCATGTCGACGAGCACCTAAAACCGAAGATTGGTATAATGTTTCATGCTTTAGAGGAAGTGGAAGAAATTTTATTCATCATATTTTAGATGTGCGGATTTCGCTATGCGTAAGGGTGAAAATAAATATAAAGGAACCGATATAGTAGATAAATCATATGTATGTAATAAAGCCGGGGAGTCACCGAATAATCATAATGAAGCTAGACGGGGAACTATTTCTAGAACGGGTTGCAAAGCTTTCGTTCGTGTAAAACTAAAATCAGAAAGTATTTCTTGGATTATTTATTTATTTAATGAACCACACAATCACGAATTTACTTCATCCGGTAGACGTCACTTGCTGCCTCAAACTGTGTATTGCCAAATTCAGATAAAAAAGTGATTGGTCAACTTACCGAAGCTAATGTCCTTATATGCAAACAAATTCTTTTCTTCGAAGGTGCAAGTGGAGGTAATGAGAAAATTGGATTCACTGAAACCAATGTTAGAAATCTAAGGAGAGACGAGATGGAAGGTTTGAAAGGACATGACGGGCAAATGCTAATTGAGTTCTTTGAATCGAAAAAGGAGACTGATCCTTTATTTTTTTATGATTACCAATGTGATTTCGAAGAGTGATTGTCCCATTGTATTTGGGTGGATGGTATCGCTATGAAGAATTATGAAGTATTTGGGAATGTAGTTTGCTTTGATGCCACCTACAACATGAACCGATATGGGATGTTATTCATACCATTTGTTGGAGTAAACCATCATTAGCAATCAATCTTCCTAGGTTGTGGGTTCATTCCAAATGAGAAGGCATCCTCATTTGAGTATTCTTTGAAAAGTGGCAAGGAGTAATGCCTCATGATCCGTGCAATATCGTGACAGATGAGGATCGTGGAATCAATACTGCAATAAAGAAAGTTTTCCCAATCACTGAGCATAGATATTGCATTTGGCATATTTTGGATAAGTTACCGCATGAAGTGCATATGTCGAATAACATCGATGAGTTTAGGGATACCTTGAAGAGTATCATCTATACGACGGAATATAAAACTAAATTTGAAGAGAAGTGAAAATTTTTGATTTCGCAATACAAATATGAGAATAACAAATGGTTGAACGATAAATTTGAAATTCGTGAGAAATTGGCTCCCGTCTATGCAAAAGATTCATTTTTGGGGCGGCATGTTGAGTACCCGACGGAGCGAATCGCTACATTCATCCTTGAAGCAACATACCAAAACGAAGTACTCATTACATGAATTTTCCGTCATCTTTAACTGAGTCATAGTAAAACAAAGACACGAGGAACTTAAAGAAACTCATCGTAATTGTGAGGAGAGACCAAAATTGAAGACCGAATGGGCGATGAAGTAACAAATGGCGGGGACATACACTTTGAAGACTTTCTACAAATTGCAACAAGAAGTGCAAAAAAGCTTATTAGTTAATGTGAATTTCATTGCCGCTATGGATACACCGGATAGTGCAGCTTTTTCTATGACGCTTTGTGGAAACTCAGAACCGGGGAGGGTGATTTCTTTTTGCAAACTCTGTCAAATGGCTAAATGTCCTTATTCCATGTATGAATTCGTAGGCATTCCATGCAAATATCTATTAGCGGTTCTTCGGTTCACCGATCGCACCTCACTACCGGAGCAATATATTTGTAGACGATGGACACAGAATCAGTTGACAAGAAGCAGTACACCCGTTCCCAATAGTATGGGCGATAATTTTGCCTCTCATTTTTGTGAATTGAGTGAGCACTCAAGAAAGTTGGTTGATCTTGGTTATTCTTATGAGGAAACATACAAGTACATGCTCGACCACATGCTTAAGGGCATTGAAGGCGTTTCTCACATTCATTCCGGGAATAGCACACACCGCGAAGGTAGCGGACAACTAGAGAGTGGTGGACATGCACATGCACCGGTGGAGGACCCTATACAATGCACTACAAAGGGAATGCCTAAAGGGAAGAGGCTGAAGTCCATAAGAGAATCCCAAAAAATGAAGAGACCAAGATTTTGCAGGACATGCATTCGTGTCGTATGTCACGATTTACGAAATTGCCTAAAAAATATGGCTAGATATATATCCGAGACTAAGTATATATTAATTTGACTCAATCAATCTTAACTTGTTGTTGACCAACTCATTCTTCTCAATTATTTAGTGGATCGGTAGCATATGAAGAAGATCCAACCAGTGAAGAGAGTGATGACGATGAAGGTGAAGATTCGTGCTAAGGTAACTTTCGTACTATGTAGGTCATATTAAACTTGAATACCTTTATTACTAATTTCAGTTGATGAGAATACAATTATTCATTTCTACAATTTTTTTTGTCGGTCTGGAATGAAAGTTGATTATGCCGATGGAGGGCAACAATCATCAAAAAGTCTTAAACTTTTGATTGTATATATGCTCAAGTAAATTTATTTGAATTTATAAGTAGATTTTTGATGTATGTAATTTGCAATTAGTGTATCAAATTTGGCGAAAATAGTGAATGATCGATGATAATGGTATTGTGATTGTCATGTGAATGTTGTTTTTGTAACTGGTTTGAGAATGTTTAAATATGATGATATTGGTGAACTTTGTGTATATTTGAATGATATAAAATCTTCATATTTGAAATCTGTGAAATTTGTTAACTGTTTGAGATGGTATATATATGTTTTTTTTTTCTCTCTCTTCTTTTTTTCTTTCTCTTTAACGGAAATAACGCGTTAGGTTGTCGAAAATATGTACAAAAATCGATCTTTGGAAGATGAAGTTCTGCCAATAACTTACAACTTAACCTGTTATTGGAGATGACGGGTTAAGTACACTTAACCCGTTATTTACAATAACGGGTAAAGTTGAAAATTTTTGACAGTGTGTTTTTCTTTGTGGAAGAAAACTTGTACAAAATTCATCTTGACGAGTTGAAGTTCTGCCAATATCTTCCAACTTAACCCGTTATTGGCGATGAATTAACCCGTCATCGGCAATGACGGGTTATGTTTGAATATTTCCCCGGTGTACTTGTATATATAGATGAAAACTTTTTCGTTCGTATATAAAGTTCTGCCAATTTCCTCCTATTTAACCTGTTATTGGCGATGAAGTGTTAAGTATCAAGAATAGGTTACGTTAGAATATTTTGACAGTGTATTTGAACAAATAACTCGAATATTTTAAAATAAAAACTGTCGTAATTTTTTTTATAAAATAAACTTTTCAAACAAAGTGAGAACTCCATATAATGTTTATTAATTAAAAATAAATATTCATTATCATTCTTCATAAACTTTTATGAACTTTTAATAGTTTAGAGTGTTAGACGGCCAGAGCTAGGGTTAGTGGGTTATTGGAAGGGGTTAGAGTAGAGTTAGAGGGTTATTGGAAGGGGTTAGAGTTAGGTTAGATTTTACATCGTTCTTCATAAACATTTAATTCGGTTTAAGAGTTAGAGTGTTAGAGGGTTCTGGCTTGGGTTAGAGGCTTATGAGGGTAATGCCATGGGTTAGAGTAGGGTTAGAGTATTTCGTAGGGTTTTCAACTATATTATTTAGTTAGATAATGTATTTTTTAATATTTGTTTTAATATTTAACAAAAAACCTTCTTAAATTTTTTGAAAAATACAATCTCTTCATAAAAAAATTATATAATCAACTATCCAAACAAATTGGAAACTCCATATGATCTTTTAAAGTAAATAAATAAAGAGTTAACATAATTCTTCATAAACATTGAATTCGGTTTAATAGTTATAGTGTTAGAGGGTTAGGGCTAGGGTTAGAGGGTTATAGTAGGGTTAGAGTAGGGTTAGAGTATTTCGTAGGGGCCATATATTTTTTATGAACTTTAATGTTCACATTTTTCAACTATATTATTTAGTTTGATAATGTATTTTAAAAATATTTTTACAAGATTTTAAAAAAATCATAATATTTTTTTTTACAAAAAAAATTATTTTTTGGAAAATACAATCTCTTCATAAAAAGTTATATAATCAACTATCTAAACAAATTGGAAACTCCATATGATCGTTTAAAGTAAATAAATAAAGATTTAACATAATTCTTCATAAATATTGAATTCATTTTAAGAGTTATAGTGTTAGAGGGTTAGGGCTAAGGATAGAGGGTTATAGTAGGGTTCGAGTAGGGTTAGAGTATTTCATAGGGGCAATATATTTTTTATCAAATTTTAATGTTTACATTTTTCAACTATATTATTTAGTTTGATAATGTATTTTAAAAATATTTTTACAAGATTTAAAACAATTTCATAATATATTTTTTTACAAAAAACTTCTTAATTTTTTTGGAAAATACAATCTCTTCATAAAAAATTATATAATCAACTATCCAAACAATTTGGAAAACTTGATATGATCTTTTAAAGTAAATAAACAAAGATTTAACATAATTCTTCATAAAAATTGAATTCGGTTTAAGAGTTATAGTGTCAGAGGGTGAGGGCTAGGGTTAGAGGGTTATAATAGGGTTAAAGTAGGGTTAGAGTATTTCGTAGGGGTAATATATTTTTAAGAACTTTTAATGTTTACATTTTTCAACTATATTATTTAGTTTGATAATGTATTTTTTTAAATATTTTTTAAGATTTAAAACAATTTCATATATTTTTCTATACAAAAAACTTCTTCAATTTTTTTGGAGAATACAATCTCTTCATAAAAAATTATAAAAAGTTATGAGGGTTAGTGTAGGATTACAAACTGGGTTCTACCTTTTTTATATATGAACTTTACTGTTTACATTTTTGAAATATATTATTATTTTGTTTGTAAAAAAAATTTAGTTTTTTTTTCAAGAATGAATACATGTTATGTTTCTTTTTTAAATATCATTATTAACGAGTTAAGTGGAAATATTTTTTTAATAACAAAAGCACTTGTATTTTTTGAAAATAAATTCTCTGCCAAAAAAATTATATACTGAATTTTCCAGATAGGGTTAGGGCTAGGGTTAGAGGGTTATGGTAAGGGTTAGTGTAGAGTTATAGAGATGGCTCGTCTTGGAGAACTAGTTATAATTTGTATATAATTTCCTTACAATTCTAATATTAATATCAAAATTATTACATTAGATTTTATAATAATTTATTTATCTTTGTGATAGCAAATTTGATCTTTCGAAAAGAAGTTCTGCCAATATCTTCCAACTTAACTCGTTATTGGCGATGACGGGTTATGCTTACTTAACCCGTCATCGCTAATAACGGGTTAAGTATGAGGATTTTGACAGTGTATTTGTCTAAGTGAATGAATATTTGGTATGTCGATGATGAAGTTCTGCCGAAATCTTACCACTTAACCCGTTAATGGCGATGATGGGTTAAGATCACTTAACCCGTCATCGTCAATAACGGGTTAAGTGGTAAGATTTTGATAGTGTATTTGTCTTTGTGGATGAATACTTGGTCTGTTGCCGATATCTTACTACTTAACCTGTTATTGCAGATGACGGGTTAAGATCACTTAACCCGTCATCGTCAATAACTGGTTAAATAGGGATATTTTGACAGTGTATTTCTCTTTGTGGATTCTTTACAAGATGAAGTACTGCCGATTTCTTCCTACCTTACCTGTTATTAGGAATGACGGGTAAAGTAGGGTTATTTTTCCAGTTCTATTTGCTGTTTGTGGATGTAAACTCAACTTCACAAAACGAGTTCATTCATAGCAATTTCCCCCAATTACATATCAACACCAATTCATTCACATAAATAAAAACTAAGATCACAACAAAAATATTCACAATAATATATATAATACGACAGATAATATCACAGCAATTTTAAAGCATAAATCTCAACAATTTTCACATCAATTTGACAATGCAAAACTTCGCAAATATCAAAACAATTCATTCAACTACATTTGTGGAATTATCTCAAGTAGCAATTACAACATATTTATTACAAAATTTTCATCTGAATAATGAAGCTAAAGTATCCTTGATGGATCAATACATTTATCTTCATGGTTGACGCCTTTGGTTGCCCGGTATTTATCTACAACATTTATCAACATAGAAACAAACTTTCCATTAGTTATTTGAGAAATACAATCATCAACCAAATACTAAACTACAAATAACGAACCTATTGTTAGATACTACCTTTTACGACCACACGGTTTGCGACAACTTGGTGTGAATTGATCAGGCGGGTTGCTCTTCCGTGGGGGATTTCTCCGTCTACCTTGCGTCTCGGGGGATTAAGGTTCATCCGACCACTGCTCCTCCACATCTACTTCCGGTGGCTGCTGTTGTTGGAGTTTTTGTGGTTCGGCGATGTGAATTCCCGGCCTTGTCACACTCTTTCGTCGAGAACCCGCCACGTTGGCTTTTAAATATGCATCAAGTTTGAGACCTTCACCCACCTCTTCAAGACTACGACGACACGGTTTTAGCATCTCCCGCATTTTTTTCTTAACGCTCTCAGGTACTTACTCTTCAAGGTGCGAGAAGCTATCTGAAAGCTCTCGGGTACCTTACTCTTCAAGTCTCCGATGTGGATGCGTTCCCAACTTCATATTTGCAACAGAACCATGAGGCCACCCATTTTTAAGGCATCTAATGAACATGCACATAAATTCCTATACATTAATGCCAAGGCCGCACTCCCCCAACTGTAATGGCGGGCCATACGAAAATTTTCCAACAACGGTAAATACATGAGCGGCACGCTCGCACCGGATGAGTTAGGGAAGAGCACTCCCCCGATCATACTGAAGATGTAGGCACGAGCATAGTAATGTAGAGCTTTCTCGTCCGAATTCTCAGTCAAATATCCCTCGAATAGGAATTTCAACCAACTAAGTAGAAGTGATTTACCGTCGAAGATTTTATTCCAAAATTCAGCTTCCGTTTTATCTTTCGCATCTTCTATGGCTTGATCTAATAGATCTGGATCATAATCTTCGGGAGTATCTTTGAGGATTTCGGTTTCAATGTCCTCTTTTTTTTGTCCAACGACTCCTCAACATCGATACCGAGCAAATCACGATCACCTCGTTCTACCAGAAGGGCTTCTTGGTCACTAGCGCTACCAGAAGGGCTCTTCAGTCAAGCGCTACCAGAAGTGCTCTTCGGTCACTAGCGCTACTGAGAAAATCAATAATAATAATCAATCTTATCTCTGTAATTGGTGCACCACTAGCGCTACCAGAAGGGATTCTCGGTCGTCTCATTCTAGTCATTTATCTGTGAACCAAAAATTTAAGCTTAGTTGATACGGGTTACATCCATTTATCTATCATCAATAAACAAAGCGAAAATGTGAAAAAAAAATACACAAATGATAACAAAAAATAGCAATACTTTGCAACTTGATCGAATTCACATAACACAAGCCACCCCAACTTGTAGAAGCGAGTTTCGAGTCACAGTTTGCAAGATATGGCCGTGTACCGCTTTATTTGGTTTTTTTAAAACCAAAAGTGATACACGGCTGTATCTCTCGAACCGTGAGTCAAAACTCACTTCTACAAGTTGGGATGGCTTTTGCTAGGTGAAACCAACCTACTCGCAAAGTTTCGTAACTTTTGGAGGTCGTTTGAAGGGTTTTCTAGTCTAACCGTACTAAGCCATTGACTTCTTGTGCGATGAACGTGAGAAAACCGTACAAACGAAATCCAAAATTTATAAAACTTTGTAACTTGGTCGAATTCACGTAGCACAAGCCACCCCAACTTGTAGAAAAAAAATTCGAATCACGGTTGGAGAGATACGGCCGTGTATCGCTTTATTTGGGTTTTTTTAACCAAAAGCGATACACGGCCGTATCTCTCCAACCGTGATTCGAAACTCACTTCTACAATTTGAGATAGCTTGTTCCATGTGAGACCAACCTAATTACAAAGTTTCATATTTTTTTTAGGTCGTTTGAAGGATTTTCTTGTCTAACCACACTACAAAAGTTCTAAGTCATTTACTTCTTATACGAGTAATGTGAGAAAACTGCACAAACGGTATCCAAAATTTAAAAAACTTTGCAACTTGGTCTAATTCACGTAGGAAAATCCACCCCAACTTATAGAAGCGAATTTCGACTCACGGTTTGCGAGATTACGGCTGTGTATCGCTTTATTTGAATTTTTTAAAACCAAAAGCGATACACGGCCGTATCTCTCGAACCGTGAGTCGAAACTCACTTCTACAAGTTAGGGTGGCTTGTGCTAGGTGAAACCAAACTACTCGCAAAGTTTCGTATTTTTTGGAAGTCGTTTGAAGGGTTTTCTAGTCTAACAATACTAAAAAAGTTCTAAGTCCTTTACTTCTTATGCGAGGAATGTGAGAAAATCGCACAACCAACATCCAAAATTTATAAAACTTTGCAACTTGGTCGAATTCACATAGCAAAACTCACCCTAACTTGTAGAAGTCAGTTTCGACTCATGGTTGGAGAGATATGGCCGTGTACCGCTTAATTTGGGTTTTTTAACCGAAAGCGATACACGGCCGTATTTCTCCAACCGTGAGTCAAAACTCACTTCTACAAGTTGGGTTGGCTTGTTCTAGGTGAGACCAACCTACTCGCAAAATTTCGTATTTTTGGAACCCGTTTGGAGGATTTTCTAGTCTAAGCGCACTAAAAAAGTTCTAAGTCTGCAATGAACGTGAGAAAAAACCGCACAAACGACATCCAAAATTTATAAAACATTTCAACTTGGTCGAATTCACGTAGCAAAAGCCACCCCAACTTGTAGAAGCGAATTTCGAATCACGGTTGGAGAGATACGGCCGTATATCGCTTTATTTGGGTTTTTTAAACCAAAAACGATACACGACCGTGTTTGTCAAACCTTGAGTCGAAACTCGCTTCTACAAGTTGGGGTGGCTTGTGCTATGTGAGACCAACTTACTCGCAAAGTTTCATATTTTATGGAGCCCGTTTGCACGGTTTTCTAGTCTAACCGCACTAAAAACTTTCTAAATAATTTTGTATATATCGAACGTGAAAAATCAACACAAATAAAACTAAATTACTAAGACAAAGAATTCTACATCTACAAATTTTTAAAGTCTTTAGGCACTTGAATATATTAATCCTAAATGTGGACTTTTTTGGGTACTTGAATATACTAAAAGTCTTCACATTTCTACATCTACAAATTACTAAGCAAAGAACTTTTTGGGCACTTTCTAAATAATTTAGTATGGAAAAATTAAAAAATCAACACAAATAAAACTATTAAGGTGAAGAATTAATCAATACCTTACAAAATAACTCCGAATTTAGCCAATGTAGGTGTTGTGGCCAAACTAGGGTTTCGATTTGCTTTCGAAGATGAGATGAGAGAGTTGGGTTTCGATGTTTGGAGTAGAGAATGGGAGAGAAGATTGTATGAGAATGGAAGAGGAGGAGGAAGAGCGGACGGATGAGGATGAGCAAACGGAGGAGGATGAGAGATTTGTGTTGGGATTAGAGTTAGGGTTTACTTGGGTTTGGGTTCGGCCAGAAACAAGATAGAGAGTAGGGAGAGATCGAGAGAAGAAGATGGGGTATACAGATCTAAAAAATAAAAGTATGCCTTAACCCGTTATTGGAAACGACGGGTTAAGGCAAAAAATTTTTTTTTTGCCTTAACCCGTCGTTTCCAATAACGGGTTAAGACATACTTTTTTTAAAAAAAAACTGGTCTGTTGGATCCCCAGATCTCAGTTTGCACGGGTCTGTGCACACAAGAAACGTTTGCAACAGAATATATATATATATATATATATATATATATATATATATATATATATATATATATATATATATAGGAAAATCTTCCATTATGCACCACCCCTCCGTGTATACTCGTGTGCACTCAGCCTTCCTGCCTTCATATCGACGATCTGAACCGTTTACATTGATCTACACATCTAAATTAGGCTAAATATGTAAAATCAAATCACTTGAAATTCATTTGCCCATCTATCATGTAACTATAAAAAAGTCACATGATGGATGGGCAAATGAATTTCAAATGATTTGATTTTACATATTTAGACTAATTTAGATGTGTAGATCAATGTGAACGGTTCGGATCGTTGATACGAAGTCGGGAAGGTCGAGTGCACACACCGTATGCACCATAGGTGGTGCACAACGAAAGACTTCCATATATATATATATATATATATATATATACATATATTGTCAAGAACACAAAATACAAATTTTGGACAGTAGTATATGTCAGCACTAAACTCACTTTCCTACTGCTACAGGAAATAAAAACCAATGCCGTCAGGCGTTCCAGAAAATATACTCTCCTACAAATTCAACTCATATTCACTTGGCACATTCTAAGTTCAGTAGCCATGCCTATCTGTCGGTTCTTTACAAGTCTAGTGTTTAGGCAACAACATAGGGTCAAATCCTCCTGCTTATAATTCGACTGAAAAGTCATTATTAAACCTCAAAAAAATTATAAACAAACTCCTAATAATGTCCATTAACATTCCAGTTAATCTCATATTTTAATTCCACTAACAATCTGTTATTTGAATTAATTCACTGGGACGATACACCTCAAATAGTATTCTGAAAATTTGGACGTTACAGTACTAAAACATCAACATCTCACAATATGTAAACCGTTTTACGAAACCGAAATATGTTCTAGATTCTACACTCAGAGGGCTACAACATATATATATATATATATATATAAAGTTCTAAATTTGGTTATAGAGAACTGGGTCAAATCCAGTACAAAGTCAGGCAAAAGACATGGCAGAAAAATCTAATACTTTCATTTTAAAATCTCGATTCACAAAAATAGAATTTTATAAGAAGAAATACGTTCATGCTTATATCAAATGATTAAATCAGAAATTGAAAATTAACATAACTAAAACTTATTACTTTCACAATATTAAATTCAATGATTCAATTATACTAACGCATGACAATACAATAAAAAATAAATCTTATAACATGATAGATATCTATATATATGTATATCACTAAGTTGTGTTTATGTGGTATATGCAATATGGTGTCATGAAAATGAAATTATACGGGTTGTTCCATGAATATCAAATCGAGGGGAAATCAAATAGGACAGTTCAATATAGGTATAACAAGTTGTTCAAGATTCAAATAAAGCAAGAAGGGATCATGAATAAAAGTCGATAAAATGATAGATCAATAAGAATTATAACTACTTGCAGGAGTTCAAGAAATACTTCCATTGTGTACCAAGATTACAAACATGGACGAACAACGAGAAAAAGAGAAACAACGATGGCGATGGGCAGCGGCACAAGGGCAACAACGACAGCAACATGGCAACAACGACAGCAACATGGCAACAACGACAGCAAGGGCAGAATGATAGTTCTTGCAGCGATAGCAACAACGAAAGCAAGAACGGCAATCACACGACAGCAACGGCAGCAAGCGACAACTGCTAAGACATGCATGGTAACAAGGAGTCGAGTTTGGGGCTGAGTTGGTGTTCGGGTTGAGGTGGAAGGGCTAGCTGTTTGGTGGTGGTGAGATGAGATGGAGGGGGTGATGGGTGGTGATGGTGTTTCTCGGGATGAAGGTAGCAGTGGAGGTCGGGTTGTAGGGTTGGGTTTGGTGGATAGAGGCAGCAAAGAGAGTGTCGAGTGGAGATGATGTGGAGCTTGGGATGATGAGGGAAGTGCGGGTTGAGGTGGAAGGAGTTGGAGTTGGAGTTGGAGTTGGTCGAGTTGATGGAGGCAGCAAGGTGATGGGTTGAGGAGGCTGCAAGATGGTCGGGATGAAAGAGGATGGAGTTGGCGGCTGATGTGAGGGAGAAGGAGATTAGGGTTAGTATATAGAGGGTGATTAGTGGGTCTAAATAGATGATTAGGGTTATGGAGATTATGTTAAAGGGTTGGGTTTAAATTCAAATAAGAGATCCACAATAATAGAATGGCTAGATAATATTTGGGCATTGAATAAATAATTAAATAGTCTAGTGCATGCAAATGAGTTCAAAAGAACGGGAAAAAAATATAAATAACCGAAATGAAAGAAATACGTAGAAAAGTACGTACAATTGAAATAGGGAGTTACATGTCCCTTGCCTTTTTGTGTTGGTGCAGGTGGTGATGACAAACATTAATTTACAAGTTTCATTCTGAATGTGTGTCCCCCCATTTACTTAATTATCAAATGTGTTGGAGCGTACATTTATTTTTCAAGCGAGTGCGCAACAAAAGATCTCTTTATATATATGAAGGAGGGTACAAAACATTCTGGTGCAAGAGTTAGGCTGGAGTGTATGTGTCTGACTGTTGCTTGATAAATTCAGCATACTCAGATATTGTTTCTTTGTTGTTGTTCAGTTTAATGAACTGATGTTTGATTATTTCGTGTTACCCAATTAAGTTCGTGCAAATCTGAATAGTCTAAACTCAGACTAACCTCATCAAACATTAATCAGACTAACCTCATCAAACCAATAGTTGTTGTCTAATCTGTAGAACAACATAATTTAAATGATTACTTGTAGTCATGACCAAACTAAACCAAGAAAGAAAGAAAGAAGAAAAAACCCCACATTTTTTCTACTAGCTTGCAAATCAAATCCAAGCTGTTGATTTCATGGTAAAAGAGCTGAGAACAACATAATGTTGAGCCAGCTAAAAAATTTGAGGAAGTCTCTCATTTTATTTCCAAAATTTATGCTAATAGCCTTTGTATATATGCACTGTATTGCTACTTGCTTACACTCATTGAGGCTAAATAAGGTATTTTATTTATAAACTTTCCCTATTTTAAAAAATGTAACCAATTTTGTGATAATTTCTAAGCCTCTCGCTATAATAAAATGTCATTAATTACTACAAATTATGGTTGCCCCAAAAGCCCAAACTCGGCCCTACGACCTGATGGGTAGGGCAAGGGCTTTAATATGAAAATCCAAAGGCCAGGGGCTGGGTAAAATATTGAGGCCCTAAAGATTTTAGGGTCGGGTAGGGCTTATAGTGGACTTGGTCTAACCCGGCCCATTATCATCCCTAATATAAAGTGGAGAGAGAATAGAGAAGATGGAAGGAGAGAAAACATGTTTGGCCCTATTTAGCATATGGCATAAAGATTCAGTCTAAACCAACATTTCACATGGAACCAAGAACCAAGGTTTAGGCATATTATAATTATAACTGTATTATATCTATATCTTATACTAATAGGAGAGAGTCTATCCCCTCTCTCCTCTCTCCTCTCTCTATTTTGAAATTGAGAAATGAGAAAAAAAATAGGGATTCATATTTAACTAACACATGACTACGCACAACTTTATTAAAAAATAAAACAAAATAAAAACCTCAATCTCTCAAATACAATCTCTTCACCTCCTACTATTTCAATCTCACAAAATCTCAAGTCTCTTCCCAAACCCACCCCCACCCCCTAACTTAGAATTAGATTTTTAAGCAAACACAATTCATAAAATTATTTATATATGATTTTCCTAGTCTATCATCTTTATCCTAACATGTACTATAATGTATAACATATTTACCAAAGGTTAATGATGTTATAATATACATGTTAACATAAATTAGTTGAATTTGCGACATCTTTTCATTGCATGCATTTTTTAGCTTTAGCAATATTTAATTGGATAATATTATGGTTTGGCAGTGATTCTCTAAACTATCAGCTTATATGAGGATGATAATGAAGATTTCAGTAATTCTTGTGGGGATGATATTCGTAAGTTTCTCCCAATTCTCTCACGTTTTTTTTGGGAGTTTTACATAATTTTATGAGTTCCTCAAAACTATTTTAGGCTGTGCAATTTGCACAGGGTAACACTAGTATTAAGTTAATGAGTCTACCCTCTTTCCCTTTCCTCTATTTTGAAATAGAGAAATAAGAGAAAAAGTAGGAATCTCATTTAAACTAACATGTGTGTTCCGCAAGCTTTCATAAAATAAAAAAAATAAATAATAAATAACCCCAAATCTTCTCTAGGCACGATCTCATCCTCTCTCACTTTCAAAATTCTCCCCAACACTTGCCTTTCATGCTGGCCCCTCACACGTCACGCACTCTCCTAGCCTCCAACCCACCTCCTACGCGCCTTCCTTGCTTTCAGGCCGCTGCACACTGCTCCCCCCGACTTGCCTCCCACGCACCCTCCTCGCCTCGGACTTGCCTCCGACCATCCTCCCGTGCCCCTGTGCCCTCATCGCCCTCCGGCGCTGCTCCTTCCAACCCGCCTCCTTCGTGTCCTCCTCGCCTCCGATGCTACCCCCTCACACGTGGCCCTCCCTAAACCTCGACCCCACCTCCGACGCTGTTGTCTCACACACCGCATTGCCTCCTTCTCCATTTCTGAACCACCGTAGAGGGAAGGGTGAGGCGAACATAGAGGTGGAGGGCAGTGTTGGAGAGGGGGACGTCGCGTCGGTCAAGGACGACTGAGGCACGTGAGAGGAGGGAGGATTGGAGGGCGGCTCAGAGAGGGTGTGGATTTGAGAGGGGAGGGTTGAGATGAGGTGGATCAGGGTCTGGATGTTGCCGATCAGGATGTACACAAAAGTCGGGTTGTCTCCCTATTTTTTATGGTAAATTTTACTAAACTATACACTTGAAGATGTAATTTTTCTCAATTCTCTCACACTTTTTTAGAGTTCCATTTAATTTTATGAGTCTCTCAAAATTATATTAATCTATTGCAATTTACACACACTAGTTTAGCATATAGCAAAAAATGGTTCACCATATTTATTATCATTAACCGAATGTCTCAGTCTGATACAAAGACCTAATTGAGGTAAAAATGAAGCAAGTACAAAATAACAAAAAGAAAGTGAAAGAATTATCAAAAACAGAATAAAACAAAACAGGGCTGGCTCTGAGTTTCCAGGGGCCCGGGGCGAACTCCCGAAATAGGGCCCCATACATTAAAAAAAATATGTATACAAAAAAATTGCACATTGTACAAAGTAAAATATGCAAAATATATATCATCGAATAACTGAGAAAAAAGGGCCAAAGAGGGTTTGTTTAAAATGTGGGTTTCGGGTAGAGGGTAGAGGGTAACGTTAAGGGTAAGGGTTTCAGGTTTTAATTTGAATGTGGGTTTCGGGTTTGAGTTTCTATTGATTTAAATGTTGATTTGTTTTGAAATCACCCAAATTTAACGCCTTAAATTCAATCAAGTCCAAACCCAAATAATTTAAACAAAATTCTAAAGGCCCAAATATTTAATTTTGGGGGTTCCTGATAACAAATTTTTTTTTAACGCACCAAATATGTGCTTATATTTACAAGGGGAGTACAAATTTGGGACCCCTAAAATTACAAATTATTCGAAGGCCTAAGGCGGCCGCCTCACCGGCCTAAAGGGTGGTGCCTGCCCTAAAACAAAAAAGAGAAAGATGAAACCTAATTTGTTTATGCATAAGTGTCTATGGGAGGTCTGAAAAAAAAGAATTTTTGTGGAATCTAATACTATGTGCTCAATATTCTATGCTATAGTGGTCTGAAAGTTTCTTCGCTTTATCCTTTCAAAGGCATTAACAACAGCAAACTTGAAGAGAAGCACTATCATAGAAAAGAATATTGAAGTACAATTGGAAGAAAGAACATGAACTTTGCATCTTCGTTAGTTCACAAAAACTGGACCTTGGCATCTCATCTGCTTTGCTATAATAATCAAAAACGCTTGATAGAATAAGGTGCAGAATCATAAAAAAGGACAACTAGCTAAGATTCAAACCTCGACCAGAGAAGTTCCTCACGCAAAGATGATGATGATTGGACATAAAATAGGTATGTCGAACCAAATTACCTTCTAGTTCTAGTGACATATATTTCTATTTTCCGAATCGAATATTGTAACTCTAAAAAGAACCTTGTGTATCTCATGTGTTGACTCTTTTTAGGTAACGTTCTCAGAGCATCCACTATCGTTGCTGCCAATACAGGGTATTTGGCAATTGAAAATAGCAATGGAAAGAATTCTCCTACTATCGTTTGGGCCAAATTTTGACAAAAAAAATACTAATAAAATATTCACATGGAATAACATCTTCCGTCTAACCTCTATTTTTTAATATAAAAATTGACAGACGGAAGAACATTTTCCGTCTATGAATTTTTTTTGTTTTTTAAAAAAAATAAAAAAATTGTCAGACGGAAGATGATCTTCCGTTTCACTCTTTTTTTTTTAATTTTAAATTGACGTAATGGCATTATCATAAAAATGTGGAAAAATTTTGAGTGAAAGTGGCTGGACGGAAGAACATCTACCGTCCCAGCATTATTTTTTTTTTTTGATTTTTTTTATTTAAATGAATTTGGTAAATATTTTGATGGCATTTTAGTAATTTTTTTGAAAAAAATATATTAAAGAATTGAGAGACGGAAGATCTTCTTCCGTCTTATACTCTTCTATATTTTGACGATTGCTAAAATATGCTGCTATATTTAGCAACATACTGTTCACTACTTTTCTAAAACGTAGGTTTATATTAGTGAACGATAGTGGCTCCAAAAAAACTCAAAATTTCTATTTTTTTAAGATATATAGTAAATAGTGGATGCTCTCACTATCTCATAATTTTACTACATCGTATTTCTCAATTTGTGTATTTGGAAGTTTTTCAGTGCATTCTGATCAGGCAGCTTCATATTCACAAAATGAATAAAATTTTAGAACTTTTCTGCTAAAATGCTTATGTTGTTTGTTTTTGGGGTGTGGGGGCAACATGTGTGAGTTCTTGTAATTTGTGTAGCGGAAGATGTGGTACTGGCATCGAACCGATCCTAGGCCGTAGGGTCAGCTCGGGATTAGCATGAGAGGGGCGGAGGCCGGGTGCTCTGCTTGGATCCAGTAGCTCGACTCGGATCTAGTAGCTCAGCTCGGTCTTTTGTACCTGCACACTACCTAGAAATACAGGGAGAAATCCCAGCGACAAGCCCTCCGACAATCTAGTCAGTCACTAAGAAAGCAACAGTAGCTAGGGTTCAGGTGGAGAAAAGTTTATTACTTTTATAAGTGAGGAGGGGGTCTGGTATTTATAGGCATGGGTAAACGGGTCTGAGACCCTAACGGACCGGGTCGTACCCGTTTTCCTGTGGACCTGAATGGGCTGAAGCCCGTTTGACTCGTTTGACTTAATGATCACAGGGAAGTGAAGTCTGAGAAGATCTGGTGGTCCAGATGGGGCCACGTCACTTATCCCATATCAGGAGCCCCCCACTCCTGGAGGGCGGCGTAAGCCAGCCGTGGAGGAGTAGTCTGTCCCTGTCGGAAGAGTGGAGCCGGAGCGGTGTGTCTGGAGAGTATGACTTGTAGCTTCTTGGAGTGGTAAGTGGGGTAGGACGAAGGAGATCCTCTGAAGAAAAGAGGCGTTGAGGGCCGGGTACTGATGGTCGGGAGCCGAACGTCGAGCGCCAATCCGTGCCTATGGGAGCCAGGAATTTGGATTGAAGTTTATGAAAGGTGCTTCGAAGACCGAGCATCGAGCCTCCATGCGCTTGGATGCCGAGGCTTACTGCAAAGCGTCGAGCCCCGAACCGTAGTGAAAGCTAGAGGATGGCTCGGAATCGCTGCCGAGTATCGAGCCCCCACCTTGCTATAAAAGCTAGGGGATGGCTCGGGATCGCTACCGAGCGTCGAGCCCCCAAGCTTTCTGTAGAAGCTAGGGGGTGGCTCGAGGTCACTGCCGAGCGTCGAGCCCCAAACTTGTTTATAAAGGCTAGGGGATGGCTTGGAATCACTATCGAGCTTCGGGCCCCCAAGCTCGTTGTAAAAGCTAGGGGATAGCTCGGAATCGCTACCGAGCGTCGAGCCCCCAAGCTTGCCGTAAAAACTAGGGGATGGCTCAAGGTCACTGCCGAGGGTCGAGCCCCAAACTTGTTGTAAAAGCTAGGGAATGGATCAGAATCGTTACCACGCATTGAGCCCCAAGCTTGTTGTAAAACCTAGGGGGTGGCTCGAGATCACTGACGAGCGTCGAGCCCCCAAGCTTGTTGTAAAGGCTAGGGGATGGCTCGAAATTGCTGCCAAGCTTCGATCCCCCAAGCTTGTTGTAAAATCTAAGGGGTGGCTCGCAGTAACCGCCGAGCATCGAACCCCCCAGCTGCTGTAAAAGCTAGGGGAGGGCTCGGGACCGATACCGACATAAACCTTCCAGATTGGATTTGCCTCTTGAGTGTCGGTCGGCTCGGAGATAGTGCACTCCGCGATAAATTCGGCGAGGGCCTACCTCTTTATGGCTGTCCTGGGCTGGTAGTTGATATCGTACTGGCTTAGTTCGATCGACCACTTGACTAAGCGGCCGGAACTTTCGGGCTTGTGGAGGATGGCCTTAAGAGGATGGTCCGTAAGGACCTCGATAGAGTGAGCCTGGAAGTAAGGGTAGAGCTTTCACTCTGCCATTACCAAGGCGTATGCCACCTTTTCCATCTTTGCATATCTTGTCTCGGTTGAGAGTAAGACCTTGCTCACATAGTAGCGAGGCTTCTGAACACCTTCTTCTTCTGGGACGAGCACTGCACTTAGTGCACTTTCCGAGGCTGAGAGGTATAGAAAGAGGGGTTCACCCGGTTTGGGTTTGCTCAGAAGCGGGGGATTGGCAAGGTAGACTTCAACTGGTCGAACGCCTCTTGCTGGGGTTTGCCCCATTCGAAGCCTTTTGCCCCTCACAAGGCCTTGAAGAAAGGGAGGGACTTCTATCCAGACTTGGAGAGGAAGCGGTCGATGGCTGCCAGTCTTCCCGTGAGCCGCTGGACCTCTTTAATGTTCCTGGGAGGGGCCATGTCGATTATGGTCTGGATCTTCTCGGGACTTACCTCAACACCGCGCTGGCTAACGACGGATCCAAGAAATTTTCCAGAGGAGACGCTGAGGGCACACTTGGCGGAATTGAGCCTCATGTTGTGGGACCGAAGGACTCCAAAGGCTTCCTCAAGGTCGATGACATGATCCTGCCCCCGTCGGCTCTTGACGAGCATGTCGTCGACGTATACCTCCATGTTACGACCGATCTGATTTTTAAAAACTCAGTTGTCAAGTCTCTGGTAGGTGGCACCGGCGTTCTTAAGCCCGAAGGGCATGCCCCGCTAATAGTAGAGACCCTGACGAATGATGTTTTGGCAATGTCCAGAGGGAACATCTGGATCTTACTATAGCCTGAAAAAGCATCCATGAAGGTCAGGAGCTCGTGACCCGACGTTGCGTCGATCAGAGCGTCGATGCTCGGGAGGGGAAAGGATCTTTGGGGCACGCCCTGTTGAGATCCGTGAAGTCTATGCAGATCCTCCATCTACTGCTGGCCTTCTTGACCATCACAACGTTAGCTAGCCACTCGGGGTAGCTGACTTCCTGAATGAATCGGACGGACAACAGTTTGTCCACCTCCGCTTTTACTGCTTGTTGCCTCTCTGGGGCGAACTTGCGCCGCTTCTGATGGATCGGCTTGGATCTCGGGGTGACGCTCAACTGGTTCATGATTAGGTCCTCAAAAATCTCGGGCATGTCGGACGGGTTCCAGGGGAAGAGGTCGATATTGCGGCGAACGCAATCGGTCAGTCCTGGCTTCAGGTCGGGGGAAAGGGTGCGACTCACACAGAACCACTTGGATTTTTCTTCCGCCTCAGATGAGACCTCCTCCAATTCGTCTGCAGGTTCCGACTCGGGCTGGCTTCCTGCAGGCGAAAGCTCGACTGCGTCGAGTGGGAACACCCCGCCTCCGATTGCGATCATGTAGCACAAACGTGCAGACTCCTGATTTCCTCTAACACCGCCGACTCTGAGGTCAATGGGGAATTTCAGCTTCAAGTGGTAGGCCGAGGAAACAGCCTGGAACGAGCAGAGGCCGGGTCGGCTGAGGATGGCATTGTACTCCGCCTTGACATTGACCACCATAGAGTCCATTGATTCGGTCCGTATGATGGGGGTTGTGCAGGCTGTTACATCCAGCATTACGATCCCTTCAATCTGTATTGGGACGCCCGAGAATCCATGCAGGGTGTACCCGGCCGGCTTTAGCTTATCTCGGGGGAGCCTGAGATTCTCAAATGCTTCCAAGAAGCGGATGTTGACTGAGCTCCCGTTGTCCAAGAGAATTCGGCGGACTTTGAAATTTTCCATGACGAGGCTGATGATGAGGGTGTCGCAGTGTGGGAGCCAGAACCCCTCCAAGTCTTCTTCGAAAAAGGATACCGGTCGTTGTTGAATCAGGGGGGATGGATGGTCCAAGACAGAGTTAACCTCCCGGACGAAGTCCTTACGGGAGGTATTAGATTCCCCCCCATAGGTCCACCATGGATGCAGTGTAGTGTGGCCTGCGCTACGGTCTCCTCGGGCTCGGGGTCCCGCTCCGGCCGCCGGTTGATCGTTCGAGGAGGAGGAGAAGGCCTCAGATTCCTCGGATCCCTCCGGTCTCGTAGATTATCCCGGGTGAACTCTCTCAATTACCGTTGCTAGATGAGGGCCTCAATCTCGCCTTTAAGGGCCCGACAGTTGTCCGTCTCGTGCCCATTGTCTCGGTGGAAGTGGCAGTAGAATCTTTGGTCCCGCTTCTTGTTGTTGCTCGGTCGGGGAGGGAGTCGAACGAGCTCTTTATCCTCGATCTCCATCAGGATTGCCGAGACATTCTGGGTCAGCGGCGTATACCTCTCAAATCGGGGACCGGAGGAACTCTTTTGAGACTGGCTGTCTCTTTTGTGGTTTTCTTGGCGGGTTCGACGTCGTCGGCCTTCCGCTTCCCCTTGGCAGTGTCTTGTTTGGTGCCCTCCGGATTTAGGGCATCTTCTGCTAAAATGTACTTCTCGACCCTGTTGAGCAGGTCGGGGAAGTCGACGGGTGGTTTTTTGGCCAATAAAGCCTTTAGCTGAACATGTCGAACGTTGTGTCAGAAAGCCGCCGAAGCGATGCCCACGTCAAGGGAGGAGACTGACCTTGCCTCGGCGGTGAACCTCTGAACGAAATCATGAAGTGACTCTCCTTCCTTCTGCCTAAGGTCCAGAAGGGACGCGCTCGTCTTCTCGACCTTTCTGCTAGTCACGAAGTGGACTAGAAAGTTTGCTTCCAACTGGTCGAATGAGAAGACTGATCCGGGAGTGAGCTTTGAGAACCATTCCTGAGCTAGACCGTGAAGGGTAGTAGGGAAGCCGCGGCATAGGAGAGGATCCGCAACACTGTGAATCATCGTGAGGGTCTTAAACCCCTCCATGTGATCAGCAAGATCACCTTCATCATCGTATGTCTCGAATTGGGAAGGCCTAAAATTTTGGGGGATCTCGACTTCCAAGATTTGGGCGCAAAATGGGGGTCGGGTCAGCCGATGACCATGAACCGGTATTGGTCCGCCCTCACCGAGATGGGCGAGTCGGTTCTCCATCTCCTGTAAATGCTGGAGGACGGTGCCTTCTTGTTCCTGGGGGCGGGAGGATTCACCGCCCTTGCTCTTGACCGATGGTCAGAGTTGTTGCGGACCTCGGTTCTCTGGCCACCTCGGATTGCTTGGAGGACCTCGTCCCGAAAGTTTTGGAACTCAGCCCTCGTGACGGGGGCTTGCCCCACCGGGTCCTGCGGGGGCAGAGGTCCATGGGGCGAGCGGCTATGTCCTGGATCGCGCTCTAGGGACGACCGTCTGCGATGGTTCGAGACCGAGTTGGAAGCGGCCTCTCCCTTTGTTCGGCTGGCCTATCGATTCAAGATGATGCGCTGCAAATCAATCACGTTGGAACCTTGGGCATCTGCGCGGCTGTGATGTGGAGGGTCCGGATGTCGTGCCGAGGTGACGGCCCTTCTTGCTTTGGGAGCCATGGAAGAGCTCGGACTTGAGGTGACGTCCTTGGCTGGGCTCGGTCCGGCAATAGTACCTGAGTATTTCCCAAAGACGGCGCCTACCTGATGTTGTTTGTTTTTGGGGTGTGGGGGCAACAGGTGTGAGTTCTTGTAATTTGTGTAGCGGAAGATGTGGTACTGGCGTCGAACCGATCCTAGGCCGTAGGGTCAGCTCGGGAGTAGCAGGAGAGGGGCGACAGCCGGGTATCTCGGCTCGGATCTAGTATCTCGGCTTGGTCTTTTGTACCTACACACTGTCTAGAAACACCGGGAGAAGTTCCGGCGACAGGCCCTCCGACGATCTAGTCAGTCACTGAGAAAGCAACAATAGCTATTGTTCAGGTGGGAAAAAGATTATTACCTTTATAAGTGAGGATGGGGTCTGGTATTTATAGGCAGGGGTAAACGGGTCTGAGATCCTAACGGATCGGGTCGTACCCGTTTTCCTGTGGGCCTAAATGGGTTGAAGCCCGTTTAACTCGTTTGACTTGATGATCATAGGGGAGTGAAGTCTGAGGAGATCTGGTGGTCCAGAAGGGGCCACTTCACTTAACCCCATATCAAATGCTTATTTAAAAATCTATATTATCCTGCCACCTCCTTAATCATGTCGTCCTTGTAAACACAAGCAAAGCTCAGAAATGAATGAAGGGGGCCGGAGAGACAAAGTCGGACAAGTGAGGAGTACTTCAATTAATCTTGTAGTTGGCAGAAGTTTAAAAGAACAAATGCAACTAACCATATTGTATTCAGTATATTAGGGTCGAAAGTGATCATTATTAGCTATGTTAGGAGAATGAAAAAAATTGTGCTTGATATTTTTGTAATGCAAATGTTCGCTCACTGGTAGAAAATTTTGCAATAACAACGAATCATTTACGAGTACCAAAAATCTCTTGTTAGTGCTACCATCTACAACGGAATAATCACAAAAAATTCCTTCGTTGGGAATGTTTTTAACATCCGCAAGAGATTCTTTTAATCTGTTGCAATTGTAACAGTTGCAAGGGAACAATTGTAACATAATATATTCCGTTACTAAAGCAGTTTTTAATCTTTAATATTAAACACGTATTAAATACATAAAATAATTTTTCTAACATAAAACCTTCCATCTTCCTTTTAACCAAATCAGATCTCTCTCCCTCTCTCTCCCTCTCTCAAAAAATGAAATCTGCTCAAACTCTAAATCCCCAAATACTCTCAATCTCGAGCTCGATCATTCTCCCCCTTAATCTCAGACGACGACAATGATGACTATCCTACCTCATCCGCCGCAGCGTCAACCTACTACTGCCACGTCTGCCGCGGTCTTCATAACTTCTCCGCCGAAGACGACGACTTCTACTACTGCCGCGACTGCTGGTCTCCCCCTCAACCTGTTTGTCTAATTTGATAATAGGTACATATACTATTATCATACTAATTGGAGTGACATTGAAATTCCTATAAAAGAGATTCAATTCACATATTGCATTATGACAAGGGTGTTCCTATGACAACTGATTCATTGTCATTTATACATAATGGATATGCTCTATGCCTCCAGACTTGGTTCTTCACTTCCATACCTCTTTCTTGCTTAAGAATGGAAAATGAACTCGACATGCATCTCAATTTTACTTTCTAGTTACTAATTATTAGTACAAGAAAAGATATACAGATTGTTGGAGAGTCTTTTGGAACCTTACATTGAAGAATATACGACAATTACTGAAACGTGTACCATGCTGAAATTATTCATTTGTAAAAATTTCTTGCACGTTAACAAGAAGTCGGAATCATATATTGCACATAATTTATTGAAGAAATCGTTAGGGATGACTCTAGATACATTTAGGCTTTATGTGGGATTGGTTGAACCATTTTCTTTATCAATTATGATTATGTCTCTATAAGCCATTTGATTAGCGACGCAGGTTTACTTACAACTTACAAAACCTACAAAATTAGTGAACTGTTGATGAGGGTTCTTTTAAGTTTTCTTGAGCAAGAGACACTTGGTGCACGATGTATGTTTGAAGTGGATGGTAATAAGAAATTTCCTTTTCGAAGTAATTTTGTTAAAATTTCATGAACAAGTTGGATTATATCTATACTTGAATAATTAAAATAATTTTTACATTACGATTATAGGAAATTTGTGATTGCAGTAGCTCCATCTTTTTTTACTGAAAAAGTAGGTAAGCTTCGTATTTTACTAACTCCATCTTTCTTTGCACAATCTGAACCCTTTGTGTATGAATGGACATCAAATCATAGAGGAAGCATCAATGGCATGGCTTAGTACTAATGAAAGCAAAAAAATATTTTACAGCTATATTTATCATGGCGCATTTAGTTGTTAATTATAATTTTATCTTCTTGCTTCTACAGGTGCTCCATTGATAAAATTGTTGCACTTAATACTCTAACCAAAGTTGCAGCCTTGTATCTGATTTGTTGTCTAAAATGATGCCAGGCTGTTGGCCATCCATACCTTGTAATTTGTTCGAAGACCACAGGACTACAGAATGAGGATCAAGTAGATAATGTTAAAGATAATTGTGGCATTTGTTATGAAGAAGCAGAGGATGAAGCATTTGACCTCCCACAAGTAGGAGGTCCTTGAGCGGTTTGATGCTTATGTTTGTTATCTTATATTTTTTCCAAGAGTACATAGTAAATCACTTAAACATTATTTTTTTAACTCGTCCTTTTTTTAAGTCTTTTCTGCTAGTAGACCTAGAGATAATCTTCACTAAGAAATTATTGTATTCAATTTGTGGAGAAGATTTATTATGAGACAGTTCTTTCATACTTTCTTTAATGAATATTTATCACATGTTACTACGAATACTAAGGTGAATAGTTGCTTCGCTCTTGTGCTTTGCTTTCATGTCGGCACAAATTTATTTAGATATGTTAGCATGTTACCTTGAACTTTTCTGTTAGCCAAAAAAGGTTACCTTGAATGCAACCTCGTCCATCATAATTCATAAGAAATTAAAGTGAACCACCCTTACCAAAATGCCAACATTTTTTATGTTAGTAATCATCTATTCTATTTGTGTCTTGGTGATAACCTGTCGAACTAATTCTGGATTTTTCGGTCACCATATTTTTTTTCCTTCAAGATATGGGACATTCACATCACCCCCTTGTATTGAAGCAATACTGGAAAGTTTCCAGAAGGCTTTCACTGTGATCAGGTAAATTCTCATCACCATATTGTTGTCACGCCTTGCTTCCCAAAATACGGAATGCAGGCACGCGACACGGCCCAGCAAATGACTTGCATCATTCATAAGCTGTTATTGATCCAACTCAACAATATAAACAAGAAGTAATACAATCACGCATGCAAAGAAAGAATAATCATATAAATAACAACATTGGATATTAAGCATAAAAATAACCAATATCAAAATAACCCAACATCTGGAATATAAGAACTTACCAAATAGCTTGAGAGGTTCCTGCTCCAATCCTAGAAGAACTACTCACTAATGCCTCCTGGCAATTCTCCTTATTCACCTGTACTGGAACAACTAGAGTGGAAAAAAATATCCTTAGAGCAAGTCGTAGACAGCAAGTAGAGAAACAGAGAACGATGACAATAACGGTGTAACGATGAATACAATGGACGATGAAATCAATAGTATTGAACAATGAAAAAGTGCTAACAGTACAATGTGCAATAACGATGATTTATACGATAACAATAAACAATAACGATAACACTGTTCAATGAAGATGACAATATGCAATGACAATGTGGTGAAAATCTTAAGTTTATTATTCATTTTTTAATCCTAACTAATGCACGTACTACTGCATCCCATACTACAGATTCCATTCATACAATCAATTTCGTTTATACTAAAGTGGTAGATTCTATAGGTCATGTACTCGCACGATAACAATAGCAATTTCTTGCACAATAACAGTAACAATAGTCGACACGATAGGTCCTGAAACAAAATACGATGAATTGGGATACTGTAGTCAGTAATCCAACAATAAATCGATAGCACTAGCCGACACAATATTTTGGGAACAAAGTCCACAATACTGAGTATAATCACTATATTATCAACTACCCTTGTCAACCCTTAATCCCGGCTTGATTAACATTCTTTATTCAATTAACATACTATAATGCAATATGAGGGATATTAGAAAGATGACAAAACAACCCTAAGATCATGCAATATACTCTATACAATTAAATGCACCAAACATAACCTTATAGATTCAATTATATATTATTAAACATAGGAACCCAATTCTAGACAGCAATAGGTTGATATACCAAAATCAGAATTCTCGTTGTCACAGGATAGCAAATGCGGATCCGTTAGAAGTTCTTAAAACTAGATTCCTGCCCGGTTCCAATGCATATTTAAAGTCTACATTCCGACAATAGTAGCTAGGTGGAATTCAATGTTCTTTACAGATTTTAGTTTCTGGCTGGTTATCGGTGTTGACTAGTTTCAGTTGGAAAGACAGTAAATAATCATTATAAAAATTAGTAAAAATAATTTTTATCACCCTAAACATGTTATCTACCAATCTGGAATTTATCATGGCAATGTTTGATCATTAGTTCACTTAATTTGTCAGCCTAACATGGTATGTACATGAATCTGAATTTTCAGCGCAGCAGTAGCAAAAGGGTCATAACTCAGGCAATATAAGTCAGAATTCGAAATTTCTGGATGTTATTGACAACTAGATACTTAGGGCTACGTTTTATATTCAGAAAGTGATTGATTTTAATGACATTATCTAGGTTGAAATAGCACGACAAAATTCAGGTTGACAGTAAATTCAGGGTCTCAATATATTTTTCATGCACAAAATAATTAGAACGTTATGAAGGATGAGTTAGGGGTTAACAATCATAAATAACAACAAGTTACGTCTATGTGAACATGGTATTAAGATATATAATGTCCATAACTTTACTAATTATAATCAACTAATTTATCATTATCAATCACATGAACAATCAACCCTAATACACCATCCATGATAGTTGTGTATAATGTCATGAGATGAAATGCAATAATAATTCCCTATTCTTATATTCAATAACTAACTATATAAGTGCATGTAAGATCTCTATACATTAGAGGTAAAAAGATGGCACGAAGTCAAGACTACTACTTGAATTCGCTCGTGTAAATCCGTAGTATCCCCATGATAGATAACAATAATAATATACAATATTCAATATGGATTCAACAAATAATCTCAAATGCGATACAATAACTATTTGAGAAAAAAAATGACTTGCCTTTAGATGACATAAGATCAATCCGAATATAGGGAATAACGGGATCAGAATCCTGGCGACACGACGACGAGCAAACGATCACGATGATCACGATCGGGCATAGATCTCGTTGATCAAGATGGTGATCAAGATGAAGATCAAGTAAATCCAACGACTGAGATCGAACATAAAATATATAAGAATTAGAAGAGTATTAAAAGAGTAAATATACCATGATTGACAATTTGATGAATGAGAACAAAAGTGGATCAAATGTTTAACTCACCAAGTAAAAGACGAACGAGATGATCAAAATAATCAAGGGCCAAGATCAAGTGTGATCGGTCGATCGGACGACTGAGATCGAAGATCATGATCAAGATCAAGATCAAGATGATGATCACGATCATGATGATCAAAAGAGATCCTACGGTCGAGATCAAGATCTTGATGATGAAGGTGATCAATGCAAATCCAATGGCCAAGATCAATGGATCAAGATAATGATCATCAAGATCGTGATGATCAACGATCGGAAGGCTATGATTTGGCCAAGCACTTGATGATGATCAAGATCCAATCGGACGGCCTACAATACACTTGATCAAGAACCACCTGATCACACAGAACACCCACTGGCTTCGGCTTTGGTTCGATGGCAGATGGCGGAGACGCTGGACAGGGACGGCGAGGCGGTGGCCGTAGGTGGCTGCAGCAGGGGCTGGCGCTGCACTGGGCTGACATTAGGACGAAGGAAGACTGTAGGGAGCGTACCGAGTCGAGGCTGCCAGTCATCGGAAGAGTGAAATATGGAGGTCGTGACTGGGTCTGAGGCTGGCATCTCTGCAATTGCCGATGCTGACTGGGGTTGGCGATGTGAGATGCGGCCAGGGGGCTGCGCGGCGCTGGAAGGGGGTGCAACTGACTTTGTTGGTGGCTGTCGATGTTGCCACTGCGGTGGTTGTTGTTAACGATAGGAGGTAGGGGACCAGGGGGTCGCGAGGGTGCGGTCGTCTGTGGAGGAAGCGTCGGGGTGTCGCGCGGCACAGGAGCGCTCGGGGGGGAGGGGGCGACTGCGTAGGTAGGCTGAAGTCGGGAGTGGGTAGAGGAGGGATCGGGAGAAGGAGAGGTAGAAGATGAAAGTTGCAGCTACTATAGGGGGGTGTTAAACAGTGGAAATAGGGTTAGGGTAGAGTAGGTTAGGGTTTTATATGGTAGGGTTATTGGGTAGCGGGTTGTGGGTATGAATAAGACCCAATAAGAGATAGGGAAATGAATTTTGGGTATTAAATGGGTTTAAATCTATTAGGGGAAATGAAATAACTAATAAAAATTTAGAATTATCTAACAAAACATATTTTGTACTACAATATGAAATTTATTTGACATAACTACAAATACAATTAACAATAGAAATAGATTTTCAATTCAACAATCAAATATATAATAATATTAATACCAATAATAATAATTTTGGTATACATATCAAACTGAGATTTGAGATAAACAAGTTTATTAAAATCTAAATAGTAATTAAATAAGATACAAATAGCTGATCGCTTAGAAAATAACATTAAAGTTAGAATAAACTATTATTCGAAGAAAATATAATTTCTGGTTCGAAAAGATTTTAATAGAAGGCCCAAATCGATTTTAAAATAATAATAAATTTATAATTAATCAAAATACGAAAAATATTTAGAAAATACGTATTTACGAAAATAGAAGTTACAATTGTTCTTGATTTTTAGATGGCAAGTCATTGGAAATACTGCTATGCTGGTAAGAGCATATTTGATGGTCATGAACTTCCGCTCTTTTGAATCTAGCTCGTTTCATGTTTATTCTTGAACCATAACAATATACGCAATGCACTGATGCTTGTAATGATTTAATTTAATTTTTTTATTGTTAGTGAAGGCAGAAGTAGAAAATGGTAATAATGTGAGAAGACATAAATATCAATGTCTAAGTAAGTGGTTGACTATTATTTCATTTAACATCATTTATAAAGTATTTTCAATATTTTTGTTGTTGTCTTTGCTATACATGGGCCTTTGTAGTCTCTCAGTTTTATCATATCATTTTTTGTGCGAAGGAGTATCAAGATCCCCAAATATTACTTTTTAAGGTAGTCATTTGATGATACTTGCTATGAGTTGTCAATGCAATGTCGTATCAATTTATCCTTTCTCCTTCTCATGACGTATTGGTGAATTTCATGTTGGCTTAAATCTATCTAGTTTTTAGTTCTTGTAATCAAGTACTATAGTTTTGCTCTATTTAATTTAAGTTGTTTCGATAAATGCCTTGAGATCGATTAGTTGGTTATTTCTTTCATTACTTGTGCATGTGAGAAACTGTAATATCAAATTTCTTGATGTAGAATCTAGTTTGTGGTCTCTAAGTATGTTTATCTAATTCTGTGTTGTTTCTTTTTCATACAGTCTCTATGTAGTGGCGATGACTTTAAGGCTGAGAAGAATAAGGAACATACAGAAGACCTTCAGTGACCGATAAAGTTAAGTATGGGATACATGGAAGAAATAGCGGCGAGTTAGAAGTACTTTTGAAAAATTTTGTTGTAGTTTTTTTGGAGTATAACAACTCATCTTTCCTTCTAGAATGTAATGTTAGTATTTTGGCACTTCGAAACAAACATATAATTTTGTAATGAGAATGTTCTATACTCTATAATATTATAGCTTATTTTGGTGTTATGTTTATATATTTGTGTTTTGTGTTTAGACACATTGTGTTTTGTTTATATAATTGTGTGCATCAACAGGTGAAATAATTATATGTTCTTGATTGAAAAAATAAGTTGTTTTTGTAAATTAGATTAAGCCATCCAAATATAATCAGCAATGGAAAAAATGCGTTCAATTGCATTCACATGGAAACATTTGCAAGGGAATGACTACCTTGCAAACTTCTATAGCAACAGTTCATCAGCAATGGGAAAAGTCCCTTTTAAAATACATCTGCAAGAGAAAATTTGTTGTAGATATTCTCTTATAGATGGGGACAGCAAGGAACAACTTCTCTTGCAAATATTCTATTGTACGCAAGGGATAGTTACAATTCCATTGCGGATGTATACATTAACCAGGAGAGATTTTGCAACTACACAACTACAAGGGACTGAGAAAAAATCCCTTACGAATGTCCACTAACCATGGAATTCCACTGTTCTATAAGGAAAATTTTGATTGCAATTGTGACATTTTCTACTAGTGGCTCATGGTCAATTTATAAAACAAGAGTCCAATAAATGAAAAGACTTGCAGAAGAAGAATTTACAATAAAATGAAATATTTGTCTAGAAAGAAATTATAAAAAATGAAATACATATGATAAATAAAAGAGAGAATAATAAAGAAATTTGTTTCCATGTGACGCCCCGAATTCCAAATAAGACCGAATTCGATATTCCACAGGATCTTTACACTTCACTTCGTACAATTTTACAAGGAAATTTAAACTTTTCATCATACATCAGAGTTCTTTACAATTTGTGCACAGCGGAAAATAAAATGAATTACAACAATGAAAATAATATACAACTTGCAACATCTTTAACATGTAACAGCATCATATCCACTTTACTTTTTCATGAGAAATCCAATTCCTGCATAATAAGCTGTGGGAACGTGAGTTACTTACAACTGATAAAAATATTATACTCTGTCATCCTCTCTATGCCGTACATATAACGATCTCAATACTTAAACAAACCACAATTTTTGAATGCAAATAAAGTGTTAAATGTGACTACACTAAACATGTAAGTGTATGCGATGCCTTAATGCCTAATACAGATATTTTATACTAAGATGACACTAATGCATACTTGTTCAGATTCTATGCATCTCATACTACATAGGTCCGAGGGCAACCACCTACGTATTCCACAATAAAGGGTTCGATCCCTTGCCATGACAAACTATCCAGTAATAAAATAAAGTTGAGACGTTCCACGAGTATGGATCCCAGTCTCGGAGAACAGCCGCAGCAAATCCCCCGCCCGACTGTTATACAGACTCCTCGTCGTGCGAACCTCCCGCAAGTGCCCCTCTAGCCCCGGTATACGTATATACATTATAGTACGGCAAACTATCCGCCCGACTACGCAGAGTCCCGAATTTAAAATAAAAGCTCGTCTCCCACAAGGCAACCACAGTCCCAGAGTACACAGCCCGACTGGGTCTATAGTCCCGGTGAACCGCCACAGCAAATCCACCGCCCGACTATATCGAGTGCCCCACTTATGTTTGCCTAGGTTTTACTACATCTTCTCTTATGTGCCTAGTTCTCAAGTTCAAGACATGAATAAATTTCCATACCTACCCGGAGTTAATTTTACCCCCTACCCGGAGTTAATCACAATTACCGAGATAGCTCCATGGAAAATCTCAAAATATAACTCAATTCTTTTTATTTCAACAATGCCGGTACCCAGAGTCTTACTAACTCTAAATTACAATTTTTCATGTACAATAATTCATGGGTACTCATACCCTTCAATAATCATATCTTAACTCAAAGTATTCAAATCTTCAACTCAATCAATTTCCTGAAATTTAATTCATGCACTTAATCCCAACTCTTTCAAAATAACATTTCTTTTCATGAACTCTTGGTATAGAGTATTCACTTCAAAATTTCATAAATTAATCACATACAGCAATATATATGCCATCAACCATTTTCACTCAAACAAAATTATAACAACCCACTTAGGAGAAATGTCAATTGCATTGTCGAAAACCTTTAATCTTCTCATAATTCAAAAATCAAGTCAGAGAATTTAAATACACAAACCCAAATCAGAGAACACAAATACTCAAACCCAAGTCGGAGAAGCCAAGCTCAAAAATGTTTTTAGACTCCAATGTCAGAGAACATAATACTGCAACCCGAAGTCAGATAAGCCAAAGCTCTCAAAAAATGTTTTTTAGTCCCAAAATCAGAGAAACATATTACTCACACCCAAAGTCAGAGAAGCCAACTCTTCAAAAAATGTTTTAAACCCCAAAGTCAGAGAACATAATACTTAAACTCAATGTCAAAGAAGCCCAACTCAAAAAAAATGTTTTAAGACCCCAAAGTCAGAGAACATAATACTCAAACCCAATGTGAGAGAAGCCAAAGGCTCGAACCCAGAACCAGTAAGGAAACATCTCAACGCCAAGCCACAGGGCCAAGAGCGCCCACAGTAGGGATGTCAAAAATAGGTTTCATATGCTCACCACTCCTCTAATACTCTTTGTTAAAATCCTACGCTTCGGGAAAACCAAGTCACAACTCAAAATAGGCGAACTCACGCACTCCAAAAATTATCTGAGAACAGTAAAATAAATTCTAGTGCAATTATAGCTTCACACAATTGAAAATTTTACCGTGTAAAGAATAACCCAATTTTCGCTAAATCTTGCAAAATGACGATTTTACTCAATAAATCTATTTTTCATGTCAAATAATAATACGATAATTTTTCTCTTGGTGAATATGTTGATAAAATTTCTAATCTTCAAGAGTGAAACACAAGTCAACAATTCATATGCCAAAATAATACAATTTGAATTCTTTTAAGTCTATCTTAATCAACATGCACTCTACATAAATTTTAGAGTATTTACTAGCATACACATCACAAATCATGAGAGCAACTAGACAATTCTACAATAGCAAATCAATTTTTAAGATAATCTATACATACAACTACTCAATAATTTAGAAAGCATAAAAGATCACCAACCCAAGAAATATTGATTTCTTGCAATTTGTACTCCTAGAATGAGAGCTCCTAGAAACTACGTTTTGCCTCATCGAATTCCGCGCACAAGAGAACTCCCCAATACCCGAAACAGCAGGAGCATCAATTTGATCCATTTCGGCATGCAAACAGGATATACTCAAACTTCATTTTTCTCTAACATATATATTTGTACACATACACACACACAGACACACACACACACACAATATATATATATATATATATATATATATATATATATATATATATATATATATATATACACTAGATTTGCCCGTGGGCACGTGCCTATGGCACGTCTTCAGAACGATACAACATATGAAAAGCCTTGTAAACAGTAAATCAACAATTATGTAGCTCAAGTTTGAATAGTATAACAATAATTAGTTGTAAATAAAAGTCCATGTTTCCATTAGTATATGTTGAAAAACAATTATAAATTGGGGTATAAAAGTCCATGTTTTCATTAGTATATGTTAAAAAATAATTATAAATTTGGGTATAAAAGTCCATGTTTCCATAAGTACACACACACACACACATATATATATATATATAGAGAAATAATTAAATAAATAAAGGAGTTGTTTTGGGGATTTGAATTTGAGTTTTGGGGGGAAACTTTTGGAGGGGAAAATGTATTTTTTTAGGTTAGATCTGGGCCTTTGATTTTTGGGGGGATTGAATGAGAGCCACTTGATAGCTTTCTTTGTGTTTTATTATATAGATATATATGCTAGAATAGGCTAGTGTATTAGGTGGAGAAGTCAGAGAGTTGGTGGCTTGGTTTGCTTTTTGGAATACACAGAGGAGGAAAGAAGGGGGAAAGGAGAAATAGATATGTTTTTAGGGGTGTAGGTATAAGTATGTGTATATATATATATAAGTTATACATACATAGGATGGGATTGAGTGTAGAAGCAAGGGAGGCATACTGGAGGTGGCTTCGGAATGGACCAGAGAAGGAGAAGGGGAATGATGGGGAATGGTGTAGGAGTTAGGGTATTTGTAGGTTTATTAATTAAATGGCTATTAAAACTACCTATTAATCAACCCATTACTCCAACTCTTCAATTCTCTAACCCCCACATCCTGGCCCCTCATTTCCCTAACCGCCCCCCCCCCCCCCCCCCCCCCTCTCTATGCACGTGCACGTGTTGTGCACTAGTGCACACACACTTTCTCAATTAATTATTTTTATTTAAATTAAAATATAGGTTATATATGTAATATGTATGTAAAAATTAATTTAATTAAAAATTATAATTTTTCATGCACAAACAAAATAAATTCACACACTCCAAAATTTTATTTTGAAAACGAATACGCTCACATACACGCACCGAAACACGTGCGTCGCACGTACTACATCAAAATGCGAAATCAACTTTATAAATAAAAAATTATTAAAATATAATAAAAAACAACAGAAGAAATATATTTATTAATTTTTACATTCCACGACGTAATCACTTCGTACGTAAAAACACGTGCATTACACGTATAAAATTATTTTAATCAAAATAGGAAAAATGAATTTCCATTTTATAAAAATAGATTTGAATACCAAAAATAAATAATTTAAACTCATAGAAAATATTATACGTAGCAGTGAAAACACATAATCGATACGTGCATCAAAAATACGTTAAAAGCACGTAAAACCCTGAGATTGAAAATTTAATATTTTAGTTGATTTAAATAGGATAAAATATATGGAAAATGCATAATTAGTCAAAAATCACAATACGTAATGAAAATACATTATAAATATTACCAGTAACTGTACAAAATACACGTGCGTAACATACAAGGGAAAAATTATCATTTTCAATTTTGCGGGGTGTTTTATTCCATATGTAGTAGTATCCATATATGTTAAAAATCATCTTCAGTTTACCATCAATTCAAAACCCCAAATTCAAAGTTCAAACAAGGCTAAATTTGAAAAAAAACCCTTGAACTATGACCTTTATGCAAAAAACCTCCATGATCTCTTTTTTATGCAGAAAACCTCCCTGAAGTATTTTCGCAAAAAACCCACTCTGCCAGTGTAAGACTTCTGCTAAAGTTGAGGGAGGTTTTTGACAATAATGAGAAAGATGTATGATGTTTTTTTAAACAACTTGCAAAGATGAATGAGGTTATCTGATACAAGTAGAAAAGTTAGATGTGGTTTTTGAAATACTTCAGGTTTTTTTTTTGCAACAACCATACTTCAATGGGTTATCTGCATAAAAAAAAGATCATTGGAGTTTTCTATATAAAGGCCATAGTTCAAGGGTTTTTTTTTTTTTTTCAAATTTAGCCTTCAAACAAATTATCAAATATCAACATTCAACTAGTAATTCATATATATTCTAAAAATTATATAAAAAAACACACAAGATGCAAGAAAGTTTCCTACTTCATCTTTTACGGTGTTTGACGTGTGCTAATTTTTTAAGAAAAAAGTGAAAAACTTGGAAATTTTTTTGATTAGAGGTTGCTACTCCTCTACTTTCATCTCAACCCTTTTTAGCAAACTCCACCACAACCTTCAAATATTCATTTTGAAGGGTTGGGCTGCTCCAATCGGACTTCGTATGGGTCTTCAATATAAAGTCGGGTGCTTCCTATGCTCCAACCCTTCAAATTTGAAGACTTCTTTTGAAGCCTTTAAATTACTGTTGCACATTAAAATTATTCATCCTACCCTATTGAGGCTTAACATTTTTTCAATTATTACTTTCATATCATTTTAGTGTGTTTATATATATAGATCTATTTTCTATTATAAAAGCCACAATAAATCTGTCCATAGACAATCTCAACCATCAATTTCGACAACTTGATCTTAACCATTCATTTAAATATCATCTGAACCGTTAATCTAACATGATCAGTCGTTATTTTTTTACATCATCATCATCTTAATTAATCTCAACATCCATAAACTCTCAAATCAAACCCAAATTGAAATGACCTAAATCCATCAACACCGCCACGTAGCCATCCTGGACGATGTTGACTCCGATAACCTCGTCGCCTACACCTATGCCTACAACGATCTCGATGTTTCTGATGACTATGAATCCGATCGATGTCCTCTACGAGCAGGAAGGTAAAAGGTAAGTATATGGTTCTTAATCTATAATCTGAACATGGGTAGGGAGGGTATTTGTAACTTGTAACATATGTTTGGTTTAATCATCCATTTATCTGCTCAGGTAGTTCAAATTTTTTTATTTTTTTAAAGTTTTTTTCGTGTGAATATTATTCTGGATATGTATACATATATTCGTTCATAATTTCTAATTGAACATTATTTATGTTTGTTTTTATTGTGCTAATTACAGTCGTTGATTATTGATTAACTAGCCAGCAAGAACATTTGCTCGAATGGATTTGGTACTTGTATCAATCGATTTTGGAGGTGTTCCAAAGGCTCGTGCTTTTGCCAAGAAGTTATATCAGATGCACCCTATTGCTCTTATAGTTAAAAGGTGTGATGGGCACAATGTTACCCGAGGTAATGCTTTGGGTTCATCAGTAGTGTACTGAGAGGGAAAAACTTACGAGTACCAATATGATATTTTGATTTGTTATTTATACATCATTTCTCATATTACACATCCTTGACACTCTTTTGGCCGGTACTTTTCAAGTACCTTGTACTTTTTTGTGATAGATGTTGAAGTGAGATTTTTTTTCAGACATATGCCGGGTTCATATGAACATGAATTGCATCTTATAGGGGATGTCAAAGAAAAATTAGTTATAATGTTGGATGACATTATTGATATTGATACTGCTGGTAGGTTAAGTCATTTATTTTCGACGGCAGAAATAATCCAGCTTTTTTGCACCTCAAAATGGAATTTTGTGCTCTTTTTCCACATAACTTCATTATTTCTTTAACTTTTTTATACACCAATTTGAAAAGATGATGGATCGTACTCTATTTGGCTTGGCATTTTATATTTAAAATTTTTGATTTATTTGGGGTTTTAGGGAGAATGATAGAAGGTGCACAGCTATCGCATAAAAACAGAGCTCGGGAAGTCTACACACATGCAGATTTCAGGTATATGCTCCTATTGCTTGAAATATACATTCCACACAGATTCTTTAATCTTTAGCATTTTTCCATTCTTTGCTTGGAACATACATTCCATGTCATCACAAATTGTGTAATTATTATTTATTTACTTATCTTTTTTTTTCTTCTATTGACAACTCTCCTGTAATTGAAAGATTGTTGAGTGGTCTATTTCAACAAGTTATCATCACAAACACTATACCATATAATAAGGAGAGCTAGGATAGGATAGTATCCTTCATCTGTGAATCACAAAGTTTATGAGGGTCCTCTTATTGTTCTGCGTATGAGTCTGTAAAAAATCATGATGGATGTCCTTGCCAGCCGGTCTCCTTTAAATTATTGAGTCTAACATTGAATACATTTCATCTCGAGCCTATGCAAATCATTAAGAATCTACTTCGTCAATAACATTAATTTAGGAATAGAACTAAAATTTAAACAGTTCCAAAGTTGGTGTGCTCCTATTATGGCCATTTGGAGCTAGAAATGAGAATCAAGATTGAAATTTTTGATAGGATTTGAAAATATTGTCCATATTTTTCATAATTAAGGTGTTTTTAATAATCTATAAATGAATGCGCTGTTGATATAAATCTTGTTTCATTTATGAAAGGCATATCTCATCCTTCAAACCACGATGGAATGTAAATCCAGGTATTTTCAAAGGCAATGCTTGGAAACAGGATGATATCTTCTTGAAGTTAGCATGAAACTTCTCTTGCTCCTTGCCTCAAGGCTGCAAGCTCATCATCATGTTGCCCATTACTTTGAGCATAAATTGTGATTATTCAACAACTTCTTAAAAGGTCTAAAATCATATGAATTCAAAGAAGAATGTAACTGTATTGCTAAACAAACATATGAAACTTACCATAGATGCCTCTTGAAGAACAAAAGACTTCTCGCCCATTCCATCTCTCCATTGTCTCAATAGCAAGATAAGAAATAAACGAGAAGTAAACTCTTGAGAGCATTAATTGATAACAGATCGCCAATCAATCATCAGAGCCTCTTGTGCTCTTCTTCGTTGGTCATGAGTAAGCTAATGAGTATTTGCTGCTCGGCATAGGAAAGGTTCAACGACCCTGTTCCATCTTTTCCTGACAATAAAATCTTGCTTGCTTCTCTTCTGGTTAGGAAAACAGTAAGCCTTCCCAAAGCGCTTGTTTTGAAAACCTTTCCATATCTGAAATGTCCATAAAGAAAATTTGACAGATTGATTAAGATACTAAATTGGGTATGGTTCTGTTTATCTGTTACCAACCTCTTCTGCCTTTTAATGATGAAGCTGTATATTCCAGATGGACTCGAAAACTCTGATAGAAAAGAGAATGTTCCAGATGGTGCCCGGTACTTTGCTCATCGCTCTTGTGGATGCCCATTGAGTGATACAGTATGAGGCATGTTATGGACAAGCACGGGAAAAAAACACATAAGTTAACAATATTGTTATAACGGGGATGGCAGAAGTCATGCAGGTATGCAGTGGAGTTGTTTGTCTCACATTCTCATTAAGTATGAGATTTGTCATTATATATATACACACACACATTGGTGGGTGCCATTTATTTTAAATTGTATGTTCAGATGAACGTTTTTATCAAATATCAGGTGTGATGGAAATTTCCTATATATTTATTGATTTAACTGAGTAAGATATCTGATAAAGGTTTCATTGTTTTTCGGAACTATAGTGAATAATTCACCTTTCTATGTGTTTTTTGGTGCATCCATCGTTGTTGAAGTCATTATTCCAATATTATTTGATCCGTAGGAAGTGATACTACTACACTTTGTCGGGATACATAACAAGAGTTTGTGAAAAACAAGACATGATTCTTGTTTTCCCTTTTTCTCTTAGTTATGCCCCATTTCATTAGAAGGGATGATATAAATAACGCTATTGGATACAAAAATTTTCTATAATCCTAATGTTTTTCACCTTTTATTGTTTAGGGTTACTAAGAAAATTCGTTGAGGTTTAAATGACAATTTACTGGGTTTCTTTTGTTTTCTTCTAGGAAGGGGAAAATCGAAGGGTGAGATTGTCGCTATCATATAAGTCGATGATCTCATGGTTCCTGGAAGGAGATTAATTCCTCATAGATGATCTGAATTAGCTATTGCAATACAGAGGTTCAAGAATGAGTATTAGAGAGAGATTCAGAAATGACACTATTAGTTCTGAAGTTTTGTTGGACGCAATCCTTAGCCAAAACATAAGAGGGAAACAAGGCTCGATAAATATTACCACAAAGAGTACGGTTAATTATTAGTGTGAAGCAAATTAGTAAATTTTGATTTACAGTTTACTATCATATTTAACTGCCAAAGATTCTTCATTTTGGATGAAGATGTTAAGCTTGTTGTTTGTGAATGTTTTTTTTGTATCCCCAGAAATTCTGACATTGGAAACATGCAAACAGTTGGGTGTTACAGTGTGTATTTAAATTAATACGTGAACTTGTATTTACTGTTTCTACAATTGGAGTAATACTGCCATATAGAGTTTTTTTTTCCTTGGCTCTTTCTGTTTGCCATGTGTGTACCAGGCTATCACCTGAATTCTTCTTGTCTGCAATTCTTGTGCTTCATTTGGTTTGAATCCAGCTGCAGTACAAATCCGCGTATGATTAGAGCTTAGCATATTTATCTGAAAACCCTATAAATTTTTCTCTCTAATAAATCATCTCTTTCTCTTTCCTCGTTTCAATTTGCCTCTCAAGTGTCAATTGCTATATTAGGGTTTATGGATAGACAAGATTTCTATATTTTTCAAATTATGGATAGACAAAATTTCTAATAAATCATCTCTTTCTCTTTCCTCGTTTAAATTTGCCTCTCAAGTGTCAATTTCCTTTAATTTGTCAAATTATGTTTGAATTTCTATATTAGGGTTTATGGATAGACAAAATTTATATTGGAATTAAATTTTTTTTGAATTTCTCATGAAAATTTACAAGTATTTTGTACTGCATATTACCTCATTCAATATTTGCAGGAGTTATAGTATTATTAGGCACGTCCATTAAGTCACATGCACTTGGTGCATGGTAAATTTCAACTAGTATGTGTGTGTGTGTGTGTGTGTATATATATATATATATATATATTTAGTGCTGTTGAAAATATGTTAATGATATCTTCAAGATGAGACCAATTTGGAATATTTTTTTATCAGTTGAAAATAATAATTGTTGCGGTCGAGCAACAGATAATGTGAGTTTTTTTATTCGAGAAAAACGCAGTGATCCTATCCTTCGCTCTGGTTCCGGGATAGTATTGAATGAGTTTGATGATGGATAGCCGCTTCGCAGACCTGCAAAATGAAGCCTGAAACACCGAGAGTATTCCTGGTGACAAACCCTCTAATGCTTAAGTCAAAAAAACAACTATTAGTTGAGAGGATTCAGTAGCGAAAGAATCCTTACCTGTCACGGTACAATCCATGTTGTGTTTATAGGTTTAGAGAAAAATTCATTACCCCCAGATCCTAGGGCGGTATCGAAATCCCCTTAATCTCGGATATAGAATTGATTATTCCCTTGATTTTAGGGAGTGCGGTTACAGAGGTAACTGATGGAGCATCCAGAACGGTGGGCGATTCTTCCGGGCGCGTGACTAGGCGGAAGGCACACAGATCTCTCTGGCCTGGGCCAATAGGGAGGTAGCGTTGAGCCTAGTTTGATGCTTTGCGATTCGTGTCAGAATCATCGCTCACGGTTTTTATTAATATTTAAGATTAATTATTTATTTTGTATTAACTTAATATATTTTCGAAAAAAAACTACTTAATAAATTAAAGTAGTTTTTTTAATTTACTAATATAATAATTAGTGTATAGTTTTTATATAATTTAATTAAGAAACATAAATAAAGTTTGAAGAAATTATATTTAAAGAAAGTGTGGTTGGAGTTGATTTGCCGGCCTTGTTTTTGAAGGATTGAAGAAATCATATTTAGCGAGTGGTTGGAGTTGATTTGCCGGCCTTCTTTTTTAAAGGATTGGGTTGAGGTTGCTCTCATATCTGCATCTCAAACTAGAGAACATAGAAAGACAGTCTCACTAGGCCAATTCATCATCCCAAACAAAAGAGTAATGCTTTAGCCACTATCAATTTCACTACCATTCTTTTCACTATCTTAGGTGCCATATTTTTATTGGAGAGTTCCTCCACCTACTCTATCTTTTCCTATGCCAACTAAGATAGTAAAGAAAAATATAGTAAAATTGATAGCGGATGTAGCATTACTCATAACAAAATACAACCAATCCCAAAAAATATATAAACAATCACACTAAATTGGAAAAATTAATTATTAAAATACCCACACACAAAAAACGACAACCAGAATCATTCTAAAGAATCTCAACATGATAGGCATGAAATTCCCAATTTACTACTCAATTCAATAGAAAAAGAAATTCCCATTTTATTGTCAGCATAATCTATTCAGAAATCAACATCCCTCTTTAAATTAACCAGCAACATCTAATACGTATCCAACTGGAAATTAACAATGCTATTCTAAATCAGCGCTGAAAGCAACAAAAAATTTTAAAAAAAGAATTATTAGGAAACAAAGAAAAAACCCAATATTTTTTTTGTTAAAAAAGTAATTGTTCAAGAACCGATCCTGAAGGATCCAGACTGCGACATCATGACCTTGAACTCCTCGAAACTGACCATCCCATCCCCGTCGATATCCACCCCCTCGATCATCTTCTTACACTGCGCCACCGTGACCGCCTCCCCCAAGCTCCGGAACACCCGGGCCAGCTCCTCCGCCGAGATCGAGCCGTTCCGATCCGCGTCGAAGACGGAGAAGGCGTGCTTGAGATCCTCGAGGTGGGCGCTGGGGTCGTCGCCCTTTTCGGTGTTGAGGTGGATGAATTCCTGGAGGCTGATGAAGCCGTCGCCGTCGGTGTCGGCCTCGGCCATCATGCGGGCGAGCTCGTCAGGAGTGGCGGGGCTGCCGAGGGAATCGAAGATGGCGGCGAGCTCGGAGGAGGAGATCTTGCCGTCTCCGTTAGAGTCGAATTTGTCGAAGACAAGGCGGAGTTGGGAGGTGGGGGAAGGGGGAGGGGAGGGGGAGGCGGAGGAGGAGCTGGAGGGGGAGGGGGCTGGGGTGGCGGCGCGGGGGGTCGGATTGCCGAATAAGAAGTTCCTGATTTTGCCCATTGGGTATTTGGATTTGAGAATTTTGGGATTAGAATTTGAGATTTCTAAGTTTTGTTGTTTTGTTTTTGTTTGTGTGAGAGAGATGAGAAGGGGAGGAAACGGTTATAAATAGGGATGGAGAAGAAGGCAGTTAGCATTGAATTATCATTATGAAAGCTTCAATAAGTTAGTTAAATCTAACATTTAAGATTTCCGTAACAGATTTGATTACGCGTGATGGATTTATTAATAACTAATATTTAGCACGGGACAACGCACATTTTAATAAATATATAGTTGTTTTTAAAGTATTATAGTATAGCACGTGTGAGACATGTATTAATCAATATATTACTTTTTAAAGTAATATAAAGAGTTGAGGTGGGATAAAAATGACCTGGAACCCAGCCAGGGCCCAGGATGGCTCTCACTCAAGGGCAGGCCAGCTCGGCCCCCGACCATCACAGGGTCGGCGCCGAGCCGATTAAGTCACCACCACGAAACCGGCCTCCTCGTCTCGACGACCCGCCACGACCTTCGGTCTCCGATCCTCGGCGGTCCCACGGGCCTTCCACTCAGCCTGGTAAGGGATGGGATGACCTGGCGCAACCCAGGCCATTCAATTCTCTTAAAGACACAGGGGCCCCACGATCAGCCATGTCAACTCCGAAACCACCTAGGGCTTTGCCACGTCAGCCCTAAACCGCTCACGAGGCTGCCACGTCTGCCCTAAACCCCCTGGGCCTCCTGCCACGTCAGGCCCATGGGCTTTCGGGTCCAGACCCGGCCCCCAAGCGGATCCAAACCCGATTGGGATTATCTATAAATATCAGGCCCCCTCCTACCTTTTCAGGTAATCAATCTTTTACCACCCAAAAACCCTAGTTACTGCTACTCTCTCTCAAAGACTAATTAGACCGTCAGAGGGTCTGCCACCGGGATAAACCCCGGTGTTCCTAGACCGTCTGCAGGTACACGAGGCGAGGCAATTCGAGCCGATCCTCCAGTGCCGGGCGAGCCTCCCGCTCACCGTCCGTTACCGCATCCTTCCACCACTATAAATTGAGTCCGAACTCACACCTGATGCATCCACACTCCTCCCAAAAACAAGCAGCATCAGGTTGGCGCCGTCTGTGGGAACTTCTATTTATTCGGTAAGGACGAAAGTCCGAGCCTCGCCGCCGACGCTCTCCCTTCGATCCACTCTCCCATGCCTCCCAGGGCCCGGAGACCGACCTCTTCCGCCCGCCAGGACGGGCCTCCTCTTCAGGACGCTCTCGACAGAAGGCAAGGATCAAATAATCCGGGGGCGAACCCCAGACCCCAACAAGGCGAACCTCACGTCGCCCAACCCGACCTTCGTCGGGTCATTATGAACCGAAGGGCTAGTCAGGCCAGGGGAGGGACCGCTTCCAACTCGGCCCCGAACCGTTCCAGGCCTGCGCCCGAGGAGAGGCCGTCGGTACTTAGCCGCGTTGGCCGAATTCCTACGCCCCGGCCCGACCCTTCTGACCATGGCGCAGTCACCAGGGCCGAGTTTCGGAGCTTCCGGGATGAAATCATGGAGGCCCTCCATGGAGCGCCAAGGTCCGCGACGCTCGACCGACCCCGTCAAATGAACGAAGGAAGGAGTTACACTCGTGTGCCAACTCCTCCACCGGAGCGTGCAGACGAGGTACTCCGTCGCCTCATGGAGATGGAGAACCGCCTCGAACGCATCGGCGATTGGAATCAAAACCCCGTCCTGGGCCGAGCGCCTTCCCGGCCGCCCTTCTCCGTCAACATCTTAGAAGCAGAGATCCCCCGGAACTTCCGGCCTCCGCTATTCGAGACTTACAACGGCGAGGGTGATCCAGCTGATCACATGGAGGGCTTCAAGACCCTCATGATGATTCACAGCGCTTCGGATCCCCTTCTATGCCGAGCCTTCCCGGCCACCCTCCGGGGTCCGGCCAGGGATTGGTCTCCAAACTCTCCCCAGGCTCAATCTTCTCGTTCGATCAGCTGGAAGCCAACTTTTTGAGCCACTTCGTCACCAGTAGGAAAGCCGAGAAGACGAGCGCGTCCCTGCTCGACCTCCGCCAGAGGGAGGGGGAATCACTCCGTGACTTCGTCAAGAGGTTCACGACCAAGGCAAAATCCGTCTCTGCCTTCGACGCTGGGGTCGCCTCGGCCGCCTTCCGACACAATGTCCGGCACAACCAGCTGAAGGTCTCCTTGGCGAAGAAGCCACCTCTGGATTTTCCCGACCTTCTCAACCGAGTCGAGAAGTACATACGAGCAGAAGAAGCTTTAAACCCAGAGGGCAGCAAAGAAGTCGTAGGAAAGGGCAAGCGCAGGGCTGATGAGATCGAACCTGCCCGGAAAGTAGCGAAGGAAGGAGTCGGCGCGAAGAGGGTACCTCCGGTCCCTTACTTCGAAAGATACACCCCGCTAACACAGAACGTGTCCGCCATCCTCTTAGAAATCGAGGACAAGGGCCTCGTCCGACTTCCTCCTCGACCAAGCAACAACAAGAAGCGAGACCAACGCTTCTACTGCCGTTTCCACAGGGATCATGGGCACGAAACCGACCAGTGTCGGGCCTTAAAAGACGAAATCGAGGCCTTCATCTCACGAGGGTACCTCTGGGAGTTCACAAGAGAAAACCAACGGGATCGGCGAGATACCAGGAACCGGAGGCCTTTGTCTCCTAACCCTACTCCGAACTGCATCCAGGATCGGGATCCCAAGCCCGAGGGAGCCGGAACCCCGGCAATTCTGCATTGTGTCCACGGAGGATCGATGCGGGGAGAGTCAAAACGCTGTCAGAGATCTCCACTCACCCCGATTACAAATGATACCTCTCTCCTTCTCCGGAGAGGACCTCGAAGGCGTCCGCCTCCCTCATTGCGATGCCCTCGTCGTTGGCCTCCACATGGCTAATTGTGAAGTACGCCGGATCCTCATTGACAACGGCAGATCGGTAAACATCCTCTTTCTCGAAGCCTTCGAGAATCTCAAACTGCCCAGAGGAAAGCTTAAGCCGGCCGGATACACTTTGCACGGGTTCTCCGGCGTCCCTGTCATGATAGAAGGGATCGTGACTCTCGACGTCACCGCGAGCTCGGTTCCTATTCAGCGGACCGAGTCTATGGATTTCATGGTGGTAAACGTCAAGGCGGCATACAATGCCATACTTGGCCGACCGGGGCTGTGCTCCCTTCAGGCGATACCGTCGGCCTATCACTTGAAGCTAAAATTCCCCACCCAGAAAGGGGTCGGTGTCGTCTGAGACAACCAAGAGGCGGCACGGTCCTGTTACATGACCGCCGTCGGTGGGGTGTCTTCCCCCTCGACGCCGTCAAGCTCGGGTCCGAGAGCGACGGTTCCGCCTCTGAGCCCGCCGACGAGCTGGAGGAGGTTCCGTTCGGGGCCGCAGACGAGTCGAAGTGGTTCCGAGTGAGCCGCTCGCTCTCTGAAGGTTTGAAGGCGGGCATAATTGACTGCATTTGCTGCAACGTCGATCTCTTCGCCTGGAAGCCCTCCGACATGTCCGGGATATCCGAAGACCTGATCATGCACAGGCTGAGCGTCATCCCGGGCTCCAAGCCGGTCGCTCAGAAGAGGCACAAATTCGCCCCGGAGATGCAGCAAGCTGTGAAAGTGGAGGTGGACAAACTCTTGTCCGCTTGGTTCATTCAGGAGGTCAGCTACCCCGAGTGGTTGGCCAACGTCGTCATGGTTAAAAAGGTGACCGGGGGATGGCGAATCTGTATAGACTTCACGGATCTAAACAAGGCATGCCGAAAAGATCCTTTCCCCCTCCCCAGCATCGATGCTTTGATCGACGCGACCTCGGGACACAAGCTGCTGTCCTTCATGGATGCCTTCGCAGGGTATAACCAAATTCGGATGTTCCCGCCCGACATTGCGAAGACCTCGTTCATCACCGACCAGGGTCTTTTTTGTTATCGCGTTATGCCCTTCGGGCTGAAAAACGCTGGAGCCACCTATCAACGGCTCGTGAACGAGATTTTCAAAGACTTAATCGGCTTCAATATGGAGGTCTATATCGACGACATGCTCGTCAAAAGCCGAGCCGGGCCGGACCACGTCACCGACCTCGAGGAAGCCTTCGGAATCCTCTGACGTCATAACATGAGGCTCAACCCGGCCAAGTGCACATTCGGGGTCTCCTTGGGAAAATTTCTGGGGTTCGTCGTCAGCCAACGCAGCATCGAGGCAAACCCAGAGAAGATTCAGGCCATAATAGACATGTCCCCGCCCCGGAATGTCAAGGAGGTTCAAAGACTCACGGGCAGGTTGGCGGCCATCGGTCGCTTCCTCTCCAAATCAGGGGAGAAATCTCTCCCCTTCTTCAAAGCTCTGCGCGGGAAAGGGGGCTTCGAGTGGGGTGCTCCTCAGCAAAAGGCCTTCGAGCAGCTGAAACAGTACCTCACCAACCCTCCTCTCCTCAGCAAACCCGAGCCGGGTGAACCCCTGTGGCTCTACCTGTCCGCCTCGGATAGCACCCTCAGCGCTGTCCTCGTCCGAGAAGAGGACGGGGTTCAGAGGCCGCTGTATTATGTAAGCAAGGTCCTACTCCCCACCGAGACGAGGTACGCGAAGATCGAAAAGGTGGCCTATGCCCTGGTCATGGTGGCCCGGAAGCTCCGCCCTTACTTCTAAGCTCACTCCATCCAAGTTCTAACTGACCAGCCCTTGAAAACCGTCCTCTACAAGCTAGAGAATTCTGGCCACTTGGTCAAGTGGTCAATTGAGCTGTGCCAATATGACATCGGCTACAACCGAGGACGGCGATTAAAGGTTAGGCCCTCGCCGAGTTCATCACCGAGTGCACCTCTTCCGAGCAGCCAAGTGTCAAAGGTTCGGATCCGATCTGGGAAGTCTATGTCGATGGATCCTCCTGTGGAACTGGGAGTGGTGTTGGAATCATCCTTTGGGGTCCCGACCAGTTCCTCCTTCAATACTCCCTCCGCCTCAACTTTCCGGCCTCTAACAACGAGGCGGAATACGAGGCCATGATTGTCGGACTGACCCTGGCACACCAAGCCGGAGCTAAGCAGATCCGAGCCTTCAGCGATTCTCAGCTCGTGGTCAATCAGATCACCGGAGAATACGAGGCTCACGACGACCGGACGATACGGTACTTGGTCGTGGTCCGACGACTCCTAGCCTCTTTCTGCTGCTCCACAGTTGTTAGGGTCCCCAGAGAGCAGAATGCCCAAGCAGACGCATTGTCTAAACTCGCTTCTTCCTCATTCGAGGGTCTCGACCAAACGGTACTCATCGAAATCGTCTTAAAACCAAGCATTGATGACCAAGGCCAGGAGGCAATGTGTATGCAAAGCAGTGTCAGTCTGGACGACTGGTCCGCCCCCATCCGAAGATTCTTAGTCAGTGCCGAGCTTCCTGAAGACCGGGCCGAGGCGAGACGGGTTAGGATCCGAGCAGAAAGGTTCGTCATGATCGGCGACATCCTCTTCAAATGCTCGTACACACTGGCCGACGGTAAGCCGTACCTCCGTTGTCTCGCCAACGACGAAGCTAGCTACGAGCTGAAAGAGCTTCATGAGGGGATCAACGGATGCCATATGGGGAGCAGATCACTCGCTCGTAAAGCCCTGAATCAAGGGTATTATTGGCCAACCATGCTGCAAGACTCCCACGAATTAGTCAAGAGGTGCGGCCCGTGCCAGAGATTTTCCCCCATCAAGAGGCTTCCTCAAGCCGACCTCCGATCCTTGGCTAGTCCTACGCTATTCGCCATGTGGGGCATGGACCCGGTGGGTCCCTTCCCCGTAGCAACAGGGCAAAGGAAATTCTCGATAGTCGCCATCGACTATTTCACAAAGTGGCTCGAGGCCGAACCACTGTCCAGCATCACCGAGCGCCAAACCCAGCAATTCTTCTGGAAGAACATCATTTGTCGGTTCGGAATACCCCAGGTTCTCATCACAGACAACGGGACCCAATTCGCAGGTCAAAACTTCTGAAAGTTTTGTGAGGACATCGGCGTCCAGCAGCGCTTCTCACTATATGCCACCCTCAGTCCAACGGCCAAGCGGAAAACGCAAACAGGCAAATCCTCGACGGCCTCAAGAAGCGCCTCGACAGTTCTCCCAAAGGGCTGTGGGTGGAAGAGCTGCCCAGCGTGCTATGGGCACACCGAACCACCAAGAGGATCCCCATAGGAGAGACACCGTTCAGTTTGACCTACGGGACGGAGGCGGTAATCCCCGTCGAGGTCGGCCTACCCTCTCCCCGGATCATGGCCTTCGACGAAGCCGACAACTCATCCGGCCTAAGGGCCAACCTGGACCTCGTCGCCGAGGTCAGGGAGAAGTCTTCCGTCCGAAGAAGCATCTATCAATAGCGGATCGAGAGATTTTACAACAAGAAGGTCCGCCTAACAGAAATCAAAGCCGGGGACCTCGTGCTGCGCAGATTGTCCGTCTCTGATCCGACCAAGAAGAGGAAGCTAGCCCCCAACTGGGAAGGCCCATACAGAGTAGCCGAGGCCATACGCCCCGGCACGTACCGACTGGTGGACATGGAGGGTCGAGCGATCAAGCGACCCTGGAACGCCGAGCACCTAATGAAGTTCTTGGAAAAGCGGATATAGGTTCCTACTGGGCTGATGTAAATACTGATTTTGTAAACTCTCTCATGTAAAAGGCCATAAGTGCCTCTCTCTCTCCATATCTATGAAAGGGACCCCTTTTTGTTAAACTCCAAACGTCTCGATAGGTCCGACCGAACGCCGGACAAAGGGATGGCTTTCTCAAGCTGCGGCACCCGAGTTATCACTCCGGTGCCGACCCCCAGAGGTCTCGGTAGGTCCGACCCTTATCTCCGCCGACAATCAATAAACAATTGGCCAGAGCAAAGAAAGAAACCCCTTATTCATACTCCCTTATTATGTTTAAAGAAAACAAATACCATTACATGACCACTCCACTCATCTAAAACAGAAAGAAACAACTGACCAAGGGACCCCCTAGGACCCCTCGGGTTCGACAGAGAGTACTGCCACTCCGACCGAACGGCTAGGAGCCCTATCCTCGTCACGAGGGACCTTGGGTTCCGCAAAGTCGATGCGCCGACCACGGAGCTCTGAGCATCAACCGATCGAGCACGCTCCACCAACAACAACGCAGCGAGAACCCCCTCCGTTCGCCAGACTCCCAAAGAGGATCCCGTCCCCATCCCAGACATTCCTAGCATCGTCTTATAACGGTGTATCTCCATCTCCTTCTCCACTATGACGTCACGGAGGCGCCTTTCAGACGAAGGCCTCTGCACTGACGCGCTCGACATGGTGTTCTCGAGACCGGCACTTCCGAGGTCCCGATCCACCATTGCCCTTTTCAGCCTCGTCGCCTTCGCACGGAGAGCCTCGGACTTATCCCGATAGTAGTTAAAGGCAGCATCCTGATCGCGGGCCCCCTCGCGATAGCGGACCAACGTCGACTCCGGGACCTTGATTTTACTCCGGAGCCACGCCACGTCGGAGCGACGAGGGTCCGTCTCGGGAAGAAGAGCCGTTATCTAAAAGGAAACCATCCACCACTCAAACCAACATAAGCAAAAGGGTCCGGAAAGATCCGAGGTCAAAATACTTGGCCAATCAAAAATTCTTTTTTATATAAATAAAATCCCTCATACAAAAATGTGGTGGCCAGTCCGCGGTCGAAAAATACAACAAGAAAGAAGAGGAAAAAGAACAAGGAGGCGAACAGCCTATTTTGTCACCTCAACATCGGCCGGGTTCACATGCGGGTTGACAGCCGAACCCACGACCGGACCTCCAGCATCGGGAGTCTTCGGTGGCACCTCGATCTCCAAATCATAGTCGAGGCCGGACAGGTCGATGGTCGGGTAGAAGTGTCTCACATGATTGAGGGCCTTCTCATAAACCTCGTTCTGGGCCGCGATCACCAGGTCCTGCCCTGCCATCGTCAGTGCCTCATTCTCCTTCACGAACTTCTTCTTCAGGGCGGCCACCTTCTTAGCCCACTCGGCCTCCTTGGCATCGAGCTCGACTTTCAACTGCTGCTCCCTCTGGTGCGAGCCCTCGAGCTCGATCTTCATGTCCTTCATCTCCTGCAGACAATTGTCCGCCCGACCTCGCTCCCGATCCACAGCCTCCTCATAGAGACTCTTCACTTTGGCCGCCACCAGACAAACCTGCGGTGACCAAGCACTGCTCAGAAACACCTCCGACAAAGGTTTTTACAAAGAAAGTCGGGTCGGTGGACTTACCAGCACGCTCGCCTGCGCCAAGCGCGTGAACGCCTCACCCACAGTCTCGCCGCTCATCTCCTTACGGTCCCGGGGAGTCACCAGCTTCTCCACCACCTCGATGGTGTTGGGCCCACGGGTTAGGCAGTCCCCCTCCCGTATCGACCAAGCCGGCACCCACGGTCACTGCAACTCGTCTCCTCCCCCGGCTCCAACCAGAGGGGCCTTCCCCTTGCCGCGATCGGCGACCTTAGCCTGGCCCGGGCTCACCTGAGCGACCACCTCCTTGCTCGTCTCCGAGCGGGTCCTCTTAGCCCTCGGCTCACCCGGGGCCTCTGAGACGACCCCCTCGTTCCCTTCGCCTCTCCCCCCCTCCTCGGCCTTCTGCTTCTTTAGGGCGAGCCTCCGAGCCTTAATAGATTCTGGGTCCATACCTGCAAGAAAACCCATTAAGAACAATGAGCTCGAAAGAACAGTAAAACAAGAAAAAAAAACGACGACATACTAGACACGGCCGGGCTCAGTCCGACGCTAGCCAGGTGACCCTCCGTCACCTTCGGCCAGCTGATGCTGTGCGACAAACGGAGGCGCTCGACTAATCCCCACTCCTCGGCAGTCAGATCCTTCTGCTTCGGCACTTTGAAGTTCGGCCTGTAATAGTTCCAACGGGTGGGAATGTCCCAAGGCTCCGCTCTCCGGATCACGAAGTATTTTCGTTTCCACTCCTTAATGGAGTCCGGATGGCCGTGGACCACCTTCCCCCGACTCCGAGGCGAGATGTAGTAGATCCCCTCCGACTCCCCCGACGAGCTAATCCCCAGCATCGCGCGGAACACCTCCAACCGGAGCGGCACCTTCCTCTCCTCGCAGAGTAGCACAAAGCATACCATCTGCTTCCATGAATTCGGTCTGTACTGCATCGGGGCCAGGGACGCCCAATTAAGCACCTCCCGGATAAATGGGTGAATCGGCAGCCTCAGTCCGGAGCCGAAGGCGTCTAGGGGGAAGACGCAGTACCACTCTGGTAGCGGGTCGGTAGGACGGAGGCTTGGGCTCGGTACCATCAGTTCGTAACCGGACCCAATACGGAAGGCCGACTGAGCAACCTCTAAATCAACCGCCTCCAGGATCGTCGGCAGCGTATCCATCTTTATCTTCTTCCGACTCGGCGAAGAAGGCTGGACCCCATATAGCACCTTGTCGGAGAGGTCGTCGGGATACTGACTAATCAACCGCCGAGCATCAGCCGCTTCGGCCTCTCCCTCTCCCTCACTGTCGCTACTACCCTCCTCCGGCTCCGGATCTAATATCTGCACCGAATCTGAGCCTTCACTCCCCTCCTCCTCGGAGCCGCTACTCTGGATCACGTACGGCCTCCGGACACGCAGGGGCTTCACATCATACACCTGGGTGTCTTCTTCCCACGACATCGAGTCTGAGAGCCCCGCTCCAGGGGTGTCTCCCCCCTTCGAGGTCGAAGCAGACGAGCCAGACTGAGCCCTAGACATGATAACTAAGTAAAGCTAAAACTAACCTGTGTTGCCTCGAAAGACGAGCCGGAGCTGTAAACAGAGAGTGCGAGCGCCGAAGTATTGTTCTTTTTGGAGAAAGCAGCGAGAGAGAGATAGGCAAAATAGGGGAAGAGTGGGGGGTATTTATAGAGGACGAGTTGAATCCTCGATTTTCGTGTTACTATTCCTCGATTTGCGTGAAACGGCCCCTAGAAAATTGCGCCACGCCTCCTGGAAACGCACGCCAGTGACGTCACCCGGTTGTGCAATTGGCAACCCTCGGTTCGCGCTTAACCGCTACTAGGCACAGGTGTCGGTCCGGAAGAAAAACCCGAGCACCCCCACTTCTGTCCCTGTCAGCAGAGAAAGTTTTATTTAATATTTTAAGGCGCCCGCCGTGGTCGAGCGCCCCGGGCACCAGGACTCGGTCGGCTCCCCTCTCACCTACGAGCAACCTAGGGCTTACGGCCTCGGAAGCCAAAACCCCAAATTGTTCGAGGGTGGAAGAGAAGCCACCATCGCCTGGGACCCTGTCGAAAAGAAGATCGGCCCACCTCCCATCTCTACCTCCGTCGGGCCGATGACCATCAGAAGCCGTCGGCCTGGAAGGAAGACAGAGATCGAAGAAGACCCATCCCTCCGAGACTCCTTATGCCCCGAGTCTGGACTCCGGTCGATACCCCTCCCGTCCCGATCTCTCTTGGGCAAACAACCTCATCAGGGCCGTCAGACCCCAGAGAAGATCCGAACGGCAGAGTATCGACCAATCCGAGGCCCCCAGGGTTGGAACTTTTTCAAGTATCAGGCGTCCACCCCAGGGCAGACACCTCAGATGGTCGACGGACCACCCTCGATGTGATTGAAACAGCAGTGGGGGAGTGGGGTATTTATAGCGACGGAAGCCCAACCGTCACGCCTAGAAAATTGAAGTGCCGTGCATTTATTAGGGGACATCATTAATGCCCCCGGGAAATTAGAATGCCGCACAAATCCCGGAGCGCCATTAATGCCCCATGAAAATAGTAATCAGCCCCAGGGCAGCCTTCTCACGAAGGCACAACGGTTTGCCATCGTCCTTGCCGACCGATAAACCCTCGTCAGACCGAGGTGTGGTCCAGCACCAGGACAGCCTTCTTACGAAGGCACAACGGTTCGCCATCGTCCTTGCCGACCCGTAAATCCTCGTCAGACCGAGGTCAGGTCCAGCACCAGGGCAGCCTTCTCACGAAGGCACAACGGTTCTCCATCGTCCTTGCCGACCCGTAAACCCTCGTCAGACCGAGGTCAGGTCCAGCACCAGGGCAGCCTTCTCACGAAGGCACAACGGTTCTCCATCGTCCTTGCCGACCGATAAACCCTCGTCAGACCGAGGTGTGGTCCAGCACCAGGGCAGCCTTCTCACGAAGGCACAACGGTTAGCCATCGTCCTTGCTGATCGATAAACCCTCGTCAGACCGAGGTGTGGTCCAGCACCGGGGCAGCCTTCTCACGAAGGCACAATGGTTCGCCATCGTCCTTACCGACCTGTAAACCCTCGTCAGACCGAGGTCAGGTCCAGCACCAGGGCAGCCTTCTCACGAAGACACAACGGTTCTCCATCGTCTTTGCCGACCCGTAAACCCTCGTCAGACTGAGCTCAGGTCCAGCACCAGGGCAGCCTTCTCACGAAGGCACAACGGTTCTCCATCGTCCTTGCCGACCGATAAACCCTCGTCAGACCGAGGTGTGGTCCAGCACCAGGGCAGCCTTCTCACGAAGGCACAACGATTTGCCATCGTCCTTGCCGACCGATAAACCCTCGTCAGACCGAGGTGTGGTCCAGCACTGGGGCAGCCTTCTCACGAAGGCACAACGGTTCGCCATCGTCCTTGCCGACCCGTAAACCCTCGTCAGACCGAGGTTAGGTCCAGCACCAGGACAGCCTTCTTACGAAGGCACAACGATTCTCCATCGTCCTTACCGACCCATAAACCCTTGTCAGATCGAGGTGAGGTCCAGCACCAGGGTAGCCTTCTCACGAAGGCACAACGGTTCTCCATCGTCCTTGCCGACCCATAAACCCTGGTCAGACCGAGGTCAGGTCCAGCACCAGGGCAGCCTTCTCACGAAGGCACAACGGTTCTCCATCGTCCTTGCCGACCCGTAAACCCTCTTCAGACCGAGGTCAGGTCCAGCA